>CM060445.1:170561209-171824145 GCA_030545235.1 Helianthus tuberosus | reverse complement strand
AATAGCAGTTGTTGGATTTCAACTAAGAAATTGTTTTATTGGTGTTAGGAACCAATAGAAAGTATGGCAAACTCGGATAAGACAACAGTCGATCGCGCCATTGATGGCACGACGCATGCTAATGATGCTGAAATTGTGAACCTTAGAATTTCCAAGGATGTTCTTCAAACTATGATAGACGCAGCTGTTGGAAAAGCTGTGAAGAAGGCTGTGAAAAAGTTCAAGGAACCCCATGCTGCTCGGTCCAAATTTTACCTAGGACCACATTTCCTTACTCTTAAGGAGGATCTCGTTCATTCCTCTGATGTAAAGGATGAACTAAAAAGGAAAAGGAAGGTAGGTAACTCCCAGAGTTCTAAGAAAAAGAACAAACAAAAGTCCGACCAGAAACCAGTATGTGAGACCTGCAAGAAGCGCCATTATGGGAAATGCAGGTTCGAACCAAAATCCAAATCGCAGCCCAGGGCTTGTGGGATCTGCAAGGCTAAGGGACATAAAACGTTGGACTGTAAGGACATGATGAATGCAGTCTGCTTCGGCTGTAATGAGAAGGGCCACATCAAGACTACGTGCCCTAAATTTGTCAAAGGAAATGCGGCTAAGGAAGTAAAGCCTAAAATTGAAATCGCCTAAAATGCCTAAGCTAGTCCATAAATAATGACATCAGGTACATTCCTTGGCATTTTATCAGTAATTTAAATGCTAAGAGTTTTTATTTTGGTTCGGATACCGTAAATCCTTCATAAACTATAAGTATAACAAGTTTTTAAAACTTTTCATAATGACCCTATATATATTAAGTGTAAAAAAAAAACCTACAGGTAGGAAATACACGGGGACTAATTCTTCTATTCCTTTCTGAAACCTTCAAATCATAAAACCCTAATATACCCTCTCTCCAGATAAAGTACATCATCATATGAAATTAATATCTCTTGATCTCTATTGATTTCGAATACCAAACGGTATGACAAAAGCGCCATATGAGGATTGGTGTATCTTAATATGTTCCATAGATTGCTTCCATGCCTGATCAGTATGGAGGTTTAATGCATGGAACCACAAAGATATCCCAATGATCACATGGTACTAAAGTCAACTAATGGCATTCAAAGAAGATATCCATAATATAATTGTCCAAATAAATATTCCCGATTAAGGAATCCGTGGACTCATAACATAAATATGTCACTTATTTGACACAAGCAATGATGGATGAACAGGAGCCTGAGATTTGGAAAAATCTCTGTAAACTCCTTGTACCTTGGATTATCTTCTCCTAAGTTTACCCTGTTTACCTCCCTAGAGGCAAGTAGAGTTAAGATTAACATCCTGATGTGTGTAAAATGCAACATATAAATTACATCAAATGAGGCATAAAACTAACCCTTTTTAAGTACTAATATTGGAAAAAAGAGTGTTTTTGTCTTCCTTTTGTATTTTCAGGATTAAATGAGCTCAAAAACGCAAAAGAAGCAAAAATACAGTTAAATCCAACATAAATACAAGGAAAGGAACATTAGTGGACTGCCCAACCCCTCAACGGCACCTTCCAAAGCAAAAAGGAGAAGACAGAAGGCTGAACACGCCCCGTGCTCAGCCAGCACGGGGCCGTGCCCAAGAAGCAGCAGAAAAGACAAATCCATAGAAGCTTCTATTGCCCATCACGGGGCCGTGCTCAGCGGACACGGGGGCGTGTCGAAAGTACAGCAGGCGCATTTATTGTAATTGCGAATTACAATTAATGAAGAGAGAGACTGTCAGACGGACACGGGGCCGTGCCCAGCGGACACGGGGCCGTGTCCAGCTCTCTGTTCAGCCTATAAATAGGAGTGCTTGGATTCATTTTATCTCATCCCTTGGCACACCACCTCTCTCACACTTCATCCACCACCCACCACCATCACAACACCATCATCCACCACCATCATCCATTGTCCATCATAGAGTGTGTGAGTCGTCTCGGGATCCAAGATTGATCGTAAGAGTTCTTGACAATCAAGGCCATGTTTGCCTAAGTCTCTTACATCACTTGGTGAAGACAAAGTGTCTAGTATAATACTTTTTATTTCTAATCTTTTGCACTTTTTATTTGGTTTTGTATTAATGACTTTAATAACTAGTTACTTATGTTGAAGGTGATCTTTCCTTATCGTTTGTCCGTGGTGTCTTGACATTATTTTACTGTCTATATAAAATAAAGGATTTTCACCATTCATATCTCCACGGTCTATATGGAGGTATGTTGGCTACCTGGTAGGGGGTTAAGGGAACGGTTTGGTAAAGGTCTTGCCATTGTTCAGCATTTAGAGGTCCTGCAATGGACCTGGGTCAAATTTAGTAGGACCTCCTTCAATACTTCACGGTATTGGATGGCGGGGGTCCAAACTCTTTGATCCCCTCATAAGTTAACTACTATTAATACTATAACCCGGCTATTTAGGACTGTATCCCTGCTGACTCAGACTACTTAGCCGAGGGTAACGTCACCGCCAAAAGCGGGGCCTACCACAATACTGCATTAATAACTTAATTCATTATCTTCCAATAATCCACCCTTTTAGGATTGTATCCCTGCTGACTCAAACTACTGGGGTGAGGGTAACGTCACCTTCAAAAGAGGGGCCTACTACAATAACTAAGATAATCTCTTAATTATGTGCAAAAGTGCGGAAATAATCAAAGGTTATACTAGATACGAGTCGGAACCAAGTGATCCATCTTGTCTATATGTTTTTTCTTTTATTTTTATTTTCAGCATTTTAGTTAGTTTTATTTTTCTTAGTTTAAAACATTTTTCTAAACTTTTATTTTGGTTAGACGTTGAGGATAAACCGGTACTAAAAGCTCTTGTGTCCTTGGACGACCTCGGTATCTTACCAACACTATACTACACTCAACGATGGGTGCACTTGCCCATATGTGTGTTTAGTGTCAGTGAAATATCGTGTTTTATAAATTTAAAACTTGGCTAAAATAAGTGTCAAAAAGGGCTTAAAATATACACCTAAAATATACGACACTTACCGCACATCACATCCCGCTTTGGGTTAGAGTGTTGTAAGAACCCCATATTAATTATGGAATAACCGAAAACCTGATTAAGTAAATTTTAAGATAGGAGATTCATATAGCCTAACTCGATATTCTGAGAGTTTGATATTGTTAGATAAGAAAGACGGTTCGTTTTGCTTATGCACTCATTACCGCAACCCAATATTAACAACGATTAAGAATCACCATCAACTACCCAGGATCGTTGAGTTATTCAACTAGCTATAAGGATTAGCTACTCCTTAAGATTAGTTTTAAGCAATGGTTGGGGGTAACCATCCCACCTTAAGATAAGCTTTTCTATAATAATTGACATGTAAGTATTAAGGCTACTCCTTTGGAGACCTTGTATAGATGGATTGTTAAACATCTGTTGTTAGGACAATAGATTGGTAAGTCCAATATTCAGGATCTGAAAGTTGCATTAGAAACAACAAATAAGATCATACGAATTCCTAATAATCTGTAAGTTGCCATTATTAGGAAGAAAAATACTTCCCTTAATTCAACAAATCTCGAGGTCGAGATTTCTTTTAAGGGGGTGAGGATGTAACACCTTGAAAATTCACGTCCTATAAAGTATTGACACGTGTCATAAGCTTGAACGTGAGAAAGTATACTTTAGAGGGACTAAAGTTGACAAACATAGAAAGTATGTGAAAATAAGGGTTCAAAATGTCAACAATGGATAAATATACTTTACAATAACCCTACATGATGTTTATACCCTTAGACGGATAAATCATGGGTCATACGAAGCTAAAAGTGGGAGATTACAAACTACAGGGGTTAAATGTGTCAACATGTTTAAGTTATACCTCTGAATGACCTTTTGACAAACCCGAAGCCTTGTAACGGTTAATTATGCTCACTAGAATGCACAATTAAAATTTCATAAAGTTTCGTTATCGTATGAGAAAGTTATGATCAAATTCGTATGCGAGGGGTTAAAAGCGTTAACGTTGAAAGTTATGACTTTTCGGGTAATAACCGAGTGGCCAAGGACTTAGAAAAGTGGGTACAAGTTCTAAAGCCCTTGTAGGTAAATAATAAGGGGTCAAATTGCAAGTAATAATGCTAGTTGACCTTCCGAAGAGCCAAGGGACAAGATGTGGAAACAAAAAAAAAATGAAAAAGCTGATCAGAAGGCCCATGCGGCCCGCTTTAGCACCTCAAGCGGGCCGCCTCAGCCCCCCAGATGCAGAAACTCGTTTTTTTTTTCACCTGTTCAGCCTTCTAAACGCCATGTGTTGCCCTTAAACCCTTCCAAGAGCCCCCTAAACACTTAGGGACACTTGTTGAAGAGTTGTGGTCATTGATAGACTTAGATGTCAACAAGTTATGGTGATCTAAACACTATAAATAAGACCATTAGTTGCAACATTTGATCATCCACCTTCATCTGCATTTGTGGAGCATTTCTGGAGCTTAGGAGCAGATCCAAGACATCCCTACACGTGCATAGGACCCTTGTAAGTACCCTTGACCTTCCTCGATTAAGTTTTAGCCTAGTTTTAGCTTAAAAGTCAAACCGTCGTAATTAACGGTTGACTTTAAGATTAATCACAAATGGTCCAGTGATTAGTCGAATCAAGAGTAGTTATAAGTTGGTATTTATGTGGGCATTAAACCCTTAAAAGGGCACCCTCTGAATTACACTCTAACAAGATCGTTTGTCGGGTCAAAGTTAATCCGAAAAAAGTCAACAGAAGCATAAAACGCGTAATTAGCAATCTAGAAGGCGTGTAACCTGTTTCGTCATTAATATAACTTGGTAATAAGTATATAAACTGGTCTAAGCTTGTTTGATTCGACAACTTTCTGATTAGACCCGGTTCGGAACCGAAAGTCGCAAAGCTTTGACTTTTGTTTTGACTTCAGTTCTGACCCCCTTTAGTATGATTTGGAAATGCCTTAGAGCTTCCTTAGGACCAGGCTACATGTTAGCATAACCCTCTGTGGTTGGTTCATTGATTGACCCATTCGTTTACGCGTTTCCGTTAATTGCTCATATGTTGACCATTATGCCCTTATTACCTTAAAACATGATTTTTGGAAATGTAAAAGTGTAGAAACTTTAATTACTGATATATAAACATGTATGCAAAGTTTAACATCAGTTTGAAGTATAGATTGAGAGTTATGCTCATTAGCGCAAATTGAAAGCTTTATGTTAATAAAATGGCGTAATTAGCATATAGCCTATTTAAACATACTTTTTGATATCAAACTTATTACCCACTGATGTAATATATTATTTTGGGATTTTTGAAGATTTTTATTTAATTTTAGGCTGAGCATAACTTATAGTCGCAGGCTTAATCCGGTAATTGTAGGTTTTGCCCTTACGGGCTATAAAATGAGTTTTACATATCTAAATGACTCCAAACCTTTTGCTACTGATCTTAAATGATAAATAAATTAATTTAAGCCTTCTGGAATAATAAAAATATCAGCTTTATGTATGTAACCCAGAAACGGCTCCTAATCGCCTTTCTAAGCGTTTTTAACGCATAGTATGTACTAGAACTATTTTAGACATACACGGGTTGATACCTACTGATATTTTAGGTAATTTATAATGTTTTAACAGTAATCAAAAGTTGTTTAACTCAGACTTCAGTTTTGAGCTTTACGGCTTATGTGAAATTACCAAAATGCCCCTTCGGTGCATAGTTTGGTTATAATTGATGAATTTCACATATATACTTTATCCTACTGTTATAACTTATCAAAATAAGTATTTTTGCTGATTATATCAGACCTGTAACTCAGGTAAATACTTAAACTCTTTTATAACCTTTTAAATGACCAAACTACCCCTACGGGGCCTAGTTTGTGTTTAAAAACGTTTCGGGCATAATGAGAGACATCTTACTGATGTCACAACATATTTGAGGCATAATTAACTTAGGAAACCTGTTTAGGACCCATATGGTTACCCGTTACGCCTCTGGCGTGTTCGGTTCGGTTTATGTAACTAGTTTGCATAAATTAGCCGAAACGGGTCAAACCTTATCCTTTTTATCTCAAAATCCAGAATGTGTTTAGTTTACCCATATTATACAAGTCTTCAAACTTGTCGGGTCTAAATCACATTCTATTCCGGTCTTCGCTTAATCATGCGTTTGAACCTGTTAGGATCGGAGGCCCTCATGATTGTGTTTGTTTGTATGTTTTGAACAATTTGTGAATATGAAAACATGTAAAGTGCAGCGGAAATGAAAAAAAAACTTTGTAAACACAATCAAAGGAGAAAATAGTTTGATAAACAATTGCTTCTCATAGAGTCAAAGGATTTACAAATCAAAGCAAAAGATTACAGATATGCTTACAAACTAAACTCCCCCTCAGCCTGATGCCCCAAGGTTGGTTGCACACAAGATGAAAGGATTAGACATGAGGAGAAGAACCCGGTCAGTCAAATCAAATGTAACAGTACAGGGTACTGTTACATTTATAGGCAAACCAAACCACTAAGGATCTCAGCTGACGTCACCATGAAAGCGACATCTAACAACCTAACAACCTTTAACAATTGATCTATGACTACTGACCATACAGACACTGAATACAATCTAACTACTGATGTATAAACACTGATTCTTCATTCCACTGATGTAGTCAACCACTGATGTCTAGTATCAGTGCTTTCTTCAAAGGGTGATCAGACCTTGAATGGGCAGTGCTTTAATCCTTCAGCAGTGCTAGAGTTCCGTCAGTAGATTGAGCTTCAGCCTTTAAACTTCATCAATACTTTAGAGTGGTCAGCAGTTGCAAAGCAGCAGTTGTATATGGACAGTGGATAGAGACTATCAGTTGTTATAAATCACTTTCAAGGGGAAAGCAAAGTGTAAACTGCTGCTTATTGTGAATCCTCTGTTGTGACCTGGTTTTGGCTTTACATTATCTGTTCCTCTGGTCGGGTTCAATCCCAACAATCTCCCCCTGGAACAGATAATGCCAAAACCTTTCATTATTCAGGACCTTTATTACTCATCAAGAGTGCCTTAGCTTGTTCTTTGAATTCAGCTTCAAATTCCTTTGCACTCTGGTCATCCTCATCCCTACACAGTGAAAGTTCAAGGAGATCCTGCAAATCTTGAACACTAAGGCCTAGTGCTTCTTTCCTTGATATGTACTTCACATCGCCATTGGCTCTGACCAGGGTCAATACGTGAGTCTTTTGATTAGACATCCACTTTAGTATTTTTAAGCCAAGTGGGTTTCTTGGGAGAGACTTATTTGCTGATGAGTTGAGGGATAATGGCCTTGAAAACATCTGCAGACTTTCAGACATTCTTTTGAAAGCTTCTTCAATGACTTTGTCTGCTGCAGCTATGTCTTCTGCAGTTTCTTGCTCAATAAGCTCTTGTCTTTCAACTTCTGTCTTGTCTTTTGCAGTGTTTGGAGACGCAGGTTTGTTTAATACCTTCTTAAAAAGGTTTTGAAGCTTTGATGAGCTGTCTTCATTCAGACCCATTTTTAAGATGGCTCCCTTGAGATACTCTGCTTCTTTTTCTATTACCTCTTCTTCAGTCAGTTGTTTGTCTTCAACTTGGTTTGACACAAGAGTAGAACTATCTGCTGATTTTAACATTGTTATGGGGTTTTCAATTTTCTGTTCAAGCTTCATCATATGTTCTCGCTTCTTTGAGGTGCTTGAAACAGTTATCTTTCTTTTCTTTAGCCTTTCATAGGCTTCATCGGTCTGCTGTTTTGACCATTTTGATATGGCTTCAGCAGTATCCATTTTCGCATCCACCAGCTCCCTTTTCTTTCTCTTATATTCAGCAGTTAAGTCAGCAATGAGCTTTTCATATTTTCTCCAGTTAGGAGCATTCTTCTTCTTCGTAGGATCATTCTTAATCTTTTCAATCCTTTCTGCCTCACGCTTAAGAGCTACTACTGGCCATTCTCTGAACTGTTGTTCTTCAGCAGGACAGAATTTCTCTTTCATGATGTAGGCTAGATATTGTTTTCTTAACTCTTTCTTTTGATCAGCCTTTTCTTTGTTTAGGTCTTGTGCAAACCCTTCTATCTGCTTTACTTTTGTGAAGTAGAACTCCAGTCTTTTAGCTATGCCATCTTCGCTTAACTTATCTTTTTCACTGTCAACCTTGGCTTTTACTTTAGCCTGCCTTACCTTGAGTTTGAGATAATCATCCATATCCTCTGGTGGCATGTAGCCTATGAGTGAGGAGAATCTTCTTTTTGAAGGATCTTCTTCTGTATAGAATTGCCTCATCTCATTTTTGATAGCTTCAAGTTCCAGTGGATGTTGTGCAGCATTTGGATCATGTATACCCTCTTCGGCAGGAATTGGCCTTCTTTTTCTACTGAATAGCTTTGGTTGTGATGTAGAAAGGGTGAGATGAGTGGTGGATGACTGACTAACAGCTGTTGAAACAACTGGTGTCTCAACATCTGTTGTCATTACAACTGCTGATATGTCAGCAGTTGTCTTCTGCTTTTGAGCAGGGGATGGAAGTGGTGAGGTAGTTTTTGATGGTGGTGATGATGGTGGTGAATCATCATCTGATATGAGATTCCTTCTTCTTTTTAATGAAGAAGGAGCAGATGATGTTTTGGGTGGATCAGTGGTGGTAGATTGGATAGTAGTGGTTTGTGACAGTGATTGACTGACAGTGGTTGAAACAACTGGTGTTTCAATCACTGTTGTCATTACAGCAGATGTTGTAACATCTGCTGTCTTCTGCTTTATGGCAGGAGGCAGTGATGATGGTGCGATTGTAGATGATGGTGGTAGAGCAGTAGTTGTGGTGGTGTGTGGTGAAAGTGTGTGTGTTGATGACAAGGCAGCTGTTTGACTACTGACAGCAGTTTTTGTAACTACTGGTGTATCAGCTGTTTGACTAACAGGTTTTGAGACCTGTTTTTCTTTTTCTTTTTCTTTTTCAGGTTCAATATGAAGGCCATGCTCTATTCCCTTCTTCTTCATTTGCTTCATTATCTCCCCCTTTTTGGCATTATCTGCAAGGGGGTCATCAAAGAATAGTAAAGTTGAAGGAGCCTTTCCAGTGGTAGTTTGGATACTGGCCTTAATAGCCTTGATATCTGCTTGAGCATCCTTGAACCTAGATTCCACCATGTTGGTCAGCAGTTGTACTTGAATAGCGTGCTTTTGATTAGCCATTTGTTGCTGTTTTTCAAGCATGGGTTGGAAGATATTCCAAAGCTCATTTGCAGCAGGTGCTTGTTGTGGAGCAGGGGCTTGAGCAGGAACAACATTGGATTGTGCTTTCTGAGCTTTTAAAATCTCTTGCACCATCTCCTTTATTTCAGAAACTGATTCTTCAAGTTTTTCCACTCTGCCCGTCAATTCCTGATATTTTGAATCATCACCTACTTTAGTAGGATCATCTGAATCCCCACCAGCAGTGGTTATATCAATGTGTGTCTTAGGAACAGAGTCCCAAAAATCACCCATTGATGCCCCTTGTTCTTGGTACTGGGGACTTCTTTCTTCAGCACTTGATAAACCTTTGATGGTGCCAGTGGTTAGATCCAACTCACTGGTGGTTATCGAAGCTGCCATGGAAGAAATTGCCTTCAAGGGAGTCTGATTTATGAAACAACTGGCCAACTGGAGACCTGTTGGTCCACCAGTTGTAGTTGCTGCTCCACTTGAACTACCACCGAGAGTTACTTGTAACTCAGGGGGTGTAACCTCCTCAATTGTTGCTGGGATAGCAGGAGTAGTAGCATCAGACCCAGTCACCTGTGGGGGTATACTCTCAGTGACAGGTGATAGAGAGGAACTGGTTTGTGTCTGAGCTATAGCAGCTGCATGCAACAAAGGTAGCATGGATTGTGGCATTATTATTGGTGAGGGTATGGGGGTTGAAAGAGACATGTCCTTGGGATCAGGACTGTGGAAGATAGAGCCAAGTGGATCTAGAGCTTCATAATTTGGTGTCCCTGTGAATACAACCTGATCCTTTTGTGAGGATGCAGGAGGAGTTTTAGGCATGGGTTGAGATCTTTCTTCCAACTGCTGTGAGGAAGTAGCAGCAGTGGGTTGTGGTGACTTTTGTGTTGTCACAGGCATATCCTCTGGGATCTCATCTTCCAGAGTTGCCTTTGTTTTGGGTTTGGTGGGTTTTCTGGATGTTTTTCTTTTTGTAGGCTTTTTGGTGATATCAGGTGTGGGTTTCAAAGCAATGGTTGTGTTGCTTTGATCACCTGGAGCAGTGGGCTCAGCAGCAGATACCTGAGGAGCAGTTGTAACCGCTAAAATCTGCTCAGGTACCCCTGCTTTTGTTTTTATTGGTGCCATCATTCTGGAAAATGTTTCTTTTGTTAAGCTTTTTATTTGACAATGAACACCTTGTTTGAGCAAATTTACATTTTCCTTTTCAAATTTTTGTTCAAAATAGTAACTCAAAAATCTTGGAAAAAGTAAAAATGCTTTACTTTCAACGTTTTTCACCATGTCATTGAAAATCTCCTGGGAGTAGTTGTAGTCCTTATTATTCAAAAGAGCGTAACCCAGGCATTGAATTTTCAATGGTATTTCGTTAAAAGATGTTGTTTTATTCGAAACACACATCGAAGTGTGTGAAATAAAAACCTAGGTGCAGAAGGGAAATAACCTTTTTGTAAGGTATCTACCTTTGATTCTTCTGCATATCCCCTTTTTACGAAATCAGTTTTCATCTCGGCTTTATCAAAAGAGATTTTACCTTTCTGATCGTCAAGATTAAAGACTTCGGAGATTGATTGTGGTGTGATTCGAATCACTTTACCCTGTAACGAGGAGTTTATGGCTATGACTTTATCGTCTTGTTTTTCAAGTGTCGCCTTTTTTCCAAAACTCTCTCTGGGTTTGAAGATAGATGGGAGCATTTGCTGTTAACAAAGTTTTGTACTTTGATGCAAATAATGTATCAATGATGGTGTCAAATGTGTGATTATCAGTAGGTTTTGTGAGTAAACCCAGATAGTTGTGAGATTGTTTGTATGGTATTTCGATGGGTTCTTCGGCCGTTTGAGCGACCTCTTTTGAGGATGGTGGTGATTTTGGTTGTGGTTGTGATTTTGATTTGACTTTGATTTCGTCATTTTTGCAGAGAAGAACGAAGAATGATTTTGAAGTTTTTGAGAAGAAGGGTTGGAAACTGCTATGAGAAGAGAATTTTGGAATTCAATTCGACAGTGTAAAACCCTGTTTGGGGTTTAGGGCAGGGTTTTATTTTGAGAAAATAATGATCGCTGATGTGGCAGCGGTTATTACGATCTGAGGGCTAAAAAACTGACCACGTGTCAAGCACAGATGAAACGGATGAAGTATTGAGAACAGTTGTTTTAAGAGCCACTGACGTATCAAGTATCAGTGGTTACAACGGTAAAAATTGTGGGCAGTGGATGATTTTTACTATCAGTGGATAGCATATCAGTGGATAAGACACTAATTTTGAACATCAGTGCTTTTCAAGAGAATGAGGGATCAGTGGTTAACTTTCAGCAGTGGTCAGTGTTTAGAGATCAGACATTTGAACAAAACAGTGGTTAGGGTAAATGATACAGATCTTGAAGAACAGGTGTTTCAGCAACAGTTTTGAAGATTTTCATTCAAGGTTTTGCCACATGTCAATTTTGAAAGACAGTGGTTTAGTACCCCAGATGATGAAAACTTTTTGCTAAGGCAACTCATTTTCGTTTAATATTCAATTAAAACATGAGTACCTTAGTAATTCAAGCATGGTTTGCAATCAATTTTTGATGAATATTTAAGAGCAAACCTGAGTATGACATGATCATGACATATGAACCATTTCCTTTTGACCCATTTAAGAGGACACTAATACCATTAAAAATAAGATATTACATCCTGACAGGAGCTGAAACTATTGCCAACAAAAACAAGCAAAAGTTCCAAATATATCCCTTTAAAAAAATGAATGATATATCCTGGTTATTCGAGAAAATCCTTTGAGAGAAAAAAATGATTTAAAGGATTTTCTGAGAACAGCATCAAAAGGATTTGGTATAATTTCAAAAACACACAATCACATCCTTCTCAAGTTATTGAAAATGGTCAGTGTTTTGACTGCAGTGGTAGAATACTCTAAAAACATTTTGACCACAGCTTGGTACCATTTTCTTTGTCAGTTGATTACAAACATGAGGACACATGAGTTTTGAAGATCCTGTTGTAGATCTAGTTACTATGTGATGATTTTGAAAATTTGTCTAGTCCTTTTGTAAGTTCAATCACTGAGAACACTAATGTCACCTGATCTTTCTTGAACCGATGAGCACAAACAGTTGCTTAATGGTCATTATTACCCCAAGCTTTTGACTCTTAAATGTTTTAAGTTTATGCTCTTCTCTTTTGAATTCAAAAGTTTTTTTTTGAGATAAACACACTTCAGAGTTTTTGTGAATATTAGTCCAAAATCACTTTGCATTAGTGTTTTGAGAGACTTGGTCATGTTTTCATAACTTTTTCAACCAATCTCACACTACATATGATACGGACTCTGTTGACCCTTGATTTTCTTAATGTATTATTAACAGAGTTGATTTGTTCCTTTCGAGGATCTCAACCTGTTTTCAACACATAAGATCTGAATGACTAAAGTTATAATTTCCCTCTTTTTGTGTTAGCAAAACATCAATGTTTTATGAACATATGTTTTGTTAATCTGAGGTTCAGACTTTAGTATTTATGGAAAACATCACAAATTACACATCAACAATTGAAATTAATTTAGAAAATAGGAAGTAATCTCATAGTTTAACAGATATTTATTTCAGATCTAGAAACCATGAGTGTTTTGTGCATAAATTCACTTGTTGTGTGAAATTTTGTGTGTCATATGACATCTTGGTTGATATACAGAGTTGTTGAATAACCATTTTGATCATGATATACTCGATACTCTGTTTTTCAACTAAATACAACCAACCTAAGTATCAATGAATTTTGAGCTGAACTGTTATGTCAAATTGATTGTTAGATCGAATTTGACTGTCCAAGCTCTGATACCAATTGTTAGGATCGGAGGCCCTCATGATTGTGTTTGTTTGTATGTTTTGAACAATTTGTGAATATGAAAACATGTAAAGTGCAGCGGAAATGAAAACAAACTTTGTAAACACAATCAAAGGAGAAAATAGTTTGATAAACAATTGCTTCTCATAGAGTCAAAGGATTTACAAATCAAAGCAAAAGATTACAGATATGCTTACAAACTAAACTCCCCCTCAGCCTGATGCCCCAAGGTTGGTTGCACACAAGATGAAAGGATTAGACATGAGGAGAAGAACCCGCTCAGTCAAATCAAATGTAACAGTACAGGGTACTGTTACATTTATAGGCAAACCAAACCACCGAGGATCTCAGCTGACGTCACCATGAAAGCGACGTCTAACAACCTAACAACCTTTAACAACTGATCTATGACTACTGACCATACAGACACTGAATACAATCTAACTACTGATGTATAAACACTGATTCTTCATTCCACTGATGTAGTCAACCACTGATGTCTAGTATCAGTGCTTTCTTCAAAGGGTGATCAGACCTTGAATGGGCGGTGCTTTAATCCTTCAGCAGTGCTAGAGTTCCGTCAGTAGATTGAGCTTCAGCCTTTAAACTTCATCAATACTTTAGAGTGGTCAGCAGTTGCAAGGCAGCAGTAGTATATGGACAGTGGATAGAGACTATCAGTTGTTATAAATCACTTTCAAGGGGAAAGCAAAGTGTAAACTGCTGCTTATTGTGAATCCTCTGTTGTGACCTGGTTTTGGCTTTACATTATCTGTTCCTCTGGTAGGGTTCAATCCCAACAGAACCGTAAACCTTCCTTAAAACTAACCGGTCTAAGTTACGACTTAAATAAGACCCGTTAGGAATCTAATAGGTTAATAAAACCTTCGTTCAAGATTGAGAGCCCAGTAGAAGTACTTGTGCTTGCTGATTAGAATATACGGCTGAGTATAAATTGCATTGCTAGCTCAGGTAAATACTTTTAACTTATTTTCCCTTATACGGGCTTGGGATACGGTATTATAAAAATACCGCTTGGTCGGGTGTAGAAACCTTTTAATCGGAGATGATTAAATTGCATAATCCCCTTTTAATCTGTATTGATTGATAACAAATAACATTGGGGGTTAATGACCGTGTCCTGGATATTTTTGGCTCATTTTAAAAAGTGAATGGCCACGACGTAAGCACAAGGTGTAGACAAAACACCTCCTGTTGCATATGTATAACGTATACTCACTCGTAAGGGTGTCTTCTTGTGAGATTATATTTGTGGTGTGTCGATTAATCTTGTCCGGCTTGTATTGTATAATCACCGGCCCTAAATGTTGGACAACCATGTAAATCGGATACAAGATTTTTATTAATAAAATTGTCCTAAGTTATAAAAGATTAATTTTGCCTCTGTGCATTTTAATCAATGTGTCAAGATATTTTGTGCCGTTTGCACTCGAATCACTTTTCAAACTCTTTTTCCAAAATGAGTCAGTTAATTGTATTTACCAGTGTAAACTGACGTATTTTCCAAAAAGGTTAAGTGACAGGTACTGAACGAAATTTGCTGGAAGCTCAGGGCGTTAATAAGGAATCTTGCAAGTTCTAGATGCCTGAAGTCTGTTGAACAGTTTTCTTTTCTTTTATTGATCCGCCTGTGGATCCTTTACTTTCCGTTGTAATACTTTGATATTACTTTATATTCGGAATGTAATATATTTATCTTTTTCTTCCGCTGTGCATTTATATATTGTGTTGTTTGACCATGATGTTACCAACTACGTCACGATACTCCCCTACCGGGCCCACTGTTAACACGTGGAAATCGGGGTGTGACAACTTACTACCGTAAAGGTAATGTCTCCAAATTTTAAGAGAAAAAATTATAGCTCCTAACTCTAAATCATGGGTTGAATAATTCTCTTCATGATTCTTAAGTTGTCTAGATGCATATGCTATAACCTTTTGACGTTGCATCAATACACATCCATAACCTAATTTGGAAGCGTCACAATAGACTATAAAATCTTCAGTTCCTTCTGGTAACGCTAATATGGGTGTATGGGTTAATCTTTGCTTAAGGATTCTAAATGCTTCTTCTTGTTTTAATCCCCATTCAAACTTAACAGATTTACAGGTTAGCTTAGTTAAGGGAATGGCTATTCTAGAAAAATCTTGAATAAATTTTCTATAATAACCGGCCAATCCTAAGAAACTTCTAACCTCGGTTGGTGATTCAGGGGTTTTCCATTTGGTAATCGCCTCAATTTTTGTTGGATCCACATGAATTCCTTCATGATTGACTAGGTGTCCGAGAAACTGTACTTGTTCTAACCAAAATTCGCACTTTGAAAATTTAGCGTAAAGCTTTTCCTTTCTTAATAAACTTAAAAGTGCGTGCAAATGCCTTGCATGATCTTCCTTATTTTTAGAATAAATGAGAATATCATCTATGAACACGGATTGAACTTTCGTGACAACATCAGGTTTTGCATTTTTAGAATCACACACTTTCGGGACAACGGCTAGTTCTACATTAACAAAAATGTACTTTTTGTTAATAAGATATGACATACCAATCCAACCCCCCCCCCCCCCCCCCAATCACAGTTACCTTCAGTCACTAAATGTTGTTATGTATCTGACTCATCCGACACAAGTGGGTCACTAAAATAGCATTGTATTTATAAATTTAATTATTGCAACCCAATTTATGAAAACACAAATCAAACCATGTAAACAAGGCATATAAAGTAAACATTTTTCACATGTTATAACACAACATACACAAAAAAATTCATTTTCCCAAACTGAAATTACAGACAACTTTGAAACTTGGTAAAACACAACGGGCTCAAATTGAGCCCTAATACATAATGTAGTATGTACATTTAACATTTAGCAAGAGACATAGCAGGAAAATATAAAACCTCGTAAAACACAACAGACTCAAAGTGTGTGTTAAGTTAACACCATATCAATAAGAAAAACACACATTAATCCCATTAAAACAAATGGTTATACATTAGGAGCCCTAATACACAATTTCTTGCTTCAATAAGGTTCATAACATTTTCTTTAGACACATTGTAGTATGTAACACATTATTCTAACTTAACAATATACATAAAAAAACACACCGTCAATATCATATAATTGAAGTTCCAATCGATAAGAATTTTGAAACTCTAACTTAACAATATACATAAAAAACACACCTCTGGGTTTAATCTGCTTCTTAGAACGTTTTGTAACTTTGACATGAGTGTTCATCTTCTCCAATGGGTCAGTATTCTTGAATCGTTTCCCTGTAAAACCATAAAAAAAACACACCGATGAAGAAACCACGAGTTGCACAATACAATAATCAACTTAAAAAGCACTTATGCTTGTATTTTAGAGCGAATTTCTTATCTTGATCCATGATTTGTAGCTAATTTTGGTAGAGATAGAGGATTTTGGGAGGAGGGTTTAGAGAGAGATGCTATGTCAGCTTGGAATTTGGTTCGAGTTGCACCAATGTTTATGAGCATGTTGATCGGATCCTTATAATTAATTTTTGATAAGTTTTGCATTGTTAATATGGTTATTTTGTTATCTGAACAAGTTATTTTTCTTATAGGATGTCGACTTCTAACGAGGATTTCGGGGGTTTCGTAAGGCTACAAAAGATACTTGAGGATGTTGTGGAATTCTGATCGTCAAATCATGGTGAAGCTTAACAAGTTGACGGAAAGGGTTGGTGCCGTTCAGAAGAAACTGGCAGAGCTACAGGTATCCATTGACGTAGCCCCCCGTGTTATGAAAATGCAAATGTTGCTAAAAAATTAGATTAGGGTTTAGTATAATGTTAAGTACAAATGTTGATTATAAATTTTGTTTTATATTATTGTGCAATTAATGGGAATCTACTTATTTCCATTAACGTTTTGAGTTGTTAGCGTTGCGTTACGCCCGTCGTAACACGAGTGCTAAATACTAGTTAAATATTAATATGTATATCTAATTATAGCGAATATTATATTGAATATTATATTATAGTGAATATTAAGATATTTTTATTTCTATAACGTCTAATCTATATATATATAATAAACAAAACCATTGGGGGACACTTGTCACCCATTGGTTTAAGCCAAATAAGCAGCCATGTCAGCCCATATGTGGCATAGCTAAAAATCAAGGATTGGAGAACCTTCTTTTGTACGTTTCATTCATATTCTCTCTCATTCAATCATTCTCATTCAACCGATTAACCTCAAAAACCTAAACGACGATTTTGATTATCACCTCTTCAATCGATCTTCTTCGACGGCGATTCTTCTTCTCACCGTTTCAATTGATCCTGTTCCACGGCGTTTATCAATATCCTCACCTTCATCAGTGATAATCGAAGGTAAGGATTCCGATATCATATGGTCTTCTTTTCCGATTGATTTATAGAATAATCGTTGTTGAGTCTTAATCGACGGATTTGAAGGCTTTCCACTCTACGATAATGTCATTGAGTCTTAATCGACGTTGTTGATGTTGTTTTGTGAACGATTATGTTCGTTAGGTTTTATTATACATGATTTGAAGATCGATTAACTTATGCTTTTTTTTCTTAGGGTTTTAATAAACTGATTTAGGTAAAGGTTGATGATGGCTGAATTTGTTTTGGCCGAGAACCCAGATGATGGTGGCTAGGGTTCTGCCTTATTAATGCAGCGGCGGTTGTTCTTCCTAATTCGGCTAGCGGCTGTTAGGGTTTAGGAGCTTTCCAAGATAAGCACATCCAAACACTCAAATGTTTTTGAATAATCTCATATGAGTTTATGTTAGTATGTGCCTTATAATGTCATCTCTATTGTTTCTTATTCAACCACAAGGTCTTGATGGATCTGTCAGCTCTTCACGGTTTTGATTCAACAAGCCAAAGGGTTTATTCCTGTATGTTTCATGAAGTTAGATTCTTTGTTGTTTTATTAATCTATTCATCATATTCAAATGATGCGTTATCTACTTATATTTTTGATGAATTTGGCGTTATTTATGTGCAGATTTTGACGATTCAATATTTGAAGTTGATTCAGGATTGATTTGGATTTGAGTTTGTTCTATTAGCATGTATGTTTTGCTTGATCGATTCAGGGCAGGTAGTCTTCAAGTATTGTGCTATTCGGGTCTAATGATTTAGCTTTTTTTTACTAATACATAACTCTCTGAGCCTTAAATGTTAAATCAAATCCCTAATTTGATCTGAAATTGTAGATATGCAGCTGGACTTTGATTCTGTATCAGATGGTTGAATGAATGGTTGTTTCCACTCCCAATCATAGTTTTGTGATGGTGAGGATAATTGATGTTGAATGGTTATGTCTATTGGTAATTCAATAGCCTAATCAAGCACAAAGATTTCTGTGATCGGCTTATTACCAATTTCTACCATTCTTTATTTGTTTTTCCAGAGCATGTGTAATATTTGGTGACAGGATGAATGGAAGCTAGGCAACCCTTTTGTTGAGAATTAAGTAAATGCTAAAGGCCTGGGAGGCTCGGAGATGGAGGAGGATGATCTTACTTAACTCCCAAATCTCTTCAAAATTAAATTCATGGTTCCGTTTTAATTTTATTTGTCAGCTGTGAAAAAAAAAACAATTACAAGTGAAGGGCTTTTTTATATACGTATGTACAGGTGAAAGTAAAAAAAACAATTACAAGTGAAGGGGATCTTTATGTACGTATGTACAAGCATATCTTTATGATGGATACCATGAAGATGTTGGTAGAGTTGAGGCTTTTTATAATGCCAATACAGGAACTACAAAAAAAATCGGTTCCGAAGTTCAGGTAATTTTATTTTTTTCAACAATATTGGTTAAAAAAAGTAAACTCAGTTATGGGTTAAAACGGGTTGTTTTTATGTTTTTTTTTTCGCAATACGCCTCGGGTTAACGCATGACATAACGCTTGGACATATTCATTCAATGTTTGCTTATTTTCTTGTGATTAACTGTACCAAGTTTCATGTTGCCGCTATTTTAATTGGATTAAATCCTTCAATATACTTTTGAACATCTACTTCATTCAACACTCATGATATATTTTCGGCTTAATGACTAACCTACATATGTTATGAAATGGTATCGTAAAATTGCGTGAATGCAATTCTATAGAGGGAGATTAAATTTAAACACTATGCAGGACTCATCAATTTATTATCCCTTTAGACGTGTTTAGCGATTCAGTTATATTTGAATAAAACTAAATATTTGGTACCAATTATTCTTGATTATTGCTTTCAAATGAAAAAGTCGAATTTAGAGAAACGCGTATCATTTCTTTGAACTGTTAACTTGTTTGTTATAATCTCCACTAAACAAAGCTTTAGAGACGCATGGCTTAATAACTGGTACAAGACCATTAAGTGCTGCTGAGTAGATTGGGTGTCTAACCCCATGTCTTGTGTTTAGTTTTATTTCTATTTTCTTTGATATGTTGTGGCTCTCTTTGCCTTCTGTTTTGTAATCCAGGTCTTCGCTGGAGTCAGGGATCCTAATCCGATATACACGTAAATCACTCACTGTTTATTCTTTTATTTTACTTTTTTTTAATATGAATTTTTATTTATTATTTTGTTTAATGTTTGGAACAGAACTCCAAAGGAGCTGCATAAGTGGATTACCATCATGCTTGATGCATACTGACTTCCTAAAGAAGAAACTGATATTGAGGAAGCCAAGGAGATGAATTTACCGATGGTTATTCAAACACTGGAAGTCTAATCGTTTTCTCATTGAAGTTCCCAAGACTGGAAGGCACAATTGAGGCTCCCACCAGCTGACACTCAATATAGATTGATTGGCTACCAAGCTATTCAGAACTCAGAGGTGTTCTTGAAACTTTTGGTTTCTTATTTCATTCACCTACAAAAGATTCTTCTAACGCTGAAATGTTTTTGGAGGTAATATCATCATATTATTTTGTAAGTTATTTTGGTAAGTTTACGTTTACGTGGGATTTATTAATGGTTGATTACTCAAAACCTTGGTTTTGGCGAAAACAAAGTTTTGGCTTTTTTTTTGTTGGAGGTATTAGATATATTAGTAATTTATAAGGAGAGACAAATTTTAACGAGTCTAACCCCATATAATCATTCATGTGAAAAAATGGGTAGGTCGTTTTTTATTTCATACCTGCCGGCTGCCAGTTCAACATTTTTTGTCCATTTTTTTAAATTTTTAAATAATCAATATATTATAACAATATGTAAAATTAGAGTTTTAAAGTATTAATACCCAAAAAAGTTAAAAAATCCAGGTTAAACTAAACGGATCATGTTCGTGTCAACTTGTGAGTACACGTGTTGTGTTGAGGTTCATGTGTGTGATACGACTTTTGGGTTCGTGTTTGGTTCGACCTACCACCCCACGAACAAGACCCGTGTAGCAGCTGTAGTTGACCTAAGCGCATTTTATATCCCTTTTTAAACGTAATATATAATTAATAGGTCAAATATGGTTACATAAACAATATTATAACAATAATGATAAACAAATTTGAAGACTATGCATTTGAAATTTGGATTGCACTCTGGTCAACTTTCAACTTGTCTGGCCTGATTTTGTGGCAGTCAGCCTATAAATGGGTCGAAATTGACATGTTATAAGTTTGTGTAGGTATGCTCGATCTTTTGAAGATGACGAAGGATGCCAAAGACTTTAAAAATACATATGGTAGGCCAATTATGATAACCTAAGTGGTATGGTCTGACATTAATCTAATAAGTGTTGGGAGGTTCAGGCAGTTTGGGAAGAATAAAATTAATAAAGTGTGGCTTTTCATCATAAACCCATGTCTAATGTATGTTATTTCTTATAGGAAAGTACCTATGCCAACATGCATCCACAAGGTACCCGTTGCTGCACAGGTGCATGGGTCCGACGGCCTAAACCATGGCCATTAAGGGTGGAAAAAGTACCTTACTGGTTGTTATCTTCATAAGTTGGTGCGTAGGGAAAAGGTGCACCCGTTGATTTCTCTGTAGACTTTGAACACTAGAAACGTGTGCTCAAGTCTTATAAGAGAAATCTCAGGATATACTGGTCAACTGTGAGGAATGTCATGAACATGAGAGCTATATATGGAGGGTAAGCAATAAATTTACTTTTCTACCCCTCCTTTAAACTAAATTTAAGACATTTTTACCTCCATTCCACAAACTATCACTTATTTCCTTGGTTTTAAAAGCATGCACGAGGTGCGAGGGTGATAAACAACTAATGGGATAAGAAACCATCAATGGTTTGAATAAAAGACTGATATATTAAAAGCTTCTGGTTGTATGTAAACCATATATGGTTGTGCATAGAGCAACGCCTCGCGTAAGTAAAGCTTTTGTCACGCGCCTCTGCTTTCAGGACCTAAACACCTTGGAGTGCCTCTCGCTTTTTTAACCCAAGCTTATTTACAAAATGAAATGCGAATTTTTGGTCATCATATCTTTGAAATTTAACCAACAATAAATGCTATATTGCAGGTTTGCAGCTGCTTTAAAAGACATCATCATTTGTGGTGATGAACATTGTGGATAAGATTATCTTCTAGTAATGAGGGCATCTGGCTAGCTAATGAGATCGGCTTCCCTGTTATAATTAAGGTAAGCTTTAGTATAATATCATATAGATCATTAAGGCAAGCTGTAGTATAATATCATATAGATCACAACATATCTTTTTTTAGAATGTCCTGCTAAATAATTATTTTTCTTTCAAAGTTTCCAAGTTATCTACATACACACAGCGAAATATGGTCGTGGAATTTAGAGTCGTCCGGCCAATTTACTGTTAAAAGTTTAAGGTGACTGATGGAAAAAGGAAATTTTGCAGAGTTGCGCATAGACTTCGATTGGAACGGATGGGTACCATTAAAAGTTAAATTTATGGCTTGAAGTTTTGTACAGAACCGGTTGCCAACGTCAACTGAACTGGTACGTCGGCATGTTTTTATCCCGGATGTTCGGTGTAAGATATGTTTAGGAGAGGATGAGTCGGCTGCTCATTTGTTCGTTGGCTGCATGTTTGCACAGAGGGTGTGAGATTATGTGGTAGGTTGGTGCAAAATAAAACCGTTATATATCCTTGAATTAAAAGATCTGTTACAAGTGCCTAAAGTGATTCATGGGTTTCCAAAATGGAAAAGTTTCTTCTATCAATTGTCCAGGTATCCATTTGGATTTTGTGGAAGACGCGTAATGAAGTCGTTTTAAGCAAACACAAGCAAATTTCAACATGACAGTAGAAGAAATTAAGGCGCATAGCTACATTTGGATAAAAAATAGAGCGAAGTGTTTGGCTATTACGTGGGAGGATTGGTGTAATTTCAACGTAGCGTCTTTTGGCGTTTAGTTTTGTTTTCTTTGTATTGGCGGATTAATCATGTGGGTTTAACGGGAATGTAATGAGTAAAACAACAAATGTAGTCTACAAGGAAGTTTTTTCCGGTATTTGAATAGTTCTTTTTGTCTTCCAATGTATGTATTTGTACACAACATTTCATTTCAAAATAAATAATATGGTTTTTGTTGAACCCGCGTATTACGCGGGCATTAACCTAGCAAATATATAAATATAAATAAACATTACAAGCCTGCAATAGTGCGATGGCCCATAAATAAATATCACTACCCTCGTTTAGATCAATAGTTAGCTTACGTGAATATAGCTTCACTTAAATATTAACACTAGCTTATATATATATATTATAATAAAAAATATCAATTAACAATTAAATACAACTTTAAATGGCCGTAATTTTTTTTTTTTTTTTTTTTGCCAATAGTTATGTAGGGAAAAGATCAAATAGGAAGATTAATTTCGCTAGGAAGGATAGGAAGCAATAAGAGGATGACATGTGGCAAAGATGAAAAACATAAGGAGGGGCATTTTGGTCAAAACTCACCATCTTCAAAAAAAACCCAGCATCTGCAATTCATTTCTCTTACCCGTATACTCAAATCCACCATTTTCAAAACTATAAACTACCACATCACAACCACCACCACCACCACTACGACCTACGATCGCCACCATCTTGCCGGAAACTAGATCTGAAACCACCACCTTCAACCACCTGTTGGGTTTTTCAGATCTGACACCATCATTCCACCATCCACCGCCACCAGTTTCTCCACTGTGTATCAGAGTTCTTTTTCCGTCCACCGTCGTTAATCAGAGTTCTTTGGTAAGTTATGTTATATTTTATTTTCATTGCGTTTTAGTTATCAAACCTCAATTGCGTTTTTCACATCATTAAGTTTTAGTTAGAGTTCTTTTCATTTTGTTCTTCTGGATGTTAAAATAGAGACATGACCATGCTAAAATAGAAGCATGATCATGTTGGAACAAAGGTATGACCACGTTAAAACTCATTGCGTTTTACAACCTGCAGTGCAAAGAACATGATGATGCTTGGACAGAGGCATGATCATGTTGGAACTAAGGCATACCCATGTTAAAACTACATTGCTTTTTAGAACCTATGTTAAAACTCCATTACTTTTTAGAACCTGTAATACAAAATATTAATTTTGGTTTCATTGCGTCTTACAACTTGGAGTGTAAAGAACATGTAGAAACATGGTCATGTTGGAACAAAAGCATGGCCATGTTAAAACATAAACATGGCCATGTTAAAACTTCATTGATATTGATTTTTAGTTTTATTGCGTTTTACAAGCAAATAACATGATCATACTAAAATAGAAGCATGGTCATGTTGGAACAAAAGCATGGCCATGTTAAAGCATAAACATGGCCATGTTAAAACTCCATTGCTTTTTAGAACCTACAGTGCAAAATATTGATTTTTGTTTTCATTGTGTTTTACAACCTGAGGTGCAAAGAACATGATCATGCCAAAACAGAAGCATGGTCATGTTGGAACAAAAGCATGACCATGTTAAAACATAAACATGGCCATGTTAAAACTTCATTGCTTTTTAGAACTACAGTATAAAATATTGATTTTTGGTTTCATTGCGTTTTACAAGCAAAGAACATGATCATGCTAAAATAGAAGCATGGTCATGTTGGAACAAAAGCATGACCATGTTAAAACTTAAACATGGTCATGTTAAAAGTTCATTGTGCAAAATATTGATTTTTGGTTTCATTGCGTTTTACAATCTGGGGTGCAAAGAACATGATCATGCCAAAATAAAAGCATGATCATGTTGGAACAAAAAAGCATGACCATGTTAAAACATGAACATGACCATGTTAAAACTTCATTGCTTTTTAGAATATGTAGTGCAAAATATTGATTTTGGGTTTCATTGCGTTTTAGAACTGGAGCGTAAAATAACATCAAAGAACATGATCATGTTAAAAGGGAAGCATGATCATGTTGGAACAAAGACATGACCATGTTAAAACATAAACATGACCATGTTAAAACCTATTGCGTTTTAGAACCTGAGTTATAGTGTGTTGTTCTATCCATTGCGTTTTACGCATCTAGGTTTTCGAAATTTTTTTCAAAAGTATAGCAATAGTGTGCTCGTTTTAAAGATAAAAAAACGCTCGTTTTTATGGTGTATTTTTTATAAAAAAAATATTGTCGTGTGAAAAAAGTTATTAACGATTTAAAAACGATGGGGAATTGGAGGAGAGAGAAACTATTGACTTGAATGGACTAGAATACCCTCAAACTAACTCACGCGCCTCTTTTTTCTTGTTCAATTTCACTCATTTAATCTCAGCCATTGATTAATCAAATTGATGGTCAATATTACTTCCTAGTCTTCCTAGCAAAATAAACTTCCTATTGTATCTCCACCCATGTTATGTATCCAAGTTGTTACTGCCAACAAAAAAAAATTGAATATAGAACTTAGGCTGAAAACTTGGTATATAAAATCAACACTTGACGAGAAAAATGTGAGCTTGTGAGTGTTGTTAAGATAATTAAAATTTAAAGTCGAGTTAATTTGAAAGTCACATGGATGTCAAAAGAAAATCCTTTAGCCTTTTACATGTGTTAAGTTAAATTAGCAAGTAGGGCCGTTCAAATCGCTCGCCGCTCGTCGCTCGCTCGTCGCTCGTTCGGAAATTGCTCGGAAAATGCTCGTTCGATTTGACGCTCGGTTGTAAACGAGCCGCTCTGCTCGGTTCGGTTTGTAAACGAGCCAAGCATGAGCAAAGGTCCGCTCGGCTCGGTTCGGCTCGAATTTTTATTTTTAATTAGTATATATATATATATACACACATATACACATACATATATAAACATGTATATACACATATATATACACAAATATAAATTATACATACACACACACCTATATATATACACACGTTACACATACATATATACTTAAATATAAATTAAATTTATAGTTTTATATATATACCATTATATTAGATTTTGGTCAACTATATACAAATTTACAACTATATCTAGACGTACTAGTCCAACCACGCCAATAAAAAAATTAATATCAATCTAAAAGTTAAACCCTAAACCGATAAACGAAAGTCTGCTCATCGCCTTAATGTTTCATGTCGTTACCCTAGGCCGATCGTCTTTTGCTCTCAACGTAATTGTTTGTGCAATATGATCATCGCCTCGTTGACCACAACATTGTTATTCATCAGAAAAATATTATACCATGAAATGTGTATGTTTTTTAAGACATAAAAACTTGATGTCACACCCCAACCGATGGCGGAATCATCAGGGCACGGCACTAGGCGAATCAGATTGCTCGAGAGAATCCATAACAACTATATTGCGATAATATTTAATACATTCGTTATCCCATACTAACAAATAATACAATCACATAAGTTATCACAGATTTATTGTCCTCTCGAACAATGCAAATCCGACAACCTAGATTTTATTTGAGTTTCTAGACTTCCTAGCTTGATTTGATATAGTCTGCGATCTAACCTGCAACATACGTTAAAATATTTGTCAATACAAAAGTATTGGCGAGTATACAGGTTTGATAAGTAGCATAATAGATAAAAAGTGTAGCGAATTTCCATATGCATAAACGTAATACACGACATATATACTCACAAAACTGATACTACCAACTAAGTCCTCGATGCTCGAATGTACGATGGCATAACTAGACCCCGTCGGGCGCAATAGTACTATACTAGTCGTGGTGGGACGTCGCGAGTATAAGCCCTAGCACATATGCAACTAGCATCACGTATATCTATGCATAACAGTTATTCGCAAGTGATAATTCGATTGATTGAATAATTCGTTTGATGAGTTCGATTTGTTAGAAACGTATGTTACACCCAAAATTCGATTAAAAGGGTTCAAGTATACTCACAGTGCGTAATTAGCGGAAATACAACTTGATTGGATTGGTTGCGAGCGCGTCTGTGTTGATCCTTGAAGAATAGAGTAAACGATGTACGGTTAAGCGAGATTAGTCTTGAAGAGTCAGTCATCTGGTCGGAAGGTGCTCACCCATTCGGATGGGCTCATCCAATCGGATGGTATATGGACCTGAGTCGGATGGCTGTCATCCGGTCGGATGACAGACTATCCGATCGGATTAGTTGCTGACTCGTGCGGATTGTCAATCGTTCGAACAAGAGTGACTCGTGCGGACTGGCTTGTCATCCGTGCGGACGGGCTTGTCATCCGTGCGGACTGACATGTCATCCGTGCGGACTGACTTGTCATCCGTGCGGACAAGTGTCATCCGTGCGGACTTGACATGTCATCCGTGCGGACTGACATGTCTTCCGTGCGGACTGACATGTCATCCGTGCGGACTGACATGTCTTCCGTGCGGACTGACATGTCATCCGTGCGGACTTGTCATGTCTGTTTCGCACTCTGGACACTGTTTCCGAGCGTTTAACGGAAGGAATACGTTCGTTTTTACTAGGGTGGTGTAATTTCGCACTAATACTCGGAATTTCATCAGTTCCGACCCGTTCTAACGGCCGGGAATCACCCCGTTCCATCAGATCTGGCCGTTCGTGATGGTTTTTCATGGTTAACTCGAAATCGCATAGTTCCTTGGGTAATTACATAGATTTAGGCGAGATTTGTTACCAAAACATGTGGAAATCACCCAGATCTGAGTCGTTTATGGTGGGATGAGGTCACAACTGGAAGTTCATAAGAACTCTTGGTGACATCACCTCAAAACGCATCAAATCCGCAGATTTCATGGTTAGAAATTGAGTTTTGAAAGATAGGATGATGTAGAATTGAGTGTTGATCATAGAAGTACAAGTTTCTAGGTTGAAATCTTACCGGAATCGCGAGAAATCGAGAGAAAAGGGTCCTGAGCGTGTTTGGTCGAGTAGGAGCTGTCACATCACTGTTCAAGTGATGTGACATGGTATTTATAGGCAACAGAGAGGAGAAGGGAGTGATTGGTCCGGATTACCCATCCGTCCGGATTGCCCATCCGTGCGGATGGCCCATCCGTCCGGATTGCTATCCTGACGCGGTGGACTTCTCCGTTTTGATCGTTTTGATAGTTTTCGAAGTACGCGCTTTTCATGGTAAATTTATATTATTATTATATATGTATACATATCACTAAGGGTCGTATTTACGTATCCATAATCCAAAGTTTCGATAATTAACAATCGGTTTCCGATTCGAGTATGCGATTATTAGCGACGTTTCACGGCCATCAATGAGGGTAGTATAGGTCCTTTCTTGATGTCATCGTGAACGTTGTTTCGTGTAGTGCCACAAAGACTGACGGGGTACCGTTTACTCGTATTGTCATCATCGTCATGACGACTGGAGCTACAGCACTCACCCGAGAGTCCTTGTTAGCGTTAATTGTTTACGTTCGACACATCACGGCCACTGAGGAGGGTAGAATAGGTTCTCACTCAATGCCTCCGTGAGTGTTAGTGTGATAGTAGTGTAGTATAGTGATATTGTATTTCGAAAATGTGCGATTATCCTTCGAACAGCGATATATACGATATAGTTACATTATGATCCGAATCTCTGGTGCTAGGCGTAACGAGTATAACGAGTAGTAACAACGCACGAAAGTGCGGGTTGTTACAGTCTCCCCTACTTTAGGAAATTTCGTCCTGAAATTAATCCAATAGGTAGACTTCTAAGAGTTGATCTTGTACGAGTAGCGATACAGCGAGCGATTTGATCGTAAGTTGACAGCGAGGATATTTCGAATAAGAGAGATCGACTGCGATAGCGAGAAGGCGACGTAAAGACGAAAGTAATATCCCACGAGTTGGCGTTCCAAAGTACCTTGTCTCGCGTATAATTCGTTAGTTCGATGCGATTGTAAATTTAAAGGACTTGAAAAGGTTTCTCGTGACGTAGAATTAACTGAGTCTATCGTTAACCAACATTACAAGAAACATTCGTTTTAGATATTTAAAAAGAATTTAGGATGAAAATCTTTGAAAATTTTCCTTTTAACGTGAGGTCAACGGAGTCGATGTTAACCGATGTTGCAAGGAAGTTTGAGTTTCTAAACATTTTAAGGAATTCGAAGATGAGAACAAGGGTTACTAAAACTCTCCTATAACATGGGTTCAAGCTGAAATCGATGTCGAACCAATGTCTTAAGAAGGATTTTGTTTTGACGTTTGTAAAAGTTTAAGGAAAACTGAGCTTATGAAACTTTTCTTGGACATGGAGTTAAGCTGATTCGATGTTAACTCCACGTCGTAAGAAAATTTCACTTGTCCACCGGTTTTAAATCAAAAATTGTGAAAAGACGTTTTAAATCAGTACAAAAGGTAGTTAATCACTGAGCCCCACTTGGCACTTTCCCACGAAAGTTTGTTAATATGTTTAAAACACTTATATATAGGAAGTACCAGCGGCGTATCCACCATGTTTTGCTCATATTACTTCCGTTTCGTGAGGCAGTGTCAGGTGTGCCGATATAACATGGATAGAATTTGCGCTTACTCGGCCCAATCGACAGAAGGTCAGACCGAGTATAAGATAGAATCGAATAAGTTAAACCGGCGAGTTGAATAACGTGTTTTCGATTAGGTTCCTCATTAAACCCACATGACACGTTTCCACGAGAGTTTGCTAACATGGCGAAACACCATGCTTAACCAGGTTAGTTTTGCCTCGTGAAGCGGTGTCATGTGTACTTAATACCACACAGACTGCAATAAACACCAAGCGAGCGATAAGCGGTAGATTATACACGATAGGCGATCAGCGATTAGGTGATTAAACGAATAATACAAACACAACACTAGCAATGATGGTGATAATAATCGAATTACGATAAGCGGCAGTTGTTGCGTGCAAGCGATGAAGGTATGCGGTTCGATTTTGATTGATTAACACCACAGAGTTTGACTAACATTAGACCCCACATGGCCTTTTTCCACGAAAGGTCGCTGATATGGCTAAAACACCCTGCCTTAACCATATGAGCTTCATCTCGTGAAGCGAGGTCATGCGTGCTAACTTAACACGAATATCACACCTAACGGTATAGCGATAGATTGATACACAGCAAACGATATAGATTCACATAATAAGCGATAGAGATTCCGAGATACACAAGGTAAGCGATTGCGATTAGTCGGGTTTGTTTCGAATAAGCTTAACGTTACGTTGCGACGCATCACGGTTATCGAGGAGGGTAGAATAGGTCCTCTCCCGACAACATCGTGAGCGTTAATGTGCTTGATGAGATTGTTACAACAGACTTATGACCAGTCCTGTGTTGATGCAATTGTCCTGCGAGGTAGACTCTCCAGAGTCCATCGATGAGGCGATTGCATTGCGTTTGCAGACTTACGACAAGTCTTGCGATGATGCAATTTCAGTTGTTACGCCTTGCGATTGAGTGTAGTGTGTTGAAAATAATTACAATAGTATACTAGGTCTAATAACGTTCAACTCCACGTGGCACGTTCTTCACGGAACTTTGGTAGTATGATAAAGCACACCTTGCTTGACACCTACTACTTTCATCCCGTGATTTGGTGTCACCTTTTGTCAAAACGCTAAGGCACCTTAGAATTCACTACGATCTCCGTGCACTGACCCAAATAATCCCGTGTGCACCCGTGATTAATCGTTCCTTGCACGTTTATCGTACCTCGTTCTAAGAGCGTAGTGAGGGTAAAACACATTATTTCGTGATATAGTATATAGTGTGTGCGTGAATCTAGGCTAAGTGCGACGACTAGAGTGTGATAGAGAAAAAGAAAACGAGAGTAACGTTACACATAGTGGCAACATCGAATAATAAAGTAGGTTCAAAACTTAGAAATTAACGTCGAAAATCGTATCATTACAACTTTATCCTACGCTTGCTAGGTACTTGATGCTGAAGACTTTTGCTGGAGCTGTTGTTGAGTTCACAGTTCGATGCGGCAGTTGTGGGTGAAGTGATCGTAACGGTTGCAGTTATTGCAATAGCGACAGTCGGCCCCAACTGGATGATGATAGGTTCATGAGTAACACTGAGGATGAGCTCCAGTGTAGGCTCGTTTCGGAAACATCGGAACGGTTCGAAGAGGTTCCGGTTGCAGTAGTTCGGTTGTTGATGAGCTCGGGCTTGAAGTCTTTCGTTTGCGGCTGGGTTCGTCGATGTCTTGCGAAGAGATGTCGTCGTTGGAGGATTCGTCTGAAGACTCGCTTGCGGAGTCTTTGGCTGATTTGTCGGAAGATCCGTCGGCAGATTTGTCAGAAGAATCGGCAGCAGATCCGTCCGAAGAATCGTTAGCTGATCCGTCAGAAGAATCGTTAGCTGATTCATTAGAAGAATCGCCAGCAGATTTGTCAGAAGATTCGTTAGTAGATTCATCAGAAGATTCGTCAACATGTTCGCCTGAAGGATTACTGGCGATTGCTTGATGAGCTTGCTTGACAGGATTCCTTGAGAATAATCCTTCCATGAGTCGTTTGTTGTTGATTTCCGTGGCTAAGCGGTATATTTCTTCGATGGTAGTTGGTCTTGCAGCTTCGACAAAATCACCCACACACTCAGGCAAGCCACGAATGTATTTCGTGATGGCTTTCCCTGGAGTGTTGACTTGACTTGGGCAGATTATGCTAAGCTGTTTGAACCTTGCGGTGTAGCCAGCGTTGTCGCCTTTGGTTTGCTTGATTTCCCAAAATTCGTTTTCTAGTTTCTGGATTTCATGAGGGGGGTAGTACTCTTTCTTCATGAGCTCTTTCAGCTCATTCCAAGAGAGAGCGTAAGCTGCGGAGATCCCACGTTTGTTGCGTTCGGCGGTCCACCAGTCGAGTGCTCGTGATTGAAATACTCCGGTAGCGCAAGTAGTACGGAAACTATCGGGACACCCGCTTTGACGAAGGGTAACTTCGATAGAATCGAACCACTGGAGTAGTTGAGTCGCACCTCCTTCACCCGTGAACTCCATCGGGTCACAGGCTTTGAAGTGCTTATAGAGAAAAGTAGATTGCAGCGCTTCCGTCTTGGAGTCTTCCGAGGCTCGAGAGTTGCGGAGAGAGTGCACTTGAGCGGCAATTCGAGGAATAAGCTTACTCACTTCCTTAGTCACAAGTGATGCAATCCTCTTATTGACACTTCGTTTGGCTCTCTTCCTAGCTACTCGTCTCGAGGTAGAGTTGTTGGAAGGCATCTAGACAGAAAGAGACTTGGAGTGAGATTCGATCATAATGATTTTGAGTTTTGCGATGCGATTGAGCGCGTTCAAAACTTGGTGCGATAGTATAGTAGTAATACGAGTCACATAGGAGCCACATAGGAGACATGAAATTCCTAAATTCTCACGCAATGACTTGTTTGTTTACACGTATATATATATATATATATATATATATATTTATTTATTTGCAACTTGTAATCATACACGTACAGGTCGATTTAGAATAAGCGAGGACGTGTTGAAGTGAGATAACGAGAGCGAACGCGATAGATTATGCATTAATTTTGTTGCGAACGTTCGGGTTTCGTTCTAGATTGCGATGGCTGTGCGAGTTGTGCGTTTATAAAGTAGGGAGTGAAAATCGTTAAATCGAGGAATCGATAAAGCGTAAAGTTTCAAAACGTAAATAAGTTTCGATCATTGTAAAATTGGCGGGTTGTATGATTGAGTGCCTTGGGTGTTTAGGCGTCGACTAACCCAGGTAGCCCAACTACATTCAACAAGCTCATGCACGCGCGTTGACTTAGAAGACTCCATGCTTCCACTGGGATGCAGCTCATGGCATTCGTCTTCCTAGTCCTCGCGTGGCTCGAGTTATCGTGATAGTCGAGTCCTTGGTGAGAGCTTTTTGAAAACCAGTTTATAGAGAGTGGAACGACTTATTAAGGTACGGGTTTCACCCCTGTCTTAACAGTTTCGTTCCTAATTGTGGTTATGCTCTTCGAATAAATTCGTAAGTTCCACTAGATTTCGAGATGGAGACTTTCGTCGAGATGTGGATGTCACTCCTAACTCGATGAAAGGTTCTCGTGCTAGAAAAATGCGCTGAGTGAGCAATCCTATCGAGAGTTCTTGGTTTTCACACCTGGTCTCAACTGGATCGCTCGGTTTTGTTATGCGAGTATTTTCGAAAACACGTGTATTGTGTCGGCCTTAGGAAAGGCTAAGTAGTATTTCAGCCTTAGGAAAGGCTTCTTCGTGTGAAGCTGTGGTACGCGGTGTTCACACAAGGTTGTAGCTTTTAGCAATTTCGATCGAGAGTATCAAATAGCCCGATACAAACCCTTACTGGTTCGTACGAGTCGGCTTGTTGGTACTTAGACTATAGACTAGGTCAATTTCTAAGACGTCGACCCGGACTAGGTCGAGTCTGGCCTAATTCCCTATAGTTATGGCTCTGATACCAATCTGTAACACCCCAACCGATGGCGGAATCATCGGGGCGCGGCACTAGGCGAATCAGATTGCTCGAGAGAATCCATAACAACTATATTGCGATAATATTTAATACATTCGTTATCCCATAGTAACAAATAATACAATCACATAAGTTATCACAGATTTATTGTCCTCTCGAACAATGCAAATCCGACAACCTAGATTTTAGTTGAGTTTCTAGACTTCCTAGCTTGATTTGATATAGTCTGCGATCTAACCTGCAACATACGTTAAAATATTTGTCAATACAAAAGTATTGGCGAGTATACAGGTTTGATAAGTAGCATAATAGATAAAAAGTGTAGCGAATTTCCATATGCATAAACGTAATACACGACATATATACTCACAAAACTGATACTACCAACTAAGTCCTCGATGCTCGAATGTACGATGGAATAACTAGACCCCGTCGGGCGCAATAGTACTATACTAGTCGTGGTGGGACGTCGCGAGTATAAGCCCTAGCACATATTCAACTAGCATCACGTATATCTATGCATAACATATGCAACGGGATCATCATAACCTACGGGATTAAACACAGTGTTAAGGTCTACGGGACCAGAATGACCCTTGGGGCACGAAAAGAAAAGGAAATAAACCTTAGTGTTTTCAGTAAAAAGGGGGTGAAGACCTAAGGAAATAGCCTACGAGGCTACGTGAAAGAACCTACGGGTTACTTAACAAAGCGAGAGAACCAGTTGAAAATCCCCGCATAAAACTAAGACTGTAAAAGAATAAATTACAGACTGTCAATGTCCGGTTACGGGAAATTAACGAAAGATAAAGAGAAGATCCTAAACTAAAACCTTGATTTTAGTAAGAAATAACGTTTTTACGAATGAGAATCCTGATAGGAAAATTGAATATTAAGCATGAAAGGTTCAAGTCTTGACACCGATAGGCGCAAGACGTTATATTCAAAAAGTGATATTTCGGAAAGGAAATTTTGATACAAACTAAACACGATGTGACACGATCACGGATAGGAAATGTAATGTGAAGTAAAATCACATTATAACCAAACGAGCGGTGAAAAGTAACGGGACTAATAAGTCTAGTTAGTAAGACTGGTTAAGGCCAGTAATTCAAATCAATAAAAATTAGTTTGCTTGTAAGCGGTGGATTCGGTATAACTGAACCGAATAAATAAATCTGAAAGCAAAAGAAATTATTGCTAAAAGTGAAATATTTCACTAAAGACCTTTAAACGGGTCAAGGTAACAGATTCACCAAGAGTTCGATAATATATAAAAGCGATGGAAATCGCTAAGTTAACTAAACTAGTGGAAATAACGGGATTACGTTATTTCGAAGTTACACTATGTCGTATGAGATATGTAGACAATTAGTAACCAAAAAGTTGTTACCGTACTTTTCGGGTAATGCTAACGATTGGTTAAAAAGTATAAGTAATGTTTAAAATATTTCTCGGATCGAATACATTGAGTTTAAACTTAATGAATTATGTAAGAAAAGGTTTCGAGGACGAAACCTCTTTAAGGGGGGTAGACTTGTAACACCCCGAAAACGGGTTTGGTAATCAAACCTCGTTAATAGTAAAAACGGGTAAAATACCGTTAGTGGTAAAATTAACCCGGTGAATATTAGGATTTAAATAAATAAATCCAATATTTATTAAAAGAATGGGAAATACTTTGAGAAAGCAAAGTATATAAAAAGACCCGAGATTTAACGGGACTTAAAATAAAACGGGTTTTTTGAACAAGACTTTACTAACTAGGAGTTTTACCCTAGTTAGCTAAATAGTCTAGAGATAACTTATAATAGGGTTAAAAACAACCAAACTATAAGTTATACTAAAGAGGAGGGGTTAATCTTGTAAAAACTGAAACTAGAATTTATTAAAACAAAATAAACAAAAACCAAACACACAATCAGTGTGTCTGGTCGATCAAGAGTGCAGGGAGCGACCAAAGCTTCTCACCAAACCCTAACTCCACAAATTTGATCAATTGAAGGCTAATTCCTGTCCCAAATCGAAATCTGAACATAGATTCGTGATCCTCATCACAAGGGGGTTACAAGGTATGTGAAATTTAGTGCTAATTCTCTGTTTGAAATTCTCATGAAATTGGGAAAATCTGAAATTCATGGTTGCATGTTGGTTTTATGATGAATTAGGAACCATATAGTGTTTAGGGACAAACCCTAGACAAATACAAGTTGAAATCATGTGAAATTTTAGTGAAACCTATGAACACCATTGTAGGTGACTAGTGGGTTATGTAGAACTTGATAAACACTAGGAAATTTGGGGTTGTTTTAGTGTAATTTGACATATGCGAAGTTATTTCAGAATTTTAAAAGGCAAGTATTTGTGTTAAATAGTTTGATTTATGAAAATTCGGGTTATAAGACAAGTTATGAGCTTGTTAATGAATTATATGAAATCATGCACACTAGGTGTTTGTTAAAATGCCTAAATAAGAAGTAAAGTGTTGGAATTCAAGTGAAACGCATAATTGGCAAGCTTGACTAATTACATGAGACATGGGATAAAACGGGTTCTAATCATAATGTTGATTTGCCTTAATTGTGCATATCATATGATTAAAGGTAGTTGACTTTAGAAAGTCAAACTAACTAGTGATGAAGTCGAATAGTAGTTTCGACAAAGAAAATAAGTAAGGTGGAATAGTCGTGATTGTTAATGACTAATCTAACCACCTTGTAAATGTTGATAATAGTTGACGCTTAACGAGCTAGGTGAAAGCTTGAAGAAGGAAGCGGGTCAAACGAATCAAGAATGAAGGAAAAAGCATATTTCGGATGCAAGGTAAGTATAGCTTACACTAGTCTTAAATTGTTGAATATTTTCTTATCATATAATTTACGAATGAGATATCTAAACAATCGAAATATGATGTTCCGTCATGTTGTCGAACGGAACGAGATAATCAAAGATGAAAGAAACCATAATAATGGTTAAAAAAAAAGAAGTAAATCGATAATTTGGTCATATTATGTCGTAAGCAATAAACGATTAATAAGTGAAATGACCGCACGGTGTAAACCAGAGCTAGTCATGTAGACGAGATGGTAATAAATATCATCTCGCCAACAAAATTGGTCACTTAGACCAAATGGGTCAAAAGGCGAAGGTATCACCTTTTAACAATAATGACTAATGATTATTGTCGAGTTATACTGTTTCAGGAGTAAATGGCAAATGGTAATAGCAACGCTATGAGTTTGCGATTATAAAAGTAAGGTATTAAAAACGGGTCAATATATTGGTCCGCGCCAGGTACGTGAAATAGGGTAACACTCATTTAGAACATGTGGTTTAATGAGTGTTAAAAGTAGTCAAAATAAACGTTTGGTTACTTGATAAGTAAACCGAATGTTTTAAATAATGAACATTGCGTTTGGAAAGCTTAATGACTTTTCAAACAAAATCATAGGTTAAAAGAGGGTTTATGGGTCAAATATACTTTCAAAAGTCCTTCATCGTAAATGATTGGCTAAATGGACTAAAACGCCCTTATAAGCTAAATTCGACAAACGACCTTTAAAGGTAGTTTTGAAACGAGATTTATGATCAAATAAATAATTGGAATAAGTGTAAGAAACGAAAGATGTAAACCTACGGTCAAATGACTCTATATGAGTCTTTGTCGTAAATTAGCAATCCGACGAGAAAACTCGGATTATATAGATCACCTCATTAAGTCCACCACAAATATAGTTGTGGTGGAAGATTTCTCGATATGAAATATTGTATAATAATGCTAGAAACGAATGAAAGCGTTTCATGCTCAAAATATGTCTAAAGACCCTTAACGGGTCAAAATACGCAAATGAGCATAAACGGGTTTATGATACGTAAGAGACCCATGACTTGAACCTAATATGATAGGAATTATTGAAATTATGAATATCATGAGAATAAGGATCAAATAGACATGTTTGTTTGATAAAATCGCGAAAGGGTCAAATTTTGGTAAAAATGGTATTAAGCCGAAGACTTAAAAGTCTTAAATTTTGTCAATCCGGATGTTGGATTTTGACTCCATATGATGAAGGGTCAAATTACAATCATGTAGGAAGAAACGGTGAGTCAAACGGATAAACGGTTTGAAAGATACGAAAGTTTTCGTGTCAATAAACGGCAAAATGGAAAACTGGAATGCAGGGGCCACCGTAACTTACGGTGCCACCGTAAGTTACGGTGGTGTTGAAAAGCCTTACAGCAGCCCCCTACTGTTTTACGGTAGGGGCATGTCACCAGGGGCCACCGTAACTTACGGTGCCACCGTAAGTTACGGTGAAGGCCAGATTGAAATTTTTGTTTTGGTGATCAATTGTTTCTCGGACTCGTTTAAACACGTTTTAATCCTACTATGACTAAAGCATTTCATGTTTATGAAATGTAGGTACATTTTGGATGCCGAAAGACGATCAAGCTCCTCGAAGAACCGAACACGATAAAGACACATGCTTCCGCACATTGCCTCGTTGTAATTTTTAAACGACTAACCTGATCACGTTATGTAGAATAACTTGTGATATGTAAAGGTTTTAATAAACCCGTATTTCCAATGTATATGTAATCATAAATTACATGATTATTTTCCCAAAATATACGTTAAACCTTGATTTATAAGAACGGGTGTTACAAGTTGGTATCAGAGCCTTGGTTTAAGAGATTCAAGTATGGCGGGGAAAACCATGCTTGGACTTAAACCTTACGCTCTTAATAAAGATTGGTGTTCGGTTCGAGGCTTGATCGCAAATCCGGTAAGTACATGTATGTTAATAGCTTAGCATGCTAAAGTGTTGTAAACAACACATAAGGCTATCGTATGACACACGATACCTAAATTAAATATTGAATACGGTCGACGAAATTGCGCGCGTTGATGCGTATAATAGAAAAGCCTTGTATTACGATACGGGCATTTAGTAAAGTTGACATTACTAACTTTTGTGAATGTCTTGATTAAAGAACACTTGCATTCAAAGATGACAAGAGTTGAACAAATTAAGGATATGATAGAGGAGCGGTCCAAAGTATGACAAGAGGAGCATGCTCATCAAGGACCTAAATTACGTGACGATCGCGAACAAGGTTAACGACATAAAAAGCCCGTTAGGGCAAGCACTTACAGGTGCGCATTTTAAGTTATTACGTGAATAGTAATATGCAACAAATACGTAGAGGTTGAAAGTTGCATATGTAGATTAAAAAAACTTGGAAAGGCCCGAATAGAAAATCTATCCGGGATATTGTTTCCAAGAGAAACCAAATAGAGGCGTTACTTACATAGGGCGTGGTGTGAAAACTATAAAAAGGTCGTGTATGTCATGTGTTAACCGCTTACTCTGGCCAAGTAAGTAGTGACATATGATACCATGAGTTTCTTATAGCAGACATATTTACATCCGATGTAGTAAGGACGGGGTGAACGGGACTAATTAAAAAGTACCCAAATGAATCAGATAAGCAAAATATTTGATAATAATGTAAACGCACAACCGAGTGACGGAAGCGTATTACATTAGGACAATGAGCCCGAGTGAAGGAACAAAGAAGCATGTAAAATGATTTAGACAAGTATTGGGAGGGAGTGTACTTACACTCGAACCCAGAAAACGCAAGCATGTAAAATGATTTAGACAAGTATTGGGAGGGAGTGTACTTACACTCGAACCCAGAAAACGCAAGCATGTAAAATGATTTAGACAAGTATTGGGAGGGAGTGTACTTACACTCGAACCCAGAAAACGCAAGCATGTAAAATGATTTAGACAAGTATTGGGAGGGAGTGCACTTACACTCGAACCCAGAAAACGCAAGCATGTAAAATGATTTAGACAAGTATTGGGAGGGAGTGTACTTACACTCGAACCCAGAAAACGCAAGCATGTAAAATGATTTAGACAAGTATTGGGAGGGACTGCACTTACACTCGAACCCAGAAAACGCAAACATGTAAAATGATTTAGACAAGCATTGGGAGGTAGTGTACTTACACTCGAACCCGGAAAATGCGAATATGTCCCTTAACGGGTCGTTTTTGTAAAACGTCAAACGTAAGGACAAAGTCAGAAAATTTCGCCCGGAAATAAACAAATGAAGCCTTAGACTACGGTCAAGGTCAACTAAAGCTCATAAGCGAAAATATACGATTTTAAACATAGCAAGACATGCCTTGAAGCTATATATGAATATATATATACATTTGAATGTAGATACAAATAAATGATGATTTACGGGATCATCATAACCTACGGGATTAAACACAGTGTTAAGGTCTACGGGACCAGAATGACCCTTGGGGCACGAAAAGAAAAGGAAATAAACCTTAGTGTTTTCAGTAAAAAGGGGGTGAAGACCTAAGGAAATAGCCTACGAGGCTACGTGAAAGAACCTACGGGTTACTTAACAAAGCGAGAGAACCAGTTGAAAATCCCCGCATAAAACTAAGACTGTAAAAGAATAAATTACAGACTGTCAATGTCCGGTTACGGGAAATTGACGAAAGATAAAGAGAAGATCCTAAACTAAAACCTTGATTTTAGTAAGAAATAACGTTTTTACGAATGAGAATCCTGATAGGAAAATTGAATATTAAGCATGAAAGGTTCAAGTCTTGACACCGATAGGCGCAAGACGTTATATTCAAAAAGTGATATTTCGGAAAGGAAATTTTGATACAAACTAAACACGATGTGACACGATCACGAATAGGAAATGTAATGTGAAGTAAAATCACATTATAACCAAACGAGCGGTGAAAAGTAACGGGACTAATAAGTCTAGTTAGTAAGACTGGTTAAGGCCAGTAATTCAAATCAATAAAAATTAGTTTGCTTGTAAGCGGTGGATTCGGTATAACTGAACCGAATAAATAAATCTGAAAACAAAAGAAATTATTGCTAAAAGTGAAATATTTCACTAAAGACCTTTAAACGGGTCAAGGTAACAGATTCACCAAGAGTTCGATAATATATAAAAGCGATGGAAATCGCTAAGTTAACTAAACTAGTGGAAATAACGGGATTACGTTATTTCGAAGTTACACTATGTCGTATGAGATATGTAGACAATTAGTAACCAAAAAGTTGTTACCGTACTTTTCGGGTAATGCTAACGATTGGTTAAAAAGTATAAGTAATGTTTAAAATATTTCTCGGATCGAATACATTGAGTTTAAACTTAATGAATTATGTAAGAAAAGGTTTCGAGGACGAAACCTCTTTAAGGGGGGTAGACTTGTAACACCCCGAAAACGGGTTTGGTAATCAAACCTCGTTAATAGTAAAAACGGGTAAAATACCGTTAGTGGTAAAATTAACCCGGTGAATATTAGGATTTAAATAAATAAATCCAATATTTATTAAAAGAATGGGAAATACTTTGAGAAAGCAAAGTATATAAAAAGACCCGAGATTTAGCGGGACTTAAAATAAAACGGGTTTTTTGAACAAGAATTTACTAACTAGGAGTTTTACCCTAGTTAGCTAAATAGTCTAGAGATAACTTATAATAGGGTTAAAAACAACCAAACTATAAGTTATACTAAAGAGGAGGGGTTAATCTTGTAAAAACTGAAACTAGAATTTATTAAAACAAAATAAACAAAAACCAAACACACAATCAGTGTGTCTGGTCGATCAAGAGTGCAGGGAGCGACCAAAGCTTCTCACCAAACCCTAACTCCACAAATTTGATCAATTGAAGGCTAATTCATGTCCCAAATCGAAATCTGAACATAGATTCGTGATCCTCATCACAAGGGGGTTACAAGGTATGTGAAATTTAGTGCTAATTCTCTGTTTGAAATTCTCATGAAATTGGGAAAATCTGAAATTCATGGTTGCATGTTGGTTTTATGATGAATTAGGAACCATGTAGTGTTTAGGGACAAACCCTAGACAAATACAAGTTGAAATCATGTGAAATTTTAGTGAAACCTATGAACACCATTGTAGGTGACTAGTGGGTTATGTAGAACTTGATAAACACTAGGAAATTTGGGGTTGTTTTAGTGTAATTTGACATATGCGAAGTTATTTCAGAATTTTAAAAGGCAAGTATTTGTGTTAAATAGTTTGATTTATGAAAATTCGGGTTATAAGACAAGTTATGAGCTTGTTAATGAATTATATGAAATCATGCACACTAGGTGTTTGTTAAAATGCCTAAATAAGAAGTAAAGTGTTGGAATTCAAGTGAAACGCATAATTGGCAAGCTTGACTAATTACATGAGACATGGGATAAAACGGGTTCTAATCATAATGTTGATTTGCCTTAATTGTGCATATCATATGATTAAAGGTAGTTGACTTTAGAAAGTCAAACTAACTAGTGATGAAGTCGAATAGTAGTTTCGACAAAGAAAATAAGTAAGGTGGAATAGTCGTGATTGTTAATGACTAATCTAACCACCTTGTAAATGTTGATAATAGTTGACGCTTAACGAGCTAGGTGAAAGCTTGAAGAAGGAAGCGGGTCAAACGAATCAAGAATGAAGGAAAAAGCATATTTCGGATGCAAGGTAAGTATAGCTTACACTAGTCTTAAATTGTTGAATATTTTCTTATCATATAATTTACGAATGAGATATCTAAACAATCGAAATATTATGTTCCGTCATGTAGTCGAACGGAACGAGATAATCAAAGATGAAAGAAACCATAATAATGGTTAAAAAAAAAAGAAGTAAATCGATAATTTGGTCATATTATGTCGTAAGCAATAAACGATTAATAAGTGAAATGACCGCACGGTGTAAACAAGAGCTAGTCATGTAGACTAGATGGTAATAAATATCATCTCGCCAACAAAATTGGTCACTTAGACCAAATGGGTCAAAAGGCGAAGGTATCACCTTTTGACAATAACGACTAATGATTATTGTCGAGTTATACTGTTTCAGGAGTAAATGGCAAATGGTAATAGCAACGCTATGAGTTTGCGATTATAAAAGTAAGGTATTAAAAACGGGTCAATATATTGGTCCGCGCCAGGTACGTGAAATAGGGTAACACTCATTTAGAACATGTGGTTTAACGAGTGTTAAAAGTAGTCAAAATAAACGTTTGGTTACTTGATAAGTAAACCGAATGTTTTAAATAATGAACATTGCGTTTGGAAAGCTTAATGACTTTTCAAACAAAATCATAGGTTAAAAGAGGGTTTATGGGTCAAATATACTTTCAAAAGTCCTTCATCGTAAATGATTGGCTAAATGGACTAAAACGCCCTTATAAGCTAAATTCGACAAACGACCTTTAAAGGTAGTTTTGAAACGAGATTTATGATCAAATAAATAATTGGAATAAGTGTAAGAAATGAAAGATGTAAACCTACGGTCAAATGACTCTATATGAGTCTTTGTCGTAAATTAGCAATCCGACGAGAAAACTCGGATTATATAGATCACCTCATTAAGTCCACCACAAATATAGTTGTGGTGGAAGATTTCTCGATATGAAATATTGTATAATAATGCTAGAAACGAATGAAAGCGTTTCATGCTCAAAATATGTCTAAAGACCCTTAACGGGTCAAAATACGCAAATGAGCATAAACGGGTTTATGATACGTAAGAGACCCGTGACTTGAACCTAATATGATAGGAATTATTGAAATTATGAATATCATGAGAATAAGGATCAAATAGACATGTTTGTTTGATAAAATCGCGAAAGGGTCAAATTTTGGTAAAAATGGTATTAAGCCGAAGACTTAAAAGTCTTAAATTTTGTCAATCCGGATGTTGGATTTTGACTCCATATGATGAAGGGTCAAATTAAAATCATGTAGGAAGAAACGGTGAGTCAAACGGATAAACGGTTTGAAAGATACGAAAGTTTTCGTGTCAATAAACGGCAAAATGGAAAACTGGAATGCAGGGGCCACCGTAACTTACGGTACCACCGTAAGTTACGGTGGTGTTGAAAAGCCTTACGGCGGCCCCCTACTGTTTTACGGTAGGGGCATCTCACCAGGGGCCACCGTAACTTACGGTGCCACCGTAAGTTACGGTGAAGGCCAGATTGAAAATTTTGTTTTGGTGATCAATTGTTTCTCGGACTCGTTTAAACACGTTTTAATCCTAGTATGACTAAAGCATTTCATGTTTATGAAATGTAGGTACATTTTGGATGCCGAAAGATGATCAAGCTCCTCGAAGAACCGAACACGATAAAGACACATGCTTCCGCACATTGCCTCGTTGTAATTTTTAAACGACTAACCTGATCACGTTATGTTGAATAACTTGTGATATGTAAAAGTTTTAATAAACCCGTATTTCCAATGTATATGTAATCATAAATTACATGATTATTTTCCCAAAATATACGTTAAACCTTGATTTATAAGAACGGGTGTTACAGATGGCCCATCCGTGCGGATGGCCCATCCGTCCGGATTGCTATCCTGACGCGGTGGACTTCTCCGTTTTGATAATTTTCGAAGTACGCACTTTTCATGGTAAATTTATATTATTATTATATATGTATACATATCACTAAGGGTCGTATTTACGTATCCATAATCCAAAGTTTCGATAATTAACAATCGGTTTCCGATTCGAGTATGCGATTATTAGCGACGTTTCACGGCCATCAATGAGGGTAGTATAGGTCCTTTCTTGATGTCATCGTGAACGTTATTTCGTGTAGTGCCACAAAGACTGACGGGGTACCGTTTACTCGTATTGTCATCATCGTCATGACGACTGGAGCTACAGCACTCACCCGAGAGTCCTTGTTAGCGTTAATTGTTTACGTTCGACACATCACGGCCACTGAGGAGGGTAGAATAGTTCCTCACTCAATGCCTCCGTGAGTGTTAGTGTGATAGTAGTGTAGTATAGTGATATTGTATTTCGAAAATGTGCGATTATCCTTCGAACAGCGATATATACGATATAGTTACATTATGATCCGAATCTCTGGTGCTAGGCGTAACGAGTATAACGAGTAGTAACAACGCACGAAAGTGCGGGTTGTTACACTTGAGACCAAACATTGTCACTATCTCTCTCAACAAATTTAAATCAGGCGACACGACTGTCCAAATTGCTCGAACTTCGCTCGACGCTCGCTCGGAATATTTACTGCTCGAAAAACGCTCGTTTGATTTGAGGCTCGCTTTTAAATGAGCCGCTCCGCTCGGTTCGGTTTGTAAACGAGCCAAGCACGAGGAAAGGTCCGCTCGGTTCGGCTCGGCTCGTGAACAGCCCTATTAGCAAGTGGCTTGACTTATAACAAGTTTTAAAGTTATATATATTTTTGAGTAAACTGCAATTTTACCCCCCTGAGGTTTAGGGTGATTGGCACCCTTACCCCCCCCCCCTAATGAAATAATTGCAATTTTACCCCCCCCCCCAACGTTTGCTGTTATGTCGCAACCTTACCCCCCGACTTCAAATTTGTTGACTGGTCTGTTGACTATAACTTGAAATGACTATAATGCCCTTTCATATTACCCCCTGTGTTCTGTTCACTCTGTGATATTACCCCCTGCCACCACTGCCACCGCCATTCACGACCACTGCCACCTCCAGCCACCATAAAACTGGTTTCGATTTATGGTTTCGAGTCACTGTTTTCACGTGAAGCTCATTACTACCGTAACCTCCACGTCGAAACACAACCATCATCTTCTTCTTCTTGTCCGATAACTGTCGCCGGAAACCTACAACTCTGGTCATCTTCTCCAACGACTATCTACATCACAGATAACACCACCACTGCTTCCGTCACCGACCGCCGTCCTCCCATCATCTTTTCCGTTTACCGATCACCTTCACCTCTGTTTTTCTTCCACCGCACCATCTGAAAACCAACCCCAGTTCATCTCCGACAACCGCCTTCATTGATCACCGTTTCGAGTTTACCTCCTCTCCATCGATAATCTCTATCGGACTATTGTTTCGAGTTTACCTCATTCGATAAACCTGCAACTCTTAATGCGAAGATGACCGGAGTTGCAGGTTTATCGAAGGAGGTAAACTCGAAACAATAGTCTGATAAAGATTATCGATGGAGAGGAGGTAAACTCGAAACGGTGATCAATGAAGGCGGTTGTCGGAGATGAACTGGGGTTGGTTTTCAGATGGTGCGGTTGTCGCAACCCCCGATCCCTTATCTTTCCCGGGAACGGGCGAACGCGAACTCAGAATTTTGGTGGTATCAGTTTATTAATTTGGAAGCGGAAATTCCATCAGGACCGTAGTTAGGAAATGTTTATCAGAGTAAAACCACCATAATTGATATTAATAATCACATGGGTAAAACCCAAGTTTCTTATTACAACATGTTTATAGGGATAAACCCTATTTTATTGAATTTAAAACATCGTCTTTTAGGTAACTTTTATAGCCACATTTTTCCCAAGCCGTCAGTGCTCTCCAGCTGGCTTTTTACTAATTGGCTGTCACATTGTGTTACCTGAAACGCGTTTTAAAAACATTTGTCAGTGGGAAACACTGGTGAGTGAATCCCAGTTTAATCAAGAAACATTTTATCAATTAACACAGTATTGAGAGCAATCACATTGTTTATTTCTACACAATTACTCATTCAGTATTGTCAATCCTGACTTGTGGGTCATATTACACATTGGCTAACTCGTCGTCCAATGGTAACGTGTTGTCGTCCCTACTTACTACTCACAGTGTAGTAAATTTTGTATACAAAACCCCAACATACCGGCAGTAATTGAAGAACTACAAAGACTCAATCACCGCTTAATCACATTGTAAAACATTTAAGGTTTTGTAAAATATTACAAAAAAGGTTAACAAAAAGAGGATAAACTCACATTGCTATCTTAGACTTCGCAAGGGTTTCCTGAGATTAATATATAATTTATACAAATGTATATAGGTTAGTATAATAACCCTTTGATAATATTAATGATACCCTCCCCGAGACGGTATTCCAACAACTACGTCGGGCAGAACCACGACAGTTGTTACGGAACCCTAAATCAATCGGGCAGCGTATCTAATACGAAACTGGGGTTATAATACTTACAACAGAGCAGAACCTCGCTAATTAGGGGTATAATACTTGGAAATTATGCCTACTATTGAGAGAATTCGAGATACAGAAAAGAAAATGAACGATTTGTGTTGAAAGCCGATGCGATCTATATATAGTGCCTGATTCTGGGTCTCTCGCGGCCCGCGTAAGAGTAGCTTAAGGGCTACGCGGCCCGCGTCAAAGCTAGTCAACGGACTAGCTTGTTCGGATCATCAGGTAGGCCCGCCACGATGCTGACACGTGTCGGCCTGGGGTGTTGCTGCGTTCTTAATCTCTCGCGGCCCGCGTAAGCTTAGGGGGTGGCTTACGCGGCCCGCCTAAACTAAAAAAACAGATTTTTAATTTATTTTTAATGCTATATTGTATTTCGGGCTCGGTTTTCACATACGGGGTGTACTTTGGTACATATTGGGATATTTTAAAATATACTAGGGTGTCGGAAAAATTATGAGGTGTCGGTTTACTTGAGGATTGTTACATTCTCCCTACCTTGTTTTAGAGCTCGTCCTCGAGATCTACTGGAATAAGTGTGGATATTTCCTTTGCATTTCTGATTCAAGCTCCCATGTATACTCAGGTCCTCTTTTGAAGTTCCACTTCACTTTGACCAAAACTAATCTCTTGTGTTTGAGATTCTAAACTTTCTTATCTTCAATCTGTAGAGGCCTTTCTACAAATTTGAGTTGTTCATTTACCTCTATATCCTTAAGAGGTACTAATAACGACTCATCAGCTAAACACTTCTTGAGATTAGATATATGAAATACATCATGTATTCCTGCCATTTCCTCTGGCAGTTGTAGCTGATAGGCTACAAGTCCTATTCTTCTAGTAATCTCAAAAGGTCCAACATATCTTGGACTTAGCTTTCCCCGCTTGATGAATCATACTACTCCTTTCCAAGGAGAGACCTTCAATAATACTTTATCTCCTAGTTGAAATTCCAATGGTTTGCGTCGGTTATCAACATAGCTCTTTTGTCGATCACGTGCTGCTTTCAGTTGTTCCTTGACTTGAATAATCTTGTCTGTTGTTTCTTGTACTATCTCAGGTCCAGATAGTTGCTTTTCCCCAATTTCTGCCCAACAGACTGGGGTTCGGCACTTTCGTCCATAAAGTGCTTCGAATGGTGCATCATTGATACTTGTGTGATAACTGTTATTATAATAAAATTCTATCAATGGTAAGTGATCGTCCCAATTACCTCTGAAATCAATTACACAAGCTCTAAGCATGTCCTCCATTGTCTGGATTGTCCTTTCGCTTTGTCCGTTTGTTTGAGGATGATAAGCTGTGCTCATATTTAACTTGGTTCCCATTGCCTTTTGGAAACTTGACCAAAAATGAGAGGTAAAACGACTATCTCTATCAGAAACAATTGATAAAGGTATTCCATGTAAAGAAACGATTTTATATATATAATTTAGCTAACTGTTCCATACTGAAAGTTTCTTTCATTGGTAGGAAATGAGCTGACTTGGTTAGCCTATCTACAATCACCTAGATTGTATCATTACCTTTATTTGTTTTGGGTAATTTAGTAACAAAATCCATTGTTATTAATTCCCATTTCCACACTGGCATTTCTAACTGTTGCAATAGACCTGAGGGTTTCTGGTGTTCAGCTTTGACTTGTGAACAAGTTAAACATTTAGAAACATAGGTTGCTATGTCCTTTTTCATCCCTATCCACCAGAAATTTTTTCTTAAATCCTGGTACATTTTATCACTTCCTGGATGCATCGTATATTTAGATTTTTGGGCTTCTTCTAATATACGATGACGTAGGTTTCCTAATTTAGGTATCCACATTCTCTTTTTATAGAATCTCCAAATTCCATCTGTTCCTTGTTCTAAAACTTTTAGCATACCTTTTAATTTTCCAGTATCATCCTTGATTACTAATTCTTGTACTTCTCTGATTTGATCATTTAAATCTACTTGAAGATTTAATTTAAGAGAACGTACCCTTTTTGGCTTTTCTTGATACTTTCGGCTTAAAGCATCTGCCACTACATTTTCCTTTCCTTCATGATACTGGATATCACAATCATAATCACTAAGAATCTCCATCCAGCGTCTTTGTCTCATATTCAACTCTTTTTGCTTGAAAACATACCTTAAACTCTTATGATCAGTGAATATAGTAAACTTACTACCGTAAAGGTAATGTCTCCAAATTTTAAGAGCAAAAATTATAGCTCCTAACTCTAAATCATGGGTTGAATAATTCTCTTCATGATTCTTAAGTTGTCTAGATGCATATGCTATAACATTTTGACGTTGCATCAATACACATCCATTACCTAATTTGGAAGCGTCACAATAGACTATAAAATCTTCAGTTCCTTCTGGTAACGCTAATATGGGTGTATGGGTTAATCTTTGCTTAAGGATTCTAAATGCTTCTTCTTGTTTTAATCCCCATTCAAACTTAACAGATTTACAGGTTAGCTTAGTTAAGGGAATGGCTATTCTAGAAAAATCTTGAATAAATCTTCTATAATAACCGGCCAATCCTAAGAAACTTCTAACCTCGGTTGGTGATTCAGGGGTTTTCCATTTGGTAATCGCCTCAATTTTTGTTGGATCCACATGAATTCCTTCATGATTGACTAGGTGTCCGAGAAACTGTACCTGTTCTAAGCAAAATTCGCACTTTGAAAATTTAGCGTAAAGCTTTTCCTTTCTTAATAAACTTAAAAGTGCGTGCAAAAGCCTTGCATGATCTTCCTTATTTTTAGAATAAATGAGAATATCATCTATGAAGACGTTTATGAATTTATCCAAATATGGCTTACATATTCGGTTCATCATGTCCATAAATGCGGCTGGGGTATTGGTTAAACCAAATGGCATGACAGTAAATCATAATGGCCATACCTTGTTCTAAATGCAGTTTTAGGAATGTCCTCTTCCTGTACATTTAATTGATGATATCCTGACCTTAAATCGATTTTAGAGAAAAATCGAGCTCCTTGCAATTCATCGAACAGATCATCGATTCTTGGTAATGGGTACCGATTCTTAATCTTGACCTTGTTTAATTCACGGTAGTCAATGCACATACGCATTGATTCGTCCTTCTTGTTAACGAATAAGATTGGTGCTCCCCACGGTGATGAGCTTGGCTGTACGAATCCTTTCTCCAACAATTCGTCTAATTGTTTCTTTAATTCTTGCATTTCTGCAGGTGCCAAACGGTAAGGTGCTTTGGCAATCGGTGCTGTTCCTGGTATCAGATGGATTCTGAATTCAACTTCTCTATCTGGAGGTTGTCCTGGCAATTCTTCTGGAAATACATCTGAAAACTGAGACACTACTGGAATGTCTTTTAGTTCTTTTCCTTTAGTGTTAGTGATTATGGAAATCAAATACACTATAGAACCTTTTCTTAAATAACTTGCAGTTTTCATCACAGAGATGAATTTTGTGGATCTAGATGGTTTATCTCCTTTAATCGTGATCTTTTCACCTTTTGGTGAATTTATTTGTATTGACTTTTGATCACATAAAATTCTGGCTTTATTGGCTATTAACCAATCCATTCCTAAAACAACATCAAATCCTGCCAGATTCATGGGATAAAGGTTTGCAATAAACTTCTGATTTAAAATTTCTATTCTTGCTCCCTGCAAGATTTCAGAAATCTTAATGGTTTCTCCATTAGCTGTCTCTACTAGACACTCTTGTGGAAGTTTAGTTAATGATTGCATAAGAAATTTGCAAAATGAAGTATTAATAAAACTTTGGTTTGCACCAGAGTCAAATAATACTTTAGCAAAAATATCATTAATTGAAAACGTACCAGTGATCACATCCAGGATCATCTTTGCTTCTTTTGTTGTTAGAACAAATGCTCTAGCATTTTTGGTATTCTTGCTGTTTGTAGCTGGGGCTAATTTCGGGCAATTAGGCTTGATATGACCTTGTTCTCCGCAGTTGTAACATATCCTGTTATTAGCTTTCTTCCTGCAATCTTCTTCCTTGTGTCCCGATATTTTGCAAAAGTTACAGTATATGGAGCATCTTCCTGAATGCTTTCTCTTGCAATTCTTACAATAAGGTGTAGAGGTAGAACCTATATTTTTCCCACGATTAAAATTTCCAGAACGAAATTCTTGTGTGAGCTTCTGGGTTAGGTTCCTCCTTTGATCCTCTTCTCGGGTACGGACTAATACATCTGTCAAGGTATTTGCTAGTTCTACAGCTTCTTCTATGGTTTGAGGTCTAGCTGCCTTGACTACATGTCTTATCTCCCCGATTAATCCCCAGATATAACGGGAGATTAACACTGGTTCTGGTGAAGCAAGAGTTGGCATTATTCTAGCATATTCGAAGAATATTTTAGTGTATCCCTTACTATCCACACCAGTCATCCTAAGGTTTAGGAATTTGTTTGCTATCTGTTTCTTTTCATTGGGTGGGCAGAATTTCCTTTCTACCTTGTCCTTAAATTCCTCTCATTCCATATTGTAAGTTCTATCACTTCCTCTTGATTGGAGGATAGTATTCCACCATTCTAGTGCTGAATTCTTAAACAGATTAGAAGCAAACATTATCTTATCTTCTTCAGCACACTTGCTTATTCTTAAGACTGCCTCAGTCTTCTCTATCCAGCGTAGTGTTGCAATGGCCCCTTCATTGCCCGAGAATTCCATTGGTTTACAAGACCAGAATTCTTTATAAGAACAACCATAAGGCATGGTTCTTCTTCTTTTGGGAATGGGAACTTGAAGTATAGGTCCATTGTTCACACTGTTTTCTGGTTCGATTGGTCGCTTACTGCTATGCTTACTTTTATTATTCGCTTCTTGAATCGTTTGAATAATAAATGGCATTGCATCTATAATTCCTTGTGCCACTATATGTTGAACGGCACTATTATCCATTTGGTTTCCATTGTTATTGATGCTCGGATTCTCATTAACCACGTTAATGTTACTCTGGTTATCATTATTCAGAATTCCTTGATTTCCTTCATCGGCCATCTAAATTTTAAACATTTACCAATCATTAATAGAATAATTAAATAGTTTAAGTAACAATCCACATAATACACATATTGGTCAAAAACGTCGTGCATTGCGACTTTACTCTTTTCGATATAGTATGCGTCAAATACACACTAAAACAGGAATTAAAAATTACAATACCACTATGCCTCGTTAAGCACAAAGTGGTCTATACTACGATAGATTTATTAGTATTACACATATATTTTATTTATTATTATTACCGACTTCATCATCACTTTCACGGGTATGGATTTTCCCTGAAATCCATTTGACGCTCATCGTATTTCCATACGAGTTGCTCTCCTACATACCTCATCCTCTCATTACTTTCTATGATTTCTTCTCCAAAATTTCGGAGTTCTTGCAAATTCTCTGCACTCATTGGGGGTGCAGGTGCTGGTATTGGCTCTGGGTACTGAGGTACTGGATTTTCCTGAGGGTATGGATTCTCCAAAATCTCCCTAATGTATTCATCGTTGTCATAATAGGGATCTAGAGGGTCCAAACCTGGATATGCTGCTAAGTTCGGCAAGGTTTCTTCGTTTAGGTGATAGCGTGGCACATAATCCCTAAGATCATCAAACCAGGGATCATAATTTGGATCTAAAGGATTAGGGGCTGGTATCCTAGATATTTCCTCAGAGTTAAAATCATGCATTTCTACCTCCATTGGTTGAGTGGGAATCAAAGGTAAGGGTTGTGGGGCTACTAGTTGTTCCAGACTTGGGTCAGCGGCAGTTGTAGCTAGGATATGGAAATTGGCTAGGCTTCTATTAAGCATATCCTGTGTATGGGCATCTGACTCTCGCAGTCTCGCTTAGCAGCTACTAGAACTCTCTGCTGTTGCAACTTTCACATTCTTTTCCTACGCGCAAATGCTTCCTTACTGAACCATCCTCTCTTTTTATGAGGGAATGGCTCTTCAGACTGAGCTTTAAAGGCAAACATCCCTTCTTCCTGATCAGCAGAATACCTAGAAAGGGCAGGCTGTGAAGAGGTACCTTCACTCCTAGGTGAATCAGACAACTGACGACACATGTCTGAGGGTCCTTGATCACTCATACTGTAAACTAACAAATAGTCAAATAACACAAAACACATAATCACATAAATTATTTCCTAACACAAAATTTAAAATTTAAGTGTCAGCAGAACACTTCTTTGGCTTTAGAGCAGTGGCTAGGCTCTGATACCACCTTCTGTTGCAACCCCCGATCCCTTATCTGTCCCGGGAACGGGCGGACGCGAACTCAGAATTTTGGTGGTATCAGTTTATTAATTTGGCAGCGGAAATTCCATCAGGACCGTAGTTAGGAAATGTTTATCAGAGTGAAAACACCATAATTGATATTAATAATCACATGGGTAAAACCCAAGTTTCTTATTACAACATGTTTATAGGGATAAACCCTATTTCTTTGAATTTAAAACATCGTCTTTTAGGTAACTTTTATAGCCACATTTTTCCCAAGCCGTCAGTGCTCTCCAGCTGGCTTTTTACTAATTGGCTATCACATTGTGTTACCTGAAACGCGTTTTAAAAACATTTGTCAGTGGGAAATACTGGTGAGTGAATCCCAGTTTAATCGGGAAACATTTTATCAATTAACACAGTATTGAGAGCAATCACATTGTTTATTTCTACACAATTACTCATTCAGTACTGTCAATCATGACTTGTGGGTCATATTACACATTGGCTAACTCGTCGTCCAATGGTAACGTGTTGTCGTCCTGACTTACTACTCATAGTGTAGTAAATTTTGTATACAAAACCCCAACATACCGGCAGTAATTGAAGAACTACAAAGACTCAATCACCGCTTAATCACATTGTAAAACATTTAAGGTTTTGTAAAATATTACAAAAAGGTTAACAAAAAGAGGTTAAACTCACATTGCTATCTTAGACTTCGCGTAAGGGTTTTCTGGGATTAATCTATAATTTATACAAATGTATATAGGTTAGTATAATAACCCTTTGATAATATTAATGATACCCTCCCCGAGACGGTATTCCAACAACTACGTCGGGCAGAACCACGACGGTTGTTACGGAACACTAAATCAATCGGGCAGCGTATCTAATACGAAACTGGAGTTATAATACTTACAATGGAGCAGAACTTCGCTAATTAGGGGTATAATACTTGGAAATTATGCCTACTATTGAGAGAATTCGAGATACAGAAAAAAAATGAACGATTTGTGTTGAAAGCCGATGCGATCTATATATAGTGCCTGATTCTGGGTCTCTCGCGGCCCGCGTAAGAGTAGCTTAAGGGCTACGCGGCCCGCGTCAAAGCTAGTCAACGGACTAGCTTGTCCGGATCATCAGGTAGGCCCGCCACGATGCTGACACGTGTCGGCCTGGGGTGTTGCTGCGTTCTTGATCTCTCGCGGCCCGCGTAAGCTTAGGGGGTGGCTTACGCGGCCCGCCTAAACTAAAAAAAAACAGATTTTTAATTTATTTTTAATGCTATATTGTATTTCGGGCTCGGTTTTCACATACGGGGTGTACTTTGGGACATATTCGGATATTTTAAAATATACTAGGGTGTCGGAAAAATTACGAGGGTGTCGGTTTACTTGAGGATTGTTACAACGGTGGTGCGGTGGAAGAAAAACAGAGGTGAAGGTGATCGGTAAACGGAAAAGATGATGGGAGGACGGCGGTCGGTGACGGAAGTAGTGGTGGTGTTATCTGTGATGAAGATAGTCGTTGGAGAAGATGCCCGGAGTTGCAGGTTTCTGGCGACGGTTATCAGACAAGAAGAAGAAGGTGATGGTTGTGTTTCGACGTGGAGGTTACTGCAGTAATGAGCTTCACGTGAAAACAGTGACTCGAAACCACAAATCGAAACCAGTTTTATGGTGGCTGGAGGTGGCAGTGGTGGTTGTGGTGGTGACTGGTGAATGGCGGTGGCAGTGGTGGCATGGGGTAATATCACAGAGTGAACAAAACACATGGGGTAATATGAAAGGGCATTATAGTCATTTCAAGTTATAGTCAACAGATCAGTCAACAAATTTGAAGCTGAGGGGTAAGGTTGCGACATAACAGCAAACGTTGGGGGGGTAAAATTGCAATTATTTCGTTAGGGGGGTAAGGGTGCCAATCACCCTAAACCCCAGGGGGTAAAATTGCAGTTTACTCTATATTTTTTTGGAGTTAATTACATAGTCCATGTGGTTTGCACAAAATAACATACTTAGGTACTAATAGTTTAAAATCACCTTCTAGGGTATTAAATTTTCATTTTGTAACGTTTGGAGGTATTAACTTCTAAGGTATTAACATAGTTAGTCCCTGTGGTTTGCACAAAATAACATACTTAAGTACTAAGAGAATGTGATTTTAAACCTACAAATAACGTTAATACCTCCAAACGTTACAAAATGAAAAGTTAATACCGTAGAATGTGATTTTAAACTATTAGTACCTAAGTATGTTACTTTGTGCAAACCACATGGACTAACTATGTAATTAACTCATTTTTTTAACTTAGTTGAATTTTTGAAATTAAAGTTTGTTGTTGGAGAATTGAGTTCGAGTATATAGTTTAGTTTAGTTTAGTTTAAGTTTTTTTTTTCTAATTATGTCCTCGTTAAAACACATTACAATTTTAATTTTATAGAATTAGTTAGATTTATGAGATTGACTATTATGCATAAATTAAAACCTTAGTGACTATAACAAGAAAATGTAAGCTCATGAGTTTTTTCTAAACTAAGAAAAACATAAAATTTAAACCGGATGTAAATAGAAAAAATCGCTCAGCATCTTAAAAGAATGTTATTACGTCTCATTAATACCATGTGTTGTTGGACTTTACGAGGGACTCTAAAGGGTTTTAAAAGAGCATTGAGGTTGAGGCAATTAGACATAATTGATTATGTATAAAAAAAACTTCAAGAAGGGCTCTCGCACTCAGTGGCGGACCCAGAAATTTTTTTCATGGGGGGCGAAATTTTTTTAGGGTTGTTTGTCTATCGCTATGTAGTTAGTTTTCTCGATCCGGATTGAGTCACAATGTAATTTTATTTTAAATAACATCGATGGTTCTACCTTAATATTCAAGACCCCAACAAAAATGCATTGCATAATTATTCATATTTTTTTTTTTAGAAATATCAAAACTAATATAAAAACTTAAGAAAATAAATCTTTAATCAGCAATACATAATACAACATACCTTAACAAAATAAAAAAACGAGTTAGATATCTTTCAACCGGTATAAACAACTAAATCTCAAATTTTTAAACCAATGTTATAATTTAAATATTTATGATTTGAATAATCTAATAGATAGTGAAATAAGTAAGTTGGAGTTATCTTTTTGTAGGATAAACATTATTCGTAAGTGCTTTCTATCATGTCCTTATTATTTCCTAATAGCAAAATCTGAAACTCTATTATAATGTATATAATAGTTTTTTACTCATAAATACAAAAAAAGTAATACCGAAAAGAATAAACAAAATTGACATGTAGATATTTTCTAAATTAATTAAATGAAATAAAGTAATAAGAATAAATACGACTAAAATTATTATAGTAAAATGGAGGATTACATAAAAGTATAAAGTTGAGCATTCACATCCAATCCACTAAAAATATACATACATTCCACTAAAAAACAACTCCTATATCAATATATTTACACTAAAAACAAATACTTTTTCTCTCTCTTTTTCAATATATATTACATTTTCTCTCTCCTCTACTCACAACCACTTTCAAAATATATTAAAAAATTATACAGGGTGAACAGTGTCCCCCCAAATATACAGATGAACAGTAACATTTTCTCTCTCCTCCACTCACAACCACTTAAACCACTTTTTATAATTTAAAAACTGATCTCTCAAGATTTGATGGATAGAATGTGAATGCTCAAGATAAGTCTAAAGCCTTTATGTCAGATTGACTTTTAGTTTACACAGCAAAATTACTAATATACACATAACCTTTTAGTGATTACCCATAATACCCTCATCTTCCTCACATAACCCTCTATTCTACATTTCTACTCCTGCAACTCTCCCCATAGACCCATAAAATGTCTATGAACACTTTTTCAGTCTTCTTCCGCCGTGGTTTGCCGGATTTATGGGGTGCGACAACAAAATTTCATGGGGGGCGATCTGGATTTCAACGAGTATAATACACTAATTATTTTTTTAAGGGGTGCGCCCGCCCACCCACGTCAAGCCTTGGGTCCGCCCCTGCTCGCACTCATGTGTCAATTTGTCACCTTTTGTAATAGGGTTTTGACTTAGAAGTTATGTAAATTTTTGATGCTAGACAAAGTAATCGTACAACATGTTGCTGGTGCGTACACTGTAGGCTGAGCATGCAATTATGTGTTGCATAAGCTTAAAAAGGTATGCTTTTAAGGTTAAAATTTGTTGTTGGAGGATTAAGTATATAGATAGTCTTCTAGTGTACTTATTTTTGTTTTGTTCGTTAAAGACATAATTACTTAAATTAGATGATTTAATTTTTATAAAAATAGATAGATTTATAAGATTAACTGTGGTTATCCATAAATTAAATTAACAACAAAATGACCATAACGAGAAAAATGTGAGCTTTTTTAAATAAAAATAAACTTAAACCCGGCGTAAATAGAAAAATTTAGGTGTAAGAAAATGTATGTTTTACGTCTCATTAAATGAATGAGTATATTGGATCATTTATATCAGATCTTTTTAGTAATGCTTACTTTTACTTTATTGTACGGTTTACACCAATGATCCTAAACTAAACTCTTATGCCCAGGTTTGAACCCGGGACCTCTCCTCTACAGCGCCGGCCCAAGCCAAATGAGGCTAGGGCTTTAGGCCCCAAAATCTATAGGTCGTCAATTTTCCGGAAAAAAAAAAGTTATAAGTGTAACATTGGGCTGCAAGTCTACAACAGGTTTATGATATAGTAAGCTAAAAAAGGTCTTAACTGAAATTAATTTGCTAACTTGATTAATCCAGAGAAAGTGTAACACTGTATTTGATTGCAAGTCTATAACAGGTTTGTGTGTTTTTTTTTTTTAATCTAGAGAAAGGCCTCGCATTTGTAACAAGCTTTGGGCCACCAAAATGGTTGAGACGGCCCTTCTCCTCTAAGAGGTATATGCATCTACGAAGTGAGTTATCCCGACATCGGCATATCGGATTTTTTCAATTTCTAGCTTTACTTAGTTAAAAATGCATGCTTTGCGCCCCCTAAATAATAATTAGCAAAACTGATCATACATACGCTAGGGCTTTGACCCACTAGTAAAAGGAAAACCCTCTAGGTATTTAGATATGGGAGGTCGGAGGTTCAACAACTCCTGTATATTGCAATATTTAGCCGTTAAAAAAAATAGAATTTTCATACGGGCGTCAGATATGCACGTTTTACCCTCTTAATCTAACAAGCATTACATCAACTTTTAAAAACTGCTTATTTTCAACTCAGTATATAAAGGTAAGTTTTAAAAACTTAAGATTCGAAATTTATAAAAATGTTACGTTAACCTTTGTTCAATCTAAAACTGTAACATACTTCATATTTTTTTCTTTTTATAATATTGCTCATAAATTGAATAAAATTTTCTTTAATTTCCAATCCAAACTTCTTAATATTTTCAGTTTTTACCATAAAATAAAATTTGGTACATAATTGTTTGTCGTTGGAGAAAGGAGTATATATTTTTAGGAAAATCACGAAAATAGCCATTTGTAGCTTCTTTAGAGACGTCATCACCTACTGTAGCGTCTCTAGAGAGACTACAATCTTTTTTTTCCCCACGACTTTTAAAGGAGCATAACTTTTTCATACGATAATATTTAAAAAATACATGAATTAACGAGGATTTTATCATTTTTAATTTGGTGTAATCCCTTTTTTAAAGACTATCACATGAAAAAATTATACTCGTTAAAAATCGTGGTGAAAAGAAAGAAAAAAAGACCGTATATCACTACACCAGGTGATGTAGTGTCTTTAGGTGGTGTAGCGTCTTTAGAGACGCTACACACCCTTCCACCACAATTTTTAAATGGACATAATTTTTTATACAATAGTATTTAAAAAAATAGTATTGTATCAAAAAGTTACGTCCATTTAAAAATCGTAGTGGAAAAAAGAGAAATGTAGATTCTCTAGAAACGCTATACTGGTCTCTAAAGGTGACTATTTTCTAGGGGTGCAAACGAGCCGAGCCAAGGCAGAGTTCGACCAAGCTCGAGCTTGAGCTCGATTAACTTATGAGAGCTCGGGCTCGAGGTCGGCCTCGAGGTCGGCTTGAATCGAGCTTCGTTTTAAAGCTCGGGCTCGAGGTCGGCTTGAATCGAGCTTCGTTTTAAAGCTCGGGCTCGGCTCGTTTATTATCTATTAATTAATATATTAAATAAAAATAATTAAAATAATAGCCTTCTTAGACTCAGGCTCGTTTACTAAATAAGCTTATTTTTAGGTTCGTGGTCGGCTTGTTTACAAGTTTAAATAAGCTCGGCTCGACTCGGCTCGTTTACACTAAGGCTCGACGAGCCTAACGAGCTTCACATGCGAGGCTCGAGCTCGGATTCGATAAACAAACGAACATTTTAGTTTCAAGTTTGGTTCGGGCTCGATAAGGCTCAACTCGTTTCGAGCTTTTTATCGAGTCGTACCCCTACTATTTTCATGATATGTGTGGGTTAATGACTAATTTCATGATTTTCCCAAATATTTTAGTACATGTAATTTCTTTCTTGATTCTTGATGTAAAAAAATAGTTTCTTTCTTTTTAAAAATTCCGACATACACCACATATACTCAGTATACATACATATAGAGAGAGAAAGGGTGAGGGTTGCGTTGTGTTGTCCGCCTGTTGGTCCATCGGTTGTCGCGCCCACCCTCACGAGCGTTTCTTCCTCTCTCTCTTCTCTGCACCACTTGTATTTCATCTCCCATTTCCATACACCAATCATCTCTCCCTCTCCTCTTTCTCTCTCTCTCTGAAACTCACCACCAATTCACCCATGCTCAGATTCTTCCACCCCCTCACCAACAGTTAACCAAAACAAATCCCCATCCCCAATAGCAACCAAATCTCTAAACCAATTCAAACATGAAACGTGACTACCCAAATCGAAACCACACCCTCTTCCCCGGCTCCAGCAGCTCCACTCCTCCCCCGCTTACCGATCTGACCGGTAAATCAAAGATGTGGGACGAATTCAATGAACAAGACACCGGAGTTGACGAGCTGCTAGCAGTTCTCGGCTACAAAGTCAAGTCATCCGACATGGTTGACGTCGCGCAAAAGATCGAACACCTGGAGGGCGTTTTATCCAACGATGATGGCTTGTCACAGATGGCGTCCGATTCGGTTCACCAAAACCCATCTGATCTATCTTCATGGCTTGAATCCATGATCTGCGAGCTGAACCCTGTGGTTCAAGTTCAACTACCTGGAAGTGGAACTATCGCTGGCTCGTTAGTAGGTTCAAGCACGTCCCCAGGAAGTGCTGGAGTAGATGACCTCCAAGCGATCCCGGGGGACGCTATTTATCCTCCAACAAAGAAACAAAAATCTTTGTCGGAGGATAGTGGTAACAAAACATACTCTCCAAACCCAATTGTTATTATAGACTCACAGGAAAACGGTATACGGCTGGTACACACTCTTATGGCCTGTGCTGAGGCCGTACAACAAGACGACATGAAACGGGCTGAAACGCTAGTGAAACAGGCTGGGTATTTAGCCGTGTCACAAGCCGGTGCGATGCGGAAAGTAGCAACCTATTTTGCGGAAGCTCTGGCTCGGAGGATCTATAGATTGTATCCGAAATCACCGCAGGATGCTCCAGCCTTTCGAGATCTTCTTCAGATGCATTTTTATGAGACGTGCCCGTACCTTAAATTCGCTCATTTTACGGCGAATCAGGCGATATTAGAAGCTTTTGCCGGCAAGAAGAAGGTTCATGTGATTGATTTTAGTATGAAACAAGGGATGCAGTGGCCCGCGTTGATGCAGGCGTTGGCTCTTCGCCCTGGCGGTCCTCCTACTTTTCGGTTAACCGGAATCGGCCCTCCCTCAGGTAATATTCGATATATTAGTTAGAGTTTATTGTAATTATCTGTAGTAATTATTTTTATTTGTAGTTTATCCTAATTCTATAATTAAATTTTATCGGTGTGATTCGTAACCGCGGCGCAGTTTGTTGCTCGTCTACCTGCTATCGTTATGTAATTTGCACGGGTGATTGGAATGAAAGAATTGTTCGAATTATTCTCGGTGTTCAATATATAGTTGATTAATAATACATAGTAACTTAGGAGCTAATTGTATTTTGAGTAGGTGTTATTTGTAATTATCTTAATTCTAACTCTGTGTGTAGTTGATTTATTACGCGATATGAGTAATAATACATAATATCTTACGAGGTTAACATTTTCTGCAGGTGATAACACGGATCATTTGCAGGAAGTCGGATGGAAACTGGCGCAATTGGCGGATACGATTCATGTTGAGTTTCAATACAGAGGATTTCTGGCTGAAAGTTTATCCGATCTGGAACCGGCTATGCTTGAGTTACAAGAAGATGAAGTTGTTGCGGTGAACTCGGTGTTTGAAATGCACGAGTTGTTGGCTCGGCCAGGGGCGGTGGAGAAGGTGTTGTCCGCGGTGAAGGAGATGAAGCCGGAGATTTTAACGGTGGTTGAGCAAGAAGCTAATCATAACGGACCGGTGTTTCTGGAACGGTTCACTGAGTCGTTACATTATTATTCGACTTTGTTTGACTCGCTTGAGAGCAGCGGCGGTGGTGGTTCGGTTGAAAGTGGTGGCGGTGCAGCCGCGAGTAATCAGGATAAGATTATGTCTGAGGTGTATCTCGGGAAGCAGATCTGTAATGTGGTGGCGTGTGAAGGGACGGACCGAGTTGAACGGCATGAGACGTTGGCTCAATGGAAGACTCGGTTTGACTCGGCTGGGTTTCAACCGGTTCATCTCGGGTCAAACGCCTACAAGCAAGCTAGTATGTTGCTCGCTTTATTTGCTGGCGGTGATGGCTACCGAGTGGAGGAAAACGACGGCTGCTTGATGCTCGGATGGCATACTCGGTCGCTCATCACCACGTCGGCTTGGAAACTCCGGTGAAATCGGCTGAGTCAACTCGGCCGGCTTGGAAACTCAGGTGGAATTGACTGAGTCAACTCGGATGGATGAAAAGATATTGAAAGTTGCTGAGTTGGAAAACTAGACTCAGTAGGTGGGGGACCGCTTGCCTGCCTGTTTGGGTTTTTTATTTATTTATTTACCAAAGTAATATTTAAGTTTTAGTTTCTTATTTAAAATTTGTAGTTGGGGGTTAAAATTGGAGTTAAGGTGAAAGTTGTGTGAGTGGTATGGAATGTTGTAATATTCTCAAGGGGTTGAATGGAAATAGAGTCAAATGTGTTTATAATATGCAACTTGGTTTTCATAAAGTCAAAGCTTGCAACTTTAGTTTGATCTAAAGTTCTTGAACTTTGTAAACAAATTATGTAATGACCTTTTTTTTTCATTTTTATGTATAGTTGATAAATTTGATGGTACCCATCTTAACTTGTCATTTGGGCTAGTGGGTGTGAAGTCTCGAGGTGGTTGAGGTGGCAGTGAGAACTCGGAACTAAGGCTGCAAACAAACTAAACGAATATGAATAAGATTTTGTTCGTGTTTGTTTGTTAATGAAATGAAATATATGTGTTCATGAACACTGATCAAACGAGATTTTATGTTCGTGTTTGTTTGTTAAGAAAATGAATGTAAAACGAACATTAATGAAGACAAATGAACACAAATAGAAGCAAACAAACACAAATAATCGTTCATAAAAAAAACATATATATAACACATTGGCACTTATATTTTATTTGTCGTAATTTTGATGTATTTAAATAAAATATAAAAAAACACGAATGAGCTATCTAACACAATCGAATATAAACGACATGTTACTGAATGTTCACGAACATAAATGAACGAACAGGGCCTCTGTTCATATTTGTTCCTTTAACTAAACGAACAAAATTTCTTGTTCGTGTTTGTTTAATAATCAAACGTACTTCCCGTCGCACGGTTCATTGTTGTTCGTTGAACGTTTGATTCGTTTGCAGCCCTATCCAGAACCACACGAGAACACCCCCCCATTCCCAAGTGATACCATATAAATCAATAAACGAGATCAGTGAGCTAGAAGGCGATGCTGATTGAGGAGAAAAGGGCAGCAATGATAAAGACTTTAACATACATTCGCAAACCATAGCTATAATTTACACAAGATAATCTACTTTACATGCATACCATAATTTTTAAACGGACCGCATTCAATATTATTATTATTATTATTATTATTATTATTATTATTATTATTATTATTATTATTATTATTATTATTATTATTATTATTATCCTTGGAGAATTATTAAGAACAAACATACCAACCATTAATCTCTATTTGGACTTTCTAAAAAGTTTACTTTCCACCCATTAACATATATTAGATATGTGTGAGGTTAATTGAGAAATACTAAGGTCGGAGGATGTGGGGGTGTCACCCTTGCCAACTCAACATCAATGGCGCCTGGGTGGTGATGCCACCCCACATCATGCGATTCAAGGAGGGGCGCTATAGGTAGCTCGTCAACATGGTAACGAGGAAGAAGCATGTGTTCAGGTGGGGCCCACTTGATTTCATCCAATCAAATCTTTTTTTTTTAATTTTGTTTAATATGGGGTTTTAACCCACACCCTGCAAGTTAAGGGAGGGCGTGATAAAGCCTCCTAGCTGACGTGGATCTTACGTGACGCTGACGTGTCATGATAAAGCCCCTAGGTGCTCCATCCCACACTCTCCAGCCTAAAAAAATTAAGGAACCGGAGAGAACTCTTTTGAAAATTCAACTTAACAAGTTAAAAATCAATATTTTTAAATTTTTTTGGCGCTTTTCCTTATATGTACATGTAAAAGCATTTTTAATAAAAAAAATCAAAAACTAAAAATATAAAAAAAATGTTGAAAAAATAGTTAAAATATCTTATAAAATTAAGTTAACATGTTAAAAATGATTTTTTTAAAATTTTTTCAGCGTTTTTCCTTTTAAAAATGGGTAGAAACTATTCCAATAAAAATTTATTTTTGTAAAAAAAATATATTTTAGCCTTTCTTTAACTGTTTTCTAAACATTTTTTTTATCTTTTTAGTTTTTGTTTTTTTTTTATTAAAAATGCTTCTACATGTATTTATAAGGAAAAACGCCAAATTAAAAAAAAATATTTTTAACATGTTAAGTTGAATTTTTAAGGGTGTTCCCCGGTTCTCCACTGAACCCCCCCCCCCCCCTATTATATATATGACATATATATATAAATATTGTGTCAAAACCCATGGTAAAAATGTTAACTCTTGGTTATTGAATAAAAACAACTTATTTATAAATAGATAACATTATATTATATTGTTGTTGATGGATGATGAATAGTAATTTTAAATTTAAAATAAAATATATAGTTTTTTTATATTTTAATATTATAATATCTTATTATTATATTTACTTTCAACATATTTTATTTTTTTATTTTTTTAAACCATATTCTTCTTTTCATTTACTTTATGTTTTGCATAATTTTTTAATAATATTATCTTTATCAATCAATTTAATATTTTTTAATAGCTACCGTTTGTTAATTAAAAATAAGGAAAAACGCCAAATTAAAAAAAAAATTTAACATGTTAAGTTGAATTTTGAAGGGTGTTCCCCGGTTCTCCAATGAAACCCCCCCCCCCCCCTATTATATATATGACATATATATAAATATTGTGTCAAAATCCATGGTAAAAAATGTAAACTCTCGGTTATTGAATAAAAACAAGTTATTTATAAATAGATAACATTATATTATATTATATTGTTGTTGATGGATAATGAATAGTAATTTTAAATTTAAAATAAAATATAAAGTTTTTTTTTACATTTTAATATTATAATATCTTATTATTATATTTACTTTCAATATATTTTATTTTTTTATTTTTTTAAACCATATTCTTTTTTTCACTTACTTTATGTTTTGCATAATTTTTTAATAATATTATCTTTATCAATCAATTTAATATTTTTTAATAGCTACCGTTTGTTAATTAAAAAAAGGACTTAAGTACGCAATTGTGTTTATACCCCCCCCCCCCCCCCCCAAGATTCTGATACAAGTGTTGTTAATAATGAAGTTGTATTTAAACTAGAGTATTTATTTGGTATCGTTTTACGGTAGAATGATAAACTAAACTGATTCTACTGTTTGGCTTTCGAAACAACATTCTTTATTTTCAAATATCGTTTGTTTAACATTATCATTTGCTCCGTTTCGCCTCAACGCGCGACGCCAATAAAAACTAGTTTACATTATAGAAAGATAACTTAACTGTATTATAGTAAATATAAAACTTAAAATTCCAGGGGTTTTATGTAGTTAGTAAAGGTTTTATGTAGTTAGTAAAGGTTTAATATACTTAGCAAAGTGTCTAATTCTACCGTGACCCAAATCTGGATTCGATACCAAAGGAATATATAACACAAAAATCAGTGGGGACCTACTATATCCCTTCTTACCCATTAACCACATTGGTAGTGGTTTTTAACGTACATGTCTTTTTCTTAGACCCTCTTTAATGTTTCTTCGTTGTAAAAGTAGATATAATGTTCCTCTTCTTTATCAATCGGTAGTCATCGTCCTCACCTTCACCACCATATAGAAACACCTATGACAATCCTCCTCTTTTGTCGCAATCCAACCGCGAACACATGCCTTTTCTCAAGGGCTGCATGGATAATCGTGTCTTATCGGGTTTAGCAGGTCTTTGACGAAGCCTATAACACAAGTATTAAACATGAATACAATTCGTTTAACTACTTTATATCTCATGTCCATAACTCAGTTTTATGTTTTGTGAGTTTCAAGTAAATATGTCTAATCGTGTCTTATAAAGATCTTCTCCAACTCAAACACTACTTTTTTTTAATATACATTACACTCTCTCAGCCCATGAAATAAAGTACAGCCTAGTGGCGTCTTTGGGTTGTGATAAAGCTTAGGAGTCATTAGGTTCTAGTTTCGATTCCCACGAGAGGGGGGGGGGGGGGGGGGGGGTTCCAAATTTATTGGGTTTCCTATTGAATTAGTGTATAGACATTATTGTCTAATGAAGATGATAATACTTTAGTGTCCGCTAATGATCCAAATTTACCGTTAAAAAAAACATTACACTCTCTCACCTCTTTCAAGTTTTCAAAGAATCATATCTTCTCTTTTCTTTTTATTTGGGTAATTGGGTGCGAATGAAACTTGAATACTTGATGATAATCTATTATAATTCTATTGGTAAAAACGCTTATGGCGACTCCCAATTGATATTTAGCGATGCAAGACAGATTTTACAAGAATATTAAACTTATATATCGTCAAGAGTTTAACAAAATATATTATTTTGATACAAGAGACCGAAGAAATAACTCAAAAGAAGAGCAAGGATAATAACTATATATATATATATATATATATATATATATATATATATATATATATATATATATATATATATACATATATATATATATATAGGGAGGAGATCATGCGAGAACCACCCTTATTGCGAGAACCGCGAGAACCAATGTGAATACAACCTAAAATTGCTAAAAAAACCTAACCCCCCCCCCCCCCCCCACGCTAAAAACTAAACCCCCAAAAAACCTAAAAGAAATCTAAAAAAACATTTTAATATTTTTTATGCTCAAATCGCTACTTTTAGTGGCAATTTTTTTTTTTTTAAATTTAATTTTTTTTTGCTTCGAAAAGTAGCGATTTTTATATAAAAAATATTAAAAAAAATTGTGTGATTTTTAGCTATTTTTAGGCATTTTTTGGTTGTGTTCACATTGGTTCTCGCGGTTCTCGCAATAAGAGGTGGTTCTCGCATGATTTTCTCCCTATATATATATATTTTATAATTATGTAATAAATTTCACAAAAAGAGATTATAAAAAAAAGAACATACCAAGGTAATGATCATTTATGGGACACAAAGTTGGTGCCATTTTTGGATACCTTGAGTATGTAAATTTGATGGGTTTTATAGCTCATTTTTGAATGTTTGAAGCAAAGATAAATGATCATTTTGTATGGATTCATGATATTTTTGACATCTTTGTGTTAGTAAAAAGATAAACGTGTTATGATTCGATAAACAATAGCAAATGCATTTTTTTAGAAAGAAATGGCAGTGGCGGACTTAGAAATTATTTGCTGAGGGTGTGGATGAGTGGTTTAAGCATATTTTCAAAGGGTGTGGTCGGATTTTTTTCCTAAAAAATACACTAATTTTTTTTTTCAAGGAGTGTGTTCGTCCACCCTGGGCTTCACCTAGGTTCGCCCGTGAGAAATGGTCAAACCAATAATACAAACATATCACATGCAATGTGTTTGTCTGGAGGTCCGAAATGAATGGAATTCCTACTAAGGACGCTCTTCGTAAGAGAGGTATTACTGCTGGAGATGATCTATGCCTGCTGTGTCGGAGCGAGGAAGAGTCAGTTGAACATTTGTTCACTTCTTGTTTGGTAGCATCTATCCTTTGGCAGAAAGTTAGCAGGTGGTGTAGCATCCAAAATATATATGCTTTCTCTTTTAGAGATCTTCTTGAGGTTCAGAACGTCGACGGTATGGAAACGGCGAGGAAGGCGACGCTGGAAGGCATCATGGTTATCTCGTGTTGGAGCTTGTGGAAGGCTAGGAACAAGGAAGTGTTTTCGGGCTCTATGCCTAAGGTGGATGACATATTCAGTGAAGTTAAGTCTTTAGGCTATTTATGGTTTAAGAATAGATCAAATTTGAAGACCGTTTAATGGTCGAATTTGTGTAAATTTGTATTTATGTAGTCTCGGTTGTTGTTTGGTCGGCTCGGTTTTCGGGTCGGCGGTTCTAATTAAGTTCTCTTTCAAAAAAAAAAAACTAAAAAACATTTATTTATAACTTTGTAATAATGAGTTATCAAGTAGCTAAATGCAAATATAATAAAACATAATAATCAATATTAATATTTGACAAAAACCATTATAATTATGGACAATGATATTACAGTATTAATTTAATAATTGCTATTTATTAAGTATGAATGCTAATAATAATTTTCTCTAGAGATGAAAATAGAAGGTCCCTATCCTATGCATTTGATGATTTGCCTGAAAAGTCATTGAGGAATAAAGCTAGCTCCAACCTTTCAATATTTTAAGTTATGATTTAAATAAGATAATAATATGTAACTCAAGTGAAAATGACTCTAATATATTGTATAATCCTTCGTCATCAAGGTAATTATTGAAGTGTCTTTTATAAACATTAATAAGGTCCTTGTCAACTTTTCCTCTTTCATTTTCTTCCAGAGAGGTACAAAGAAAGAAATGTAGGAATATATCATCTTCAACCTATGCATCAAATTATTAAAGTAACATAAAATATGATGTACATCATTTCAAATCATAACATTGAAATAGTGTGGATATTAGATGCAACATAGTTTGTCATACTGTTTTGTTAATGATTATATATGTAACACTATTCAGTATACTAATTTTACAAAATTTTAATTTAAACTTTTGCTATCTATATAAATTTCTTGTATAGGTTTAGTCATAGTTTGGCTAGTTTAAATAGTAAACAAAAAAAGTAACTAGTAAGAGTAGAAACGCTCGCGTGCTACGGTGAGTTTTTTTTAGGGGAAATCACGAAAATGGCCACTGCAACGCCGTCTTTTCCAATTTAGCCAACGGACACCCCTCGCCGAGCCGTTTCAGCGAGCTGAAACGGCACAAGATTCCCTTTAAACGGCCAGCCAACTGTTGGGTGACACGTGTCCGACAAAGCCTGTAACGGCTTGAGATTTCTGCAGTCAACGCCACGTGTCCGTCAAACGTTGAAAGAACTTAGCCAAGCCGTTACAATCGACTCATGTTGAAAGATCTTAGCCGAGTTCCTTCAACGAGCCAAGCCGTGTTCTTAGGATTTAGCCGAGCTGATACCCTTCAAAAGTGGTCCCCACTTCTGCAAGCCAAGCCGTTACAGCTGGCACCGAGCCGGTTCGTCCCATGCTCCAAGCCGTCTCCGCTGCTCCAAGCCGGTACAGCTGCTCCAAGCCGGTACAGCTGGCACCGAGCCGTTTCGATATATGGTTCGAGCCGTTTCAGCTGGCTACGAGCCGTTTCAATGGTTAAGTTTATAGATTTAAATTTGTATGTTTTTTCCTGTGTGTTTATGCAACAGATTCATCTAAAATTATCAAAACATTTAGCTTTTGTAGAGAGAAGTTACCAACTTAAAATTATGAAGATTCGTTTGGTTGTATACAGCGGCGGAAAGTGGGAAATCGTTAACGGAAAGTTAGAGTATGTTGCTGATGCTGATTCAAGTAGACGTGGTTTAGAAATTGAACCCAACCTTTCATACAATGCTCTTCTGAGTAAAGTTTCAAACATGTGTAGTTCTACAAACATTACGAAGTTATCGTATATGTTGTCTTCCTTTAGTGATCCAATCGATATAATAAACGATGAAGATCTTGTAATGTTTTATAATTTTGCTATGGAAAATATTTTTGAAATTTATAAATTATATGTCGTTGAAGGGTTTTGTGCTGGGTCATCTAGTTTTTCACCTCCAAAAAAATTTAAAGTTCCTGATTTGAATTTCTGCACTGATGAAGAAAATTATGATGTTTTAAACCACTACCAGCCAAATCCTGATAATTCATTTGAAAATTGTTTGTCATCTTCATCAATTACTTTTGAACAAGGTCACGTATTTAATAACAAAGACGACATGAAACTTGAGTTGGGAAAAAAATGTTTGTTAGAACACTTTGAGTTTAAAGTAGATAGATCTTCTAAAACTCGGTACGAAGTGTCATGTTTGGTGGACGGTTGCGTTTGGCGTTTTCGTGCATACAGTTTTGGGGATAGTGGTGTGTTTTTTGTTAAGAGTTTTAACGATAAACACACGTGCTCGAAGACGCTAACGTACCTACATCTTCGTCAGGCAAACCCAAAGGTTCTTGCTCACTATTTAAAAGAACCTTTAAAAGACTGTGGTAGAATATATCGTTGTAATGAAATAGTGAGAGATTTTAGACAAAGATTCCAAGTTGAGATAACCACTAGTCAAGCTTGGCGTGGAAAAAGTCTGGCACTAGAGGTTTTACAAGGAACAAGCAAAAATTCTTTTGCAGAACTACCATTTTACTGTTACAATCTAGAGCGTGCAAATCCAGGTTCTGTCACTCATATCAAGATTGATGACGAGCGTCGGTTTGAAATGGTCTTTGTCGCGATTGGTGCTGCGGTAAGTTATAGCAGTCTTTGTTTTTTTCGTCAAAGTACATCTTGTTGACGTTTTTTAAATAATTTTGTTTCAGATTCGTACCTTTATCAGTAATCTAAGACCGGTGGTGATCATTGATGCTGCACACCTAAAGGGTGAATTTAAAGGGACGTTATTTATAGCAGTTGGGATGGATGGAAACAACCAAATTTTACCTATTTCCTATGGAATAGGAAAATCAGAGGATGGTGAATCTTGGACATGGTTTCTGTCAAAGCTTAAAGAATGCATCAGTGAAATACCTAACATGGCGATAATATCGGATAGAGCGAATTCTATACACCTAGCTGTTAGAAACGTCTTTCCACATGCTTATCACGGGTTATGTTGTCGTCATTTAATGATGAACCTACGTTTACCCTCTGATAAAAAAAAATGAGAAGCTGTGGTGGAAGACATGCAAATCGTACCGATTGTCTGATTTTAACGAGTCATTCAATGCTCTTTGTCTTGCCGTTCCTAGACTACGTCACCCTCTGACAAGTATTGGGTTCGGTAGATGGGCAAGGGCCCATTGTCCAGGCAATCGATATCATTATATGACATCTAACAGCGCGGAGTCTATTAACGCTTTATCTAGACACTCGCGTAAAATGCCGGTAACGCAACTCTTAGAGTTCTTCCGGCAATCTGTACAGAAATGGTTTTACGAGCGCCGTTTGCAAGGTATTCATGAAAATCATTTACTTACACAATGGGCACGGAAAAAAATTTAAAAAAATTGAAGGGTCTAGAACCTGGACGGCTGCTGGGATTGGGTTAAACAGTTATTCTGTCGCAGACAGTGGAAAGGGGGGTTTAGTTGACTTTGTTAATGGAAGCTGTAGTTGCCGAGTTTGGCAGGTTTCTGGTTTACCGTGCGGGCATGTTATTGTCGTGTCAAAATTTTTAGGTGAAACCGATTGCAATAAGTATTGCTTCCCGTGTTACTCAAACGAAGTCTATAAAAAACTTATGAAGAAGCGATTAATCCTCTTCCTCATAGATCTGAATGGGAGACTCCAGAAGACCTTATCAATCTTCAACCGCCGCATATGACAAAACGCCAGGCCGGTCGTCCTCGAGAAAACCACCGGATCTTATCCCGCGGGGAAGAACCTACTCCCCTGTATTGTTCCCGGTGTAACTCATACGGTCATCATCGGGATGTCTGTCGGCAGCCCATGCCGTCAGAAATTCGTACTCGCAAAGACCCAGGCAAAGGGAAAGGGAAAGAAACCGATTATCCTGATCATTTTACACAATCTCCGCCTAATTATATGTATCCGTCTTTTAACTTGGGAGACTTTTAATACTTTAAATTATTTTGTGTATTTTAATTTCTGAAATAACGTAGTAAGTCTATTTAGTTGCAAATAATTAATATTGAAAATAATTTCATTACAATATGTTATTTTTTTTATATTACATGCATACATAAAACCATTAAACATTAACAGGTGTGAAGCGTCCGGCGTAGAGTTCATCTGCCATGTACCGTCTGTATCTGAAACAAGCATCCTGAAGGTTTCCTTCGTTCCATGTTAAAGAAAGATCCCGAACAAGTTTTTCCATTAACATACATATGATGACTCCTGAATTTCTCCCAATACGATCTGTTTGATCAGGCCACACGAAATCCCCTACTATTTGCATGGCACGCGTCTCATATATTTCTGAGTGTTGCCAGTACGATATACGTCCGAGAAACCACAAAAATTGAGACTCAAATTCTAGCACAATTTGATGTACTCTTCTGTGTACGCAAAATGAATCTCCGCAATTAATTGTGTCACAACTATTGGCAAAAAAAATTCTTAATTCTAGTGTCTTTAGATTTATTTTTAAAAAGCAACCAATTTTGTTCCTTGTCCGGTATAGGAATGTATACCTGCAAAAAGTGAATAATCTTATTAAAACTAAACATATATTTTCACTTTTATAGTTATTATTTCTTTTATATCTTATATTTTTTTGTTTTATTTAATAATGAGGAAATGGGCTAAACTAGAAGCATGGACTCGTGGGCTGTTAGTGGGCTAGAAGCATAGAGGCTCGTGGGCTGTTGTGGTCGAAAAGGAAGCATAGGCTCGTGGACTCGTGGGCTGTTAGTGGGCTTGTGTGAGAAAAAAAAAAACAAAAATTCTTAGCAAAAAAAATATTACATCAAACACGTTAAAGTTGTTATTCCAAAAAAAAAAAACCTTGACATTTAACTAATAACCGGAATGGTCTTCCACTTCAGAATCATACTCTTCTCCTTCTGAGTCTTCCATTTCTTCCATTTCCGCACGATAAGCTTCAAAACGGACTTCATCGTACAGTCTTTCGAAATCCATCTCCTCGTCTGACTCTTCGTCAGCAGTAACAGTCAAACATTGTTGTGGAATAATCTGGTCCAACGGACGTTGTCGCTCATCGGTGTTAGGTAACGGCACAAGCGCCTGACACTGACCTGAACCGCTAATTGGTGCTTCACTTGTTGGCCGTTGCACTGGGTTTGGGGGGTTACGAGTTTGGGAATTGTTTGGTTCAGGGTTATCTGAGGGTGGGTTTTGGTGGTTAACCGTTTGGGAAATGTTGACGTTGATACGAATGTGTAGATGAATGTTTTGTTGTTGATTCGCCATGAGGTAGAAAAAAGGGGGATGCCAGTTGAGAGGTGGACTAACATATGTTTAAATAGGTGTGGAGTAAGAATGAGACTTGTGCTTGGCTATATACGGTATAAGTATTTACGAGGTAAAAGAACAATAAATATAAAATCTTAATAAAAAACGGATATAATAAAATAAAAAATTTGATTAAGCCTACCGTATCAATTTCCCAAAATGGAGGATATGTTGCTGTAGAACCATCTGCGTATCTGGTTGCATCAATATCTTGTTCATTTAACATCTCAAAGAAATTAGGCAGTAGAACTGTCCAACGGTAATCGTTTGACGACATCGTCCTTGCATTTTTTCAATCTCGCGTTGATACATGAGTTTGTTACACCATGCTTTTACGTGCTAAAAAATAAAGGTAATTTATTTGTTACAAAAATAACGAAACTGATTTTTAATACGAAATTAATTATTAAGTTACCGTTTTTTGAATAAAACCCGCTCCAGTAAATCCAAGCAGTCCCCCCCACCAAGCTTTTCCTAGTGATGTTATCCCCGTGTATGAAGAATAGCAAGTAGGATTATCGCCATCGTAGTAAAATTCAAGAACATTTGAAGACCACTGGCGATCCCGATCCTGTTGATTTATCCAAATTGTGTTTTGTACGGAAGGAGGAATGCTTGTCATTGGTAATGTTTTACTAACACATATGTGTTTCTATAAAGGTGGAACACTAATATATATACACATATAGAGTAGTACAAAGGGATCCCTAGTACAATTGTATTTAATTTTTTTAAACCAAAACAATACAATTACAATTATCTTACAATGCTGTAACATCATCATCATCAAAGACGTTGTCGCTTGTACTATCGGGTAACACAGAATCATAAAATTGTAAAGCTAGTTGACGTCTCATTCGTTCCGTTGTTTTCTGAGTATCTTCACCATCGTTCAACGGTTTTTTATTTATCAACCTGTCAAGAAATATGCAAACCCAAACTCCACAGTCTCCCAAAGGTCCGGACTGCTGAGGAGCATCGGTTGCATAAATAACTTCGAAGGGATAATATAACGGTAATTGTTTGTGGGTATTATAACCATGAATTCGTCGCCAATGGTCAAACGCAAAATTTATATGACACACGTTCTTTCCTTTCCCATAGCATTTAAAAGGCTAAAACAGAAACAAATTAACAAAGTTAGCAACATGTATTTTGGAGTACTAATCAGTTAAATCGGGCTAATACCTGTCGTATATCGTCAGCGTGTAATCGACAAGGTTGAAAACGCCTAAAAACCAGTGGAGGCCTTGTATAAACAACGGTACGTAAACCTATATAATTATTACGCAAAATATTAAATTAATATAATACGAAATACATTTATCCAGTAATCAATATGTTCGTTCCACATTACCTCGTCAACAGTATGTATTGGTGGAAAAGGTTCAACCTGCCCAGTGAAGTAACCTTTGAAGGTCTGGTCGATGGCCGGCGATCGAAAAGAATTCTGAAAATATGGGGGTAGAATACTCCAACGATCACTTTCATTTCTTGAATGATACATGTGGATCATCCACCCAAATATATGCTGTTAAACATTTACGTGTTAGTTTGCAAAACAATATACAAAATATATAAATTTAATTATTTATGGTTGTTATATACAGACGCCATTACTTACATCATCGTTTAACCAGCCTTGTTTTTCTACGCCCAGCAACGACCCCCAAAAATTTGGACCGACAGAATTCCCCATTATTAGGGAAAGATGTTTAATGCCGCTATCTGGATACCACTCCTTGATGTACTCAATTTGTCTATCCTCATTCCTTAACTTTTTGGCTTGTTTATCTTTCATTCTTTTGAAAGCCACATACGGGGATAGCAAAGCTGCTGCGGGCTTTACAAGCCTTTCGGATCGTCTCATTTTGATTAATTCAGGATCCTCAATCTACAAAATATTGTATATATGTATTAATTTCACTTTCTAAAATATATTTTTATTAACTTTATAAAATGTGACCAGTAATTAAAATATATAAAATGAAAAAACTTACAAAAACATTCTCCATCGGGCTCATAGAGACGTGGTAGGCATTATTAGCATTATCGTAGTTGATAAATGAATCAGCAACAGCCTACAAGAAAGAATGACGATTAAATTAACTGTTATTATTAGATATTGTTATTATAAAAAATTTTATTCACAAAGCACATTACATTATCACTCTGAGTGTGTGCCTGTTCTTTTGGCGTTTGTACGGTGGCCGGAGTCCTGACAGTTTTTTGTTTTGGTGACCACCGATATGTTTGTGCAAACTGTGACATGACCATATCGGTCAGTCTCCGGTTGTTCTCGATCAGCCTCTCGTCCATGAGTGATTTAAATTGTGAAATCAACTCATTCTCGTAATTTGATTGAAACGTGGACGTAGGGGGAACAAAATTCTGTTGTGGAATCTCATGTTGATTCGGTGCCGGATTATAACCTTGATTGGCGCCATCGTCACCAAACAAAGTGTTCATTAGAGACGCCATCTGTTCTTGTGTGCCGACACCGGTGGCTGCCTGCATTTCGGGATGGATTTGACCCGTGAACCCTGTGGGCATCTGAACGGGTATTTCCGTGGCCATTTGAACCGGATTCTCGCCCGGCATTGCACTGGCATACAACCGACGTTCAGCGTCTAAATAATCTGAACTGGACACATACCACTCGCTTCGCAACTCATTTTCAGTGGGCAATATAACCAAAGACGGCCTAAATTCACGTTTCTGCAATGTTATAAATAGAAAAACAATTATTAAATTATTAATATTTATCTTTCCAATTTTGCTCCCTGTTCGTTGGTCAAATTTACAACTTTAGTCCAAAACTATTTTTTTTTTTGCAAAATAGCAGTTTACACCCTAAACAGCCCACCCATTATACGTTAAAATATAATATAATGAATTATATATATTTAAAAGCAAAATTTTTACCGTTGCAGCTAGTTGAAGCAATCCGTCCACAGTGCTCGTCATAAACTTCTTGCCTTTTTTCCATCCCAAAAATCTTGGAATCGTCTCACCTTGAAACCATTCGCTTGAATTCTTAAATTGAGGAAAAATCTCCAACAACCACATCTACACAAAGAATTCAATGAAAACTTATATGGTTTTCGAAATAACAATATTAATTAACATTCACGGGTACCTTAAAGGGCCAGACAAATCCACCCAAAGAAAAACCTTTAGCGTCTTCTTTTTGCCGATTGTGCAAATTGTATATGGCACTATAAGTACTTTCCCAAAAATAATTACCCCATGGATATTGTCTAAATTATCCACAAGGTCTAAAAGCATATTATCAACAACATTGGTTTTTTTGCAAACCCAAAAAACCTTGACCGATTAGCATGAGGAGACATACCCTCGTGGCGTCATTATCGTTAATATGCCCAATGTTCTCGAATAAAGTCATTATTCTCCCAAAATTAACAGTTGATCCAGGTCCACCTTCAAAATATCTGTTCTTAAAGGAGTTCGGATGGTCTATAGGTGACCAAGAAGTGTGCCCAAAACGTAGCCCCGTTATTAAACAAAATTGTTTAGGGGTGAATGTAAGTAGCTCCCCTCGTAATCTATACAAAATACCAAGACGGGGAAAAGTAGTCGATATTTGTAGTTGTGCAACACCATATAAAAGAAGGCTATCACATATGGTGCATCTATTGTCTAAATATGGACCGAAACATGTCTGCCTAATAGTTGTTTCAACCGCCGGAGTCATCACTTTACGCAAATCTTGTAAAACCAACCACTTTTCTCGTACTTTAATGGTTATTTGCTATATAAGAAAAAAAATATTTAAAAAAAGTATACGAATTCAAATAAAAAATCTTATATTTTATTCAAATAAAAAATATTTAAAAAAAGTATACGAATTCAAATAAAAAAAGTATATGAATTCAAATAAAAATCTTACCGGGCATGAAGGGGGGTCCATCAAAGCTTCTTCCATCTCTTGGTCATTTGCCATGTTCCCGAAATCATTTGGCATGTTCACGTGTCGGTTGAAGTCCATAGTGGGGGGCCCACAACTAATGTCGAAGAAGTGTGATTAGTGGTCCCAGACGAGTCAACGATCTTTCAGATCTTCAAGGTTGGGTAGTCCTTTGCTTTGCTCCAAAGTGGAGAAAACTTTGGAAGTGGGTTCAAAGTGTCTTGGTGTTTGTCACCTTGGGGAAACGGCTACTCGATTTGTTTACCCGACTTGAATGTCGTCTGACGGGGAACAGTACGTTATTGGTACACGCGCCTTGAAACGGCTTGGCCATATATTGTAAACGGCATAAAAAGCAACTGAAACGGCTTGAACAGTAACATGAAACGGCTCATGCAGTTGCTTTTTGCTTTATCGTAGTACGTGCGTTGCAGCTGAAACGGCTCGGCATTTGAGATGAAACGGCACAAGCATGAAACGGCACAACCATGCAAACGACACAAGCATGAAACGGTAAAGGCTTGACCTTTTACTAAGTTGGAGCACGTGCACTGAAACGGCTCGGGCAGTTACATGAAACGGCTCGGGCAGTTGCTTTTTACTTTATTGGAGCATGTGCGTTGAAACGGCACATGCATGGTGTGGTAAAGGCTTGACATTTCCTTGAAACGGCGCGGGCAGTTACTTGAAACGGCTCGGACAGTAGCTTTATTGAAACGTGTGTATTGAAACCGCTTAAAAAACCCCTTATTTTTTTCAAAATTCCCCAATTTCATTTCATGTTTAAATAAGGTGGCCAAATTATTCTTACAGCTCCATTGTGAAGCGTTGAAACACCCTTGAAACAAATAATGGCTGAAAAAAACAAAAGTGACGTATACTGCTCTCAACCAGTTAGTAAATCATCAACGTGGATTCTTAAGAAATGGAGAGCAGCCAAACAGTCAGGTGAATCTTCATCGTCTGAAACGACTGTGCCGCAGGTGCCGGAAGAAAACAACTTTGTAACTAATCGTCAAAGCTTACACCCCAAAAGAGGCGGAAGATGGGCAATTCCAGACGACGAATCTGAGAATTGGTCAAAAGATGTTGCAACATTTTACAATAATGGGGACGCCCCATTCTGTTATTTAGCTGTTTTCAGTCGTTATGTGGAGTTGGACAAAAAATTTTGGGGCACTCTGTTAGGATATCGTTGTAATGGTTACCTAACAGCAACGGTAATTTCATTAGAACTTATTTTATTAACAAAATTTGTATTTATACTGTTTATTACATGTAACTTGTATTAAAATAATATTGATTAAACAGCATATTGAGGGATGGACTGGAAGACTAATGGCTTGGAGAAGCAGAAACCTACAAAAGGATCCCACGTTAAATTTGCGGTGGACAATACTTCCACCGCAATTCTATGACACGTTACTACAATCCACTCCTAAGAGTGTGGTTGGTTATGGAAATGGTAAAGAAAACCCATTTCCTTCCTTTTTTGACGTGGATTTTGTGTTTATCCCACTGCCGATTGACAATAATGAATGGTTGTTGGTACGATTAGAGTTGGCATCTCAGGAATTAGTTTTGTACCCGTTTGAGGACTTTTGTGGACGACTAGACAAATTTAGAGCAGTTATTATTCCACGGTTGACGAAGCTTAAGGTGTATTTAACTGGTTTGCTGGTGCATTTGCAGTATTGGAAAAAAACAGGCAAACAAGAATGCTACATAACTCATGAGCTAAACGATAACTACGTGATTTCTAACAGGTCAATCGTAGGCAATGAAGCTGTCTATCTATGTATGCTTATGGAGCATCTCGTTACGGACAAACCAATTAACATTACTGGAGATGTAAAACAAATATGTTTGTCATATAGACGATTCATGGGTGATAAACTGTATTTTTGGCGGTGTTTGCCACGCCCAAATGCTAGTAAATAAAATAACTATTCTTTTTAATATGTTTTAATATTTAATATTGACCCCATTCTCATTTCAAAGCTATAAATACATAGATTATTCCTCCCATTTAACATCATTCTCATCTCAAAGTTCTAACTAACAAAAAAAAAATGGATTCTTGGACCGAGGAGGAAGATATTGCTGCTGTCGTTTCGTACGCTGCCGCATGTGATCTGGGCACTTATTCAGTTTCCGATGCTGCTTTCTGGAGGCAGGTTTTCAACTACTTCTGCATTCACCTACAAGAGACGTCCCGAAGTGTCGAGGCCTTGACGACTCGTCTTTCTTTTCTACGCTTTAAAGGGAACCGTTTTTTAGGAAGGTGCAAAAATGTTAAAAAAACTAATCCGAACATGGAAGAAAAAGAGGTCGTTCAAGAGGCCCTGCTCGACTACGCAATACTTTACGACGAGGACTTTGAACACCTTTCAGTGTTTGAAACTTTAAAAATTTATCTGTAATTCACGAAATGAATTTGTAATATTTATGTTGTATCATGCAAGTTAATATATGACTTTTAACCGTTTGTCTATGTGAACCGTGAATTTACAAAAATCGGAAGTTAGTACGTTAATTTGGTTAATTAATATAATTTATTAATTAATTTTTTTAATTAATTAGACTAATTAATAAAGTTATATAAATTAAATAAATTATAACAAAAATTAATAGATAAAATTAATTTTGTTTAGTTACTAAAGTTAACAAGGTTAGCTAACTTGGTTAATTAGTTATTAATAATCAAATCAACTAAGTTAGTTAAATATCCTATATAAAGACTAACTAGGTTAATAAAATTCAGTTAGATCAGTTAGTAAACTTATGAAACTTCAAGGGCCTGTTTAATAATTTTTCAAAAAACGGATAAAAAAGGGGGTTCTTCTTTAAAGAACCGGCCCTTCATGGATCGAACCCGCGCCCTTCGTATGAAACACTAACATCTTAACCAGTTTATCCTCCTAATAGGAGCTGATAGAATTCTAACCTTTATTATTCATATACACTAGTTGGAAAACATGGGCCTGTTTAATATGGACGGCCCAAAAACACAAATTTTTGAACAGTAAATTTATTTTTAATACTTGGGCATGTTTGTAATACTTGGGCCTCTTTGACATACGTGGGCTTGTTTATACTACTTCGGCCCAAGCCGTTTGTTAACGGACTCAAATATACTAAAATTTTAAATTAACAAACACATAGACAAACCGTATAATTTTTTTAAGGAGACAATTTTTTTTATATTAATAATAATATAGCAAACATAAAAATTAAACATAACTTAAAAAAAGTAAACAAAACATAATACAAAAAAAAACTAAAACCAAATCCTAATTGCCTCCCACTCGGAGACGTGCTTGAATTCATGACCCTCGTCATGACGGTAATTGATCAGTGCCACCTCCTTTTGGTCATCCTCAACCAGGTCCGGCATTTCTCTCTCGACGTTCTTGAAATAGCGGTCAAATCGCTCACACTCCAACCGCAGCACACGAAAACGGGACGATAAGGCGTCCACGCTTCGGTTATGGTCCGGACCACGAAGCTGCCCAAAGATCTGTTGAACCTTAACCCACAGCCCCCCCTGTCCACGTCTTGGGGGATCGGTCATCGCTTCTTCCCATGCTTCGCACAATGCGATATCTTCGACGTCGGTCCAGGTATTTGCCATTCGTTGACGGAGTTGCAGACGGCGTGGTTGGATGAAAGTGGTGAGAAAAAGTCTTTTGAAAACGGGGAGTTGTTTTGAATCGCAGACGGCGTGGTTGGATGAACGTGGTGAGTATTTATAAGGGGGTAAACGTGGGAACTTGGAACGACAACGGTTATACTTCAATAATAAACGCGGTTAAAGTTTTTTTAATATAATTTGTTTTTGTTTTGGAACTTGGAATGGCAACGGTTTAAGATTCTTTATAAAAAAGCACGGCCCAAACACATAAACAGCCCACACAAATTTAAAATTATTTAAAATGAACGGCCCAAAACACATAAACAGCCCAAACACATAAACAACCCAAACACATAAACAGCTCAAACAAGATTTAAAATTATTTAAAATGAACATCCCAAACACATAAACAGCCCAAAATTATATATCACTGAAAATACAAACATAACTTTGCCAAACTACTGAAACGCCTAGTAGAGAAAAAATCTCGGTCTCGAAGCAAGCAGTCTTCAGATAACAAGATAACTTCGCCAAACCGCTGCTTCTGAATCGGCAGATAACCGAGAGCAAATTGAAAGTTAGGAGCGAATCAAATCTCTTCTTCTGGAATTCGAGTCAAAACGCTTGTAGCAATGATAAAGATGCGTCGTTTGCTCGATAGTTCCATCCACACACACTAGGTAAGTAGTGGTCGGATTTCTGAAGAGGAAGACACTCCAATATGAGAAACAATATCAAAAGCTAATTTGATAACTAAAGCCCAGGAACACGTCTTTTACACTATCAGATACATGAGATTTCATAAATATTTCTTGCATTTGATACACGAAAACATCTATGACAATCAAATGAAGAAAACAAGATAACATTTTCTATGAGATTTAAGTGTGGTAGAGAGATTCGTTTAACAAGCACACAAATAAATAACAAGTTGGTAAATATATAGTGGGATGAACCGGCTCGAACAACACGTTGACCCGGCCTGATGTATAGGTTGAACCGGCATTAGACATCTGTACCAGCTCGGAGCCAGTTGAAACGGCTCGGTGCAGTTGACACGGCACACACATTGCGACGAAACGGCTCGGTGCCAGCTGTACCGGCTTGGAGCAGCGGAGACGGCTTGGAGCATGGGACGAACCGGCTCGGTGCCAGCTGTAACGGCTTGGCTTGCAGAAGTGGGGACCACTTTTGAAGGGTATCAGCTCGGCTAAATCCTAAGAACACGGCTTGGCTCGTTGAAGGAACTCGGCTAAGATCTTTCAACATGAGCCGATTGTAACGGCTTGGCTAAGTTCTTTCAACGTTTGACGGACACGTGGCGTTGACTGCAGAAATCTCAAGCCGTTACAGGCTTTGTCGGACACGTGTCACCCAACGGTTGGCTGGCCGTTTAAAGGGAATCTTGTGCCGTTTCAGCTCGCTGAAACGGCTCGGCGAGGGGTGTCCGTTGGCTAAATTAGAAAAGACGGCGTTGCAGTGGCCATTTTCGTGATTTCCCTTTTTTTTATGTCACGAGAGTATGGTTGAAATAAAAAAAAAAAACCAAGAAAAAATGAATATTAAAATAACAAAAAAAAACCGATAATCAAATTTAAGTTTCAGAAACTTAGGAAAAAGAAATATCAAACCCTAAACAAATAAAAAAGCAAACAAAGAATCATATAAGTATAATTAAATTAATAAAGAAGTAAGAATAAAAGAAAAGTTGTTACATGTCAAAATGATATCGACACGTGTTTAACGTAGATAGACACAGGTCCTAAAAATACTGATATCGATATTCTTTGGTCGGTATCGCTTCAAATTTATTATGGAGCCGATACTCGATATGGTTTATGATACCAAAAGATAGTTTAGTTTAAATAAAACTCCGTTTTCATTAATAGAATATATCAAAATACTGGAAAATAATTAAACATAACTATGCATTTAGTTTTTTTTCTAAATTTAAAAATACAAGCTATTAGAGAAAGATAGAATATAATAAATAATATATTAAACCATGGCAAACATACTTTATTGACTTGTACCTCAATAGTTGTATATACGTACCTATTCACAAAACATGTTTGTTATTTATATAATATATAAAAAGTATATATTAAAACAATTTGATTGAGAATTTTTGACCCAATCTCAAGTATAACATTTTTTATGACTGATCTATATATTGTTATTAGTATAAGCATGTGTGATAATTTTTTTTATGACTGATCTCAAATATAGAAAATTATTGTGCTTTTAAATAAGAACTTTTTTTCTTTACAAATATTATATTTGTTAAAACATGTGTGATAAAAATTGGATTTGTTACAAAACGAATTTAAATATTAAAATGTAAAAGACTTTGATAATGTAGAAATGTAAGGATTTTTTAGGCCATTGTAGAGTTGAAGAAAAAATAATGTTTTTAAAATGTAAAAGGTATTATGTGTTGGAAAAATTAGTTTTTAATAAACCAACCTTTGCCCCATTGATAATTAATAATCCTATCTACAGAATTGGTAAATAATAATCATACGTTTCAATATGTTGGTACTCAATAGACCTCCGTTAGTTTTTTTGTAACTGAAGTTAGTTTTTAAGTTTTATTTGTTACACAAACAGTCCCTGTAGTTATACTTTACTAGTTTTAAGTTTTATTTATTACACAAACAGTCCCTGTAGTTATAAAAAAAATCATAAAAATAAAAAAAAAATCTAAAAAATCAAAAAAATCATAAAAATTCTAAAAAAATCAAAAAAATTCAAAAAATCATAAAAATTCAAAAAAAATCAAAAAAATCATAAAAAATCATAAAAAGTCATAAAAATTCAAAAAATTCAAAAAAAGCAAACGTTTCGACCCGGACCGTTTCGACCCGTACCGTTTCGACCAGTACCGTTTCCACGCGTACCGTTTCGACCCGAACCGTTTTCGACCCAGACCGTTTCGACCCGGACCGTTTCGACCCGTACCACCACCGCCACCACCACCACCACCACCGCACCGCCGCCACCACCACCACCGCCACCACCACCACAGCACCGCCACCACCACCGCCACCACCGTTTTTGAAACGGTACGGGTGGAAACGGTACGGGTCGAAACGGTCCGGGTCGAAACGGTACGGGTCGAAACGGTACGCGTCGAAACGGTCCGGGTCGAAACGGTCCGGGTCGAAACGGTCTGGGTCGAAAACGGTTCGGGTCGAAACGGCACGCGTGGAAACGGTACGGGTCGAAACGGTATGGGTTGAAACGGTACGGGTCGAAACGGTACGGGTCGAAACGGTCCGGGTCGAAACGGTCCGGTTCGAAACGGTCCGGGTCGAAAACGGTTCGGGTCGAAACGGTACGCGTGGAAACGGTACGGGTCGAAACGGTACGGGTCGAAACGGTCCGGGTCGAAACGTTTGCTTTTTTTGAATTTTTATGACTTTTTATGACTTTTTATGATTTTTTTGATTTTTTTTGAATTTTTATGATTTTTTTGAATTTTTTTTGATTAATTTAGAATTTTTTAGAATTTTTATGATTTTTTTTGAATTTTTTAGATTTTTTAGATTTTTTTTTATGATTTTTTTATAACTACAGGGACTGTTTGTGTAATAAATAAAACTTAAAACTAGTAAAGTATAACTACAGGGACTGTTTGTGTAACAAATAAAACTTAAAAACTAACTTCAGTTACAAAAAACTAAAGGAGGTATATTGAGTACCAACATATTGAAACGTAGGATTATTATTTAACAATTCTGTAGGTAGGATTATTAATTACCAATGGGACAAAGGTTGGTTTATTAAAAACCAATTTTCCTTATGTGTTCGACTTCTTGGTATATTTTTCAGTTGTGTGTATGGTATGTAAAATATGTCTATTCGATATGCATGTCATTATTTTTTTAATGTTCTCTTGTAATCATCAAGGAAAAGTATAAATGAGTTTATATTATTTATGTTTGCACATTAACTATTTGTGGAAAAGTAACACAAATTGTTATATTAATTATGGTTGTTTACATGAATATGTAGTGCTCAATTGATAATTTTTTCGAGTGAAAAAGGCTAACAAGCAAGCTATATGAGTTAAGAAAACGACTTGAATTTATGAATCAAAATCGGAAAGCTTGATGTTTTATTTCAATGAGTTTGTCACACCAAATTATAGTGGCGAATAAACATTTAAAATCGGGTGGTCGTTTACATCTACGAAACAAGTGAAATTGGACGTACAACTGTATTTAGTTGCATTGTTATTTTCATCTACATTACCATATTATAAATTAACAAAATGTTTGTGCATTAAGGCTTCTACCTTAAGCATGGGGAGTCTTTCAAAAAAATTTGTTGATTTTTCATTTGTAACCCAAAGGTTTTATTTTTTGCATTTTAACCTTTTTGTTTTGTTTTTTATTTTTAACCCAAAAGTTTTCATCTCTTGCAATTTAACCCAAACACATTTTTTATTTTCAACTTTGATCCATGTATTTTTCATCTTTTCCAATTTTTTCGTTTTACGTTTTGTTATACTTTTCCGAGTAAACACGCCGTAACGTACGTGTGGGTTTCAAAGTTTTTCCGACTATTTTTTTATGTTTGACAGGACCCTCACAATGCGTCTATTTTTCCCTGTTTGACAGGTTCGTCGCAACACGCATGGTATTAGATCGACTTAGTTATTCTTTTCTATTTTTACATTTCAGTCTTATCTCTTCGCATTAACATGTCGCGACTGGCATACATGGCTCAACGATTTTACGTATGCTTTTCGTTCGGTGTTATTTTTTCTTTTTATTTATTTTATTTTAACGAGCTTTTTCTGGTGTTGTTGATCGCTGGTAGTTGTGTAGCATCAGTGCTACTTGGCACGGTGTATCCCCCCTCCCCACGGCGCCCCCGCAACGCGGGGGCCCTTAATACTTGTTACAACTAATTAAAATTATAAAACAAGCCATGAAAGTTAGACGGGACAATTTAATTAATTAACTATTGCAAGTGCCATGAATAATCCTATTGCCATGTATGCATTTCTATTCAACAAAATTGTATTTTAAGTACATTTTATTTATCAATTTTTAACAGTTAATATTACTTTTTTTACACTAATAATCTTAAATTTTCCTTCTTACCCAGGTTTTGAATCTGGTGACATTCTCTTTAAGAGACATATGGGCTAACCTCACATTGAGTTTTATTAATTATAATTTCGTTTGAGTTTTCTATTATAACTCGCATTCGTTAACTTTAAAATAAATAAATATGCACTTGTGTTTAATTTTTTCCTCAACTTTCCAATATAAATTTGGTTGAAAACGGAGTGTTATTCAACATAATTTACGTTTTGGTATCACAAACTATTATGACTGAGTACCGGCATCGAACCGATACTAACCGAACAATACCGATACTAAACGAGGACATAGAGGAATCTATTTTTTTTTTATAGAAAATGGTAGTTTGAGGTTGTTTGTGTAGGTTTTGATTTATGGTTTGTATAAAATGGGGTGTAAGAGTTAGTATATATATAAATGTGAAATAAAAAAAATATATATACATGGCCGTTATTTGACCGTTGGTAACAGTCTGATTGGGCCAAGAATTCTTCCCCCGGCGTTTAAAATGGAACTTCCCAACCCAATTTTGCAACAAAAACGCCCCTGGGGTGGTGGTAGGGTGTGGAAGGGTGGTTTTTTTTTTGGAAAAAAGCCAATAAACACCTCATTACGGTTGGTCTTACTGGTAAGTATTTGATATAGATATTGTAGTATCGTCAGTTAAATAATTCCTGGTTACTACTTTGAGTTTAGCTTTGACGTAGTTTTTTTTTTTTTTTTGCCAAACGCAAATTTCAATTTAAAGTAATTATATATGTCTCCCTATTGTCAAAAGTTGATTAATAACATCCCTTAATGGGAGCCTTAATATTTTGCTATTCAAGTATTGATTTTAGACCTAGAGTTTAGGACCACATATTTTAGGGGTTGGTGCATGTTTAGTGTTTGAAGATATAATGTGATGTATTTTATGATTTTAATACTCTAATTCAGTTATACTAATTCGAGTTGGGGGTCTCACTGAAAGTAACATCTCTATTTTTACGGGTAAAGGTAAGACTGTCTACATCTTACCCTCCTTAGACGCTAACTTAGCTTTGCTTTTGATGAAATTTATTGAGTATGATGATGATGAGTTATACTAATTATTTAGCAAATTTAATAATATGCAATTTATTATAATGATACTACGTAATGAGTTCAAAAGGAAAAAAAAAGTGCACAGGGTCTCGCATGCATGCGCATGTTTGGGCCTTGGGGGTTTTCGAATCAACTTGAGCATGATGTAAGCATTCTTGCCTTGCATTTCTGTAAAAGGTTACTTCCTTGTAAAACGGTAAAAGAAGTTAATCATCTTAAGAATAAAACGGAAAAAGAAGGTTTATTTTTTTTTTAACGGTGACTTTCATTAAACCAAAACCAAAAGCGCCAACCCACAGACCGGGCAAGCCGCAACCAAAACGAAAACTACATATTTACAAATATACACCACTCATCCCAAGACACCTCCTTATATCTTGATCTATTGTGAAACCACAAAAAACCCAAAACTTTAATTTGGCTGCAAAGACTAACTATTTTAACCGGGACGTTGTTAAACCTGGCTTCATTCCTCGAGAGCCAAATGCACCAGCAAGCAACCGATACGATACCTTGAAAAGCTTCTTTGGCACAACCCGAAATGTCATACCCCCAAAATACCACATGCGGTAACCTCCGCTAGGCGTGTGACGTACCAGGATCTAGCCACCAATCACGTTGAACTAACCATAATATGTTTAACAAAGTTCCATTCATTAAATAAAACGTTCATAAAATATAATCCAAGTTAAACAGTGACAGCGGAAGCAAATAACAATTCATTGTTTAAATGTTTCAAAACCCAATGTATATGAATTCAGTAAATAAGACACGCGTAATCAAGCACTGCGACCCATGACCACTCCAGCCATCCAGATAGCAAGTTCCCATCCAAAGTACCTAACGACCTGCGAGCATGCAACAAGTGTATCAGACAACGCTGGTGAGTTCATAGTTTTACGAAAACGTTGATTTCCACGTGTTTAGTTTAATCCATTGAATTTAATGTTGATAATATCCCGAATACAAGACGGCTCCTGATTATTTTGCCCTTTCTCCAATGCTCATATCAAAGCATTGGTCATGACTAGGTCATAGTTCACACCCGTCCTCTCAGGTACGGGGTGAGGGTGCCAAACCTAAGTAGCGCTACCAACTAATACCTTGTTACCTCTCAGGTAACCAAACAACACGGAGGGACTTTAATAGTGATAGGATGAGTATATTATCCAACATTCCAGATTTACTCAAAGACATATTCCTCTCAGGAATACCCATGATTTACCCAAAACCAATCCCTCTCAGGGATACCCAAAGACTGTCCCAACCACCGGGACGCATGCTCAGGAGAAATGAACTCACCTTGGTTTGCTTGGTATGTTTTAATTACCCGTCCAGTTGGTCAACCCCAAACCCTATCGTGGTTACCAAATGTTATCAGTTACACAGTCAAACAGCTCGCGTAAAACTCACACAGACAGATTTGTTATTCACACAATGATCATTGTTAATAATGCAGCATGTATTCGTTTATCAAGCACATCCACATCTCATGTGCTTGTTACCAACATAATAATAATAAGAGAGTGTTTAGTTTACACAAATTTAAGTCCGTCCTCAGTTAGTGTGATCATCATATAACATCAGTATTCCACGAACATAAGTATACATCAACCACATATATTTCACTATGTTACTGTAATAATTCCAGTGCATGACGAAAGTCCCATATGGCGAAAGTCCATCCGACGAAATCCCTATGATTCGCCGTGAACAGTTTGACGAAAGATAATCAAGTTTCATCGAGATGTAGGATGGCGAAACTTAGCAAGTTTCGTCGAGATGTAGAGTGGCGAAACCTAGCAAGTTTCGTCACCCCCCTTCTGTTGATGAAATACTTCAATTCTTAGATCCCTATCAGCAGTTAACAATCTAGCAGTTTTCAACCACGATGATCATTGTACTAGCAAATATCCTAGTTTCAAGTAATCGTTGATTATCCAAATTTGTTTCACATATGACAGTTTCATCGAACACAACATTCGCAGCTCATAATCCATCAAAAGTTAACCTATCAGATCATCATCATATTCATCACCAACAGTTTCGATCATAACTAGCATCCCTATCACATATACATCCTGTCTATTTGATTCTTATTAACATGATTATCCTAATTTTATGTGTGCTACAGTCACAGCAATATTCATACAACTAACCCTAATTCTCATGAAATCACAACCCACAGAACTTCATCTAATAATAAAGTTAGACACTAACCGATACACGAGATAACACGGGGGATCTTAAGGATCGGGGAGAGAGATGCTCGAATGCTTGAGAGCTTCACAGGGAATCAAGGTTGCCGTCACAGGGAGGGAGATGCTCTAGGGTTTCTATGTGTTTAATGTGTAGCTGATTACAAGGGGTTCTAATATAAAGAAGTTGGGTCGAAACCTCTTTGGGCCGAGGCCTGTTGTGGCGAAACTCATGATTGACGAAAGACCAACTTTCGTCATAGAGTGGTTGGCGAAAGTCCTTGACTTTCGTCGAGGTGAGTGTGTGACGAAACATTAGCAAACCTAAGTTAAACTATACTTAATTATAATTAACACCACACAAATAACCATTACCAATACACACAAACAGTAATCATTCAATAATGTACCGACATTACGTAAACAAATTTGTAAAACAGAAATGTGAGGTCAATGATATGCAAAGGGAAAGACCTTGAAATCTTGGGTTGTCACGTCATCCCCAACTTGAAAGAAATTTCGTCCCCAAATTTGACAAGCAGTTCAAAACAGCAAGACGTTAACTCAGGATGACTGTGGATTTTCCGCGGGTGCCACATCATCCCCAACTTGAATGGGAATTTCGTCCCGAAATTCACCAGTTGCACCAGGTTTAGATTTGCCCGACTTGGACTTGTCATCCGGGAATAAATGTGGGTACTTGAGCTTCATCTGATCCTCACGTTCCCATGTGAACTCCGGTCCACGCCTTGAGTTCCAACGAACTCTCACAATCGGAATACGGCTGTGCTTACGGACTTTGACCTCCCGGTCCATAATTTCTATTGATTCCTCGACAAACTGCAACTTGTCGTCGATTTTCAACTCTTGAAACGGTACCACTAGTGTTTCATCAGATAAGCACTTCTTTAACTGGGAGACATGAAAGACATCATGGACGTTACCCAACTCAGCAGGTAACTCTAACTTGTAGGCCACTTTACCAATCCGTTCCAGAATTTTAAATGGCCCAACATAACGAGGGTTAAGCTTGCCGCATTTTCCAAAGCGCACCACACCCTTCTAAGGTGAGACTTTTAACATAACACGGTCACCAACTGCGAACTCCAGAGGCTTCCTACGCTTGGCAGCGTAGCTTTTCTGACGGTCGCGCGCTGCTGCCATACGGTTCCTGATCTGTACAATATTTTCAGAAGTTTCAAGGACAAGTTCTGGGCTTGTGACTTGGCTGTCACCCACCTCAGCCCAATAGAGAGGGGATCGGCATTTCCGGCCGTACAACGCTTCGAACGGAGCTGCCTGAATGCTAGTGTAGTAACTGTTGTTGTAGGAGAACTCGATCAACGGCAAATGCTTCTCCCAGCCCTTACCAAAATCAATCACACAGGCTCGCATCATGTCTTCAAGTGTCTGGATGGTTCGCTCACTTTGACCATCCGTCTGTGGGTGATAAGCAGTACTCATGTCGAGATGTGAGCCAAACGATTTATGCATCGACTGCCATAAATCAGATATGAAATGCGGATCACGATCAGAGATAATAGAGGTTGGCACCCCGTGCTTGGAAACCACTTCTTTCAGATATACAGCAGCAAGTTGAGAAAACTTATCCGTTTCCTTAATCGCAAGGAAGTGCGCAGTTTCGTGAGGCGGTCAACGATCACCCAGATGGTATCGTTTCCGTTTTGTGTTCTCGGCAATCCAGTGACGAAATCCATAGCAATCTGTTCCCATTTCCACATGGGTATCTCTGGTTGTTGAACCAGGCCCGAGGGTTTCTGATATTCTACCTTGACTTTCGCACAAGTCAAACACTTACTCACGTACATCGCGATGTCATCTTTCATCTTCGGCCACCAATACAAAACTTTGAGGTCCTGATACATCTTATCTGAACCTGGATGAACAGAGTATCAAGACTTGTGCGCCTCGTCCATCACAAGGCCTCTAAGGTTACCAAACAACAGAATCCATATTCGCTCCATGCAATAGAGAATACCATCAGATCTCTTAATAAGTCATTTTTCCATGCCCCGCAAGTATTCGGCTTCATAGTTTTCTTCCTTCAACGCTTCTGTCTGAGCCGAACGGATCTGATCAGGAAGATTTGAGTGAACAGTGAGCTGCAAGGCTCGCACACGCTTAGGTTTCGTCTCCTTTCGGCTAAAAGCATTAGCTACAACATTAGCTTTACCTGGGTGATATTTGATGGCACAATCGTAGTCGTTCAACAGTTCTACCCAGCGGCGCTGTCGCATATTCAATTCCTTCTTGTCGAAGATATGCTGAAGGCTTCTGTGATCGGTGTAGATGGTGCATTTGGTACCGTACAGATAGTGCCTCCAGATCTTCAACGCGAAAACCACGGCCCCCAACTCCAAGTCGTGGGTCGTGTAATTCTTCTCATGAACCTTCAGTTGTCGAGAAGCATAAGCTATCACATTATTGTGTTGCATCAGCACGCAACCCAGACCCTGAATAGAAGTATCACAGTAAACCACAAAATCCTCGGTACCTTCTGGTAAAGACAATATCGGTGCACTGCAAAGTTTCTGTTTCAAAAGTTGGAAATTTTCCTCCTGCTTTGTTCCCCAAGAATATACCACGCCCTTCTGTGTTAACGAGGTAAGAGGTTGAGCGATCTTCGAGAAATCCTTGATAAATCTTCGATAATACCCAGCGAGACCAAGGAATTGTCGCACCTCCGAGGGATTCTTTGGTGCCGCCCAATTTCTGACAGCATCAACCTTAGCAGGATCCACGTGTATCCCTAATTCATTAACAATATGGCTAAGAAAGTTGTCACACCCCGATATTTCCACATATTACCGGTGGGCCCGGTGGGGAGTATCGTGACGTAGTTGATATCGTTATAGTCAAACAACACAATATTTAAATGCACAGCGGAAGCAAAAGATAGATATATTTCAACTTTAATAAATTGTAATATCAAGTATCACAAACAGTTGAAAGAAATCCACAGGTGGATCAAAATAAAATGGAAACATTGTTCAACAGTTTTGACATCCAAGCTTGCGAGACTTATTGTGGACGCTAGGAGAAAGCCAACCTAGTTCGCGTAGTACCTGCACTTAACCTTTTTGAGAAAATACGTCAGTTTACACTGGTAAATACAATCAACTGACTCATTTTAAAAATGATTAAAATTTGATTTGGATGCACGTGGCACAAACATTTTATAACTTGGGATAATTATTTGAATATAATCTTGTAAAAGAATGACATGTTCCTTATGCGTTCAGTAGCCCGATCTGTAGACCGGGTTAAAGATCAATAGACACACCACATTATTTATTTATGCACTGATGGGTGTACGCCTACACCCCGTGCTCAGGTCGTGGCCATCTCGTAAGATGATGCCAAGGATATCCGGGACATGGTCATTAACCCCCCAAAGGCTTTAAGCAAACAAAACATTTCAAAACGGAGCATATCAATGATTTAACCTCTATCCGATTAAAGATTCAATGCCCGACCAAGCAGTATTTTATATACCATACCCCAAGCCCGTATAAGGGAAAATAAGTTAAAAGTATTTAGCTTTGCAAGTATCAATCACAAATAGCAAGTGCGTGTAGCTTTTACCGGGTCTCCTATTCTGGAACGAAGGTTTATAATAACCTATTAGAATCCTAACGGGTCTTTAATTAAGCCTAAACTTAGACCGGTTAGTTTTAAATAAAGATACGGTTCGAACGCACGATTAAGCGAAGACCGGAATAGAATGTGATTTAGACCCGACAAGTTTGAAGACTTGTATAATATGGGTAATCTAAACACATTCTGGATTTTGAGATAAAAACGATAAGGTTTGACCCGTTTCGGCTAATTTATGCAAACTAGTTACATAAACCGAACCGAACGCGCAAGAAGCGTAACGGGTAACCATGAGAGTCATTTACAGGTTTCCTAAGTTAATATGCCTTAAACAGGTTGTGATATCAGTAGGATACCTTCCATTATTCCCAAAACGAGTTTAATCTTAATTTAAGCCCCGAAGGGGTATTTTGGTCATTTTAAAGGTTATAAAAGAGATTAAATGAAATTCTGAGATTCGGGTCTGAATACATCAGTAAAATAACCTATTTTAATAGGTCATATCAGTTGGTGAGAAGTCTTATTTGACAAAATGGTTTTAAACCCATATTAGGTGTTTAATATGCGTAAAAAACCATTTTAGGCGATTTCCGGGTTATACAGGAAATCTGAGTTTTCTGATCAGATTATAAAGTTCAAAATACTACATTTATTATATAAAATCAGTAGCAATTGGATTGGTGTCAAAATACTATGTAGAACTCATTTTATACACAAAAAGGGTATAATCGGTATTTACCGAATCAACGCCATAACCTTAGGTTATGAGCAGGTTAAAAATAATTAAAAATCTTTAAAAATCCCAAAATATTATATTACATCAGTGGGAAAAAGGTTTGGTGTCAAAAATTGGGTTTAGATAGGCTTTATGCTAATGACGCCGTTAAATTACTAAAAAGCGTTCTAATTACGTCATTGAGCGTAACTCCTAATCTAGACCTCAAACTGATGTAAAAATTTAGGGACATGTTTATAAATCAGTAATAAATATTATTGTCCTTTTACATTTCATAAATTCTCGTTTTATGGTCAAAAGGGCATATTGGTCAACATTAGACAATTAACGGAAACGTGTAAACGAAACGGGCAATCAATGAACCAATCACAGAGGGTTATACCAACATTTAGCCTGGTCCTAAGGAACCTTTAAGGCATTTCTAAATCATACTAAATCGGGTCAGAACTGAAGTCAAAGCAAAAGTCAAAGTTTTGCGACTTTCGGTTCCGAACCGGGTCTAAACAGAAAATTGTCGGGTCGAACATGCTTAGACATATTCTTGCATTTATTACTAAGTTATGTGAGTGATAAAATAGGTTACACTCCTTCTACATTTCTAATTACATGTTAATTCGCAAATTAAGTTTCTATTGACTTTTTATAAACAACTTTGACCCGACATTTGATCTAGTTAGAGCGGGAATCAGAGGGTGCCATTTTAAGGGTTTATTGCCCACATAAATACCAACTCATAACTACCTTAAGTTTGACTAATCACTGGACCATTTGTGATTAATCAATAAGTCAATCCTTAATTACGACGGTTTGCCTTTTAAGCTAATAACTAAGCAAAACTCAATTAAGGAAGATCAAGGATGCTTACCAAGGTCTAATGCACGATTAGAGATGCTTGGGGACTGGTCTTATGCTCCAGGAAGCTCCACAAATGCAGATGGAAGGCATGATCAAAATGTTGCAACATGAGGGCCTTTTTATAGTGAATTTGAGGGCTTGTAATCATGATAAATCATGCTACAACTGATCATGGATCATCCACAAGTGTCCCTAAGGTCTAAAAGCATGTAGGGGTCGCCCATGGAAGTGGAAATATCTTTTTAAGTCGGTTATAGCGTTTATATAGGCTGTTGTTGATTTTACTGTCGCTGGCAAAGCCTTACGGACCGTAAGGGGGTCCTTTACGGTCCGTAAGCCCTTTATCAGGGGCAAAAATCTTTGCCCTTTCGAGCATCGAACATGCAACTAGTGTAATATGATTTTGGGCCATTATTTTCAGTATGGGGCCTCTTGTTTGGGTCATGAACAGTTTACACCACCTTGATATGATATAAAGTTTTCTTGGATCCTTTTGAAAGTGCCGTAAATGAAGGTTGTCGTGCATATCCTCGTAGGATCCCATTCTTGTGTAATTTGAATCAATCATTGCTAGCATTTACCGGTTTTGAGTATATCGGATGTTTATAATATAGATTAGGGTCTTGGGATTTATAATTAGGTCGTTCAGAGGTATTTAATTAACATGTCGACTCTTTTAAATCTTACCATACATCCTTGACTAGATCCGGGTTTATAACACTTTGTCTTGCACGACACGTGTCGTTATTTTATTGAACACGAATTTTCGAGGTGTTACATCCTCACCCCCTTAAAAGAAATCTCAACCTCGAGATTTACTGAAATAAATGAGGGTACTTTTCTTTCATTGTGGACTCAACCTCCCATGTGTACTCGGGGCCTCTACGGGTATCCCATTTAACCTTTACTATTGGCACATGCTTCCTTCGAAGCTTCTTAACCTGTCGATCCTCGATCGACACAGGGTTTTCAACAAACTTCAAGCTCTCTTCAATGTGCACATCTGTATGTGGTATGACTAGTGATTCATCAGCGAAACACTTCTTTAGATTGCAGACGTGGAATACATTGTGAATACCACTGAGCTCTTCAGGTAATTTTAACTTATAAGCAACTGATCCGACACATTCGATGACCTCGAATGGTCCTATGTATCTCCGGCTTAACTTACCTTTCTTACCAAATCGCATCACTCTCTTCTAGGGTGATACTTTAAGCAACACTTTATCACCTACCTCGAATTTTAGAGGTTTACGTTTTAGATCTGCGTAGCTTTTCTGCCTATCCCTGGCAGCTTTCAGGCGGTCACGAATCTAGACAATCTTGTCCATCGTTTCAAAGACTATTTCCGGTCCTGTCAGTTGGACATCTCCAACTTCCGCCCAACAAACGGGCGTTCTGCACTTTCTACCGTACAAGGCCTCAAAGGGCGCAGCCTTGATGCTCGTATGATAGCTATTGTTATACGAGAACTCGATTAATGGCAGGTGGTTATCCCAACTTCCACCTAAGTCAATCACACATGCACGAAGCATGTCTTCCAAAGTTTGGATTGTACGCTCACTCTGCCCGTCCGTCTAAGGATGGTAAGCCGTACTAAAATTTAAGCGCGTGCCCAGAGATTGTTGGAAAATTTTCCAAAAATGTGACGTGTATCTAGTATCTCTGTCAGAGATAATAGACACGGGTACGCCATGTAGAGATACAATCTTATCCACGTACAATTGGGCCAACATGTCGGAGCTATAGGTCTCCTTGATGGGTAGGAAATGTGCTAACTTAGTCAATCTATCTACTATCACCCATATCGTATCATTTCCTTTCCTTGTCTTTAGCAACTTGGTGATGAAATCCATCGTCACCATTTCCCACTTCCACGTGGGAAGTTCAGGCTGTTGTAGCAAACCTGACGGCTTCTGATGTTCAGCTTTGACTTGCGCACATGTCAAACATTTAGCTACATAGGTAGCTATAGACTTCTTCAAGCCTATCCACCAAAAGTTTGCTTTCAAATCTTGGTACATCTTGTCAGCTCCAGGATGAACGGAGTATTTAGAACTGTGGGCTTCCTGTAGGATCACATCTCGAAGTCCTCCATAAACTGGAACCCATATTCGTCCATTCAATCTTAAAATTCCGTCCTTGCCATAGGATAACTGTTCTTCAGTTACTCCTAGCTTTTCTGCAGGATAGTTAGCTTCCTTCTGCGCAGCTAACAACCTTTCATTCAAACTATTCTTTATCTCAATGCTCTTGGCATTGATTCTTATAGGCTTCACCCTTTCCTTTCGACTCAAGGCATCGGCGACTACATTCGCCTTGCCAGGATGGTATCTTATTTCACAATCATAATCATTCAAAGTTTCCATCCAACGTCGTTGCCTCATGTTCAAATCCTTTTGATTAAACAGGTGCTGGAGGCTCTTGTGATCAGAATAAATCACACATTTGATACCATATAAATAGTGTCTCCATAGCTTCAATGCAAATACAACGACACCCAATTCCAAGTCATGGGTGGTGTAATTCTTTTCATGCACCTTTAACTGACGTGAAGCATAGGCAATAACTTTGCCTTTCTGCATAAGCACACACCCCATCCCGGTGTGTGATGCATCGCAATATACCACAAACTCTTCAATTCCATCAGGCAATGTTAACACAGGTGCATTGATTAGCTTCTGTTTAAGGATATCAAAGGATTCTTGTTGCTTTGGCCCCCCGTTGAACTTAATGTTCTTCCTAGTCAAAGAAGTTAGGGGTGCAACAATCCTTGAAAAGTTTTCAATGAAACGCCTGTAGTATCCTGCCAATCCCAAGAAACTGCGAATTTATGTGGGTGTCTTTGGCTCTTGCCAATTCATGACAGCTTCAACCTTGATGAAGCAGTTTCAGAATGCAATGGAGATGCTTCTCGTGCTCAGCTTGGTTCTTCGAGTAGATGAGGATGTCGTCGATGAAAACGATGACAAATTTATCCAAGTAGGGCTTGCAGACGCGATTCATGAGATCCATGAATGCGACAGGTGCATTAGTGAGCCCAAAAGGCATCACTAGGAACTCGTAATGACCATAATGAGTCCTAAATGCAGTCTTGTGTACGTCTTCATCTCTAACCTTCAGTTGGTGATAGCCTGACCTTAAGTCAATCTTAGAGAAGTAACTTGCCCCTTGAAGTTGATCGAACAGATCGTCGATCCTGGGCAATGGATACCTATTCTTGATAGTGACCTTATTAAGCTCTCGGTAATCGATGCACAGGCGCATCGATCCATCCTTCTTCTTGACAAATAAGATTGGTGCTCCCCAAGGAGACGAACTAGGTCTAATGAAACCTTTGGCTAGCAATTCATCTAGTTGTGTTCTCAATTCCTTCATCTCTGTTGGTGCCAACCTATAAGGTGCCCTTGCTACTGGTGCTGCCCCAGGGATGATGTTAATTCTGAATTCCACTTGCCTATCTGGTGGTAAACCAGGTAGTTCTTCAGGAAAAACTTCAGGGTATTCAGAAATGACGGGGATATCCTCAATCTTAGGCTTCGGCTCGTCAATAGTCACTTGTGCCATGTAGATGACACAACCCTTCTTCAAACACCTAGAGGCCTTGAGCATAGTCACTTGCTCAGGCAGACCATACTGGGTATCTCCCTAAATGGTAAGTGATTCACCAGACGGAGTCTTGATCACCACTTACTTCCTATTGCAGACAATCTGGGCCTGGTTATGAGATAACCAGTCCATACCCAAAACTATGTTGAAACCGGCTAATTTCAAAGGAAGTGGGGACAAAGGAAAAGAGTGGTTCTTAATGGATATGAAACATCCATCTAATATGGTTGAGGCGGTTTCTAAGGTGCCATCTGCTAATTCCACCTCATACTTCACACTTAGGGTTTTAACAGGTAAATTCAGTAACTTACAAAACTTATTATCTACAAATGATTTATCAGCTCCTGAATCAAATAGCACTCTCACATAAACATCATTTATAAGGAAGGTACCTGTGATCACATTGTCGTCCTGCACAGCTTCCTTTGCATCCATCCTAAAGACCCTAGCATTGGTCTTCTTTCCATCATTAGCTTTCTTTGCATATTTTGGGCAATTTGTCTTAATGTGCCCTTTTTCGTTGCAACTGTAGCACGTTGCGTCCTTCAGTTTCTTGCACTCTAGGGTTTTATGTTCCGAGGATTTGCAAATCCCACATGGCCTCGGCTGAGATTGAGATTTTGAGTCAAGTCTGCACCTCCCAAAGTGGTGCTTCTGACAAATCTTACACTTGGGCTTATCTCCAGATTGATGCCCATCCTTCTTAGAACCAGACCCCTTTTTGTGGTAATTGTTTCCCCTGTGCTTCTTGTCTGAGCGTCGTGAATTATCATCTTCACGCTTCCTTTTCTCGGCATCCGTGTTCCTCAGCGACCTCTGTCTGACCGTGTCCAGTGTGAGGGACAAAGATATATCAGCTACAGATCTGAAAGTAGCTGGCCGAGAGGCTTTTACACTTGCCTTTATCTCTGGGGCTAAACCCCCAATGAAACGAGCTATTCTTTTAGGTTTCGGGGTCACCAGATAAGGAACCAACCTTAACATTGTATTAAAGCTCGTAAGGTAAGCTTGGCAATCCAGATTTTTCATAACCAAGGATAAGAAATCAGATTCAATCTTTTCTACCTCATGCTGAGGACAGTAGTTCTCCCTGATGAGGGTAACAAATTGTTCCCATGTCATATTGTACAGTGGAATCTTCCCAGTAGTTTGAATCAACGATCTCCACCAGGCTAAGGCCTCACCTTTGAACGATTGAGACACAAACTTTACCACATCCTTCTCAGTGCACCCGCTGATATCAACCACGGTGTCCATCTCATCCAACCATGTCATGCAGTCTATAGCTCATTTCTCCCCTGTGAAATCCCTGGGTTTGCATGAAACAAAATATTTGTAGGAGCAACCCTTATCATGGGGTCCTTGTTTCAGTACGATCTTTTGAGATGGAACACTTTGCTGATTTGAGGACTGACGATCGTCATCGTCTTTCTTTGGTTCATCTTTCTTGGAGGGTGGCTTGCTGTGAGCCTCAGAATGAGTCTTAGGCTTGGAATGCGGTGCAGATAGGGTCCTACTTCGAGTCCCGCTATATTCATTATACTGCCGCTCGATTGCTTTTGTAACAGCGTTGTCTATTAACGCTTGCGGTTCAGCACCCGCTATATTAATTCGGGCATCATCCTGATTCTCCCGTGGGTGGCTGTTGATCTCATCTGAATCAGCCATGTAGCTTGAACTGTTGCATAAGATATGACAATAGTTTATTTGGGAGTTTATTATGGAATTGTCTTTTATGGCAATTCATTAACCATGGTAACACAGGCCATATTTGGTTAATTTGTTAATCATATTTTTTTAGGATTTTTATTATAATTTATCCTAGTTATAAAACAATAACAGTTTTATTAGTAGCACAAAAGGCCTAGTCTCAAGACATTTTAAATCATAAGCCATGATTTCAGAGAATCAAGACATGAAGGTTAAAATATAGTTCTTTACCTTTTTCTGACAGGGAGTCGTAGACTACTACTGTCTTTTGTCTCATACGACAATGAGCAGGGCCCGTAGGCACTATATTACAAATGGATGGTCAACATGTGATCATCTTAATTGATGGTTTAAACCCATGATTGATCATTAGGTTAAGTTAGGAATCTTTTGAAGAATCCTATTATAAGAATGACGTGTGTGATTTTAACGAATCACGTCTGCCAGGAGCGTTAACATGTTTTCAGATGTTAACAAGCATTTGAATCTTTTTAACAGGTCTTACCATCTTGGCCAAGTCGTATAATGACATGCAGGCTAGGTTATATCTTTAAGATTCTTAGTTAATATTTAAATAGGCAGATATATATTTTTTTTAAAAGGAATGATTTGATTCATTTATTTCATGTATAATATAGTTATGCATATAATTACAAAATGAAATTTATAAACTTAACATTCCATTAACATTAAAAGTGTACACCTTGCCCTAAACGAGACTTTTAAATAGACAAATTACCCACGCAGGGGTTAAACTGAAATTACAAGTCCACGCAGGGACCAATTACTAAAATAGACATCCTCGCAGGGACTAAAGAGACAAGTCCACGCAGGGACTAAGTACCAAGATGAATGTCCACGCAGGGACTTGATTTAAAATAGGAAATACAATAATACATATAGGGATTTAATGATTCCCCTTCTTCTTCCCCTTTAATAGGCTTGCTAGGCCCTTGAGGAATCCCCTGTTGTTCCTGCGTTCTTCTTGAAACTCATGCTCCACCCAACTTAATCTTTGGAGGATTTCCTCTTGTTCCGGTGGGGAAAATCGTGGTGGCTACGACTGCTGTCGAATTGGAGGTCATGCAGGTACTTGATATCCATGAGTTGGATATCCCACTCACCAAGGGGCTCCATATGGTCCTTCCGGATGAAGGGCGTTGTAGTTGGCCGCTACCAGGTACGGGTCGGCTTCAGCATAGTTATAATGAGTGTGAGCCGGCTGCTCAAACGGATTGTACGCCGTTGAACCGGCGTATGCAGGAATTGGGTTATCAAAACCCAATGGTGGCGGCTGTCGTGCAACTGGTGCAGAGTTCACCTCTGGAACTGGGTTTGAGGGCCCACCCATTTGTGGGTCTTCATGCAGTGGCGGGTAGTGACTGCCACTGGAGTGTCGAGGGGTGCTAAAGTGGAAATCCCCTCCTCGCGCGGATAATCTTGCACCTGATCTCCTACGCCTTGGTGGTTCTGGAGGTGCTTGATGAACTGGTGGCGGTGGAGGCGGTGGCGTGACTGCCACGAAACGTGAATCCCCAGAGGGATTCTGCTGCTGCTGCTGCTGGTGGTGAGGTGATGAATGGTGAGATGGTGTGAAGTACCATTCATGCTGGTTAAACCTCGCTTGATAAATGTCTGGACCACCGTAGGGTGATCCGTGGAAGGATGATCCATCAGAGATCTCGATAGGATGGTTGGGGGTCCCGGTTTGTCACACCCCAACCAATGGCGGAAACATCGGGATGAGACGAAGTGTGAAGATTGCTAGAGACATCATAACGCTATTTGTAACAATATTTAAATAATTCTCATTTCATTTCATAACTTCAAATTGTCAACATTACATAAACTCAAATAACAACAAGTTCCAAAAGTAATACATAACAACATAAGCAAAAATTGATACAACATATTAAACCTAAACGTCTATATGTGTATCTAGGCATCAACGCTACTTCTTTTCATAGCATCGTCATCATCAACCTGTAACATGTTTAAAATACAATTCAATGCAAAAGCAAAGGCGAGTATACAAGTTTGGTACGTACATAACAAAAGATAAGTTTAAAACAATTCCTCATAGCAAGCATGTGATTCAAGATAAACAATAAATATGGCATGTGTCTAACATATCAAACCAAAAGAGACGCAAGATGCTCATGACATAACCACAAGTTACGGGCGGCGGGTCGTCAATCCTATAGCGCTACATATGTCACGGTTAGGCTCGTACGAAGTTAATGATAAGTTCAACACATAAAGTTTCACCCAAGTTTAAAGCATCAAGCAATCACGTATACAAGCATGTTATAGGAATGTTCATGTGTTTAAGCAAAAGTTCATGTGTAAGTTTTTGATAAGTAAACATGTTACACCCCAAAAGTGGTAAAAGTAAAGAGGGGAATATGAGTATACTCACATAATTGCTAAGTCTTCCGATTATCCAAGTGTCGACGAGAGTATGAAATTAGGAAGATGGAACACCGAGGTCACCCTATATGGGCAAACGATGGTGCATGAGTAAACGGAATTTAGACGGGGTATTGGAAGTGGGATATGAAGTATAACTTGTTGATATAATTGTAAATATATATATATATATATATATATATATATATATATTTTAAATAGTTTAAGTAATGCTTCTAAAGTAATTCTTTCAAAAGTGTCATTGAAATGTCGTCCAAAAATAAAAATAATTATACATTATATCTATTTTATAAAAATTAGTCGAAGTTGATAGGTTTCGTTTTATAAAATTTACACGTTTTGTTTTACGGAATTTTACGAAAAACGGGCAGAGTTTCTTCTGTTTTTGGACGATCCCGACAACCAAAGTGTCGATAAAATTGTCAAAATTCAACAATCCACGAACATTATATATTTATACGAGTTAATATAACGAAATATATATTTGTACAAGTTATAAAGATACGTCTAATGTACAAATTCAAGTAATAAATGTTTCGTGATTTAAAATAGTAACGAGCTATATAAACAATAATGATAAATTTGCGTTGTTTAAGATCTTTACCAAGTCTCGGATCAGAAGTTGACCAGCAGTTGACCGGTTGACTTTCGTTGACTGGACCCGAAACAAAACAAAACATAGCCTGAACCAAACTCGGACTTGATCGAGACGTCAAAATGAATCGAGACTGAATCAAAATTTCAAACTACAATGAACCGAAACACGCAACCTGATCCGCATCTCCAGCTGGCCCGAACGCACCGTTGACCCGGAACCACTGTTGACCCGAGACGAGCACCCGAGCCAACCCGGACATTGAGAGGTTAACTGAGCCGAAATAGAACCTAACCTGAACCGATACGTGGCCTGAATCAGAACTGAATCGAAACTCGGATCGAAATTTACATAAACCAAAACCCGAACCAGATGGAATCCGAAACTGAACAGGGAAACTGAATCGAATAAAATCAAATTTTACCTGAACCGAGGCTCGAGACATACACCGCCGTCACCGTCGCTGACGCCGGTGAGGCTGCCGCCATCGATGTCGGCTCTTTGACCAGAGGCGCTGACCCCCGCCGTCTCCAACCTCCGATTACTCTCTCTTCCTTCAATTCCCTCTCTCTCCTCGGTCGTTCTCTGTCTCTCTCTCTTCTCGTCGTCCTCTATACCACCGCCGTGCGCCACCACTGCAATGGTGGTGGCCGGAGATTCAACCGAACAGGGGGGAGGGGGAGTGTGAAGATGTGAGGAGCTGTGGTTGTTGTTGTGCGAAGCTGAGATGCCGAAGTTTGCCAGAGTGTGGCTCCGGTCGCCAGAAATCCGCGAGAGAGGGAGGTGTGTGTGGTTGTGAGTTGCAGACAAAATCTTGAGAGGGAACTAGAGAGGATGCGGCTGAAGAAAAAGCAGTTTAGGGTTTGGTTCTTGTATATAGGTAGGTCTAGTTAGTGAATTTGCACAAACGGTCCTCGTGGTTTAGCTAACTATTTTAGTTATCATACATATATGTATATATTTTAAAAGAAAATTAACTTTATAACACAACCTAACCAGGTTAGTTTGCTAACTTTAAAATCTAACGAGTCTAACTAAATTATTATAAAAATAACCTTTAAATGGCGAAATTAATTAATTTAATTAATTTAAACATTGGGTAAATAACCATATTTATAATGAATTGAATCAAAAATAAAGATTTTTCGAAAGTTAATTAATCGAATCGACGAAACGATGAAAACTAGGATACAAAGTTTCCGAAAATAGGAATATGAACACTGGTTTCTAAATATGGAAAGTTATGAAAACGCGGGGCGTTACACGGTTGCAGGCTCGACGGGATCCGTGTCCTCGTCCATGTCCATTGCATTGTCCCCCTGAGAGGTGGTCTTCGGGTCCTAGTGGGTTAAAACCCACTGGTTCTTGAATATAGTTTGTCGGGTTGAACCGGCCCTGAAAGACAGGAGTAGGGTCGCCAAAGGAACGGTGCGAAGCAGATCGCTGCAATGGTAAGAAGGAATGGCGTGAGTCTTCGGGCTCATTTTCTGAATGCGGCCCAAAGGAATGGCGATAGGGAGGCATTGAGGTGTGCGAGACAGACCGTCTGGCGGGCTCCGTATAGGTCCTCCAGACTCCTTGTGGATCAGCACTCATAGTTGTAGAAGGAGTTCGCCGGTGCGAAGGCCCGGCTTCGTGATCGTTGGGGGCGGTGATTGGCCCCTTGCCTCTTCTTCCACTTCTGAATCTTGGTGGCATATTTCCTGTCAACACAAATAAAAGATACAACAAGAATATAAAGGACAAAGTTAAAATAAAAAAAAAATTAGATTTGTCCTAAGTTCTTTGTCTAGACTCGAAAATTTAGGAATGTGAAATTGTGTCATTGAGATTAAACACAAAAGGCTAGTGTTTAATTCACTCAATATTGGCTCTGATACCAACCTGTCACACCCCGATATTTCCACGTATTACCGGTGGGCTCGGTGGGGAGTATCGTGACGTAGTTGATATCGTTATAGTCAAACAACACAATATTTAAATGCACAGCGGAAGCAAAAGATAGATATATTTCAACTTTAATAAATTGTAATATCAAGTATCACAAACAGTTGAAAGAAATCCACAGGTGGATCAAAATAAAATGGAAACATTGTTCAACAGTTTTGACATCCAAGCTTGCGAGACTTATTGTGGACGCTAGGAGAAAGCCAGCCTAGTTCGCGCAGTACATGCACTTAACCTTTTTGAGAAAATACGTCAGTTTACACTGGTAAATACAATCAACTGACTCATTTTAAAAATGATTAAAAATTGATTTGGATGCATGTTAGCACCGACTGTCAACCTAAGATACAGAAAGGGAGGAGAACCGAGTTTACAACCCACTATATTAGCCATATTCTCGGTTTCGATCAAATCCACCCCAACACCAAAGAGATTCGACTTTGCAATATTGATTTTAAGACCTGAACAGATGTGAAAACACCTGAGAATTCTGACCACTTTTTTAACCTCATCTTCCGACCACTTGCCAAAAATGATAGCGTCGTCCGCATAGAACAAATGAGACAACACCGGCCCGTCACACGGTAAATGAACACCATTGATAACCCCTGCTGCTCTAGCTTTGTCAAGCATACAAGAGAGAGCTTCCATCACCACCAGGAAGAGAAACGGGGAGAGGGGATCTCGTTGTCTCATACCTTTGCTACAGCCGAATTCAAAAGTGGGAGACCCGTTCACAAGAACCGAAGACCTAGCAGATTTAAGAATGCCAAGAACCCAACAGCACCAACGGGGAGGGAAACCCATTTGGTTTAAAATAGAAATGACAAAGTTCCAATTGACGTTGTCATAGGCTTTTTCGAAGTCAATCTTCAGGATAAATGCTTTGGACTTCTTCTTCTTTAACCAAGTGAGAACTTCATTAACTATAAGAGGCCCATCTAGGATAAATTTACCTTCTATAAACGCCGACTGCGAATCAGAAATAACCTCCTCCAATACCAGTCTCATCCTGTTGGCCAACACCTTTGAAATAACCTTACTGATGACTCCCACCAGATTAATTGGTCTAAAATTACCCAAAGAAACAAGGTCTTTAATTTTAGGAACCAAACTAATAAAGGACGAGCCACTCCCGTAGTCAATAATGCCGTGATCATAAAAACTGTTGAAAATCTTTATGAAATCCTCCTCAAAGAAATGCCAAAACTTCTTTATGAATTTAAAATTTATCCCATCGGGGCCTGGCGCTCGTTCATCCCCGCAACTAAACATAATGCTCATATATGTGTCTCTTTTTTTTTCGATTAAATTGCTGTACTAAAAACGCATCAGAAAAATTAATTTTCCAGAAATTGGCTCATTTCGAAGACAGTAATTCGTAGACAATTCAGACAGTTCACAGACAATTCACAGACAGTTCTCAGACAGTTTTATGTGGCCATTGCGTTTTAGAAATAAGAGAGTTTTATGTGTTTTCTAGCTATGCCGTTTTAGAAAAAACACATTTTTAAGTGTTTTTAGTTATTGCGTTTTAGGTAAAACACATTTTTGAAGTGTTTTTAGTCATTGCGTTTTAGGTAGAACATATTTTTAGGTGTTTTCAGTCCATTGCGTTTTAGAATGAGTAATTTTTAAGTGTTTTCTGGCCATTGCGTTTTACAAATAAGACATTTCTTTGTGTTTTTTGTGCATTGCGTTTTAGGTAAAACACATTTTTATGTGTTTTTGGTGCATTGCGTTTTAGGTAAAACACATTTTTATGGGTTTTTAGTCCATTGCGTTTTATAAAGTACATTTTCTTTTGAGTTTTTAGGCTATTGCGTTTTAGAAATAAAACATTTCTTTGTGTTTTCTGGCCATTGCGTTTTACAAATAAGTCATTTCTTTGTGTTTTTGGTGCATTGCGTTTTAGAAAAATGTCATTTTTAAGGTTTTTTTTTTCATTGCGTTTTACAATACTGGGGGTTTTTCTATTGCGTTTTACGCAACTGGTTTTTAAATTTTTTTTTTCAAAATATAGCAATAGTATACTCGTTTTAAAGATAAAAAACGCTCGTTTTTTTGGTGCAATTTTTATAAAAAAAATAATGTCGTATGAAAGAGTTATTAACGTTTAAAAAATGGGGGGGGGGGGAATTGGAGGAGAGAGAAACTATTGGCTTACTTGACTAGAATGCCCCTGAAAAAAGTCACGCGCCTCTTTTCTTACTTTCAATTTCCCTGATTTAATCTTAGCCCTTGATTAACTTAATGGATGGTCAAGATCACTTCCTAGCCTTCCTAGCCAAATTAACTTCCTATTGTATCTCCACCCTACTTAAGTATTAAAAATAACACTTTCAATACTGATTATAGTTATGATTTCCATTATCAACATGGGAAAGAATCAAATAGAAAATTTAGTTTGGCTAGGAATGATAGAAAACAACAGAATTATGACATGTGGTAAAATTTAAAGATAAATAGCAAGAGTATTTTAGTCAATTTTATCCAATTTTTTCCCTTCTTCTTTCCCTGTAACTTCAAAACTCACATTCTTCAACATTTTCTTCACTTTCTATCTCAATAACACTACATTATAATGTGATTTTCGTCACCAATCAATGATTCAAACACCCAATCAACGTGTTCTTCAACTTTTTTTGAAGAAACTTAGTTTAATTTCATACAATATCTCATTTTTTTCCCGTGATTTTGAAGCAAATCACTCGATTCATTCGATTCGATCGCTGATAAGTGTTTCTAGCATTCAAATTTTGTCAACCGCTGAAGAAATCTGAAAAAATCGGCTTCGGTCTATGTAAGAAAATTTTGAATTGCATTTTTTACGATCTGAGTTTTTTAATTGAGTCATTACGTTTTACAAATGAATGAAAAAACACTTTTTTGTGTATTTTCAGTCATTGCGTGTTAGAAACAACACATTTTATTGTGTTTTTAGTCCATTGCGTTTTAGGTAAAAACACATTTTTATGTGTTTTTAGTACATTGTGTTTTAGAAAAAAAAACACACATTTTTTTTGTATTTCTAGTCAATTGCGTTTTAGAATAAACACTTCTTTTTTGTTTTTATTACATTACTTAAAAAAACACATTTCTTTGTATTTTTAGTCCATTACGTTAAAAAAAAGACTTTTTTTTTGTTTTTGTCCACTGTGTTTTAGAAAAGAAAACACATTTATTTGTGTTTTTAATCAATTGCGTTTTAGAAAAAAACAACATTTTTTTTGTGTTTTCTAGCCATTGCGTTTTAGAAATAAGACATTTCTTTGTGTTTTTAGGCCATTGCGTTTTACAAAAAAAAAACATTTATTTGTGTTTTTCAGCCATTGCATTTTAGAAATGACACATTTCTTTTGTGTTTTTTTGTCTATTGCGTTTTAGAAACAAGGTCTTTCTTTGTGTTTTTTTGTCAACTGCATTTTAGAAAAAAAAAATTATGCTTTTTGTCTACTAATTTTAAAGATGAAAAAACGCTCGTTTTTTATGCAACTTTTTATGAAAAATAATGTTGTATGAAAGAGTTATTAACGTTTAAAAAACGGTCGGGGGATTGGAGGAGAGAGAAACTATTGATTCGGATTGACATAGAATACCCTTACACAAACTCATGCGCCTCCTTCCTTTTTATCAGTTATACCCATTTAATCCAAGCTCGATCAATTGATGGTCAAGATTACTTCTTAGCCTTTCTAGCCAAAATAATCTTCCTAGCCAAGATTATTTACGTATTTAGGTTTTTTTACGAGGAACTAGCCGAGTTCTCTAAATTCTCACAACTCAGGAGAATTTTCTCTTGATCTTGATCCATGAATATTATATGTATATATATAAGAATCAGATATATGTGAATGGTAATTCAGTAGGTTAGACGAACTATGGTATATGGCACTAGGTGTAGATCACATGCGCTACGCGATGCGGGTTAGAATCAGTCTCGCGATACACACGCTTATCTTTCTTTATCATTTTTTTTTATTTTCTAAATCGAATTCCCCTTACGCTCATTTCTTCCTCGTTCTTGTTCGTTTAAGCTCTTTTTTTTTTCATAAGCTAACCTACAAAATACCAAATTAATTAAGTAGCTAAAAATCAAGTAAAAATAACTCGAAAACTAATGAAAATTATATACATAAGAATATAGGATGTGTTTGCGATACATCACATGGTGTAATATCAGTGGAGTTTGCGAAAACGTAACATAATTTAGCTAATTATCTTACCAAAGGGGTAGGTAGAGATCTTGTGCGCAAGACGGTTATAGGGATGAGATTAAAGTTCACCTAAATAATCTTATGTTAAGAATCCCAATTCACACCAAGTATGACATTAGGCACTGCATTTAATGTGGATAGCTTAATATTTAGAAATTGGAACACATTCGTAATATCATCCTAAGGTATGTGTTCAGACCTGCATGTTAAGGAGGTTGAAGTTTTACTTTGTAAATACTTCTTTTGAAATTTACGTTGCAGGTGCAAGAGTAAAAGAGACACGTATATGAGCATTATGTTTAGTTGCTTCTAGAAGCTTGGACTTAGATTTGATAGCACATTGAAGGATTAGGACACAAGACTAGTAAAAATAGTATCAAATAAGAATATACGAATATGTAAACTTTTGTGTATATTATTTTCATGTATTCAATACGAATAGTAAGCGTTCAATTCGTAGTGACACCCTGGTATTCAAATATTTAGAATGTGTAATATAATAAGATGAAAATTCAACTATTATGATATTTGCATTTTATGCATAAGTTTGTTGCCTGTTATGATTTTGTTTTAAGTTAATCAAGGATTACATTGAATTGGGGGAGGAATGTTATTATTTAATGTAATCGGATTGACTTGTTGACAAAAGTGAATTAAGATATACATCAAACAAATTAGGAAAGTACGATAATATATGCTTGTTTGAGTTTATAAGTATTCGAGATCCTCATTGGTTCTTTGGGCAAAGCCCTTACGCAATGGGGTTCCAAGGGGGCAACATCCACTTGAAGGGGGCTAGGTAGGGCTGCAAATGAACCAAACGTTTAGCTAACAGTACGTGAACTGTTTGAGGAGAAGTTCGTTTGTTAAACAAACAAACACAAACATAAATTTCATTCGTTCAGTTAATTGAACAAACATGAAAAATGGTCATGTTCGTTCATTTATGTTCGTCAACGTTTGGTAACGTGTCGATAGTTCATTAGTGTTTTTTAGTATTTTATATTTTATTTGAATACTTCAAAATTCCGACAAATAAAATATTTAATAAGGGTCAGTGTATTATATATTATGTCCGTGAACGTTTGTTTGTGTTCGTTTGTTTCCATTTGTGTTCATGAACATCAGTTTGTGCCCATTTGTGTTCATCAACGTTCGTTACCTAAAATTAACAAACACGAACATGTTCATTTTCTTAACAAACGAACACGAACATAAAATCTTGTTGGGTAAGTGTTCATGAACACATAATTTTTAACAAACGACCATGAAAAATGCCTTGTTAGTGTTCGTTCGGTTCGTTTGCAGCCCTAGGGCCAGGTGCAGCGCCCCTAGAATGAGGGTCCAAGGAAAAAAAATTGTTTAATTAAATTACTTCATTAAAAATAATCAGGAAATTAGTTTATGTGAAAATCGTATATAATTTCGGGATAAAATTTGGCTCCAATTTTAGAGGCATATTTTTTTTTTTCAAAATAGTACTACTTGAGAGTAGTTACTGGCCTCAACCCCTAAATTCGAAATACCTTTATTTTGGTCATCTCTTTGGTTCATGAAAGTCACACAGATCGCATATTCGTTCTTAAAGAATTTCGATTATAAGATTTATCCAATTAAAAATTCGAGTGAATCATCGAATTGTTTTTTTGAAAGTGTTTCACGACTCTCATATTAATCCGGTTAATTGTTATATTTCCCTAACAAAAGCATGTAAACTCAAATAATTATGAACGAAATCTGAAATATAAACATACTCCATCGACTACTATAGCTATAATAATTCAAGTCAATATTAATTTTAAAGATATATGTTTTTAAACACCCAAGATAAGAATTTTTTGGACACACTCATTGAGTTTTCATATGTCTTCACCTCTCCTTTTCTCTCCCTCGTATTCCCCTCGATTGCTCCCTTTCATATTTCTTATATGATATTTTCAAATATGTTTTTTAATTCAAGTCTATATAATACATATTTTTTAGAAATGTAAATTTTCTCTCAATTTTTCTTTTAACACCCATATCAAATTTCGATCTCATTTTCAAACCAAACACAAATCAAAGTGCTAGACAACAAGCTAATTATCAATAATAATATAAAACCTAAAAAACAATTTGAAAAATACAAAGCTAATCCCACTTTCTATATATGATTAATAGGATAGCCAAAGAATGAGAAGCATAATGGAAGGATGATTAGTTCTATGGCATCACACTAAATTGAACCCTCATTAAATAAAAGAATGGATCAATTACTGTTCTTCAATTTTTTTAGTTATTTTGTTATAGTTCTATTTTAAATCCTGTCTAAAAAGCAGGATGTAAAATAAAGGACCTTAAGTATATAAAAAATTATAACCAAATGATCTTTAGTCTAACTTACCCAAGAGTTGGATAAGACTTTGCCTCTCTATATGGGGAGGTTTTGGTCCCGTAGTTAAAAAAATGTAATTTTGAAGTAGAGTTAGAGTGTGTGTGAGTTGCTGTTAAATAAAATATTTGATATAATCTTTGTAATTTTTTTTATTATAGTTTTATTACTAATTTATTTTGTATTCATGCCAATATCAACAATTTTTTTTTGTGTGATGATAATAAATACATCATAACAAAGCTTAGATCTATAATATTTTGCTAGATATTTTTGACGTCGCGCGTTGCGGCGAAAACAAGCAAATGATAATGTAAAACAAATGTGATTTGAAAATAAATCATCTTGTTTAGAAAGTCAAAGCATTAGAACAGTTTAGTTTATCATTGTACCGTTTTATGATATATAAAAACATTTTATTTTGAATACAACTTCGTTTTTAACAAAACTTATAACGGACTGTCAAATGAAAAATCAAGCATGACTACGTACTTAAGTTTTTAGAAAAAAAAGTTATAAACGGAAATTATTTAAAAAGTATTTAATTATTTGATAAATTAATATATGTTCTAATAAAAGAAAAAAAAAGAATTAAAACCTATATAAATTAGCAAACATTTTGTGCATCATTACTTGTAAGTTGTGCTTTGTGTGTTTTTCAAAAAAAAAAACTTGATTTTTTACTTTATCCCAAAGGTTTGTACATTTTCCAATTTTAACCCTACATAATTTGTTTTTTTAACTTTAACCCAAAACTTTTCATTATTTACAATTTAACCTCACAACTTTTGTCGCTTATACTTTTCATCTTTCGCAAATTTTCGTTTTACGTATAGTTCTAAATTTTTCGAGTTAATACGACGCAACGTGCATGTGTGGTTCAACGTTTTTACCTCTATTTTTCCATGTTTGACAGGTTCGTCGCAACACGCATATCCTAGGTCGAATCAGTGTTGGTGGTCAATGACGGTTGTGTGACATTAGTACTATTTGACGTCGTTTTACGCCCCGCCGCAACGCGGGGTGTGCTTTGGGGGGTTTTCAAAGAAAAAATTGTTATGCATATGGTTGTCGTAATGTTGGCTTTCGGGGTTTTCCAAAAAAAAATGATTTTTTTTTTTACTTTTCACCTAAAAATATTTCATAAGTTACTTTTAACTCAAAACTATTTGTTTTTTCAACTTTTAACCCAAAACTTTTTATCCTTTGCAATCTATCCTCATAATTTTTTTTACTTTCAACTTTGATCCTTTATAGTTTTCATTTTTGCAAATTTTTCGCCTTTTGCTTGGTTCAAAATTTTGTGACTTAACACATCGTAACGTGCGTCTTTGGTTTAACGTTTTTATGTTTCGTTCTAAATTTTGCGAGTTAACACGACGCAACGGCGTGTGTGGGTGAACGTTTTTACATCGTCTATTTTTTCCCCGTTTGATAGGTTTAACATAACGTGCGGGTCCTAGGTTGGCTTAGTTATAACTAAAGAATCCCCGCCGCATTGCGGCGGGTCGCAATCCTAGTTATTAAAAAATGGTAAAGGATATATATGGTTTTAAAAAAGGAAAAATAAAATAAAATATGTTATTAAAAGTAAATATAATAATAAAACAATTATAATATCTTAAATAAAAAATAATAAAAAACTATATATTATTTTAAAAAAAAGTTACTATTCATCGTCTGCCGTTAACTATATATATAACTAGTGAGATTCCGCCGCGTTTCGTGGCGAAAATTAGTCGGTATTAGTTCGGTTCGTTACGTTACGGTACCGACGGTATCATTCCAAAGAGGAAATTTAAGATCAGTCGAAAACAATAAAAACGAATATCAATACCAGTAATGATCTTGTTCACTGGATATTGGTTATGTTCGTTTGCATTCTTTGTTTATTATATTTCAACATTGCAATTTTTTTTTTGAAAACGGACGTTGTATCGTTTTCGTACCAAACCGGATTGAAACTGATTAAACAACATATGTATCAATCGGTACCAATACTTAATTTTATTGTTAATGCTTTCCATAAACTGACACTCTATTGTACCGTTGTCGTATCGTACCGAACCAAACAAAATAGGTACCGATATGCATTCATTTTTATAGTATTTTGTTTAATAACACATACTTTGACCGTATCTTAAAAGTAATATAAGAATAAATATGATTAAAATCAATTAAAGAAATAAAATAATAAATTAATGAAAAATAAAAAGAAACAATATTAAACAAAAATATTGAAGTACTGTTTATGATGAGTTTCTATTCATATAGATAACTAGATTTTGCCCCTCCCGCGTTGCGGGGCACTAAGCCGGATATTTTTCTCTCATAATATGTACGTCTGTGTTTCGGTTACTTGTACATACTACACATAACACGATCTCAAAAAAATACATTGAGTCAAACAATTAAATTAAAACACTATCATACTTTTGTTTAAAAAAAAAACAAAAACGATAGAAAAACAATAATTTTAAACTGGGGCAAAATTGTAATTTTTCAGGATAAATGAACGTGTGCTAGGCAGCAGCCTGACACAAATAAAAGTTACACCGAGTCAAAACAATTAAAACAAAGCACTACTATAGATTTTTCAAAAAAAAAAAAAAACTAAACCGATGGCATGACTGTAATTTTACACTAGGGGCAAAATCGTAATTTGACTATGAAAGCAAAGGAAAACGATGGCAAAAATGTAAATTTAGACTAATGGCAAAATTGTAATTTGGCTGGGTGGGGGAAAAACAAAACTAATGGCAAAACTGTAAATTTAAACGGGTCAAAATCGTAATTTTGAATCGAGGGCAAAATGGTATTTTTTAGTTGGGGGCAAAAGCATAATTTATTTTGAACTGGGAGTAAAAACGTAATTTTGAACTGATGGCAAAATCATAATTTTAAAGCGGGGATAAAATCGTAAATTGGTTTGGCCAATGGGGGAGTGTCAGGCAGCTTCCTAGCACTATTCCCCCATCTTGTGTCTATACTGATACACTGGGAGCAAAATCGTAATTTTACTGGGAAAGCAAACAAAAATGAAGAAAAAAATGTAAATTTAAATTGAGGGCAAAATCGTAATTTAGCTGGGAGGAACAAAACAAAAATAATGGCAAACGGGCCAAAATCGTAATTTTAAACCGATGGCAAAATTGTAATTTTTAGCTGGGCAAAAGCATAATTTTATTTTGAACTGTAGGTAAAAACATAATTTTAAATTGATGACAAAATCGTAATTTTAAATCAGGGACAAAATCGTAATTTGATTTGGCCCAAAACAGGTAAACTACTGTTCACCAAATTTCATAAATGTTATAGAGTTAATAATGATTTAAGTATATATAATAATACTCATAGAAATCAATTAAATAATAAAAAATATAGATAATATTATAAAAAACTTGAAGTACTGTTCATGGGATGTTCATGGGAAGTTTACTTTTAATATGTATAATAATACTTGGATAATCTTTTTTTGGAGAAAAGCATGCCCTTTGTCAAAGAAATATGCTATATTAGAGTCTAACAATTATATTTTAATATAAAAAGTAGGCAGAAATAAAAACAGTTTATTAAACACATAAAGTTGGTAATTAAATTCAAAATATATATAAGAATCCATTACTAACAATACTATTATAGAATATTCAATGAAACACATTTACCCCACATAAACTTTTTAAAATTTTTTAAAGAAAGGAAAAGGCATTTATGACCAAAAAACTATTTTTAAAATACTTTATTCATTCATTTAGATGAATAATTGGAGCATCTTGATTATAAAAATTATATGGCTTAGCTCGTTACAACTTACAACCAACTTTGGTTGAGTTTCCAGCTCAAACTTTGCCGGTCTATATGATTTTAGAATAATATATGAGTAATAATTCACCTTTCAGATTATGTTGATCATTGGCTAATGAGAATATACGTATCTTTCTAAAGATTAAACCAACAATTCTTTTAATATCACATGTCATAAATCTATTTATCTATCTATGATGATATATTTAAATAGCTTAACTTCATTTAGCGTACAAGACTCTTGTGACAGTGATTATCTACGAACGATGTGGTTTTTTCAAGATAGACATTTGTAGCTATACACAAACGGAAATTGGGATTGGAGAGAGATTGGCAACATCCGTGAGGATCTCCAAGGTGGCAATCTTTCATCGGAGAGACCATTACAGACAATGGCGAAGTTTGAGATTTTCGACCGCGGGGGCGTTAAGTCACCGGATCTAAAAATTTCTATAAAACCGGGGGGGTCAAAAACGTATATACCCAAAAATTTCTGTACGAAAACTACATAGTCTCCACTACTGAGCGAAAAGTTCAGGGGTCGGCCGCCACCTCCCGCCCTAAAAGCTTCGCCCATGATTATAGAGGCCCCAGAAAATGTTGATCGACGGGGCTTAGTGTCACACCCCGACCGATGACGTAATTTCGTGAAAAATCGAATACGCGGATTGAGGGACTTCACCGAAAATTGTGGGTTTTCACGACTATTTTTGGTGAAGGTTGTCTCGTTGGTGAAATGCGAGTGTCTTCATGTGTATATTGTGTTAGCCTTAGGAAAGACATGTATAACTTAAGACAAAAGAAGAGATAAGAAGCAAAATAGGAAGAATGCAAATATTTTAATAATGAGAATTCAAGAATGGTCAAGTTTGGCACTTAAACTATAGATTAGGGCAAATCATGGCAACTTTTCCTAATTCCCTATAGTTATGGCTCTGATACCAATCTGTCACACCCCAACCGATGATAGAAACCTCGGGGCAGGACGAAATAGATTGCAAAAGACTTCATAACACTAATGATGATGATATTTAATAATCAAAATTTCATTTCATTGCTAAACAAAGTACATCGTCTGGAAACAAATTACAAGTTGAACAAAAGACAAAGTACAACAACAATACAAAATTAAAATAAGTTTCTAATCAATCCTACAAGATTCCGTTCATCATTGTCGTCATCATCATCGTCAATTTCCTGCAATACGTATTAAAGTATAGATCAATACATAAAGTATTGGCGAGCATACAAGTTTAAGTATTAGCATAAGTATAAAAGTTTAACATACGATACTAGCATGCAACTATAAATGTCATCCCAAATATTCCCGCTAGGGTAATCTTATCGTAGCAACGATAACACTGTTTTGTTTAACTTAACATAACCTCAAGAATACAGGCGATGCGTTAATCCTATAGCGTTGTACATGTTAAGGGAGGCTCGTATGAAGTTATGATAAGTATAAAGCATAAAAAATTCTAGCATATATGAGTCCAAGTATAACGTATTAAGCATGTCTGTTGGATTGTTTGTTTGTGATTTAAGCATAAAGTATGTGATTATGTGAATTTAATAGCATATACGTATTGCACCCAAAAGTGTTAAAAGTAAAAAGGGAGTCATGTATACTCACGGTTTTGCTAGCTTTCTGATTAACCGTGAATTGACGAGTTGTTGAGATTGGAACACCGAAGTTACCCTACAAGGGGAAACAGAGGTGTCTGAGTTTTTGGATTTGGTGAGAGATTCGGATTCGGATTCGGAATTTAAGTATATAAAAAGTATGTACACGAAAATATATCTTGTCTTAAACACTCGTTTTGACACTAAGATTTTTTATGTGATTTCATGGGTCCTAACTTGCCCATTAGAGTCAATAACGAGGAATCTAGAACGAAGATAAAGTAACTTATATTCATAACATTTAACCATCAACCGGTTAATATTAAGAATTTGGCTATGTATATAATATATATTTATAATATAGTCCATAATATCATATAATTCATGTAAGTCAAGCATGGAGATATGTATACCTCTTTGTATGATTCACTAAAGCACAAAGTTTATCAACATAGTTGATAAAACCAGTTGGTGGTGAATAAGAATAACATAAACTAATTAATTTTGCCAAGTAGCCGAGTAAGATCAACCCGGGTGTTCCATACCCATCATGGTAAATGTTGGAGGTGCGGTGAGGTTGTGTTACTTTGAGTCTTGGAAGCTACTTGGATGTTCATACACAAGTACACAAGTGAGGTAGTCAAAGTAGTTTGGAAAGCCAAGGCTCCCACGGTTCACACTTCTACCAAAACACAAGTTCATTCATATTGAAGATGGTGAATCTTAGATGGTTTCAACACTTGGGACATGTATGAGCAAAATTTAAAAGAGTTTTTGAAATCCACAACTATGAACTTAGTTGGGAGCTTGGTGGGTACAAGATTTCACCAAGTTTTAGTCAAGAAATGCAAGATACAAGAACATCAATGAAAGCAGAATTTTAACTCTACTTTAGACCTCAAATATGGTGAGGTTCCACCTTAGTTTGCCATGGCAAACTTGTGGAAACCTTCCTAAAGGTTATCCAAGTAGTTTAGAAGAAGAAAACATGAAGAAATAAGAAGAAAAGTGAGTGAAAACTCACTTAGCATGCATGGAACTTTCTGCCAAGACTTGAGAAATTAAAGAAGATTAGAGAGTTTGAGAGAGATTTAGATGTGTGGAAAGTGTTTAGGAGGTGGTAAGGGGTTGTATTTATAATTAGGATTAGGTTTTGGGTGTTAAATGAGGTGGTTGGGGTTGAAATGGGAGAAAAAGAGCCAAAATTCGCTTGTTTTAAAAGATTCTGCCAGGTCTGGTCATTTTGCATGGTCGTGCGGATCGCGGATCGCGGATCGCAGATCGCAGTGTGGTGCACATCAGGAGCGCGGTCATGCGGATCGCAGTGTGCATGGCCGTGCACATCAGTTGCACGGCCGTGGCAATGTGCATGGCCGTGCACATCAATTGCATGGTCGTGCACCACCTGTAGAATTTACCAAACTTCTAGAATTTGCAGTTTGACCCTAGAGTTTGATAATTCCATTATTTTATGCTGGAAACTTATAATTAAGCATGTTTTTTAGGTATTTCAAGTATATCAAAGTAATGTATGAGTATAATGCACGTATAATTGATAATTTCAAGTTGTGGTTTTTGCGTATAAACATGTATTTGAGATTGTAGCGTATAACACAAGTATGACGTGTATAAGTATAAAAATGAACTCTATTATGATCAATTCTTAGATTACAAGATTGGAAAAGAAATACGAATGCATTACGAATACAAATTTCCAAAAACAGAAAAACAATTACATTTTTCTAAATAAGGAAAGTACAGAAATGCGAAGCGTTACACTTAGATCCTAACTCACTGAGCCGATGGTGAAATACTGGGGAGAGTTATAACCCGATTATAATTCCTTTATTAGTTAGATTAGAGATAACTGAAGAGAGCTAATTTTGTAGTTAACTAGTCGAAATATTTATAGTCGTAGTAGGTTCATAATTAGACGAGAAATGTCTATAAACCGGTCTAGGCGGCCGAGTACTCAGTACTTGACAAGTTGTTGGGGCAATTTTCTTCAACTCGATCAACATTACTCGGTATCGGTCAAACTCATAGCTAGTCTGTCAACCTCGGAGCTAGGCAATCCAACTCGGTCAAGTCGGATTTTCACTGTTTTTCACGAAGATACCTTGGAAGACGGGAATTAAAATATTACTATTCATATAATATTAAAGAATGAATAACGATTTTTGAAATATTTTAGTATTTGAACATGTATCCTTTTGATTTATATTGATTCATGTATTTTTTTTATAAAAATTCATAAGTGATATTTGACATATATATAATTTCCCAATTTTCTTTTTAATTTACCATCTCCAAATACTCAGTCGAGTACTCGCAACTCCCCGGTCGACCGACGTGGCAGCGCTTAGCGATTTTTGCAACCATGGGTGAAGGGATCAATGTTTGGGGGATGTGATCTTATTATCTTGAAATTGAGGTTGTTCAAGATGACTCGGGTATTTCTTCACACAAGGAGGATACACCAAGAAGATTCAGACAAAAGCGGGTAAGTTGGATTGTAATCCAACTAAGTGTCCTATGGAACGCATATAGAAGACTGATCGGTAGTCTTCGTTAATTGTTGAACATAGGAATTCATTTATCTTACTTAGTTGGAATAGTGAGACGCTATATGCAATTTCCAAAAGAATCCCATGCGGTAGCAACAAAACGCATTTTGAGGTTTATAGCCAGAAAGGTTAATTTCGGGCTCAAGTATAAGCGGAGGGGTAACCAAGAGGTAGTTGGTTACAGTGATAACAGTCATAATACTGAAAATTTTGATGGGAAAAGCACGACATAACATGTGTTTTTTTTATGTGATACATTGGTTTCGTGGTTTTCAAAAAATAGAACATAGTGGTGTTATTATCATGCGAGGCCGAATTCATGGCGACCACATCAGCAGGTTGTCATGCAATTAGGCTACGACATCTCAAAAGCGAAATTATGGGAAAGGTGCAACCGGTGGTGATTGGAGTTGATGAGAAATCCGCTATTGCACTCATGAAAAATCCGGTGTTTGATGGTCGAAGCAGGCATATCAATACTCGGTACCATTCATCAGGGAATGTGTCAAAAAATTGCACGTTTTAATCAAGTATATTTGTGCCTTTGTGGGGACGAGCATAGAGCCGATACGTTAACTAAACCACTTGTGAGGATTAAGTTCTTGGAAATACGAGATCTTGGTGTTAAGACCTTATATTTTCAAGTCGGAAATCAAGGGGTGGTTGTGTAGGAATCCGTTCGTGTAAAATAAATATAAAACTTTTATTAACTTGAATAACAAAAAACTAACAGAATTACAACTGAAAGAAACAGTACAAATACAACAGAAAAATGAAAAACAAGAACAAGAAAACGAACAGAAACACTATTCTTGGCTGAGGATCGTGTTAGACACGGGTCCCTTAAAACAAATTTCGTGTCTCCCAGGAGATCACGGTTGTTTCTAGGATACAACAGCCGCAAGCAGTTTCACTGCCGGTCTTGACTCCAACCCGAAGGTGTACCTTGAACGCTTGAAGAAGATGAAGATTTCAGAGTGAAGATTGTAATTTGCTGTTAGTTTTCGGTGTGTCAAATCTGGTTAAAGGAGTCTCCTATTTATACACCAGGACTGAACTCGAAACAGAAAAATAAATTAAATGGAGAATTAAACTGCATTAGATGTCTTTAATGCACTTTAATTCATCACTTAATTCTCAGTCCAACGCATTAACTTCGTCAGTTTCGAATGCTGAAACGTAACTGCACAGCATTAACTGCTGCTGGAAGCTTCTGCGCGCGCGCGAGCAGGTCTGCACCCTCATGCGCGGTGCGTCTATTTGGCTCACTGCCATGCGCGCGTGCGCCTTAGTCCCATGCGCGTGCCTAAGTGAGACGTGTACCTGCGTTCGGACTGCCACGTCACGCGCCTCGAACCTGCACACCACTTGTTCCTTGCAGCCTCTGTAATCCACCATGCGCACGTGGTCAAAAATACAAAGGCGGCTCTCAAGCGGCTCGCGGCGATGCGAGCGTGCGAAGTGCAAAGTGCGCCATCGAAGCGCCACATTGCGCCTCATCGCCCACCCCACGCGCGCGCGCGTGTGCGAGTTAGGGTGCTCCGCACCCTTCGCGAGTACACTAGTGAGTGCTTCCATGAAACAATAAGGATGGAGAGTTCCCACTTAAATACCCCTTTAAGTTTCATCTCCCATCCGATGTGGGACAAGGAGCCACTTTCCCACTTATTTCAGCATTTAAGTTTTGGACATGGTTTAGTTCGTTGCGAAGCTCTTCCAACATAGAACACAAAGCTACAAATAAATATATAAAACCCGCTCACTTTATTATATTTATTTCAAGTCCAAAATAGGAAAAATCATTTTCCTATATTTGTGAAAAATGTTATTTTCACAAAAAATTCCAACAATCCCCCACATGAATAGAAATCGATCTATCAAGTTTCAACGATACACGTTCAACAGTTGAGTATTGCAAGATAGGTAGGTATAACCTTTAAACCTTCTTTTGTGAAGCATACTTAGCCTCCTAGGGTTTTGTAGACGCGGGGGGGGGGGGGGGGGGGGGTCTTTGAACAATCTCCCATTTATGTAGGCGACAATATACATTCACACAATACTCTCCCTAGTCGAGTCAAGTCCTCATGGTTGTGTCCGTTTATGGTCATGGAACACGTTCCTGGTTCTGCGAGAGCTCTAGAATTTGCGCCTTCCCACAAATCCATTCGAAGCGACACCACTTCTCTCTAACATAGATGATTCCTCTGAATCATTAAAAGCATCATGGTTAATCTTGGATTTCCTCAAAATCCTTAACCTGAACATGCTTAACCTTTCATTCACGTCACTGATTGGAATGGACTAGGAAGTATACAACTCCCTTTGTTAATTTTGGGGCACCCCCCACAGTGACTCCCTTTGGGTTTATGATTAAGTTTGCCTATTGAACCTAGATCTTGGGATCTCCAGTCAACTAGGTTAGGTTTCCCTCATATTCCCTTCATCTATGGGCTTTAGTCCCATTCCTCTTGACAACCTATACACATTATCTGTGCTTAAGCCTTTTGTTAACGGGTCCGCAATGTTCTCCTTTGACCTCACATAGTCAACCGAGATAACACCCGTTGAGATAAGTTGTCGTACCGTGTTGTGTCTACGTCAATGTGCCTAGATCTGCCATTGTACATTGCGCTTTGTGCTCTAACAAGCGCATATTGATTGTCACAATGTATGCAGATTGCCCTCAACGGCTTTGGCCATCTTGGAATATCTTCCACAAATTGACATAGCCACTCCGCCTCTTCCCCGCTTTTATCTAAAGCGACGAATTCGGATTCCATCGTGGATCTAGCTATAACCGTTTGCTTGGAAGACTTCCAAGCTATAGCTGCGCCAGCAAGTGTAAACACGTAACCACTTGTTGATCTGTGATCCTTTATATCCGATATCCAGTTCGCGTCAGTGTATCCTTCAATCACTGCTGGATCACGGGTATAATGCAATCCATAGTCTCTTGTGTATCTTATGTATCTAAGCACCCTCGTGATAGCTTTCCAATGATCCTCACTCGGATTACTGGTGTATCTACTTAGCCTGCTCACAACATATGCTAAGTCGGGCCTAGTACATGTCATTAAATACATGAGACTACCAATGATCCTTGAGTACTCTAACTGAGAAACACTCTCGCCTCTATTCTTCCTTAGGCGTTGGGTATTATCAATTGGAGTGCGAGCTATACTCGTATCGTCCTAATTGAATTTCCCAAGGATCTTGTCCACGTAGTGAGATTGACTCAACATAAGACCATTTTGGGTTCTAGTGATTTTTACTCCAAGAATCACATCCGCGAGACCCATGTCTTTCATGTCAAACCTTGCTTTCAACATGTCTTTTGTTGAGTTGACCATGTTATCATCACTCCCAATGAGAAGCATATCATCTACATAAAGGCATAAAATCACATAACCTCTTGGTGTGTCTTTAAAATAAACACACTTGTCGCACTCATTTATTTTGAAACCATTGTCAATCATAACATGATCAAACTTTTGGTGCCATTGTTTTGGAGTTTTCTTCAAGCCATACAAAGACTTGACCAATTTACATACTTTGCCCTCGTTTCCTGGGGCGGAAAAACCCTCGGGTTGTTCCATGTAAATTTCTTCTTCTAAATCACCATTTAGAAATGCGGTCTTTACATCCATTTGGTGAACTTCCAAATTTCTTAGAGCCGCAATTGCAAGAACCAATCGTATAGAGATTATTCGTGTAACAGGCGAGTAAGTATCAAAGTAATCTAGACCCTCCTTTTGTCTAAATCCTTTGATCACTAACCTTGCCTTGTATTTATCAATACTTCCATCGGCTTTCATCTTCCTTTTTAATATCCACCGATATCCAAGTGGTTTGCAACCAGGTGGAAGATCTACTAACTCCCAAGTATGATTTTGCAATATAGAATCAATTTCATTCTTAATTGCTTCTTGCCATTGAGGTCCTTCCTCGGAGGTAACCGCTTCGCGGTAGGTATTAGGCTCACCCTCAACCATATAGCTCATGAAGTTTGGACCAAAGGATTTTTCAACCCTTTGTCGTTTACTTCGTCTAAGCTCACCCTCCTCGACCTCGGGTCGTTCATGTCTTTCATCTAATCGCGTAGATGAACTTGGTCCTGCTTCATCTAACCATGTAGACGAACTTAGACCTGCTTCATCAACCGCTCTTGATGAGGTCGCATGTGTTTGTCCTAACATAGGAAACACATTCTCAAAATATGAGACGACGTTAGGATTTGCCTCTATGATAGTGTGTTTATGTACATCGGGATTCTTGGACTCATGTCAAGAAAACGATGTGCGCTACTTTGATGTGCATATCCAATGAAAATGCAATCAACAGTTTTGGGTCCTATCCTAAGAGCCTTAGGAGGTGGTACAATCACCTTAGCTAGGCACCCCCACACTTTTAAATATTTGTACGAAGGCTTCCTTTTTCTCCATAGCTCATATGGAGTTTCGTCCCTATTTTTCAAAGGTATCTTGTTCAAAAGATAGTTTGCTGAGAGAATGGCGTCCCCCCACATTTCTCGGTTCACTCCCGAGCTTATCAACATGGCGTTCATCATCTCTTTCAATGTGCGGTTCTTACGTTCCGCAACGCCATTTGATTGTGGAGAATAAGGTGGTGTACACTCATGTACAATGCCACTTTTTGCGCATAAATCCGCAAAAGGTGCAACATATTCACCTCCTCGATCGCTTCTCAAAGCTTTTATCTTCTTTTTAAGTTGATTCTCAACTTCATTTTTGTACAAGATAAACTTCTCTATTGCTTCGTCTTTACTCTTTAGTAAATACACGTAGCAATATTTAGTACAATCATCAATAAACGTGATGAAGTACTTATTTCCTCCACGCGTGGGAACCGCTTTTAAATCACACACATCGGTATGAATTAAATCAAGGGGTTCGGTTATTCGTTCAACCGATTTAAACGATGATCTCGTAAGTTTGGATTCAACACGTGTCTCGCATTTGTGATCGGACTCGATATGGAATGTTGGTATCAAGTTTAATTTAATTAAACGTCGTAATGAATTAAAATTTACATGTCCTAGTCTACCATGCCAAACATTAGAAGACTCAATCATGTAAGTAGAAGTAGAAATTTCATTCAAACTTTTGTTTTGGTTTACAACCATTACATTCATTTTAAACATACCATTAAGGGCATAGCCCTTTCCAACAAACATTCCACGTCTAGACAAGACAAAATTGTTCGATTCAAACACTAGACGAAATCCAAACTTGTTGAGCATCCATCCCGACACGAGATTCTTCCGTATCTCTAGGACATAAAGCACATTTGTCAAGGTAAGCTCCTTGCCCGAAGTCATCTTCAAGACGACCGTGCCTTCCCCCTTGATGCTTGCGGTAGCTTTATTCCCCATATAAAGCTTTTCTTCACCTGACGCTTCCTTGAATATAGAGAAAAGAGCCTTGTCTCCACAAACATGGTGGGTTGCACCCATCTCAACGAACCATCCTTTTGGGTTTTCACCCATCGCGTTGACTTCTTCAATCATAGCCGCTTCCTCGGTTATCATTGCAATCAGAGGCACACCATCCTCATCAACCATATGCGCATGCTCACGCTTAGGTTTCTTGCATTGGTTAGCACGGTGCCCCATCTCGTTACGATTGTAACAAGTACCTTGGAAAGGCGCAAACTTCTTTTTCACAGCCCCCTTTTTTCGGTCCAAGGTTGTTAACCTTTGCTTTCCCTTTGTTGTCCTTTTTACCCTTGCCTTTCTTGCCTTTTGAGGACTCCCCAACCTCCACCATGTTTGCTTTAGCCGAAGCTTGCAAAATGGTGCCTTTTTGGGCCACCCTGTTGTCCTCTTCTATACGAAGACGTACGACAAGTTCCCCAATCGTCATTTCCTTCCGCTTGTGTTTAAGATAATTCTTAAAATCCAACCAAGCAGGAGGTAATTTCTCAATCATGGCTGCCACTTGAAACGTCTCGCTAAGTACCATTCCCTCAGCATGGATGTCATGTAGTAAAATTTGCAACTCTTGGACTTGGTTCATAACAGTCTTGTTATCAACCATTTTGAAGTCCAAGAAACGGACGACAACAAATTTCTTTGTTCCCGCATCCTCCGTTTTGTACTTTTTCTCTAAAGACTCCCATAATTCTTTGGAAGTCTTGATACTATAGTACACATTATACAGTGCATCCGAGAGACCGTTGAGTACATAGCCTCGACATATGAAATCTGAGTGCTTCCAAGCCTCTACCGCGCTCAAAGCCTGAGCGTTGGTCTCCCCTTCCGCAGGTTGGGGAGCGGTTTCAGTCAAGAACCTCGCAAGGTTCATGGTGGTCAAGTAGAAGAACATCTTCTGTTGCCACCTTTTGAAGTGGAGACCCGAGAACTTCTCGGGTCGTTCAGCATGATTTGCCACTGTGGACGCTCCCACAGTGTTGGCAGGGGTACTGACAACAACGTTGACGTTGGTATTTTCAGTCGACATTCTGAAAAATTCCACAAAACCAAGTTAATAAATCCGGTAGAATAATAAATGTGCTGATTTATTATTTTATTAACAAAATCGATGAGTAACAAAATCAGCCTCGTAGCTTCTAAGTCCAACTTTGAAGACTATAAGAGAAGATCTTAGAACCCAAAGACGAAGAAGGAGTAGAAGCAGAGTTCTATTTTGACAAAGTTGCTACTTTGGATCAAAACAGAGAAAAAACTTTTTAAAACACAACCTGCAGTGGAAAAAAAAATTTAGAGTCACAGCAGAATTGTTTGTGTCCTACACGAACGGTGTTTTAAAAATTTGTTTTAAGATTGTAGGAATCCGTTCGTGTAAAATAAATATAAAACTTTTATTAACTTGAATAACAAAAAATTAACAGAATTACAACTGAAAGAAACAGTACAAATACAAGAGAAAAATGAAAAACAAGAACAAGAAAACGAACAGAAACACTGTTCTTGGCTGAGGATCATGTTAGACACGGGTCTCTTAAAACAAATTTCGTGTCTCCAAGGAGATCACGTTTGTTTCCAGGATACAACAGCCGCAAGCAGTTGCACTGCCGGTCTTGACTCCAACCCGAAGGTGTACCTCGAACGCTTGAAGAAGATGAAGATTTCAGAGAGAAGATTGTAATTTGTTGTTAGTTTTCGGTGTGTCAAATCTGGTGAAAGGAGTCTCTTATTTATACACCAGGTCTGAACTCGAAACTGAAAAATAAATTAAATGGAGAATTAAACTGCATTAGACGTCTTTAATGCACTTTAATTCGTCACTTAATTCTCAGTCAAACGCATTAACTTCGTCAGTTTCGAATGCTGAAACGTAACTGCACAGCATTAACTGCTGCTGAAAGCTTCTGCGCGCGCGCGAGCAGGTTTGCACCCTCATGCGCGGTGCATCCATTTGGCTCACTGCCATGCGCGCGTGCGCCTCAGTCCCATGCGCACCTGCACGCGTGCGCCACGTCACCTGGTAGCCTCTACGTGCACGCCACACAGTCACGCCGTTTTGGCTCACTTAAGTGAGCCGCGCACGTCACCTCAGTGCCCATGCGCGTGCCTACGTGCCACGTGTACCTGCGCACGGACTGCCACGTCACGCGCCTCGAACCTGCACACCACTTGTTCCTTGCAGCCTCTGTAATCCACCACATTGCGCCTCATCGCCCACGCCACGCGCGCGCGCGTGTGCGAGTTAGAGTGCTCCGCACCCTTCGCGAGTACACTAGTGAGTGCTTCCATGAAACAATAAGGATGAAGAGTTCCCACTTAAATACCCCTTTAAGTTTCATCTCTCATCTGATGTGGGACAATGTGCCACTTTCCCACTTATTTCAGCATTTAAGTTTCAAACACCAAACTTTGAGCATCGATATCTCATTCATCTTAGCTCCGTTTTGGACATGGTTTAGTTCATTGCGAAGCTCTTCCAACATAGAACACAAACCCACAAATAAATATATAAAACCCGCTCATTTTATTATATTTATTTCTAGTCCAAAATAGGAAAAATTCATTTTCCTATATTTGTGAAAAATGCTATTTTCACAAAAAATTCCAACAGGTTGTTGGTCGATGAGACTGAATTCCTAACTCACCCAGCCAATGGCGAGTTAACATAATTGGGGAGAGTTATAACCCGGTTATAATTCCTTTAGTTAATCTATTTTATTTAATTAGATTAGAGATAATTATAGTGAGCTTATATTGTAATTATCTAGTTGAAAGAATTACAAACGAATAATCTCTATATATTGTAATCAATCCTTGGAGTTGATGATGGTTGAGAAGATCAAAGTTATGAGCAATTTCCTTTGATTAATAAATAGAAGAGCTTATTACTAAATCGTGTGTTCTATTATATTTTATTATCGACTGAGACTTGAAAAGTGGGTCTTACCTCACAATCAGTCTATACAGACGGGACTATAACTTTCAACACACCTATCGACATTTGTTTTTCAAATACACAAAAATTCGTAGGTGAGGGGAGAGTACACATTCTCGGTTGGAGTGCGATGTCAAAAGGAGATTCTGGTGGTTCACGGAACCACCAAAAAATCACAAATCAAGACCTTGTTTTTAAGCTTAAAATTTGTCGTGGTTTGCAACAGATAGATTACGTTAAGTGAGTTCTAATTTGCACCATCATTAACTATTCTCCACTATGTAAGACAATTTGTTATCTTTACATTTATCATTTCAAAATTGATGTAAGACAATTTAAACAAATGTAACTATTTCTCAACTATCATGTAAGACAATTTGTTATCTGCTACATTTATCATTTCAAATTGTCTACGAGCATTTATATGACATGTACTAGATATTAAAAAAAGTCAAGTCTCCAAACTAAATTCTCATTTAGTTGCATTATATAGACAATTATTACGTTTATATAGATTAATTAATGAATTATGTTAGCATGTTATTATAATATAAAATATACTGTATGTCTCGGTAAATATATTAGTTTGTTATATTCTTATTGGTAGATAAACTCAATTTCAATAAATTTTATTTCTTTATGAGAACTCATTACCGAATAACTAACGATACTTATCAATACTTTACTAACCAATAAAATCAGATAAATTGTAGCGTGAGTGATGAAATCATCATGTTATGAAAGGAAATATGTCTTTTTTCTAGTGGGCTTCTTTTTTTTTCTGAAATTTCAATGAAAGGTGAATATTTGGGCCTAGCATGGTTCAAAGGTTGATTTTACATGTCCAGCCCAATTAAATCAACATGCTATTGCGAGTTAAAAATACGTCATTTTTGTTTCTATGTTGACATGTACCGGATCAGGGGTGTAAAGCGTGTCGGGTTGACGTTGACGGGGTAAATTGTTGAACTTGAACATGAACTTATTTGTGTAAAAATATCAATCCTTGCCTGGACACCAAAAATCATGTAATCTAAAAACAACCAATTTACTCTATTTATCGAAATGAGTCAAGCAGGTTGACGCATTTGCGGGTTGTAAATGGGTTGGTGGGTTGTAAAAATATGATTAAATGAGTCGTAAACGGGTTGGTTAGTCTATCTGCTTAAATAAACTGTTTTTACGAGCCCACCTGTTTGATTAAACTGGGTAAACATTTGATTAAACATGAAAACTGAACTTAGCCTGCTACCAAACGAATATCATATTGAAATTGTAATACAAAGAATTAAATCTAGCCTGGAGTAATTAAGGTTAGGGAGAATGATTTGTGTATTATAATTAAAACACATAATACTTATAGAACTTTTTTGTTAGGCTTACAATAAATAAGGGATATTTTTGTCTTTTCTAATTTACTCAAATAGAAGAAAAAAAACAAAAAGCTAATTTAGTTACATTTTTTAACGGCTGATTTCACTTGCGTGGGTTTGAACCTTGAAACCAAGGTTTTGCCTAACATAAATTTTGATTGGCATTATTGAAGAAAATGAAAATGGTTAGTCTTTTTTAAACTTAAAGGCCACTAAAGAGAAAAAAGATGAAAATGGCGAAAGTAAAATCCACATGGACACGAAAATAACAGCTTAGTTAAAAAACAAAATCTATAAAAGCATATATCAAATAAAGAGTATTTTTTTTGAACGGCGGATTTTATTAGAAACCAAACTAGCAAGAAGCTAGCCAAAAAGAAAGAATACAGACATTACATTACAAGAAATTGAAATTGCACCAATTTGCCCACTTTAGTTCACGCATTTTTGCTCTATGTTTGATCCAAAGAAAGCTTTTAGCTTTAATATCCGCCAATAATCTTGAGATATCAACTCTTCTACCCGAGAAAATTACTTCGTTACGTAAATTCCATAGATTCCACCAGGTTGTTAAGATGATAGCGTGTATCATTTTCTTCGTAGTAGACGTCTTGTTAGTGTGCTTGTGGACCTGAAGGAGATCAGAGATAGTGAAAGCATAAATTGGCGAGATAGAGAGCCATCTGGACACCAAATGCCATATCACAGAACTGACATAACATGATCCAAAAATGTGCTCAGCCGTTTCGTCCCTTTCACTGCATAACGGACAGGTAACCGATGCCAAAGAGATGTTCCTTCGTGCTAAGGCTGACTTGGTTGGTAAGCGATCTAGATTCATTCTCCACCCGAAGATGTTAACCTTGCGAGGAACCCACCGGTTCCATTCGAATCTGTCAGGATTTCCTGGTGAGTTGTTGTTTTGAAGCATTGTTTTGATTTCTTTTACCGAGAACTCGTTGGAGTGTTCTGTTGACCAACCCCAGTTATCCGAAGAATTAGTTAAGTTGACTTGAGAGATGATGTTATTAAGTTCAGCCAATTCCGCTAATTCCTGGTCCGATGATGGTTCCCGAGCCCAGCTCCACTTGGGTCCAATTATCAGCCCGTTATTACCAACTTCCAGTCTTTCTCGGACGCTTCATCCTTTAAGTTTTTCCAGCCCAAAGAGTGCTGAAAATCTCGATTTGAGAGGTAGCCCAGTGACCCAAGAATCGGTCCAGAACTGAGTATTACAGCCATTTCCAATATCGCTTACAATAAGGTTACAAAGGTGAATGTTTTTGCTGCTGAGAAGGGACTCTTTTTTAACGATGTTATGCCAAACACCCGATAAACCTTTCCTAACAGGTAAAAAGTTCCCGTGTGTCGGGTTGTAGTGGATGGACATGACAACTTTCCTCCAAAGTCTCTCGGGTTCCGATTTGAAACGCCAGACCCATTTTGTCAAAAGGCTATGGTTTGCATCTTAAAGTGAATTAAGGCAGAGACCCCCCATAGAGATTGGTTTCGTGACAATCTCCCACTTTACCCAGTGCATTTTGCTACGAACATCAGTATCTCCCCATAAGAATTTCCTTCTAAGTTTCTCGAGCTTGTCAATCACATTCCCTGGAGCTTGATATAGAGAAAAATAGTATAATGGCAAAGAATTAAGGACAGATTTAATGAGGGTTAGTCTGCCACCAATAGACAGGGTATTTGCTTTCCAAAGGGATAGCCGTTTTGAAAGGTTTTCTATGACGGGTAGCCAATTGTGGTACCGTTTCATGTTCCCGCCCACCTTGAGACCAAGATACGAGAAAGGTAAGGATCCAATGTTGCACCCGAGAAGACTTGACATATAATTGTTCTCAGCCGATGTCGTGCCAATACCGTAGAGACATGACTTGTGAAGATTAATCTTTAAACCCGAAACTAAAAAAAAGCATCTCATAAGCCGATTGATATTGATGACGCTTTCATCCTCCCAGGTACCAAGTAACATTACGTCGTCCGCAAAAATGAGATGTGATATTTTGGGGCCCTCGTTCGGAAGTTGGATACCTTTTATAAGACCCGCCGCGGATGCACTTGTCATAAAGCTAGATAAAGCTTCCATGGCAAGAATAAAAATGAAACGAGAAAGAGGATCTCCTTGTCTAACACCCCTAAAGCATTGAAATTCCTTTGTCGGAGACCCATTGACAAGAACCGAGGCTCGAGAAGAGGCGAAGATACCTTTGATCCAAAACCGCCAAATGTTGGGGAAGTTCATTTGTTGGAAGACCATATCGATAAAGCTCCAGCTAATAGTGTCAAAAGCCTTTTCAAAGTCTATTTTGAAGAAGAAGGCTTTTAATTTCCGTTTTTTGACCCATGAAATAATCTCGTTTGTGATTAGAGGCCCATCCAAAATGTTCCTATCCGAGAGATAGGCTGATTGCTCTTCTGAGATGACCAAGCTAATAACCCGTTTCAGCCGGTTGGCAAGAACCTTTGAAATGACCTTGCTAATGCAATCAATCAGGCTAATAGGCCGGAAATCATTTAAGCTTGTTGGATCGTCAACCTTGGGGATGAGAGTAATAAAGGATGAACTACATCCTTTAGAAATGGTTCCCGAAGAGTGAAATCTTGTCATGATTCTAAAAAAGTCTTCGCCAAATAAAACCCAGTAGTGCTTGATGAAGGTGAAGTTAAAACCATCGGGACCCGGTGCTTTGTCGCCACCGCAGTCCCAAACGGCTTGCTTTACCTCCTCAAAAGTGAAGGGAGAAATAAGAGAGATACCTTGTTCATTCGAAACTCTTTTTAAGTGATGGCATATGAAACTTGGTCTCTGGTTGATCGGCTCCAAGAATTTGTTTTCGAAAAAGGATCAAACTTCCTCTTTTACTAGTGGGATCGGAACACCACTCTTCATTAACCATCAGCCCGTTAATACGGCTTTTCAAAAACCTGCAGTTTATGAAACCATGAAAAAAGCCGAATTTTCGTCACCGTCAATGGCCCATTTGACCCGAGATTTCTGCTTGAGTTCACTTGTTTTGGCATCTCTGATTTCAGTTACAATGTGTTTATGATGTGCATATTCAACCACTTCAGAATCCGAAAGGTCTCGATGTTCGCAGATGGTGTCCAATTCTTTTAATGCATCTAGAGAGGTCTGGAAAGCAGCTTCTTCGTCTGATTTATTGGTTTTGTGCCAGTCTTTGATAGCTTGCTTTATGCATTTGAGTTTCTCGGCTAGACCAACATCATGAGGCCCGGTAATAGTGAGATTGGTAACAGCCGATCGAACCACACCTTCAAACCCAGGTTTAGAGAGCCATGTATTGAAGAATTTGAAAGGAATGTGCCCATAGTCAAAGGGAGTGGTGTTCAAGATAACCGGACAATGGTCAGAAAGGTTTCTTGGCAAGGCCCGGAGAGTAGCTGACGACCATAGATTCCAAAATTTGCTACAAACCAGCATTCGATCCAGCTTGCTGAGTTTGTTTCCCCCGTCCAGCCATCGAGTAAATTTCGACCCATTCATGGCGTATTCAGATAATCCAGCTTCATAGATGAAAGAGTTGAAATCCGAAGCCGAACACGGATCAAAGTGACAGTTTCTTTTCTCCTCGAGGGATCTTACCTGGTTGAAATCGCCAAGAATGATCCAAATGCCTTCCTTGCTAGATTTTAATTCTTTGATGTTGTCCCACAGAGACCTTTTTGCTTGGGCCGATTGGGGAGCATACACATTCAGTATGTTCATTCTTTCTTTGAAACCCCTAATTTCTCCGCAAAGGAGAAGAAAGTTTCTGTTTTTGATAGTGACGCTCCTCGTGAAGATTGTTGGATCCCAGATGCAAGCAATCCCTCCCGATCTTCCTTCCGAGTTGACCCAATCTGCTTCCATTGGTGAATTACCCCAGAAGCTAGCATAGTTAATCCTTGAGCCATCTGCATACATCGTTTCTTGAATGGCTATAAAGTTTATCCCGTTCTCAATTTTAAGTCTTTTGATCCACGTTGCCTTGTCAGCATTGCCGACTCCCCTGATGTTAATGGTCATATAATTCATTGATTACCTTTGTTTTCACCATCTCCCCTGATCAGTTGCCCAATGTGAGCAGAGTTATTCTCGACATCCATACCTGTAATGCTACCAATTTTGATTGTAGCGATGATTTCTTCGTTGAGGTCAACAGCGGAGTTACCTGGAATTTGTCTGTCATTTTCACGAACACCATTGATGGCGTTAGCATGATTTACTGTATCTATATATGTGTTCCCGACAAGGATGTAGTCCGAGGAGTCAGAATCCCGAGAAAAAGGAGGAGGAGGGGGGGGGGGGGAGCACCAGTGGGGCGGAGATTATCAGGGTAGGGTGGAAGGGGAAAGAAGAAAGGTAGGGAATTGGGCTCAGGATCAAGATTCCTTGGCCTTTTGCTAGCTGGTTACCTGGGGCTGAGGGAAGGCCCAGAAGAAGAGCCATTGAGCTTGGTAGGACGGGGCCCAGGCCCAGATTTACGAGATCTATTGTTTGAAGTCTTGGCAAGCGGGACCCCACCGACATTAAACTCCACATGTTTCTCTCTCTCCTTGTCAGCCATATTGTTGGAAATGTTTTCCTGGGGAGTGGTGGAAAAAACAGGCGCCGAGACATTTATTGTACTAATTTTGCACGAGCCTTCACCCATGCTTGATTTTTCGTATTCCCGATAGAACTCTTCGTCTTCCGTCTCTTTGCTTTCCCAGGAGTTTGGCCTCCCTTCAACTGGAGCACCATTCACTATCGTTTCCGACCTTTCACCGGGGCGTATCACACCGTCCTTTTCAAGTGAGCGTTTCGGGGTGCCGGAACTTCCAATGAGAAAGTCAGGAATCCAGTCCTTTAATACCTCGGAAATCCATACTTTGTGCTCCACTCCATCCCATGTGATGTCCATTTCCTCTTTTACCTCTCTTCCTGTGTTCACTAGGATGCCGACCATTTCATACGAAAGGTTGCAATCTTTGACCGTAGCTCCAGAAGGAGAGATTACTGCACCAAAAGTTCTTGCAATCATATCGAAGATATCTTTGTCCCATGCATGCACTGGAACCCCCTCAATACGTAGCCATGCAATACGATCAATAAAGCCTTCATTGCCCAACCAAGGGCTTATCGAGGAGAACCATTTGGATTGCCTTTCTTGATAGTGGTTAAGGAAAGCATCACAATGACTTTTGAGGCTGAAGGTCATGAGAACCCTAAGACCCCCCAAGTATCCAAGCCCTGTTAGGAATTGGTGCATGTTACCAATGATGTCAGTCAGGTTGCAAAGAATCTCAAAGTTCTTAGTCTCCACCATTAGAGCCGTTCCACCCCATGCACGTATCGTCTTCAAGATAGTGTTTGGAACTCAACCGTTTTCTGCTTACCAGAACCGCCTCCGGTTAGAACCTCCGAGTAGGATCTGGCACCGCCATGCTCCGGGAAGCGAAGGTTGGCCTTAACGTGGGTCTCCTGTTGTAGTGGTGGACGGGTAGGCCATGGATTGTTTCCCATCTGCTTGTAGGAGGAGAAAGGTAATCCATCTCTCCTGAACCTAGCTATGTCCACCACTAGTTTTGCACGCTTCATTTTGATCTTGTTCAGCACTTCAAGCAGTTTGCTTGAATCTTTAACGTTCTCGTATCTTACAAACGCGAAACGACTTCCCCCTTTATCAAACTTCTTAGGAATGAATACATCTTTGAGATTGCCGAAAACCTGGAATTCATTCCAAAGCTCGCCCCTGGTGCAGAAACCAGGGAGGTTTGAGACGAAGAAAGTGGTTGCATTGTCGAATTCAAAGTGTAGTTTTTTGTTGTATTTTTGGTTTCTCTTCTGCTTCCGTTTCCCGATTACATGGTTCCACGACCGTTCTTCTTCCATGGTAATCTACCTCAGTATTCCGGCCACAACGTTTCTAGGCGGCGAATGGATGAGATTAGGATTCAATTAGAATGAGATGTTGAGCGAGAATCACAAGACAGAGTGAAACGCAGAACCTTGCACGCTAATCAAACAGTAGTCACCACCGTTGAGCCAACCAAGCAAACGCGGAAGAGGAGAGAGGCCAACGAGTAAGGATGAAAAGAGACACCGGAGAAGAAGAAGTAGACGAACCGACACCACCGATCCGGCCGAATGCAGAGCCCCGCTAACAATCTCGTTATGATCAGCAGGAAGAAGATCCTCAAGATCAAGCACAAGCTGTTATACGGAGCCTGGACAGTTGCCGGAGAGGATGGGCCGTCGCCGGAGAGGAAGGTTTGTGAATAAAGAGTATTTAAAGAGAAAAAAACACTGGTTTAATGGTTTAGTTATTTTGTACAATATTTTATAATTTTAGAACAAAAATACTTATGTTGACTTATAATCTTGGTTTTCTTTGACGGTACCGAAAAAGAAAATTTATAGAAGAAATCTGACTTCTAGACTCTACTTTGGACTTGATTGTGTGCACTAGTTTAGTTTCAATGAAGAGTTGAGATGTGTTTTATGTTCTATTTTTTGGTGTTCTCTAACTATCACAACTTTCAAACCTATCTTTTAGCAGTGTTGCAAAAGTCGCTAGGCGGTCCCTAGTCGGCCGACTGGGGAGTTGGGAGTAAACGGAGTACTCGGAGAGTACTCGGGGAGTACGCGGACATGATAAATATTAAGAAAATTAATTGGTGTATATTATATATATGTTAAAAGAAGCATAATTCATGTCAAAATGAGTGTAATTTAAAATGAAACATGTTTGAAGTTCAAATCTCACCGAGTATGAGGTCGAGTAGTCCGAGTAAAAGGCCAAGTAGGCCGAGTAGTCCGAGTACAAGGCTAAGTAGGCTGAGTACAAGTCTGAAATATACTGAATACAAGGCCGACTAGTTTGAGCACAAGCCCGAGTAGTCCGAGTACATGCTGAGTAGGCCGATTTTGACCGCCGCCGACTAGTCAAGTCCGACTAGGGTAAACTCGCCTCGGAGGTGGTCCGAGGACCGAGTACTCGCCGAGTACAAGGCCGAGTAGGCCAACTTTTACAACACTGTCTTTTAGTATAATGCAGCTTCGTCATATTCTTTTCTATTTCTTTTTATACCAAAACGCGTCTAATTGTCCTCACTGCCACCATCTTCCGACAAACGAAAACACAACCTGCGTACACACCTCTGTGAGCGTGCTCATGCCAACGTGGCTCACAGTCACGGGTACACCACACCCCTGGCCTTGATTGGGGCGTGAGGCAATGGACCATGTGGCAACGAGCGTGGAAGCATTGGATGATCCCTCAACGTTTTATAACCACCATCTTGTGGTTTGTACCCACTCACACACAATGATCCCTGCCATGTGAGCGTGAAGGGGGAAACACCTCTTGCACATGCGAGTTGTGATGCCTACGTGCACCTCAGGTATGCCGGATGCTCTAAACACCCCTTGTAAATAGTTTATGCTCTCAACTCCCCCAGGAAATCGGTCACATTTATGCCTAAATCAACTTGATAGTATCTTATTTGACTTGATAAGGTATCATCATTGTGGAAGGTATTGCTCTAGGATGATCAACAAAGGCATTGCTTTAGGATGCTCAACAAATCGTCAATAATAACTATGCACATAACTTATATGTCGATGTTGACTAACATATAGCCAGACGCACCCTTACAACTACTTTTAGGTAGGATGACAACACCACACTTTTGCGTCTTAAATGGCCAAGGTAACCACCTCATAAGTATAATGTGAGCATAAAAACATACTACATAACCAGACGCTCACCATATAAACTTTAGGCCAAGCTTAGCAACACACTGATACATATTTCTAGGATGACAAACAAATGGTACATGTAAAAACGCAAATAATACGTCCACAAACACTTAACTAACGCCCACTATTCTCAACTCCTAAAATCTTATTTTCAGACCCCTATAACTCTTGCACAAAAAAAAAGTCAAAAAATGTTTTTTTGTTCCATCTATACTATGAGCCGTACATTATACGACCCAAACCTTATATGGTGTTACACGACCCGTATAGAATGTTATACGACCTAATATTTTCTCCATCTATACGAGCCGTATAACATTATACAAACCGTATAATGTTATACACCCAATATTAGTTATGTCAGGTTATTCTATACGGGCCGTATACCCTATACGACCCGTATAGAGAGTTTGAAAACAAGAATTTTTGGGGTGTGGCTTTGTTAAAAGCCTTGATTAAGGGGTTGTTTGTTTAGCTTTTAATGAACCTCTTAATGGTTCAAACCTCTTGCTGGTTCAACACTTAATGGTACTGTTAGATGTCTGAATGGTTCAAACATTTGCCTCTGAATGGTTAAGCATTATACATAGTCTAAATTGTTAAGACGTCTAATCTGAATCATTTGTCTCTAAACGGTAAAACATTATACTGGCTCTTAATGATTCAGACCTCTTACTGGTTCAGCACTTGATGGTTCAGACCTCTTATTGGTTCAAGACTTAACCATTCAGAATTTTCCAAATAGTCCCTAAACCTAATTAGAAAAATAAATCATCCAAGAGACAATCCTCAATCATGCCACAACTAACAACCTTTCATGTGGTGCAAAATGCACCAGCAACCTAACATTTACCTAATTTGTATACCCAAAGAAACAACACTAGCTTTAAATCGTAAAATACAAATATCATTATTTCACCATTGTTCTTAAAGATTCATCAAAGAACACAACTGTTCTTACAGAATTACCAATCATAAAATTCAAAGCATTTATTCAACTGGGAATCAAATTCAAAGTTCAATTTTTCCCAAAACAAAGAAACACGAAGCGAATAAATTTCTGAAACTGTAGACATACATAACCTTATTAGAGAAGATAACTTCCCACATTGCATCCAATCAAGCATAGCATTCAATGAGTAGAAACTTTAAGATTGAGTGATTTGTTAAACCATGATTTCCAGCTGCCCGAGTTCTTCCTCGTTATTCCCACCGTCACCGGCTTTCCATTTCCATCACCAACCTCCTCCACCACTTGAGGCTTCTTGCACAGCATGAAGTTCCTAACGCCAAACGATCCGATAGCTTCCACTGGACTCAACGCTAAAACCAAATTCAACATATTAATAACCGAATTAACCAAACTGAACCAAAAGGGTGTGAACATTACGATAATACCTTCACAGAATATCATAAAACACGACGTGCTACGGATAGACTTTAGACTTTCAAACATCAAGAACCAGAATAACCCTAACAAATTAACCCGAATACAAAACCCGACCAACACCCCTAGATCAGCTAAAACAAAAGTCTCGGCGCTAAAACTAAATCCAACAAACTAACAACCGAATTAAACGAACTGAGCCAGCCAAAAGGTGTGAAAATTACAATAATACCTTACACTGAAAACAGAATAACCTGAACTAATTAACCCTAACCCCGAATACCAAACCCAATTAAGACCCTACAGCAGCTAAGTAAAACGTCTTAAAACTAACAAATTATGAAAAATACCAAATTCAACGCTAAAACCAAATATTGGCACCAGTACCGTCCGAACTCTGAACATATTCGGTACGGTTTTAAATTTAGCTCTATCAAAACTATACGGTAGGTACCAGTTTGACGCTTGAGACTTGGTCCCGTACCATACCGGTACGGGGGGATCATATAGAGAACAGTACGGTTTTGGTTTTAGCTAAATTTCAATAACAATACTATGTGGTAAGGTACCGGTTTTGCTCTGTAAAATTAACATGAAAATTAATCAAAAGGTGTGAATATTTTGAAAATACCGAATACATGTACCGTAGAGAATACAGGTATTCGGTATTCTGTTTTGGTTTTAGCTAAATTTTGGCATAGTAATGTACCGGTTCGATCCAATACCGATAAAGATCTAATCCCCAAAATTTACAACCGAATTAACTTAATTAAACCAAACGGTGTGGGAATTATCATAAAACCAAAAACCGATTGTTAACAGGAACAGGATTTCAAACATCAAAACCCGAATAACCTGAACCAATTAACCCAACACCCCCTAACGAAAACATCTAAAAAACCAACAAGAAATCAGAAACAATACCTTCGGTCCCAGCAATCGGACAATACAACACAAACTCATTAATATTTGATCCAAGAACCGGCAGCCTCCCCTCACGAGCATACGACTTCAACGCCGTATCCATAACCGACGCCACAACCTCCTCCGCATTAACCACAAACCGGATCGGACCGGCACTTCCAATAACCGTAATACTAATCAACAACCGGTTCCTTCCAACCCCCTTCCCGGCCTGATTCTTCTTCTGCTTATACATCAACATCCTTTTTTTTTTTTCTCAAATTAAACACAAACACGTTGAAATAACGAAACAATTAACCGAATTCAATCTAACAAAAAGCTACAATGAGATCGGACGGTGGGGAATTGTTGTTGTTCAGGGATCGAGGCCGACGCAGCGGTGGTACCAGCTGTTCTTGGAGGATCCGAAGCAGAAAGCGGAGGTGAAGAATGGAGAAATTGAGATCCCCCGTGAGGAGAGGGGGGAGATCATCAACCAATTACAGAGGATTTCCACCATTCACAATCGGAGATACGCAGGGGTGAAGTGAATTCGATTGATTTGAGAAGATGATGAAGAATTTGGGGATTTAGGGTTAGGGTTTGTGAATGAATTTTGGGGGATAAAAAGGGAGAAGAAGTTGGTGAATATGGGAATACGCCGACTCGTTTAATACAGATGTTTGGATGACTTTTTCTTACGTCAGTTGTTGCGTCATTTTTGGAGTTTCGGTGGGTGGGTATTTTTGTCATTTTAGGGTTTGGGTCCTGGTGTAAGGAGATTGTTACACGTGTTATACGGTTTTGTACGTTGGCTTAATATTGAAATTGCGTGTGTTGGTTGTCGATTACCTTGTATCGGATAACGACATGTTCATAAATAAAGTTTGATTGTAAGTGTTAGGCCACCCCTAGTGGGGTGTCACCACACGACAAAAGAGGGCATAACGCCCCATAGCATCGTTGTACATCACTACAGCCGGCGCTACAAGGTCTTGATATCGAGTCCCCGCGAAGGTGATAGCAGCATGAGGGGGTCATTTTCAAAAATCCGACTGTTGCCCTTTATCCCCCACTCACACACATATATATACATACATATGTAGGGTAGGGTTCTAGAGTGAACAAGGGTTAACTTGTGAACAAAATGAACAGATCTTGGCCCTTCATTTGTTAGATTATCAAAACAAGCAACATAAGCAAATGTACACCTTATTTATGCACATAAAACAAATAAAGCCATGGTTACAAGTCCCTATTGCACAAAGTTGTTGCAAATTAGAAGTTTATATAATTAAGGAAAATGGCATGATGGTAAATATGAGGTTAATTTTATATATTTAATTAAATAGAAAAGGGTATTATTGTACATAAGCCCTCAATATTTATGGAATCCTATTTCATAATCCCTCAATATTCGTGCACTTTCAAAAAAATTTCATTATCATTCAATTTCTCTTTCATTCAGTTTCATTATCAAAAATAAAAAGGCAGAGCGAGTGCAGTGCGATGAACAAGAATAGGGCCGTCGACGAAGAGTTTATCAAGCCACCGAGGACGCCGATATCATCCCAGAGTTTATCTGTTTTGCTGTCATCCTTGTTGCCGGAATCTTCAATCTAGGTCTTGTATTCAAAATATGTATTTTTTTTCGTTGTTTTGATCTACTGGTATATTAGGGTTCCGATTCAAGTTTATTAGAGTTTAATTTTTGCAAAAATTTGTTTGGATCCTGTTGATGTTGAGTGTGCTTGTGCCGACGAGACAGATTGGGGGTTAGGGTTTAGTTTCGTGTTTGAGGTCGGTGTACACATGTGTACTCTGTTTTTTAGGCATATTATGTGTGTCGCGATGTAATGCTGTGTTTTTTTTGTACACCTGTGTATATAGAGTTTATCTACATTTTATGTTCACATGTGTATTCAAAATTGATTGTAGGTATAAACTGTGTATACACCTGTGTAAATTGGGTGTACACATGTGTATACAGTGTTGGTCTTTTTATTTATCTGACATTCATTGACATGCGTATGCAAATTGGGTGTACACTTGTGTATACAGTTTGTGTAAACATGTGTATGCAAATCTATTGTAGGTATAAACTGTGTATACACCTGTGTAAATTGATGGATTCGGTAGGTAGTGAGATTAAAATTGATGGATTCGGTAGGTAGTGAGATTAAAATGTTATAAGTTAAGAGCAATAAATATAAAATCACAATATTTGTACTGATCTACCTTGTTGGTGCAGAAAGCCATAAAAGAGAAGCGTTACAAGGATGCAGCATTTGTACACATGCTAACATGAAGACAAATAGATAAAGAAACATTTTTGTGGTTCGTAAGTTGTATTCTTGATATACCAAAAAATGATTATTAGTGTGAGTATCTAATTATACCAAAAAATTGGACCATAATCGGCTACATAAATGTTCTCGTTTACTCATAAGTTGTTTTGTGTATTGTTTATATATTTATGTGTGTGTGATTTTTGAAAATGCTTTGCCACATAGGTTGGACTTTGAATGGAAGACGGTCAACAACACGGTTGATTGTGGGGGTGTTTGCCATGCGTCATATGGAAACGTGGTTTGGGATAACAGTTGAGAAGTGGGATAGTGGCTTCCCACTTGCGCATACCGCCAATAAGGCGTGCTTGACACGTTTGAGGAAGAAGTATGCGGTGAAGTTGGTAACTTCAAACGTCAACAAGCATTGTAAGCGCATACTAGATGAAATAGTCAAATACGGAAAGGGAGTGAAGTAGGTTATAATTAGTACGTTTATGGTTGTTGACAATAATGTACATTTGAGGGTATGTTGTTCTAGTATGTTGACGTTACAGGATTATCGGTTTTTTCGGACGTTTTGGTATTTTGTTCTGTTTTGAAATTGGGAAACATAAATTTGTTTGGGTATGGTATGTTTGTTTTCTTGATTTGACCCACATTATGGTACTTTATATATCTTAAATATCATATAGTTTACAGGTACTTTTACTTTGTATGTATGTTTGTATAATATTATGTATGTATGTATTATTTCAATATCATTCATTTGGCTCACATCCTTTTTCTTCTAATTTCCAGCAACATACCATTATCAATTTGTATCTTGTGGGATTTGGTAGGCCCTGATAAACATATTATGCAACCTAGTACACATGAGTACCGGTTCTATACATAGCCAAGTACACATATGTATACCCATATTATGCAGCTAAGTACACATGTGTATGGTTATGTACAGTATGTAAAACACATATTATTCATCTAAGTACACATGTGTACGGTTTTGTACATAACTAAGTACACATGCGTACAGTTCTATACATAACTAAGTACGCATGTATGCGTTAACAGAATCACATAGTCTTATGTTTTGAAGTCATCACAATTGTGTTTCGACGTTTGTGTATTGCGTTAACAGATACACATAGTCTTTGTTCGCCCTAGAGCATAAAACGTATCGCCGATTCGTAATTATTTCGTCGCCTAATTTTTCTTTTTTGTGAAGTACTCAGACATGTTCCTAATCCTGCTAGCTGTGCGTACTCCTCATACATTGCACTTGCTTGTTCTATCGTACTAAACAAACTGTAGCAAACGATACAAATTTAATAAAAAAAACATTCGTATACGTAAATACATGGATCTTAATGATCATAAGATACACACCTGGACGATCCATTGTTGAAACGAAAACATTATCGTTAATCGGAACGTTATCCTCGTCAACGTTTTCGTCGGAATTGTGATTATTAATTTTTGGGTCGGCCATGATTGAAAGACTGGAAGAACTGATCAATGATGAATTATGGGTTTATGAAATCTGAAAGTTACGTGGTGCAACTGATCGATTATGAAAATTCTGGGTTTATGAAATATGAAGGTTACATGCTCTTGATGGATGATGAAATTCTGGGTTTATGAATTATGAAGGTTAAGTGCTCTTGATGGATGATGAAATATTGGGTTTGTGAAATAAGAAGGTTAATTGCTCTTGATCATAAAAATCGAAAATGAATATTGTTGAAGATAGAAAAAAAGGTACGAGCATAATGTTCATCGAAATCTGGTGATTTAAATTGAAATTGAATATTGTTGAAGATTATAGAAAGATATGACCAGAATGATCATAGAAGGTCTGGTGATTTTCTATAATATCTTGATAATTATCTTCTTAAATTATAAAAGATATTTTTGGAGAAAGCATTAAAAAACGAAATATGTAACTGAATTGAATTATTAAATTAATGACTTAAATCTGATTTATTATAAAATTACAATCCTACCCTTAACAACTAAAAATGAAATCAATGGTCCAGATTAGTTCGCACAGTTCACAAACAAGGATGTTGTTCACTCATGATCCCTATCCTACATATGTATGTATAAATTGAAGGGGTTATATAACCCCCTTACCACTACACCCTTTTGGGATATTAAGTCTCATCAAGCTCCCTCTTACATTTTTCATCACTTATCGCATAACGCCTCTTAGAGTGCTTTATGATGGTCTTAAAAGGTTGTGAACCAAGAAATTCAATATGATAAAAGAAGAAATGAGAAATCGAACTAGATTAATCGAATTTGAGAATTCGGTGGTCAAGTTAAAATTGATTTTTGTGATTCGGTTATAGTTATATAAGTTAAATACCTGGTTGGTCTATGTGGTTTGCAGATATTGCAGACTTAAACTTGGTCCTAGTGGTTGTAATTTTTTCACTCGTGTGGTCCTTATCGTTAACCTTTAGTAAGTTCCTCAGTTAAGTATGTATGAAATTACTAGATTACCCCTAAACAATTAAAAAAAATATAAAGATGAGCTCACCATTCATCTTCTTCCTTTATCACTCTCTAAAAAACCCTACCATCATCTTCACCTCCACCATCAACCCGCCACCACCACCACCTCTGTAACACCTCGGAAATTCACGTCCCATAATGTGTTGACACGTGTCATAAAGTTTAAACGTGTGAAAGAAATATTATGGAAGGACTAAAGTTGACAAACGTGGAAAGTATGTAAATATACGTATTCTAAGTGTCAACTGTGAATAAATATATTGTATTTTAACCCTACAAGATGCTCATACCTTCAAACGAATAAATCATGGATCATACGAAGCTTAAAGTGAGTGATTTCAAACTACAGGGACCAATTGTGTCAACATGTTTAAATTATACCTCTGAGTGACCTTTTGACAAACCCGAAGCTTTGTAAATATTAATTGTGCTCATGAGAATGCACCCTAAAAATTTCATAAAGTTTCGTTAACGTATGAGAAAGATATGATCAAATTCGTGTGCGAAGCGTTAAAGCGTAAACGTCGAAAGTTAGGACTTTTCGGGTGAAAATAAAGTTACCCGGGGACTTGGTAAAGTGGGTATATGATTTAAGGCCTTAGTAGATAAATTGGGAAGGTTTAAAGTGCAATAAATCAGTAACCATTCGAGTTTTGAAGGGACAAGGGCTGAATCGCAAACAAAATCAACAAACTGATCTGGTAGGGGGTCGCGCTGCGCGACGGCACCCTCGCGCTACGCGAGGGTGTGCCCAGCTCCGAGAAAATCGCTGTTGGTCTGCCTTTACGTAATTTCGCGACCCCAACTCGTTTTTCCACTTCTCCTGGCCCCTAAAACGTCCCCTAAGCCCCTAGGACACATGTCAATCGATTGTGGGCACTCCTAGACTCAGTTGTCAATGATTTATGGTGTGTGGAACCATTATAAATAGCCATCCAAGTTCACCATTTTTCTCACACCTTCATTTGATCATCTGGAGCCTTTCTGGAGCTAAGGAACTCTCCCAACTGATCATAAGTCGTGCATAGGACCCTTGTAAGTGTTCTAATCCTTTCTTGTTTGAGTTTAGCTTAGTTAATTAGCTAAAAGTCAAACCGTCGTAATTACGGTTTGACTTCGAGATTAGTCAATAATGGCTCAGTCAAATCTCGAATTAAAAGTAGTTATAAGTTGGTATTTATGTGGGTAATAAAACCCCAAAAGGGTTTCCCCTGATCACCACTTTAACTAGTTCAAAAGTCGGGTCAAACATATACTTAAAAAGTCAACAGAATTCTTAAAAGGTCATTTATGCATAATTAGCTATCTAGACCATGTATAACCTGTTTGATTATTGTTATAACTTAGTAATTAGTGTAAGAACATGTCCAAACCTGTTCAACCCGACTATTTCCTGTTTAGACCCGGTTCGGAACCGAAAGTCACATAGTTTGACTTTCACTTTGACTTTCAGTTCTGACCCGTTTAGGCATATTTTAGAAATTCCTAAGAGCTTTAATTGGACTAGGATACATGTTAGAACAACCCTCTGTGATTATACACCTTGGTTCACTAGTTATCCAATTAATATGCATATTTCCGTTAATTGCTCATACGTTGACCGTTATGCCCTTATTACCTTAAAACATGATTCATGAAAATGTAAAAGTGTAGAAACCTTGAATATTGATATATAAACTTGTATGCAAAATTTGACATCAGTTTGACTTGTAGATTAAGAGTTATGCTCATTAGCGTAATTACGGTGCTTTATGTTAATAAAATGGCGTAATTAGCGTATAGCCTAATTAAACATACTTTTTGGTATCAAACGAATTACCCACTGATGTAATATATTATTTTGGGAATTTTAAAGATTTTTAATTAATTTTAGGCTGAGCATAACTCATAGTCGTAGGCTTAATTCGGTAATTGTCGGTTTTGCCCTTACGGGCCATAAAATGAGTTTTACTTATCTAAACGACTCCAAACCTTTTGCTACTGATCACATATGATTAATAAATTATTTTAAGCCTTCTGGAAATATAAAAATATCAGATTTAAGTATAGAACCCGGAAATGGCCTTTAATCGCCATAATTAGCGTTTTTAACGCATAGTATGTCTTAGAATCATATTGGACATACCCGGGTTGATACCTACTGATATATGAGGCAAATTATGATATTTTAACAGTAAGCAAAGGTTGATAAACTCAGACTTCGTTTTTGAGCTTTTCGGCTTATGTGAAATTACCAAAATACCCCTACGGGGCATAGTTTGGTTAAATATGATAAATTTCACATACATGCCTTAGCCTACTGTTATAACCCATCAAAATGAGTATGTTTGCTGTTTACATCAGACCTGTAACTCAGTTAAACAATTAAACTCTTTTACAAACCTTAAAATGACCAAACTACCCCTACGGGGCATAGTTTGTGTTTAAATTAGTTCGGGGCATAACGAAAGACATCCTACTGATGTTACAACATATTTGAAGTATATTAACTTAGGAAATCTGTATATAGCTCTCATGACTACCCGTCACGCTTATTACGCGTACGGTTCGGTTTATGTAACAAGTTTACATAAATTAGCCGAAACGGGTCAAACCTTATCGGTTTTAGCTCAAAATCCAGAATGTGAATAATAAACCCATATTAAACAAGTCTTCAAACTTGTCGGGTCTGAATCACATTCTATCCGGTCTTCGCTTAATCGTGCGTACGAACCGTATCTTCGAGACTAGCCGGTCTAAGCTTAAGCGTAATTAAAGACCCGCTAGGATTCTAATAGGTTATATTTAACCTTCGTTCCAGATTAGGAGAAACAGTAAAAGCTACCTGTTATTTGATTATTGTGACTATACTTTGCATCAAGGTAAATACTTTTAACTTATTTTCCCTATACGGGCTTGGGTTACGGTACATAGCGTACCGCTTGATCGGGCATCAAATCTCCACGCTTAGTGGGTAGTTGAATAATTTGATCGGCTCGTTTTAAACAGATGTGTTTACTTTACAGCCTTTGGGGGGTTAATGACCATGTCCCGGATATCCCTGGCATCATCTTACGAGATGGCCACGACCTGAGCACGGGGTGTAGGCGTACTCCCGTGTATAACTCACTTAAAGTGGTGTGTCTATTGATCTTTAACCCGGATACGTTCCGGGCTACTGAACGCATAAGTAACATGTAAATCGTTCACAAGATTATTATATTATTAAAATAATTCTCCCAAGTTAATAAAAATGTTTATGCCATGTGCATCCAAACCAATTTTCAATCATTTTATAAAATGAGTCAGTTGAATGTATTTACCAGTGTAAACTGACGTATTTTCCCAAAAAGACTGAATGCAGGTACTAAACGTAATTGGCTGGATTGTCTCCTAAGCATCAATAAAGGTCTCGCAAACTTAGGATGCCAGAAGTCTGTTGAACAATTAAATGTTATTTTGTTTCGATCCGTACTGTGGATAAACACCGGATAATTGTGACTTTGTTTACAATAAATAAATTCGGTTGTATCTTATTTTAAATTTTCTTCCGCTGTGCATTATTATATTGTGTTGTTTGACTATTACGTTGCCAACCACGTCACGATACTCCCCCACCGGGCCCACCGGTGACACGTGGAAACCGGGGTGTGACAACCTCCATCGTCAACCCTCTTATATCGTCGTCACCACCATCACAAACCACCTTCCTCCGACAGTCTCCACCTCTTTCCAGCCAACTTCCCCACCTCTGATAAACCACCACCAGGCCCACCACCGCCCACCACCCACCACCCACCGCCCCACCCAACTTCTCCACCCCAACCTGCATGTTTCTTTATCGCCGAAGCTCTACCCTCTACTACCATTAGCCTGCCAAGATTTCAACAACCAAAACAATGTTGAAAAGTGTTCTTTCTGCAGGAGGGTTTTTGGAAACACAAAGAAAAGATGATGTTTAGAGAGAGAGAGAGAGAGAGAGAGATGCATCCAGACTCGCTTTCGTCTTCAATCTCTATCTCTCAAATTCAACCCTAAATCGTCTCCTTTGTCATTCATCAAATCGACCCAACTTTCTTCTTCCACTTTCGTCACTTGAAACATTAATTTGAATCTTACAACGTTATAAAGTCACAAGTGAACCTATACGATCACGCCACACAATCATGCCGTATCGGCTCCCTTTGGTGCGTCGCGCGTGTCACATCGGTGTCCATGCGTCACTGCGCGTGCCACGTTATACGCCAAAGCTTTCCTACCACCTGGTCCTTGCTGCCCTTGTGCTTCACCACGTGCGCGTGGTCAAAAATACAAAGGCGGCTCTCAACGTGCGAAGTGCAAAGTTCGCTATCAAAGCGCCACATTGCACTCATCGCCCACGCCACACGCGCGACTTACGGTACTCCGCACCCTTCGCGAGTACATTAATGTGTGCTTCCATGAAACAATAAGGATGGAGTGTTCCCACTTAAATACCTCTTTAAGTTTCATCTCTCCTCCTATGTGAGAAAAGGTGCAACTTTCCCATTATTTCAGCATTCAATGTTTCAAACACCAAATTTTGAGCATCGATATCTCATTTATCTTAACTCCGTTTTGGACACGGTTTAGTTCGTTGCGAAACTCTTCCAACATAGAACACAAACCCACAAATAAATATATGAAATCCCCTCCATCTCTTATATTTATTTCTAGTCCAAATTTAGGAAAAATGCATTTTCTATATTTGTAAAAATTGCTATTTTTTCACAAAACTTCCAACAAATACACATATATTCTTGAGTGAATCCATAAAGGGGCCGCCAATACGATAAGGTTACAAGTAAAGTGTTGTTCATGCTAAAATTCATTTGATCTTGTCTTGGTCTTGAGGCTAATGACGACGGATTTATAATTTCACTCAATAGCATATAAATATTCATAGATTTTTTATTTGCAGGTGGTGAGTTCAATTCTATAGGCAAGATGAAAGGTATAAAAAACACTTTCTAGAGGTTGGGCCGTTGATGGATCGTAGTCTTCCCTAGCTACTTTTCTTGTTTACATAAAATAAGTCCTTTGTGATAGATATGTTCATGACACTGATTTTGGCCATCTTAGCTATATCAGGAATTTTATTTTAGTTTGGTCTTAACCAAATAGAGACAGAGACTATTGCTTAAAATGTTAAGCATCTTTATATATGACCTTTTGTCTCTTTCCATCTTCTACTCCTTCTGTATAAACCAATTTTGATCTGTTTTATTTATAATTTAAAAACACTCCCAGCAGAGAAGATTCTCCTTATTTTGTTTCACACAAAGATGAATGATTTTTAAAACTTGTTTTACAAAAATCATTTGGGCTTATATAAATCGTTATGTATATACGCACATAAACTTTATGCTTAAAAAACAAGGATTAAGATCAAATTCAAAGGCTTCTAAAAATAAGAAATGTACAAAGACTCCTAAAAATAAACCTACTTCACAAAAAAAAAAAAAAAAAAAAAAAACTAAACATCCACCACCACCCAAAAACCTAAACCCCCCATCACCCACCAAAAAAAAAAAATCTTTGCCGGGGGGAGGGGGGGGGGGTTTAGGTTTTTTGGTGGTGGTGGGTGGGTGTTAGGTTTTTTTTTTTTTTTTTTTTTGGGGGGGGGGGGGGGTGTTAGGTTTTTGGGTGGTGGTGAGTGTTTAGGTTTTGGGTGGTGATGTTGTGGGTTTAGGTTTTAAGTTCTTTGACACTTGTAACTCTATAAATTATATTAACTTTGTATCGGTTAATCTTTACTGCCAAATAAAGGAGTATCAATGACGGCTAATTACCAAAAAAATATTAATCCGTCAATACTCCATTGAAAATCAAATTATCCAGTCATAAATTGGACGGAGTATCGCACGGATTGGCGTGGTTAACCTTCATCACCAACTGTTGACGGAACCAATCCGTGATAGTGGTTTGTTTAGTAGTGTTTTTCATGAATTAAAGCAATTATTCTTATGATAAATAACGGATCAGATGCTTGAAAGTTGGAGGTCCAAGTCTCTTATCTATTACATTCACAAGAAAAGAGAGAGATTTGTGTGGTGGTAATCACAAGGGTTGGCAAGATGTTAGTTAAAGTTTATTGTGGTCAAAAGCTAATGTCTCTTTATCTCCGTATCTCTCTCTATGTACATATTTTTTTTTGAAAAAAAAACGCCGACCCAAACCAGGCCGACAAAACAACACAACAACAAACTTACATATTTACAAAAGTACACATATCTTTCCACTCTATCCCTTTGTGTTTTGATCTGCTAGAGAACCAAAGATAACCGACATATTTATAGTTTGAAGAAAGAAGAAATTTAGTTAATTAAAAGTATTGGAAATATCAAGAAACAAGTGGCTAGAGTAGAATGGAAGGAGTGCTAGCCGTTCAAAAAGAAAAAAAAAATCGGAATTGGAAGGAGTGCTAGGATTATTGAAGTTGAGACTTGAGAGTGAAGAAAGGGACCAATCTTGTGGTTCGTGACACCAAAAGCAATGACCCTTATATTATTACCAACTTGGATGACCGGGTCTCTCTTTTCTTTATAAACTAGTAAATTTGTCTGCGGGGCGTTGCGCCGCAGGTCCTACAGATGATCACGTGTATTGTGTGGTCGTTGCACATTGGCGTTTATGGATGGCTTGGAATAAGAGGGTGTTTTCTAATGAAGAATCAAGGATTGAGAAGATTGTTGGGGACATCAACGCGCTAAGCTTTATGTGGATTAAACATATGTCTAAATCTTTATGTTTGGATTGGTTAGATAGTTTGTATTTGATGTTTAATGTCTTTCCTTTTTTGGTCTGTTTATGGCCCTTTCGCTAGTCGCTTTTCTGGTCTTGTAGTTGTTTTTGGCCCTTTCGCTAGTCGCTTGCTAGTGAGTCGTTTTAATAAAAGCCGTTAAAAAAATACCTTAATAACTCTTCTCTAATAAATTAACACGTTAATTAGTTTTAAATATAGTATACAATAAGTTATTGCTATTGTTGTAATTTTTAAATTCATTTGTGTGGTTATTTACTTAACAATGATATATCAAATATTATGTTCAATACACGTATTGATGGTGTTATGACTTATGATTGATAACAACTGAATTATCTTATTTAGCCAAAGATTTTTATTTTATTTTCGGTCAACCAAGCTCTTAAATATTTTCAATAGTTTTAATTCTTTAAAATTTTAAATCTCCGATCTAATTTCAACTATGTAAAATGTATGTGGATAAGTGTGTGATCGTTGAAGAAAAACACATGAAAAAACAAATCTTGCTTGGTATTAGCCAAAGTAAAATCGATGTACTATCAAAGACCTCTTTTGTAAAAAACAAACTCAAAAGACCTACAAATTGTTGGTTCAGACCCACCACAAAAACACACTAATAACAGAATTTAATTGGTAATCTGCTTAAAAAATTGTGCACTTTCATTCATTCTCAAAGACTACATTAAATAATGAAAACAAACTCTTGTTCCTAAAGAAATGGAAAAACTTACCCAATACTCCATAACCTTGACTAAACAAAACATACTACATGATGACTTATTAAAAACACTAAAAACTTGCGATTCAAATGAACTCCTAGAAACTTTCTAGATGACGGGCACTCGTTTGATCCTCGTTGTTTGGTGACCCGACTTGACCCCGTTTGACCCGTGACTCATTCATTGTTTGGTGACCCAACTTGACCCGTGAAGATCAACCCAACAGAAACAACACTTTATTTCCCTTAAATTGCAGACCAAAGGAACCACAACGTCTTTTCAATCTCACTTGATTAAGAAATCTATTTTTACTTTTAAGGCTCAGGGTAGGCAAACATTGTGGCTGCAAACTGTGAATGTTTAACATCCCGGTTGCCATGCCATAACAATGAATTTGATACATTTTTATGACTTCATCACGACCTCCAACCTTTGAGATCAGATTAATATCGTATCTACCTCAAATCAGAGATCCAAACAACTCTCCAATAACCCACGAACACCGACATCGACTTTGCATCTTTTTCATTCATCGTTAACAGATCACATAGATACAACTCTTAGATGAACCTAAAGTCATCATCATTGAGTTTGCAGTCAATTTCTTTCTAGGCATAAAAAAGAAAAATTACGGGCTATCAAAGCTCAAAATAAACTCTCAGTTGAACCAATGGTCAACATCATCTGAGTTTGTAACTAACTGCTTCCTCCGTCTCATTAAATGTGTCTTATTTTGAATTTTCAAAGTCTTTATTTATAAACTTTGACTTTAATTATATATTTTTTGTGTTATACAAAACTTGATGAAAATTAACCCGATAAAAACACTTGTAAAACACACTCAAATCATATAACTTTCATAAAGTATTATCTAACACAAACAAAATTATTTAAGGTCAAAGTTTATAAATAAAGACTTTGAAAATTCAAAATAGGACACTTTTAATGGGACGGAGGGAGTATATAAGATTACCAAGGAAAATAAATGTGTGTTTATACAGAGCATACAACCCCCATTGTAACGCCCTGCGTTTTCATACTTCCCATATTTAGAAATCGTTGCTTAAAACTCTATTTTTGGAAGTCTTGTGTTCTTGTAATCATTCTTTCTTTGTAACCGTTGTAAAATCCGAGACTTGGATCATAAATAAAACTCGTATTTTGTTAAATACATGTTATACTTACTTTATACATGCTCATACATTCGATTTCGTGGAACAATTGATGCTTATTCGTAATTCTTGGAAACTAGGTGCTAAACTTGCAATTATGTGAGACTTATGCATAAAACGTGTTTTGATCGTAAACGAAACTTGAATACGACCTTCATACGCTTAATTATACTCTAATTATGTTCCTCATACCTTATTGGGCCTTAAACTATGCTTAAATGGCGAAACTAGTCCCTAAAACACCTAAAAAGGGCCTAAATGACAACTTGAGGGGCCTAAGTGTAATAAACTCAAACTTCAGCCACACCTCCACACGGGCCGCGTAAGCTAACCCTGTGGGTTACGCGGGCCGCCGGAGACCTCCCAGATCAGACTCTTCATTTCCTTTACGCGATTTTGAGCGGGATTTGATGGTTTTTGAGTTTTTAACCGGGTTTTTGGCATTAATTACACCTCTAACTCAACCCTAACTCATTCCCTATATAAACCCACACTTGACCAAGCCTTTAAAATTTTAGAAACACTCTCACCACTCTCTCAATCACTCGAAAACGCAGCTGCAAGTGCAAGTTCGGACAGAAGTACCAAGCTCCACTAAAGTGAGCTTAACTTCTTCATTTCTCATCCGTTTTAGCTCATTCTTTTTCCAGAACGCTTGGATTGACCTTAGCTTCGATTCCATGGGTATTTCATAGAGAATAAGTCCCTGGAACTCCGGTAAATAGGCTCCAAAGTTCACTATTTTCATTAAGCTTTACTAATCCTTGTTTATACTTGTTCAAACTTGAGTCTAACTCACTCAAACCCACGTCCTTATGCTTATAACCTCTTCTATGGTTAGTTAAGCTTAAAAACGGGGTTGAGACATACAAAATCAGAGGTTAATCCTCAAATACTTTTTGTTTTGTTTAGGGTTTTGACCCACAAGTGGTGTTCAAGCTTCAAGCTTGATAAATGTGTGATTGTGGACTAACTTGGGCTGTCGAACATAAAATCCCCACATCCCTTGATGATTTCTCATAGTGTAGATGTTTCTTATTCTTGTATTGATATTAGTTCATGACCCTCCTTGTATGTTTTTACATCAAGTGTAGTGGTGAACCATAAGAGGTACCTAAATGGAAGCTTGTTCTTCCTACCTCCTACATGAATTCTATGACACAATAGAGGTACCTAAATGAAGATTAACCTTCTACCTCATGCTTGATTATTGGACTAAATAATACATATAATACTTATACATATATTTACTATTCGAACACTTGATGGTGGACTTGTGTTCATTCGTCAAAGTATTAGAATACATCATCCAAGACATAAGACTTGTTACGATTCTAATGAGTATACTACTCATGAAAACATTAACCCTTGAGGTTTCATAGTGTTAAGAACAAGTACTTGGTGTTAAAGAATGATTACTTCCGAATACATATATTCTTGTGTTTTAACTTCCTAAATCCCTAAACGAACATATTCAACCTTCTAACCTCATCAACTTCGTCACATTGGATAATCAGAAAGCATATGCAAATTTGTGAGTATACTCGCAACCCCCTTTTTATGTTTACCACTTTTTGGGGTGTAACATGTTTAACTATTAAACTACACTTAAACTTATTCTTTATGCAATGCACGGAAACAATCCTTATACATGAATACTATGTTGTGATACTTGATGCTTACGTGGACCATACTTATGTGATATGTTTTAGTCATTATGTAACAACCCTCATTAAAAGTCCTAGTTATATTATTATTTTATTCAATAGGAAACCCTAATTGAAACACCCAAGTAATTCTACGCGAACCCTAAAATTTTCAGAATTTTCAGAATCAGGATTAGGGCCCCTAAAACTCAGGGGGGGTATTCCCTACTTGACGATTATCCTAATAACTTGCGGACGAAGTTGAAATTAATAATTTCGTCGACTCAGCTAGCCTAGTCCCACACGTGGCAACCCTATACAAAAAATAAGTTCTCTCACGGGCCGCCTCAAGTTAGCTTAAAACTCACGCGGTCCGCCTAAGGGTCAAAATTCGACTATAAATAGAGGATGTTGGGACTTGATTCTGGGCGCAAAAACGACGAAGAAACTCCAAATATACGCTGAATTATTGTCCAATTAGTCTCAAAACACACACAAATCACTAATTAGTAGGGGGTGCTGCTACGATACAGGGTATTAACTCAATCGCTATTACGATTCATTGTCCGATCGATCGATGTACTCAATGGATGTTTAAGTGCCGCCCATATTAGGGTTATACTTTGTCGTTCGTCATTAATTTGACGGATCATCGTTAATTCGATGGATAAAGTATTGTACTTTGTCGTTCGTCATTAATTTGACGGATCATCGTTAAGTCGATGGATGAAGTATTGCACTTTGTCGTTCGTTGTGAGAATTTGATCTCGTGAGTTATCGTAAATGCTGTATTAGTTATTACCTAATTCGTGTGCACTAGGTTACCAGGCTAAAGAAATAGGCTAAGCTCTGCTCAAATTAAATCTGCAATATATATCAAGGATTATCTGTAGACTAAGCTTTGCCCGTAGAAATCTGCAATGTGAGTTCATTTCTCTTATATCACAGTTTGTGAGTCCACTCTATTTTCTCACAGTTTTATCACCTTTTTGTAAAACAATTATATTTACAAAGATTTTATAGAATCCTAAATAATTACCAGTTATACTTACAGTAATTAAAGTTTTTGTATTAACTGCTGGTATGAAAGATTTTATATATTATTTGATTCTCATTATTAATTACCAGAAAGTTAGTTAATATTATCATGATTACAATAACAGTGGAAATTATGCATTTTACTAAGATTATATTTTAGTCTTAGTCACGTTAAAATATTAAATAATGATATTACAATTATTTAATTAACATATTTGATAAGTTATAGTAATTTGATACAAATTGATATATGTCATTTTTCTGGATTAAATGGTTTTATGCCAAAAGTAATATATTTGACAAAGAAATGTCACGGGACACAATTATGTCCAAAGACACTAGTTGAGAGAATGATCAAACAGTGTTATGAATAGAAATTACTAGTTGAGAGAATGATCAACAGTAATATAATCTGAGTTACTAGTTGAAAGAATGATCAACAGTGACATGACCGAAAGCACTAGTTGAGAGAATGATCAACAGTGTTATAGAATCACTAGTTGGAAGAATGATCAACAGTGATATGACCATAATCATTAATTGAAAGAATAATCAATGTTGATATGATTATAGTCACAGGAATCGCCTAGTGACAGATAAATTGAATAATAGTAAAATAGAATTATTTGATAAATTCACTATTGGACTAAAGTGAGCTAATAATTGATATGATTACTGTCACATTGAAACTGTCAGCATTTGACAAATACTGATTGAAGTTGGGTAAATATAAACAAATATAAAAACCTTAATACTGTACGGTATAACAATATATTTTATAAAAATGGAATGAATTCACTCAGTATTATCGCTGACAAAACCTTTTTAAAACATTTTTCAGGTAATTGGAATAAGAGATGGATATGACACTGAAAGGCTTCGAGAAGTGGCTTATTTTATTAATTAAATCAAAATAAGAAATATTGTTTTATGTAAACAAATTTATCTTATTAAAGCTATCTTTATAAAATATGGGTTTATCCCATCTCTTTAAATAAAATCCGGTGTTTCTAAACTCTGATATTTTTCCTAACTCACGGTCCTGATGAAATTTCCGCTGCAACGTTTTTTTTAAAATAATCACCGGTACCGCTGGACTGTTCACGGCTTCCGATTCCGTCCAGGGTAGGTCGGGGGTCGTGACAGAAGGTGGTATCAGAGCCAACTCAAAGAGCCACTTGTTTAAGCTAATTAGGTGTTCTTTTTAATACCTAAACTTAAACAATAAAATTAGGAAACTGATACAAATTAACATATGTGTTACATATGAATATATATATGTCAATATGCACATATAATATCCTGGAAGTATTGTTTTGTTTTAACTATTCTGTGATGTTAATATGTGAAAATGTTTGCAATTCAAATGTCGAATGAAGTACCACATAATCCAGAAGTTCATGTTAATAATGAAAATCCTTTGGATAAAAATGCTATAGAAAATTTAATAGCTCAAGGAATAGCTAATGCTTTACCTTCAATAATTAAAGCTGTTAAAAATACCGTAGAACCTACCAAAGTTGTGAGTAGCAAGCATACTCGTGACGATGGTTTTAGCCATAGTGTCAATGGAGGTAATGATGATATTATCAAAACCCCATTTCCCAAGAAAAAGAAGGCGATGACTCTCGGGTGTACCTACAAAGAATTTTTAGCCTGTAAACCAACTGAGTTCGCCGGCAGTGAAGGAGCCACAGCTGCTCTGCGATGGTTGGAAAAGACGGAAGCTGTTCTTACAATCAGCAAATGTGCCGAAGAAGATAAGGTGATGTATGCATCTAATCTCTTCAAGGAAGAAGCCTTAGAATGGTGGAATACAATTCTTCAGGCAAAAGGAAGTGGCATGGCTTATGCCATGAACTGGGAAAAATTCAAGGAAATGACAGAAAGGAAATTTTGTCCTCCCTATGAAAAGGAACGAATAGCTAACAAGTTCCTAAATCATAAAATGATAGATGTGAATTGTCGTGAATATACGACTACGTTCTTCGAATATGAAAGAATGGTACCAACTCTGGCTTCGCCAGAACCTGTACTAATTTCTCGTTATATTTGGGGATTAGTTAGCGAAATTCGAGACATAGTCAAGGCCACTAGACCACAGACTATTGAAGAAGCAGTCGAGCTTGCTAACATGCTGACAGATGGATTAATCCGCACAAGAGAAGAAAATAAGAAGAAAGAGTTAGCCCAGAAAATTTCCCAAGAATTCTACAAGAAAACAGGAACTGAACAGTCATTGGAGCAACCTATCTACAGAAGCTGTAACAAAAAGCATTCAGGAAGATGCCGTTTTAGGAGAACATCCTACTGTGACTTCTGCAAGATGACCGGACATATAAAGGAAGAGTGTAGAAGGAAAACTAATGTTTGTTTCAATTGCGGAGAAACAGGACACATCAAACCATATTGTCCGAAACTAACCAAAGCAACCGACAACAAGGCCAGAACCACAGACGAAGCTAAGAAGAACGCGCGAGCATTCGTACTTACTACGCAAGAAGCAGAAATGATTCCAGACGTAGTCCCTGATATGTAATATCTAAGTTAAGTTATTATTTGACCCTAGTACAAATAAAAGTTTATAAATAAATCCATTTTGTCAAGTATTTCATCTATTCAAAACCATAACAGAATTGTTTGGTCTTCACTTTCACTAAATCATTTATTTGGTCACGATCACCTTGTGGTGACGTTTTCACAAAATTTGAAGCTTGTGCTAATCTCATATACGGGTTTAATTATTTATTTATATTGAATCCGTTTTGTTGGTTTATTCTATAAAATCAATCTTAACACAATCATGTGCTAAGATAATGATACACAATTTCATTTCATATTTCAGTGTATCTCTTAAAGAATTTTTATATCAACAATCGAGCGTTTCGTAATCCTTATTGTTTTATCATCTTTGATCGAAAAACATTATTCAAGTATTTTGATTTCAATCCTACTAGATTTATTTGAAACATTCGGATTTACTTCATTTGATTTAAAGCATGGTGAAACTCATTTCATTCACCGCTACTATTTTCAATTACTATGACACCTTGTGGTGGCATTTTCTTTAATTTGAATCTTGAGATAATCTCATTTTCACTCCTGATGAACGAATTTTAATTTCTGTTGGTTCATCATCTTAAACAGTCTTAATACAATTATGTGTTAAGATAAGTGTACACAAATTCATATCATATTCCGGTGTACCTCTTAACGTTTCTTTCATCATTTATCGAAATTTCTAAAAATTTCATTTGGTCTTATCATTTGAAAATCCTATTCGAACTGAATATCCAAAATTACTTCATTAGAGCTTTCAGTTGATTACACGGTGAAATTGTTCAGTCACCGTAATTATTGAATTATTTCAATCCTTACGACACCCTGCGGCGTCGTTATAAACTTATAGCTTGGGCTAAATCATAAGCATACGAATCATTTAAATTCACGTATGTATTTCGTTTGACTCATCATTGAAAAATAGTCTTGATGCAATTATGTATTAAGACAATGATACACTAAATTCTATTGTATTTCGGTGTATCCTTGCAATTTAATAAATGTCAACAGTGATTTTTCTCTTGTTATGATTCAATCATTGACAATCATTTTCATGCTTTTATTTCATTTTGAGATTGTTGATTCTGAGTCTTCTTCAGTTGCCAATCAAAGTAAGCTTTCTTTTGACAAAAGAATTTTTATTTGATTCTAAAAAGTTCTTCATATTCATTTTAAAAATCTATTTGATCATATATCTTTTGCCTTGAAAATAGTCACATTGGAAATTATATCATTTCATCTCATTCGTTTGACATCGATTTCTTGAACTAATTCAGTTGAATCTTTGAATTCTACTTATGATACAACTAATATTCACAAAATTTGATATTTCAATTCTGTGTCATCTACCTTAATATTGTTTTTATTGACTGGAATATGACATAAGTCTAAAAGAAATATCATAACCCAAATACACTTGGAAGCTGGAACCTGAGATGAAGAAAGCGTATTCCTACTTATTCAGTAAATCTCGAGGACGAGATTTTTATTAAGGTGGAGAGAATGTAACAACCCTCATTAAAAGTCCTAGTTATATTATTATTTTATTCAATAGGAAACCCTAATTGAAACACCCAAGTAATTCTACGCGAACCCTAAAATTTTCAGAATTTTCAGAATCAGGATTAGGGCCCCTAAAACTCAGGGGGGGTATTCCCTACTTGACGATTATCCTAATAACTTGCGGACGAAGTTGAAATTAATAATTTCGTCGACTCAGCTAGCCTAGTCCCACACGTGGCAACCCTATACAAAAAATAAGTTCTCTCGCGGGCCGCCTCAAGTTAGCTTAAAACTCACGCGGGCCGCCTAAGGGTCAAAATTCGACTATAAATAGAGGATGTTGGGACTTGATTCTGGGCGCAAAAACGACGAAGAAACTCCAAATATACGCTGAATTATTGTCCAATTACTCTCAAAACACACACAAATCACTAATTAGTAGGGGGTGCTGCTACGATACAGGGTATTAACTCAATCGCTATTACGATTCATTGTCCGATCGATCGATGTACTCAATGGATGTTTAAGTGCCGCCCATATTAGGGTTATACTTTGTCGTTCGTCATTAATTTGACGGATCATCGTTAATTCGATGGATAAAGTATTGTACTTTGTCGTTCGTCATTAATTTGACGGATCATCGTTAATTCGATGGATGAAGTATTGCACTTTGTCGTTCGTTGTGAGAATTTGATCTCGTGAGTTATCGTAAATGCTGTATTAGTTATTACCTAATTCGTGTGCACTAGGTTACCAGGCTAAAGAAATAGGCTAAGCTCTGCTCAAATTAAATCTGCAATATATATCAAGGATTATCTGTAGACTAAGCTTTGCCCGTAGAAATCTGCAATGTGAGTTCATTTCTCTTTTCTCACAGTTTGTGAGTCCACTCTATTTTCTCACAGTTTTATCACCTTTTTGTAAAACAATTATATTTACAAAGATTTTATAGAATCCTAAATAATTACCAGTTATACTTACAGTAATTAAAGTTTTTGTATTAACTGCTGGTATGAAAGATTTTATATATTATTTGATTCTCATTATTAATTACCAGAAAGTTAGTTAATATTATCATGATTACAATAACAGTGGAAATTATGCATTTTACTAAGATTATATTTTAGTCTTAGTCACGTTAAAATATTAAATAATGATATTACAATTATTTAATTAACATATTTGATAAGTTATAGTAATTTGATATAAATTGATATATGTCATTTTTCTGGATTAAATGGTTTTATGCCAAAAGTAATATATTTGACAAAGAAATGTCACGGGACACAATTATGTCCAAAGACACTAGTTGAGAGAATGATCAAACAGTGTTATGAATAGAAATTACTAGTTGAGAGAATGATCAACAGTAATATAATCTGAGTTACTAGTTGAAAGAATGATCAACAGTGACATGACCGAAAGCACTAGTTGAGAGAATGATCAACAGTGTTATAGAATCACTAGTTGGAAGAATGATCAACAGTGATATGACCAGAATCATTAATTGAAAGAATAATCAATATTGATATGATTATAGTCACAGGAATCGCCTAGTGACAGATAAATTGAATAATAGTAAAATAGAATTATTTGATAAATTCACTATTGGACTAAAGTGAGCTAATAATTGATATGATTACTGTCACATTGAAACTGTCAGCATTTGACAAATACTGATTGAAGTTGGGTAAATATAAACAAATATAAAAACCTTAATACTGTACGGTATAACAATATATTTTATAAAAATGGAATGAATTCACTCAGTATTATCGCTGACAAAACCTTTTTAAAACATTTTTCAGGTAATTGGAATAAGAGATGGATATGACACTGAAAGGCTTCGAGAAGTGGCTTATTTTATTAATTAAATCAAAATAAGAAATATTGTTTTATGTAAACAAATTTATCTTATTAAAGCTATCTTTATAAAATATGGGTTTATCCCATCTCTTTAAATAAAATCCGGTGTTTCTAAACTCTGATATTTTTCCTAACTCACGGTCCTGATGAAATTTCCGCTGCAACGTTTTTTTTAAAATAATCACCGGTACCGCTGGACTGTTCACGGCTTCCGATTCCGTCCAGGGTAGGTCGGGGGTCGTGACACATTAGCTTTCACGAGCCTTCATTTGACATGTATAGCGCTATAGGAGTAACGCACCGCCCGTAGACTTGTGGTCATGTTGAATTATATCATTGTTGCGTAAATAGAGGATTGGCTAGAAATATTGCATGCCATGCTAGGTTGATCTTGTATAAACTAAGTTGCCATGTGGATTTGTTTTAAACTTTTATACTTATACATATTCTTAAACTTGTATACTCGCCTTTGCTTTTGCATTGAATTGTATTTTGAACATGTTACAGGTTGAGGATTGATGATGCTATGAAAATGGACTAGCAAAGAGGCCTAGATACTCACTTAGACATTTAGGTTTAAAGTGTTGTATCAATTTTGGTTATGTATGTTGAACAATGTTGTTATTTGAATTTCTTGTAATGGTTGACAATTTATTTATAAAATGAAATCGGTTGAATTAAATATTGTCACAAATAGTGTTATGAAGTCTCTTACAATCTTGAACAAGTCCCACTCCGATGATTCCGCCATTGGTTGGGGTGTGACAGATTGCTATCAGAGGCATAACTATAGGGAATTAGGTAGAATTGCCATTCCTTTTACCTAGTCTATAGTTCTAGAGCCTTATTCTTATGTTTTGCTTGAACCACTTGCATGATACATTATTTACTTCTTATTTATTTGCTTTTGGCCTTTTAAACATATATGTCACTTTTGTGTTAGTACTTGCTTTGTTTGTTAATACTTGTGGTATCATTCCATCCTTTATGTGCTACCCTTGAAATGTCTTTTACGTATTATTTCTTGAGATACTTATTATGCTTATACTTGTTATTAATATTTTGAACATGCGTCTTTTACTCGTTTATACTAAAATCAAAACCACTCGTAATACACAAACGAGACAACTTCACCAAGCTAGGCGTGAAACCCATAATTTGGTGAACGACTCTCAATCTACCTATTCTTTTCATACGAGATTCATCATCAAGTTAGGAGTGAAGTCCTCATCTTGATGAAGAATTTCAACTTCAAATTCTAGTGGACCCTCTTTAACGTGTCGAAATTAAATTTCGACCCGACGAGTAACAACCACACTTAGGATACGAAATAACCAAGTTAGGGGTGAAATCCGCACCTTGTCGACTAGTTCCACTCCTTGATTTTCATTAATCCCGCCAAGTCTCGAAATTTCAATTGATTTGGGGACATGTAGTAACCGGAAGGGTAAATACCGTAAACCGACTTGTCGGCGAGAGTATTTCACCTATTATGCCAAAGCATGCTCCTCAAACTCGAAAGACTTTTCGACCACTTTGGTTAGTCAAAGTTCCGTTTTGGAACCATCCCAAATTTTAATCAAACATGTGTTCTACTATTTATTTTATACGATGCAATCTTTCGAATTCGAATTTACTTTCGATATTTACTCCTCACACACACACAACATATTAAATCTTTTTTCATACATTTATACATATGCATGATTTCAAAACGCCACTCAATTTTGTTTACATTCTTTGTAACGCCAAAATGGAGGCATACCATCGAGATAGGAGTGATTTCCTTACCTTGACGATTAGTTCCACTCCTTCTTTTCTTAAAACGACCTCACCGACGAGTTAGGGGTGATTCCCTTACCTAGGTGATCGTTACCAAAACTTTACCTCAACATGTCCTATTATGCAAATCCGATCATGTTTTATACCTAAGTCATTTATCATTTATCGAAATACCTACCTATATTAAATTCAAAATACATTGTTTTATCAAACGTACTTCTTATCCTACAACCTACTTTCACTTACTCATATACACGAGATTCTTAAACATATCTTAAACGTTTTACTACACAAATTTCCAAACCTTACGAAATGCTACCTATCAATTTAATCGGTCCAATGAATCTCTTGTCCATGAACTTCATATTCAATTTAATAACTAAAACACTGTAGGTCCCCTATTCGTATGGATCGTCACAGAATTGTCAATCCAATCAAGAGTGCGGAATCCTCTTGATCAGAATATCACTGAAACGAGTAGAAAGCAGTTCACAATCAAACTGGGTTTCTATTGATTATCAATTACAAGAATTACAATCAATCAAACCCTAACCCACACAAATTCTTCCAAGCTCCTATTGCTCTCACGAATTCTCTCTAAAAACTATTTTGGCTGATTAACCTAAACCCTAATGCAAAGCCTTGTTTATATAACACAAGGTTTGCAACTTGGGCCAAGGTTTCCAACATGGGCTGCGATCTGGGCTAGACCCAATTCGTCCCATATCCCCATAAGCATGGGTTTGGTTAGCCCAAACATTATAACTAACTATTACAAAGCTAAACCCGCTAACCGTTTATCGTTTTAACTAATTACAAGATATCCAAAGACCAAATCTAAGCTGTTGTCACAAATATGCACCAACAAACTCCCCCTTGACAATAGCTTCATAAAATAACTTTGTAGATCCCAATATCAATCCGGATCACAGTGGTTGATTGTTTTAGTCCAAAACACCTATTGATTAAGTGTTTGTACTATGAGAAAGTTAAGAAAAATCAAGAATGAAGATGAAGCTAATGGATTGATGAATACAACAAGTGTTGTATTGAATCCAAACAAGAATGTAAATCAATAAAGCACCTTGGATATCAGATTTAAGCACAATAGCAAAGATTGAATGTAAACAACACTTTCATTCACCAAAAGAGCCAAAAGCTTGGCTAGGGCTATAATGCTTGGGTATTTATAGATCCTGACTTGCCAGCATAATTATAATTATGCTGGAATCTTAACTACACCAAGTCAGGTTTGCTAGTTTCAACTAATTACAAAATAAGCCCCTAGACTATAGAATAAGCTACAAACTATAATTAAACTAATCAAGTACAAGTATTAACGATCTCAAAAGTTCCAAAAATATCCCCCCTAGATCGTTGCATACTTGTCTTTTCATTCTTCTGTAGTTTCCACTGGATTCTCTGTAGCTTTCTTCTCAGGCTCTTGGGGGACTTCTTCATGCCCTGCTGCTTCTGGTGATGCTTGAATTTCGATTGTTGTGACGGGAGTTTCTTGGATAATAACAGCTTCACTTATTGGTGGATCCTCCATAACGGCTTCATATGTGGATGAAGCCGGAGGTGATGATGTTGCTTGAGAAGTTGTGGTGGTGGGCTCTTTTGCTGATGAGGAAGACTTTTCTTTCTTTCTTTCGTGCTTTTTCTTCTTTCTTTCTTCCTTCTTTTCAACAGCTTCCTTTCTTTTCTCGATTTTATCAACGATCTCGAGCATCTCTCTTTTTATCTCCACTGCTCTTTGAAATAACATGGCCTCTTCCAGGTTAGCGTTTCCAGCTCCCACATTTATACGACTCGCATTTAACACCGTAAGATCTGAGAGTCCGAACATAAAGACGTCCATTGGATCCAATATGCGAATATCTTCATTTTCGTTCGAGCGAATCACTGCTTCACCAGTCTTGCTGTCATAAAACCACTTCTTGAAGTTGTTTACACATACAGGAACTTCTTCAGGGATCTTGATTCTTGTGACAACTTTTGCAGGGTTAATAACCCACGTCACCTTGCCTTTTCCAGTGATAGGATCTTTTGTTGTTTTGGACACTCTCCGTCTGGGACGCTGCGGCTTGTGATTTGGGAAGCCTTTGTTGCATTCTTTAGCAATTAAGTGCTCAAAATCCCCACCGACGCTTTTATCTTCTGGATTTAGCATATCCAGTCGGCCGAGCTCACGTAGATCCCATCTTGGAAGTGAAAAGAGATCAAACCCTGTTCGGAAGTATTGAATCACGCCACCTCTTCTTTTAACTACAAACATTCCCCTCAGATTGCTATACATCCAACTGATAATTTTGTCAGTGGCCTCAGTCTTTTCAACAGTTATTACCTGATAGAAGTCAGGGAGTTTTTCTCTTTCCTTTTTGAACCACTCGGGATGCTGTGGGGAGAAAGTCTTTCCATCTTCCTGCTCATACACGACTTCCTCTTCTAATCCCCACTCGATAAATTTGGCAGGCATTTCATCCGTATCAACCTCTTCTTCATCGCTCTCATCACCTTCAGATACTTTTTCTGTTGATTCTAGATGCCTTTTCTTAGCTTCGACTTCTTTGGCTTTTCTAGTTGTTTCTTCTTCTATGAAGGCATCAAAGTCGAAAACTTCCTCAAAGGAAAACATAGGCTCTATCTGTCTTGGCACATATACTCCTTATCATTCTGTACAATTTCTCAATCCCCTGCTGTTGGAATCTTATGAACTTTGATTGTTTGGCCACATAAGCGTTCATTTCTTTGTTCTTCTTCCGTTGATCCTTTAACTTTTCTCTCAAGATGTTTGTGTCATTCACTTGGTTCTTGAGGAGACAGATTTCTTTGGCTGCAGATGGACTGGTTTCTTTGACAAGTTTATCATAAAGTTCTTGAAACGGACGAACCCTTTGTGGAGGAACCGGTGGCTTTGAGATCCTTGTTGGCTTTACTAGAGGAACTCTGGAAGACCCTTCATCTGTCGACTTCTTCTTCGGAGGAGTTGATTTACTTGCAGAGATTTCATTTGGATCTATTAATAACGTATCAACAAAATCATCCAAAGTTTGCTCTTCTTCCGACACCACAACCGGTCTTTCAGATTCTGACATCTCTTGTCTTTTAAGCCTCTTTTCTCTGTTTTCTTTTTCTTGCATCGCATGAATTTCTTTCATATCTTGGATATGTTGACGATGTTCTTCAGATTCAGCAGCTCTGAAGCTTGCACCCATGAGTCTTTCTGGGTTTTCAGATGCCTTTTTCTTCTTTGGAGGCTCATCTTCAGCTGCTTGCTTTCCTTTTCTTTTTCCTTTCGATCGTTCTTCCTTTTCTGCAGCCTCTGCTTCAGCTTCTGCAATTCTTTGTTGCTTTGCTCGAAGTGCTTCTCTGTACTTTCTGTAAGCTTCCTTGACCAACGGCAGTCTCTCTGCTGCATACATCCAGTCATGTAACATTACCCATTCATTTGTTTTAATCTCCATGAACTGACAACTTGTGGGCACATGAAAGGTGTAGAGGTTTCCATCATTCGGCGGATTTTCATATTGATCGTTGATCAACATCTGGATGAATCTGGGATACATCACTCCAGTCGGCCCTCTTACATTCTCGAGCATATAATTGAAGATTAAACCAGAGAGATTGAACTTTTGATTCAAGCACAAGTTCAACATTGCTACCGACCACTCCAGGTTCAGGCCATCAAAACCACCCTTACGATGAGCTAAGCTCATGGCAATTACGTGAACTATGAATCTCCATTCTCTTGTGAGCCCATTTCTTTTTATCTCTTTCTTTTGTCTGAAGTCTCCTGCGTATCCCATGCCACGAAAACCATCCAAAATATCGTCCTTGCCCAAGCTGATCGGATCTTGTGCCTTATCTTTCAGCTTCAAAGCCTTGCGAATCCTTTCTTCTGTTACAACTATCTTTTTGTTGCGGACGGTTGCTGATATCCCTCTGGCATTGTTGATAGTTTCGGGTTTTGCAGTTTTCCAGAAGTATTGAATATGAATTCGGTAAACGCAAACTTCTGTTTCAACTGCGTAGCCAATCCTGCTTGACTTTACCCATCTTGCCGCGTCCTGGAAATCCTCTGGTACTTGCTCTAGATTGATACTTTGATTGTGCTTCAACGTCTTATCCCACTCAATATTCTTCACCATCCTGTTTTTGTCACGAGAAACGAGGCAAGTTAGAATGTTTTAAGAGACCTCAACGGATAATGTATGATTAGATAGTATTTACAAAAATATTATATTATATAATATGAAAAGATTTTAGTAATTTTAAAGAAATATTTACAATATTTTAGGTTATAAATTTTTTTAGGTTATAATTAAAAGTCATATTAGGTATTTACAATAATTAAAAAAAATATGAGTTAAATTCGCTGACAACCCAAACGGTTGACTTCGCTGATAACTGTCATCGAGATCAAGCTATTTCGCCGACGACGATGTCGGGTAAATGATGTTTTCGCCGGCTATACAAATGAAGTCTCAACTTAATTTCGCTGTCAGTTGTTGGCGATGGTAAGTTCTGTTCTCGAAGCGATCGAGCAGCGAAGACAATTGTCTAGGCTGTCTTACCGGCGAAATAAATTATTTCGCCAGTTGCTCGAACTCGCGTTCGAGACTTTTGGTATTCCTTGACTTGAGCTAATTTCGCCATGTTCGCCATATTCATGTTTAATTTCGCTAGCATCAAGAATTTCTTGAAAAACCCTTCTAAAACCCACTAACTGATTTCAACGGTTGATCATCACCAATTACAGACAAGTCAAAACCCACTAACGAGCAATGTGAAATCTTATCAGATCGGTTTAACCATTAACAATAAACCCTAAAAACTACTTATTTATGGTTATAAAATTTGAATTTTAAAGCAAAGAACCAAAACCAAAATTCAAACTTTGAACTGATGATCGAAGACATCAACCGATGAATGCCGAGGTTGTAGAAGATGATAAACTTAAAGATTACCTGAAGATCTTTGAGCGAAAATGAATCTTGTAAGAGATTAGAGTGATTAACCGAAGATCAGAGAGAATGACAAAGAAGATGGTTTTGTAAAGTTTGAAATAAGGTCGGTTAGAAGATATTTATAAACCGTTTAGGTACTTGGCGAAATTACCAATTTCGCCGGTATCTTTATTTCGCCGACTTTGATCAAAATTCTTTTTCAAAATCCAAATTTAAATTCGCTCGTAAATTTCAAACTTTCTCGAAAAACGTGCCCAATTTTGTTTAAAACACTAAAAAATACGTAATATTTACAAACTAGAGAAACTTTGGGCCATTTTGACTCCGAACTTCGTCTTTCAATCTTGGGAGGTTCCATTTTAAGATGTTTTTCTTGATTAATTTGACACTCGTCGACTTACCTGCAGAAGATCATATTGCCAACACCTGTCAATTTCTTATATATTATTATTATTAGCGAATCAAGGCACAAGAAAAACTGCCAGTATGTTTGTCCGCTTAAATCCATGCATCCTTCTTTCAACATGCCTTAGGAGAGCGCGATTATCATTATTCCGGTAATATTGACAAGACTTCTATGGCCCCCACACAAGCTATTGAGAATAGAATCATTACGCCCGTGAGTCCCACATCAGGACATACCCCCACGATCAAGGTATGCACAAAGGTTCCTCATAACAGGTGAGTATATTGGATTCATTCTTTTCAACGATAGAGTGGAGATCAGGTCAGTACTTTCGTACAGCAGAGATCCCGAAAACTACCGAGGGCGGAGACAGATAGTTTGGTGAACAGGTCAGTACTTTCGTACAGCAGAGATACCAAACTAATCCATCTAAGGTTTTGGCCAATTTTGGCACTTATTATGAAAGGGTTTGGCCTCTTTTTTTTTTTAAAGCACTTATTATGAAAGGATATCATAGCGTCTAGGTCAGCATGTATCTGGATGCAGCAGAAGAACAACTATGATATCCCCGAATGAAAACCAATATAAAGACCCGAGATCTCAGACTTTGGCAATCTATCAACGCAAGATTTAAGACCATTAAGCCATATGCCGCAACGTGTTACCCACTATGATGTGTAATGCCTGAGAAAAGCCGGAATCCTTGTGTAGACGTTATGTTTTGCTCCCTAACAGCAGTTTACTCATTGGTGTTGCTGAATCTACCGACACGTCGTTGCTTGGTACCCCGATTTCTTTTGTTTTCTGTTTTTCAAGAAATGACAAAGTGTTAGCAATTTTCTCTCATTTCCTCTAACAGGAGTCAGACACAAGCATCTAATTTTTTTTTGATTTTCTGGAATATCCCCCCTAAAATCTTTATTTTCGAGAGTCCTTTTGCCCGAAAATGAAATTTTAATTTTTTTTTAGAAAATCTTTTTGGTGGGCAACGTTTAACGATATTGGTTTTACTTTTAACAAACGATTTTTTTTAATATGGACAAAAGATACGAAAGCTTTTGGACAACAAGATTCACTTCCACTCAAGGAAGTTGACCATTTCTAACTAGGTTACCAGCTGGTTGAAACGAGTTTTATCAAAGGCTTTTGTGAAAATGTAGGCCAGTTGCTGTGTTGTATCCACTGGCACCACTTGAATGTATCCTTTCTCGTAGGCATCTCGAATTGCATGAATACAAATTTCGATATGCTTTGTTCTGGAGTGGTGGATGGGATTCTTCACAATTCCCAGACATGCCTCATTGTCGATGAATATAGGAGTCTTCATGATGTTGATTCCATAATCCAACAACTGATTTTGCATCAAGAGGACTTGTGAACAGCAACTGTAGGCCGTAGTATACTCGGCTTGAGCGGTTGAGGTGGACACCGTTGTCTGCTTCTTGCTTTGCCAAGAGATCAGACGATTTCCCAAGAATTGACATCCTCCTGATACAGACCTGCGATCTACTTTACAACCTGGATGATTACTGTTAGAATAAGCAATAAGATCAAAATTACTATCTTTAGGATACCAAAGACCTAGTTTCGGAGTTCCTTTAAGATAGCGGAAGATGCGCTTCACAGCGGTTTCATGTGATTCTTTGGGATTAGTCTGAAAACGAGCACAGAGACAGACTGCCCACATAATGTCAGGCCTGCATGCAGTTAAGTACATCAGAGAGCCTATCATTGAGCGATAAAATGACTTGTTCACTGGTTTTCCTTGAGGATCTAGAGTAAGCTCCGTCTGAGAGGCAAATTGAGTGCTTGCAACTTTGCAGTCGTTCATGTTGTACTTCGCGAGAATATCCCAAATGTACTTAGCCTGATGAATAAGAATGCCGTCCTCCTTTTGCTTCACTTCTAGCCCTAAGAAGAAAGTGAGTTCTCCCATCATTCTCATTTCGAACTTTGCCTTCATCACGGTCTCGAATTCTTTACATAACTCTTCATTTGTTGACCCGAAGATGATATCATCCACATAAATCTGGACCAACATTACGTCTTCTCCGATTCGTTTGGTGAAGAGAGTCATGTCGATCGTTCCTCTGGAGTATCCACATTTCAAAAGATAAGTTGACAACGTCTCGTACCAAGCACGCGGAGCTTGGTGAAGACCATAGAGTGCTTTGTCCAACTTGTAGTAGCGACCTGGAAAATGAGGATCTTAGAAACCTAGAGGCTGACACACGTAGACCTCTTCCTTTACCTTCCCATATAGAAAAGTGCTCTTTACGTCCATCTGAAAAACTTTGAAATTCCTGTATGATGCGTAAGCCAGGAATATTCTGATTGTCTCCAATCTTGCAACTGGAGCAAAAACTTCTTTTTAATCAATTCCTTCCTCCTGACGAAAACCTTGCACCACCAATCTAGCCTTGTTCTTGATCACTACTCCACGATCATCCATCTTGTTACGAAAGACCCATTTTGTACCAATCGGAAACTTTCCTTCAGGTAAATCTACTTACTCACAAACTTTGAGTTTGCGAAATTGAGATAGTTCTTCCTGCATGGCCTGAACCCAACTGGAGTCTTGAATGGCTTCTTTGATGTCACGAGGCACGGATTGCGAGAGAAGAGGTGCGTAGAGACCTTTGTTGATGCTTGATGACTGACCACGTGTACGTACTCCTTCTTCTACTGCACCGATGACATTTTCAAGAGGATGATTGCGATTTGTCTTGTATCCAGCATTTGTGTGAGACTCAATTTGCTGCAGAAGGTTGGTGAAGTGTTCGTCAACGTAGATTACTGGAGGGTCGTCTTCTTGAGTTGGTTCATCCACATTCGCCTATGAAGAAGAAGCACCGTTTTCAGGGGTGTTCTCAGGCGAAGTGTCACCATTTACTTCGTCCACAGAGAGAGGTGGATCAGTGAAAAATGGAGAGAAATGGGAAGTGAAAGGAGTTACACCGATATCTGAAGAATCAAACAGAAGTTCAACTTGAGCAACTTCAGCAGGTTCTGCCTCTGGAACATCTTCTGGAATTTCGAAGGTGTTGAAAATTACTCCCACATCATAAAACTAATCATGAGTGCTTCCGGTGTTGGTGTAATTTCCTTCTTGAAAATCCACGTAATATGATTCAATCACCATCTTTGTTCGTTTGTTGTAGACTCTATAGGCTTTCTGTGTGGACGAATATCCCATAAAGTAGCAAATGTCACCCACTGCTTCGAATTTGATGAGATTCTCTTGAGTATTCAGAAGAGTGCAAGAACATCCGAACGGTCTGAAGAAATCGATGAGCAACTTCCTTTTGAAGATAAGTTCATATGCAGTTTTTCCGTGAGGTTTTACGATGAGAACCCACCCTGTTCAGAACATAGCATGCTGTATTTACTTCTTCTGCCCAAAAGATGATTGGAAGCTTTGAGTCCACCAGCATGGTTCTTGCGGCTTCGATCAAGGTTGTGTTCTTTCGTTCAACTACGCCATTTTGTTGAGGAGTTCTAGCCGCGCTGTACTGAAGATGAATTCCCTTTCCAGCACAAAAGGACATGAAGCTTGATTCTTGAATTCAGAACCATTGTCACTTCTGATCGACTTTACTTTCAATCTGGTCACGTTTTCAATCAAGGGAATGAATGACTTAAGGATATCAGCTGTCTCACTCTTGGCTTCAAGAAAGTAAACCCATGAAAAACGAGAGAAATCGTCTGTAATCACCAAACAGTAAGAACTTTTAGCAAGACTTTTAACACTTATTGGACCAAAAAGATCCATATGCATCAATTGAAGCGGCGCAGTAATCGTGTTCACTGCTTTGGACTTGTGTGATTTCTTGTGTTGCTTTCCTTGGGCGCATGCTATACATTTTTCATAAAAAGGAAATTCTTTTATCGGAAGACCTCTTACTAAGTTTAACTTAGAGAGTTTGTTCATATTTTTGAAATTTACATGCCCCAATCGCCTGTGCCAAAGCAGTGACTCCGATTCAGAAGCCTTTGAGATTAAACAAGTCAAGTTGTCATTTGTCTTGGCGTTTTTCATGTTGAGCACGTATGTGTTGTTTTGTCTTGGAGCAGTGAGCATGATCATCTCTGCAGGAACGACATATTCAGGTTTGAGAAACAAGCATTCCAAGTCGTTGAAAAGCACCGATATTCCTTTATCACAGACTTGTGAAATGCTCATAAGATTGTAACACAATTCTGGAACATAGTTGACATTTTCCAAAGTGAGTGCTCCAGACACGACATCTCCCATTCCAACGATCTTCCCTCCCTTCTCGTCTCCAGCGAATGACACGAAATCGCCATCAATAAAACGAAAATTCGTTAGAAATTCCTTTAAGCCTGTCATGTGTCTTGAACAACCGCTGTCGACATGCCAGATATATTCCATGAGCATTCGAAGCCATTTCTGGAGTTTATTCTGAAATACAAGTATATACACAAATTAGTTCGATTTGGGAACCCAGATTTGCTTCATTTTCGATCTATCGTGGTTTTGTCCCACGATGTCCTCTTTTGACCTCCAAAAATAAGCTGTTGAATTAACCAGATTTTTAACAGATTTCTTAAGATAATCAAGCTGCTCTGTGAAATTTTTAACAAAATCATATTCTGGTTTAGAAAAATTCTTGTTTTTACAATGTTTTGCTGTATGCCCTAAATGACCACAGCGAAAACATCGTTTACGTCTGGGCTTTTTGGTGTTAGAAGATGATGTATGTGATGAGTGTCTTGAGCTTTTTGATGAGTCTTTTGATGCAGTGTATCTTGAGCTCTCGACTTTCTTCATTTTCTTGTCAACTCGGCTTTCATCTTCTGAATAGTCTTCATCATTGTCGGAATCTGATGAACTTTCTGCTGTTTGATATTCACTTGAATTTTGATCTTCACTTGCTTCGTCACTTGCTTCGTCACTTGAATCATCGGAGCTCTGATTTTCACTTGAACTTTCTGAATTTTGATCTTCAATTGTTTCGTCACTCGAATCTTCAGAGCTTTCACCTTCTGTTGTCTGTTCTTCACTTGAATTTTCTGATTCTTGTTCTTCATCAGAACTTGACGTCTTTTCTTCCTTTTCTGAGGCAGAAGAGTTTGCAGAATCTTTGCTGCTATCTTTAGCGACTTTCTTATCTGAATCTGTTATACCTGTTTGAGATGGAATAAATTCTGGAATTTCCTCGGTGAGGAATTTTCCAAAGCTATTCTTTTTCAATTCTGGCACAAATACAGGAGATACACAGACATTTTTATCATCACAAAATGCAGAGTTTAAATCATGACATTCAGACATAGCATGTTCACGATCACGGGTCTCGAATGTAGGCACATGGCCCTTACAGTCATCCAAAGATTTAAATTTAGGCACATGGCCATTACAGTCAACTGTCCTAATTAAATTATTACATTCATCCCGAATATTGTTTTTCTTAGAACAGTTCCAGGCGAACCAGTTAACAGTGGAATAACTGTCGCCTGAATAACCTATTCCTATTTTTGAACCGCCGCAGTCTCCATCCTCATCGCACACATCTTCTTTACACACAATTGGATCTGCATTACTTTTAGAAATATTAGCTGTTGTTTCATTTGTAAAAGAATCATTTTGTTCTACAGAGGCCTTTTCATCTATGAAATCATTTTCGGGATGAGGAGTGACGGGTGGTCCGTAGGACAACCCTTAAGTACCTTAAAAAGATTAAAATCCCATGCTTTACACGTTTAATTGTTTGAACTTGGTAACTACTAGTTGTTTGGACGTGCAGGTGTAAATGGAGCTTAAAAGGGAAGGAATTTGGAGCATCAATAAAAAATAAAATATTGGAATTAAAGAACTAAGAATATCACATGATAGAGGACGAAATTACGAGAACGTAGGCGAAAACGGTGAAGAAAACGGAGTTGAAACGAAAAAGTTATGCTGAAAACAAGTTTTCAACATTGCCAGCCGTAAGACAGGAGCTCCTGGCCGTAAGACTCACTGCTTGCCGTAACCTACGGCTGGGAGCCGTAGGTTACGGCTCCGACTGATGTTTTCATGTAACTCACGCATTTAATGACCATTTTGAGGGGATTTATGGAGACTTATCATTGGTTTTCGGTTACTACTTCTTGGTGGACGAAATTGGGAGTCTCTTGGGGACTTTTTGGCAACAACAACACTTCTCAATCATTAGGTTTATTGTTTTGATCTTGATGAACATTGAAACTTTTGTTAAGATGTTGTTTGAAGCTATGCGTGGCTAAATACTCTATGATCATCCTAGGTTGAAGGTTTGTTTAAGACGGTTGTGTTTTGATTCCATATTTCTAGAATGATAAACTTTATTTATGTTTTGTTTATCATGGTGTGTGATTGCTTAGTTGTAAATTGTTAATTCTTATGATTTTTTCTAGTTTGAAACCATACGTTCTTGGTGCCGTTGGCAATCGAGATATCATGGGTAAAATTAGGATTGGGTAAGGGTTGATTGGTCATCGGGTAACAACCTCACGTTCTCGGAATCTGAGTACTTCGTTCCCTTTTATCACAATAAGTAATTACACACGAACTATGTCTATGTAGTTCTTTCTAGTGGATGATAACACAATTGTTGAAACAAACCGGAAACTTAGGATGGTCATTCGTCTCCAAATTGTTTACAATCTCAACTCTCATCTTGCAAATTAATTAGTATTTTTAGTTTTTAAAACCAATCCAATTCAACCAACTCTTGAATTTTACTTTTCTTGCAATTAGTCTAATTTAGTTAATCTAGATAAATTCTCAAATAACACATTTTCCACAAACTCCCTGTGTTCGATACCCACTTGCCATTATCTATATAGTTGTTATTGGGATTAAATTTGATTGTGACCACGACATCACGTCAAATTTTGGCGCCGTTGCCGGGGAGTAGTGCGCAACGTGTGTTATTTTATTTCTTTTTAAGTTTGTTATTTTTCTGGTTTACGTTGGGTGTGTTAGTGTGCAGGTATTGACAGGTGCATGCGTACTAGAAGCTCTCACAAGCTATCACCTTTGGCATTTGATCCGGAAATGAGTTACCAAAAGGAGTACGATTACGGTGATTATTATGATGAATATTCCCAACTTTCATATGAAGGTCCTCAGATGTACGATCAAGATTATTATCATGCTCAGTATACATTTGATCAGTATGGTTATGAATGTGTAACTCAACAACCTACTTTGCACTATCAGTCACATAAATCTGAAAGTCTTGACGAGATGATGAGAAAGAGACACATGGTTCATGTTGAAAAAGAATTAACAAAACCTCATTTGTCAATGGAAGAACGAGTAGAACTTTTGGAATGGAAATATGATTTGTTACCAAAAGAGGTGAAAGAGATGAGGCCAGGGACGTCGATATTGGAAAAACGTCAAGCAAAACAACACTGGATATATGTGCAGATTGAACAAATGACACCTATGGGTGATGTAGAAGAAAAGGTTGTGAGTCTTCCCGAACTTGAAACTGAATTATTAGGGCCAAATGAGGAATATACAATTGAAATTATTGTGGAGGAACCACCTACGGAGAGCAAAGTTGAGGGCCTTTTACTTGATGAACCAATCAAAGTTGATTACAACTCTCCGGCTGTGGTGGTTTTGGAAACCAAGAGTGTTAAGGATGCATGTTTAGAAACTAGGAAGGTGGCACTTCATGATGTGGGAGATTTCATTCATAAGTTAAGTTTATGGGAGAGTTTGGATTTGTTGGGCACAGAAAACGAAGTAGTGAAGTGGAGAGTAAACTACCGAGCATTTGTTGGAAATTCGGTAGGAAAATGTGGATTTAAAGAATTTTGCAAAGAAAGATGGGACGTGACAAAGCACACACACAATAGAAGAATCAAACACCGTGCTTACATCAGCAACGAAAAAGGTAAATGTGCATTGAGACCACCTTGAGACATATCAGGTACGGTCGGGCTGAAGGCCTAAACTTTAGCGCTGCTTGGGAGGCAACCCAAGGTGTTTTTAGATAAGTGTGGGGAAGATGTGCGGAGAGTTGTGTGAAGGTGATGATGGGAAGTCGGATTATCTACAACATCTGTTGTGTCAAACTTCACCAGGTCAATGTACTCTTTCCTTAGTCTTGTTATGTTCTTTAGTATTAAAATATTAGTATTAGTTGTTAAAAAAAAAGAAAGAAAAAGAAATTTGAGATTTGAGAGTATTAGCGAAAGTTAATGTTGTTGGTTAAAAGCGATCTTTCCTTCAAAACCATACATTGGGACAATGTATCCCAAGTGTGGGGATGAGGGGAATTTTTTGAGAATTTTAAAAATTTTTGTGAAGCCAAGCGAAAATTGTCAAAATTTGAAAATTTGATATTGTTCGACTTGACACACCGACACCCATTTCTAGTCTTTTCTTGGTGAGAATTTGAGCCATATATGGTTATTGTATAGATATTTCTTTGGTTTGAGTGGCGGTGTGTGTCTTGTGTTAATAGAACTTGTGTTTGAATTCTTGTTAAATCCTAGAATTAGCATGCTTTTGAAGATGATAGGGGACTTTTAGGTAGCCTCGTCTAGATGTGTGAGAATGCGGGATTGGTGGGTTGGACCTCATACTTTATATATATGAGCTTGGTATTGTGAGGGGTGGGGGTTTGGTCTTTAGAAAGCCATATTTGAGCCTTAAACCATTCGGTTGCGACCCAAACCTACTTCCTCCAAAAATTTTACCTTTTGAGATGACCCGGTTTAGGAAATTTAGCATGTGGTGTTGATGTTCTTGTATATATTGTTGAAGTTCGAAATGAGACAAAAAGAAAAAAAAAGGAGAAAAAAGAAAAAAAAATATGAGAAAGATATGAGAAAAATACAAAAAAGAAGTATTTAGTTGCGATTGTAGTTGAGAACGTTGAAAAAGTTGTGTATATATTTGGTGTTTGCTTTGTTTAGTAGTAGAAATAAAAACCGGGTCAAATCAATGAGCTACTTTCACATTTCCACAATTTCCTACCTTTGCACTTAGCCCCATTACAACCCGTAAGTCCTTTTTGATTCATAAGCATGTAGGTATTTGTTAGGAGGAGACTTGATTTTTATACAAGCTTATTGTCGCACAAACACACACACGCGTTGAATGGTTTAGCATTATGTGCTAATATTTCTTATCACTGAGAGATTTTTGTGAGGGGTGTGTCTTGTGGGGCGATAAAAAGTTAGTAAAAGGACGATACATTTTAGCTTGTTTTGCATATTGATCGCTTGTAGTTTTGAAATGGTTTTTGAATGGGTTGCTTGGGACAAGCAACGGGTAAGTGTGGGGATGTGACGGGTGGTCCGTAGGACAACCCTTAAGTACCTTAAAAAGATTAAAATCCCATGCTTTACACGTTTAATTGTTTGAACTTGGTAACTACTAGTTGTTTGGACGTGCAGGTGTAAATGGAGCTTAAAAGGGAAGGAATTTGGAGCATCAATAAAAAATAAAATATTGGAATTAAAGAACTAAGAATATCACATGATAGAGGACGAAATTACGAGAACGTAGGCGAAAACGGTGAAGAAAACGGAGTTGAAACGAAAAAGTTATGCTGAAAACAAGTTTTCAACATTGCCAGCCGTAAGACAGGAGCTCCTGGCCGTAAGACTCACTGCTTGCCGTAACCTACGGCTGGGAGCCGTAGGTTACGGCTCCGACTGATGTTTTCATGTAACTCACGCATTTAATGACCATTTTGAGGGGATTTATGGAGACTTATCATTGGTTTTCGGTTACTACTTCTTGGTGGACGAAATTGGGAGTCTCTTGGGGACTTTTTGGCAACAACAACACTTCTCAATCATTAGGTTTATTGTTTTGATCTTGATGAACATTGAAACTTTTGTTAAGATGTTGTTTGAAGCTATGCGTGGCTAAATACTCTATGATCATCCTAGGTTGAAGGTTTGTTTAAGACGGTTGTGTTTTGATTCCATATTTCTAGAATGATAAACTTTATTTATGTTTTGTTTATCATGGTGTGTGATTTCTTAGTTGTAAATTGTTAATTCTTATGATTTTTTCTAGTTTGAAACCATACGTTCTTGGTGCCGTTGGCAATCGAGATATCATGGGTAAAATTAGGATTGGGTAAGGGTTGATTGGTCATCGGGTAACAACCTCACGTTCTCGGAATCTGAGTACTTCGTTCCCTTTTATCATAATAAGTAATTACACACGAACTATGTCTATGTAGTTCTTTCTAGTGGATGATAACACAATTGTTGAAACAAACCGGAAACTTAGGATGGTCATTCGTCTCCAAATTGTTTACAATCTCAACTCTCATCTTGCAAATTAATTAGTATTTTTAGTTTTTAAAACCAATCCAATTCAACCAACTCTTGAATTTTACTTTTCTTGCAATTAGTCTAATTTAGTTAATCTAGATAAATTCTCAAATAACACATTTTCCACAAACTCCCTGTGTTCGATACCCACTTGCCACTATCTATATAGTTGTTATTGGGATTAAATTTGATTGTGACCACGACATCACATCAAGGAGTTGGCATAGGCACATAGTTTTTGCTATGTGGTGGAAAGAAAAGTTTTCTTTCATTTCCCTGCCTATCCTTATACCCTATCCCATCTTTTACATACGTTGGTCGTTGGCAGTTCTTGATGTCAGTAAAGGCCTTCTGACTGACATTCCATTTGTCTATGATAATTTGCAATTTATTCTTTTCGTTCAAAGCTTTTTCTAGTCTATCTGTAAGATCGTTAATGATAAAATCTTTTCTAAAAACAAATTCTTTTAGAGTTTGCATTTCAGCTAAAGTTGAATTCAACTTTCTCTGATATGCGGCCTCATTCTGTTTAAGTTCTTTGTTAAATTTTAAAGCTTTGTCTTTTTGCCTTTCAAATTCTAGATTAAGAGATTTATAATGTGCCACGACATCAACGCATGCTGGTGTGCATAACTTTACTTTAAAGTTATGTGGAATACTATTTACCAAGTCTTTGTCAGCTTTTTCTTTGGAGGATTCTATTTTCATTGCTGCTGCTGAGACTTTTTCTTTCTTCTCATCAGATGACTCCTTAGGAACATACTCCTTGGGTTTTAAGCTTCTTCAGAGTTCTTTCCTTTCTCAGGCTCCGAGGAGATGAGAATGCTTTTTAGACCCTTGTCAGTAATATTATCCCCCTTTGGGATTCCAGCAGTCTGTTTCTCGAACTGTTTTGATGACGACCCGCTTGAGATCTTTGCCATGAGATCTTTGTTGACTTGTTCCTTCGCCTCAGCAATTTCTTCACCCCAATCATAATCTTCAACAACTAGAGCTTTTGGTGTGCTGGGAGTGGCATTGTTCTTATTTTCTTCTATAGCAATTTGTTTTGTGACAGGAGCAGCTTCAGTGTTTCCCTCTTTCAACAAAGGACACTCTCGTTTGAAGTGACCCATATTTTTGCAGTTGTAACATCTCAGCTTGGATTTGTCAAAACCAGTTTTTCCAAGACCCAAACGCTTTCCAGTCTTATCCTGGAACTTCTTCAACCTTAAAGTGATCATAGACATCTGCCACTTTAAATCCATCTCCTCCATGTCATTAGGATCAACCTGATATATGTCTTTAGCAGTGAGCATCTCCTTCTTGAGCTCTCCCGATATAAGAGCTTCATAGCTACTCAAAAACATGTTAAAAAGTGCCACATGTTCAGTTGACACTTTCAAAGCTTGAGTATCACCAACTACAACAGCCTTATCACTTGATTGTGGAGCCTTTGGCGCGCTTGCGGAAACGTTGAAGTAGGACATCTCGGAGGCTTGTTTACTGGTGCCTCCTGAAGCTAGAAATGCCACATTCTTTAGACCAGTAGAAGTCTGAGCGGCCTTTGGAGAGTAACCAGTTGTATTCATTTCACGTTTGTTGACGTCCATTTCAAACGCCTTCAGAGTGTTGATTAAACCGGACAAAGTGACGGGATTTGGGTTGTTGAGGAAGTCCCTTTTTATCATCATGCACTGAAGACTCCATTCCTTTGGAAGCGAATCCAGAAGCTTCTTTATGGCAGCACGATTAGTGACAGATTTCCTGCCTTTTTCATTTTGGTCATCATATTCAGAAAGCTACTGATATGATCGGACCATGTCTCTTTTGCACCATGTCTCTTTTGCTCTCAATTAGCTCTTCATTTCCCTCGTAGTGTTCGATCAATGCGTGCCAGAGTTCATTAGCAGTTCTGTATTCTTCAAACATATTGCAGTCGTCAGTTGACAAAGCCATGGTTAAGGCAGCATGTGCACAACGGTCGCATTGGATTAGAGCTTTGTCTTCATCGGTGAAAGTTGTGGGGTCGTTGTTGTTGACTATCACATCTCCTTGAACTATCGTTGGAACATGGGGTCCATCGATGACAGAAAGCCATAGGTTGTAGTCAGTGAATTCGAAGAATGACTTGATTCGATTCTTCCAAGTACCGAAATCTTCAGCTCCTTTCAACTTTGGTGGTCTTGTGGTGGTTCTGGTCTCAAGTCCAGCTTGAGCAATTGGACTTAGCTGATTCACCGACATCTTGTCTTGTTTTTGACTTAAGAAAGCTGATCAGAGGTTAAATTCGCTGATTGACTGCTGGAGAACAATTTCGCCGGAGAAATAAGTAATTTCGCCGAAGATCTTCGCTGGTCAACTGTCTTTGCCGGTACGCGGAGAAATCCTGCACGAGCGAAGAAGCTAATTCCGCTGATACAATAAACACACACGTTAGTTTGGCTTATTTCGCCGGATACCGCGATAAAAACGTTGTGGTTCTTTATCGCGGTTCTCGAAGTCGCCTTCGATAATTTCGCTATAGGGACAATTGGCACTATTTCGCTGGAGATCGACAACTTCGCTCGAGTTTTAGTCGGCGAAACTGACAATTAAGCGATGTTCAAAATGATTTCGCTATATTCAAGCTTAAGTTCGCTATATTCAAAAGTACCTTCGCTGTATTAAAAAATAAGTTCGCTCTATTCAAAATAACTTCGCTATATTCAAAATAATTTCGCCAACCAGAGGGTTTAACACGAACTAAAACCCTCTAATCACTCAAAAACGGCTCAAAAACCATGTTTAGATGCATCAAAATGTCCAAAATAATTCCCTAATCACAGATTAACAACAACCTATCGATTAAACACACCAAATCAATCCATTTTAAGTCCAAAAATTTGAAAAACCCTGAAACTTTGAAAAACTTTCAAACTTTGAAAAATCTTAACACAAACACAACAACCAAGAGCACTAAGGCTCTGATACCAAATTGTAGATCCCAATATCAATCCGGATCACAGTGGTTGATTGTTTTAGTCCAAAACACCTATCGATTAAGTGTTTGTACTATGAGAAAGTTAAGAAAAATCAAGAATGAAGATGAAGCTAATGGATTGATGAATACAACAAGTGTTGTATTGAATCCAAACAAGAATGTAAATCAATAAAGCACCTTGGATATCAGATTTAAGCACAATAGCAAAGATTGAATGTAAACAACACTTTCATTCACCAAAAGAGCCAAAAGCTTGGCTAGGGCTACAATGCTTGGGTATTTATAGATCCTGACTTGCCAGCATAATTATAATTATGCTGGAATCTTAACTATACCAAGTCAGGTTTGCTAGTTTCAACTAATTACAAAATAAGCCCCTAGACGAATAAGCTACAAACTATAATTAAACTAATCCAGTACAAGTATGAACGATCTCAAAAGTTCCAACAAACTTTGTCTTCAGTCATCTTGCAATCTTCATGTAGTCATGTACTGTCTTTGGATAGCTTCAGCTTTAACAGCTTCTGTTGTATGGATCTTCACCGAATTGTATATCTAATCAAGAGTGCGGAATCCTCTTGATCAGAATGTCACAGAAACGAGTAGAAAGCAGTTCACAATCAAACTGGGTTTCTATTGATTATCAATTACAAGAATTACAATCAATCAAACCCTAACCCACACAAATTCGTCCAAGCTCCTATTGCTTTCATGAATTCTCTCTAAAATCTGTTTTGGCTGATTAACCTAAACCCTAAAGCAAAGCCTTGTTTATATAACACAAGGTTTGCAATTTGGGCCAAGGTTTCCAACATGGGCTGCGATCCGGGCTAGACCCAATTCGTCCCATATCCCCATAAGCATGGGTTTGGTTAGCCCAAACATTATAACTAACTATTACAAAGCTAAACCTGCTAACCGTTTATCGTTTTAACTAATTACAAGATATCCAAAGAGCAAATCTAAGCTGTTGTCACAAATATGCACCAACAAACTCCCCCTTGACAATAGCTTCATAAAATAACTTTGTCTTCAGTCATCTTGCAATCTTCATGTAGTCTTGTACTGTCTTTGGTCTTTGGATAGCTTCAGCTTTAACAGCTTCTGTCAGCAACAGACTCCCCCTAAGCTGATGTATCCAATCACCAAGTCTTCAACACGTTAGCACTTGAGTAAACTCCAGTTTAGCATTTGCAAAGCAATCTTCAAACTCTTCAACTTTGTCTGCAATGTAGAAAGGAGGTTCTTCCATGCATCCAATCAAACTCTCATCTTCACAGCAACACACCGCTTCAATCTGTATACTATAAAACAAACATCTCGAGAAACCATAAGAATTTTTCAACAAAGTTAAATAAATTATTATTATTCAAGAGATATTTAAATTGTATTACAGATTAAGCATTTTCAACTTATCACCAACACGCAAAACTTTTTGTCCAACACACAAGAACCTCATGATTTTAAAATTTTGAACTCACTTTCTAACCCCGTCTCCCACTATCAGTAACAATTCCTCCAAGAATAACAGTTTTCCGTACGTTAAGAATTTTAAACAGAAAAAGACACTATTTTTGGATTTTTTTATATTTTCTGAAAGCAAGTAAATAACAAAAGCATAAACACTCTATTTTTGTGAGAATCACCGGTAAGAAGATCATATCAGCACAATTAAACTGTTTTCACACTATTAGATAATTCTTTATTTAATTTTTCGTGAAAAGCAGTCCAAGACGATTACCAGTATGTTTGTCTACTTAAACAAAATGCAAGAACATTTCAAGTACGATTACCGTATGATACGTTAAGGTAATATTATTACTGATATACTAGTGTGTCCCACTTCAGGATATACCCCCACGATCAAGGTATGCACAAAGATTCATCGTAGTAGGTGAGTATACTGAATTCATCCGTTTTGTTTTTCAACGTTTAGATAATTGGTGATCAGGTCAGTACTTCCGTATAGCAAAGAGACTAAAATATCTAACGAGGGCTAAGACAAATACCATTTTTTTGGTACGATTTATGCATTTTGCACTTTTTGAATGACTCTCTAGGAGAGCTTCTTCATTTACGGGATTTGGCATTTTTTGCTCTCTTAAGATATCCTGGTTGTGCCTAGGTCAGCATGTATCTGGATGCAGCAGAAGGACAACCCTGATATCCCCAGATGAAAGAACCGTATAAAGACCCAAAACTTCATATTTTGGCAATCTATCAACGCAAGATTTAAGGTCATTAAACCATACACCACTGATGTGTTCCCCACTCATACTCAGTTGTATTTAGGTTTATATCACATTAGTAAGTTGATTATTTCATGCTTTTTGCCTACTGGTACATCATATGATGAAGCTGCTATCACACTTAAGCATTTTAATTTCATTTTCAGTGTGAAAGTCTAAGTTGCTGATGTACTATCATTTCTTCTTTTTCACATAGTGATAACGCATTTTTGATTTTCTATTTTTTTTATGTTTTTGATTTTTCAATGTTTTTGTATTTTTTATTTTTAAGAAAAGAAGTAAACTATTTACAAAATTCTTATGAAAAACCAGTTATTCAGGATTCCTCATCCCGTTGAGTTCGACTAAATGTTCAAAGCGAGCCCTGTCAAAAGCTTTAGTATAAAGATCTGCCAGGTTATCTAGTGTGTCAACTCTATGAAGTTCAATTAGTTTCTTTTCAGCACTTTGAACTTCATTTTAAATCATTTAATATTCACATGTCCACCATCATAATTTTCAAACTTTGTCAACAATCTCACATCCCCCGTCATGTGCCTGGAGCAGCCACTGTCAACATACCACAAGTTGATAATCCCCCTTAGCAGCTACTGCACACACCAACTAAGAAATTAGTTAGATTGGGGGACCCAAGCCTTAATGGTCCTGGGTCGTCCAAATTCACCAACTACTGGAACATCCATCCAATATCCATTACTCCTAACTGGAGTCTTGGATCTCAGACCTGTTGATGAAATTTTATTTTGATTTCCACTAGGTCTATGGTCTTGAGGGTTCCTATATGTAATTGGACTATTTGACGTTTGAAAATTTTGATTTTGGTACGTTGAGTTTTGATTCCAAGAAGCTTGATTGTTATAATTTCTAAAGCCATTGTTATAAAAAGTTCGACCACCATTATTCTGGTATCGATTTTGATATTGACCTTGAATTCTGAAATTATTTGAATTATAATTGTTCATTCTAGGTGAACTGCTTCTAGGTCTCTCATATCTTCCTGATGTAGATTCAGGCTGAAATCTTGGTTGATTTCTTTGAAAACGTGGAACTTGTGGAGTTCCTTTTCCATCCTTATTTACACCAACAACAACATTCTCTGGTTGCTTAGGAGCATATTTCTTTGGAGAATTTGCAACTTTCTCCTCATTATCACCTTTCTTCTCATGTGATTTCCCTCTTTGTTTCTCACTAACTTGTGCTTCAGTCTTTTTGTTAGGAGAACAATTGGCTACATGCCCCTTTGTGTGACACCTAAAGCACGATCTCCTTTTCGAAGACTTATTAGCTGGAGTCTTTGAGGTAGACCCCTCATCAGATAATGATGCATTGGAAGAATTTGGTTCAGTTTGCTTAATTTCAGACTTTTCTACGGTCTTATTTTTTGCAAACTCTACATTCAATTCGTTTTCAATAACAGTGGTTTCATTTTTCATATCACTACCTTGAACAAAATTAATCTTTTTAACAAAAAATTGATTTTTACTCTTAGGAGGTGAATTTTTATTTTTTAAAGGTTCCCTGTTATTGTTCTTCTTAGCATCATCACTCTCAGACCCCTCACTTTGACTTGATACGAAACTACTTGGTGCAGTTGACATAAAGTCTGTTAGCTCATCTTCATCAGGCAGGAATGAATAGTCATGACTAAGAGGAGGTGGGACTTCATTAAAGCCCTGGAAGCCCACACTGGTCTTGTCATTACTCTTCTTTAACCTACCCATCATGTGTTTCATAAGAAAAGTAGAGTCCCTGAATTGACTTAATTTCTTTTCAAGTTCAACAATTTTGAGTTGTGCATCTGACAACTCTTTGCATTTTTCAGAAATCTCTTTTGTTTTCTCAGCCATCATGTCATTAGCTAAGTCTATGACTTGAAGTTTTTCGTTTAGTTTGCAGGTTAAAGCTTCAATTTCACTTTCATAACCTTTTATCTTCTTCAAGTATAAAGATTCGTTTCTTTTAGCAAAAAAGTTTGATTCTTTAATGTTAGACATCTCGCTTAACAAACTTTGGTTTTGTGTGGACAACCTGTCAACCTCACCCTATAATTAACAACATTTTAAACACACAGAATTAGATTGTACCTCTTCCTCATGAACTTCTGTAGTTTGATCAGCAACGACCTATTCAGCTTCACTCTCTCTCTCTACTTCAGCATCCACTTTTGCTTCAGCATTCTCCACTTTAGCTTCAGCATCATTCACAGTAGTTTCAACCTCATCAACTGGCACTATCTCTGCTATGAATGCCTGAGTGGCATTCTCATTATCTTCTAGATGAACACTCCAATCATATGACCCTTCTCGTGCTGTAGAGATCAAAGGTTTATTCTTTTTGACATCTTCATTTCCTTGATACCTCTTTTCTAATTGTAACACCCATCTAATTACTACTTTATTTTAATAAAATTTCATACGATTTATATAAAAGGTGCCTAGATTAAAACATAGTTACCAAAACAAAGTTCCCAGTAATCAAAACTAGTCAACAACCGACTAGTTAAAACATTCATGACCTAATTAGCAAGTTGTTTACATTCAAATGAAATAGAAACATTGTTTAACAAAGTTATGAAATTGCGGAAGCTTCAAAAGTTGTGTTCGGTTCTTCAAAACTTGCTTGACCGCCATCCGTATTCTTGCAATACCTAGAAACTGAAATGTATACATAAAAACTAGTATTAGAGTTCTTAGAGATATTATATAATAGAAACTACGATCAAACGGATTCAATTAGCTATAAGATGCAAAAAGTTACAAAAATTTCAGGGCTCTACCGTAACTTACGGTGTATACCGTAAGTTACGGTAGTCACTTGATGTTTCTGGTCTACCGTAAATCAGTAGAGATCTACCGTAAAGCTTCTGATCTCTACCGTAAGTTACGGTAGTCACTGCAAGTCTATGTTTTGACTGATTTGATTATGAGGCCCAAATCAACTCTCGGATTTCTCATTCTTACAAACCAACATGTTAAATTCTCATCTTCTAATATGTCGTTTATCAACATTAACAAAAGACCAATTTACTATATCACGAAGCATTCGCCACACATTAATCGATTATTTGAACCGTTTGGCTCATCTACGGAATCCTCCATTATGATGACTATCAACAAGTTGTAACCAAATCCTGGTCTTATTAATCAATATAGCGAACATTATCGCTTCAAATTAAGACAACCTTTATTCTACAATTCACTATACTTATGCAAATTATCAAAGTTTACCCAATGTAACGAGTCACGTTACATACCTTCAATGCACGCCCTTCAAACGCAAGTCGCCACCGGCTTGTCCACTCGACGCTCCGGTATCTTTTCCTATAGAGTTCAATCATGATATGTTTAGAACTCCTTTTTAATCATATGTCGCATAAATTGCCCAAGCATCACAATTATGCGTTTTAACTTTAAAATTCAGTTTCAAGCCTTCTTTGAGGCATTTCTACGAACACAAAAAGGGCCAGAATTTTATATCTTTTATATTCTAATTCTTGGCTTGTCACATAGCCTAGATTAACATAAATTGAGCTACCACATATATAATCAAACATCATATTTTTCAGAAATCAGTTTCTATGAATCAATTTACACTAGAATAGCCTTCTAAACCCTAGTGTTCATCATTTTCTCACAAAACCCATGAACCACCTTCAATGTGTTCATGAAATTTCCTGAATTTAGACATGATTTCACATGTTGTTGCCTAGGTTTTACTCCTAGACACTATATCATCCCTATTCCACCCAAATAGCAAACATGCAACATCTAATTTCAGATTTCCCAATTTCATGAGAATTTCAAGTGAGGAATTTTCATCAAATTTTACATACCTTACGATCTCCTTGCAATGGGGATCAGTAATCTATGCTCGATTTTCGTTTTGGACTTGATTTGATCCTTCAATTAGGAGATTTTAGCAAGAAACTAGGGTTTTGGGGAGCTTGGGTTCGCCGCCTGCTCTGGTCGATCTCCACAACACACAGACAAGTGTGTTTGTGTTTTATTTTATTTTATTAATATTAGTTTTCATTTTAACACTTTTGGCCCTCCAACTTTCATTCTCTATTTGTTTTAACCCTTAACTACTCTTAAGTCTTTATCTAACTAGGTTAGTGTCATTCCTAGTTAGTTTATCTTACTAATTTATTTGCAACTTAATTGCAATTTAAGAAATTTGTATTTTCGGGATGTTACACTAATGCATCCCACATATCCTTTGAATTAGTGTACTTCTTAAAGGTATGCTTGATGCCATCAGGTAAGGACATTTTTATTGCAGCCAAGGCTCTCTTTTCAGCATCAACCACATGTTTCTCAGATTCATCCATCTTCTCATAAGACATCACTATAACTCTTCCATCAACACGACGTGTGGGAGCAATGTATCAATCTATCATACAATACCACTTTCTGATATCTTCACTCTTCACAAATCCCTCACTCCTCTTTCCAGACAGAATATTCTTTGACGTTTCTCAGCTTTGGCCAATTCTTAACAGTCTCACTGACCTTATCCATTTTAACCATCTTTAAACACGCTTTTACCGTAACCATACTGATAAAACCGTATAAATTTTTTTCGAAAACTGTTTTTACCAAATTATACCGTTAGAATCGTCTCGAAAAAACGAATCCAACGATATATAATGTTAAAAACCAAATTTGGGATTTTCCAGAGTCTTATTTTGTCCTGAAAATCCAACGAATCCAACCGTGCAAACGGTTTAGTCAGATGAGCTATGGATCACTTTCTATTTTTGAAAACGTTAATTCCTCTATACGTATCTAATTACTCCACAAAAATAAATACTCCACCTTTTAATTCCTCTAGATAATTTCACTGGCAAACCAACTTAATTATGCTAGGTCACGCTAATTATGCTAGCAAACCAAGTTAAATATGCTGATAGAGTAATTATAATTATGCTGGTAGAGTAATTATAATTATGCTGGCGAGTCAAGTTAAATCCGCTGGCAAATCAAATTAATTATGCTGGTAAACTTAATTTCGCTGGTTAATTATACTGATCAGATTAATTTCGCTGGTCTGGTCAAGTTCGCTACTACGACGATTGTTAATTAGGCCGTTCACCAAAATAATGTCGCTGAGGACTATTAAAATGGTTACCAAAGTCGCCTTTGGATTTTAATTTCGCCGGTCACCGATGTTAAATTCGCTGGATCAGATAATTCCTCTGGTTTGTCAGCGGAATTGTTAAATATGCTAGCAAATTTTGGAAACTCAAGATGTTCGAAATCTCTGAAGATTTTCCAGATTCTTTTAACAGTTTCCTGCAAAATCGAAACACTAAAATCAATCAATTTTTTCAAAAATTTTGAAGAACGCGAAGAACAGTCTTCGAATCTTCAAATCTGTCTAGCCAAAATTCCTTAACCAATCAACCAGAACTATCCCGAAAACCTGTAAATCAGCAAAATCAAACAAACAAACTGATCAAACACAAACAAAAACGCAGAATATATCAGAAAATCAATAATTTCGAAAACCCTAGTTTTCAGATTTTAAATTTTTTGAAAATTTCTTCAGGTTTCTGCAGCCACCAATTCTGAACCGAGCTTCTTCAAGAGCCTAATGCTCTGATACCAATTATAGATCCCCTATTCGTATGGATCGTCACAGAATTGTCAATCCAATCAAGAGTGCGGAATCCTCTGGATAAGAATATCACAGAAACGAGTAGAAAGCAATTCACAATTGTCACAACCCCCGATTCCGTCCAGGGTGGGTCGGGGGTCGTGACAGAAGGTGGTATCAGAGCCACTGCTTGAAGCCAATAAGTGTTGTAATAATAATACCTAAGTTCATATAAAAGAGTTAGGAGATTGCTATTAACTGGTAGCACACATGATAGTATTTAGACTTGAACTAAAGAAAAGATGCCTTAGTATAAAATTCGAGATAATCTAAGTACTTGTGTAAATAAAGTATGATGGGTTTTGATATATCATGAGAATGGTAATTAGAATATTGCAAGATATGATAAATAAGCAAGATTTAATAGTAATTATTGCTTATTGATATTACTTGGGCTAGAATAAGATATATTACGGGAAATATAAGTTTCCTTGATTCTGGATAAAAGCCCTAATGAAAGAGGCACTTTTGAAAAGATACTATTTATGGGAAATAGAAATTTTCTCCGACAAAACTGGGTATGGTGTAGCAGACTCTCCAGTTTGTTCGGATATACTGAGGTTACCGCTCCGGCGCGAATCAGATAATACGGGGTATATAATATGTTAAATAAGTAACAAGATTTCCCTAAATAGTATCATGATCAGATATCTAACTGGTTTTTGGAAATATGAATCTGTTAAATACATTTGACCTGATAAATGGTATGTTTATTTCAGCATGTGAAATATGTGATTATATAGATATGTATATCTATAAGAAATTTCAAAAGTCAATTTGGAATAAAGCATAAGCATCTGTGTCTAGATTTCTTTATTAGGAATCTCTTTTCCAATATCAAACATTATTCCGTTTGATCATCTGTCTCGTAGTTCTTGTGATAAAATAAACAATGGAAAATCTTTAAGTTAAAACGCCATCAAAAGAATTTCTAACGCGTTACCATAAACTATTAATGCAAGAAAGAAGCATGAAAAGTTGTGCTAATGCACAAGAAAATACATAAAAATTTAATTATAAATCCACAGACGTTGAAGTATATCACACACAACTTTCAAGGCAAGACCTTTGGAAAATATAAATTGGCCACAATAACACCAATGTTAATTCCGTCAGTAGAAGAACTAAAAGCAGCACTTTGCCATATGATCCTATAAAACGACATGAAATCTCGCTGAGGTACACTAGAACAAGATTTCACAAAAACATCGGTGCACAATCTAATCAGAGTCATAAGAATTAGCACTGAAAAAGGAGTCATATACTTTTGCAAATTCTCTATTTCATTTTATTTGACATTCCCTGATAATATCATTTAATAACGGTTATCACTCGAAATTTCAGATATAAGTCCTTATATGTCTTTTATTGAAAATTCTGACTTCTGCATATAATAAGTTGACTTTTGCATATCTACTTTTCCTAACGATCATCATATCAGAAGGATTTATTCATAGTAGCAAATATTGATTCATTTCATTTCTTGGTAAATCCACACGTTACACATGCACCGTTGGTTGCGCATGTGGTTCGTTTAAATTCTAAATTCCACTGGAGGGCTTCATTCTAATTTATCGTTTTATCCAAACTCAAATATCCTTTAGTTAGGTTTGATTTTGGCACGGTGAACCGCATTATAGTTTTGTTATAACCATGTCCGAACTTTCTTATTTAAACTCATTTTGTTTAAACCGAGTTCAATTGTTTAAACTTGCTCGTATTACATATTCAATTCAAGGTTCCATATGATGAATTAAAACCATCATATTCGGAATAATCCTAACAAGCATTTCAATTCTTTTGAACTATAACATGCTTATGTGATCCTCGAAATCACTAAATTATTTCTTTAATCACGATCACCTTGTGGTGACATTTTCACAAAATCTGAAGATTTCGCTAATCTCGGATTTAAATATTTAATTATTTATATTAAATCCACTTTGTTGATTTATTCTATACAAATAATCATAAAATAATCATATGCTCAGATAAAGATACCCAAATTCATATTTCGGTATATCTCTTAATAGTTATTACAAATATAGTATTACTATATTTTAAACCATTACGGTGAGGAAATTATATTTTTTTATATATATAGGTATAAAAACTATGTTTGAGATATACTCTCATTTAAAGTATTGTTTAGTTATTTATTAGTGATAATTTTATTATTAATAATTATATATTAATAGTAGTAATGTTTATTTTTAAATACTAGGATTATTATTAAGGGAAGGTATTGGATAACCTAGCCTTAGTTAGGCATGGACTGATCACCTATGCTTAAACAAGGCAGCACTAACCAATATCCACTCATAATAATAACTAGTTAAAATATATAAATTAAGTCATCATACTTATTTAGTGAATCTTAATTATATATAAATATATATATATATATATATATATATATTTTTATTATTATATTTCAAAGAATTAGAGGGACGAATAAAATTATATAAATTGTCTATCACATGTTTTGTAAAGAAAATAATCATATAAGAATAATATGATAAGTCATCAACTACATTGGGTTAAGGGAATATTATGATATATAAGATACGGTTTAGACAGAGATACAAATAATATAATATAATGGTTGGTCATGTCAAAACAACTTGTTCTTATTATATTTCAATCACTAGGATATAATATGAAAAATATGGTCACTAATAGTGTACTATCACATTGTTTCACAAATTAAAATAACTTGGAACTCTAAATAATGATACACTAACTCTATTGTCTTTTTGTATCTTTACAATTCACTCATTTCAAACACTTTGATTTTCTCATATCATAAATATTTGACAAATCATTTTTCATGCTTTTACTTCATTTTAAACCTGTCAATTCTTCCCCAGTTGCCAATCAAAGTAAGCTTTCTTTTGACAAAGAATTTTATTGATTCTAAAACTCCTTCACATTCATATCTATTGATCATATATCTTTTGGCTTAAACCTAGTCACTTTGGAAATTTATATCATTTCATCTCATTCGGTGACAATCGATTTCTTGAACTAATCCAGTTGAACCATTGAATCCGACTTATGGTACAACTCGTATTTCACAAAAATTTGATATTTTAAATTCTGTGTCATCTACCTTAATACTGTTCTTATTGAAATAAAATATGACATAAAAGAAATATAATAACCCAAATACACTTGGGAATTGGAATCTGAGATAAAAAAAAAGTATTCCTATTTATTCCAGTAAATCTCGAGGACGAGATTTTTATTAAGGTGTGGAGAATGTAACAACCCTCATTAAAAGTCCTATTTATTTTATCTAAAAGGAAACCCTAATTAAGATACCCAAGTAATTCTACGCAAACCCTAAAAATTTCAGAACAATCAGAATCAGGATTAGGGCCCTTAAAACTCAGGGGGGGGGGGGGTATTCCCTACTCAACGATTATCTTTATAGATTGCTGTCAAAATTGAATTTAAAAGTTTCGTCGACTCAGCTGAGCTAGTCCCACACGTGGCAACCCTATGCCTAAAAATAAGTTTCACGCGGGCCGCCTCAAGTTAGCTTAAAACTCACGCGGGCCGCCTAAGGGACAAAATTCGGCTATAAATACAGGAGATTGGGACTTGAATTCTGGCTTCAGAACGACGCTCAAATTCACTTTGTGCGCTGAGATATCGTAGAAATACTCCAATTAACACACACAGGCACTAAATCGACGCCGCAATCAGGGTATTAGCACGATCGCTGCTACGATTCATTTTCCGACGATCAATATATCCAATGGATGTTTAAGTGCCGCCCACATTAGGGTTATACTTTATCGTTCGTCATTAATTTGACGGATCATCGTTAATTCGATGGATAAAGTATTATACTTTGTCGTTCGTCATTAATTTGACGGATCATCGTTAAATCGATGGATGAAGTATTGCACTTTGTCGTTCGTTGTGAAAATTTGATCTCGTAAGTTATCGTAAATGCTGGATTGATTACTAACCCAGAATTGTGTGCCTGTTATTAAAATTAGGTTGAAAAGGCTAAATCAGTAGGCTAAACTCTGCCCGTATAAATCTGCAAAGTGAGTCATTCTCCTTTTCTCACAGTTTGTGAGTCATTCTCTTTTTATCAAATATTTTACAATACCTCAAATTATTTTCAAGGTTATAATTACAGGGACTAAGTCGTGGATATCTTGAATTACTGGTTAGTGGGGTATTGTGCACATTACTAATTTCTCCCAGTTAGGTTCATTGACCTACTCGAGATAATCACTGTTAGGTTCATTGACCTACAGGGATAATCATCACTATTTAGGTTCATTGATCTAAATAGTGGTATGACCATCATCACCATTGTGACATGTCACCATTGTGACAGAATGCCAGATAAAAATAAGATAGAAGCCATTGTAATCGCTCTTATGCTGTAATTATTAACTATGCATCATTATGAAAAATAGAATGATTCACTCAGTATTTCCCGCTGACAAAACCTTTTTAAAAAACTTTTCAGGTAATTACAGTAGATTGGAGTAAGAGATGATACGGCACTGAAAGGCATCAAGAAGTGGTTTATTTATTAATTGAATCAAAATAAGAAATATTGTTTTATGTAATAAAATTTATCTTTATTAAAGCTACCATTATAAAACATGGGTTTATCCCATTTATTTATTAAATAAAATCTGGTGTTTTCTAAACTCTGATATTTTTCCTAACTCACGGTCCTGATAAAATTTCCGCTGCAACGTTTTTTCAAAATAATCACCGGTACCGCTGGACTGTTCACGGCACCTGATTCCGTCCAGGGTGGGTCGGGGGTCGTGACAACAATCAAACTGGGTTTCTATTGATTATCAATTACAAGAATTACAATCAATCAAACCCTAACCCACACAAATTCGTCCAAGCTCTTATTGCTCTCACGAATTCTCTCTAAAAATTGTTTTGGCTGATTAACCTAAACCCTAATGCAAAGCCTTGTTTATATAACACAAGGTTTGCAACTTGGGCCAAGGTTTCCAACATGGGCTGCGATCTGGGCTAGACCCAATTCGTCCCATATCCCCATAAGCATGGGTTTGGCTAGCCCAATCATTATAACTAACTATTACAAAGCTAAACCCACTAACCGTTTATCGTTTTAACTAATTACAAGATATCCAAAGACCAAATCTAAGCTGTTGTCACAAATATGCACCAACAAACACGTTCACATTATACCATCATACTAGGGACTTCTACTCTTAATCAAAATCAAATCAACCTTTCTCATACACTTATAAGATCTTATGGATGTTATATGATCGTTTTACCAAAGACTCTTTTCAACATCAACAAATCATTTGTTAAATTTTAATCACTAAGCCCTTTTGCAAAATTTCTTTTCTAAGGATCGACGCTTTCACCTCCAAAATTTAAAATTTCTTGTTTTGGTGCAAATGAAGCGAACTTATTTTCGAAAACTTTTTCTACACCGCTTAATTCGCCATTTAAATTTCAAAACACGTGGGCTAGAAGACTTCATGAGGACCGACAATTTTCAACATACGTAAACTTTTTGAAGCCATAGTAGCATTCCCATTCATTACAAAATACATTATGCTTAACCAATGAGTACTTTATATCCTCTTACATATGCAAACTATATTCTACCCTTCAAACTAAGCTCAATCTAATTTTGATTCGATAAACTAAACGTTTCGTTTAAACAACTATACATGCATATCATCATACACGTTTTAGTCATTGCATCACGACAATTTCAGTTATATCATTCGTATTTACATGCTGAACCTTTTTGAGCACTTTTACATGCTTAACTTTGTTATATGTTAATAAATACTATATACGCAATCATTAGTATTCGTACTCACACTCTCATTCATATTCATAATAATACATTTTATGCTCATACTTATAATCGTATTCATACTTATACTCATGCGTTTTATGCTTACACTTATATTTTATACGTTTCATGCTTATACGTATACTCATACTACTCGTACGTTTTATGTTGATACTCATACTTACGTGCATATTCATACTTAAACTTATACTTATGCTCGTACTTTCATTCATACCCATGATTCATACATTCGTACCTATACGCGAGCGTAATCCGAGGGATTCTCTTGCGTGGGTCTCGTACATACTCAAGCATGGACTTGCATACATACTACATTCTTACACATACACATTCTTAATTTTTAAATTATGTATACCCTAATTCATACACAACTAGTACAAGCTATGCGGATCATGCGACGATCAATAGAATCTTGGGTGCACACGGGATTATAGTGATAAGCGCATGAGAATCCTAGAGTGTACTACTGTGTATGGTAAGACACGGAATGTAACATGACACCGAATACGAAACGGACGTAATGTGGTCAAAACATGGTGGATACGCCGCTGGTACTTCCTATATATAAGTGTTTTCACCATGTTACCAAAATATCGTAAAACGTGCCATGAGAAATTCAGTGTTTTGCAGACCTTTGGACCTAATGCAAACTTTAAACAACTCACAAACACATTATATCCGATTATCCACGACGAGACTTCATCTTTAACACGCTACTTTCGTCTATCTAATACTTATATCATTCATATATGCATTCATTAAGAGTCAATCGTTCGCCCCATACTCCTATTATTCTCCATTATCCTTTCTTTCATACGAACCTCGTTCACAATCAAACTAGTTTAAACATTCGAATCCTAACTTATCTTATTACCTTTAGAACCGTCTTTCTATTCTTTATTCTTGTGTAAACGTATTTAGTAGGTCGTTAATACTTTATTTTACCAAACTTTCTCGTTCCACTCAAGAAGCAATTTTTATGAATATGTGGTCTATTACTACCTTTAAAACTTCCTATGCAACCAACCTTACTTTTATTTATTTCAAACCATTATATAAAGACCTCCTTCGTAAATACAATACATTTGTAAAGCAACTCCAAATTTAACTATTCAAGATCGATTTTACTATGCACGTTTCACTCATGCTTATGCCTCAAATTCATTTTAGCCAAACAAATCCTCTTACAAACTTATTTTGGCTATTCTCCCAAAATTTCGTACTTTTCAAAACTTTTCAAAATTTCCAAATCTAAAATTCTTGCCAAAACTATTTCAAATCTACCTCTTGAATAAATTTCGGGACGAAATTTCCTAAAGGAGGGGAGACTGTAACGCCCTGCATTTTCATACTTCCCATATTTAGAAACCGTTGCTTAAAACTCTATTTTTGGAAGTCATGTGTTCTTGTAATCATTCTTTCTTTGTAACCGTTGTAAAATCCGAGACTTGGATCATAAATAAAACTTGTATTTTGTTAAATACATGTTATACGTACTTTATACATGCTCATACATTCGATTTCGTGGAACAATTGATGCTTATTCGTAATTCTTGGAAACTAGGTGCTAAACTTGCAATTATGTGAAACTTATGCATAAAACGTGTTTTGATCGTAAACGAAACTTGAATACGACCTTCATATGCTTAATTATACACTAATCATGTTCCTCATACCTTAATGGGCCTTAAACTATGCTTAAATGGCGAAACTAGTCCCTAAAACACCTAAAAAGGGCCTAAATGACAACTTGAGGGGCCTAAGTGTAATAAACTCAAACTTCAGCCACACCTCCACATGGGCCGTGTAAGCTAACCCTGTGGGTTACGCGGGCCACCTGAGACCTCCCAGATCAGACTCTTCATTTCTTTTATGCGATTTTGTGCGGGATTTGATGGTTTTTGAGTTTTTAACCGGGTTTTTGGCATTAATTACACCTCTAACTCAACCCTAACTCATTCCCTTTATAAACCAACACTTGTCCAAACCTTTGACATTTTAGAAACACTCTCACCACTATCTCAATCACTCGAAAACGTAGCTGCAAGTGCAAGTTCGGACAGAAGTACCAAGTGTAGGATCGTGAAACGACCTAACGAGTCGATCAGAAGAGTGCCCTGACAGAATCAGAGGCGGAATTCATTGATTCTGTCTTTTTTTAGCTTGTTTAACACTAGAAATCACAAATTTGTCTCTGTTTATTGATCTGCTAACAGTTTACAAGCTGGAGACGTTTTGGCAGGGCCTCGCCGTCAATTACAGAACTACTTCACTGAGATTTCTCTTGGGTGGGCTATATATAGGCCCCTGATTCCGCTTGAACATGTACATGTTCATTTCAAGCGAAATCAGAACATTAACATTCCAGCGGAATTAAACACTAACACTCGAGCGGAATCAAGTTTATATGAGATTTTGCTTGAAAATGACTAGCTGTCATTCCAAGCGGAATCAGCCCTAATTCTCACTTTCTCAATTTCCGTGCACAATACAATCAGCCCTAAACTAAGACTCGAACGAAGATGAAGTCGACAGACAACTGCACCAACAGACTCCCCCTTGAATGTTGACGGAATCTTCAGTGAGAGTCTTCAACACAACTCTTCAATCTTGATCAGTCTTCATCAGGAATCTTTCCTGGAATCATGTACCCAGTTTTTTCTCTGGCTCTAACTCTCGTCAGACTCCTCGTTGGGATTTTTCTGTCTGGAAATTGTTATCGCCATTGAAATCAAATCCTGGCTTTTTCAGTTTAAGCTCTTCACAGGTTCTGATGCATCTCCTGGCCTTCCGTAGCAACAGGATCAGAAACCTACACAACTCAATCACTCATAAAACAAACAAATTTTCACATTTGAAAATCTTATCAAATTTGAAACATTCTTAAATCTGATTCAAATTAGAGAATCATTTTAAACATTTCAAACCAATTAACCAAACCATCTGTTCATCATGTTTAGCCTTTGAGATTTTGAAAATCAGCTCTTCATCAACAGTTGTCGAAAATCTTTTTGGATTTTTTCAGAATATGTGAACTAAATGCAAAAACAGAATTCAAAAGCAGAAATGAAATATGTACAAACACTATTTTTGTGAGTTTGCGAAAGAGGATCATATCAGTTTTCAGACAAATCACAAGCACCGTTAAGCTTTTAATCGTTTTAAGTTTTAAACAATTCACATAGATTGACGATATTGTTGTCCACATAAACTCAATCTAAAAACCTTCGAAATGCTTACCGATACGTTAAGGTATATTCATTATGCACTAAGTTCTTATGGACCCCACGATCTCAGCATATCTCCTCATCATGTAATACACTGACTCAAGTAATGCCTTTAAACTTTGATCAACTGTGATTAGTACGAAAACAACTCAGAATATTTAAACATTAACAATCAGGTCGATACTTCCGTATACGCAGAGAAAGTCCAATGTTTAAACAAAATAAGAAACTAAAAACAAGTTGAAATTGTTTAGGCTTTAACCACCAGGTCGATACTTCCATATACGCAGAGGTGATCCAAAGCTTAAACGAAACACCAAAGAAAATAAACAGAACGTTTAGGCACTAACATCCAGGTCGATACTAACGTATACGCAGAGGATGTCCAATTCTTAAACAAAATAAAGAAATAAAACAAATTTAAATCTTTGCAAAATAAAACACACAATCACAGCGTTATTTTCAGTAAAGTTGTGAAAGCTCACAAACTTAACCAGTTTTTATGCTTTTGGCATTCAGCGATTACTGAGCAGGTACACAATCAAGAAGGACAAAACTAAGTACTATGCTTTCGATCATGTTTCCCACTAGAACTAGTCTATTTCATTTTTGTTTGTATCGTTATCGCAAATCTACTAGTCTAGCTGAGCCTATCGTCACATCTTTAGTGAGACCGTTTATCACTTTTAGACTTTACATTTCTTTAGCATGCTGTGATAGTCCACTGATTTTCTATCATTTCCTCTTGTTTCAGCAAAACTCATTTTTAAATTTTTCAATGTTTTTGACATTTTCAAATTTTCTGATTTTTTTTTCTCCCCCTAAAATCAAAATATATTTCAATTTTGATTTTCTGGAACAATTTTGAAAACAAACTGTACAAAGTTGACAAACTGATGAGAATTACTTCAATACTCCATCCACCTGGCGTAAACAATCAGAACTCCCCTTTACAACAAACTATTTTCTCATTATGATTTCAAAACACTTAAGTTTGTTTTAATCAAAATGGTTTTTCCGGAAAAAAAATTAGTTTGTGTGCTATTTATCAAACTCGGGGTTTCATCACTTTGTCTTTTTTTTCATCAATTTGACCGAAAGTTAAATCAAGTACAACTTAATGTCCTTGATAAAACATTTCTCAAGAAAGATGCCGATTCATGTTCCACGCTTAGCAACCTGGGAACTCTGGCAAGTCAGGTTTTTCTATTTAAACAGATTCACCCAAGCCTGACGGTCCTTGGGTGATTTTGAATTCTTGTTCAACAATGGTGGAAAATTTGCATCATCCATTGTTAGACCAGAATTCTCATTTTTTTACCTCAACACATGGCTCTTCTGGTTTTACCATACCAGATTCATTGCCTGAATGTGGCTTATCCGACTTTGATGAGCCAGATTCATCGCCGACATGTGGCTCCTTTGTTTCCACAGAAACAGATTCATCGCCAACAACTTTCTTCTTCTTTTTCTTCTTCTTCTTCTCTTCTGTCCTCAGATTTGTATCTGATGAATTCGTCTTTCTTGACTTTGCAGTCGAGGGAAGCAATTTATCAGAACTCTTATTGATACCAACAGATGAACCCGAGGACAAAATCTTCTCCAGATACTCTCTGGCCTTCTTCCTCTTCTTCCTCAGTCTGTCTTTTTGCCCCTGAGAAAGCTTCACTTTCTTTTCTTGAACTTTAGTTCTTGAACCTTCTGTTCTTTGGGCTTGACATTGACTGGTTTCTTCACCTGCTTCTGAGATTCAGCCCTCGATCTTCTCATTGATCTCATTGAGCAATTTCTAGCAATATGTCCAATGATGTTGTAGTTAAAGCATCTACTTGACTCAAACCTCCAACTCTGGCAGTTAACAGCAATGTGTCCTTGATAGCCGCATCTGTAACACACTCTGTTATCGTACCAATCACCATTTTCAGCCCAAACATTCAGATCAAAGCACTGTTTGGCTTGGTGATAATCCTTTCTTCTCTTGTTTGCTGGATTTGGCTTTTGAGCACTGTGGTCCGACCTGCACCACTTATTGCCAACAATTTTTGAGTTTTCATTTTTTAATTTTTTTAATTTTTGATTGCGATTGGATGATTGATCTGATGAACTTTTATTCTCTTTTTGTACATTTTTCAAATTTTCCTCTTTTTGTTTTTGTTCCACTTTCTTCTTCAAAGGTTTTTGCTTAGAGCATTCTCCCTTTTCAGTTGATTGCGGAACAGTTTCTTGAAATTTTTCTTTTAAATTCAAAAACAAATTCTTTTTTTCAATTTTTTCGTTTTCATCATCAGATTTTTCATCGCAATCTTCAACTATGACTTTATCATAGTTTGTGACATCGTCACTTATTGGAACTGAAATAATAGGTTTTGGACAGGGAATAGCTGAAGTATTCACAAACATCTTCAACTTTTCTTCCCATTCCTTGATTTTCTTTGAGCGCACTCTGCTTCCTTTTCAAGTCGAATAATCTTTTCAAGATGAGAATTGATTGCAATTTGTTTTTCAAGATTGTTTTTACCAATCATATCTCTCTCATTTTCTAAAATTTTTATTTGACTTTGAAAATCTTTTACAATCTTTACTTTTTCATTTTCCAAATTGTGTATTTGATTTTTCAAAACATTTTTTAAGATTTTTGTTTTCTAATGACAAACTCTCAACCTCCTTCAAGAGTTTGTCATTTTCAGATGTTAATTTCTCACAATTTTTTAGCAAAACAAGAATCTATTTATCATCAGCTTTTGTCTCAACCTTTAAAGCTGAAATATTTTCAACATGTTTCTTTTCCTCATGAACACTTTCATCCTTACTCTCTTTTTCTGATGAATGATCAAAGATAGGTGCATCTTCTTCAACCATTTTCTTTAATACTGGTTCAGGATTCACAGATACAGGTTTTTCAGATTCTACTTTCTCAATCTTGACAGCTGGAACTTGTTCAACCTGCCTTTTCACACTAGGTTTGATTTGCTTTTCTGTTGTTGCTGCTTTTACTTCTTTCTTAGCTCTGATCTTTTCTTTAACAATAACTGCCTTTTGATTCTTTCTTTTTGCATCTTGTTTTTCTTTCAATTTTTCAATTTTATCGGCATAAAATAACTTTCCCCTACGTTGATCAGATGGAAGTTGTTGTTTAAGATTTTCAAGTCTTTGGATTTCTTCTTCAAACTTGTCACCCTCTTCATCAGACGAATGATAAAAAACTGGAACTTTTTCAACAACTTCTTTTGCTGAGACTGTTTCTTCATTAGCCTGAAAATAACTCTCCTGTTGAGATACATAGTAATACAACATCATATCTTCAGTAGATTCCATGCTTTGGCAACAAATTTCACACAACAAACACTTTCTCAAGCGAAATCAAACTTTAAAATTCAAGTTAAAACAACACACTCAAGCGGAATTAGATAATTCACTCAAGCGAAATCAAACACCTTTGAACAGAATAACCGATTTCGCTTGAATTCATTTCAAGTGGAAACAAAACTATTGTTTCAAGCGGAACCAGGTAAGTTCAAGCGGAATCAACTGGTAATTTCAAGCGGAAACAGAACTTTTCAAGCGGAACACCTGATTTCGCTCAAAATGTTACATTTTTTCAAGCGGAATCAGACATACTCGTTCAAGCGGAATCAGGTTTTAGTCCATTTTATGTTTGTTTTAGGCCGAATTTTAAGCTCAAACTTTCAAGGGTTTGTTAAAACTGTATTTTACATGTTCCGTGAGAAATTGAACCAATTTTAACCGTGAAAACAGATTCAATTTTAAAAAGAAGGTGTAGAAATCAGAATTTTCCAGTGAAAACGAGCTAAATGGTAAGAACTCTTCCTCCTGAGCTCTGATACCACATGTAGGATCGTGAAACGACCTAACGAGTCGATCAGAAGAGTGCTCTGACAGAATCAGAGGCGGAATTCATTGATTCTGTCTTTGTTTAGCTTTTTTAACACTAGAAATCACAAATTTGTCTCTGTTTGTTGATCTGCTAACAATTTACAAGCTGGAGACATTTTGGCAGGGCTTTGCCATCAATTACAGAACTACTTCCCTGAGATTTCGCTTGGGTGGGATATATATAGGCCCCTGATTCCGCTTGAACATGTACATGTTCATTTCAAGCGGAATCAGAACATTAACATTCCAGTGGAATTAAACACTAACACTCGAGCGGAATCAAGTTTATATGAGATTTCGCTTGAAAATGACTAGGTGTTATTTCAAGCGGAATCAACCCTAATTCTCACTTTCTCGATTTCTGTGCACAATACAATCAACCCTAAACTAAGACTCGAACGAAGATGAAGTCGACAGACAACTGCACCAACACCAAGCTCTACTAAAGTGAGCATAACTTCTACATTTCTCATCTGTTTTAGTTCATTCTTTTTCCAGAATGCTTGTCTTGACCTTAGCTTCGATTCCATGGGTATTTCACAGAGAATAAGTCCCTAGAACTCCGGAAAATAGGCTCCAAAGTTCACTGTTTTCATTAAGCTTTACTAATCCTTGTTTATACTTGTTCAAACTTGAGTCTAACTCACTCAAACCCACGTTCTTATGCTTATAACCTCTTCTATGGTTAGTTAAGCTTAAAAACGGGGCTGAGACATACAAAATCAGAGGTTAATCCTCAAATACTTTCTATTTTGTTTAGGGTTTTGACCCACAAGTGGTGTTCAAGCTTCAAGCTTGATAAATGTGTGATTGTGGACTAACTTGGGCTGTCGAACATAAAATCCCCACATCCCTTGATGATTTCTCATAGTGTAGATGTTTCTTATTCTTGTATTGATATTAGTTCATGACCCTCCTTGTATGTTTTTACATCAAGTGTAGTGGTGAACCATAAGAGGTACCTAAATGGAAGCTTGTTCTTCCTACCTCCTACATGAATTCTATGACACAATAGAGGTACCTAAATGAAGATTAACCTTCTACCTCATGCTTGATTATTGGACTAAATAATACATATAATACTTATACATATATTTACTATTCGAACACTTGATGGTGGACTTGTGTTCATTCGTCAAAGTATTAGAATACATCAACCAAGACATAAGACTTGTTACGATTCTAATGAGTATACTACTCATGAAAACATTAACCCTTGAGGTTTCATAGTGTCAAGAACAAGTACTTGGTGTTAAAGGATGATTACTTTCGAATACATATATTCTTGTGTTTTAACTTCCTAAATCCCTAAACGAACATATTCAACCTTCTAACCTCATCAACTTCGTCACATTGGATAATCGGAAAGCATATGCAAATTTGTGAGTATACTCGCAACCCCCTTTTTATGTTTACCACTTTTTGGGGTGTAACATGTTTAACTATTAAACTAAACTTAAACTTATTCTTTATGCAATGCACGAAAACAATCCTTATACATGAATACTATGTTGTGATACTTGATGCTTACGTGGACCATACTTATGTGATATGTTTTAGTCATTAGCTTTCACGAGCCTCCATTTGACATGTATAGCGCTATAGGAGTAACGCACCACCCGTAGACTTGTGGTCATGTTGAATTATATCATTGTTGCGTAAACAGAGGATTGGCTAGAAATATTGCATGCCATGTTAGGTTGATCTTGTATAAACTAAGTTGCCATGTGGATTCGTTTTAAACTTTTATACTTATACATATTCTTAAACTTGTATACTCGCCTTTGCTTTTGCATAGAATTGTATTTTGAACATGTTACAGGTTGAGGATTGATGATGCTATGAAAATGGACTAGCAAAGAGGCCTAGATACTCACTTAGACATTTAGGTTTAAAGTGTTGTATCAATTTTGGTTATGTTATGTTGAACAATGTTGTTATTTGAATTTCTTGTAATGGTTGACAATTTATTTATAAAATGAAATCGATTGAATTAAATATTGTCACAAATAGTGTTATGAAGTCTCTTACAATCTGGAACAAGTCCCACTTCGATGATTCCGCCATTGGTTGGGGTGTGACACCCATCATCGAGCCAACAGATAGCTTAAATACCAGCATCGACCTACCCACAAAAACAAAAGTCATCAAAATCAAATCTCAAATAACCAAACGGTAAAACAGAAAAACCCAAACAAAAAGATGAACACCGGAAACGACATGGATCTCCGACCGCAGGCACTGAGAAACATAAAAAAAAAACATCGCGGGCGTTGAAACCATAGGAACATCGCCGAAACGTCGGAAACCACATTGATTGCCGACCCTTCTCTCGCGACAGTTTTCTCTTCGGTGTTTGATAAGGGGAAGAAGACAAGTGGGAAAAGTAGGAAAGGACAACAATGGAGCATAAGGTTAAACAAAATAGAGAACAACTTGAAGGGTCAACTTTTGAAATGAAGAGGAAGGGCCAAATGTGAAAATATCACCGACACTTGCCTTTAAGATAAATGATAACTCTTAAATGATACGAGTTGCTTGCTAGACATATATGTAAGAACCATTCGACAAAATAAAAATAAATAATTTTATTAATATTCTCAATACAATAGTTTAAAGGAAAATAGTAAATTACTAGAACAGATTACAACTGAAATAAACAAAGACAAGACAGAAATGTAGAAAACAGAAAACCTTTTGGCTGAGGATCGTGTTGAAGACGAGTCCCTTAAAACAAATTTCGTGTTTCGCAGGAGAACTCGTTTATTTCCTAGGGTATAATAGCCGGATCAGTACGCATTGCCCACATTGTGCCGCATTCGCCCACGCACGTGCGAGTGCAAGTTAGGAGCACCCTTCGCCAATCCACTGGTGTGAGATGCTAAAGAATAATAGGGAATGGAGGTTTCCACATATAAGCCACTCTACTTTTCTTTCCTCCTCCTCCTTTGTGGAACGAGTTTCACTTTTCCCACTCCATTCCCTTCGATTTTTCTCAACTTTCCTTTGTTTATGTCCCAATTTTGAGTATCGATATCCCATTCATCTTAGCTCGTATTTGGACTTGTTTTGGTCCGTTGTAAAGCCCTTACAACATAGATAACGAACCCACAAATTATATTAACCAAAGTATAAAATAAATATATTCGTTCAAAATTTGGGAAAAATACACATTTACACTTGATGAAAATACGTTCATTTTCACCTATTTTCCCAACGATATATTATGTTCACCATTGTTGGTTTGCTAAATCAATCCCCTGATTATTGTTTGATTAGTTCAATACAATTTAGATGTTTCATTTTTATTGAACTTTTCTACATTATATCGATTGGTATACCAACTTTAGAGGTACAAAATCGTGTAATATGCTGTAGCAGAAGAAATACTCACTTATATTTTGGTTCTAGAATTCCTTAACCTATCGTGTTATTTCCTTATAGGCGCATAACTATTGATGTAAGCGGTATTGCACATTATGTACGCATATATAACACATAAAATGTTTTAGGACTAGGTGGTTTAGGAAAATTACAGATACTTTAGATGGTTTCTGGTCTTCTGGAATTAGCTGTAAAACTAGACAATTCGCTTATGTAACCTATTGTTATGGGTCATTTTCTGAACATATATTCTGACTAATATTCTGGCTTTGATTGTTTATTTGTGATCAGGATACCGGATCAGGATATTGGTAACATCCTGGTACGATATCTTGGTAGTAACTGATTTAACCACGTGTAGATTAAAAGGTGCAAGTCTCCAACGTTCAAGTGGACTTCTTCTCCTCAAGACTCGGGCAAATCAGTTGGCTTATAGACGTTGGACCTGGAAGACCAGGACTGCAACGTTCATATGGGGAATATCCGCTGAATCCTGGAATAATAGGATGTTTAGTTAGTTTCATTTTGCTATAAATAGATTGATCGGATCAGATTAAGGCACACACTCTTACGCACACTTTTTCTCTCTGGCAGCAAACAATCACAACACACAAACACTTGTACTCGAATTACATTGTAACACCTAGTTGATCCGCATCATATCCTGCACTGTATCCTGATATTTGAAGTAATAGAAGAACAAGGCAGCTGCGATTGTCAGCTCCCAAGGTTTTGTGCCGGCGATCTAGATTGATCAAGGGCTTTCCTCGTACATCATGTGTCACCCTTTACATTTTCGCTCATTGTTTGATCAAAGATACATCTCTATATCCTGAGCCGTACCCTGAAACTGTTTTTGCAAATAACTTAACTAGCATATTTTTAACACACATTTCTAGCACACTACCTCACTTAACTAATTTGATCACTTAATTGCTTCGGTAATTTTTGACCAAAACAATTTGGCGCCCACCGTGGGGCAAGTGGTGCTACTTCTACTAAAAGTTTTTGCAAAATCGTTACTTGGTTTTCTATTTTCAAAACTTTTTGCTACATTATTTTCAATGGCCTCGAGATCAAACATGAGCTCTTCCACCGTGTCTGCTACAACATCTGCAACAATTGGTTCGGTGCTTCCACCACCTCCTCCGAGAATGCAAGCCTCTTCACAGGGAACTGAAAGTCATGTGGCTCGGGATGTTATCCCCGCTGGCAATATCCAGGGATCTGCTCCTGTTTTGGCTTCTAACGAAGAAATTCTAAATTTGTTTGGTAGTGTATAGGAACAGATGAGGCAGCAGCAGGAAACTAATCAGATGCCGATGAGAGAGATACAACTCTTGAAGTCCGGCCCAAGTAGGCCTGCTGAGGATACTGTCACTCCCTTGCAACCCAGGGCTTTGAACTTCAGTTCTGCAGTCTATACTGAGGATAACCGGGGGAATATTGTGCCTAGCCATTCCCAGAATCATACTCCTGAGATACCCTCTTCAGTAAGAGTATCAACTATGAGAAGCTCAGGATATGGCCAGAATCCCCAGACTGGTAATGTATCTAATAATAATAATATTACTCTCGCTACTAATGGTGTTGGATCTTTGCAGGATGCAGGTATGACATCAGCATTTTCTAGAGAGCTTCAAAAACTGAAAGACATGATATCCAGTGTGCCTGGGGTGGTCCAGCCAATTCCAGAAGTATCCCAGGGCAGCCACAGGATATCACGGTTTGCATATCCTATTTGTGATGCTGAAATCCCGAAAAGATTTCAAACCCCCAACATGAAACTCTATGACGGAACTACGGATCCTGAAGAGCATATTGCCCAGTATAGGGAAAGGATGGAAATCAACCATATCCCCCCAGATCTCAAGGAAGCATGCCTGTGCAAGGGTTTTGGTTCCACCTTAACATGATCAGCCTTAAAATGGCTATTAAACGTTCATCCTCACTCAATTACTTCATTTGCTCATTTAGTTAATTTATTTAATAATCAATTTTCTTGTAGCCAGAGTTTTGAGAAACTAACCAGTGATCTTTGCAGGATAACTCAAGGACCTCATGAATCCTTGAGGGATTATGTGAACAAGTTTAGTCGGGAATCCTTGGATATCCCGCATCTTGATGTTGCAACAGCTGTGCAGGCTTTTAAGATGGGATTACAAAAAGATTCTCAGTTTAATCAGGATCTTGTAATGAATCCCTGCAGGAATCTGGACGAAGCTCGTAACAGGGCTTTAAGATACATTCGCCTAGAGGACGACAAAAAGATGCGAGAAAGGATGAATTCATCCACAACCTATGAGTCAACCAACATGAGATCAGAATCCTTGTATAAACCATATCGCTCTAAACCGTATGGCAGAAATGATGGCAAAAAAGTGAATGCTGTTGAAGACGAGGATCCTGAGGAGTATCCTGAGTTATCTGAATATTGTTTTTCTGTTAACATACCTGAACTAATGTACGCTATGCAGGGTTTAGGAGATAAAGCAAGATGGCCCCGAAAGAACAAACAAAAGGCTGATTGGAAAGACAATTCCAAATGGTGTGCTTTCCATGAGGATTTCGGACATGTTACTAAGGATTGCATCGCTTTGAGAAAAGAAATAAGCTATCTCTTAAGTAAGGGATATCTGAAGGACCTCTTGGGAAGAAAGAAGAATAAGGGTCAGGATCCTGAGCAGGATCCTGAACGTGCAACATCACCTCCTGCGGATGCAAAAATAATTAACTTTATTTCAGGAGGATCCGACATCTGCGGCACATCATATTCTGCGGCAAAAAGACACGCGAAGGAGGCGAAAGCAGAGAGGGGAGATAAGCCAACAAGGATGTCGACCCTCACGACTGACAAAGTCATCACGTTCAATAATGATGACAGGGATACTGTCCAGGATCCCCACCATGATGCTTTAGTAATAACGTTATATGTTGCTAACCATTTTGTACGCAGGATATTAGTGGATAATGGCAGCTCAGTCAACATAATTCAGCTGGAAACATTGAAGAGGATGAATGTATCCCCGATGGATATTACTTCGAAGTCCATTGTGCTCGTTGGTTTCAGTGGAGAAGCTAGAAATACCGTAGGAGAGATAAAGTTACCCGTGTATATTCAAGGGGTCAACTCAATGCATCGCTTTTGTGTTATGGACTCTTTATCCTGCTATAATATTATATTAGGCAGGCCTTAGATCAATGATATGAAAGCTGTTCCATCAACCTACCATCAATGCATCAAGATCCCTACCCCTTGGGGAGTTGTCAAGGTGGAAAGTGATCAACAGGAGGCGAAGGAGTGTTATTCTTCTTCAATGAAACCCTCAACGAAACCTAGTGCAGCATAGCAATTAAAGATGCGAGGCCAGGATATCATGGAGGCTTCAGAACAGGATGTAAAGAAAATTATCCTGGATCAGGATAATCCGGATATCTCGGTGCTCGTAGGAACCAATATCCCTAAGGATATTGAAGATCAATTGACTACCTTTTTAAAATGCAGGATGTCAACATTCACGTGGAAACACGAGGATATGACAGGAATATCCAAGGATATTATAACACATAAGCTCGGTATTGACAGGTCGTTCAAGCCTGTCCAACAAAAGAGAAGGAAATTTGCCCCGGAGCGAAATATGATTATTCAAGAAGAAGTAGAAAGGTTATTGAAATCCAAAATGATCAGAGAGGTCAAGTTTCCAAGATGGCTAGCAAATGTAGTTGTGGTGCAGAAGAAAAATGGGAAATGGAGAGCTTGTGTGGATTACACTGACTTGAACAAAGCCTGTCCCAAAGACCCATTTCCTCTTCCTCATATCGACTCAATGGTGGATGCTACTACCGGCCATGAGATGTTAACCTTTATGGATGCATCCTCAGGATTCCAGCAGATCCAAATGGAACCTTCTGACCAGGAGGATACTGCTTTCATGACACCAACAGGTATTTATTGTTACACTGCTATGCCTTTTGGTTTGAAAAATGCAGGTGCAACATATCAAAGATTGCTGAACATGATGTTCAAAGACAAGCTGGGGGACACTATGGAGGTGTACATCGACGACATGGTAGTAAAATCCAAGAAGGCTGAGGATCATCTCCAGGATATTAAAGGAGCATTTGATATCCTGGACCAGTACAACATGAAGTTAAATCCTGCTAAATGCCATTTTGGAGTGGGGGCAGGAAAGTTTCTAGGATACATGGTGACAAAAAGAGGGATAGAAGCAAGTCCAGAACAGATCAAAGCCATCTTGGATATCAAATCACCTTCTAACATGAAATAGATTTATTTCAAGATCCTCGGAAAAATGCAAGGAATTTTATGATATCCTGAAGAAGAACAAGAAGTTTGAATGGGGAGTAAAGCATGAAGCAGCCTTGCAGGATTTGAAGCGGTATCTTTCAACCGCACCTCTATTGATGAAGCCTGAGGATGGTGAACCATTATCCCTGTATCTTGTTGTATCGGGGAATGCAGTAAGTGATGTCCTTGTAAAGGATTATGAAGGTCAGCAGTATCCTGTTTATTATGTTAGTAAAAGTTTATTAGATGCTGAAACTAGGTATTCTCATTTAGAGAAATTAATATTAGCCCTAGTTATGGCGTCAACGAAACTTAGACATTATTTTGAAACACATAGGATTCATGCTAAAACCAACTATCCTGTAAAAAACGTGCTTAGGAAACCTGAGATGTCAGGTGTTTTGGTAAAAAATTACCGAAGCAATTAAGTGATCAAATTAGTAAAGTGAGGTCGTGTGCTAGAAAGTGTGTTGAAAATATGCCGGTTAAGTTATTTGGAAAATCAGTATTCAGGATACGACTCAGGATATTGAGCTGTATCTACGATCAAACAATGAGTAGAAAGTAAAGGAAATGACACGAGATGTACGAGGAAAGCCCTTGATCAATCTAGATCGCCGGCATAAAACCTCGGGAGCTGACAATCGCAGCTGCCTTGTTCTTCTTATTGCTTCAAACGTCAGGATACAGTGCAGGATATAGACCAGATCGCTAAGTGTTACAATGCTTTTGTATGAAAGTGAAAATTGCTAGAGAGCGAGTGTTAGAGTGTATGCAGTGAAAATGTGATGTCCTATTCGATCTGGTATACCCACCTATTTATAGTTACTAAATAAAAACTAAAATTCCTATAAATATGGGATGCTCCCGAATATTCCATAAATAGCCGTTTGGAACCAAATAAAGCGGGCTTAACGTCTTTCCTTGAACAACTTGGACCGAGTCTTCCGCGGAATGAGTCCTTGTGAACGTTTCTAGCTTCTAACCCACGTACCTGCACATAATCCGTTAGTAATCCTGAGGATACCATTCAGGATGTTACCAATATCCTGAACCAGCATCCCGGATGTAAACAGATACTATATAACCAAGATATAAATCAAGATATTTTCCAGGATATGGGCTCAGAATTTCACCCATAACAATTGTCCCCAAAAATGTTACCGTTTTTTATCCTGCACTAACGGTTACATTTTTCACGAAGACCGAGGTAATTAATAGATAAGACCAATGATGTGACCGTTTTCAACTACCCGGCCTATATTTACTCATCATACCCTATATCTTCTCATCCTCATCTCTTTTTTAATCATAATCGACAAGGAAAAGGTAACATTCTCTCTCTCATCTTCATATTCATCTTCATTCTCCGGTGAAAAACTCAGGTGACCAAATGCCTAGATAAACAAGATCTAGTTCAGGCGAATCGGCTCCCACGTTTATCCAACAGAACCTTCTCCAAGAACCGGAGAAGGAGATATGCACCTTTGACAGTGCCCACCTGTCGGCCTTAAAATCCTCCGGCATCTTCCCGGAAGGAACTGTATTTCAACCTTTTGACCGAGAAATCCGGTCAGATATGGTTTCCAACGAGTGGATATGCTTCAATGCCTTCCCCTTCACCTTAGGGATACAATTCCCCTTTCCGGATCTCATCATGGAATTCTTTACCATTACCAAAATTTCTTTTAGTCAAACAATGCCAATGCTTTGGCGTGTTTTGTCTGTTCTTGACCAGATCAAGAAAAACCACATCCCTGATCTTTCTGTCCATGATCTCCCCCTAGCTTACAAGCTTAGATGCCATGGATCATCTAGATTTCTATTCTATTCTACTTCCGGTGACCCACTGATACTTCGTGCCACCAGGAACGAAGAGGGTTGGCAATCTAAGTACTTCTTTGTAAAAAGAGACTCCATTCCTGGTGGAACGGAATATCCGGTGAAGTGGTTGAGAAAGGGTAGGACTTAGGGTTTAAGAACGATCCTGTCTCTTATCCTGCTTCATATCCTGAACTAATGAATTTTCTTTTTTATGCAGCTGATTTCAGGAAATTTGCACTTCCTCTTGTTGATTCTCAAAAAAGGATAGACGCCATCAGACTCCTCCCAGAGGCTGAAAGAAGTTTCAATCCATCCCCACCAACTCCAAGTCCTCTTTCAAGTGCAAACATGTCTGGTAAGGATCCTGCAAAATATCCTGTACATATATGTTTTCATTTGATATCCTTAGGAGAAATTTGGAATTTACTCCCTGTGTGCAGACTCCAGCAAAGTTCCAGTCTATATAGACCTCGACGAACTCGACAGCTACCCAACTCCAGCCACAGTCAAGAAAGAGACCCCTGCTGCTACCAGCTCCAAACCGCTCCCGGCTCCCAAGGCTAATCCAAGAACTCGTGCTTCCACGGCAAAAAACAGGAAAGGTCTAGAAATCAGCGCCCCAGGTTCAGAAGGGTTCTCCTATGATGAACTCAGCTTCTCCGACTCCTTAGAGCCAATGACATCCTTTCTCAACAAGGTAATATCCTCATATATATCCTGCACATACATCCTGCATATATATCCTGATAGGATATCCTAATAGGATATCCTGGTTAATATATTCTGGCTTATACCTGAAATTGATGTGCAGGGCCTTCAGCATTTGCTCCACCTATACAATGACGCTTGTGGTACCGCTGCACTCCATGAGGCCAGGATCAAACAGCTTGAAAGCACCGTTGCTGACCAAGGTGCCATTGCTGAAGCGAAGACCCGGCACTACAAGGGCATGCTGAAGAAGGTCACCCAGGATGCTGAGCTCAAACTTGCCACCGTTCAAATGGCCATGAACAAGCCATGGTCTCTTTCCGGGAGGGAATCAAGGCTTCCGCTATTGTCTCTCTGCTACAAGCACGCATCAAGATGGCCTACTAGGCCAAGGAGACGGGTCTTGTATGTCCATCCTGGCCGGTTGAATCGTGGGTGGCCAAGCTGAAGGAGCTCAGAGGCAAAGCTGTGCCACTCCCTGCTGAAGCCGGTGAAACTTCCAAGTCAGCGGAGGTGGTGATCCAGGTTGGAGACAAGAAGGACGCTGAAGCGGATGCTGGGATGGATGCTGGTGAGGATGCTGCTCAGGATGCTGGTGCTGGGAAGTCGGAGAAGGTTGGAGAAGATGCCGCTGTGTGAGGGCATTCAGGTGGGCGATGATGGATATACGTGCCAAGGCCGGAGCCCACCTTTTCGAATTTGAATGTTGGTCTGTAATCCCAAAACAATTTACTTTTCCGCACTTTACTTTTCTGCACTTGAACAATTTACATTTCCTGCATGCTTTTTGAACAATGCAATAGTTGGAGGTGGATGGGTCTCGGTTTGAGACGAAACCTTCAACTGTTGGTTAAATATGCTTAAAAACTAATTGTGCTTTTGGTGGATGGATCTCGGTTTGAGATGAAACCAAAAGCACAAACTTTTGCTATGGTAATATAACTTCTCTTTTGACTTTATTATTGTTCTTATTGGTGTATAAACTTTACTTATGAAAACTGTTTTGTTTGAACATACTATAAACATACCCTGAGAGATATCCTGATTAGGATACTGAAATACAACCTTTAAATTATCCAAAAAAGGAGAAATCATACGAGAGATTCTTAGAGAATCAATTTCAGTCCTGCATTATAAATATGTCCCCAGTGCACACTTATAAACTTGGATCCATCCTTTGAATAGTATAACGTATGTCCCCTGTGTTCAATACAGAAACACAAATGTATTCACACCTTGACTCGAATAAATTCCGGATACCCCAGGGCAAAACCCCTAATATTCTGAAATGAATCCTTAGCATACTTGGGATAAACCCTTAATATCCTGGGGATAAACCCTGATTCTCATGCGCTACAGGCGAGAGTGTATAAACTCTAAATCTTAGAAAGGTGAAAACCTTTAAACCTTAGAGAGTATGAAAATACTCTTTCGTGAGAGAGGGTGATCAATCCTCATATACCTTCAGGATCCAGGATATAGCCAATAGTAACGAAATTGTCAGCCACTTTTACATGAACTGGTCCCGCTACCTTGAACTATACCTAGATAACTTGCGCTCCAGGCGAGGTGTTTAAACCCAATTCGAAAGAAAGGTGAATACCTTTAAACCTTTGAAGGGACCAGGATCCCTTAAACGTGAGAGAGGGGGCCAGTCCTCTAATCTTTCGAGTTATCCTGAGTACATATCCTGGAGCTATATCCTGAAACATATGCTGCAAAACAATTGTAAACTAAGGTGGGTGTTAGCTTGGCTAACACCCCTCCGATGCGTAAGTCAGTATTGGGTTCAAGATAATAAACAAATATAGTTAAAATAGATAGAATACATACCATTCTGAGACAGAAATTAAATACTACTCTTACTTGAAATAAAGCTTTAAATGTATTGCATTCCAGGATCTTGGTAGCATATCCCCTTCCACATTCTTGAGTCGATATGCTCCTTTCCCTGCTTCTGACTCGACTTCATATGGTCCTTCCCATTTAGGAGCTAGCTTGCCATCGGCAGGATTAGTGGTATTTTGAAAAGCCTTTCTTAGCACCCAATCACCAACTCGAAATCTTCTAGTCCTTATGTTCTTGTTATATGCTCTGGATATTCTTTGTTGATATGCTGCCATCCTTAGTCTTGCTGCGTCTCTTTTTTCATATAGTATCCAAATCTTGACATAAGACTTCAGGATTCTGTTCAGGATCCTGTAGGACAGATCTTGTAGTAGGTATCGTCATTTCTGTTGGAATCACTGCTTCTGCCCCAAATACCATGGAAAACGGGGTTTGGCCGGTTGCATTCTTTACCGTTGTCCTATCAGCCCACAAAACAAAGGGTAACTCTTCCGCCCATCTTCCTTTTTTGGCTCTAAGCCTCTTCTTTAAGTTATTGACTATTATCTTGTTTGAGGATTCAGCTTGTCCATTCGATTGAGGATGTACCGGAGTAGATGTGATCATTTTGATTCCCCAACTCTTGCAAAAGTCGGTAGTCCTTTTGCTTATAAACTGGGACCCATTATCACAAATGATCTCAGCTGGTACCCCAAACCTAGTCAGGATATTCCTCTTTATGAAGGATACTACTTCTTGGTCTCTAACTTGAACAAACGCTTCAGCCTCAACCCACTTAGAGAAATAATCCATCATTGCTAACATAAAGACTTTTCCTCCCGGAGCTTTTGGCAACTTCCCTACTATATCCATCCCCCATTTCATGAATGGCCAAGGGGAAACTACAGGATATAATGGTTCAGCTGGTTGATGTAGTATGTTACTATGTCTTTGACATGCATCACATCTTCGAGCATATTCTGCAGCATCTTTCCTCATCGTTGGCCAATAATATCCTGTCCTTAATACTTTCGAGAACAATGATCTGCCCCCCAGTGTGATTACCACAATCCCCTTCATGTATATCCTGAAGTACTTCTTTGGCTTCAGGATCCTCCAAGCACCTCAAATATGGTCCTGCAAGAGATCTCTTGTATAACACATCATTTATAATAGTAAATCGTGATACCTTCATCCTAAATGCCTTAGGATTTTCCTCCCTTGGGATGTGTCCCTCCATGAGATATCTCATGATTGGAGCCGTCCAGGATTTGGGATACTTTTCAGGATACTCTTCATCAGGATCCTGAATACCCGCTACTTCTTTATCCTGAGGATTTGTTGCAGGATACAAGATATGTAATATCGGTATTTGGGTCCTTTCTGGTATCCTGATCGACGATCCCAGATTTGCTAAGGCATCTGCTTCAGCATTATCCTCCGTTGGTACCTGTTCAAGTGTAAAAATATCGAAATATCCTGCTGATTTTTTTGAGAATATCGAGGTATTCGATTAATTTCTCACCCTTAACTGCATAGGATCCATTAAAATGGTTAGTAATTAACAAAGTGTCAACATATACTTGTAAATTTTTGATACTCATGCTCTTAGCCAACTCTAATCCTGCAATTAAAGCCTCATATTCTGCTTCATTATTAGTAGCAGGAAATTCACATCTAATAGCCTGGGGTAATATGTCCCCCTGTGGCGATTTTAGTATTATTCCCAATCCTACTCCTCTTATATTAGATGCACCATCAGTATATAATGTCCAGGATCCTGAGGATTCTCCTAACTGTTGAACTTCTAGGTCTACCTCATCTTGAATGTCACTACTAAAATTAGCCACAAAGTCAGCTAAAGCCTGAGACTTTATGGCATTTCAAGGTTCATATACTAAATCATAAGCACTCAACTTTACTGACCACTTAGCCATCCTGCCTGACATCTCTGGTTTCCTAAGCACATTTTTGACAGGATAATTTGTTTTAACATGAATCCTATGTGTCTCAAAGTAATGTCTAAGTTTCGTTGATGTCATAACTAATGCTAGTATCAATTTTTCTAAATGAGAATATCTAGTTTCAGCATTTAACAAGCTTTTACTAACATAATAAACAGGATATTGCTGACCTTCATGGTCCTTTACAAGGACGGCACTTACAGCATTCCCTGATACTGCGAGGTATAGGGATAATGGTTCACCATTCTCAGGCTTCATCAGTAGAGGTGTGGTTGAGAGATATTGCTTTAGATCCTGTAGGGCCGCTTCATGCTTCTCACCCCATTCGAATTTCTTGTTCTTCTTCAGGATATCATAAAAATCTTTGCATTTCTCTGAGGATCTTGAGATAAATCTGTTTAATGCTGCCACTCGCCCTGTTAATCGTTGAACATCCTTCATATTTGAGGGCGATTTAATATCCAAGATGGCTTTAATCTGCTACGGGCTCGCCTCTATTCCTCTTTTGGTCACCATATATCCTAGAAATTTTCCTGCCCCCACTCCAAAATGGCACTTAGCAGGATTTAGCTTCATGTTATACTGATCCAGGATATCGAATGCTCCTTTAATATCCTGGAGGTGATCCTGAGCTTTCTTTGATTTTACCACCATATCGTCAATGTACACCTCCATGGTGTCCCCCAGTTTGTCTTTGAACATCATGTTTACCAATCTTTGGTATGTTGCACCTGCATTTTTCAAACCAAAAGGCATAGCTGTATAACAATAAATACCTGTTGGTGTCATGAAGGCAGTATCCTCCTGGTCAGAAGGTTCCATTTGGATCTGCTGAAATCCTGAGGATGCGTCCATGAAGGTCAACATTTCATGCCCGACAGTGGCATCTACCATTGCGTCAATGTGGGGAAGAGGAAATGGGTCTTTAGGACAAGCCTTGTTCAAGTCTGTGTAGTCTACACAAACTCTCCATTTCCCATTTTTCTTCTGTACCACAACCACGTTTGCTAGCCACCTTGGGAACTTAACCTCTCTGATCATCCTGGACTTCAATAATCTCTCAACTTCCTCTTGGATAATCGTATTCCGCTCAGGAGCAAACTTCCTTCTTTTTTGCTGAACAGGCTTGAATGATTTATCAATTCCAAGCTTGTGAGTGATAATGTCTTTGGATATGACTGTCATATCCTCATGCTTCCATGCAAACGTCGACATCCTGCACTTCAAAAAGTTAGTTAACTGTTCTTCAATATCCTGAGGGATATTGGTTCCTACGAGCACCGAGATATCAGGATTATCCTGATCCAGGATAATTTTCTTCACATCCTGCTCCGAATCCTCCACGATATCCTGGGCCCGCATCTTTAATTGCTATGCTGTACTAGGCTTGGTTGAGGATTTCATCGAGGATGAGTAGCATTCTTTCGCCTCCTGCTGATCACTATCAACTTTGACAACTCCCCAAGGGGTAGGGATCTTGATGCATTGGTGATACGTTGATGGCACAGCCTTCATATCGTGAATCCATGATCTTCCCAGTATGATGTTATAGCAGGATAGAGAATCCATCACACAGAAACGTTGTATCGAGTTGACTCCTTCAACGTATACTGGTAACTTTATTTCTCCCACTGTGTTTCTAGCCTCTCCACTGAACCCAACAAGCACGGTAGACTTTGAAGTGATATCCATTGGAGATACATTCATTCTCTTCAGAGTCTCTAGTTGGATTATGTTAACGGAGCTGCCATTATCAACCAATATCCTGCGTACAAAATGGTTAGCCACATATAATGTTATTACCAGAGCATCATGGTGAGGATCCTGGACAATATCCCTGTCATCAGCATCAAACATGATCACTTTTTCAGTTGTAAGCGTAGTCATCCTGACAGGTCTGTCTCCCCTTTTGGCCTTAGCTTCTTTTGCATGTCTCTTTGCCGCCGAATACGAAGTCCCACAAATGTCGGATCCTCCCGAAATGAAGTTGATTATCTTGGCATCCGCGGGAGGTGATGCTGCTTGCTCAGGATCCTTCTCAGTATCCTGACCCTTATTCTTCTTTCTTCCTAAGAGATCTTTCAGATATCCCTTGCTTAGAAGATAGCTTATTTCTTTCCTTAGAGCAATGCATTCCTCAGTTACATGTCCGAAATCTTCGTGGAAAGCACACCATTTTGACTTATCTTTCCAATCGGCCTTTTGTTGATTCTTTCGAGGCCACCTAGCCTTGTCTCCTAAACCCTGCATGGCATACATTAATTCAGGAATGTTAACAGAAAAGCAATACTCAGATAGTTCAGGATATTCTTCAGGATCCTCGTCTTCAACAGCATTCACTTTCTTGTTTTCATTTCTACCATATGGCTTAGAGCGATATGGCTTAAATGAGGATTCTGACTTCCTGTTAGTTGACTCATAAGTGTTAGATGAGTTCATCCTTTCTTGCATCTTTCTGTCATCTTCCAATCGAATATATCTTAGGGCCCTGTTCCGAGCTTCATCTAAGTTCCTGCATCGGTTCATTACAAGGTCTTGGTAAAATTGAGAATCCTTTTGTAGCCCCATCTTGAAAGCTTGCACAGCTGTTGCAATATCAAGATGCGGAATGTCTAAGGATTCTCGGCTGAACTTGTTCACATAATCCCTTAGGGATTCTTGATGCCCTTGTGTTATCCTGTAAAGGTCACTTGTTAGTTTTTCAAAACTCCGACTACAAGAAAACTGACTATTAAATAAATTCACTAAGTGAGCAAAAGATGTAATCGAATGTGGAGGAACATTCAAGAGCCATTTCAAGGCTGATCCTGTTAGGGTAGAACCAAAACCCTTGCATAAGCATGCTTCTTTGAGCTCCGGAGGGATAGGGTTAATCTCCATTCTTTCACTATACTGAGCAACATGCTCTTCAGGATCCGTGGTTCCATCATAAAGCTTCATGTTGGGGGTTTGAAATCTCTTTGGAATCTCAGCATCACAAATAGGATATTGTTTTGGTCAAAAATTACCGAAGTAATTAAGTGATCAAATTAGTAATGTGAGGTAGTGTGCTAGAAAGTGTATAGAAAATATGCTTGTTGAGTTATTTAGAAAATCAGTATTCAGGATACGGCTCAGGATATTGAGCTGTATCTACGATCAAACAATGAGCAAACAATGAGCAAAAAGTAAAGGAAATGACACGAGATGTACGAGGAAAGCCCTTGATCAATCTAGATCGCCAGCATAAAACCTCAGGAGCTGACAATCGCAGCTGCCTTGTTCTTCTTATTGCTTAAACTTCAGGATACAGTGCAGGATATAGACCAGATCACTATGTGTTACAATGTTTTTTGTGTGAGAGTGAAAGCTTGCTAGAGAGCGAGTGTTAGAGTGTAACGAGTGCCAAATGTGATGTCCTATTCGATCTGGTATACCCACCTATTTATAGTAATGAATTACAAACAATAATCCCTACAAATATGGGGTACTCCGAATATTCCATTGTGAACGTTATTGACCGAGTAATACGGCTTCAACGTCTTCATTTGAACGACTTGGACCGAGTCTTCCACGGAATGAGTCTTCGTGAACGTTGATAGCTTCTAACCCACGTACCTGCACATAATCCGTCAGTAATCCTGAGGATACCATTCAGGATGTTACCAATATCCTGAATCAGCATCCCGGATGTAAACAGATACTATATAACCAAGATATGTGTCAAGATATTTTCCAGGATATGGGCTCAGAATTTCACCCATAACAGATATGCAAAGCGAGATATCCTGTGGCTGTCTTGGGACACCTCCGGGATCGGCTGGACCACTCCAGGTACACTGGATATCATGTCCTTTAACTTTTGAAGTTCCCTAGTAAATGCGGATGTTACACCTGTATCCTGCAATGATCCACTACTGTTAGCAGCATGAGTATTATTATTATTTGACACGTTACCCGTCGGAGGATTTTGCCCATATCCTGAAGCATATCCTGAGCTCCTCACGGTTGACATCCTGACCGAGGAGGGTATTTCAGGAGTGTGATTCTGAGGAAGGCTGGGGACAATATTCCCCCTGTTATCCTCATTATACACAGCTGAACTGAAGTTCAAAGTTCTGGGTTGTAATGGAGTGATAATATCCTCAGCATATTTGCTCGAGCCAGACTTCAGGAGTTGTATTTCCCTCAACAGCATTTGGTTTGTTTCCTGTTGCTGCCTCATTTGTTCCTGAGGTCGTGAAGAGGCTGGCATCCTTGGAGGAGGTGGTGGAAGCACCGAACCGGTAGTAGCAGAAGTCATAGCAGACACAGTGGAGGAACTCATGTTTGATCTTGAGGCCATTGTAAATAATGCGGCAAAAATTTTTGAAAATAGAAAACCGATTCACGATTTCCCAAATATTTTTAGCAAAGAGAGCACCACTTGCCCCACGGTGGGCGCCAAATTGTTTTGGTCAAAAATTAGCGAAGCAATTAAGTGATCAAATTAGTAAAGTGAGGTAGTGTGCTAGAAAGTGTGTTGAAAATATGCCGGTTAAGTTATTTGGAAAATCAGTATTCAGGATACGGCTCAGGATATTGAGCTGTATCTACGATCAAACAATGAGTAGAAAGTAAAGGAAGTGACACGAGATGTACGAGGAAAGCCCTTGATCAATCTAGATCGCCGGCATAAAACCTCGGGAGCTGACAATCGCAGCTGCCTTGTTCTTCTTATTGCTTCAAACGTCAGGATACAGTGCAGGATATAGACCAGATCGCTAAGTGTTACAATGCTTTTGTATGAAAGTGAAAATTGCTAGAGAGCGAGTGTTAGAGTGTATGCAGTGAAAATGTGATGTCCTATTCGATCTGGTATACCCACCTATTTATAGTTACTAAATAAAAACTAAAATTCCTATAAATATGGGATGCTCCCGAATATTCCATAAATAGCCGTTTGGAACCAAATAAAGCGGGCTTAACGTCTTTCCTTGAACAACTTGGACCGAGTCTTCCGCGGAATGAGTCCTTGTGAACGTTGCTAGCTTCTAACCCACGAATCTGCACATAATCCGTTAGTAATCCTGAGGATACCATTCAGGATGTTACCAATATCCTGAACCAGCATCCCGGATGTAAACAGATACTATATAACCAAGATATAAATCAAGATATTTTCCAGGATATGGGCTCAGAATTTCACCCATAACATCAGGTAGGATGGCTAAATGGTCAGTGAAATTAAATGCATATGATCTAGTGTTTGAACCTAGAAATGCCATAAAGTCTCAGGCTTTAGCTGACTTTGTGGCTGATTTCAGTAATGATATTCAAAGTGAAGTAGACCTAGAAGTCCAACAGCTAGGAGAAAGCTTAGAATCTTGGACGTTATATACTGATGGTGCATCTAATGTAAGAGGTGTAGGCTTGGGTATACTACTAAAATCGCCACAGGGGGACATATTACCCCAGGCTATTAGATGTGAGTTTCCTGCCACTAATAATGAAGCAGAATATGAAGCTTTAATTGTAGGATTAGAATTGGCTAAAAGTATGAATATCAAGAGCTTGCAAGTATATGTTGATTCTTTGTTAATTACTAATCATTTTAATGGATCCTATGCAGTTAAAGGTGAGAAGTTAATCGAGTATCTCGAAATTCTCAAAAAATTAGTAGGATATTTCGATATTTTTACACTTGAATAGGTACCAAGAGAGGATAATGCTGAGGCTGATGCCTTGGAAAATCTGGGATCATCAGTCAAGATACCGGAAGGGACCCGAATACCAATATTACATATCCTGTATCCTGCGACGAATTGTAACACCTGTGCCTCCACGGCCATCAAACAAATACCAAACCAATGAAATATTGTATTTCATACTTGGGATTTGTAAAAATATGTGTATCGTTTACACATATCAACTCTTGTTCAATTTCAAGCTTTAAATCGCTTTCTGGAAGGTTAAACGCGCACTGATGTGTAAATATAACCAGTTTAATGCAACGAACACTCCGGAATAGTGAAATAGGCTTAACATACCTTAAATAACCTTTACATAACTTAGAAATAAGTTTTGGAAGGTTTGATGTGGTGAAATCAAAGTTAAATCGCTTACAGGGACTAAAGTTGACAAACTGCGAAAGTATGCCAATTTGAACTGTAACAGACATTCCGGAACATGACCATAAGTTAAACATACCATAAATATCCTTTACATAGCTTAGAAATAGGCTTTGAGGTGTTCGGTATGCTAAAATAAACTTTTGTGTCATTCAGGGACTAAAAGCGTCAAAAAGTGCACAAGTTTGCATTTTCGCGCATAACTTACGTTCTGAATACATCCGGACATCCAAAAATTTATGTAAGCATGACTACATTATATTTTAGTGTTCGCCATAAGAAAAATCCATTCGTCACGTCATTTGGATCGTTTTTCGCGCTTATGCGTATTCCGTCGTAATTAACCGAACATCGCAACCGTACGGTTAAACGAACCGGCATCCGAGATATTTTTGAGCACATTTTAAGTTCCCTATACTTTAACTTCATTTTAGAGCTTTGAAATGGGGTTAACGGGCCTTAAACGTGTCGAAAATGGGCTGATTGCATTGCAGGGACCAAAACTGTAATTCTGCCAAAGTAAGCTTACGGACCTCAACCAAAATGACCTTACGGTCCGTAAGGCAACTCCCAGACCAGATTCAATGTTTTTAACAGCAGGTCCCACCTGTTCGATTCTCAACCACACATTCTCAATCGTCTAGTCAGCGGATAAGAACCAATTTCCAGCCACCATAAGGTTCCGACAAGTGTACGGGTTGGATCATGGCACGTTTTCCATGAAACGATCCTAGCGGCTCTACTTTTTCTATAAATACCCACCCCCCTTTGGCTTAAAAACCCACAAATCTGATTGAAAAGACTCTAAGTTGGAACCTTCGTTTCATACCTGAGCTATTTTGATCTGGGTTAGCATTCGGGGACCCTGGGTAAGTATTCTTTCGTTCTTTTCCTTATTTTTACTGCTTTTCGAGTCAGAAAGTCAAACTTTGTTTGACTTTCAGCGTTGACCAGTAATGGTCAATGCGAAGTTCGTTTGAACTTCGCAACGTGAGTGTAATCACGTTGGTCATAGTCCTTTGGGACTATGCCCACTGATTACCACGTTGTCTAGGGTCGTAGGGTAGGCGATCTAATAAATCGCCTATACCTTCGAACCCGACCCAGTTTGGTCGATCATTAGGATCCGACCAAACACATTAGGTGACCATAGTAGGTAGGGAATAACCTTCCGAGGTTATACCCTATGGTCACATCGTTTAAGTAGTTGTATGATAGGTAGTTTATATGCCTTAGGTAAATTACCAGAATACCCTTTTCATGTATAATTGGTAATTAAGCATATGTAACCTAAACTTTTGTCACATAACTGATTATGTAACATGTCTAGGCATATAACACTTGTCATAGGACTAGTTAGACGGTCCGAACGCGTTTCACGCGCACGACGCGTTAAAGTAGCATAAGTTACCTTAATGGGTCGTGATGGGTCGATAATACTTAGGTTAAGTTTCGTTTAGTATGTAGGCTTTGTTAAACCATATCATATGAGTTCCTACACTCATTTGGTTTACAAACCCTCCTGCTACCCAGTCTTCCGATTTAGGTCCGGGTTAATTATGTAGTTACCTATATTAGGTACCGTTTTGATTTCCGGGACTCCTCTAGCTTACTTGGTAGTTGTTCAAGACCTCCAAGCATTCTCAGGCGAGTACATTCTTCCCCTATTTTACTGTTTTCAATTGTTTTGGGGTGACTCATATGTGCTAAATGTTTTCGATGTTATAACGATGGTTTCAAAAACGATTAAGGCGATTTATACAAAACTAATAACGATTTCATAAAGTGAACAAACTTGTTGGTTGTAGTTACATAACAAATGACATTCATTAGCAATGATCAAGCCGACCAGTATTAGGTTATGGTACCATAGGATCTGACAAATCCCGTTATTTACTACACCCGTGGTTATGTGTGGGTATGGTAGGTAGCGACTGAATCTGAAATTGTTAACTTACCCTATGGAGGTTTGTTAATACGAAAACGAGAAGCGACGAGTGTTGAGTCACGAAGGTTTGAATGTTATTAGCGAGACGATCATATAAGTAGTTTCACGACCTAAAACGAATTAAACGATTTACGATTGGTTTTCACACGATGTTTTAACGATTGGGTTTCACACGATGTTTTAACGATTGGGTAAACGATTGGCTTCAAAGCGATATACGATATTATTTTGGTTATACATATTACATGATTTACATTTGGGCATGAACATTACTTTGGTGGTTTGGTTTGGATTAAGTGATTAAGTAACAATGCGTGTGGAATATGATACAAGCATGGTGGATACGCCGCTGGTACTTCCTATATATAAGTGTTTGTATGGTATTACATATTGTAGCGTTATTTGAATCATTTCAGTTTGAGACATAGAACATTTTATACAAGTAACATACTTTTCACAAGACAATTATTTACAAACAACTTATCTTATACAAAAACTCATTTTACATGGTTATTCATTTAATCATGCATTATTCTCTTATTTATACATATCACCTGAACTTATCATTGTTTTTCAAATAATTTACTAAAACAAATGTTTTTGGGTTAAGAGTCATGGCTACGAGGTTTTACAAATTATAACCCGCTTGATTTGAGTTGGTTAATTAAGTTGCAATATTATACTCTTTTCAAAACAAGGTTTTTAAATAAAGTATTGCAACGTCTAAACTAGCCATGATTTCGACACTCCTACAAAACCTATGTACTCGCCAGCATTTCTTTGCTGACCTCGTTTTCACATATGTTTCAGGTATTGTTGGATGATATCGATTGATAAGATGCATGCTCACATAGGACTGGACAAGGCCTTAGTGACTCAATAACAATGATAGACTATGTTTAAATAGTGTATTTAGATTTCCAGACGATGTAATTACTCAATGTTTAATAAAACGAAACACTTTTGATATCCATGGTTATGAAACATTTATTCTGTTGCAACACGCCCCGATGTTTCCGCCACGTTTTGTATGTTCTACGTGGTCGGGGTGTGACAGAAAAGATGGTATCAGAGCCAATGGTTATAGGGAATTAGGTTATTAGTAATTAGTAATGCTTTGACCTAGTCTATAACCTTCTTAGGACCCTAACGCGAGTTTACTTGCGTTTAGTCATAAAACAATACCGTCACCTATCCTTAGGCGACGACCTCAACAAGAACATAAATTTCAAAACCGCTTTGAAAACTAATCATCTGTTCTAGGATGATTGATTACTAGGTTTTGAACCCTCTATTGTAAGGTTTTGAACTCTCTATTATATGGTTTTGAACCCCTTTGAGTTTTCAAAATCTCGTCAAGGTTTTGGGTTTTTAAATAATGTGAACACGTGCAAACTGGAAGGGTGAATGCCTGTATTCTGGGTTTTCTGTCTAGGCAAGCACTTCGTATACATCTCATCAGATGCGAGACCAGTTGTGCTTACCTGGGAATTCTTGGGATGAGTGTTCACTTATAGGCGAGCATGTCTTCGCGATACATTATTTTTGACCCATTTACTTTGAATTGTCACCATCTCATTTGTTTGCCTTAGGTAACAAACAAATGATCACAATTTTCATTCGTTACCATTCTGTTTTGATTGTCCAATAATCTTTCACCTGTTTCTCCCTATGCCTTTCTTTTTCTTCAAAGATGTCTCTTCATCACGATGACGCTCAGATATCTGAGCAAGCAGCCAAATTCGCTCAGCGAATAGGCGAAGTAGTCCTGAAGACTGTTGAATTAGCTACTGCCATATATCATCTCCAGGATGAAGCCACTCAAGAGTCACCAAGACAGGCAGGACCTAGTCAGGCGACAACACCATCAGCCACTAAACCAATCGAGGAATCAAAGACCATGGATGAACGATCCCCTAAGAAGTCAAAGAAGCGAAAGGCTTCTCAGAACTTCGCCATGGTCGCTCACAATGGTAAAGCAGTCCCCAACCAACCAGCTCAACCCCCTACTAGGTGTGTATGGCTTTTCCTATGATACCTACATCAAGGAACTATGTACCTTACAAACTACTCTTGTGATTTCTCTCTCTCAAATGATTGCTCATGATTCCCTCGAAAATTTTAAGTACTCGTTTCACTCTAAGAAACAAAGTACAGAAAATTAAGTGACATTATGAGTAATCGTGCTTTTCGCACATCTGTGCCTTTAAATCCTTGGTTAGATAACTAAGGGTATTTTCAAATCTCATACCCATTATGTTTTGATTTTTCAACATACACAGTACCAGTATTTCAAAACAATCTTCATGATCTCAAAACATTTCATATAGTTTGAAAACAATTTTTCTAGATGCATTGTCTGTGTTATTTCAAAAACATTGGCCATGTTATCAAAACCAACCTTTCTAATTTCAAAATATTTCATATAGTCTGAAGACAATATTAACACAATATATTTTCTTATCAAGTGCATGATTTCGAAAAGCATCATTCATGTCTTTCAAAAACCTTATACATAATTTCAAAATTCATCTCGCATGATTTTAAAACATTTTTGTAAATATATCTACCTAATACACCTACTTTATGATTTCAAAAAAAAATATTATATATAAGGTTTCAAAAACGTTAAACACATTTTTCTTAAAAGAACCCCATGCATAGTTTTCAAAAATATTTTCCTCATACATTGACTTAACCTTCAAATTCCGCTTCATATGTCGCCTTGACATATCAGGCATCTCAACTTCATAAGCATTTTACTTCATGTTTTGACTTAAGCACATCCCGTGCAAGATTACAAAACATCTTCAACTTCTAAAATCCATATGGGATCTTTTTATCTCCACAATTAGACCCTTGTGGATAATCATCATTCAAATCAGAGTCCTTAATTGGATTCCTTATGTACCTTAATTCGAACATTTCGGTTCCTAATAATCGAAATCGAATTTTCTTTTTGAATCTTTCTATCTTTATAGTTGGTTTCTTGTTAACGTTTAAAGTACCAAATGAAATCCACGGAATGGATTCCTAGTGTGCTTTAAATGTATGTACGCAATTTACAAGACAAATTAACAAACAATTTTGTGGTTATGTGACTATGTGTTTACTCATCTTATGTTTTCTTTTATGCATTTTTGTGTTTTTAATACTCTGGATATTCGTTATCCAAATCCTCGCAGAATCTTTCGTATCTTCATATGAGGGATTCGTAGCAGGATATTCAAAAGGTACTACCTTTAATCCTTAAATGGGCTTCTATGGAATAGTTAAGACCCTTGGATTATATAGTACCACTCCATGTTTTATAGGAGACCCTTAAGTGGTCTAGTCAAAAAGATTGATTCACAATTTGGTTAAAAGACGACATCTAGTGATGTAGCTGGACAGACTCCTTGATAGTCTATTTAGATCATTTATTGATTTAGTCAAAAGGACTCTATGGCGGTCTAGTCACACTCATCACAGGATTGTTAATTGGTTTTCCCCCCTACACATTATAAAATAGACTGTGTGAACTGTGCAAGGAATTCTCTAATTATGGATGCGCACATAATTATGAAATTTAGTGCACAGAAATCCAGTAAGATTTATTATGTGAAGGAACCGATAGTGACAACAATAACAAAATGAGAACGATGTAATGGAGGCATGGTGGACGCACCAATGACGCTTCATATACTTGTATATAAGTGTCCCTCTTACATTGCAAACATAATGTTATTAAGGTTACTAGAAGTTCAAGAACCCTAACCAATGTTGTTTGATCTTTTCAACTTCATGTTTTCAAGCTCTCACAAGTTTCCTCTAAATAAATTTCGGGACGAAATTTCCTAAAGTAGGGGAGACTGTAACACCTGTGCCTCCACGGCCATCAAACAAATACCAAACCAATGAAATATTGTATTTCATACTTGGGATTTGTAAAAATATGTGTATCGTTTACACATATCAACTCTTGTTCAATTTCAAGCTTTAAATCGCTTTCTGGAAGGTTAAACGCGCACTGATGTGTAAATATAACCAGTTTAATGCAACGAACACTCCAGAATAGTGAAATAGGCTTAACATACCTTAAATAACCTTTACATAACTTAGAAATAAGTTTTGGAAGGTTTGATGTGGTGAAATCAAAGTTAAATCGCTTACAGGGACTAAAGTTGACAAACTGCGAAAGTATGCCAATTTGAACTGTAACAGACATTCCGGAACATGACCATAAGTTAAACATACCATAAATATCCTTTACATAGCTTAGAAATAGGCTTTGAGGTGTTCGGTATGCTAAAATAAACTTTTGTGTCATTCAGGGACTAAAAGCGTCAAAAAGTGCACAAGTTTGCATTTTCGCGCATAACTTACGTTCTGAATACATCCGGACATCCAAAAATTTATGTAAGCATGACTACATTATATTTTAGTGTTCGCCATAAGAAAAATCCATTCGTCACGTCATTTGGATCGTTTTTCGCGCTTATGCGTATTCCGTCGTAATTAACCGAACATCGCAACCGTACGGTTAAACGAACCGGCATCCGAGATATTTTTGAGCACATTTTAAGTTCCCTATACTTTAACTTCATTTTAGAGCTTTGAAATGGGGTTAACGGGCCTTAAACGTGTCGAAAATGGGCTGATTGCATTGCAGGGACCAAAACTGTAATTCTGCCAAAGTAAGCTTACGGACCTCAACCAAAATGACCTTACGGTCCGTAAGGCAACTCCCAGACCAGATTCAATGTTTTTAACAGCAGGTCCCACCTGTTCGATTCTCAACCACACATTCTCAATCGTCTAGTCAGCGGATAAGAACCAATTTCCAGCCACCATAAGGTTCCGACAAGTGTACGGGTTGGATCATGGCACGTTTTCCATGAAACGATCCTAGCGGCTCTACTTTTTCTATAAATACCCACCCCCCTTTGGCTTAAAAACCCACAAATCTGATTGAAAAGACTCTAAGTTGGAACCTTCGTTTCATACCTGAGCTATTTTGATCTGGGTTAGCATTCGGGGACCCTGGGTAAGTATTCTTTCGTTCTTTTCCTTATTTTTACTGCTTTTCGAGTCAGAAAGTCAAACTTTGTTTGACTTTCAGCGTTGACCAGTAATGGTCAATGCGAAGTTCGTTTGAACTTCGCAACGTGAGTGTAATCACGTTGGTCATAGTCCTTTGGGACTATGCCCACTGATTACCACGTTGTCTAGGGTCGTAGGGTAGGCGATCTAATAAATCGCCTATACCTTCGAACCCGACCCAGTTTGGTCGATCATTAGGATCCGACCAAACACATTAGGTGACCATAGTAGGTAGGGAATAACCTTCCGAGGTTATACCCTATGGTCACATCGTTTAAGTAGTTGTATGATAGGTAGTTTATATGCCTTAGGTAAATTACCAGAATACCCTTTTCATGTATAATTGGTAATTAAGCATATGTAACCTAAACTTTTGTCACATAACTGATTATGTAACATGTCTAGGCATATAACACTTGTCATAGGACTAGTTAGACGGTCCGAACGCGTTTCACGCGCACGACGCGTTAAAGTAGCATAAGTTACCTTAATGGGTCGTGATGGGTCGATAATACTTAGGTTAAGTTTCGTTTAGTATGTAGGCTTTGTTAAACCATATCATATGAGTTCCTACACTCATTTGGTTTACAAACCCTCCTGCTACCCAGTCTTCCGATTTAGGTCCGGGTTAATTATGTAGTTACCTATATTAGGTACCGTTTTGATTTCCGGGACTCCTCTAGCTTACTTGGTAGTTGTTCAAGACCTCCAAGCATTCTCAGGCGAGTACATTCTTCCCCTATTTTACTGTTTTCAATTGTTTTGGGGTGACTCATATGTGCTAAATGTTTTCGATGTTATAACGATGGTTTCAAAAACGATTAAGGCGATTTATACAAAACTAATAACGATTTCATAAAGTGAACAAACTTGTTGGTTGTAGTTACATAACAAATGACATTCATTAGCAATGATCAAGCCGACCAGTATTAGGTTATGGTACCATAGGATCTGACAAATCCCGTTATTTACTACACCCGTGGTTATGTGTGGGTATGGTAGGTAGCGACTGAATCTGAAATTGTTAACTTACCCTATGGAGGTTTGTTAATACGAAAACGAGAAGCGACGAGTGTTGAGTCACGAAGGTTTGAATGTTATTAGCGAGACGATCATATAAGTAGTTTCACGACCTAAAACGAATTAAACGATTTACGATTGGTTTTCACACGATGTTTTAACGATTGGGTTTCACACGATGTTTTAACGATTTACGGCTGGTGCTGCATAAGGGGGAAATTCTAAATCCTTATTACTCTTTCATTATATTGCGTTATTTACGAAATGATTCTTACCAGACATTTCAGATGATGAATATTGACTGGAACTTGGGATGTGAGTGGAAAAACTCCTGTCACCTTCCGGTAACTGATAAATTGCTTCAATTCTTTTTTCGGATTCTGCAGTAGGAGGGGCTACTTCCTTAAAGTTCACTGCATAAAGGCCAAAGAAGAAAATATTAGCACAGGATAAAGGCCTGGAAAAATCTAGGGATATTCTTAAAACCTTAAACCCTACCGGTGGTTAACCACTCCACCGGAAGGCTAGCACCATTATGAATGGAGTCTCGCTTGACAAAGAAGAATTTACGTTTCCATCCTCGTTCTTGGTGGCTTTAAGTATAAGGGGTTTGCTGGAAGTTGAGAAAAGCAAGAACCGACTAGAACCGTGTGATCGGAGGCGGTAAGCAATCGGGATATCCTCGATGCAGAGGTCAAGACAATGAAGATTTTTGATTTGGTTGAGCACAATCAGTACTCTCCAAACCATGGGCATGGTCTGGGCAAAGGAAATACCAGTGGTTCAGAAGAATTGCATCATGAATTCAGGAAATGGATACCGAAGACCTAGCGAGAAAGGGTATGCTGTAAAACAGATCCAATCGGTAGAAGAAACATCTGATCGAATTGATCGATCAAATGGTCTAAAAACCGTGCCATCAGGGAAAGCACCGGAGGCTCTCAATGCTGCAATGTCTGCGTTATCAAAAGCACAGATCTCCTTCTCGGGGTTTTTGAGAAGGTTTTGCTGGACAAAAGTCTTCGACGATTCACCGGTTTGAGAGAAGGTTGTAGTGGCCATTGGAAGTAGAGTAAAAAGATTAACAGGAAATGAGGAAGGGATGAGTAATTACCTGGAGACTCTGTTGATGATATTTGATTTTCAAACAAAAAGAGAGAAGATATAGGGGCATATGGATATCCATCGAGTGAAAACCGCGTAGGGAGTTGCATAGTGCTATCTTGACCGTCGTTCCAATTTAATAACCTCGATTCGAGGGATAAGATTTAAAATATATCCATTGGAATTGGTATACCAACATATATATTTTGGGGACAATTGTTATGGGTCATTTTCTGAACATATATCCTGACTAATATTCTGGCTTTGATTGTTTATTTGTGATCAAGATACCGGATCAGGATATTGGTAACATCCTGGTACGATATCCTGGTAGTAATTGATTTAACCACGTGCAGATTAGAAGGTGCAAGTCTCCAACGTTCAAGTGGACTTCTTCTCCTCAAGACTCGGGAAAATCAGTTGGCTTATAAATGTTGGACCCGGAAGACCAGGACTGCAACGTTCATATGGGGAATATCCGCTGAATCCCGGAATAATAGGATGTTTAGTTAGTTTCCTTTTGCTATAAATAGATTGATCAGATCAGATTAAGGCACACACTCTTACACACACTTTTTCTCTCTGGCAGCAAACAATCACAACACACAAACACTTGTACTCGAATTACATTGTAACACCTAGTTGATCCGCATCATATCCTGCACTGTATCCTGATATTTGAAGTAATAGAAGAACAAGACAGCTGCGATTGTCAGCTCCCGAGGTTTTATGCCGGCGATCTAGATTGGTCAAGGGCTTTCCTCATACATCCTGTGTCACCCTTTACATTTTCGCTCATTGTTTGATCAAAGATACAGCTCTATATCCTAAGCCGTACCCTGAAACTGTTTTTGCAAATAACTTAACTAGCATATTTTTAACACACATTTCTAGCACACTACCTCACTTAACTAATTTGATCACTTAATTGCTTCGGTAATTTTTGACCAAAACACCTATATTTTAAGTGTAAAAGATAATCTATATGTTTATATAGGTAGAGGATCATGTACATTAATCCAGAAGTGTGAGAAGTGTATTATAACACTATATATAACACTATATAACACCATATAAACACCGTATAACACTATGTAACACCATATAACTCCATATAACACTATGTAACACTATATAACACTATATAACAAATATAACACTATATTTTGTCTGATAGCATGTCTATGATAGATGTATAGTGTTATATATTGTTATATAGTGTTACATAGTGTTATATGGTGTTATATGGTGTTACATAGTGTTATACGGTGTTTATATGGTGTTATATAGTGTTATATATATTGTTATAATACACTTCTCACACTTCTGAATTAATGTACACTATCCCTACCCAGTTTATATATTTCACATTATCTAAACAAATATTGTATCCTATGCACGTATGCACCAACGTACTATATTTCATCAACATAGAGAGAAGCCTTTTAATTCTTGATCGATCATCGTTTTATATGTTCTATAAGGACTATATATTCCAAAGCTTCTAGCATGCCGAGCTAACGGCATGCCAACACGAGATTAGCTTTCACCAAAGTCGACCATGTGGTCATCTTTACCAAAAATGACCATCACGTGGTAAGTTTCATCAAAGATAATATTTTGCTAGTGTTTGATCTAATACAAATTCCGTGCAAAGCATAAAAAGCAAGTGAAAAGCAAACAAAGCAAAAACAAAAGCAAATAGAAAAAAACGCGTGGTCGCAATATCGTAAATAGTGTAATTACGCTATTAAGCAAAACAAGTGCTCTATAGTAAATTGGTAGTGTAATTATTATTATACTACAATTTTGTTTTAGAGTAATAATATTACACTACAACAAAACTGAAGCAGCGTAATTATTATTAAGCTACAACTTTGTGTTGAGTATTATAATTATATATGCTTGCATAATTTGGTGTAACTACTATATTTACCAAAATGATACCGTGTGTTTTTTACTTCGCTTAGTAAGCTTTAATATTTAGTACCGATCCCACTGGTATTCTAGTATGTGTTTACAATAAATTAACAAAAAAGGCTTGACATATCCATACAAGCTCGACGTTCTTCAAAACCTAATCTAGTGACTTAATAAGGTAACCTTAATAAGGCCAACAAATAACCATCTTTTAGAAACAATTATATATAGTTTACTAAGTACGAATTTTAACTTCGACATGTGTCATTTCATGACTCCCTGTTTATCTAATATTGTATCATATCTCATCCCACGCTATTAATTAACTAAAATCAATTTGATCGAATCTGTTTTAGAATGCAATAAGCTAAAACCTGTCACACCCGATATTTTCACATATTACCGGTGGGCCCGGTGGGGAGTATCGTGACATAGTTGATATCATCATAGTCAAATGTACACAGTTTATAACACAGCGGAAGTCTTGGTAGAAATTACTATTACAAACCGAAATGTAAAGTACGAATAAAATAATATACAGACGGTTGTAAGATAGGATCCACAAGCGGATCTGAAATATAATACACAATATTGTTCAACAGACTTAAGGCATATGAACTTGCAAGATATAATACACAAGCTCCTTCAAATGCCCTTTGCTTAACAAGTAACCAATCTCTTTTCTGAGTGCAATGCATTCTTCAGTAAGATGACCAAAATCTTCATGATAGGCACACCATTTGGATTTGTCTTTTATTGCTGTTGGCTTATCACTCTTTCTGGGCCATCTTGCCTTTTCACCTAGGTTCTGCATTGCAAGGATTAGTTCATTGTTATCAACAGAAAAGCAATATTCAGAAATAGGAGGATAATCCTCATCATCCTCTTCATGTTCTACTGCATGCACGTTCTGGTTGTCAGACTTGTTGTATGATTTGGACTTGTTGTTCTTGAAGTAGGATCCTTGTTTTTCTTGCTTTGAGGATCCTGCCAGTCTTTCTTGAATCCTTTTATCATCCTCTAGCCGGATGAATCTAAGGGCCCTGGTTCTCACATCATCAAGATTCATGCAGGGGGTCATGACAAGATCATCATAGAATAATGAATCCCTAAACAAACCCATCTTGAAGGCTTCTACAGCCGTCGCAATATCCAGATTAGGAATATCTAAGGATTCTTTACTGAATTTAGTGATATAATCTCTAAGTGATTCATTTTGACCTTGTGTTACCCTATATAGATCACTAGTTAAACGTTCAAATTTTCTACTGCATGAGAATTGGCTATTAAACAAGTTAACTAGATTAGCAAATGAAGTAATAGAGTAAGGGGGAAGACTTAGCAGCCATTTAAGAGCTGATCCTGTCAGTGTGGATCCGAAACCCTTGCATAGACATGCTTCTTTTAACCTCTCAGGAATGGGGTTGATCTCCATCCTTTCTCTGTATTGAGCTACATGCTCTTCTGGATCCGTTGAGCCATCATATAGCTTCATGGTTGGTATTTGAAATCTCTTTGGTATCTCTGCATCACAAATGGGTGGTGCAAAACAAGATACCTTGTGGCTTCTATCTGGTATTTCAGGAATGGGCTTAACCACTCCTGGAATGCTGGATATCATATCTTTTAGTTTCTGCAACTCTCTGGCAATAGCTTGATTGATACCCGTATCCTGCACAAAGCCATGGTTAGTGTTATAAGAATTATTAAAAGTGTTACCTCCTGGAGGATTCATGTTTGGGATTCCGGATGTGAATCCATATTGGCGAGATTCTGGTATAGTTGAGGGACCAGATGAAGCAATAGTCTGCATTGGGATGAAGTCTCCTAAATGAATGTCTGAACTTCCGGGTTGAACATTCCTTAAGGGTCCCTGATCCTGAAAGATGTTGGATCCCTGATGCACCGAGACTGGGGGTCTTGGAGGATACTCCATGGATCCGTAAACCTGAGATGAGGATCTTTGAACCTGAGAGGAGGATCCTTTGTTGGTGCATGTTTGTGACAACAACTTAGATTTGGTCTTTGGATATCTTGTAATTAGTTAAACGATAAACAGTTAGCGGGTTTAGCTTTGTAATAGTTAGTTGTAATGTTTGGGCTAACTAAACCCAATGAATTGGGTGATGGGGGGCGAATTGGGCCTGTCCAATTCGCAGTCCATGATGTTTAACTAAGCCCAAGTAGTAACCTTGTGTTATATAAACAAGGTTAGGCTTTAGGGTTTAGGTGAATCAGTTAATCAGCCAAAACAGTGTGTGAGAGCAATTTCGTGAGAGACCTTAGACTTGGACGAAATTGTTTTTGGTTAGGGTTTGATTGATTGTAATTCTTGTGAGATTGATAATCAATAGAAACCCGGTTTGAAAGTGTCTTGCTGTTTCTGTTCGTCTACTTGTTTCTGTGATATTCTGATCAAGAGGATTCCGCACTCTTGATTGGAAAGACAATTCTGTGAAAGATCCGTACGAATAGGGGACCTACAATTGGTATCAGAGCATTAGGCTCTTGAAGGCTCGGTTCAGAATTGTTCTTGGCAGAAACAGGGAGTTTTCGAAATTTTTGAAAAATTAGGGTTTTTAAAATTTTCGAATTTTTCTGTTAGTTTGATAAAATTTTCGGATTTTTGGCTGTTTTGATCTTCTGGTTTGTTTGTTTGGTGTTTTTTGCAGGATTTCTGGAAGAGTTTTTGGCTGAATTTCTTGAAGATTCGAAAGCTGTTCTTCGTGTTCTTCATTAAGTTCATAAGAATTTCGTAAAAAGCTTGCTGATTTGCTGTTTTGATTTTGCAGATTTGTGTTGGAGAATCTTCAGAATTTCGGAAAGATTAAGTTTCCAATTTTCAGAACCAGCGAATTTGGGAGACCAGCGAAATTAAGTGAGACCAGCATATTTGTCGGCGACGTTAAATCCAAAGGCGACTTTGGTAACCGTGTGATTGTCCACAGCGAAATCATCACGGTTTCAGCGACTTCACTAGTCGTCGTAATAGCGAAAATACACAGCGAATTTGACCAGCGAACTTGACCTGCGAACTTGAACTTTCAAGCGAAATAGACCAGCGAATTTGATCTTCTGACCAGCGAAATTAACAGCTTCCCAGCGAAATTATCAGCAAATTTAAGGATCAACAAATTTAAAGTGGTGGAATTTCAGTTGGCAAGCGTCGATAAAATTTCAGTGTTTTGCAAATAGAAATTGATCCGTAGCTCGTTAGACAGAACTGTTTGGACCGTTGAATTCCTTGGATTTTTAGGGTAAAAAAAAAATCCCGAAATCGGTTTTCGATATTATTTATCATTGGATTTGTCTTTTCGAGACGATTCTAAAGGTGTAAGTTAGTAACTACTGTTTTCGGAGATATTTTGTACGGTTTTAACAGTCAGTTACGTTAAAATGTCAAACTTGATGAATTTGAAAGCACCTAAGATGATGAAGGTGGAGAATTATCTTACATGGAAGGACAACTTCAAATCCTTCATTGAATCTCTGGATATACGCATGTGGATCTGCATTGAAGATGGGTACATAAACCCAACACACGATTTTGAGGGCAGACAACGTAGAACAGACTATGTGAACATGAAAGAGGATGATAAAAGGAAGTATGACGCTGAAAAGAGAGCATTGGCTGCAATTAAAATGTCCTTACCTGATAGCGTCAAGCATACCTTCAAAAAGTACACTAATTCAAAGGATATGTGGGATGCATTACAAAAGCGATATCAGGGGAATAAGAGTGCCACTCAGGCATTCATGGCAGAGATAGTGCCAGTTGATGAGGCTGAAACTACTGTTAGTGATGCTGAATCTGAATTGAAAAATGCTGAAGCAAAAGTTGATGCTGAAGTAGAGAAAGAGAGTGAAGCTGAACAGGTTGTTGATGATGAAACCTCAGAAGTTCATGAGAAAGAGGTACAATCTAATTCAGTTTGTTTGAGATGTCGTGAACTACAGGGTGAGGTTGCCAGGTTGACAACACAAAACCAAAGTCTGGTAAGTGAGATGTCTAACATAAAAGAAGCAAACTTTTTTGCTAAAAGAAATGAATCGTCATACTTGAAGAAGATAAAAGGTTGTGAAGCTGAAATTGAAGCTTTAACATGCAAGTTAAATGAAAAACTTCAAGTAATAGATTTAGCTCATGACATGATGGCTGAGAAAACAAAAGAGATTTCTGAAAAATGCAAAGAGTTGTCAGATGCACAACTCAAAATTGTTGAACTTGAAAAGAAATTAGGTCAATTCAGAGATTCATCTTTTGTAATGAAACACATGATGGGTGGGTTAAAGAAGAGTAATGACAAGACAAGTGTGGGCTTCCAGGGCTTTAATGAAGTCCCTCCTCCTCTTAGTCATGACTATTCATTCCTGCCTAGTGAAAATGAGCTAGCAGACTTTATGGCATCTACACCTAGTAGGTTCGCATCCACATCAAGTAAAGGTGATGGATCTGAGAGTGATGATGCTAAGGAGAACAATAACAGGGAACCTTTGAAAAGATAAATTCACCGCCTAAGAATAAAAATCAAGCTTTTGTTAAAAAGATTAATTTTGTTCAAGGTAGTGATATGAAAAATGAAACCGATGTTATTGAAAATGAATCTAATGTAGAGTTTGCTAAAAATAAAAACAAAGAAAAATCTGAATCCAAGCAAACTGAACAAGGTTCATCCAAGGGATCATCACCATCTGATAAGGGATCTACCTCAGAGACTCCAGCTAAGAAGTCTTCGAAAAAGAGATCGTGCTTCAAATGTCACGTCAAGGGACATGTAGCAAGCTCCTGTCCTAACAAACAGAGTGAAGCACAACTTAGTGAAAAACAGAGAGGGAAATTACCTGAGAAGGAAGGTGATAGTGAGGAGAAAGGCTCAAATTCTCCAAAGAAATCTGCTCCTAAGCAACCAGTAAATGTTGCTGTTGGTGTAGATAAGGCTGGAACAGGAACTCCACAAGTTCCACGTTTTCAAAGAAATCAACCTAGATTTCAGCCTAGATCTCCATCAGGCAGATACGAAAGACCTAGAAGCAGTTCACCTAGAATGAACAATTTTAATGGATATTCAAATAATTTCAGAAGTCAAGGTCAATATCAAAATCGATACCAAAATAATGGTTGTCGAAATTTTTATAACAATGGCTTTAGAAATTATAACAATCATGCTTCTTGGAATCAAAACTCAAGGTTTCAAAATCAAAATTTCCAAAGGTCAAATAGTCCAAACACATATAGGAACCCTCAGGACCAGAGACCTTATGGAAATCAAACCCCATTTCCATCAGGAAGTCTGAGATCCAAGACTCCAGTTAGGAGTAATGGATATTGGATGGATGTTCCAGTGGTTGGTGAATTTGGACGACCCAAGACCATTAAGGCTTGGGTCCCCCAATCTAACTAATTTTTTAGTTGGTGTGTGCAGGAGCTGCTAAGGAGGATTATCAACTTATGTTGATAATGGCTGCTCTAGGCACGTGAAGGGGGATGTGAGATTGTTGATATATATATTGTTTGATTTAAATTGAAGTTCAAAGTGCTGATTCGACACACTAGATAACCTGGCAGATCTTTATACTAAAGCTTTTGACAGGGCTCGCTTTGAACACTTAGTCGAACTCAACGGGATGAGGAATCCTGAATAACTGGTTTTTCATAAGAATTTTTGTAAATAGTTTACTGCTTTTCTTAAAAAAAATAAAAATACAAAAACATTGAAAAATCAAAAACATAAAAAATAGAAAATCAAAAATGAGTTATCACTGTGTGAAAAAGAAGAAATGATAGTACATCAGCAAGTTAGACTGTCACACTGAAAATGAAATTAAATTGCTTAAGTGTGATAGCAGCTTCATCATATGATGTACCAGTAGGCAAAAAACATGAAATAATCAACTTACCAATGTGATATAAACTTAAATACAACTGAGTTTGAGTGGGGAACACATTAGTGGTGTATGGTTTAATGACCTTAAATCTTGCGTTGATAGATTGCCAAAATCTGAAGTTTTGGGTCTTTAAACTGTTATTTCATCTGGGGATATCTTGGCTGTCTTTCTGTTTAGAACTAAAATTGTACATGAACCCAGGAAAGAAAGTCACTTGGAATTAGCTCATTTCTATTTGAATGTCTGTATGTTGTCCCGATACACACAATTTTGATCTGATTCTGAAATCTTCTCTGAAAAAAGTCGTGTACCTCCTCTGCTGCATCCAGATATATGCTGACCTGGAGGTGCTAGGCAACGACAGCTTCTGCTGCATCCAGATACATGCTGACCTAGCTGTACGTTGTCGCGCTATAGATCTAATACACCCGAAAGAGGCCCTCAAGTGCCCAAAAGAAACCCAATAAACCTATATCAAACTGAAAAAAACTCATTTGATCTGTATATTATACCATCTCTCCTAAAGATCTATTCTGTTCTCTTCTCAACCTATTCCCAGTTAAGATTTCAGAAATCTGGATTGGACTTGTGAAATATGTGGTAGGGAAGATACTTGCATGATAGAGTGTGTTGTTTATATTTCCAGGATTTGATTAGTATTTATTTGGGTGATCATTGTTAAGCATTCAAAACATGATAAAACAGATTATATGCAGACCTAGTCACTGTCAGGATATCTTAAAGGATGAAATCAGTATACTCACCTACTACGATGAATCTTTGTGCATACCTAGATCGTGGGGGTATATCCTGAAGTGGGACACACTAGTATATCAGTATTAAAATTACCTTAATGTATCATATGGTAATGGTACTTGAAATGTTCATGCATTTTGTTTAAGTGGACAAACATACTGGTAATCGTCTTGGAATGCTTTTCACGAAAATAAATAAAGAATTAACTATTGGTGTGAAATAGTTTGATTTTGTTGATATGATCTTCTTACCAGTGATTCTCACAAAAATAGAGTGTTTATTGCTTTTGTATTTACTTGCTTTCAGAAAATACAAAAATCCAAAAATAGTGTCTTTTTCTGTTTAAAATTCTTAACGTACGGAAAACTGTTATTCTTGGAGGAATTGTTACTGATAGGGGGAGACGATGTTAGAAAGTGAGTTCAAAATTTTAAATCATGCGGGTTATAAGGTGTGTGATTAAAAAGTTTTGTGTGTTGGTGATAAAGTTAAAAATGCTTAATTTGTTATACAGTTTAACAAATCTCTTGAATAATAATAATTTGTTTAACTTATGTTGAAAAATTCTTATGGTTTCTTGAGATGTTTGTTTTATAGTAAACAGATTGAAGCAGTGTGTTGCTGAGAAGTTAAAGTGATGAGTTGCTGTAAAGATGAGAGTTTGATTGGATGCATGGTAGAACCTCCTTTCTATATTGCAGACAAAGATGAAGAGTTTGAAGATTGTTTTACAAATGCTGAACTGAAGTTTACTCAAACGCTAAAGTTTTTGAAGATTTGGTGATTGGATGCATCAGCTTAGGGGGAGTCTGTTGCTGACAGAGCTGTTGAAGCTGAAGCTATCCAAAGACCAAAGACAATGCATGTTTGTATACATGAAGATTGCAAGATGACTAAAGACAAAGTTATTTTATGAAGCTATTGTCAAGGGGGAGTTTGTTGGTGCATGTTTGTGACAACAGCTTAGATTTGGTCTTTGGATATCTTGTAATTAGTTAAACGATAAACAGTTAGCGGGTTTAGCTTTGTAATAGTTAGTTGTAATGTTTGGGCTAACTAAACCCAATGAATTGGGTGATGGGGGGCGAATTGGGCCTGTCCAATCCGCAGTCCATGATGTTTAACTAAGCCCAAGTAGTAACCTTGTGTTATATAAACAAGGTTAGGCTTTAGGGTTTAGGTGAATCAGTTAATCAGCCAAAACAGTGTGTGAGAGCAATTTCGTGAGAGACCTTAGACTTGGACGAAATTGTTGTTGGTTAGGGTTTGATTGATTGTAATTCTTGTGAGATTGATAATCAATAGAAACCCGGTTTGAAAGTGTCTTGCTGTTTCTGTTCGTCTACTTGTTTCTGTGATATTCTGATCAAGAGGATTCCGCACTCTTGATTGGAAAGACAATTCTGTGAAAGATCCGTACGAATATGGGACCTACATCCTTGAACCTGGAAGGATCCCTGACCCTGGGATGAGGATCCTTGAGTCTGAGAGGATCCCTGGACCTGAGAGGAGGATCCTTGAACCTGAAAGGATCCCTGACCCTGGGATGAGGATCTTTGACCCGTCTGCGCTCCCATATATTCTCCGGAACTGAAAAAGGATCCCTGATGCTGAAACGAAGATCCTGAAGGCTGAAAGTAGTATCCCTGAGCCTGCGTCACTGCCGATGATCCAAAACGCATTCCCAATGACCCACCTTGGTACTGGACATCAGATGTTGCAGAGTGTTGGGCAGTTATGGTTGGAGTGTCGAAATTCAGTGATCTCGGCATCAATGGAGAGTGGTCCTCTGTTGGTCTCTTCAATTTCTCGATGTCATCAATCTCTCGAAGGATCCTGTCGTTAGTTTTGTCCTGCTGTTGCATGTAGTCCCTCATCTGCAAAATCAAAGAATAGAGATCATTGTTAGTAGGACCAGAAGAAGTAGTAGAAGTTGGTTTTTGGAAAATGGAGGTTTGTTTCTTCGCAGCATTTTCAGCATTCTTCTGGCATCCAAAAGGTGCTGGAGGCAAAGGCGGAATACCCTGTGAAGAAGTGACCGCCGGCATAGAGCTTGAAGTGTTCTTCGCTTGAGAAGCCATGTAGTTGAAGGTAATGAACCGAAATGATCGAAATGAACGAAATTTCTCAGAAATGAAGCACCGATTGCCCCACGGTGGGCGCTAAACTGTTTTGGTCAAAAATCAGATAAGGATAATACAACCAAATCTTATTTTGTGAGGTGTGATGCTTGATTATATGAACTAATGAATGAACAAAGTATGAATGTAGTGAATGTTGGACACGATGATTTATACGAGGAAAAATCCCTTGATCAATGTATGATCTCCGGCATAAAAAACCTTGGGTGATGGAAACTACCGATCACCAACTATATTAAACAGAAAATGTATACAATTCGGGATGACAACAAGCTTGTTACAAGGATCACTATTGTGCAAAAAGTGTGAAATCGCCAATATGTTGCAGAGAGTTTTTCTAGTGTGTGTGTTTGCTAACTGTTCTTACTATCAAGCTTGTTATCCCCTTATAAAAATAGAAATAAACTAAGCTAACTAACATTCCGCAAATCATGCTAGCCTCCCACGACTTCCATAACGGTCATACAAGCCATGCACGTGTAGAATAAGGGAGCATATTCCCCTGGAATCTCGGAAAGACCAAGTCCCACTTGTACACTCCTGCAAAACAAGTTCAAACATAGTGGAAACAATTGTTAGTATAAGGATCCTAATGAGGATCCTGGATCCTTAAACCTGCAACGTCTTCTGAGGATCCTTAATTCAAACCAAATTGAGGATCCGTGATCTTGGCTACACTTTGAGGATCCGTTATCCTTAGGTTATGGAAATCCATCCCTAACACCTGCCACTTATGAAAATGATTCATTTGAAAACATTTATGAAAATGAATTAAATGCACAAGGCACAAATATTCTTTTATAACTTGGGATAAATATATAATGATAATCTTGTATCAGATTTACATGTTTGTCAAACATTTAGGGCCGGGATAAAAGCCGAACAAGATTAATCGACACACCACTAATATAAGCCCACGGTGAGTTATCCTCAACAAGTGGGTATATCTTTTTACATACGCATCTGTCAGGTGTATTCCTACACCCCGTGCTTAAGTCGTGGCCATTTACGATTTTAAATGAGCCGAGGATATCCAGGACACGGTCGTTAACCTCCAATGTTTATTTGTTATCAAACAATATTGATTAAAACGGGATTATGCCATATGACCATATTCGATTAAATGATTTTTACACCCGACCAAGCGGTAATATTTTACCGTATCCCAAGCCCGTATAAGGGAAAATAAGTTAAAAGTATTTACCTGAGCTTAAAATGAAAGTTTTGTATACACAGCCGTATAATCTACTCAAACAAGTGCAAGTAGCTTTTACTGGGGCTCCTAATCTGGAACGAAGGTTTTATTAACCTATTAGATTCCTAACGGGTCTTTATTTAAGTTGTAAACTTAGACCGGTTAGTTTAAAGAAAACTTTACGGCACGAAACGCTAGATTAAGCGATGACTGAATTGGAATGTGATTTAGACCCGAAAAGCATGTAGACTTGTATTATATGGGTAAACTAATTACATTATGGAATTTGAAGTTTAAATAATAAGATTTGACCCGTTTCGGCTAATTTATGTAAATTAGTCATATAAACCGCACCGTACGCGTATATGCATAAACGGGTAATCGGATGAGTCATATACAAATGATATCAGTAGGATATCAACAATTATGCCCAAAAAGATTTTAAAACCAAATTAAGTCTCGTAAGGTCATTTTGGTCATTTTAAAATTTATAAAAGAGGTTTTAAAGTAAACTGATGTTCTGGTCTAAAACATTCTGTAAAAATATTTATTTATGATGTTATAACAGTAGGATATCATATATATGTGTGGTTTACCATTTATGACCAAACTATGCCCCGAAATGGTATTTTGGTCATTTCACATATGCTTTTAGGGACAAAATTGGAAGTCTGAGTTCATGACTTATACCTATTGTAAAAATATTAAAAATTATTTATAATTTTAGTAGGTAACAAGTCTTGGGTGCTAAAATATTTTATTTTACATATTAAATCAGTAGGAAAAGGTTTGGTATGTTAAATATTTTATTTTGCATATTAAATCAGTAGGAAAAGGTTTGGTATGTTAAATATATGTAAATCACATTTTATTAACAAAAAGGGCATAATCATCAATTATAGAATTTATACAAGAACTCAATGATATGGTCAGTATCTAATCTGACCCAACATTCCAAAAATCCCTAAAAATAATATCACAACAGTAGGTAACGAGTTTAGTGCCAAAATTTAGGTTTAAACATGATTTATGCACAAAAGCGTAATTTAATTAATAAAAAGTTCAATTTTACTATATCTTGCATAATATCGTTTTCAGAAGTGAGAACGAAATTTGAACTTAGAGTAGGGCTTCCTTCTTGACCAGGAATCCCAGAGAAGTGAGCTTAGAGAGTGATGTTGAGATTTTTGAAAGTGCAAGTTGCAAATGAGAGCCAAGGGGTTATTTATAGTGCAAGGTGATGCTACCAGGTGTTATGAGAGCTCTACAGGTGTCCCTTGACGTGTCCAAAAACAGACAACAGCCCATGGTTTCGATTAATGGCTGTAGAAGGTGACAAACCTGCAGCTATCCATTTTTCTGCCCATATACAGTCTTTACGGACCGTAAGCCTGAGCCCTTACGGTCTGTAGGTCCCCTAACCCGTATGGATCGTAACAGAATCGTTGATCTAACCTAGAGTGCGGAATGCCCTAGATCAGATTTCACAGAAAACGAGTAGAAACAGAATCAAGAACACGATGCACTTTCAATCCGGTCTTCTATTAATTATCCAACACGAAGTTTACAATCAATTCAAGACCCACAAGAAATATCTCAGCCACTCTCTGTAGATTTCTCTAACTCTCTCTCAAACTCTATTCACTGGCTTCCTAAAACCCTAATGCTAAGCCTTGTTTATATAGGACAAACTTTGCACATGGGCTATGGTCTGGGCTAGGCTATTCTCCAAGCCCATTACAATAATTAACTCCCTAACCAAACTGCTAAGCCCAATACAAAATATCCAAAGACTAAATAATCAAACTATTAAGCTGTTGTCACAGAATATGCACCAACAAACTCCCCCTTGACAATAGCTTCATAGTGTAACTTTGTCTTCAAACATCTTGCAGTCTTTTGGTCTTTGGATAGCGTCAGCTACACAGTTTCTGACATCAACAAACTCCCCCTTAGCTGATGCTTCCAATCTCCAAAACTTTCAATCATTGTAGATTAGTGAGCTAGCAATCTTTGGTTAAGCAAGCAAACTTCAACTCTTTCATATATCTTCCTCTTTCTGCAATGTAGTAGAAGGATCCTACCATGCATCTTCACATATTCTGCATTTGACTTTCAATCTGCACTTTACTTGTATTCTGTACTTCATTTGGATAACTGCATCAATCTGTTTAGCAACACAAGCAAGTATCTCAAAAACCATTAGTCTTTTTCACATTTAAAGATAAACCAATATTTTATCTTATCATGCAAAAACAACAACTTGTCAGTTCAAGATGGATGTCTTTTAAAAAGAAAATATTTTTGGAATTTTTGATATTTTTCAAAACAACTAAAAAAACTAAACTAAACTCAAAAATATTTACAATACTTCTTTTTGTGAGAATCACCGGTAAGATCATATTAGCAAAATCAAACTGTTTTCACACTATTAGATAATTCTTTATTTAATTTTTCGTGAAAACCAGTCCAAGACGATTACCAGTATGTTTGTCCACCTAAACAAAATGCATGAACATTTCAAGTACCATTACCATATGATACGTTAAGGTAATATTATTCTGATATACTAGTGTGTCCCACTTCAGGATGTACCCCCACGATCAAGGTATGCACAAAGATTCATCGCAGTAGGTGAGTATACTGAATTCATCCGTTTTGTATTTCAACGTTTAGATAATTGGTGATCAGGTCAGTACTTCCGTACAGCAAAGAGACCAAAATATCTAACGAGGGCTAAGACAAATACAATTTTTGGTACGATTTATGCATTTTGCACATTTGAATGACTCTCTAGGAGAGCTTCTTCATTTTCAGGGTTTTGGAATTTTTAGCACTTTTAAGATATCCTAGTTGTGCCTAGGTCAGCATGTATCTGGATGCAGCAGAAGGACAACCCTGATATCCCCGGATGAAATAACAGTATAAAGACCCAAAACTTCAGATTTTGGCAATCTATCAACGCAATATTTAAGGTCATTAAACCATACACCACTGATGTGTTCCCCACTCATACTCAGTGCATTTAGGTTTATATCACATTGGTAAGTTGATTATTTCATGCTTTTGCCTACTTGTACATCATATGATGAAGCTGCTATCACACTCAAGCAATTTAATTCAGTTTGAGTGTGAAAGTCTAATTGCTGATGTACCATCATTTCTTCTTTTTCACACCATGAAAACTCATTTTTGATTTTCTATTTTTTATGTTTTTGATTTTTGAAATTTTATAACTTACTCCCCTTAAGCACACGCACTAACTAAACTCTTTTTGGCTTAGAGGAATTTCTCCCCTTAAATTTTTGTTTTTATGGAGTAAGTTTTAAAAACATAAATTTAAAAACACAAACAGACTCCCACTTTAAATCTGACAATAGTTTTTCACGTTTAAAGTTTAGACTGATCAAAACTATCACAAAAGTAAATAGTTCGTTACCCATGTTAACCTACTATTCACCTCAGATGTTTTACAGGAACAACCACTGTTGAACACATCAACAGTCCTTTTTGGTCATCCTGCATTCACTCAACAACTCAGTTAGTCTTGAGAACCCAAGCCCTGACAGTCTTGGGTTTTCCAGATTCATCCATTACAGGAACATCCATCCAATATCCATCACTCCTCACTGGAGTCTTGGATTGCTTACCCATTGTTGAACAAGATTGATAATTTCCACTAGGTCTTTGATTGCGAGAGTTCCAAGAACCTCTCGGATTTTCTGACCTTTGAAAATTATTACGTTGATACCTTCTTTTCCCATTCTCATACCACGAATTTTGGAAAAATTTTGGATGTTGTTGAACATTTGAGTTACTAAAACTCCTATGTTCATTTTTTCTTTGAAAATTTCGATTACCAGCAGTTTGGTATCGACTTTGATATCCAAATTTTTACTTTGGCTTTGAAATCGATTTGATTTACCATTATAATGACTAAATTGTGGAGAAATACTTCTTGGTCTATCAAATCTTCTCGAAGTTGAAGGTTTTGATTGAAATCCAGGTTTCTTTGCCTGACAACTCGATTTTACATTATTGCTTGACCCAACCTGATTCCCATCTTTAACCTCATCAACTTTTTGTTTACCTTTCTTCAAAGGACAACAACTCGCCACATGTCCTTTGTTGTGACATTTAAAACATGATCTTTTCTTATAACTTTTCTTTTTGTTTGATCCTTTTTTAAATGTGTTTACCTTTTTGTCTTCAATATCCTCATCCACTTTATGAGGTGTACTGTTAGACCCTACAGATTCTTTCAAAGAAATTGGACTATTTGGTAAGTCCACAGCTATCGGATCCACTACAACTTGTGCAGTGGTTACAAAATCAGTTAGCTCATCTTCAGTTGGTAGAAAAGAGTAGTCTTGATTTTCAGAAGATGAAGATTTAGTAAACCCCACCCCTGTTTTATCATTACTCCTTTTTAAACCTTTTTGAATATGAGTCCTGACTAACGAAGAATTTCCAAATTTGTCTAAGTTACCCTGAAGTTCTACAATTTTGGCTTGTGCATCAGCCAATTTTGTGCACTTTTCTGAAAGCTCGTGAGTCTTTTCTTTCAGAGTTTCACGAGCCAAATCAATGATCTGTAACTGCTCATTGACTTTGCTTGTTAAACTGCTAATTTCTTGTTCATTTGATTTGAGTTTATCTAAACAATTTGACTCTCTTTTAATCAAAAGAACATTTAACTCTTTTCGATTTTCCAAATCGGCTAACAGAATTTTGTTTTGCTCCGATAGTCTGTTAACTTTACCCTGTAGTTCAGTGCAATTAAGACATGTATGACTTACAGATTCTGATGATACCTTCACCTCTGATGTAAGTCCATTCACATCCTTCAAGCCCTTTGAAACTTATGCATCCTTCTTCTCAACAGTTTCCTTATCAGCTTTCTTCTTCTCCTCTACCTCAGCAGCTACTTCTCCTATCTTCACAGCTGCAAGCTCAGCTACACATGCTTGATCACATGTATTCAATCTTGAAGGAATCTGATAACGTTTTTCCAAAGCTTCCCACAGCTGTTGAGAAGTCCCATACCTATTAAATAAGTGTTTTATTCCAATCGGCAAGGACATCTTTATCGCTGCTAAAGCTCGCTTTTCAGCATCAAACACAAGTTTCTCATATTCATCCATCTTGTCATAAGAAGTAACTTTAACCCTTCCTTCAACATGACGTGTAGGAGCAACATATCCATCTATCATACAACACCACATTCTGGTATCCTCACTTTTCACAAATAGCTCAAACTTCTCTTTCCAGTCAGCATATTCTTTGACGTTTATAAGCTTTGGCCAGTTTTTAACAACCTCACTTCCATTGTTCATCTTAGCCATCACGCAGCGTAAAGGTTTAAATGGATTTTGGTAACCTGAATCAAAATCCAAATCTAACTCCTATACTGGTCCTTGTCTAGCTTTTACCATAACCGTACTGTCAAAACCGTACAAAAATTATCCAAAAACTATTTTTTTATCAAATTATACCGTTAGATTTGTCTCGAAATTACGATTCCAATGATTTTTTTGCCCTAAAAATCCAAGGAGTTCAACGGTGCAAACGGTTTCCTGAGATGAGTTACAGATAATTTTCTAAACACGAAACTGTGAAATTTTTCTTACGCAAGCCAAGAAAAATTCCACCCCTTCCGAAATGAATAGAAATGGTCTGAAATGGTCCTAGATCCGAAATGGTTATCCGGAATGGTCCTTTATCCGAAATGGTTAGGATTGATCCGAAATGAGCACCTTCTGGTCCGAAATGGACTAAGCTGATCCGAAATGAGACCTTTTTATCCGAAATGAACACCTTATAATTCGAAATGATCCGTAATCCTTCAGATTTATCCGAACTGCAAATTAACTGTTCCGAAATGCAACTGTTTTAATCCGAAATGATCTGAGATGCAAGTTTTCAATCCGAAATGGATCCGAAATACTTGATTTCTATCCGAAATGGTCCGAAATTGATGTTGTTTTGTCCAAAATCCAAGCAGTTAACCCGAAATCACCAGCAGAACCCTAGAACATCCGTAAAAAACGTCCAAAACTTCGATTTTCTGCCGAAAAAGATTCTAAACCAAGCCAATCAAGAGCCTAATGCTCTGATACCAATTGTAGGTCCCCTAACCCGTATGGATCGTAACAGAATCGTTGATCTAACCTAGAGTGCGAAATCCCCTAGATCAGATTTCACAGAAAACGGGTAGAAACAGAATCAAGAACACGATGCACTTTTAATCTGGTCTTCTATTAATTATCCAACACGAAGTTTACAATCAATTCAAGACCCACAAGAAATCTCTCAGCCACTCTCCTGTAGATTTCTCTAACTCTCTCTCAAACTCTTTTCACTGGCTTCCTAAAACCCTAATGCTAAGCCTTGTTTATATAGGACAAGCTTTGCACATGGGCTTTGATCTGGGCTAGGCCATTCTCCAAGCCCATTACAATAATTAACTCCCTAACCAATACTGCTAAGACCAATACAAAATATCCAAAGTCTAAATAATCAAACTATTAAGCTGTTGTCACAGAATATGCACCAACATGGTCCGTAACCACTTTTAATTTGTAACGCCCAGTTACAGTCCTGACGGACCGTAAGCTGGAACCTTTACGGTCCGTAAGCTTTGACCAGAAGACAAAATTTTGAATCTTTTAACACTTGACCATACAACTTTTATCATAATTCGTCAGCCGTTTTTGGGAACATGAAATCATTAAAATGAAGTTCTGATTCTGAAAAAAATAATGGTCACTTAGAGGTAAGATTGCATGTTTGACTCTTATATCTTTTTCAAGATAATTTTATCATCCGACTAGGATTCATGACACCTGTCATTGCTTTATTGGGTAAAATTTTTGCGAGGTGTTACATCCTCACCCCCCTGAAAAGAAATCTCGACCTCGAGATTTACTGGAACAAATAAGTGTACTTCTGACGTATTGTGGATTCAACTTCCCACGTATATTCTGGGCCCCTACGGGCATCCCATTTCACTTTTACGATTGGCACATGTTTCCTCCGAAGCTTTTTAACCTGTCGATCCTCGATCGATAAAGGTCTTTCAACAAACTTCAAGCTTTCGTCAACCTGCATGTCTTTATGAGACATTGCTAGCGACTCATCGGCTAGACATTTCTTTAAATTGCAGATGTGGAACACATTGTGAATTCCACTAAGCTCTTCCGGTAAATTCAGCTTATAGGCCACGCTCCCGACACATTTGATGATCTCGAATGGTCCGATATATCTTGGGCTCAGCTTGCCCTTTTTGCCAAATCTCATCACTCCTTTCCAGGGTGACACTTTGAGTAATACTTTATCACCTACCTCGAATTTTAGAGGTTTGTGCCTCTTATCTGCGTAGCTCTTCTGCCTATCCCTGGCAGCTTTTAGACGATCACGGATTTGAACAATCTTATCTGTCATCTCAAGGACTATCTCCGGTCCAGACAGCTGGGTTTCCCCAACTTTCGCCCAACAAACCAGTGTTCTGCATTTCCTCCCATATAAGGCCTCAAAAGGCGCAGCTTGGATGCTCGTATGATAACTATTGCTGTATGAAAATTCAATGAAAGGAAGATGATCATCCCAACTTCCACCTAAGTTAATAACACAAGCCCGGAGCATGTCTTCCAGCGTTTGAATCGTACACTCACTTTGCCCATCCGTCTGAGGATGATAAGCAGTACTGAAGTTCAAACAACTGCCTAGAGATTGCTAGAAGCTCTTCTAAAAATGAGATGTGTATCTAGTATCCCTATCAGATATGATAGATACTGGCACTCCGTGGAGAGATACAATCTCGTCCACATACAGCTGGGCTAGTTTATCGGAGCTGTGCGTTTCTTTGATGGGTAAAAAATGAGCTAACTTTGTCAGTCTGTCGACTATAACCAATATTGTATCATTCCCATGTTTCGTCTTTGGTAACTTGGTAATGAAATCCATAGTTACCTTTTCCCAGTTCCAAGTGGGAAGTTCTGGTTGTTGCAGTAAACCTGACGGCTTTTGATGCTCGGCTTTAACCTGTACGCACATCAGACATCTAGCCACATATGTGGCTATGGATTTCTTCAAACCCATCCACCAGTAATTTACCTTCAAATCTTGGTACATTTTATCGCTGCCCGAATGAACTGAATATTTAGAATTATGTGCTTCTTGGAGGATTACATCTCTAAGTCCTCCATGAATTGGAACCCAGATTCGACCATTCAATCTAAGGATTCCATTATTCCCAGGTGACAACTGATCAACAGTTGCACCTAATCTTTTTGCTGGAAAGTTTTCCTCTATTACGGCTTCTTTTTGTGCTGACAACAACTTCTCATTTAAACTGTTCTTTAGTTCAATGCTTTTAGCATTGATTCTAATAGGTTTGACTTTTTCTTTCCTGCTCAATGTGTCAGCGACTACATTAGCTTTGCCTGGGTGGTAGCGAATTTCACAATCATAATCGTTCAATGTTTCAATCCAACGACTTTGCCTTATGTTGAGATCTTTTTGGTTAAACAAGTGTTGGAGGCTTTTGTGATCTGAGTATATCACACACTTGGTTCCATAAAGGTAATGCCTCCATATTGAGTGCAAATACAACGGCACCCAGTTCCAAGTCATGGGTGGTGTAGTTTTTTTCGTGCACTTTCAATTGTCGTGACGCATAGGCAATCACCTTGCCTCTTTGCATAAGCACACAGCCCATACCAGTGTGCGATGCATCACAATACACAACGAACTCTTCTATCCCTTCAGGCAATGTCAACACAGGATCATTGCTCAGTTTCTGCTTGAGAATCTTAAAAGATTCTTGTTGTCTGGGACCCCAATCGAACTTCACATTCTTGCGAGTTAACGAAGTTAAAGGTGCAGCTATTCTTGAAATGTTTTCGATAAAATGCCTGTAGTAACCTGCCAAGCCTAAGAAGCTACGAATTTCCGTGGGTGTCTTAGGTTCTTGCCAATTCATAATTGCTTCTATTTTTGCGGGATCCACCTGGATGCCACGCTCACTTACCACATGTCCAAGGAATTGGACTTCTCGTAGCCAGAATTCACATTTGGAAAATTTTGCGTAGAGCTTCTCTTGTTGTAGAAGTTTAAGGATGCATCAGAGATGTTTCTCGTGATCAGCTTGACTCTTGGAATAAATAAGTATGTCATCGAGTACATATGATGGGAAGAGAAAAAGAGAAGACGATAACTCGCGACATTTTGATAAGAAACAGAAGGGTGATTTTGGGTTTAAGAAGAGTCCGGAGTTTAAGAAAAGCTCAAACCAGTCGGGTGACAGACCCGTGTGTAAGACTGTAAGAAGCGCCACCCTGGTAATGCACTATTGATCCAAAAGAGAGACCCTGTGGAATTTGCAAAACAAAGGGTCATAAAACCTTGGAGTGCAAGGAATTAAAGAATGCGACCTGTTATGGTTGTAACGAGAAAGGGCACATCAGGAGCAACTGTCCGAAGAACCCAAAGAAGCCCGAAGAGGCTAAAAAGACCAATGCACGAGTGTTTCAAATGAATGCCAGAGAGATAGTGCAAAATGATAACATTATAACAGGTACTTTCCTCATAAATGATGTTTATGCTAGAGTTTTATTTGATTCTGGTGCAGATAAGTCTTTCGTAGACAATAAATTTAGTAAACTGTTGAATCTGCCTGTTAAAACTCTAGATATAAAATATGAGGTAGAATTGGCCGATGGTACCTTAGAAACTGCCTCGACAATTTTAGATGGATGTTTCATATCCATTAGGAATCACTCTTTTTCGTTGACTTTGTTACCAATGAAATTGGCAGGGTTTGATATAGTTATAGGCATGGATTGGTTATCCCTTAACCAAGCTCAAATTTCCTGTGATAAAAAGAAATTTATTATCAAAACTCCTTATGGTGAATCGATTACTATTCAAGGAGATACGCAATATGGATTGCCCGATCAAGTGTCTATGCTTAAGACATCTAAGTGTTTGAAGAAAGGTTGTGTCATTTACATGGCACAGGTGACGGTAGACGTGCCAAAGTCCAAAATAGAAGACATTCCAGTTATTTCAGAATACGCAGACATTTTTCTAGAAGAATTACCTGGTTTGCCTCCTGATAGGCAAGTAGAATTCAGAATTGATATTATACCAGGAGCAGCACCAGTAGCAAGAGCTCCTTATCGTTTGGCACCTATCGAAATGAAGGAATTAAGAACACAGTTAGATGATCTATTGGAAAAAGTTTTTATTCAACCAAGCTCGTCCCCTTGAGGAGCGACCATTTTATTTGTAAAGAAGAAGGATGGTTCAATGCGTCTATGCATTGATTATCGTGAGCTGAACAAAGTTACAATCAAGAACCGCTATCCATTGCCTAGGATCGATGATCTGTTCGATCAGCTGCAAGGGGCAAGTTTCTTCTCAAAGATCGATCTGAGGTCGGGGTATCATCAATTGAAAGTCAGAACCGAAGATGTACATAAGACCGTGTTCAGAACAAGATATGGCCACTACGAGTTCTTAGTGATGCCTTTTGGGCTCACTAACGCACCTGCAACATTCATGGATCTCATGAATCGAGTCTGCAAGTCGTATCTGGACAAGTTTGTCATTGTCTTCAAACACTAATTAAATCAACATCCTTCAAATTAGAATTCCCTTCTAACACGTAAGTGAGTTGAAAGGCAGAATTTGGTTTGAATATACCTAACGCTAAAATATCATAGCTAATATATTCAACGTATGTGTTGGTACACTTTTGGATTTTGTAAAGTAATTTCGTTTCTCTAAATAAAAAAATGTTTAAGTGTGATGATACTTGCTATTGTTCTCAATGTTGTATCCTAGATGGTTTATTAGGTAAAAAAACACGTTTAAGCGTGATGATACTTGCTATAGTTCTCAATGTTGTATCCTAGATGGTTTATTAGGAAATACAATGAAGAACTGGTACCTAGCTAAAATTTTACCTCTTGGTCTCTATACGCTTCGTCATTTTGCTCAATTGTTTCCAACGCCCAATAATATCACTCGGGTGTGATTTCTTTGCACATAAATTTCAATAATCGTTGAATGTTAGACCAGGACTCCTACATCCAAATTTGAGACAACTTTCGGATGGGGGATGGGGAATCGGAGTTGTTGGCTGCCTTGTTCTCGTTGCGTGAAATAAAGGATTCGGTGTGGGATTGCACCGGGGATAAAGCTCTTGGGCCGGACGGTATAAATTTCCGTTTTACTTTCTGATGTTTTGGGTTACTTGGAGGCTGTTTTTGTAAAGGTTTTTGAGGAATTTACGGTGAATGCAATAATTTCGCAAGGTTACACCTCTTCGTTTATTGGTCTGATTCCTAAATGTAAGGATTCGAGTGGTTTGGGGGACTATAGACCGATCATTTTAGTGGGATGTATAATAAGGTGATTTCAAAAGCATTGGCGAACCAAATGAAATTGGTCATTTAATAAACTAATTTTGGAGGAGCAAACCACATTTTTGGCGGGTCGGGGTATCATGGATGGGCCACTTGTGTTAAACGAACTAATCCCATGGTTGAGGCAAAACAAAAAGGAGAGTTTCATATTTAAAGTAGACATTGAGAAGGCACACGATTCACGTAATTGAGGGTTTGTTGATTCCATTTTATAGATCAAATGAAATTTCCAATGATGTGGAGGAAATGGGTTATGGCCACAGTTACTAATGCTCGGGCATCGGCACAAGTTAACGCTTCACCCACACATGAATTGGCGTGTCATAGGGGTTTGAGGGAAGGCGACCCAGTGTCATCGTTCATCTTTATCATCGCGATGGAAGCCTTGACGGGGGTGTTGAAGAAAGCGTGTGCAATGGGGCTCTATGTAGGAAATCTCTTTATAAACCATGGTTCGATGCTATCACATTTTTTATATGCCGACGATGTGATTTTTGTTGGGAATTGGTCATTCTCGAGTGTGAATAACTTGAAGAGGATTCTTTGGTGTTTTTATTTAGCATTGGGGCTTCTTGTTAACCTTTCTAAAAGTAGCGTTTTTTGGATCAACGTTACAAATGACCAAATACAAAATATGGCGGCTCTTTTTGGGTGTAAAGAGGGTTCATTTCCTTTCAAACATATGGGACTCCAAGTGGGTGCCAATATGAACCTCGTCAAGCATTAGAAAACGGTAATAGATGTGTTTAAGAAATGACTGGAAATTTGGAAAGCGAACACTTTATCATTTGTTGGAATATTAACTTTAATTAAATCGGTTCTTAATTCCCTTCCAACGTATTATTTTTCCTTATATAAGGTTCTAACATAAGTAATCAAGCAACTTTAAAGACTACATCGGGGGTTTTTATGGGGCACGATACCCGAATGGGATAAGGTAAATTTGGTCACGTAGCATGGTGTAATGATCCATAAGGAGCATGGCAAGACGGGGATCGAGTCCCGAATTTAGCAATGTTAGCAAAGTGGTAGAGGAGGTTGATGATAGATCTGGATAGTTTGTGGTGAAAACTTATATGGAGTATACATAATAATGCAAGGATGTGGAACTTGGTACCTGGAAAGCTAACGATTGCGGAGTCGTGTAAACAAATTGCAAAGTTGTCAAGTGAGCTAGAGTGTTATATGCTGAATCTGGAAAGATACTTCCCCGCTATTCCGGGCAGCGGGGAGTCTGTGTCATTTTGGACAGAGGGGTGGGTAGGGGATGAAATACTGTTTAACAAGTACCCAGGGCTCAACAATTCGGGGTAGTCAAAGCACGCAAAAGTGGCGGAGAGGCAGCCCAAGTGGACGCGACAACCGTCGAGGCCGAGCGAAATCATGGAGCTGCAGGGTCTTATCGGGGAGGTGTAGGCTGCCTCGGTGGGTACCAGTATGGACAAATGGTGTTGGGATCTTGACGATGCGGGTATGTTCATTGTTAAAAGCTTAAAAAATAAATTACAACTTGCAAGGCTTTTGAACTTGGGAAACAATATCGCATGGAATAATTGGATTTCGTCCAAAGTAAGCTTCTTCGCTTGGAGGATTTCGTTGGGTAGAGTGCCAACGCTTGTCACTCTAGCCCGTAGAAACATTCCTATGGGTTCATTATGATGCAAGATATGCAAACAAGGGGATGAAGATGCGGATCACTTGTTTGTTAGTTGTCCAGTGGCCATGTTGATATGGGACTTTATTTCAAAGTGGTTTAGATTGCCCAACATGTATGCCTTTTGTATAAAAGACCTTTTGGGGTGGTACAAACAAGTACGTGGTAATGAAAGATGGAAGAAGATGGTGTATTCGGTTATGCAAATGGCTGTTTGGGTGGTGTGGAGGAGTAGAAATGACATGTACTTCAATGGTCGTCTAGTAAACTTTGCCGGATGATTCAAGAGATTAAGCAACTTGGGTACTTATGTATCAAAAGTCGTCGGGTTTAAAGGAACATGGGAAGAGTGGTGTAACTTTGATATGTCGAGTAAATGTAGTTAAGTGTGGTTTCCGTTGGCTATGATGTATGTAACTTTGGTGAGAGCTAACGAATTGTTAGTCCATTGTTTTGAGTTAATTGTAACTTTGGTGAGAGCTAACGAGTTGTTAGTCCACCTTTTGAGTTAATAAAAGTATGTTGGTCGTTAAAAAAAATATCACTCACAAGAGATTGAAGAACAAAATGCATAAAATGTTGAAAATTTTAAAATATGATGAATGGAAATTTATTGATATTATTAATATTAAATTTTACATATAGTGACAAATTCTTGAGTAGAGTTATTTATGTTACTTATTTAGTTTTCTATTAGAATATTAAATTCTTCATGTGGGTAGTGTATTGAAGGCAACTCTTGAGTAGAGTTTCTTTTATGACAGTTGATTAGAGATTTTATAGCTAAATTAAGTCTTATATTGGACTTTTCACCACCCATAGCTCTTGCATACTTAGTAGGCTATGTGCCTCTTTTGATGTGGTTTGAGAAAAAAAATAAGTAAAAAGATACAAGAAAGATAGATGTATGTATGAAGAGTCCTCGAAAAACGAAGCACTTGAAGACCCATATATTGGGAACATATAGAGATAAATTTCTCTACACGATTCAACTACATTTCTATTCGTAGTTTCCAAAAGTTCTAACACAATGATTTTACCCGGTGTAACCTCAGGCGTTTGGCCTTCTCCGGCGGTACAGACTGCTTCGGCTGTTGTACCCTGGGAGACAGACGCGACGTCTTTAGTAGAGACACGAAATCTGTTTTAAGGGAAGCGTGATGAACAAGTGCCCCAGCCACAACCGTCAACATTTGTTTGTTTGTTTTTTTGGTGGGAAATTATTGTACAATAAAACGTGGTTCAAGACCTCGTTGAAGCCTACACAACGGACTGAAAACACAAAGGGCCGTACAAGAAAACGCGGTTAAAGCTCTTGTTGAAGTCCATAGTTTGAATCAATTTAATTACATATGTTCTATTATATGTTATATTCGTTAGGTTTGTATACGGTATTTTTACTTTTTTTTATTTATCTAAATTTTTATTAAAATTATGACCTATGTACTACATAACAAAATATGTTAATTCATGTTGAGAAATATTTCATAGGGTTTATCTAGATTTAGACACATGAAAATTACAAAGAAAAAAATTACCACGCCATATATTATGTTGGGACTAATCTTGTCATAACTCAAAAGTTGGAGGGTGCTAAGTGGTTTAGTTTATTTTTGGTGGAAGATTAATTATTTATGGTAGTTTTATTTTATTATTATTTAGGTTTCCTAATTTTAGTTTAGTTATGTTTCTTGGGCATCAAGGTAGTTTAGTATAAATAGAGGGTTAGGGTTATTGTATTGGTGTGCTTTTATTGATAAATAATACAAAGAGTCGAACCAGTTCATTCATCCCGTGTTTGTGTGTTTGATCAAGGGCCTGATTTCCAACAATTGGTATCAGAGCTTGGCGGTTTTGAGAGTCGTTTTCTGAGAAGCGGGAGCCGCCCCTCGCGGGGCTGCAACGGTGGCGGAACCGGTAAGGGTTGAAGACGAAGAAGAACAGAAAAAATAAATGGTGAAGGTAACGATAAAAGTCAGTGCTACAATTGGAGGTTATACGGAGGTGGGCTCTCGATCCAATTGACATAAGGCTTATAAAAATCATTTAGTCAAAGTTGGAGGCTTAGATTTTCGGGTGATGTTACTGTTGGGTATGGATATGCATGGGAAGTAAAATTTAACTAAGGATTAAATTTTTGGCAGCTAATTCTTCTTTCGAGCAAAACAAAGATACACTTTGTGTTATTGATATTGTTTTTAACCAAAGATATTTGGAGGTTGTGTTGATCGACCAAAGGGAGTAGCAAAAGGGTTTAATCGAGGTTGGGTTTCGAAAGTTTCTTAGTCGTGTGGGAAATCAAAGGGTGATTTTTCTACGGCAATTAAAAAAAACCAACGTATTTGGGTGCAAATCGATTAGGGAAGTTTTTCGTGTAAAAAATCCGATCAAGGAAAAAAAGAGGCGAATGGTGATTCGGGTGTCATGAGCGAGTGGTGCGAACAAACACCGATTAAGGGGGTGATTATTTGGCTTTATTCGGGTTTATTCGTGGACCGCAGGTCGGCGGTTTCAAGGGTTTATGTTCTGGCGGGTCAAAAGGGTAGCAGAGACAAGTCGTGATTCAGGCCAAATCAGCGGGCTTGTTAACCCAGTTGTTGATCGAAGAACGAGAATTGATCGTGTTTTATTTGTCGGATACTCTTTCTTGCCTAGGAGAAGAATCGCAAGGAGGCGTCGAATTCTTATGGCAGAAAAACCAACGGGTGTAGCGCGGTATAAACGAAACAGCGGGGTGGCTGAGATATTCGTTTAGCGACTCGTAGACGGTGCAGCAGGTGGCTGGTGTCTAGTTGGGGGTTGATACACAAGGGGTGCTTATCAAGGAAGAGTTTGATAGAATAGTAAAATCACGATCAAATACGACTTTGGACGTGGTCAAGGTGAAGACCGGGGTGTCTAGGATAGGTCGAGGTGTCTAGGATAGGTCGAGTTATTGGGAGGCTTTGGACATGACCAAGGTTGAGGTCGGGAGTCTGGTAGAAGTCAGAGATGGTAGAGATCGAGGAGATGGTCGAGTACAATGGGACAAGAGCCACGTCAGGTGTTACAAATGCAATGAGTTCGGGCATTACATATCGGAGTGTCCAATATGGGAGAAAAAGGAAGAGGTGAACTTGACCCGATATGAGGATGATGGACCAGATCTAATGTGAAGAAAGTGATTGACAAGATTAGGGGGGTGATTGTTGGGACTAATCTTGTCATAACTCAAAAGTTAGAGGGTGCTAAGTGGTTTAGTTTATTTTTGGTGGAAGATTAATTATTTATGGTAGTTTTATTTTATTATTATTTAGGTTTCCTAATTTTAGTTTAGTTATGTTTCTTGGGCATCAAGGTAGTTTAGTATAAATAGAGGGTTAGGGTTATTGTATTGGTGTGCTTTTATTGATAAATAATACAAAGAGTCGAACCAGTTCATTCATCCCGTGTTTGTGTGTTTGATCAAGGGCCTGATTTCCAACATATTACACATTCAATGAAATAAATTAATTATTAGCTCTATATATCACTCTTTGACTGACATAAGCTTTCATAACTAAAGCAATTATGCCTAAGATAAATAGTGAATCAAATGCTTTGAAATATAGTGGTTTAGTGGTATTATATTTTTTCTTATAACAGTAATGTGAGTTTAAATCTATGTAAATGCAATTAGGTGTAGTCCGTACTATCCCTTAATTAACTCTATCTCCTGTAGTGTAAAAATATCCCTCAACTTCGTCTAGGTAGCGTATTTTTTTTCCGGTTTTATATAAAGGATATCTCTAAATTTTTTAGGATACACCTGAATTTATGAGCTAGATCCGCTACTAAATGCAACGTTAGGTGGTATCTAGGTGTAGAAAGATTAAACTTAGAAAAGAAAAGAAGATGCTTCAAATTAGAGGTGTAAAAAGATTGACGTTAGAAAAGTAAAGAAGATGCTTCAAAATTGGAGGTCCAAATCTTTAACACATGCAAGAAAAGAGACACTTGTGTGGTGGTGGCCAGGGTTGGCAAGACGCTAGTTTATTCTGGACTAAAGCATATACCTCTTTCTCTTTCTCTCTCTAGATACAATATATATCAAAGTATTAGAATTATCAAGAAACTAGTGGGTAGAATAAAATGGAAGGAGTGCTGGGGTTATGGAAGTTGCGAGTGAAGAGAGGGATCAATCTTGTGGCTCGTGACAGCAAAAGCAGTGACCCTTATCTTATTGCAACCTTGGATGACCAGGTTTATCTTCTTTATAAAATCTATATATAAGAGTTGCTTGCTAGACAAATATTCTCTGTTTACCATTGTTGGTTTGCCAAATCTATCGCGTAATTGTTGTTTGATAGTGTTAAGATGTTTCACTTCTAATTGAACTTATCTATGTGATATATCGAAACACAAACTTTAGTTGCAAAGAATCACAAAACAGATTGTAACTGGCACAAATCCTAACTTATACTTTGGTTCCAGACGCGTAACAAATTGAATTTTTTTTTAGGACTAGATTTTTTTTTTAACAACAAATGTTATTCTAGGACTAGATGGTTTAGGAAAATCTATGGTGCTTCTAGATGGGTTTTGGAACCATTTGTAAAATTAAACAATTCGCTTATGAAACCTGTGAATTCATTGTTTCATACAAATTCTCACAAACATTTAAGGTTTGGTCGAGGTTTACTTAGGTAGTAAGCAAATTCACTAATTTCGCCTTTGAAAGAAGTGAATTCTATCTTCATATGACTTTTTTCTTTTTTGTTTCTGTTTTTAAATTTTCCTTAACATATAATTTGTTTTTCTCTAATCATTTGCACCAATAAACTTGTTTTCTGTATTGCAATTTGTTTTTTTTTTTTATAAAATTTATATCCAGTATAAGTATAACAATTTATAAAAATACAACGTATTTAAATTTATTTAAAAATAGTATAGTATTAAATATTATTAATGAAAAAAATCAAATTATATGCTGAATGAAATATTGGCTTGGGTTCGTTCCATCTAACGCAGAAAACAAAGACTAAGGTCACCAAGGCGAGCTGTAACCCTGAGTGGAATGATGAATTAACTCTTACCATGAGGGACCCGGATGCTCCAATACATATTGTAAGTACCCATATTCTGGAATTAATATGAATCCAAATTATAATTAATTAAACTGCAAGTAACGCTTGTTGTATTTCAGGCTGTGTACGATAAAGACATGTTTAGTAACGATGATAGCATGGGAGAAGCGGAAATAGATGTAAAGCCATACATAGAATGCCTTAGAACGGGTTTGAACCCGAACAACGTCCCAAATGGTACTATACTCGGCTGTGTTCATCCAACGGAACACAACTGCCTAGCTAAAGAGAGCTCTATCCTTTTGGAGGATGGAAAAGTTGTACAAGACATGAACCTTAAATTGAGAGGCGTTGAATGCGGTGAGGTTGTAATCCAATTAGAGTTGGTTCTTCTTCCCGGTCAAAATTTAGGTGTATAGATAACCTTATGGTTGGATTATCCTTCCTAAATATAATGAAAATTGTAGTAGCATAATTAAACATGGCTATGGTTATGCTTTGAAAGAATATTGGTGTTGGATTTTGGATTTGTTTTTGAAAGTACTACAGTGAGAGAAAATTGAATCTGGCAACACTAGTGTAATAAGTATTTTTTTTTTATAAAAAGCGACGCCTCCGCGGTGTTTCTGTGGATGATGTCACGAGCAGTGTCACCTATCTTACACCCGTGTCACGAGTGCCACGACCAGCATTTGTTTATTTTTAACTAAACAAACAATAGTTTCATTCGATCACTTGTCTTTTTCCATCGGACACTCGCGTGCTGTTGTGCGCGGGGTTTTGTGGTCGGACACAATTTTGCCGAACCACGGTTTAGATTCTTCACCTGCACAGTATCTTTGAGCTCTAGAATAAAAAAAGGTTTGATATTGCACCATCTCACCACAAACTCCCAGATCTGCTAAGGCTGGAGGGTGTGGGATAACCCCCTTGGGGCTTTATAAGCGCCACGTAAGAGCCACGTTGGCTGAAGCTTGATGGCGCCCTCCCACTTAACATGGAGGGTGTGGTGCTTAATCCCCTAGGCGCTATAGAGAAAATAAAAAAAATAAAAAATTGATTGGTGCTGGGCCCCAGCTGATACCCCTTCCACTCTTTCCACTAGAAAACAAAAAGAATTATAATTTCCACCGTCATATTTGACTTTCCATTCTCGATCCCTGCAATTGCTCCCGTTAACATGCTGGCGCCTAGTGTATAGCGCCCCAACTTAATATGGTGGGTGTGGGTGTATAGCGCCCGGGGCGCTATAGGCAGTGACATGGCGAAGGTAGCGCCCCCCACACCCTCCGGCCTAAGACATGCTACAACCAACAAATAAATAGCAGTTGATTCATGTTCGTTTTGGCACATCTTGCATCGCGTGTCTGGGATGCATATGTTCCTCCGAATTAATTTCACAGCAGTAGGGAGTCTGTTTTGGACTAACCGCCACACCGCAAGATTAACCTTCATAAGGACCCAACCATTCCATGTGAAGCCCAAATCGAGATCAGAGAATGGATTTTGTTTCAAAAGACGTCGAAAACTCCGTACCCTAAACTGCCAGTGGACTCAGGTTTCCAAACCCATCTATCCTCACCTAAATCAAAATTGAAAGACCCGATTTCCGCATTCGTTAATTCGGATCCATCATTTCCAGTTGACTGCGCTGCTGCCTTGACCAATTAAATTCCAGACTTAAACCTCTATTTGCCACCTTTACCCTTTTAGAAATCGTAACATTTTTCACAACATTTTTGTTTTGCTCTATAAGATATAAAGTTGAGAATTTAATACTAAGTGGGTCGTCATATAACCGAACCTCCTTCGAGAAAACCACCTAACAGCTGGAACCCAGGACCCCTCGAAACAGATTTGGCAAACAAACACCCAAACCCTCGAGATCTTTAGCTATTTTCACAACCTGCTTCCAAGGGCCGGGCATAGATAATTTAACCGGGATGAAATTCCATGCTCTCGAATTGTTATGAAGGCCCCATATTATCTTTCTCCACAAACTATTCCGGTCAACTTTGAAACGCCACCACTATTTTGCCAACATTAGAGTGGCCCACCACCGAGGCCAATGGCCAAGTATTCATGAAAACCCGACACACAAATAAACAATCTAGTTTTCTCAGCTTTACCTCATTAACCGAGTGATATGTAAATTGTCTTCCGGCCATAGCTAGTTCGCTTAGGCCAAGTATTCATGAAAACCCGACACACAAAGAAACGATCTAGTTTGCTCAGCTTTACCTCATTAACCGAGTGATATGTAACTTGTCTTTCACCCATAGGGTATTCTAACTACTTCGCATTGGCAATAAACTCGTTGAAATAATCCGCATTCAAGGACAAGGATTCTGAGTTTTTTCTTTCGGACGGATGCCTTACATCATTGAAATGACCCATGAAAATCCATAAACCCGGTAATGCATTTTTTACTACCAATAATTCTGCCCATAAGGATTTTCTAGCAATCAGGTCGTTTTGAGCATATACATTTACAAGGTTTAAAGTTTCCCCACTAGCAATCAGATTTCCAGTAACAATTATTAGAAAATGTTGATATTTAATCACCCCACTTTTATTAAATACAACTTGATTCCATATAAATAGTAAATCACCCAAGCACCCCACTGCCTCCACGAAATCAAATTCCAAAACTGACCTGCCCCAAAATTGCCTCACAACGAAATCAAAAATACCTTCTAGCTTTGTTTCTTGAATAGCCAAAAATTGTGCTCCTAGTGACGTCTTCAGCCCACAAATCCAATCTGACTTTCTTGAGTCCTTGACCGCCCGAAGATTAACCGCGAAACAATTCGTCGATTCACTACTTGGCCACGTTCACCATTCACCAACAATCAAGACACTCACCTATCCCTGGAAATTATTCATCTTCCCCCACTTGTACTACTCTATCTCTTTCCTGACATCAAGGGCCAGATTATGCAACCCACAATCCACTGTACTTGCAATAATATCCAGATCTTGTTGGTGGAATTTATCAATTTGCTCTTCGAATTTTCGATTTCTGAAAACGTATATTCGATTAGGGTGTCATCCAACACACTCAGAGACTCCGGAATCACCCCATCTGATTTTCCGATGTGATCGCTGACTCCTAACTCACCAGGACCTGTTGCCAGATTATTTACGTTAATAGAACCTTCAAAAACCTCATCCAAATGCTTACTGTAAGGACAAGCCCAACCCCCACTTCACATTCATTTACTGGACTTCTAGTTTGACGAGGCCTTTTCCTAGATTTTACACGTGGTCCATCGCCTACCTCATGTATAAGCCCAACATTAAAACCCAACGCCTCCCCACCTAGCTGATGCTGATCCCCTCCATGCATGTGAACCACTCCAACCCCTGCATTCACTTTCCTTGGGGTCCACAACATGTGGGTTGCACTCTCTCTTTCCCCGTGCAACGGTTCGTTTCTCTCATGCATATCCTGGACCCGAGAAGCCCCTACGTTTTTAGTAGAACTTTCACTGATTCCAACTTCTTTACCCCCCACCCCCAGCTCCGACAACCCCTCATCTTCTCCCTCCCCTAGTTCCCCTTGACGTTGAAGACCGACGCTTCAGAGGCTATTGGAGATTCTCGGGCCATCACATACAAACAGGGCCGTCTCCAAGAGTGTTAAAAAAAATTTGGGCCTCGGGCGAGACAATAAGTTGGGCTCTCTCCTTATAATATAAACTCATCAATTATATATTAAGAAACCACAATACGATGATAATTTTAATAAAACAAACAAAAATAAGAACAAAAAAAATAGTGTAGGAAAATAATTGAACTTATTTAAACGAATCGTGTGGCTCAGCTAACATTTTTAAATAAAATCATTTGCAACAGCTACATCACCCATAAACATCTGATAGCTAAAAAATCAAACATCCAAGATCCCTACTAGCAATATTGCTAGCAACAAGATTTATTAATTTCACCGATAAGCAGCAAAATATGAGCATAAAACTCTAGTATTAATTTAGGGATAACTTAAATTTAATGTGTAAAAAATAGAATATGAAAAGTTGTATCACTAACAAAAATTTCTGAAACTAGGAAATAAATAAAGAAACTCAAAGGCCAACCGGCCAGCTACAGAAAATGAAAAAAAAAGGTACAAAAAAAAACTGCAAAACCAAGAATCGAACACCCAACTTTTGGTAACTAAACTAAAAAAAAAACAGCTGGAATGCTAACTATTGTATTATATCGTGCAGTCCCATATTATTCATGTAATATACATAAACAAAATTTTATATTTTGGGCCCCTTTTAGTTTTGGGCCTCGGCCATTGCCCGGGCTGCCCAGCCCAATAACCGGGCCTGCATACAAATCTTGTAAGTTCAAGCAATTTATATTGACTTTAGTTCCATCACCTACACCTGATAGGTCTTTCTTTCTCAACGAATCTCTACTTGCTCGTTTATCTTCAACCCCGACCCTGCTAAAACCCCACATGTTGTACCTACAACAACAACAACCATACCCAGTATAATCCCACCTATATCGAAGCTATTGATAGGGTCTGGGGAGGGTAGGATGTATGCAAGTCTTACCTCTATCCTAGGGGATAGAGAGGCTGCTTCAAGTGAGACTCCCGGTTCCAAAAACCATAACCAAGACATAAGCTTCTTGAAAAACATATATAAGCACACAACTACTAAAAAGGTGGAAAGAAAAATAATAAAAATAAACACATAAATAAATAGGTATTTGTTAGTAAAACTACGGCACCGAGAATAGGTGAAAACTTATAAAAAGCTATATCACACCTCATGTAGCACCTGAGTTATCTAAATTCTCCCACGAGAGCTCTGCACCTCTGACCACTCTTCCGAACATCTGTGCTATTTTGTTGTAGAGGTTATTTTCGCAAAGTTGTATTGGTACGCCTATAATTTTTATCCGGAGCAATTATTCGAAACCAATCTAATCTCCTTTCCATAAATTTGCCGATGACACCACCTCCCCCGTTCATCTTTTATTCTAACAAAATCTAGTGCAATTCTTTTCTCCTTAAACACCATCAAGAATTTCAACCCTCCAATGTAACTGACCAGACTTTTGGTGTATCCGTACTTGTCTAATATCCTACGTATTCTTCCGATTGCCATTACATCCACCGCCTCGCCTATCACAGCCCTCATCATGCAATGATCTGGGTATAAAGCAATTTTTCCATCAAAATCGACCACCTTTTTACTTTGCCAAGCACACGTTCACCTTTGCTTCAAAAATCTTTACCGAGTTCATCTCTTGCAGCGTGGCTTCAATATTTGTGACCCCCTCATGTCGGACTAAACCGAAATGATTCCCCCTCGAATCCTTCTTTTTAGCCACGTAAGCATCCTTTGTTCGATTATTCGGGTTTGTTTACGGGTCACGGGTCGGTGCGTTATCGGGTTGCGGTTTAACGAGTCTCCGGATACGGGTCACGTAGCTAAACTATTGGGTTTTATTTGACTAAGTTAGCTAGTTAATTATTGTTAAAAGGGTCATTTTAACATTATGTGACTTGTTTAGAATTGGTCCAGGATTGACCAATTAAATCGGAGTCAAAGGTGGGAAGTATGAAGACCAATTAGGAGATCATGGACTACATCGTCCAGTTTGTTAAGCTGATATTTAGCATGTGACAATTATGTATTTGTTATAAACTAGTATTAAGTTCCCCGCATTGCGGTGGGGGCGTAAAACCGTGACAAATAGCACCAATATCACACTACCGTCAGCAACCACCAACACTTAAGTTGCGGTGTGTTAATACGGATAAATTAGACCGAAACGTAAAACATAGAAAATAATAACTAAGTCGATTTAGGACCTGCGTGTTACGACGAACCTATCAAACGGGAAAAAAATAGGCAACATAAAAACGTTGAACCACACACACACATTACGTTAGTTGACTTGCAAATATTAGAACAAAGCGTAAAACAAAACATAAAAACGATGAACCACACAGGAACATTACGTCGCGTTAACTCGCAAAATTTAGAACAAAACGTAAAACGAAAATTTTGCGAGATATGAAACGTATAAGGGCCAAAGTTGAAAGTGAAAAAGTTGTGAAGTTAAATTGGAAAAATATAAAAAACTTTTGACTTAAAAGTAAAAAATCAAAGTAGTGTTGGTTTAAAAGTGTAACATCCATATTTTTTTTTGAAAACCTCCCTAAACATATTGTACAACTTTTTTATGCAACAAAGTGTTGCTAATTTATAATAGGTAAATAGGTGTAGGATTATTTTATTTAGAATATAACCCTTCATTCGAAATATACACCGAAGCTTCTTCCATTTTTTTGCATACCACATATTTCACATACCGTGAGAGTTTGAGTGTGTGTTGTGAGTGTGTTTAGTGAGGACCTAAAACCAACATCCTTAATCACTCCATGAGGTTGAAAGGCTTTCCACAATAACAAGTTTGAAATCCCTCCCGACAAGTTTGATACATAAAACGTCGTTTGTGGCTTTTGATTGCAGTGGTCATCATGTCTTTTCCGGTAATAAACATCAGTCCACTCCCTAGTCCCTACCGCCGCCTCACATCACGTTTTCCTCCGGATAGAAATTGAGAGTGGTTTATATCCCTCCTGTGTATTCAAATATAGTGATTGAACATGGAGTAACATCATTCAGTTATTTTTATTGAAAATAGTGCTGGTGCACTGTTGTCAATAGCGATCAAAGGGACAATTAACAGGAGTAAACAATGATTTTGTATACCCGTTTAACAGGTGACCAATAAAACCTGAACCTGATTAAATTAAGGGATAACCAGAACTCGAGGACACTGTAGATTAAGTCGCTTAATGGGTTACACCTTTGGAATTCGAGTGCGCCCGATTTAGATAGACGTTTATAAATAATTAACTCTTAATTTTGGATTATTATTATTATTATTAAATACATAACTTTTGTTTTGTTGTTTAAAAGTTCGTTACTGTTGATGTTGTATGACATGCTGTGTAATTCATGTTTGTTGTTTTGGATGCTAAGATAGTCAGTGGCGAAGCTTGAGATTTCCGACCGGGGGGTCGAAAACGTTTATACAAAAAAAATTCTATAAAACCGGGGGTGTCGAAAACGTATATACCAAAAAATGTCTATACGAAAACCACATACTCTCCACTATTGAGTGAAAAGTTCGGGAGGTCGGCCGCCCTCACAAAGCTACGCCCTTGAAGATAGTCTGACATGTATTATGCAGCCATCCTAAGCTGTATGGTTCATGTTTATTATTAACTCTTAGAATCTTGATTTTTGATGGTAAGAGAACTAACTAATAGGATCGAGTCTGTATTATACAGGCCCCATAGCACACCTTTTGGTACACTATGATGCCTCATATTCTCAAAACAATTTTATTGATTATGTATCGTTTTGATTCAGATTTAGCCAAACACATGTACGCATATTGCACATTAGAGCATTATTAGCCAAACATGTATGCATGTCATAAAGTAAACCGAACACGTTTTTAAAATAATATCTAATACTCTAAGGCTCGAGGGTGTGGTATAAAGCCCCTAGGGGCTTTACATGCCACTTCAGCGCCACGTCATGTCCACGTGACACAGGGAGTGGCTTTGGCTGAAGATGGTGCCCCCTTTAACTTGCAGGGTGTGGCTTTGGCTAAAGACAGCGCCCCCCCCCCCCCCCCCCCTCCCCCCTTTAATGGTGGCGGTATGGAGGTTGGCGCCTCCCATACCCTCCGGCCTAACCCTGTAATCATTTTTTTTGCCGAACATATGTATGCTTGTCATAAAGTAAACCGAACAGAATAATCATTTTATTAGCAACCACATGTGATCATTTTTTAATATTGAGGGGCCTTTCAAATGAAAGCCAAAGAAGCAGTTAAACTAAATAATAGTTGGATTTATCTAGTGTTAGTTGAAATTATGGTGGGTTTGTTGAGCGGGGGACTTCTTATCCCCTCGAGTTTTTTACTGAAATAATGCTACTTTCAAAAACTAAATCACAACTAATGCTATAGTCAAAATTATTTCACAAATAATGCAAAAGCCATTCAAAATGGCGATTTTTTTTGGATTGTAGGCTTACAGACTTTTGCAGAGGGGATGTTCTGAGTTTGCAGGAGACTTGAAGTACCATCTCCATTCCAAATGGCAAAAAGTTACACCTCTGCACATTATGCCATTTGTAATGGCGATTTCTTTTAAAGTCTGGCAATTTCGCCATTGTTAATGGCGAAAAGATAAAATTCTGCACATTATGCCATTGATAATGGCAAAAATTTAAGTGCTGCACACGAAGAATGAAGTGAATATTCAATCCCCTGTTTTGCAAATAAGTTGCAGACACAAACGAAAACAAAACTGATATCAAAGGTGTCTGATTAGTGATTCAGAAATCATTGTCGACATCAAAAAATCAGAAATCATCGATTAATTAAGCTCAAAAACCGTTATTAAGAGTTAATCGGAGATTACTTATTCCAGCGAAAAATTCCGGCAATCAAAACTACACACGGTGAGCTACGAAATCATCGATTAACGGTCTTTGATCCCGTCCCTTACTCTTATACTGATAATTAAATACAAAATCGTTGCTCTAAATTTGTTAATCACGGATTGTTGTTATAGTCTGTTTTTCAAACACATAAGAATCATTTTTTGCAAAAAAAATAAGATTCACACATATTTTTCAAAAGTTGGAAAATCTCTGTTCGAAAAACAACAATCAGAACTTTCAATTCAAGGTTGGTTGGTGGTGTATTTGGAAAGCGAGGAACGAAACTAGATTTTACAATAAGCTCTTTTCGGCCATTAGAATTGTTGAAGATATTAAGTCCCTAGGCTTCTTATGGTATAGTCATAGATCCAATTGTAAAGGCGTCTCTTGGGCGAATTGGGTTTGTTTTTCTTTGATGTAATTGGTTTTGTTTTTCGTTGGTGCAGAGGTGTAACTTTTCCCCATTTGGAATGGAGTCTTGTCAGAATTTCGCCATTTGGAATGGAGATAGTACCTCAAGTCTCCTGCAAACTCAGAACATTCCCTGCAAAAGTCTGTAAAGCCTACAACCCAAAATAAAATCGCCATTTTGAATGGCTGTGCATTATTTGTGAAATAATTTTGACTATAGCATTAGTTGTGATTTAGTTTTTGAAAGTATCATTATTTCAGTAAAAAACTCTATCCCCTCGCCTACTTCTCCCATGTTATTGCTATAAAAAGCCTTATGTCATATCATATGTATCTTTTACACCCAATTAACCTTTGTAATTGGAATACCTGAGAGAGATGACCCTAACAGGAAAAGTAATCGGGAATCTAGAGATAAATTCCGGTGGGAAAGTGTTACTTGATCTCTTGAGGTACACACCAAACGACGTATCTTCTATTTCCCCTAATAAGGTTTATGCATGTAATCTGCTTAGTGGCAGCACAGGTGCTGTTGGATCTATTATTGTCTTGACACTTTACTCATGGTAAACTTAACTCCTTTATGCATGGTTTAGTTTTTTTGGTCACAATCATATGCGTTTCATATAATTTTGATAATCTGGTTTATGCCCAAGGGTTTCGACGAATTGGTTTTGAATAATGTTTATGTCGAAACTTAGATAAAATTAAGTGTGTCGCGACAATATATTCGGAATTTCATAAAACATTATATTTGAAAAGAACCAAAATATGTTATATTGATCGAAAACATAAAAGTGATATTGATACTGGTTTTGATAATGCTGGTACCGGTACTGAAGTTCAGTCGGTTTCAATTCGGCCCGTTTCGTTACCGTTAAGTGGTTTAGTTTACAACACACAAAATGATTATTCTGAACACAAATGATCAGTCTGTTACGATACTGGTACTCGGTACAGTTTATGACACAAAATAAAGTTTATTTACAATGATTCATTACACATAAGAACCCATAAAGTAAAGTCGTGTTTCGTTGATTCGTTCGTCAAGGTTCCGATACTGTACCGGCAGTCAATATAGGATACAATATTAAAAAATATACTTTATTTCCGAATAAAACTCCATTTTTCTTCAAAAGAAAATATACTTGAATGTCGAGAACAAAAATTTATAGACAGTTGTAGATTTAGCTTTTAAAAAGAATCTAAAACATTGCAAGTTATTAGAGAAAAATCAAATTAGTAAAAATATAAATGAGTTAAATGTATAATATATGTGTATTGTGTGAGAGGTAAAATTAAAATTTTAAAAACAATAAAAAACTCAATGTTTCTCAACGTTACTTTTTAATACATACAAAAAAATTATTATGAACACCACCGATCAGTTTATACTGTACTCGGTATAGTTTATGATACAAAAAAAGTTTATTTACAATGGTTCATTTACACCTAAGTTGTATGATGTAACTCAAAAATAAGTCGTGTTTCATTAGTTTCGTTCGTGAAGGTTCCGGTACGGTACCGGCAGTCAATATGGCATACGATACCAAAAAATTCCACTCAAATACAGCGCCTTTAACATAATTGAATTCACTCATTTTTGCGCTTATTTCTGGACATGAAAAAGATGGAAAAAAACAAACTGCAACAGAGGTAATTGAAGAAATTGATGAAACGGACAACAAAATCGTATTTAAAGTAATTGAAGGAGAGATCGTAGAGGAGATATACAAAGCATTCAAGATAACATTTAGTTATGAACAAAAAAATGGTAAACAATGGGGAATTTGGACCATGGAGTTTGAGAGGCCGGATAGAACTTACAAGTGTACCTTACCCAACTTTTTTTATGGACTATCTCTGTGCCAGTAGTAAATAGATCTTTATTATGACAATGAAGGAATGCCTCTATGTCTATGCGTATGGATGCATGTGTTTAGCTAATAAAGCCATAAGCACATAAAAATAAAACGCTATAAACCTTTTTATTAAAAAAAAAAAACATAATATATCTTTAGATTGTAATAATACATGTGTATTATTTCCTTTCCCTAGTGCTTGTAATACAAAACTTGAATGCTTGAAACCAGATATCTGAATGTTACATAAGAAAGTCAATGTACTTAAATGATCTATGCATGAATGTAAATTAGAAACAAAGCTAGCTGACATATGTATATATGTAACACTACAAGAAATATTTAATTATATGTATTGTTTTTCGTTGTAAAAATACATTCACTTTAGCATTTCATATGTACTTTGGATATATAATTTTTTTTTTTTTAACAACTAACACGAAACTTCCTAAAATCTACTTTTAGATCAATCTAATGCGTATTTTTGTTGAACTTGAACCCTACAGTTCTAGAACACTTTAATGAGAATAAACGTATAGTACCATTAGGCTAAGAGAATACCAACATGGATTCTTCTTTAAGGTGGGTATCTTTATAACCTTTTGCTGAATTAGATGGACAAATATTCAAGAAAAAGAAATTGATGACAGTGATATGTCATCATGTGAGCTTTGTTTTTGATGAATATATGCATGACATGAAGGGATCAATACCACTGTAAATGCTATTTTGGACTTCATTATTATAATAGCATCCAAGCAGGTGTTGATCTTCAACAACATGTCACCAAACAACAATAGATCACACCAAAATACAGGATGCCACTAATCAGCTTCGTCTAAAGACGGGCGTTATGTAGGAAAATTGGCATCTAGCTAAGGTATTCAAAGCTTCAAAACGTCAAAACAAATTTAAGAAAAAGAGGCTGATGACAGTGAAGATTTGGATAAGAAGTCAGATTTAATTTTTTTTTTTTCATTTTCTATTTTAGGGGATCATTTTCTGTTGTTTGTTATCTAATTCTCTACTAATAAAACACATTATATCTTTTTAAAAAATGTTTATAAAACGCAAAAAAACTACAAACACCAAGATGTCTAAAAGTATGAAAACGGTGAAAACAGATGCTGAAATTGTATTATTAAAAACAACAATAACTGGCTAAACGCCATTAAAAATGTATAAAACAACGTGCCATCTGCATCTAAACGTGATAAAAAACAGAATGCCAAACCCTGATAAGATGGGAAGTGTCACAGCCTTAATATATGAAACTGAACAAAAGAGTAACTGAAAACAGTAAAAACAAAGAGACGGGAACATTATTACTAACATTTATTATATTAAAAGCCTCTACATTGGAAATTGAATTTATTTATCTTTTCAAAACGCCATAATTATCTGTCACATTATAGACTTGCATCCTTCATGACACAACAATTGATACACAAAATACACATCAAAAAAATTACTGATATTTTTTACCGCAAAAAATATATATCTACCTGGCGGCAAAAAAAATAAAGAAAAAAAAGCCCATTATATAAGTACAACAACTAACACAAAAAGCTTCACACTCCACACATTCACTAAAACACCACGCATTGTATAAAACGCCATACAATTCAATAAAAAATTGCACATGTTATTGCATGGAGGTTTGAGAGGTCAGAAGGACGTTTCGTCCTAAAGTTCTGATAGGAGAAGGGTGAAAGTCAAAACAATAAAGGCCATACTTAGTATGGATTAATCCGTTCAGGGGAATATTCTAGCCCTTGGGGTCTCAGTGGCCTAGGATTGTGAGGGAATCGAACGGTAATAAGAAGATTAAAGAGAAAATTTTCAAAAGATGATGATGATGATGCTGACGATTCTGATCTAACAAAAGTTACCAGTTGTTCTGGATGAACAATCAAGAACGGTGAGGGTGAGCTTTCAACACGGGGAGGATTATTCATTGACAATGGACCAAGTGCTGAACATAGATAGACTGCATCTTATTGAACAGCTCTGTGATTTAGCACCTACGAACTATCCATCTAGCGCTGTGAATACATTCAAGTATAGGATGCAACAAAGAAGTGACGAGATTATGACGTTATACGCCAATGAACAAGACGATAATGAGTCCGATGAGAGTGATGAACAAAGCGATGGTTACATCTCTGATGTAATACCATCCATAGAAGACTATTAGTTTTTTGTTTGACTTCATCTTAGCTGTACTCTTTTAAATTACAAATGAATTTAAAAACGCCATGAACGCCAAGAAATTTACCTTGATAACATATATAAACTGTTGAAATCTACAAAAACGCCTAATGAATTTGGGAAACGCCATAGAGGAAAAGAAATTATAATTACTAAATAATTTTACTAAACGTCATAAATACCAAAATATTTACTGTGCATGTGATCTAAAAAACAATAAAAACGCCATGTATTTGTTGAATCTAACTAAACGCAAAAAAATTGAAGCGGTGTTATGAGATGAATTGAAAAAAGAATATAAAAGGACAAAAAAAAACCTCCACCCTTCATTATATCGTGTGCCACATGTTGGGCCAGGATCTGTTCTCACCGTTCTCACACTTTAGGGCGTTTTCTCCTGATCTCGTACCTATATTATAATGTATTTAAGCTAAAAAAATAGAAACTATTATATTATATCTATAATCTATAAATTATAATACATCAAAACAAGCTGAGGCAACATGCCATTTCATCCTTCGATTTCATCTATATCTATATTGTGTTGATCGTGATATGTTTTCTTAGTCCACAATTTGTACAAGTTTTATTGATGATATGAATGTTGGTATTACCGAGACTATTTGAACCGATCGATATCGTTCGAACAACATTGATGCAGCTGCCTGTACTAGGGTCCGTTTTTATCGTTTCCGATCGATGTAAAACATGTATTGATTTCTATACTAAGTGCATGTATCGTACCAGTACTATAACAAACCGAATCGATAATGTTCGAATACATGCGGCAACATACTACCACAACACATTGACAAATAACCTAGTTTAAAAAATTGAACGAGCAACCTAACCTATATTTTGTCAATCACAAAAAACAAGCCCGCATTTGTCTGGTACAAGAAATTCCACCCCTAGTGGGATCCACCTTATAGATCCGGGGCCAGGGGCGGACCTATGTGGTTACTCGGGGGAGCGCCCGCTACCGCTAGGCGGGGAAAAATTTGACCTTTTTAGTGTAAATTTTGGAAAAATTTGACGTTTTTTCGATTTCGTTACCGCTTTTCTTATAAAACGTTACTGCTTGGCGTGGATCCTAGATCCGCCACTGTCCGGGGCATACTATTGCTGGTCAAAAGATACATCATACACTCCAAAAATAAAAGGTAATTGTAGCGTCACTAAGTGCGCGATAACCTTTTTTTCTTTTTTTTTATAAAAAAATTTCTATACTATATATCACCTAATCTCATAGCTGTAAGGATCTGATCCTATACCATTTTTACGAAAGACAAACAACATACCACTAAACTACTAAGTCATGAGTACCACAAGACTTGCTTGAGCAAAACCTGTTGCTAATTTTAAGTTTTCTAAGATCCTTCTATTGTCACTCAAAATGTATTCTATGAATTTTATTATGTAGATAAATTGCATATTAAAATTATTAATAATTGCAATCAAAACCATGGATAGTTTTCTTTTGCGATAACTATAAAATGTATTTTGTTGTTTCATTTTGTAAAGATGAGATATACAAGAGAGATGAAAAGTGTTGCATACCAAGAGAAGAGGTCTCTTGTTCGTTATCAAACTCCCACTTCACTTTTTTCGACGGCTAGTTTAACGAAAAAGCACTCACAAATGACCCTATTTCTAAAAGAGTAAATTACATCGGTGTTCTTTATGTTTTTATCAAATTACAATTAGTGTCTTTTAACTAAAGAAATTATAGGCTCTGTCCTTTATGTTGCCAGTTTTTAGCATGTTATGTACTTTAGCGCTAACCTAGTTAAGTTTTTTGATTGTGTTACTATATATATCTCTCACATGAGGGCAACATGATTTTTTTCATCTCAATTTAACTAACATGAATTATATTTTTGTTTGGATTAATTGAAAATTTTAAATATTTTACTTTGATTTTATAATTTAAATTCCACGCCATGAATTATATTTTTTGTGGATTAACTGAAAAAAGGAGCGACTCGAAAAATAAAGGGGATAAAAGAGATTTATTTATTTCGACTTTTTAATATAAAATGGAGATAAAAAGACCATGTTGCCCTCATGTGAGAGGCACATAGTAAGACTTAACTAAAAAAACTTATCTAGGTTAGGTCTAAAGGACATAACGTGTTAAAAACCGATAACATAAAGGACAGAGCCTGTAATTTCTTTAGTTAAAGGACACCGGTTGTAATTTGATGCAAACGTAAAGGACACCGGTTGTAATTTACTCTTTCGAAAACAAGGCGAACAACCATTTTATGAGTTATATTATCTATCAGGTGAAACATCAACCACCTTTTCAATTATCGTGAAGCAAATTAGGCGAGTGACAAAAGTAAAATACAAGACTCTTGCTGAAAACCTATTCTTTATAGTGATAACTATTCAAGAAACTTGTATTAAATTGACATGTGAAGGAGTTTTAATCCGAATTTTGATGGGAAAAATAATGAGTTTTTAATCAAAAATCCAAGTGAGCATATTGGAACGTACGTACAAACTTACAATGTATATTATGGGTCGGGATTTAGAGAAAACGTTAGAAAATGTGAGAACGCTTAACGATCGTCCGATCAAAACAATCTATGGACTAGATTGGCGCGGTGGCGTTTTCGTAAATAACATCAATTTTATTACGTTGACGCGCTTCATTAAGGGTAAAAGGGTCTTTTGACTACGTACTCCACACAAAACGCCATCTTATGAAATAAAACGCCAAAACAAAAATCACAGACCATTCTAAGTAAAACGCCATTAAATATAAAACGCTAAACTTAATTATAGTAAAATCCCGCCTAAAAAATCCGCCAAAAAATCCTATATATACATCTCAGACATTCAATTAAAAACACACACAAAAACCCAAACGCCATATTTTATATAACCCATTCGCCTTAGAAACGCCAAAAAAACCAAACATCAAATATCTTCCTACCCCAAAATATTTTTTTTGAAATTCAGTTTGCCTGTCAGTAAGATTTCGCTCAATGAAATAGACAAAATCCTTAAGTGATGATATTGTCCATTTCATTGAGTAAAATATTATTGACTTATCCTAAACTTCCATCCAATTTATAACGCCAAAACATACAAAAACATTATTGAGGTTTGTTGTCAATAAAGTTTAGCTGTATGGGGTGGACAACATTGTCAGTTATCTTTCTTGACCGAGTATTAACAATGTTGTCCATCTCATACATCAAAACATTATTGATTTTAGCATGAACAAAATTTGAGGTTTAAGGTGATCTTATTTTGTGGTGTTCTTTTTATCGGTAAAACGCCAAAAAAGTTAAAAAAAAATCAAACATCGCTGATTGTAAAAATTCAAGATTGTTGGCTGAAGGATCTAAACTCAATAACATTTTGCTGCATGAGATGGACAAATCTTCAAGAAAAATATGCTGATGTCAGACTCTGTGCTTCCAAACAGCAACACAAAAAACTACTTGAAAAACAAAAAAAAAACAAAATGAATCATACGAAAGTCGAACCAGCCAGTTAACATGATTCAAAAAAGAAAAAAGATACTGGTGACAGAGAAGATTTGGAAGATCAATTGTTTATGTATTCTTTTTTTTTATTTTCCTTTTCAGTTAATTGTTATATAATAAAAACGCCATATATAATAAAAACGCCAAAACAGTCAAAATGTTTGTTTAAACGATATCATCCTGTTAAACGCCACCAAAAAACTCTCAAACTATAATAAAATTACTTTGAAAATCTATTATATATAATAAATGTGTTAATTTTTGCTAATGTGTCAAGCTAAGAGGCCTCTAAATTTTGCTTTTTGGCGGGAAAAAATTCGGATCCTTTTTTCTTTATATGGGCAGACAAGGGATCCATATTATGACCCGAGTATTTAAGTGTTCTAAAACCCTAAATCTAAATCTGCATCTCATTCACCGCCGCTTCTCTTCTCTTTGTGACCAACATTCTTCAGTCATTTCTACTTATCTATCCCTTGAAATTAATCTTCATCAGTTAGGATCACATCTCCACTTCTTCTACCAAATGGATATCCGTATTCTCATAACGCTTCTTTTCTAAAACCCTAAATTTTTCCTTCTAGTTTACTCATCTCCAATCCTGGATACAAACATCTACTACGCCGTTTCATCAGATCATATAGCTTCTTCAACAATTGATATTCATTTCAATTCTTAATCTATTGTTTTCTTCGTTAAATCGATGGGTAAGTCCACCAAAATGAAATACGAAGCGCTAGGTAGTGGCCACCTGATGATCCAGGGGTGGAAAATCAATCAGTGGAAGAAGATGACAACGAATCGAAATTTTCGGATAAACAATTGGACATTGGTGATGCTATATTTGAAACATGGACAAGCGACTTCTGTTATATTGTTACCTTTAAAACCAAAACCTTTTTTCTACATTCACCTCTTTCATAATGGTCGCAACGCACCTTAACTTATTCGTATATTCTTTCTTGCTTTTGGGCGAAACAGTTGTTGGATTTGGATTATTTATGAAGTTAGTTTCTTAATTTTGATTTATTTTGTTAATTCATTTTTTTGCGATGTTACAGTTTTGAAGAACAGGATACATCCCCACGCCTTCCTTGAACATCGTAACCCTAATCTTAAATTTGACTCAATTTAAGATTACCTGATGCGATCATTCTACAGGTTTGACGGTTACAGCTTATTCATTGTTAGCTTAGGCTTCTGGTTTTGTAGATCTATCTATATGCATCTCCATCTTTGATTATTTGTGTAGATTAGGGTTTTTTTATCGTGTTCTGAAAATGTTATTTATGTGGCTGCAATCAAGTAATATTTACAGCTACGAGTTTTTATTATTGATGTTAGTTAAGCGTATCATTGATGTTACCATTAGTTAGGTACTTAAAATAACTTTTATTCCAAATTAAATCTCATTCTTGAGCTCTATTAATATCATGTTTGCTATATACTTTAATCGTTTTGTAGGTCAAAGCAACATGTTGATGGCTTATGACTATAAATCTGCGTATGCTCTCTGTATATTTTCTCTTGCTATAGGGCCGGATTCTGGATCCCTTACATTTGTGGGAAAGACCCTGGCACGGTTAATTTTATCCATGTTGTTTTTTTACCGGTATTAGACAGTTTTAATTGATCTTTTGTGGTTTGAAATGCTTATAGGTGTTGTCACTTGATTCGTATTTTACATAATTTAACTCAATTTTGTACTCTTTCAGGGGAAGATTGTTCCTGCAAGAGGACCGAATGACTTTGGATGGGATCCCGTCTTCCAACCTGATGGCTACGAACAAACGTAATCCCATGTCTGTGTTTATTTTTAAATTATAATCTTCATTGGAGTTGGCAATATCAACCAATTTACTTATCAACAGGTTGGTTTCTGTTGTTTTTGTCATTTCAAACATGTCAAATAAGTTGAAAGACACCCCGACTCTATTTGTAATGCGTACAACCTCCTAAATTGTTTTTGTTTATAGATATAGATAATTTCATGCAATAATATAGTTTTTGCAAGCATAATTAACACATATATTGTTTATACCTTTTTAAAAAATGTACGAAGTTGTTTGTAGGAAACATAGCATGGACTGTTACGACTTTTGACCCATACTAAAAAAGGTCCATTTGAACTAGAGCATGTTTTGACCCGTTAGCCAGCTTGCTTTACTTGGGCATATTGCCACCTCTAATCCCATGATATTTCTGCTTGCATGCATGATTATTGATCATATGACTAAATATTGAATTAATATTATGCCGTTTGTTGTTTCACTTATGCTGAAATGCCCAGGGAAGAAAAGAACAAGATCTCTCATCACCCAAGAGCTCTTGCATTGGTAAAATCCCACTTTGCAGAGGAAGGGTATGTGTTAGATATGTAACTCAGAAGTTATATCCATTGGTGTATCTCATTTTGGATTTATATTCTACATTTAACATTGTAACTCTAGATGGTAGTTTGTGGGTGTCTTATCAATTTGCATTACCTGAAGGTAAAGGCAGCAAAGTTGAAAGATTTTAATATGCTACTTTGGAAACACTTGATTTTGCCTTTTCTTTTCTTAAATTTCAAAAAAAAAATCATGTTTTATATATAATAAGATAACCATATTATTACAATATTAATCGTGTCCGAACAGAATTTTCCGTACCGAATTATTTTGCGGTGCCGATTCAGTACCCACTTTTTGGAGTTTTTGGTACCGGTACTTTTGGTACGGTACCGGTAAAATACCTATTTTTACCTTCAAATACCGGTTCCGTACCGAACATTTTCGGTATCGGTACCCACTTTTGACGATTTTTGGTACCGGTATCATGCTCATCCCTAGGGAAAGCTTTAATATTTAAGAAAGCAAATCTATGGAATTAACTTTAGTAAAATAGTTTATTACAAATATATGACAAGCACTAATTGTTACTGGCTTTAGCAGTGTCATCAAATGGTGTAGACAACAACATAAATGGCCAATATTTGCCATCAAAGTGGTTGCAAAAATTGGTGTATTGTTGCTGCAAATATCGACTACTTTACATAGGGCAACCAAAATGACACCTACTTACCATGTATTGATGCAAAAAGACTTGAAGCTGGTGATTTCGTTTTGCTTATGAGGTATGATTCTTTTCAAAGTAGTCAAATTATGGATTTTAATTAATGGAGCAACTTTGGTTTTACATGTCATTTCCTCATTTTGACCCTGAATTTATATCAGCCTAACAATCATGTGGTAATTAAATGCTTTCAAGCAAATAACTAAAAGGACATGGCCATTGTCCGGTAAATGGTGAGATGGAGGGATATTTTTGTTCTTTATGATTTTTATTATGCTTTTGGTAGGGAGGAAATGTTACAATCATTTTTAGAAATGAAATTGACCTGTTGAAGCCGTGTAATGCAGAGATCTATATCCTAGAAGAATGTTTGTTCCTACCACATCACTCAGGCACCCGACTAATTGAACCAGTTTTTGACAAAAATGTTTTTTGTTTAAAAACTCGATCTCTTTGTTAAAGAACCTGTTTCAAGCCAGTTTCTTTATCAAAAACCTCAAACCTATTTAAAACCTAGTGTTTGGTTCCTAATAGAATCTTTTTTTACAAACAACTTTGGGTATTGGTTTCGGGTCGTTTTATTTTAGTTTCGGTTTGTAAACCGGTTTGAATGTTCACCTCTCCTGTATGGCAATGTTTGCAAATGACAAGATTCTGTAGGGCGTAGTATGAAATTATCAGATATCATAGTATGTTCCTCATATGATCTTTTATAGTTCTAAATAGAAAATTGTATTTGGTTTTATTCTACTTTTTACCTATCAAGCTACAACTTGAGTTTGCTAAGAGGTTATTCACACATTTTAGAGTAAATATATTTGTGGTATCTTTGAGGTTGAATAAAGAGGTTTTATATGGTCTCATGGCTCGGTCACAAGCCCCGTCGAGGAAAGAAATCTCGTCCAATGATTCATAGATGAAAATCGATTTGAATAAGAGCATGTGGATGGACCGTATTCTAGAGTATGTGGAGGGACTGGTGAATTTCATTACACTCATGAGCCATGAGCTCACTTTATAGTTCAAAAAAATAATCTACTGTTTAAGTGAGAATTTTTATTTGCTTAAGATTATCCAACATTTTATAGTTCGGTTGTGAAGTAGGTTGGGTGTATGGTTTACTTCATGTTCACTTTTTAGGCAACTTTAACATTATTTGGTACAACTTTTTGGACACCTTTGACCATGGAGCAAAACTAGCCGTTGCACATGAATGTGGTTGTGTAAGTCACTATTCTGTCTTTTTTTATTTGTTTTTTCAACTAAGATTACTCCAAATCGTATACCATGATTGTTATTACTTCTTATTTGTTTATTCGACACATGAATTAGAAAAGCCTACATATAATTTGTTTCTTTTAGTTTGGAAGAATCCAAGTTTATGTGTGGGTGTTTCTTGATTGATCATGATGTGTGAATTTTTTTATGAAAGTTTCAGTTTTTAGCATGTCATCTTGATGTGATTTTGAAGTAGTTTCGGGTTCATTTGTATGACAAGATTTTCGGTTCGGGTCGGGTTGAACCGGCTAACCCACAAACACAAAACGGGATATTTTTTGTATTTTGTTTCTTACTTGAAGTTTTATGTTCTTTTTTAAGGGATGAATTGGTGATGAAAACAACTATTGGCATGCTTGGAGGTCTAGCTGATACTCTTGGAAGTAATGTCGGGTCGTTAAGTCAGCAATCTCTTTCAAGCAAATACTTTTTGAATGAATGTTTATCCTCGGAGGATCATTTGATTAAGGAAGCTGCTGAGTGGGCCAAACAGGCCATAAGTCGCGCTATTTCTATTTGAGCGTTCTGCTATTACTTAATTTCTCATTTTTTTCGTTTTTTCTGTAAAGATCATCAAGGAGTGGAATGTGGAGACAGGAGAATCTTGCAGAACCGAGATGTTCTTCTTAAACTTGAGGTGAGTCATAATACTCATATCCACTTTGATTATTAAGAAGTATTCGGTTCACCATTTCATGTTTATTAATCGTTATGTGCACTTTCATGTTTATTGATAGGATTAATGTGGGTGCTTACAGGTTGGATCAGGTCCTGATAAACAGTTGAGTGCAGCTCAGGTGTTTGATAGAGTGCATAAATTGTCCGGCAATTCCGGTAATGTTGTTTTCACTTTCTTGATTGAGATTAGAGTTTTAACAATATGTTTGTAGTTTGTATATTCTTAACTTAGATAGATAGATCTTTATGCAATTATGTTATCTTGGTTTTAAAGGGCACGCCTATTGCGTGATGCGCTTGAGGAAAACGAATCAGGGCAATGCTGGCGTGTCTTGTAGGGTATGCAGTTAATGGGGTAAAATATCGGATTCTTTATTGGATGATGATAAACGATTACTACTCGCCACAGAATCGACATTAGTTTCTGTTAGGCTTTGTTTTTCATTAGTTTTGCAGAAAAAATATACAGATTTTACATTTATTTAAAGTATAGTTTGTTTCAGTAAATAGCATTTATATAGAAGCAGTGGATGCTAATTAAGCTAGAATTTTAAAACTTAATATTGCTTACATTTTCGAGTTTCCACTGCAGAATCTGGTTTGCCCTTTATGCCCTTGAAGTTATATTGTGACTTTTAATGACCTTTATAACTTATAAAAAGGGAATAAAAATTAGATAAAAGTTATATATTGGATGTTAGTTCATTAAACTTATGCTACTGGTCCACTGTTGATATCAGATTAATCATTTTCTTTGAGCCCATGAGTTGTAAGTGAAGAACACATTTACGCGTGTCCCTTTGTCACAATTAAAAATGTTCTGCAGAAGTAACTTTCATTGTAATGTTTGAACTTTGATACATGTATTCTTTTTTAATCTGAAAAGTGAACCAAATGACCAAAAAGCTCAAAGTGCAACTGGAAAATTCGAAATTGGGTTGGTGTAGTCAAAAGCTTAATCATGACTCTTACTATTTGAGATCCACAAACTCCATACATTACCTATTTAAGCTTAAGGTTACACAATCTTATTCAGAATAAGGCATTGCATCAGTTGACTTCCAATAACTTTTAGGTAGCGTTTGGTATGAATGAATAGAAGGCGGAATGGAATGTATCATTCCGATGGAATGAAAAGAAACATGTTTGGTTATTATGTGGTAATGGAATGGGGCATTCCACAAGGAATGTAAACCTTCTAAATATAACAATTTTTATTCCTTTGTAATGTGGTGTTTTTTTTCCAATCCTTCAAGAAATGGTACAAATATATTATTATTATTATTATTTTATTAATTTTTTTTACCATTATCATTATTATTATCATTTTTAATAACCCACCACCGTCATTCACCTCTGCCGTCACACGACACCACCTTCGTCGCCAACCACGGGCGACACCACTACCGACACAACCGTCCTTGTGACTATTGTTGTCGCCACCCACCGCCACTGTCACCCACTTTCGCCGCCACCGCCACCACCCCATCCGTCACCCACCACCGGTACCACCCACCGCTGCCCTTGTTGTCTCCCACCGTCGACACCTCCGCCCCCGTTGTCACCCGCCACCACCCCCGCCACAGCCGCCACCCACCCCTACCTCCGTTGTCACCTGCCACCCACCTCCACCACCGACCACCACCGTCGACGTCACCCACCACCATTGTCGTCGTCGTCACCTACCTCCGCCCTAACCACCACCCCACCTCCGTTGCCACCACCTCCGACCATCACTCCAAACGCCACCTATCTCCATCCACCACCACCGACTGCCGTCACTCACCACCAATTTTATTCCTTCGTCTATTCTTTCTACCAAACAACACAAAGTAATGATTCATTTCATTCTCACATGGTAACCAAACAAGACATGGAATGGTAATGATACATTCTATTACCTCGTCTATTCCATTCCCTCGTCCATTCCATTACGCCATACCAAACAGACCCTTAGTCTTATGTTTTTCGGTATCTATCTCCTTAATGCGTTTATTTTTGTGTGATATTCATTACAACGATATATTGTATTTCTCGTAATATTCCGGTTTTTTAATCTTCTTCTGATTTTATGAAATATAGGTAAATTAAGGACATGGACACAAAAAGCCTTTCTTCGTCCGAGAGTCAAAGTCAAAGACACAATGTGCCTTACATTCATAAGGTTTGAATTCCTCCAAAACAAGATTTACTGAAAGAATTCAAAACTACCATGAAAGAAACTCTTTTTTCTGATGATCCTTTACGCCCCTTTAAAGATTAACCAAAATCCAGACAGTTCATGCTTGGCCTTCAAGCAATATTCCCTATTATTGAATGGGGCAGAAGTTATAATCTCAAAAAGTTTAGAGGAGACCTTATTTCTGGGCTCACCATTGCAAGTCTTTGTATTCCTCATGTACTTTATTATTTTATATAGAGGTAGACATGGGCAGTTCGAGCAGGTTGTGTAACGTGTCAAAACGTGTAACTCTGTAAAATGATTTTACGAAAGTCACTTCTTCCAAGATTTTTATTTTTTAATATTATCAATGTCAACTATACAAAATCTATCTTTTTAACGATTTTATGACGTTTTATGCATTTAAAATCACTTTAGAGTTTACGCAACTGTCGATCTATTTGACCCTTTTGACGTGTATCCTTTTAAGCTTTGTTATAATATATTTGAACTGTTTGAGATAAAACATAACCCGAATCAACTAATTAAAGAGTAAATGGGTCGAAAGTGTCACATATTCTGTAAGATGATAAGAAGATTCTTAATCTTGATAACTTACCATTTTCACATGCATATCCATTACAGGTCGTAAAGACAACTATGTGTACGTCTCTGAAGCTCTCACGGCAGGAATCATAGCAGGTGGTGTGGAATCACTAATGAGATCTCTGTTTGAGCTTTTTACGATTCGTGCACAGGCGTCAGCCGTTTCTCGTGTTCCAAACTCTTCTACGAATTTGCAAAAAGCGTATGTCTCAACTGCAGTTACAAAACTACTGCGTGGATATAATCCAGACGTCAAGGCACTGGACCATTCGATTGGTCTGTTGTCCACCATAGACACTAAACGTTCGAACTTGACGGGCTCTCTCAAAGATTACCCGTGTATATGTTTTTATAGTCCATCTAACGAGGCCTAATGCATTAGTGTTACTCTTGATTCAATATTTTATTAATAGGTATGGTTTGATTTTAATTTTAATAGAGATGAATCAGTGTGTGTTCAATATCTTCAGTTCAACATGACGGAAATGTTGTGAATATACCCGAAATGTTGTGAATATATAGATATTAAGCACATCTTATAAAAAGATATGTTGTTAGAATAACAAGGTCCTGTTTCTTATCCAGGGTAACAAGCTTAACAGGCTATTTAAAGAAGGAAAATTTGCACTTGCCAAAACCAAGTATAAGAGGGTACAACCTCTGGATCATTTGTTGCGTTATAAATTCAAAACTATATATAATAGCTTGACAAGAGAATGGCGAGACGGGCTATCATCCTTTCATCATGGTCTGAATCATTCTACATACGTAGAAAATTATCTGGTAATATGTTGAAAATAATATGGTAATTGTTACCATTGATAAATCGCATTGTTTGCATATATTATTATATACGATTAAAATTGAATCATATTATATATATCCTCACAAATTTTATAAAACGAACCCTTGTAATAAAATTAATAAAATATTAATATCCTTAAAAATAGAGCGACCCGTGGGTACCACGGGTTATAACCTAGTTTATTATAAAAAAAATAGTGGCGGATCTAGAAAATTACTTAAGGGGCAACCTTTCAAAAAAAAATTTAACGTACTTCATACAATGTAAACGAAACAACGATAGTAGCGCGGTAATAAATAAATTTAAACACGTACCTAAATGAGTTGTCCTCTTCGGTTTTTGAAAGCTTGAAACCGGGTCATGACATCCTCTTCTTTTACTTTACAAAAACTTTCTTTTTCGACCGCACAAATTAGAGCGTTGTTCAAATACTCATCACCCATCCGATTGTGTAAATCCGTCTTGATAAGCTTCATTTTAGAAAAAAACATCTTTCAACGGTTGCGGTTGCAACCGGTAAAACCAGTGCTAGCTTCAATGTTCGATAAACCAAAGGAAAAGTTTCATTTTTTCCGTTTTCCACCATTACACGAGCAAGGTCACTCAATCCAGTTAAATTTGCAAATTTATCATCTTCCTTTAAAGTGTGATAAAATGTCGAAAGATCACCCGTAAGAACCCCTCTTTCTTCTTTATTAAAGTCATTCAGATACATTTCAGAAAACTTCACTATCTTTGATATGTCAAATTTAGCAAACGAATTACAAGGATTTAAACCCGACATATTTTCTATCAAACTAGTTGAGACCTCACTAAATCGGCTTCCAAGTTCTTGAAGTTGCATATCCAAAACCGTATTAAAAACCTCAACTTCAAAATGATGTCGGTTAGTAATGACATACTTTCGGTTTCTTTTATTACCATAACTTTCCGCCATATCTAACATCTTAATGTTGTTTTTTTCACAAAAAGATATTACGTTTGCCAACATCTTTTCAAACCCATTTTGTCTTAAATGATTCAAAGCTCGTTTTGTCCCGCTTATCAAATGAGATGCTTCTAACAAGTCTTGACTCTTTTTTTGAAGATGTTTTGATAAAGCATTTGTGAGGCCTAAGATATCGTTCAACAAGTGTATGTAAAACACAAATTCAAGACTCTCAAAATATGATAGAATACCTGACGCATTGGATCGTTGTTGAAAGGTCTCTCCATCTTGTTTAATAAAAGTAAGTACCTCAACAACTTCCGGAAATAATTTCAAAAAACTTATGATGGTTCTATGATGAGAACCCCATCGTGTGTCTCCGGGTCGGGCAAGGGAAACCTCTTGGTTTAATCATTTTCCTGTGTTAATTTCACCCGCTAGAATTTTGTTTTCCACTCTCTCTTTTTTTGCCTCCAACATCATATCTTTTCTTTTGCAAGAAACACCAACCGTATTAATAACCATGCCAAGAGTTTCGTAAAATTCTTTAACACCATCATGCTTTTTTGCTACAGCCACAATCACTAACTGAAGTTGATGAGCAAAGCAATGTATGTAATGTGCCGATGGATTGTCTTTCAGAATTAAAGCTTTTAATCCATTAAACTCTCCCCGCATGTTGCTTGCACCATCATAACCTTGACCCCTGATCTGTTTAAACAAAAACAAACAATAAAATGCAATGATACGACATATAATCTTTATTATAGTTTATGTAATGAAATTATGAAACATATAACTTACTTGATCTATGCTTAAATGGTTATCGGCTAATAAAGACACAATGGCTTCTTTAAGAGTTAAAGAATATGTATTCCTCACATGAGCAACTCCAATTAAACTCTCTTTAACAACTCCGACCTTATCGACATATCTCACAACTACGGCCATTTGTTCCTTTAAAGACACGTCGCTAGACTCATTTACTAACAACCCAAAGACATCGTCTTTAATTTCTTCACAAATCATTTTGGTTACTTCTTTCGCATAGCAATCGAAAATCTCTTTTTGAATCGATGGAGATGTCAACTTATTATTCTTCTTGGCCTTCCTTAAAGTGTACTTACCAATATCTGGGTTGTTCACACTAATCAACTTTAAAACCGAAAAAAATATACCTTTATAAAGAGACTTTTCAGATTCGTCATGACCACGAAACGGTAAACTATTTTCTAAACAAAATCCAGCACTACGAACAGACCCCATTAATCGATACCGATATCCAATCCTTCTTTCCTTGTTACGCCTTTTTTCATTCGCATCATAGGATCGCTTTTGGTTCAAGAGATTTTCACATTTTTGCGCCGCCTTATTATGTATACTATTAACTAACCCAACATGTTCTTTTAAGACACCCGGTTTACTCCAATTACAAAAGCCTCCACTTACAAAAGTCTCTCTTCCACCTTTATTACCAACACTTTCATTAAACAATATGCTTTTTCTTGTTTAGTGCTATACTCCAACCAATGATATTTATCAAACCATTTAACATAAAAACGTCTCCGGCCCTTAGAATAGTTTGTCCATTTAAAGTCAAGACCTCGTGGTTGAAAAGCCTTTTTAACAAGATACGCTCTTCTTATGTCGTCTATTTGATTTGGATGATAACTAGTAATAGGAGGTCTATCGGAGGGATCCGAAGGAAGATCATTCAAATCAATTTTGTTTCGTGTTGAAGGACTTGAAGCCGAAGTAATAATTGGACTTGGAGTTGTTCCAATATCTTCATTTTCTTGCATATCAATATCATTCTTTGAACTTGGACCAATTTCTTCATTTTCTTGGTTTTCAATATCATTATTTGAACTTGGACCAGTATCTTCATTTTCTTGCTTATCGTCAATAATATTTGAACTAGGAGTTGCGCCCAAATCATCATTTTCTTGGAATTTTCGTTTAAAAAGACTACTAATGAGAGTTTGTTTTTTCATCTTTCAACTTCCAAATTCCCTAATTTTATATGACAAATAAAATTAAACAATAAGCCCTAAATCAATTTCACATAAACCCTAAAAGGCTATAACAATTGCACATAACTTTAACTAAAAAACTAAATGAAACATTTCTAATTTGCAATTAAACAAACATAAATTATTCAATTTTCATGAGGAATAAAGCACTAACTACAATACCCAATTGGAATTTGAAAAAAACACTTACTTGAGATGGACTGCAGACTGGAGTGGCGGACGATGATGACAATAGACCTAGCAGCGGCGGCAAAGGGCGGAGGGAGGGGAGGTCGGCGATGCTTCTGCTCGTTCAAGTGGCAGTGGGGATATGAATGTTCGACTATGTTGCTGCTTGTCTGTGCTTTGTTTTGTATTGGAAATATTGTGGCCGACAAAATAAATGGTATACTCAAATTCATTGGACCGTTTTAATGGACATGGGCCATTTAATGGACAAATAGACTGATAATGTCACATGGGCCATTTAATGGACATATGTTTTAACTTTTGATAATGGCCGACAATCAAGAATCACAACTCAATTTCATTGGACCGTTTTCTTTTTCTTTGTTAAAACAATGGGTATTGGGTTGAGACTTGGGCTATAATAATTGGGCTTACAAGTCTTGGGTAATTAGTTGTGTGGTATAAATTTTTTGGGGCTTTCAAAAGGGGTAAAATAATATTTATCAAGGGGCAACAAAATCCGAAAAACGCAAAAATAAAATAAAATTTACACTATCGCGGCCGAGCCAAGAGGCAACCCGGGCTACCCCTTGACATGGGGTATGTCCGCCCCAATAAAAAACCCAAAAAAATAAATAAATAAATAAAAAGCAAACTTGAAAATGTAACTAGAAACAGTAAATACAAAATCAGTAATACTGAAGAATCTAAAACGTCAAACTTGAAAGATGAGACGTGTTACAGACTTCAGAGATAAAGCTTATCAAAAACATTAATTACAAAACAGTAACTGAAAAGACGAATACTTTATTATAATAATAATGCACCGCCTAATTTAGGCGCCAAAAAGACATCCTATAAAATGATATGTCTCAGCAACTTCCATTTGATTAAACCAAAAAAACAAAAGCCAATACTACTAAATACCACCCACTGTAAAACGCCAACAAATAAACTGAATGAATTGTTATCAGAGGGGAGTAACTCAGAAAGATTTTGCTGCATGAGATGGACAAAATTTAAAGAAAAAGATACTGATACCAGTCATATGGCATTTTGTATTTTTTGTTTTTGAAGAAGGTTTCGATGAGGAGAAAAGGTCAATGACACTGAAGAGTGGGTTCACTATAAAGATGAAGATTCGGATAAAGAAAAAGCGAAAAACCCAATCACAAGCCATAGATCTATATCCCCAAACATCCACAAGAAAAGTCAGTTCAACAGACGACAGGCAAAAAAAAAAAAAAAATCAAACCGATGGGTTTGTTAAGTTTTACATAAAACGCCATATATTTGGTGACAGTTCTTGTACTATTAAAGAAGAGAGACTGATGACAGTGAAGATTGGGAAAAGAGATCCGATTAGGATTTTTAATTTATTTCCTTCCCTTGTATTTTTTTTCATGTGGTTGAAATATAATTAAAAATAATAAAACGCCAAGATAACACAAACGGCAAAATGTTTATAAAATATAATAGAACAATATGCCATCTTGTTTAAAACACCTTGGAACACGCCATTCAAATAGATTTTCTGCCCCTAGGTTCCAATGGCATACGATGTGACTAAACGTCATAAAAGCGATAAACGCCAAAATGTTGATACAATGAAACCATTAAAACGTCATTAATTATTGAATTTGGTTAACGCAAAAAATCTTAAAAACAAAAAAAAATAAAACAACATTGGGAAAAAGCGGAACTGGAAAAGCAGAAGATGAAAGGACAAAAAAGCTCCTCCGCCCTTTTCTAAGCGGCGTGACACGTGTTGGACCAGGAAGCGTTCTCACCGTTCTCATATTTTTGAGCGTTTTCTCCCGATTCTGTTTCTGTATATTACATAACCATTTTGACCAAATTAACTCTCCATTTTTTATAATTTCTGTAGATATAAAAAATAATGTTATAAGAGAACTCACCAACTGTTACAGTGTTAATGTTATTAGTTAACAATATGTATAGCCGTAAAATAAAAAAATGCAAGGATAAATTGTACACAACAAATGAAACGTGTCGCTCATCTATATAAACCTCTCACTCTCATCAAATCTTATGCTAAAAGATATGATAGAACTTTATTGATCTCTCGCTTTCACAAAATCGTATGCTAAAAATGTTACCTTTTAAGCTTGAGCTTGAACAGCGTCCAAAGATATAAAGTACCAAAACAAAAGATAGCGTGGACCAAATCTTTCATTATGGGACTATGATAGGCCAAGAACTTTAAATCATTTGATACCGCTAGGCTACATGCTTTTAGTTGAAGGGTATATAATATTTTTTTACTAAATCAATGGATTGTAACATCCCAATTGACAACTTGATCAACAAAGAGTGCTATGGTATCTCCTAACGTGAACCAAAATATGTAACCTTTTTACTAATTAATTTTCTAATGTTATAATGAGAATCGGGATAATTATTATAATCTAAAATAAGATTTTTATGGACCTCTCTCACTCACCAAGTCTTATGCTAAGATCAGTTACCTTTCAACTTAAACAAATTAAAAAAATTTGAAGTAACAAAACAAAAGAAAGTAGTTGTGAACTACATCTTGCATTATTGGACAACTAAGAATCAATGTATATGATTGAATACTAGACCCCTAAACTACTTGATGTCGTTAGAATACAAGTCCTTTTGTTGAAGGGTGTATATATAGTAACGTATTCTAACATTTCATCAACAAAGAAATTCTTTGGTATCATGAAGTCTGTGAACTAAAATATGTAAATTTTTAATATAGTAGTTTGCCACTGTTATAAGAACGAGAATCACGCTAGTTATTACAATCGAAAGTAATATCTTCTTTGACCTCTCGCTTTCAGCAAATCTTTTGCTAGGATTTGTTACCTTTCATCCTAAACAAATTCAGAAGATTAGAACTAACAAAACAAAATAAAGTAGTTGTTGACCAAACCTTACATTATTGGATGATTAAAAGTCATGGATGATAGAGACATGCGATTTTTTTTTTTTAGGATGATAAACACATGTGTGTTAGGTGTAAAATCCAACAAGTAAATAATAAATGAAATTTACTAAGATATACAAATACTAGTATGAATGCATGTAAGTTTATATCCTCATGGATACAAATTAACTAGATTATATCAACAACTTTTACGTACATATACAATTGATACTAGAATAATTAAAAAGCCGTTTTGATGTAAGCTTAAAATTAAAGAAAACGATTCAAAAGTAAATAAATATGAACAATAAATATAATCCTTTAATTAAAGGGTTTGTATCCATGGTAGACATCAAACTATTCTAAAGTGCACTCCATTTAATATCTAACCAAGCTCACTTCATTGATTATAGCTAACCCGCTACTATAAGCTCGATCCATTCTTATCTTAGTGTGCGCTTACAACGATAGAAGTATCAATTATAATTACATATTCACGCTATCCAAAATGTTTAGATCATCTCGAATGGTTGGAGATGTTGCTCGTCCGAAAACAAACTGACAAAACAAACGTCATACAAACGTTTAGTTAAATGAAAAAACATGAACAGAGATCTCATTCATCCAGTGGTGTTCATGAACATTTGATACTCTTTTTGTGAACGCTCTTTGTTTACGTTGTTCATTAAATATTTTTGTACATTTATTTTTGTTATCTAAACTTTTTATATTCTTTACAGTTTATTTATTTATTACTCTAACAATTAAAATAAGAAACTTATTCCCACCTTATTTATGGAGTGTCCCATTTCCTTCCTCATTATTCATATCGACGAATACTATCAACCTCTATTCCACGATTAGGGCTTCATGTTCAAGTATTGCTCCGTCCACCACCTTCTCAAATTTTATTTGTGTTTGTGAACACGTTCATTTTCTTAATGAGCAAACACGAACAAAAATCTCCTTCAGTAAGTGTACATGAATTGTTCGTGAACATATTAATTTCTTAAGGAACACACACGAACAACGCCTTGTCCGTGTTCTTTTGGTTCATTCCGTTTGCAGCCCTAGTGGTAGGAGGTGGTGGTTGAATGAAGAAATGAGGTTATAATTAAGAAGGGGTTGTGAGATTACAGATTTACCCCTTAATCAAGGGGTCAAATTAATTCTCATGTGACAGCGGGGATATAGACTATGAAATATGGACAACACGAGGGGTCACAATATGAAAACTTATTATCTGGGAGGTAAATTGCAAACACACCCAAATCATATAAAGATAAATTATAATTAATTCCAAATTCAAAATCAAACGTGTATGAATAAAAAAAGATTTATTTTGGATTTTCAATTTTTTGACTGGGTCAAACTTCCTGTCAGAGCATTCAGGAATTTGAATAATTTTTGTTCAGACCTGATATTGTTATATGTTGCTATGTCAACAGAGCAGGTGATTGGATTCGGATCCCTTCGATGTATTTCTCCCCAAATGCCTTGTAACTTGATCCAGAAATCTTCTAGGGTCGAACCATTTTGCTTGAGTTCGTTTGCTTTGACGTGTAAATCGAAGGTTTGTAGTTTATCTTTCTCACTGCTATATATAACCACCAATGCGTCCCACAACGCCTTCGCAGTGGGAAACTCAGTGAGGTTGCCGGCTAACCCTGGTTCAATGTTTTGTATGAGCCATGAGAACACGACTAGATCGTCATGTTCCCACTGCTCATGTTGTTCATCTGACAGGTTTGGTGGGGCAAGTTTTCCTGTAATATGGCTCAACAAGTTCTTAGATTTCCCCCTATAGCGACTCGAATCATTCGAGCCCATAGAGCGTAATTTTGACTATTCAGCTTGATACTGATCTTCAGGCTATCGGATAAGGTTTGTTTTGGTGTTTGAGATTGGGTATTAAGGTTGGTTCGAAGAAGATTCGCAAGTTGAATTGCGAGATCGTCATTGTTGGTACGGTTGTTTGAGCTATCGTCTCCGGACATGGAAGCTGTGAGGTAATGACGAAGTATATTCTTCGTGGGGTGAGGTACCGACGAAGAATCCAAGACTTGACGAACAATAAGGGTTAGTCAAGGGTTCGTTGGCATTGACTTGACGAAGACTGTTCGTAACAAGGGTTGGAAGTGAGGAAGGAAATGAGGGTTCGTAGGGAAGGTTCGTAACAAGGGTTGGATGGACGAAGGTTCGTGAAAGGTTTGGACTGAAGGTTCGTTGGGAGCAACAAAGACTGAAGGTTTGTTGGGGGCAACTAAGATTGTGAGGACGAAGACTGTTAGGACGAACGGATCTCTGACCCTTTTTTTCTCGAAACTTAATTTTGATTTTGGATCTGGGGCGATCTGAAACTATGAAGAAGGAGCAACGAAGAAACAGAGAAATCACAGAGTTGAAAGGTTTGGTCGAATGGTTTGTTGAACGATTGATCGAACGATTTTGGGGTTTTGGTTTTTGGTTGGAGATTTGATATTCCAAAGTTTGTTTTTTGGTCTTACTGATTTGAGATTGATGAACAGAGCATCCACGGATCAGAAACTCTGCTCTGACACCATGTTGTAATGATAATCAGAGATAAAGGATAATAAAAAAGAACTGAATTTCATTGTTTTATTTCTTGCATCCAAAACATAAAAACAAGCCTTTATTTATAGGCTTTACAATAACGAATAAAAAGAAAAGACTTGATAAATATGGAGATGATGTTGGTGATCCATTATTTTTTCTAAAATATTTTTTTCTTTTTCTAACAATTACATGTAGATGGTCTAGTCTTAAAGCATCTCGAATGCTAACCCAAATTTAAACTCGACATCTCAACACATACGCCACATTATTCTAGGGTTGTAACTTAAAAACTTACTTTTTTCCTCCTACCCTAAACCATCTAAACCTTTACCTCACACTTCACTTTTATATAAAAATGGTTAAAAATATGTTAGTGCTTAATTTATTTGGAATACATATATGGACTTTTCTAGTGTTACCGGCAATAGTGGGTTTGGTAACCAAGAGATTTTGCACCCAAGTCATTTATAAATAAACAAGTGCTTAATTTCTTTGGATTACGCCTGAGATAGAGATGGCTCTAGTAGGAACATTAATTGGCAAGATAGAGATCAGTTCAGGTGGGAAGGTGTTACATGATCTCTTGAGACACACAGCAAACGACATATCATCCATCTGCCCAAGTAAGGTTCATGCATGCAATCTGCTCAGTGGTCGTAGGGGTGATGTTGGATCCACCATTGTCTGGCACTTTACCCATGGTAATTAATGAATAGGCAAACTCCATCTCTTCATGTTTGGTTTAGTTTTTTGTTCATATTATTTCTGATATTCATTGGGTCATAGCGACCTAAATGATTTGAACTCTATCTTTTATTATCTTGAAAACCCTAAGAACCATGTAAACTCATGTGTATAGTTTTACAATGAAAAGAAAAGGGTAAAATTGAAAAACATGGTTATTTTTCTCTTCAAAACTTTTCTTTAAATTTATCTCTTCTCTTCTGATTTTTTTTATTATTTTTTTTTTGCTGTTTAAAATATGCACATATATACCTGTGTATCTAGTGTATATATTTACCCAAAGAAAAAAAAATTCTATCAATAATATTAGTACCATAAATAGCTGTTAACTAAAGGTACTGAAATGTATATTTTTTTTCTATAAGTTTCTCTCCATTTATTTAACATCCGTAATTTACTATATTATCATGCCACTTTTTAAAGTAAACGATAACAGTAGGTAAAATAGTGATATGATCGACATTAGCTGTTTATTAATGTGACGGTGTGTTAGTCAATACTTTAAGGTTAATTACAACAAAAGATGAAATATTGAAAGCATGTAACATAAATGATTACGTACTATAACAAAATTATAATTAAGTTATACTTTGCTTTAATAAAACCCAGTTGATTAACATAACTGAATCCACTCTTTTTTGTGCATATTTTCCGTATTAAAAAGATGGAAAAGAGCAAACTGCAACAGAGATAATTGAAGAAATCGATGAGACAAACCACAAAATCGTATTTAAAGTAACTGAAGGTGAGATCGTAGAGAAGATATACAAAGCATTCAAAATAACATTTCATTGTGAACAAAAAGACGGTAAACAATGGGGAATTTGGACCATGGAGTTTGAGAGGCCGGATACAAGTGTACCTTATCCAACTTCTTTCATGGACTATCTCTGGGGTATCCTAAAAGACATGGATGACCATGCAAGTAGTAAATAGATTTCGAAGCAGATCTCGAAGCTCTATTACGACAATGAAGGAATGTGTATATGCGTATGCATGCGTGTGTTAATACAATAAAGCTATAAGCGCATAAAAATGGCATAAATCTTTGGATTGTCATAGGTATGTAATAATATATGTGTGTTATTTCGTTTTCCTAGTTCTTGTAATATGAATCTATGAACGTTTGAAACTAAATGTCTGTATAATATTAAAAAAATTATCTATATGAATATGTATGCATATATGTATATTAGAATCAAGGCTGGCGAGTAGCTAGAAGTGCAAAGGGAACATCATAAGTATTTACACATGCATGTAGTGCTACAACAAATATTTGTATTCTATGTATTATTTTCTAGCATTATAAAATTACGTTTACTTATATCTTTATTCATGTGTACTTATATATAAATGTATAAGAATTGTTCCAACATATATAAGCGAACGAAAAATATCTTGTAAAACCTCACATATAAGATGACATAAAAGTTGACCCCTAAATGTGTAATATTGTAAAAGTTGTCCGGGCCCTGCTACAAGTGCGTAGATTAATTTGTGGCATCGTGTTTCTTCACACCAAAAACCATCGTAGTATAATTTATTTAGTGTGAGACTACCTTAATTTGAAATAACAACCTAACTTAAATTTTGAAAAAAAAAAAAAGAAAAAAGAAAGAACAAAAAAGCTTAAGCTAAAGCTAGCTAAATCGGTTGTAAATTATATATAGAGTTAATTGCCATTTTAGTCCCTGTGGTTTGGGCCAATTTGCCAGTTTAGTCCAAAGGTTTCATTTTTAACATCTGGATCCAAAAAGGTTTCATCGTTGCCATTTTAGTCCAACTGACCTAACTCCATCCATATCTGTTAAGTCTGCCAAGGGCATTTTTGTCATTTCATTTTTCTTTTTATTAACCCTTTTTTCTTATTTCTTTTCCCTTTAATTAAAGCCTTTATAAGCTCTTAAATGATACACCTGCTTCATTACATCGATCACAAACACAGACAATTCCCACAAATTTAAAACCCTAACAACGAAACGAAGACGATCGATCAAAGGCGACTGAGCTGTGAACGAGCATTGTGCGGTGGTTTCTGAACGATGAATGACCCTTGGTGTGTTCGTGATCCTAATGAAGTATTCAATCCAGAAGAGGCATATGGTAAGTTCTGTCTAATACTCAACAATGTTGTTTAAATTTTGCCTTTTTAAAGTGGATTGATCCCTTATTTGAAGTTTATATGTTCATTTATGCAGTAAACTACCCTGAAAACTTTTCAATCGAAATACACCATGGAGGTGAATTTACAGAGTATCCTGGGATGACATATGCGAAGGGTAAGGTTTCTTATGTTGACAAGGTTAACTCAGATTACTTTTCAGTCATTGTACTGAAGGATATGATGTTGGATATTGGGTATAGAGAGGAGGATGATATGAGATTTATGTATAAATTGCCAGGAGAGGATCTGGATTTAGGGCTAAGACCACTGTTAAATGATGGCTATATTCATGATCTTTTAAAGCTATCTAGAACTACTAAACTGATAGATGTGTTTGTAGAACATATTAGACCTGATTATGAAGGTTTGCAGTTAAGAAACAATGCAGAGCATGATATAAATGAAAATGTTGATGATGGATCAGAAAATAGTGCAGCTGATGGGGAGCACATTGTTGAAGAGATTTTAAGTAGTGATGGATCAGATGATAGCAATTTTGAACCTAAGGCAGGTGATTATGAGCAGGATGATAGTAGTGATATAGATGAGGTTTCTAAAGGAAAGGGCAAAGTAGATGAGGTTTCAAAAGGAAAGGCCAAAGTAGATGAGGTTTCTAAAGGAAAGTCCAAAGTAGATTATGTATCTGATGAAGACTCAGACTACATTATGGATGTTGATAACATTGTTGAGGAGTATGATGTTGATATGGATGATTTTAGGGCTGCAGTAGATTTTGATTTAAGTGATGATGGGGCAGACTTAGATATTGGAGATGATGTGAACATGGATGTTGAGATTGAGTTAGATGAATTTGATAGTTTGAGTGATGATGAGAATGACACAAAGATGCAAAAGAGAATGAGGGCTCATAGGAGGAAGCATAAAAAAACCCAAAAAAGTGATGGTTGTCTTTTTTTTCTTGGTCAAACCTTTAGTAATAAGGAACAAATCAAAAGGTTACTTAAAAAACATGCAGTGGAAAGTAGGAGGCAACTGATGATAGTAAGAAATGATACATCTAGGTTTCGTGCAGTGTGTAAGGGGTTCAATCCTAAACTGGTCAGGAGTGAAACAGAGGCAAAAGATGGGGCTGTTGCTGAAGATGTAACAAACATTAGGGGTAAAACAAAAGCAAAAGGACTGGAAGTTGAAGATGTTACAGTTGGGGGTATAAAAACCTTCTTGAAAGAGCACATATGTTTAAACACAAGGGAAGTTAGGCTCTGCACAATCGGTTGGCTGGCCAAGGAGATTGAAGGTACTATTAGGATTAATCCTACTATTCCACTCAAATCCTTACAAGATATGATACAAAAGAAGTTCCAGGTAGAAGTTACTCTAATGCAGATGTTTAGGGCTAGGTCTCAGGCAACAAATAGAGTTCAAGGTGATTATAATGTTCAATATTCAATGCTTAGAGACTACTGTGAAGAATTGCTTAGGGCTAATCCTGGTACAACAATAAAAATAGAGGTTGAGAGGGAGCCTAACCCACATTCTCCAACAAGGCAGTTTAAAAGGATATACATTTGTTTAGCTGGTTTAAAAAGGGGATTTCAGATAGCTGGTAGAAATTTGTTGGGTTTAGATGGATGTTTCATGAAGGGGCCTTATCCAGGACAGGTCTTAACTGCAGTTGGTATAGATGCAAACAATGGCATCTACCCGGTAGCCTATGCATTGGTTGAGTCAGAATCTAAGGCTTCATGGACATGGTTTTTGATGTGCTTGGGAGATGATCTAGGGCTAGATCCCAACTCATATTTCACCTTTATAAGTGACAGGCAGAAGGTATGTACCTGATTTAATTGTTTATTTATGTAACTGATTTAATTGTTAACTTATGTATCATAAACTGTTTGCTTATGTAGGGTATAATACCAGCAATAGAAAAGGTGTATCCAAAGGCTGAACATAGGTTCTGCCTAAGGCATATACATGAGAATATGAAATCAAGATGGAAGGGTGATGTCTACAAAGATTTGTTATGGAGCTGTGCTAGTGCCCTTACACCAAGAGGTTGGGAAAATGCAATGAAGGCAGTTGAGGAAGAAGATAAAGACTTACATGACTGGTTGAAAGAAATTCCTCCAAGGCATTGGTCTAGATCTCATTTCAGTGGTATGACATATATAACATAAACTTCTTTATTGTAGTGTACACATTAATAACATAAAGTTATGCATGTACAGGTAGGGCAAAGTGTGATGTACTCCTGAACAATCTGTGTGAGGTCTTCAATAGGCAACTGGTGTATGGTAGGGACAAACCTATCATCACTTGTCTTGAATTCATTAGGGAATACCTAATGAAAAAGATTGTGGTTGTCAAAAAGTTAATTGCCAAGTGTAATGGTCCTTTAACACCTGCTGCTACTAGGATATTTGATGCAATCAAGTCTGAAGCCTCACAGTACACTTGCATTTGGACTGGAGGAACAAAGTATCAGGTCAGTAATGGCTTAGATCAAAGGGTTGTTAATCTTGGTGAAAGGACATGCTCATGCAGGAAATGGGACCTTACTGGTATGCCTTGCAAGCACGCAGTGGCTGCAATATGGAATCAGGGTCTACATGGAGGTGGGGAACCCATACCAGAAAGGTGGGTTGATCAAGCATACTGGTATGAAACATGGAAGCTGGTTTATGAGTGTACCATTGAACCAATCACTGGTATGGATGAATGGCCAAAGTCGAGATGCCCCACCACTTTGTTACCTCCTAAACATCATAACCAGATAGGCAGACCAAAGAAAAGGAGGAAGAAGTCAGCAGAGGAATTAAGTCAAACACAGACCCAAAAACAGAATACTGAAGCATCCATTCCAGATGCGGGAAAGTTGACCAGAAAGGGAAACACTGTAACATGTGAGATTTGCAAGGCAAGAGGCCACAACAAGAGGACATGCAAGAAAAGACAGAAAAAACAAGATGTAGATGGTGCAAGTCAGGTTGGTGCAAGTCAAGATGGTGCAAGTCAGGTTGGTGCAAGTCAGGTTGGTGCAAGTCAGAGTGGTGCAGGTCCAAGTGAAAATGTTGGTGCAAGTCAAAGTGGTGCAGTTTAGGTCTTTTGGTACTTGTAGTTTAGGTCTTTGATATGTATTTTGGTAAAACAATTAATGGTTATGTATTTTGGTACTTGTCATGGGTTATGGTTATGTATTTTGGTAAAACAGTTTAGGTCTTTTGGTACTTGTAATCTGTTATGGTAATGGGTCAGTTAGTCTTTTGGTATGTAATCGTCAACTGCAGTTTACTTCAGTAATGGGTCACTTTGTATTTTGGCTGTTTAGTTCAGGTTTGTAATGCCTGCAGTTTACTTTAATATAATGCAGGTTTGTAATGGGTCAGTTTCTTTTAATGACCAGTTTGTATTTTGGCAGTTTACTTCAATATAATGGCCGCTTTGTACGATACAATCTATCGGCAAATTTACATCATTCATACCATTAACATAGTTCAATATAATGCAAGTTTGTAATGGCCGCTTTGTACGATACAATCTATCGGCAAATTTACATAGTTCCATTAACTAAACCATCAACAATCTTATATCATTCATACCATCAAGAATCATTCAAATATCATTCATATAACACCATTAACATAGTTCCATTAGCAAAACCAAAAATCTTACAACATTCATCCCATATTCATGAACTACAAACACTCGAAATAACCTAAATACACATCATTTAACTACACACATAGTACAACATCAATAAACCCCAAGTAACACACAATAGCCACTTCAATCTCCTGTTCTCTTCTTCAAGCCTGCGGATGGAGTTCAACTGCCCTCTTATGATTCCTGCACATCTTTGACACAACTCAGCCTCAGCCCAAGCAACGAATCCACAGCCCCTTCCCCCCTGTTAACAAAAAATGATAAAAACATGAACAAATCGCAGGTGATTATGAAGATGATGAAAGAAACCCAAATACCTGTCTATTGCAACAATAAAAACGTCTGCCGGGGTTCAAAGAGGTCCACGAAGTTCGAATTACAGTATAGGCACCACATGGACATTGCACCATTGTTGAAGATTGAAGGTAGGTAGGTGAGATGGTTTGCTTTGCTCAAGTTAATTAGGATTTTAGGGTTTCTATCTATCTGGTCATATACAGGGTGAAAAGGGCGCCAAATCAGAGGGAAAAGAAATAAGAAAAAAGGGTTAATAAAAATAAAACTGAAATGACAAAAATGCCCTTGGCAGACTTAACAGATATGGATGGAGTTAGGTCAGTTGGACCAAAATGGCAACGATGAAACCTTTTTGGATCCAAATGTTAAAAATGAAACCTTTGGACTAAACTGGCAAATTGGCCCAAACCACAGGGACTAAAATGGCAATTAACTCTTATATATAAAACATAATTTAAACTTAAGCATATCTATAATGGTAACTACTTGAACACAAGTTATCTTAATAATAAAAAAACAAAATAATGGGGACATGTGGTCACCTTCATAGGCCAGCTAAGACTAGACACTGGTCTAGGTCTCTACTCTCCAGTCAGTTGGGTTCACCCCCAATCAAAGCAAGCGTGAGACCCTTAACGGAGTTTTTTCCCGTAATAGTGTTGGTGGAAAAAACTATTTATTAAAGGAAAAATTACAACTTTTGTCCTTTATCTTTATAGTATTTTATAGGCGGTGTCCTTTTTTTCAAATGTTGACAGGCGGTGTCCTTTAATAGGTATTTTGTTACAAGTTTTGTCCTTTCCACCCAACCTTGTTAAAAAAACTCAGTTAATTGTTGGGTGTAAAGGACTAAACTTGCAACAAAATACCTAGGTAAAGGACTAAACTTGCAACAAAATACCTAGTAAAGGACACCGCCTGTCAACAATTAACTGAGTTTTTTAACCAGGTTGGGTGAAAAGGACAAAACTTGTAACAAAATACCTACTAAAGGACACCGCCTGTCAACATTTGATAAAAAGGACACCGCCTGTAAAGTACCCTAAAGATAAAGGACAAAACTTGTAATTTTTCCAAAATGGTTTTGTTAGAAAATTATTTACCAAAATAGTGTTTTTGAAGATTTTTTTGTTTCTCACTCCTATTCTAATTGGGTAAATCCAATTCATTAAATAGCTATTGATCTAATCATGTTTCTTTTAGAATCTAAAAAGAAAACCAGTTTTTTTTCTTAAACCTACTTTGAAACAAAAGCATATTTTATAAGTCGAAAAATAAATATTTTGAAAAATCTAAAAAGAAAATCAGTTTTTTTTTTCTTACTAGTGGGAGACCCGCGCGTTGCGGCGGAGTCGATTGTACGAGGGCGTGAACATATCATAAAGTTACCCGGAACACTTACTATCTGCTATACCCGTAAGGTAGATTACCATTAGTATAAAAAAAATGCTATAGTGGTAAAATGACTAAAATGGAACATATGTTACTGTAGGAAAGTGCCCCTTTTAGCCCTCGTGTTACCGTATCCCCAATTTTTCTTTTCAGTTTAGTCATAAGTAATTAAGTTGTTACCAGCTTGGAATTTTAACCAAACATCTCAAAACAATGCAACAAACATTTAAAGATGAATTTCTAAATAACACTTGTTTTATAATATTCACATTACAAAACTACATATAACAACAGGCTTGACTGATTTGCTTGAAACAACATAATCCCTCATTAACTTATTTAAACGGCTGCATAATTCCACACAACCACATTCTGTTATAAGCCATAAAACCACAAATCAACAGCCTTCGCACATACTTCAATCACACCTTAATCCACTTCCTCAATCTTTGGTCCCGCACCACCGCTCGCACCGCCGGCTGAAGGACCGTCCTCATCCATAACGCCACCCATATCCGATAAAACCACAAATCAACAGCCTTCGCACATACTTCAATCACACCTTAATCCACTTCCTCAATCTTTGGTCCCGCACCACCGCTCGCACCGCCGGCTGAAGGACCGTCCTCATCCATACCGCCACCCATATCCGGCCCACCAGCACCGCCCTGATACATCTTTGCAATATCCCTTCAAGTTCCTTCAGCTTGTCCTCAAACTCGTCAACCTCCGCCAACTGATTCCCATCAAGCCACTGGATCGCCGCCTCCAGCGCCGCCTCCACCGCATTCTCTACTTTCTTCTTGTCATCCGCAGGCAGCTTCGAGCTTATCTTCTCATCCTTTATGGTGTTCCTCATGTTATACGCGTAATTCTCCAAAGCATTCTTTGCTTCGACTTTCTCCTTGTGTTCTTCATCTTCCGCCTTGTATTTCTCCGCCTCCTATACCATCTTCTCGATCTCTTTTGACAGCCTTCCTTTGTCGTTTGTAATCGTGATCTTGTTCTTCTGCCCTGTGGTTTTGTCCTCTGCAGTATACGACCACGGGCAATATGTCACGGGAGCGGTCCCCATCTCAACCGCAACAAAAACCCTGCGACAATTCTTACACGAAAGCCGTTTATTGGTCAATTTTGAAGTACGGGTTGACGGGTCAACCCATCTACTTACCCAACCCACCCTTTTTATCACCACTAAATCTGTAAAAGTTGGAACGGGTTCGGGTCGAAACGGTTTGCGTCGAAACTGTTCGTCTCGTTGTAGTAGCAAACCACCATTTCTTTGGAAGATTATAACCTTAAACTGAGCTTTCTGTGGCAATACTCGTGCTTGCTTTTCGTTGAATTTCTCTTCGAGCATCTGAAATTGAGATATAAAATTAGATAATAATAATTGATTAAATAGAAACTATTCAATACGAAATGACTTTATTTCTTGCATGTTTTCTTCTTGCAGCTCTATCGTCTGTCCTCAACACGAAGGGAGACGATATAGTTGGAGATTTCAATTTGCTGGTATAAGAAATGAATTTTCAGTCATATAGATGATACATTAGTTTTTCGTTACGTACATAAATACACACACACACACACACATATTTACCTTCTAGCTACTGAAAGGGTTGCTGAAGGTTGCTTATTTACCGCATTTACAAATGTCTGTAAGAAGAACCAAAGATAATCTTACTTTGGCTGAATTAGCAAATGACATTATAACGATAAAAAAAATCACCTTCGCAGGGGTTTTCATAGGCGTTACAGCGCGTTTAGGGGTGGAATTAACCCCGTTTACGAATGCCTGTAACAAAAACCAAAGATAACCTTACTTTGGCTGAATTAGCAAATGACGTTATAACGTTTACGATAAAAAAGACACATTCGCAACAGATTTCATAGGCGTTACAGCGTGTTTAGGGGTGGAATGAACCACATTTACATATGCCTGTAACAAAAACAAAAATAAAATTGCCTGAATTAGCAAATGACATTATAACGTATTTGATAAAAAAAAGCCACCTTCACAGGGGTTTTCATTGGCGTTATAGCGCGTTTAAGGGTAGAATTAACCTCATTTACAAATGCCTGTAAGAAAAAACAAAGATAGAATTAATTTGCCTGAATTAGCAAATGACAGTATAACGTATATGATAAAAAAAAGTCACCATCGCAGGGGTTCTCATAGGCATTATAGCGCGTTTAGGGGTGGAATTAGCCCGTTTACAAAAGCCTGTAACAAAAACCAAAGATAATCTTACTTTACTTGAATTACCAAATGACATTAACACGTATTCGATAAAAAATACCGCTACCTTGGCAGGGGTTTTCAAAGGCATTACAGTGCGTTTAGGAGTGGGATTAATTCCATTTACAAATGCCTGTAGCAAAAAAAAAAGATAAAATTACTTTGCATGAATTAGCAAATGACGTTATAACGTATACGATAAAAAGCCACCTTCAAGCCACCTTCGCAGGAGTTTTCGTAGGCGTTATAGCGCGTTTAGGGGTGGAATTAACCTCATTTACAAATGCCTGTAACAAAAACCAAAGATAAAATTACTTCACCTGAATTAGAAAATGACATTATAACGTATTTAATAAAAAATGTTGTTAATAAACAGAAGTACGTCTTGTCCTTCAGCATCCCTAAAGTGTTCAGCAACAGTCAACCTGGTCAAACCAACACGAGCACGAGCACCTGGTGGCTCATTCATTTGACCCTAGACAAGAGCGCATTTACTTTCACTATGAAAACATGAACAAGAAGATACAAATGATCAGATAACACGGTCAAAATTAACGAATATATTACAACTAACGTAAGGCTTGATACACGGACATCATTACCCTCTCGAGTACGTTCTCCAACACCAGCAAATACAGAGAATCCACCTGGTAATACAAAATAAATATTGGTGTATAAGAAATGACAATCAGATTACGATGCTAAAATGTAACAAATATATACTAAAGTCTACTTACCATAGCCTTGCCATGTACCCTATTTGATACCTTCATCTTATCCCATTAATGATACTATAAGTCAGCTGGTCAGTTGTTTGTTTCTGTATCTGTGTTTTCTTGTATCCAATGCAAGAACAGTTGACAAAACAGGCCGGTGGGTAACAGTGGAGCATGAATACGTTATGTTACGGCCTTACGGTTCACTTGTGGTCGTGTTGACATGTAACATTTTTGGTCCAGTTTTCTTATAAAGTATCAGTGTGTATTATTACAAAAACTATATCTATCCGTTCATAAGTATTTGTGTGTATGATTACAAAACTATGTGCTTGCGCCTTGGCTGTTGGGACCGAAATGCCTCAGAGCGTCGCGGATTGAAACATTGAAAGAAATAAAATTTACATCACATTTCACTCCAAAACTCAGATCGATTTTCACATACCACACCATGTCCCCCAAATCAATAAGAAGCTTTGAAAGAATGCATGAAACACAGCAAATAAAAAGAGACAGTTGTAAAAGCAAAAAACACTGATTTACGTGGTCGGAAGTAAACAATCTGAAAGTAAAAAGATAAAAGAAGACCGGCAAAGCCAATAATGAATTGAGCACCTGAGGAGACGAACATGGTACAGCCGCCAGAAAAGTCGAACCGAGTACGGCCGCCGGAACGATTCCATCCGAGCACCATCTTCCATCCGAGCACCATCCTAATTCAGCCAAGGGTTTTGACTTTTGAGCTACCGTTCCCATTCGTTCACCGACCAAGTGACACCATCACTATCATCGTTGTTGTCGGTTTAAGGTGGCCTGCCGGAGGCCGTGACTGGTTTCCCCTACTCTATTGTCTCTCTCTCTCTGTCTCTCCCATCGCCCTTTCAATCTCTAACCTCTCTTCTTTAAATGTTCAGATGGACGGTTCAAGTCACCCACATAAATAATGTACGGTTATTCCATGATCAAATCCCTAAAACACCCCTATCGTGTCTTAAAACTTTGGAAAAGTTGCAATTTTAGCCCCTTTAAAATGGCTTCTCTCTATTGTACATAATGCTTCAAAATTTATACGCAAATAAAATTACTATCATGTCCATCACTTCTCCTTTTTATAATAGTATAGTATAGATAACTTTCCTCATATTCATGTTTAAGTTATTCATTAAAGTTACCCCTCATATTCAAGTTTAAGTTATTCAACGAAAAAAAGTGAAAATTCACTTAATTTTGTCATTGATATATTTCTGTTGACTAATATTTTATTTCCGTTGACTAATTATTTTATATATTGTTATATTGAATAAAACATAATATATTAAATAAACTTGTAAAACTGTTTAAGTTTAACCAATAAATAAAAAAGCTTTTCCTTATTATTATTATTATTTTACAAAAACAAAGTTTGTAGATTTAATTACAACTGATAAAAATTTAAAAGTCTAAATTTTGTTTAAGTAAAGTATTCTCTAAGAAAAACCCACATAGAAATTATGTATTTCATGTTCGAACACACGAAAGAGATAGTAGGTTCGAACCTACTAACTCTTTATAATATGTATTAATTAACGAATAAAGTAAGGACGGAACCAAACCTAGTTAATGGATTGAATAAAAATGGTCAAACTCAGAGCTTCAAAACTTGATTTTTGAAAAAAAATAAATAAGGTATCAATAGAATAGGAGACTAAAAATCCTTTTTTTTATCAAATACAATTTTTTTAAAAATATGTTTTTATTTCAAAGTAGGTTTTATAAAAAAAAGTTTTTTTTTATATTCTTTAAAAATATGATTAGATTAATAGTTATTTAATGAATTGGATTTATCCAATTAGAATAGGAGTGAGAAACAAAAAAAAATCTTTAAAAACACTATTTTGGTAAATATTTTTTCTAACAACACTATTTTGGTAATTAGTTTTTCCACCAACACTATTATGGGAAAACACTCACCCTTAACGGGCGTTAACTGTTCTCCAACGGTAACCAAATAAAAAAAATTAAATTTTGAAAATCTTATATATAACCCATACAATATATCAAACCAAACAAACCAACACTCACGCCTAAATCTCTCAAATCTTTTCCATTTTTGTTTTTAATAAAAGTAGCTTCAAACTCTGATTCTTCAAACTTCAACTCACCGCATTTGTCACATTCCTGACTCTTCATCTGATTCGGGCTTGATTGATGAGTTGATAATTAATGCGGCTCAGACGATGGCCCAACATTTACTCCAACAAGCCTCATAATCACTACATACATACCATTCAACCTATGCTTGAACGTGGTCGACTGGAAGCTCATGAGTGTTTGGTGAATAATTATTTTTCAGAACCCATTGTATGACGCCTTTTTGGATGAGTCGCCGACTTTTTTTGCAGATTGTTGGCAATTTGGAACGCGAGTTTAGATATTTTAAACAAAAAGAGGATGCGAGACGTAAACTACAATCTTCTCCTTTACAAAAGTGTATGGCCTCAATTCTTTAACTAGCATTTAGGAGGATGGGGTCTAAAGCATGAGACGAGTATCTAAAGATGTTAGAGAGAGCTTGTCGGGAAAGTCTTATTTTTTGTTGTGAATGTAATATTATTGTTATTGTTAATGTTATTAGGTGTTGTTGATCTCTACGCAAAAAGATATTTGAGGATTCCGACCTTTTGCGAAATCCAAACAATTTATGAGGCCTATGAAGAAATACACGGTTTTCTCGGAATGTTTGGTAGCTTTGATTGCACGCATTGGAAGTGCGAAGTCTGACCAACTACTTGGAGAGGCCAACATTACTGGGGCGATCATCCGGGTCCAAACCTAATACTTAAAGCAGTCGCGTCACAAGAAATCTGGATTTGGCATGCGTTCTTTGGTATGGCCAGCACGAACAATGATATCGTTTTTTACAATCATCAAATCTGTTAAAACGACATCTATGAAGGGGTTGCACCAGGGTCATCGTTTTATATACGCAAATGATGTCGAGTACAAGTACGGATATTATCATGTCGATGGTATTCATCTTGAGTGGGCCATTTTGGTGAAAACTCTTTCGTGCCCAGATGATGATAAACGTTTGTATTACAAGAAAAGACATGTGTCGTCAAGAAAAGATATCGAAGCCCATTCGAGGAGTTAAAGAAGCGATAAATTATCATTGCCCAACCGACACGTTTACCTGATAAGAGAAAGTTAAGGAACATAATGTATAGGTGCATTATCTTACATAATATAATATCTGAGAACTTAGGCACAACCATTTGTGCTGATCATGACAATTCTGTCCAATAACCGTCACTGCCTAGTCTAAGCTCCGATGAGAAACTTGCTTCCATTATAAAGTATGACATTGGGAGACACATTTGAACCTTCGAGTGGATTTGATAGAACATATATGGTTGAATCACTCAAACGTTGACAATGGTTATGATAACGTCGATGATCGCAAGTTCAATGAGGGATTTAAGATGATGTACCACGCTAAAAAACCTATGTTCCATTAGAGATAATTAGTGAAACTTGTATGAAATGTATATCGACTAAATATTACTGGCGGGCAACTGTTTTTTTAAACGGCTTCTACATGTATTTATAAGCAAAAACTCAACAAAAGATTAGGTAAAGATGAATTTTACATGTAAAATTGACTTTTTTGTGAGATGTTTACATGTTTCACACATGGTTCTCCGGTTCTCTACCTTTTGTAGTTCCCTAATGAATATATATAAATAAGAATGTTTAAATCAACAAGAGTGTTCCATTGAATATTTGTATTTGTGTTTTGTTTTGTTTTTTACAATGATTCTAATAAAAAGCATGATTTAAAATAAAATTTGAATGCATATCAGCATATGTATATTTTGAAGTCCTTTTAGTTGTTTTTTAAAGCAGTGTCGTGAACTTACACCGGAATCCTTTGACGCCGGTGTAGCCGACTCTTGTGACAACCGGTAAATTCAGGCTAACATTCGTTCAAACCCGAATCTCGTACACATCATGAACTTACGTTTTAGACTTAGTTTTTAATAAATGGGTCGTCATATCCATAGCAATGTCTATTCGCATCACATTTCACATTTAGTATTTTTTTTAGAAATTATTGAGTCACACAGGAGTTAACTCGATAGACATGAACGTTGGTGATAAATAATCGGATGACTAGAACATGTTTCACATATATATTTCTATGCATAGAATATTATGATATGCATATTTTCACATATATATTTTTAACGAGCGTCTATGTTTATATAAGATTCCTAGCTCACAGACGCGCACGTAATTATATATATATATAGGATAAAGATCCGTTAGGAACCACATCTTATTGTGAGAACCGCGAGAACCAATGTGAACACATGGCAAAATTGTAATTAATGATATTTTATAAAAAAAAAACACGCGCTCCATTCCTTTTGTTCGTTGTCATCTTCTTCTTCAGACATTTGCTGTTTCAACCTAGGGTTTCGTTGGAGATTCTGCTCAATCGGCGACTCAATCAACGGCGGCGACTGGTTCTACAGTTTCACGGCGGCGTGCTCTTATCCTCTTGTTCACCGCCGTCTTTTTTTCAAACCTAAGGTATATCTTTACTGTTGTCTTTTTCAAACTAGGGTTTCGTTGGTGATTTTGCTTAATCGACTACGCGGTCTACGACGGCGACGGATTTCTGCAGGTTCCCGGCGGCGTGTACATTCACATTTTCGGGTGGGGGGGTTCAATTTTGATACTGATTTCGTCGTTGGTATACTGATTTCGGACACTCATGGCTTCGTCTGACTCGTCTCGTGTTGGAGTTGAACCTGCGGCATCTGATGATCATCATACAACATCTTCTTCATATCATCCACATCACGATGCTGGTTTTTGTGGCCCATCTGATATCAATGTAAATCCTATTTCTGCTGTGGGTCCGTCTGATGTTGATGTTGATGTCAATACCTTACCTGCTGTTAATCTAAATGAAATTTGCAATCCTGTATTTACAACAGTTACAAAACCAGCTGCATCTCGACACGCCGTTCATGGGTTTGAAATACAAGCACTTGATTCAATGTTTACATCAGGCAATGTAGGTTCTGAGACTGCTAATTTACCTGATCAATCGTTATCAGTTGACACCACATCTACCACCACATCTACTGGTAACACAACATCTACTGGTACAGCACCTACAAGCACTGAACATCAACATTTACAATTCATTCGGTTTGAAACAAAAGGTATTTTGTGTTCATTTTATGTAAAACATGACTTATTCAATTATATACTCCTTTGTATCATGTTCACAACTGTTTCATGTTGTACATTATGATTACTCAATATTATATGCACATGTGCATTTTGTTAACTGCATGTTTATAATTAATTTATGTTGTATATTATGATATGCACGCGTGCATTGTGTTAAGAGCCTCATATTACAAATTATGCATCATATCAAATTATGTTACAATGCATCTCAAATTATGTTACAATGCAAATTTATGCACATGTGCATTATGATTGAAAAAAACAAAATAACTTTCTCGTACATTAACTGCCAATGCACATGTGCATATTAATTACAATTATACTATTCGTCCCTATATCATGTTGACAAGTTTTTTTTAATTTATTAATTATTTATCACTATCATTTAATTTACCTTCCCGTGGTAAATAGTACATTTACCCATTGGGAAGATGTTGTCATGATGTACAATACGTATGCTACACAATCCGGGTTTTCTACTCGTATCGGTACATCGAAGAACAAAAAGTATCATGACAATCCTAATATGAAAATCTCCACTCATAGGTATATATTATGTTCAAGAGAAGGACAACCACGGGTCACAGAATCTGACCCCAATGCTCCATCAAAAAATGCTCCAACCATATATGATAAATCCAAGAAACAACACAGACGAAGCCGATTCACAGTTTCCGGATGTCGTGCGCGTATCAAAGTGAGTTTTGATCGTGTTACCGAACAATATAAAATATATGATTTCATCGTCGCGCACAACCATTGCATGATTGGTAGCGATCACGCCAACATGTTAAAACAAAGCAGGAAACTTGGATTTGAGGAGCAACAATTCATACACAAAGCTAGTCTTAACAAAATCGACCCAACTGTTGCACATAACATTCAAGCATCACTTAAAGGCGGACCTCAAAATGTTCGTGCAACAACAGTAGATTTCAAAAATTGCTCTAGAGACATACGTGTATTCATCGGTGAACGCGATGCAGACATCCTCTTACATACCATGAGATCTCGAGTTACCAATCTTAATGATTTCTATTTTGATTGTGTCATAGTTGACAATGAGTTGCGATCTTTCTTTTGGGTTGATTTCGTATCATTGCGAAATTACGAGGCTTTTGGTGATGTGTGTGCATTCGACGCTACATATGACACCAACAAGTAAGATACTGTATTTTTTAACCATATGGAATTATTAAATATTTTTTTAATATCATATGTTTTATCTACAGATACAAAATGATTTTTTGTGCCATTCACCGGAGTTGATCACCATAAAAAAATGTGTTATCTTTGGTGCTGGCATGTTATACGACGAGACTATAGAGTCGTATACATGGTTACTAAATACCTTTCTGGCTGCACATAAGAAACAACCAACCTTTGTTCTCACTGACCAAGACGCATCAATGAAACAAGCTGTGTCAACCGTTTTCACAAACTCTATCCATCGTTTGTGCATGTGGCACATAATGAGAAAACTTCCATCCAAGGTAAACACTCTATTTTTAATATTAACAAGGTTCCAGTTACATCATATATTATGATTAAATAACTCCTTTTTATTATCCATGTTTCTTAATTTGTAGATTTCAAACGATATCCTTGATAATACCACTCTTCGTTCGTCAATACATAAGCTGGTGTGGAATTTATTCATCACACCACAAACATTTGAAGAAAGATGGCATGTGTTAATGGATGAATATCACCTAGACAATCATCCGTGGCTTTGTGAGATGTTTGCTATACGTCATGAATGGGTCCCGTGTTATTTCAGAGAGATACCAGAGAGATACCGATGTGTTGTTTGATGAAGACTACATCCAGATGCGAGAGCTCAAACGCGCGTTTTAAAGTCAACTCGTCAGAAACTAACACATTAGTTCAATTTTTAATGTGTTTTGAAACCAGTATTGATGCTCAACGGCATACACAACGAGATCTCGAGTTTAAAAGCGATATGTCGACCCCTCGTTTATCTACCGGTCTTCGCATAGAGGCACACGCGTCTCAAACATACACATGGTCCATGTTTCTTGAAGTGCGAAAAGAAATATACATGGGCATGTTCCATTGCATGCCAATTGAACGTCCCGGAACGACTGAGATAAAAAATTACACTGTACGTCACTGCAAATCAAACATGTCTTATGTCAATGAATTCGAGGTATGTCCTTACTATCCAATATGTTTTAATGTTCAATATGCACATTTGCATGTATCAAATTTTGTCATGTTATGTCTACTGTATGTCTGATTAATTTTTTGTTATGCACATGTGTATATATCACAAGTTTGATTAATTTTTGTTATGCACATGTGCATATATTACAATTTTGTCTTCTGTATATATTTATTTTAACCTTCTGTTTGATTAATTTTTTGTTATGCACATGTGCATGTATCAGTTATGCACATGTGCATGTATCAGTTATGCACATGGGCATGTATCACAATTTTGTCTTATGCGTATACCTATTATAACCTTCTGTTTGATTAATTTTTTTTTTTGTTTTTTTTGTTATGCACATGTGCATGTATCAAAATTTGTCTTATGCTATTCACTTGTTCATATATCAAACAGTGTATTTATTTTATTAACTTATTCACTTGTTCATATTACCTTTCATGTATTCATTTTATTTATAATATATGTTATGCACATGTGCAGGTGTCGCTTAATGTACCTGCACAAAAAGCAAGCTGTACATGTCTTGGGTTCACTCGTGTTGGATATCTATGCCGACATATATTTTGTATATTCTGTTACAACGAAATTGAACGGATACCGTCCCATTACATTACTCCACGTTGGAAAAGAGATGCGCTCCCGTCAGCTGTTCATAGCATATCTAACATATACTCATCTAACAAAAGCGAGTTTGCTATCATCCACAATGAAATAATGGATTTAGTCAGTCAATGCACAAACCGACTGAGACGCAATCCTGAACAACTACGTTCCTTATCTTCTGAGATCAAACACATCAGAAACCGCGTATTCGAATCGTTTCCTTGTGAGCCTCAACCTCGTTCCGTTCAAAAAACTGCAAACATCAGTGACGTCTTAAACATACCTTCAAATCTAAGCAGAAGTGTCCATCCTCCGCAAGGTATTAGAAACAAAGGTTGTGGTACCAAAAAACAACGGATCGGCCCCGGTGGTCAAAACATTAAAGATAAACGAAAGAAAGCCGGTAAACGACAAAAAGCCGCCCGCTTATGCAACAAATGCAACAAGTATGTATTTGACCATGATTCTCGCAATTGTGAAAAAATCAAAGCTGCCAAACTTGCTACACGAGCAGATAAACGTGCTGCTGCTATAGCCGCTGGACTACCCGACCCGTCTGATTCCGATTCTGATGATACTGATGTTGATCTCGATGACACCGATGATGATACCAATGATGAAATCGATGAGTATAATTCTTCTGATTACGATGCATCTGAATACCCTGCCTCCATGCAAAAACCTCCCGTAACTGAGCGAACAAATGTTAGGCGTGAACCTGAACAGTCTTTTGAGCCTGATCAAAGCCTTAGGCGTTCAACCAGACGTCGCAAACCATCCAACATAGATCGTGATTCTTGATTGATTTATTATGTATTACAAATTATGACTACCGAACTTATCTAATTATGAACTTATCTATTTATGACTACCAATGTTTTTTTTTTTGGTACCCATTTAACTTACAGTGTTGATATTGATGCTTGACTTGTCATATGCACATGTGCATATGTATTTACAAGTTGTATATACCGTTTTTTAAACCACCTGCTTAACATTATGCATTTTACTAATATGAAGTTAAAGCAATTTTGTTAAATATACCCAATTGTAATAAATTATACAAACTTGACCTTTAATCTGCGTGTTTTAACACCTTATTCACATATTGTATGCACATGTGCATACGGGTCATTTAATTTATTAATCAACGTAACATGACATCTTCTAACAAACATGTAAGTTTTTAACTAGTAACATGCATTTATATCACTTTGTCATTTACCCATATTATTGCACATATCGCCCATAACATGATCCAACTATCAACCAATTAATTATCAACTTATAACTAATTAATTATCAAATAAGTATCAATTTGTGTAAACCAAACATGAAACGTGAAACAATAAAACATTAAACGTCTAACCATGCACATGCGCATACCAAATCAACCATAACACACTCCAATTATCAACTAATTAATTGTCAACTGAATACCAACTAATTATCAACTAAGTAATTGTCAACTGAGTACCAACCAAGTAAGTGTCAACTAAGTACCGAATGATGTCAACCCACATCACAACAACTACCCATGTCTAACCAACCAAGGACATAAAATGTATAATCAAACAAAAAACATTAAATGTGAAATAAGTTGTAACCTACACACACATCCTATTTCTGATCCGTTTTCCACTTGCTAAGCGTCTTCCAACATTCTTCTTGTTTCAACGCCTCTTCGTTTAACATCTTCAGCACCCTTTCATTTTTCATTCCATGTATCGTCTCCTTTGCGAGCCCCATAACGGTTCCTTTATATACGTTTGCATCTGATAACAGCAGCTTTGTCGCGATTTTCATCCCCAAATTTTTCAGTTGCATCTTCTGAATATCTTTGTTGGTACTAAAACCACATTCAAAACCAACATCGCTACCTTTATACACTTCCATGTGTCGCATCGTGAATACACCGCAGTCATTGAAATTGTCAGTTGTTTCCCATCCCAACCTCTTTCTCGTCACATTTGCGTTCACCATGCGTGATGCCGTTGGGTGTCCGACATCTTTCAAATACTTGACAATGTAATGTTTCTGTAATTAATAAATACATTGTCATACATCAATATAGTTATTCACAAGTATAACACTAAATATAAAAATACATACTTACCACTTTAGAAGGCGACCCTAAACTTCTAAAACTTGTTCCTTTTCCTGTTCCTTTTCCTGATGTCATCTTGTAGTAGGCGAAGCTATCATGCATGTTATCAACCACTTTAACTGTTGTGTTATCCAAATCGAAACAAATCATGTAGAAGTGTTTTTTTTCAATCATTGGTACAATTATAATGTTGAAATCTCTCAACTTCAACAGTTCGTTGTCACACTCAACCACCTCTTTCAGACGCGATGTTATTGTTGCAAACGCCCTTTTTTCTGTTTGTTTCGTCTTTAGCATATACTCTGGCTGCACATATTACATCAATACATGTCATGCACAAATAATATTTAATGTATTCACAATTGTTTTTAATCACAATTTATGACACACTTACGATTGTTGTGGTATAACACCATAACCTCCTTTTTCCTGACGGTTTTTCTTTCTTCTCCATATAGTTCAACACTGCCGCCCAACAGTCTATTACATTTTGTGAAACCCACTTTCCTTCTTCGAGTGTGTTTATCCAAAATGCTCTGGTCGACAATCCATGTTGAGTTTCAAATACATAGTTGCTGCATACATCACATACATTTCATTACTTTTTTTATGCACATGTGCATCAAACAAATTACATGCATTATAATCAATATTTATAATAATACAAATCATGTGACATATGGTGTCCATATGTCATAATGCATAACTGTATATGCACATGTGCATCAACCAACAATAATAATATGAATCCTAATAATAATAACATTAATATCACAAGCAATAACAGTCGTAATGCATATGTAAACTTACTTGAATGTCAATTTCACATCCTTCATCTCCTCTTGGACGTCTATCTCCTCGTTGTTGTTCTTTTTATCACTCGTCTTATTACTTTCTTCCCTATAACATAAGTTTGTAATTCAACTATTCATAATGTCAATACAAAACATGTAATATAACTACATCATCCGTAATTATACTTACCCTCGTTTATCATCCATAACCGTCAACAAATATTGCCATATCAGTTTTTCATCGTCATTCAATGGTTCATTCATTTCAATAACATTCCCACGCACACTTGATTCATCTTCTAGATTTGGCGAGCGCTGTGAGCTTTGTGATAACAGCATGAAACTTGGTATCGAATAATCCAATTCTTTTTCATCATTCGATTTTCCCTTCACTTGCCCCTTGCCGACACCCTTATCCGCATTTGCCAACGTATCCGCCAGCTTACCCGCACCTTCCATCGATCCTTCCACACGACCCGTCATGGTATCCACCTTGTCCTTTACGTTACCAGCAGCTGTACCGTGCTATTTATCAATTTTGCCATTTCGTCTTCGCCTTTAAACACATTGTCGTACTGCCTAACAAGCTCTATGACATTCTTGTTTTTTGGATATTTTGAACAGGCTTCACCCAACTCTTTAACTAGCAATGCTTTCGTCTTTAACGTCTCGTCCATTAATTGTTGGATTAATCCCATATATTCCTGATTACGAGCACATATAAATGTAATAAAACTAATATGTACAATTGAAATATTATTTGATATATTCATTACATGTTATGCATTTTTTGTATTCATTATGCACACGTGCATTATATAAAACTAATATAATTATTAACTTTAATGCTAACACCAAACCATTGTGCACACGTGCATAAATCTTTTTTATGTGTGCATTGACTATATTTTAACTATTCTTTATTACATAACATTTGCATCCACCTTTTTTTTAATACTAATGCACATGTATGTTTTTTCATAAATAATTAATGATTATAACCAAATATGCACGTGTGCATTTTTTCATACATAACGTTAAATTATTTTTTTTCATGCATAATATTAATCTGGTCATCAGGAATCGTGCACATACTATACAAACATCATCAATATTTTTTCAAAATTACTCATTAACATTTGACTTATGTATATCTAACATAAATGTAATATTATTATAATCTATTATGCACATAATTATGCACATGTGCATTTCCTAACAAATTAACATTAGTGTACACATTTAGTATACCAATTAACAAATAATACATACCTCAAATGAAACGGACTGATTTTCGCCATCACATGTATCATCATTTTCAGCCATCTTCTTGTATCCCTTCCCGCCAGTATCTTCTTGTATCGTCATTTCGTTTGCAACTTTATCCTCAACATACCCTTCCCGTAACACGCCTTTTCCAAACCCGCCGTTTTTTATCTCATAATTTTGCCTTCTGCTCAACATATCTTTTGTCCAGAATGACAATGGACTCATTGTGCGGATCGAATTGATACCTCCACATACGGTTCGGTCCGCATAAATCATCTGCACACGTGCATTGTAACATACGTGACAAACTTTCCTTTAAAAATGATAATAATACAAGAAAAAAGAAAAATAAATAAATAAAAAGGTACTATGTTTTATAATAAACCAAATAATTTATGTAATTTACAAACCTAACAATTAACTTACCACCAGAATTGTGAGCGCCCCATTAAAATATATTGATGTATTATCCCGTTGCCACCCATCCTTGCTAATTTTGATCATGTCGCAGATATATTTGCACCAATTCACGTCTTCCACAGCGATATCTTCACCCAAACATTTGAGAAACTCGGTTTCGCATGTCCCGTCCTTCTTTATCTCCACCATCGTGTTCATGAATAACGCCAAGAAGTCGTACTTGAAGAATATTCCGTCTTCATCGTGATTATCTATTATTCTTTCCACTATCCTGCTTGGTGTAAATGCACGCCCTTCATACAACTTGGTCCACTTAGCGTATGTCCCACATTTTTTGTCCTCCTCTTGTTCTTCTTCTTCGTCTTGTTCTTCTTCTTCGTCTTGTTCTTCATTATGTTCATTTGTTTCTTCCTTCTTTTTGTCTTTCTTCGTTTTGTCCTTCTTTTTCCCTTTCTTTTTCTCTTTCCGTTTATAGTTCAAAACAACTCCGCTGTTCTTTAACCCCAACAACCCACTGATTACATCTTCGTCCACCTTTATGTTACCGGCATCCAATTTAATGATCATATCTTTCCCTCTAAAATTATCCACCACAAAATGCGACAATTTTGATGGCAAGCTGTCCGTTTTAAGATTCAAAATACTACCAAACCCAATTTTTTTAACTACAACCTTTTGTTTTTTAGACATTGCGTCCAACCCCATCAACATTTGATGTGGTGACAAACGTGTCCGTATAGATCTCCAGTTGACAATTCTACCAATTTTTTTTACATTCTGACCCTTTAACAACTTTTTTACTCTTTGTCTGCCTTGCGATTGTTTTAACTACTGGTGATGTTGATTTTCTTGCTAGTTTCTTAAATCTCTTTGACGATACCCCTCCTTTCATTGAACCTGTTAATTAAAAAAATTTAATCAAGTAAATACAATGTCTAGATCAATGCAACAGTGTAAACACTGTCATGCTACCAGAAAACAATCAATAACAAAAACTAACAGTCAATCACATCTCATAAACAACTAATTTAATTACTAACGCACCACATATCCTAATCAAATTATATGCACATGTGCCGACACAATAACACAATCAATTACATTTCATAAACAAACACGAATCCAGTAGATTTCATTAACGTTCTTCATTAACGTTCGTAACCTAACCCTAACTAATAAACACAAGTTCAATAACATACCGAAATCATAACGTTTATATGCACATGTGCAAACACAATAACACATGTTATGATACGTTCTTACATGCTAATGCACATGTGCATCTTAAAATTTAATTAAAAACCAAAATTAAATAACACATACCATCAACAGTGTTGTCTGCCTTATTGACATCCTTGTCAATATTGTCTTTTAATAACCTTCTATTCTTTGTCATGCGAACTTCACCAACACCTTCATTTGTTGTTTCCCCTTGTTTCCGCTTGTTAATCATCCTATTAGTGCCCTTGTGCAAGTCATTCGTTTGCACGCCTGCATTTGTAAATTTAACATGTTTATACAAATTATAATATCAACCAGAAAAACATTAATACAATGGATCACATGTGCATAAAAAACATATCCGGTTACTTACAATGGATCACATGTGCATAAAAAACATATCCGGTTACTGGTGAGTCAAAATAATTATTATAAATAATCAACATGTTATAACCTTTTTGTTTATTATTCATATTACCTTTCGTTGCGACTGTTGTGTATGTGTCCGCATCCGCGTCTGGCAACTTTGACGTTCCTTCATCTCTTGGTTTTAATACAAATGTGACCTTCTTCAATTTTTTTTCCGATTTTTTTCCATTGCTGATATACAATTGACACATTGAAAAAATGTGAAAAATGTTAAATGTTTCAACAATATGCAAACAAAACAACAATATGTAAACGACATGATATATATCTATGTTACAATGCATATTATGCACAAGTGCATACGTATAAATTAATCAGAACTATATTATGCTACAAAATACAAACACGTTTTATTACACTATGCACACGTGCATAAATATATCTATGCAAATATGCACATGTGCATACATATAACTATTACATAACACACACCAAATCCAATATGAATCCACCAAACATTGCCTTAATAACATATTATGATAAACTTAGTACGTCAACCTATGCACATGTGCATACCACTATATCACACAATAAAACACGAATTCCTTCCGAATCAACAATATAACCAACAATATGCAAACAAAACAACAATATGCAGACGACGTAATATATATCTATGTTACAATGCATATTATGCACAAGTGCATACATGTAAATGAATCAAAACTATATTTATGCAACAAAATATAAACATGTTTTATTACATTATGCACATGTGCATACATATAAATGTTACATTACCAAATCAAATATTAATCTACCAAAACTACAGTCTGCGACAACAATATACTTGAACAATCGCATGACTAACACACTATCATGTATTTATGAATCGACTATTCTCATATACGGATTCAAAATTTTGTATGAACTTGCAAATTTTCAAATCGATGCAAATGAGAATCGGTATTAACTTACAATTTTATACGACCTGTGTTCTTCGGCTAAATCCTCTTCGTGTAAAAACCTCACTGATTATGATCGATTTTCCCTAATTTCGATTCGAATATGGTCGTTTTGCCCTAATTCCGAGTAGACGAGAGTATACGATTGACGTGCTGCCGACGATTTCACTATCGTCGATGATCGTAGGTCGAATGTTGATGATGAACGGTTGAAGTTGCGATCGTCGGTAAGAATCAGACTTGATTTTGTGAGGTTTTTTGGGATAATTAACTGATTGGGGAGATTTTGTGTTTGGATATGACAGTTATCGGACACCAGGTTGTATTATGGAACGTAATTAATTTCAATTTTCAAGTCCGTATCGTATAAACGGGAATTTTATAATCTTTTTGGTTATTTACAAATTTGCCACTTGTTCACATTGGTTCTCGCGATAAGGGTGGTTCTCGCATGAACCTTACCCTATATATATATATATATATATATATATATATATATATATATAGGGTAAGGTTCCAGCGTGAACAACCTCCCAAGAGTGAACTGCGTGAACAAATCTTGACCGCTGATTAATATGATCTTGATTATTTAAAGGGGTGGCATGATTGTAATTAATAGGTTAGATTTTATTGTTTTATTAAAATTAGAGTTAAATGCTTGGTTGGTCCCTGTGGTTTTCAAAAATTGCAGATTTGGTCCCAGTGGTTTACTAATTACACGCGTGGTCCCTGTGGTTTTCAAAAATGCACTCGGTTGGTCCCCAGCCCTAACATCAGTTAAATTTCTCAGTTAAGTCCATGTTAAATGACCAAAATACCCTTGCTTATTAACTCTCTTTATAATTTTTGTTTAGTTTTAAATAATTAAATAATCCCTTTGACCACATCATCTTCCCCAAACCTGCAAGTGAAAACCTAGATTCAAACCAGAGGGCCAAAGAGGGGTGTTGGAAAAAAAACTCCAACAAGACACGTTTATATCCTCCAAATTGCCTGATATACACCCAGTTTCCGGCTACGTCACACTCACCTTCCGGTTACCTTCCGTTAACTTTACCTACCGCTAAACTTTACACAAATGAACACGCTAACGGATTTCACTACCATTAGTGGAATCGCCGGAAAACGGCTCCGATCGCCGGAGGACTTGATCGAGAATCAGAGGGCAAAAGAGGGGTGTTTGACGGATGCTTTTGGTGCAATTTATGTCACACCCCCAAAATCCACCTGCGGAGTACTACCGCTTGGAGGCGTGACTGACCAGGATCCAGCCACCAATCATATTGAACAAGCAAACACATAGTTATAAAAGTTCAACCAATACAATTGGTGTTTAACGAAACATAGTTAAGTTGCAAGCGGAAGCATCAGTCTTAAATCAAAACATAAGTTTAATTGTTTCAAGGTTTAACATGGCACACAGCCGTCCATGTCCCACAACGACTCTCTTCCATGCAAGCTCCAGCTAAGAAACCTAAGGACCTGCAAAGCATGTAGTAACGAGTCAACAACAAGTTGAGTGAGTTAACGGTTGGGTGTTCGTTTTAAGTTGTTTCGAAAACAGTTTCCTTCAGCTGGCATCCTGCCGTGGGGGTTACCCCATAGTTAAAAACGTGACTTGTTTATTCCCGGTTACTCTGGCAATCCAGCCGTGGGGGCTACCCCGTGTTAGTTATCTGGCATTTCGGCCGTGGGGGCTACCCCGTGTTAGTTATCTGGCATTTCGGCCGTGGGGGCTACCCCATGTATACACTAGACTCGTTACCATATCGACTGCTGACTGTAGTCATGTTTATGTGCCCTGAAACTGTCAATGTCTATCATCATTGACGTGCCCCAGATCCATTAGTTCACGCCCGTCCTCTGCGGCACGGTGTGAGGTTTGTCAGACCTAAATAGCGCTATCTAACTAATGACCCGCTTGCCATTGGCCCGACGATTAAGTCGATATAAAAAGGAGGGACTTCGTGATAGAGTTTTGGTCTAGTACGAGTTATCTGTCCGTGAGGACGAGGAATTATATTCCTGAACCTTTGCTGTCCTACCCAAGGAGGACGAGGAACCCATGTTCCTTAACCCCAATTCCCGACCCCTGGGAATCCCATGCTTTGTAGAGGGTGTGAACTCACCTTGGTTTGCTCGGTAGATACACAGAAAAGTCAAACAAGCAATATTGTGGTCACTCGCGTCCTATCATAGTTGTATCATACAAGTCAGGTTCGTGACCAAGTAGCACACGGATGTTTCTAGCACATTGCATTCAAGTAACATCTATGGCATACACGTTTAATCATGGCAGTTCGACAATATTCATATTCAATCATCAACGTATAAGATCTGTGCATCAGGCCCAAGAGTCCGGCCCAAGTACTTAAGTCCGAAATGAGGTGCAAGCCCAAACAGCGTGTATCTGCGTATAGTCTCGAGTCACAACTAGGCGTTTGCGACTCGCAACCTGAGTCGCAATCATGGTCTCGGTTCGTGCTGTTTTGGTCTCGAGTCGCAACCGGACTCGTAACTGTGGTTTCGAGTCATACGGTTTATGTGCTGATCTCGTGTGGTTTCGAGTCGCAACCAGGTGTTTGCGACTCGCAACCGATGTCGCAACCGGGAGATTTCGACTCATCATGCACTGGTTTCGAGTCGCAACTGGAGGTTTCGGCTGGACAACTGCTGATTCGGTACAGTGTACTATCCAATAACATTCTGATTTCATGCACCATTATGTACTATCCTCATAAACATGTTTATTTGTCTAACAATTTACCAAATTGGATCAAACATATCAGTTTTCAAATATTCAAAGCATGTTCATGTCATATTCAACAATTTCTTCACATATTCAAGTCATGTTCATGTTGATTAATCAAACTTGTTCATCCTATTCCCGGTTTCTATCATTAATCACAAACGAAATCATGAACAACAAGGCAACACACTTGAATATACTCATCTAATGGTTTCAAATCATCACATAACATATCAAAATCAACTCTACACTATCTAATTAGCATGGTATTACACATATGCAAGCCGGTTTTATGAACATCCACATTTTATGATTTGAATCACATTTTGATACAAGATATCATGAGCTCTTTAGCAATATACCCGAAATTAAACATGTTAACCGACTATCAACATCACACACATCCGATACATGAGAACATCATCATTTGTACAATTATTCTAGCTACACCATATCATTCACAACATTTAACAATAACAACAACATAAACACTAACCAGTTGTGAGATGGTGCCGAGTTGGTAAGGAAGATGAGTGTTCGAGTGATGATGATGAGCTTAACCGGGTCTCCTTTTGGTCACCGGTTTGATCCGAGAAGAAGGAGAAGAAAATGTTGTGGTTTAGGGTTTTAGTGAGGGAGAAGGAGAGTGTGTGTGTGGATTGTCCAAAGAATGTCAAGACTAGCATCACTAAGGGTTATATACTTGATTCACATTGTGCACCCTAATGGACTTTCGGATGAGGTGCACGGCCCAACCGGCCCATATGCTAAACTAGTTCACTCGAGACCACATGGTCTCGAGTCGGGTTCATGATCTTCGGCTCATTTATGCATACATACACACTATACATACAAGCACAACACATAACAATCACATATATCATTCATTAAATCATCAAATCAGTTAGTCACTTAACGTTCAAGCACACAACGAAAGGTTCTAAATTTCGAGTTGTCACATCATCCCCAAGTTGAAAGAAATTTCGTCCCGAAATTTGGTAAGCACTCACTGAGGAAGCTAGTTAAGTTGTATGGTTTTCCCGGTTTTCCTGGGGTGTCACAATTTAGGGTTCTATAAATCAATCAATTCCAAATCAGATGGTTTGCACGATACATCCTCTAATTCACTCCAACTATTACAATTATATACAAGGTCAAGAAGCACAAACCTCCACCATTGTTGCCGACACTATTGATTCGTCGGAGAACCACCACCAACATAATCATCGGTCATCATCATCAGTCCTCATCGTCATCATCCCTGTGTCTTTTTCTGCTGTCGCTGCCGTCGCCGGTGCGGCCGCCGTTGTCGGTGCCACCGCCATTGCGGCTTTCCTTCTCATCTCAACTCTCTATGTTTGCTACTCCCTCTCTCTCATCGTCTGCTCTCTCTCTCTCTCTCTCTCTCTCATCGTCTGTTCTCTCTCTTTCTCTCTCTACTGTTCTTTCCTCAATTAACAAGGTGGGTGTGTGTGGGAAACGAGACAAGGAGGAAGGGGGTTTCGTGGGTTAAGAGGGGTGTGCGATGGGTTGGTGATAAGAAGATGCAGAGGTTTTATACACATTATGTTTTTTAATTTTTTAATTTTTAGTTTTAGGTTTTTAATTGTTCAGGGGTAATATAGTCATTTCACACATAGTTAACGAGAAATTTAACTGATGTTAAGGCTGGGGACCAACCGAGTGCATTTTTGAAAACCACAGGGACCACGCGTGTAATTAGTAAACCACTGGGACCAAGTCTGCAATTTTTGAAAACCACAGGGACCAACCAAGCATTTAACTCTTAAAATTAAAAGGGTAGAAGTGTAATTATATTATTTTGCTTATTTAAAACTAGGAAAGAAAATTATTTCCAATAATAAGAGAGTAAATCCCGTAAATATACCATGTATTATACACATGTGTACTATCGTGTTGGAATGTATAGAACAGTAGTACACATGTGTACTACGGAGCTAAGACAACAATGTTGCGGGTCACATGTGTACTATACCATGTATTATACACATGTGTACTATCGTGTTGGAATGTATAAAACACAGCAGTACACATGTGTACTACGGAGCTAAGAGTTATACACAATAAAAAAGATGACTGAAAACTCTAGTTCAACCAAAAAAAAGACTAAAATTATAATTCGAATCTTGCTACTATGACCAAAAACAATGACAATATTAAAATAAGTTAAGATTATCCTAACATATTTAAAATAAGTAATTGTTTTGTAGATGTCGAAAATGTTGGTAACTGATGATGATTTAAATATGTTAGGATTTTGAAATTAATAAGACAATAATTTAAATTCAATATTTATATAAAGTTACAATCTTACCCTTATTAAATGTATATGAAATCAATGGTTCAGATCAGTTCAAGCGGTTCACTCTTGGAAATTTGTTCACGTTTGAACCTAATCATATATATGTGTGTGTGTATAAGATATTAATGCTTCTTGTATTTGGTTTATTAAAAATATTCTCAAGGTTTAATTCCAATTAAACCATATTATGTAATGTTTTATAAAATTCTGAATATAACGTTGTGACATGCTTAATTTTATCTACATATAAATCTTGTTAAAAATATAGTTTTATTCGCAACAGAGTATCTTTTTTTTGGGTCATAATAATACGGACCAGTGCAGTGACGCATCGATTTGATACCATCCTAACAATATCAGTACCATGACGATTCCGAGCGGACAACATCTATACGGGTATTGGTACTATCAAATTGTTAGTGATTTTTTGTTTTTATGGTTTTTGTCAATAAAAAACATGTATCACCATCCTTTTGTGTATATCACGCCTTTATTTTTTTGTCTTTTCTCTTTCGGTTGATATACCGTGTGCTGACATTGTATTACTAATGTAGGAAGCTGAACTCGACTGAATTCCCGAATATACGTGTGAATTTACTTGTTACAATAAAATGAACACATACCCTAGTAAATTCATATGCTAGCAATAAATTATTAAAGTTAAACGAGAAACGTAAATGGGAGATGAAAATAATTTAATGATTTAAGGAAAACATTGTATTACTTGTAAGCTTTATTATTTTTAGGTCTAAGGAAAACATCGTTTTACAATTGACATCCAGATCTACGATGAAATTTCGTTGGTATCATGATGATGATGTATAAACACAATAAATAACCATTAACTTAATGAACGCTCCACTCTAATAATTGCTTAAGGTATTAAAAAATGTTATCAGGAAGAGAAATTCAATAATTATTTAGAATATAAGCCTCATGTATTAAAAAATGTTATCAGTAAGAGAAATTCAATAATTGTTTAGAATATAATATTATGTAGCAAAATGTATAGTCATAAAATCAATAATACAAGGAGAAATTGTGCACAACAAATTAAACTTCTCGTTTTTCTCTGTATACCTATCACACTCATCAAATTTTATGTTGAAATATGACCTTTATCTACCTCTCGCTCTCACCAAATCTTATGCTAAAACATATGACCTTCATCGACAATTCGCTCTCACCAAACCTAATCCTAGAACACGTCACCTTTGAAGTTTTAGCTTGAACAAAGTAAATAAAAATGAAGTAACAAAACTAAAGAAATAAAATGTGTACCAAGCCTTACATTATTTGATAAGTGGTTAAGGAGTACGAATGATTGGTGATCTTGTGTTTTTTTACATAAAAAACGAGGACTAGTAAAAACGAGAAACACAATATTTGTTACAGTATAATGTTAATTAGCAAAATGTTAATCAGTAATACAAGGAGAAAGTGTACAACAAATTAAACTTCTCAATCTTACTCATATATCTTTGTAGTGACACTCATCGTACCTTATGCTAAAATACCATCTTTATCGACCTCTCGCTGTCACCAAATCTTATGCTAAAACGCTACATCTTCAACGACAGCTCGCTCTCTATGAACCTTATTATAAAGCACGTTACCATTTATGTTTCAACTTTAAAAATAAAAAAAATAAAAAAAATAAAAAAAGTAAAGTAACAAAACAAAAGAAAGTGTGGACCAAGTCTTACATTATTCAAAAAGTAACTATTAGTAAATTTGGATCACTGACGGGCTACTTGAGTAACATCCTGTCATCAGCTAAATCACCCGATCATATTCATCTCAACTAGGCAATAATGCATTAATATGCACCAAATATAACATATAAATTATATCAAATAACGTGTAAAATCAACCTTTTAGTACCAATGTTGGAAAAAGTGCATTTCTTTATATACTTTTGATTTTCAGGATTAAAAGAGCTTAAACGTACAAAAGAAATAAATTAACGACAAAAACCAACATATATACAAAAGAAGGAAAGTTAATACATCATACCGACCCTCCGAGCTTCACCTCAAGACCAAAAACAACAAATCAGAAGATAAGCACGGGGTCGTGCCACCAAGGCATGGGGTCGTGTCCCACTCAAGATTTCAGAAAGAAGAAGACAAACAGAAGCATACAACAGACACGGGGCCGTGTCACATGGACACAAGCCGTGGTCAACTTCCAGATATGCAGATATTGGATAGTACAGTAAGTACAATGGCCACAGGGCCGTGCAAGCATTCAGACTGACAAGCTTATTAAATGAAGACAGAGAAGAAGGAGAGCATGGGGTCATGCCCATTAGGCATGGGGCCGTGTAAAGCTTTTATTTCCAGCTATAAATAGAGGTGATTGGTTCAATTGCAATTCATCCATTGGCAAACCACTTCTCTCACACTTGCCACTGCTCCACCTCCACAATACCACGATCATCCACCACATTCATTCATCATCTATCTTTAGTGTGTGTAGTAGTCTCGGGATCCAAGATCGATTGTAAGAGTTTTTGTCAATCAAAGACCATGCTTGGCTAATCTCATAGTTATCCGACGATCCGTATCGGTACCTACAGTGTCACTACCACTCCATATCACGGGCGGTATTGCGGAGTAAAAGGAGTTCACCCACCCTCTCACACCACCATACCTAGAATAAAAAAAGGTTCACTAAAATACACTGGAATATATTTTACTTTCAATTTGGATTATCAATTAATAGAATTTGAACAAATAACAACCCTCGTCCAACATGATGAGGGAAGTTTTACTCTGAAGGTTATAAAGGGTGTGTAAAAGTACTTTGTTCTTGTTTATTTTATGTTGGAAATATTAGTGTGAATGAAAGTCTCAAATGTGGTAAACACTTTGTCTCACATTGGTGTAGGAACAAAAGGAATGGCTATTTATAAGGTAAAGCATTTACCTACTAGTATAGCTTTATGACATGTTTTGCCACAAGTCCTACCCGCGTGCGCAGAGGGGGTGCAAATTGGAACCGGAATTAGCTTGAACTTGTGTGGGCCCGCACGTCCTGCGAACACGAATGCAGCTCCGAAAAACCCGACCCGCATGAGGCTGGTTTTAGCACTTGAGACCCGTATTTTATTTTTGTTAAATAAAACTGATTGAGCAATAATGGAACGAATTATTTTGTGCATTATCGTTTTTTTTAATCTGAAATAATTGATCCCATTATATGCAAATGGATACACTGCTGGCCACGAATTCTGCAATGATTTTATGCCTATAAAGCAAGTGCATTCTAATCAGTTTAACATACACACAAGATACACCAGCAGATAGTATACGAATAGCGAATGCTTCTCTCTACAAGTATTCCAGTTTTATTTCAGGCAAGTGTGCAGGTCCGGCAGTGCGCTGTAACTGCTTCGAATCGGCGTACCCTGGGAACAGACCGCGAATCTTTTTAAGGGAATTGTGTTAAACACAAGCCCGGTTCACTGTTATTGTATTAATACGTTATTCGTTTCTGTTTCCTTGTTTATATTCCCAGTTTTACGAGATAAGCTAGCTGTAATAATACTATTTCAGTAGCAGTTTTGTAACAAACTTAAACAGATTCTCTTTTACTGATTGTTCCTGCATTCTGCTTTATTTCAGAATGGCATCCCAACCAATGACCACTGATGTTTCTGCAGTCATGACTGAGGCTGTTACTGTCACAACCGGTTTGGTTGCACCACTGCCTAATGCAGTCAAATCGCACGCAGAAAAACCAGCGAAATTCAACGGAGTGAATTTCAGACAGTGGCAGCAAAAGATGTTCTTTTATCTGACTACGTTGAACCTTGCGAGGTTCTGGACTGAAACCAATCCCAACGTTGATGAAGGGAATATGGATGTTCAGTCTATGAGCGCTGCTCAAGCTTGGAATCATTTGGATTTCTTGTGTCGCAATTTTATTCTGAATGGTTTGGCAGATGCATTATATAATGTGTATTACAAAGCCAAGACTGCCAAAGAATTATGGGATTCTTTGGATCGTAAATACAAAACAGAAGATGCGGGCACTAAGAAGTTCGTGGTGGCTAAGTTCTTGGAATTTAAAATGACAAACTCTAAAACTATCATGAGTCAAGTCCAATAATTTCAAAATATTCTTCATGATATTCATGCGGAAGGAATGGTGTTGAGCGAGACATTCCAAGTGGCTGCTATGATTGAAAAGCTACCACCAAGCTGGGTAGATTTCAAGAACTATCTCAAGCACAAGCGAAAGGAAATGACCATTGAAGATCTTATTGTTCGTCTTCGTATTGAAGAAGACAACAGGGTTGCTCTAAAAGGGAGTGATGATCCTGTAAAAGCCAATGTTGTTGAACATGGCCAATCTTCAAAGGGAAACAAGAACGGCAGAAAGGGTGGAAAGAAGTTTCATGGGAAACGATCCAACCTTAGTCCTAAAGGGGGCATTGGGAAAAAGAAGTTCAATGGAACTTGTTATAACTGTGGAAAGCAAGGCCATAAGGCCAACAATTGTAAGCTTCCAAAGAAAGAAAATGCTCAACAAGCGAACATGGTTCAAGAAGTTGATAAACTTGTTGCCATGGTCTCGGACTTCTCAATCTTGGTCACTGAAGTTAACCAGGTTGGGCAAAACCACAAAGATTGGTGGATTGATACGGGGGCTACCCGTCATGTGTGCTCTGACAGAAGCCTTTTTAGCACCTTCAAGGAGGTGACTAATGGAGAAAAGGTCTTTATGGGAAACTCCGCCATGGCCGAAATTAAAGGCGAGGGGAATGTGGTTTTAAAGATGACTTATGGAAAGGAACTCACCTTGACAAACGTGTTGTATGTTCCAGAAATTCGTAAAAACCTTGTGTCCAGGTGGCAATTAAACAAGTTTGGTTTCAAAATTGTAATTGAGTCGGACATGGTCGTGTTGACCAAAAATGGTATGTATGTTGGCAAGGGCTATGCCCTCAACGGTATGTTTAAACTGAATGTAACCGTTATGAATGGAATGAATGAAAACTCTACTAGTTCTGTTTACTTGATTGAGTCTTCTAATATTTGGCATGGTAGACTTGGTCATGTTAATTTTAATTCCATTAGTCGTTTGATTAAACATAATTGCATACCAACATTTGATATCGACTCAAATAATAAATGTAAAGTTTACATAAAAGCAAAACAAACGAAATCGTCATTCAAAAAGGTTGAACTAATCACTGAACCCCTCGAGATGATCCACACTGATGTGTGTGATCTAAAAGTAATTCCTACTCGTGGTGGGAACAAGTACTTCATCACTTTTATTGATGATAGTACAAGGTATTGCTATGTGTACTTACTTAAGAGTAAGGACGAGGCTATTGACAAGTTTGTCTTGTTCAAAGCCGAAGTTGAGAATCAACTAAATCGGAAAATCAAAGTCGTAAGGAGCGACCGTGGAGGTGAATATGTTTCACCTTTTATTGATGTATGTGCGAAAAGTGGAATCATACATGAACTCACGGCTCCTTACTCCCCTCAATCAAATGGCATAGTGGAACGGAAAAATCGCACTTTGAAAGAAATGACGAACGCCATGATGATAAGTTCTGGTGTAAACCAAAACATGTGGGGGGAAGCAATCTTATCGGCAAATTTTGTGTTGAACATGATACCCAATAAGAAAAAGGATGTAACGCCTTACGAATTATGGACGGGAAAGAAACCACCATACAAATCCTTGAAAGTGTGGGGGTGTTTAGCTAAGGTGGTGGTCACACCACCTAAGCGCCTACTAATAGGACCCAAAACGGTGGATTGTGTATTTATAGGATACACCCGACCTTATGATCCTTATCGTTTTCTTGTACATGATTCCAAGAACCCTGGAATATGCAACGACACCTTAATAGAATCTAAGGATGCTTCATGGTTTGAACATGTGTTCCCATGCTCAGGTAAAGGTGAACCGAGTTTCACTAGACCAGTTGAGGAAATTGTTCCAGAAGATGACGGTGCAAATAATGAACCTCAGGAACAATCTAAGATTGGGGAAGTTGAAATCAGGAAAAGTAAACGGCAAAGGACTGAAAAATCCTTTGGGCCTGATTTTCTTACCTTTATGGTAGAAGAGGAACCTCAAACGTACCAACAAGCGGTAAATTCCTCAGAAGGACCTCAGTGGAGGGAGGCCATCAAAAGTGAGATAGATTCTATCTTACAAAATCATACATGGGAACTAGTGGATCTTCCTCAAGGAAGTAAACCACTAGGATATCGATGGATCTTCAAGAAAAAGATGAAACCAGATGGGACCATCGATAAATACAAGGCAAGGTTGGTGATCAAAGGATATAAACAACGAGAAGGTTTAGATTACTTTGATACATATTCGCCGGTTACGCGAATAACCTCCATCAGGTTGGTGCTTGCCATTGTAGCCATTAGAAATTTGGAAGTTCATCAAATGGATGTGAAAACAGCTTTCTTGAATGGAAATCTCGAGGAAGAGATATACATGGAACAACCTGAAGGTTTCATAGCCATTAGTCAAGAAAAGAAATTTTGTAAACTTGTAAAATCCTTGTATGGATTGAAACAAGCTCCAAAACAATGGCACCAAAAGTTTGATCAAGTCATACTTGATGCTGGGTTCAAAATCAATGAATGTGACAAATGTGTATATGTGAAGGACACATCTGATGGATATGTCATTTTGTGTCTATATGTAGATGATATACTCATTGCTGGAAGTGAAAAATCATAAAAACTACAAAGGACATGCTAAAGGCAAGATTTGACATAAAAGACATGGGTCTTGCAGATGTGATTCTGGGAGTTAAAATCACACGAACCCAAAGTGGACTTGTTTTAAGTCAATCCCACTATGTGGACAAAATTCTTGAGAAATTTAATGCAAATGACTCTAAAGTTGCTAGAACTCCCATTGACACGAGTCAACATCCAGCTAAGAATAGAGGTGAACCTGTTAACCAGGTGGAATACGCAAGAATTATTGGCAGCCTGATGTATCATATGAGTTGTACTAGACCAGACATAGCATATGCTGTAAGCAAGCTAAGTAGATACACGGGCAACCCAAGTTCAATTCATTGGAATTGTATAATTCGGTTGCTTCGCTACTTAAGATACACTCGGGAATACGGGTTGCTTTATAACAGATATCCAGCAGTTATAGAAGGACACTGCGATGCAAATTGATATCTGACACGAATGATTCCAGAGCAACAAGTGGGTATGTATTCACACTTGGAGGTGCTGCTATATCGTGGAAATCGTCAAAACAAACGGTTATCGCTAGATCCACGATGGAATCAGAGTTCAGAGCTTTAGATAAAGCAGGTGAAGAGGCAGAATGGCTACGTCAATTTGTTGAGGATATACCAAGATGGCCTAAGCCGGCATCGGAGATTTGTATACATTGTGATAGCCAATCGGCACTTGGCAGAGCTCGTAGCACAATGTATAACGGTAGGAACAGACATATCAGACGTAGACATAACACGATATGACAACTAATCTCTACAGGAATTATCATTGTTGACTACGTGAGGTCAAAGGATAATATTGTGGACCCACTAACAAAAGGCCTAAGTAGAGAGTTAGTACAGAAGTCGTCCATGGGAATGGGACTGAAGCCCTTGAAAATATAAGTTCATATGATGGAAACCTAACTCAGTAGACTGGAGATCCCAAGAGCTGAGTTCAATAGGAAAACCTAATTGTATGAATTAGTAAGGTCACTGTGGGGGATAACCCTACGTATATATATATATAAGGGAGTTTATTGTAAACTTCCTAGTCCATTCCTAAAAGTGAGAAGTGTGAGGCTAAGCCTATGGCTTTTAATGATTCAACTAAGGTAACTATACATAGTGAATCACCTATGTGAGAGAGAAGTGGGGTCGCTTCGAAGGGTGTTGTTAGGGGCACGATACCTAATGGCTCTCGCAGAACCAGGCTCATGTTCATGACCATAACGAACATAACTATGAGGAATTGACTTTGTCAGGGAGAGTAATGTATGAAGTGCATTGTCGTCTACACAAACGGCAGACGAGTTCAAAGACATCGAGTTCTACTCAGAGCTAGTGGGCTAAGTGCATTTCATAAGCGAAGGTTCAAAGGGTAACACCTACCTATCGTATGCAAAACTCAACTGCTGAAATCTAATTGGAATAATGTTGTCCGAGATTGACCTCCATTCATGTGGGGGATTGTTGGAAATATTGGTGTGAATGAAAGTCTCAAATGTGGTAAACACTTTGTCCTACATTGGTGTGGGAACAAAAGGAATGGCTATTTATAAGGTAAAGCATTTACCTACTAGTATAGCTTTATGACATGTTTTACCACAAGTCCTACCCGCGTGCGCATGGGGGGTGCAAATTGGAACCGAAATTAGCTTGAACTTGTGTGTGCCCGCACGTCCCGCGGACACGAATGCAGCTTCGAAAAACCCGACCCGCGTGAGGCTGGTTTTTGCACTTGGGACCCGTATTTTATTTTTGTTAAATAAAACTGATTGAGCAATAATGGAACGATTGAGCAATAATGGAACGAATTATTTTGTGCACTATCATTTTTTTTAATCTGAAATAATTGATCCCATTATATGCAAATGGATACATTGCTGGCCACGAATTCTGCAATGATTTTATGCCTATAAAGCAAGTGCATTCTAATCAGTTTAACATACACACAAGATACACCAGCAGATAGTATACGAATAGCGACTCCTTCTATCTGCAAGTATTCCAGTTTTATTTCAGGCAACTGTGCAGGTCCGGCAGTGCGCTGTAACTGCTTCGAATCGGCGTACCCTGGGAACAGACCGCGAATCTGTTTAAGGGAATTGTGTTAAACACAAGCCCGGTTCACTGTTATTGTATTGATATGTTATTCGTTTCTGTTTCCTTGTTTATATTCCCAGTTTTACGAGATAAGCTAGCTGTAATAATACTATTTCAGTAGCAGTTTTGTAACATTTTACGTCTTTATAATTCATAATTTTATTTAAGAAGAGTTTGTTAAGTAAAAAACTATGTCAAAATATTACTTTGACATAATGATTTCGCTATATTTTTTTTATCAATCTTTTACATTTTTGTTGGAGTTATGCTTGGGCGGATGTGATACGTTTAAAGAAACCAGGAAGATAGCCATATTTAGAAAGCTATCATTTGTTGTCATTGATGTTTCAAATTTAAGTGTTTAGATTGTACCGTTCGTGTGTTGTTGCAGCCCACACTTACATACTTGGAAAATTGATTGTTTGTATTTTTTAGTGAAAGATAAACAACATGAAAACAAATGTTACGTGATAAGAACGAAATTAACGTATGAACTTAAATAGTTACAAATTCAAACTAACAAGATTATGACAAATGATCTAATCTCATAAGTCATAAACCCCTTGAATACCACATAAAATACACTTTTGTAACTGAATAGATATGTGCCAGGACTCCATGCGGGTTCGGGGAAAACCTAAATTCAGCCCATAACCTGAACAAATAGCAAAGACAAATCATCCGTGGGGCCCACCCGTCACGTCGGATACACCAAAGGAGAGGAAACCAAAAGGACAGCACGAAAGCATCGTGTGGCCAATGACGTACCACAAATCACATCTTTGATCTCCGCTAGGGGTTATCAAACTAGAGTCAATAAGGACAATTGATAGTGACGACTAGGGAATCACATTCTGCAGCTTTGAACCTCCATAAGCGGTTATAGGAATAGAGACCACAATCATAATAACATCCACGCCACGGATACACACTCTCCTATGCCACCACTAACGGCTAGCAAGGAAGGGACCAAAGAGATATTCTGATAGTGACATTTCGCTCAACCACTTCTCACTATCCCGGCTATAAATACGACAATCCATCAAAGTGAAATCATTCGACACTCTCTACTCTCACTTGTACTTTTATTCAAGAGCAATACTTATTCTCACGCCGGAGAGTTGTTACGAGAAGAAACTCCAACCTCTCCTTCTCGTGACGCGTCTAACGGTGTTATTTAGTTTTGCAGATTGAACCATTGTTAGAATTAGTAAAGATCAGAGCCCCACAATTTGTCGAACATAGTCTAATGTACTCGATTAGATTGGTGTTTCTTTAGTAATTGTTTAGCGCACTATATTTAATTTTAAAAAGAAAGTCATTTTAGGCAATAATAATGAATCAGAAAGAAAAAGAAAAAGAAAAACTGAAACTTCCCTAGCAACTAAATGTGATCATTACCTTTTAAAAATAAATAGAAAACTAAAGAGGGAATCAAACTAAATAATTGGATTAATTTGTTGAGCAACCCATCACCAATAAAATACCTCGGAGGATTTTGATTTATCGTTGAATTTTATAGGGGTTTTGGTAGGGGAAGGCAACAGGGTGAACGAGCAGACCACCATCAAATGGAATGATAAAGTGTTTAAGGTTTTCGTGGAGTAAGAGTTGGTCGATTGGACCCCGGAGTGTCTTGATAATGAAGAGTCGATGGTGGAGGGAGAATATTCGTCGCAATTTTTGTTCGACGATCATGATGACTCTTCGGTAAGTCACAACAAGGAGGAATCTAAGGAAGGGAAGATAGAAGGTTCGAAGTTGCATGGATCTCCTCGTATGCATGAAAGGTCGGAAGAGAGAGAAACGGTTGGGGACTGTGTTGTCGGTTCGGTTCCAGATGGAGGACAGAAGGATTATGATGTGGCTGTTCCTTTTTCTCCAATTCCCCAGGGTGATCAACAGCCTTCTAAAGTGGTGGGGTCATCTTGTGATAGTGGGCCTGCACCAATTAATAAGGAGGGAGTTTATTTCTTTAATTCGAACGATAAGGACAGGCCCAATAAAAGAACAATTAGAATAAGGCCCAGGCCTGGGGGATTCAGACAGAAAGGCCCTCGTAGCCCTTCTTCTGTAGAAAGACCTCGTAAAAGAACCAGAGACTCGGGATACTTCCACTTTGACCTTAACTTACAGGCAGAAGAAGAATTGGTGCACCCCCTGACAGAGGTTTCGTTTAATCGAGAGGAGTTTTCAGAGGAGGAAGGTATGGAGGAGAATCGCCTGCCTAGGTGTGTTGACCCCGTTTAAGGGGTCGATCGTGTTGACAACGAGAATATTGTTACCCAGAAGGACGAAGAAGGTTTGTTTAACAAGGTAGAAGCCACGATTAACGTCGAGAAAGTAATAGGGGTTGGTTTGAACGATCATGTTGAGCTCATCAGAGAGGTCATCGGAAAAGAAGGAAACGATGGAGTGTATCAATGAATTTATTATCTTTCAATATCGGGGGTATTAGAGGAGGAGGAAAGGCTGCCTGGGTGAAGGATATTCGGAAAAAAAAAAACAATATTGGTTTAATCGCTTTGTAGGAAACTCTGTCCGATTCGGTTTCTATGGATGTTCTTGATAAATTTTGGGGGAACAGAAATTTTGAATTTTCCTGTGTTGACTCGACTGGGCATTCAGGAGGTTTAATTTGAATGTGGGATCCGTCTGTGGTTAAGATTGATCACGTTTTAAAGAACATGCATTTTTTGATCATCAGAGGTTCAGTGGTGGGTAGTGGCAATCCCATAAATCTTGTTAACATTTATGCCCCCCCAGAGCACTGTGGCTAAAAGAAATTTATAGGCAGAGATCTCTGGTTTCATCGACCCGGCTGTCAGAGAATGGGTTCTTGCGGGAGATTTCAACGCGGTGCGGACGATAGAGGAAAGGAAACATTCTAAGTTTAAACCGGTATGTGCTAATAACTTTAACGATTTTATTTTCAGCAATGATTTGTTGGAATATCCGATGCAAGGAATGAGGTTCACCTACGTTAGAGATAATGGCAAAAAACTTAGCAAGTTAGACAGGTTCTTGGTGTGTCCGGCCTTTTTCAATAGGTGGCCAAGTGCTTGTGTTAGAGTGATTCAATGTTATAAATCTGATCACTGCCCTATTTTATTGGAGCTTGTGGATTTGAATTTTGGGCCCCGTCCGTTTCGGATTTTTAGCTCTTGGATTGGGAGGGAGGGTTTTGAGGAGGCGGTATGTGGTTCTCTAGTAGATTTTGTGCCTTTCGACCCTCCGGATTCATGTTTAATGCAGAAATTTGCCTCTATTAGATCCTCAGTTAAAGCTTGGAGAGATGAGTTCTTATCTAAGGAGAGGGAGAGTGAAAATGTGGCTCTAGTGGAGTTGGAATTATTGGAAACGAAACTTGAAACAAGGGATCTCTCAAAAGACGAGGAATGGGTTTTGGCTGAAAATAAAAAGGTTATTAAAGAAGTGGAGAATAGAAGGAACTCGGACCTCCGTTAAAGATCTCGTGTTAAGTAGGCCATAGGGGGAGATGAAAATTCAAAGTTCTTTCATGCTCTTGTCAATAATAGGAAATCTATGAACACTATCCATGGGCTTAATGTTAACGGTGAATGGTGCTCTAAACCTTCTGTCATTAAGAAGGAAGTTTTCTTGTTTTTTCGTGGCCATTTCAAAGGAGCAGCTTCTAATCGGCCAGAATTGATGGATATTGATTTCAAAAAAATTTCGGAATCGGATAGCAATATGTTGGTGGAAGCGTTTTCGGTTACGGAAATCAAAGATGCGGTGTCTCAGTGCGGGGACGAACGGGCTCCGGGCCCGGACGGTATGAATTTCAAGTTTATCAAGCATTTTTGGGATTTATTTGAAGATGAATTTACTTGGATCTTTGTCAAGTTTCATGATAGTGGTGAGATTAGCAATGGATGCGGTTCGTCTTTTATCGCTCTCATCCCCAAGGTTAAGGACCCGATTTCTCTTGGTAATTATAGACCTATTAATTTGGTTGGAGTTATTAGCAAAGTGATATCGAAGGTCATTGCTAATCGTATGAGAAAAGTGTTGGATGGTGTTATCTCCGATTCTCAATCGGCTTTTTTATCCGAAAGATATATCCTTGATTGGCCTCTCATCATCAATGAGCTCATCACGTGGATCAAAAAGACGAAAAAGAGCTTTCTTCTTCAAAATTGACTTCGAAAAGGCGTATGACAATGTTAGGTGGACGTTCGTGATTAACATTCTTCATCACATGGGTTTCTCGAGTGTTTAGTGTAAATGGATCTTGGGTATTCTTTCGTCGGCTAGATCTTCCATCCTTGTGAACGGGGCTCCGACGTTTCAATTTCGTTGTGAAAAAGGAATGAGACAAGGCGACCCTCTTTCTCCGTTCCTTTTCCTTGTTGTGATGGAAGGCCTTTCTCGTATGATCTCTCGGGCTAGGGAGGGTGGAGTTATTAAAGGTATTCCCACTCCTAATCACGGACCCATCATGTCTCATTTACTCTATGCGGATGACGTTATCGTGTTGGGGGAGTGGTCTAAAGAAGAATTGGGTAATGTTATGAGAATTCTTAGGTGCTTTTATCTTTGTTCGGGGCTTAAGATTAATGTTAACAAGTCCAACCTCTATGGGATTGGTGTGAACTCGGAGGAAAACGGAGCTTTGGCCAACGATTTTGGTTGTATTCCGGATGTTCTTCCTTTTAAATATATTGGTTTGACGGTTGGAGCCAACATGAATCGGGTTAACAATTGGCGCCCGGTATATGAGACATTTAGGAGTCGCCTTGCCAAATGGAAGTCGCATCTTTTGTCTATAGGAGGAAGAATTGTCATAATCAAGTCGGTCTTGGAAAGTTTGCCGACTTATTATTTTTCTCTTTATAAAGCCCCTAAAAAGGTTACATCGGATTTGGAATCTTTGATTAAAAGCTTTATTTGGGGTGGTTCGGTGGAAGAAAAAAAATGCATTGGGTTAAGTGAGATCGGGTGGTGTAATACCCCGAACCTTATACTGGTTATAAACGTATGAAATATGTAATTTATATTTCATATATTGTTAAACGAGTAAGATGATGGTGTGAAAGGCGAAATATCTTGACAAGCCTTGGCTAGTATAGGAGACCGTTTAATATTAATAATTAAATATATATATTTTTTTTCTGACCTTACTCCGTTTTTAATGAAACTTAGGTTAAAACGTAGATAAAAATATGCCCGTTCTAATGACATATTCGTCGTTTTATAAAATATCATATTTTAAAAGTTATACGAGAAAAACGAGTGAAGCAGCTGAATTAATATATACAAGCAAGCATGCTAGCAGGTCAAGCAGGCAGGTAGGCAAGTCAATTGAATCCCACATCGACCAGAAAGGGTTTTGAGGTGCTTGCTTGCTTACTTTAAATAAGAGTCTCAGTAGTATGTTTAGGTACCGGTTTCTTTAACGGAAACGCTCTAGTATAGAGAATCCCGAGTATACGATACCCCATTGGGTGTTGTTAATAGTCGTTTTTGGAGCGCGAGTAGGAGCAGGAGTAGGGAAACTCTACATCAACGTGCCGTAGATAGTTTTAAGGTATGCTCTCGTTTAGGTTTATGTTTAGTTATTTACTATTAAATTTTAGTAGTTAGTAGGAGTATTATTATTAGTAGTAATATTAGTATTAGTAGTAGTGGTAATGTTAGTATTATTTTTAGGTACTAGGGTTATTTTCAGGGGCGGGTATTGGGTAGCCTATCCTTAGTTAAGCATAGACTGATCAACCATGCTTAAACAAGGCAGCACTAACCAATATCCAACCATGATAATGACTAGTTAGGTGTACCATTACCTAACCTAGGATTATGTAATTGTGTCAGGACCTTGAGACATAACCCAGTCGTACTAGTGGATGTTAAGCAATTGCTAATCAGGTGAGTCATCATACTTGTCTTTTAAACTGTGATAGTATACTCGTCCATAACTGGTAATAATGAGAATGCTGCAGTATGCATGTGTCAGTAGGGGTATATGGGATCCTATTATGCTTAATGAGGTGTGTCACTCTGGGAAGGGTAATAAGGTGTTGTACCCACAGGCACTTCGTGCTTATCAGGTCCAGCGACACACAATCATACCTATGTGACGGCCGTAGGGGGACACAGCTAGAGGACCAGTATGTCTCTTGAACGGTGGTTTGTGACAAAGTCAAAGGTGACCTATAAGGTTCAATGAGGCCCAACCTGACTATAATGTGGTCACATGCCCATATTGTGTATGCATATAATGTAAACTGTGGTCTGTCTTTATAAAAATTGTATAGTATGAGCTCACCAGTATATATCTGACGTCGTTTTGAGTATACTTATCTCGGGTGAGTCATGAGGAAAGCTATGGAACTACTTGACAGTTGTGGAGTTTTAGAAGATCAAGGAGTTCTTAGTTGCCAAAAGTTTAAAAATAAATAAAGTGTTGTACTCAGACTATTTTAAGTTTTAATGAAAGTTTAGTTTGTTTCCGCTGTAAGTGTATCAATTGTGCACAATCACCCGGGTTATGGGGTGGGTGTTACAGTTGGTATCAGAGCCCGAGGTTTTAGCGAATTAGGTATTGCAGGAATGCCTAAGCTTTAACCAGTAGTTCTCTAAAGATTAATAGCACACTCAGACTAGGCCAAATTACATGTTCTCAGGAAAAGTACTTGCATGGTCAATTGAGTGCCGCTAGAAGAAGTAAACTATGTTGTGCCTTTTTATGTGCTATATATATATATATATATATATATATATATATAGGGGACCGCTAGAAGGAGAACCACCTCGAGTTATGAGAACCGCGAGAACTACTTGATCCGGGGCGAGGTGGACCAAAATTTTTTTCAAAAACGTAGATGTATGTATTATAAACACATTCGTAAAAAAAAAAATTTAAAAATGCCGTGTGTGTAGTTTTTTACACTTGTTTACGGAACTCGTAAACCACAAACTTGTGGTGTAAAAAACTACACACACGGCATTTTTTTTAAAATTTTTTTTACGAATGTGTTTATAATACATGCATCTACGTTTTTGAAAAAAAAAATTGGTCCACCTCGCCCCCTACGGTGTGGTTCTCGCGGTTCTCATAGCTCGAGGTGGTTCTCATTCTAGCGGCCCCATATATATATATATATATATATGTTATGTATATAGTTGTTATATTATAATGATGTATCATACATACTAGTAACTCTTTATACTCATATTCCTATAGGAAGGAGACAATGTCTGAACATAGAGATGAACAAGGGTCTAGAAATAATCAGAATAACAGAAGGAGAGAGGAAGGTTCTTATAGGACTCGAACTCCCTCTCACAGTGTCAGGTCCCGGTCTAGTACAAGCATGCGTCTAAATACTGAGGATATCCACAATATAGTTGTGGAAGTGGCTAAGGTAATGAAGAATGCACAAACCAGTAATGTTAACCAATCTGGAGAGCGACATGAAGAAAGCTCAGCAGCCTCCACGCCAGTACAAAGGGAAGGAATGGGCGAAAGGAAAAACACTATTGCAACCATGCCACTAGAAGGAAAATGTGAATATTCCAAATCAAAGGAATGTACTTATAAGCGCTTTGTAACACCCCGTGTTTTCGAATTCGAATTCAAAGTCAAAGTCAAGGTCAAAGTCGACGACCGATTTCGCGCAACTTGACTTGTAGAGAATTTCTTTTATGTGTTTATTTTAGTTGTATTATGTGGAGTAAGTGTCAATAATTACAATAATCGATGTATGTATTCGCCATTCAATCAACATACGACTGTGAACTATAGGAAGTAACTATGCGATAAAGTTAACTAAACGATAATCAAGCTATGCTAATCAAATCGACATCGAAATCGAATCGCAACTCGATTTACGCATTTTGGTTATTGTTATATATGTGTGTGTGCCTTACGTGTTACCTGTGCATGTTTATTTATGTTGTGTTGTGGTAATCAATCGAAACTCGAATCGCAATCGAACTCAATCACAATCGAAATCAAAACAGCAAAAATCATCGCGTCGAACACCCGAACCAAGAGCCATCCGGCCGGATTGCCATCCGACCGGGCTGTCACTTGACCAGGTGCCAGATGCTATCCGACCGAGATGACATCCGACCGGATAAGCCATCCGGGCGAGATGCCATCCGACCGACCTACCCTTTCCTCTTTGGGTAACCCTATAAATACCCCATGTCACTCTCAAACTTTCTACTTTTGGCAACTCTCTGACCGAACAGCACGCTCTCCTCACCTTTTCTTCGATTTCTCTCGATTCCGGTAAGATCTCGCCCTAAATCTTGTACTTTCTTAATCTACACGCACTCCTACACCCTTCTATCTTTTGAATCTTAACTTTTAACCGTGAAATCACTAGATTTGAGGTGTTCTAGGATGACGTCATCATGGTGTGAATGAAGAACTTCATGTTTTGGCCTCAATCCACCATGAATAACTTAGACCTAATCAATTTCTACACAAATACACAAAGATCTTTGTCATGGCCCCCGACCCGGTTTGACCCGTTTCAGGAGCCGCGGGACAGAAAATCCCGTGGTATTTATTTAATTGAGTTAACAGCGAAAGATTTTAACAGGATCTTTTTAAAACTGAATTTTCCCGATTTATTTTATTTCACAACTAGGGATAAAACCCCGGTAATTTACAATCATATGATTTCACTGAGAAATCTTTATTTTACAAAACATGTTTCTTTATTTTATATTGAGCCATTTCCTTAAGCTTGTAGTGCTTCGCGACACTTTTCCTGGATCACAACAGATCACCTGAAACATGTTTGAAAAGGGTTTTGTCAGCGGGAAATACTTTTGAATCATTCTTTTTACTAAAACGACGCATTTGTTACAATTTATAGTATTAAGAGCGATTACAATGTTTCCATATATCAACTAACTACCCACAGTATTTGTCACTCGACCATCCATTGGTAACCTCAGAGTCCAATGGTGTCTGTGACTATGGTCATATCACCCCTTGGCTAACCCGTTGTCCAATGGTGACGGTTATCTAGTAATGTATACAAAACCCCACATACCGGCTGTAAATTCGAGATTACAAAGACTTAATCCCTGTAATTATAACTTTGAAATAAATAGGGTTTTGGAAAGCAATTTGATAAAAAGAGAATGACTCACATTGCAGATTTATATGAGCAGAGCTTAGCCTACTGATTAGCCTTTTAACCTAAATTTAATAACATGCACACGAACTCGGTTAGTAACCGATACAGCATTTACGATAACTCACGAGATTAAAACCTTCACAACGAATGACAAAGTGCGATACTTCAACATCCATCATATTAACGACGAATGACAATGCATAAACCCTAATGTGGGCAGCACTTAAACATCCATTGGATAGTTAAATCGATCGGACATTGAATCGTAGCAGTGATCGAGTTAATACCCGGTATCGGAGCAGCACCTCGCTAATATTATATGAAATTTCGACTTCAGAGTGATATTCTTTCGTTTTTGAACTTTGTTTTCGACACCAACAGACTGTGCATGCAACAAGCTATTTATAGCTGATTTTTAGGGTTCACGCGGCCCGCGTAAACCACAACATAAACTTTACGCGGCCCGCGAGGCCACATAGTCTACGAATAGGCTTGATTGGTCATCGTTAGGTTAGCCAGCTGGACACCACGTTGATCTGGAACACTTATCCGGTGAACACATGTTTGACGCGACCCGCATAAGACATGTCTTGTCTTTTACGCGGCCCGCCTGGGAACCAGAAATTTGTTTTTCTTGATTTTAAATATGGTTTAGGGTTTTAGGGGTCCGGGTTTATACTTACGGGTATTTTTAGGACAATTTTGAGAGTCCTTACATCCTCCCTACCTTATTTAAAATCTCGTCCTCGAGATTTATTGGAATAAGTGAGGATATTTTCGCTTCATCTCTGATTCCAGCTCCCAAGTGTATTCGGGTCCTCTCTTTGAATCCCACTTGACCTTGACAAGTACTAACCGTTTGTGTTTGAGAAACTTTATCTTTCTGTCTTCTATCTGAAGAGGTTTCTTAACAAATTTTAACTTTTTGTTTACCTCTATATCTTGTAGAGGTACTATCAAAGATTCGTCTGATAGGCATTTCTTGAGGTTGGATATATGTAATACATCATGTACTCCAGCTAACTCTTCTGGTAGTTGTAAACGATAAGCAACTGGTCCTATACGTTGGATTACTGAAAATGGTCCTACGTATCGTGGACTCAGTTTTCCTTTCTTACCAAATCGATCTACTCCTTTCCAAGGAGAAACTTTTAATGGTACTTTGTCTCCCACTTGGAATTCCAACGGCTTGCGTCGATTATCAGCATAACTTTTCTGATGATTTCGAGGCGTCTTCAGTCTTTCCTTGATTTGTGTAATCTTGTCGGTCGTCTCTTGCACTATTTCAGGACCTGACAATTGACTTTCTCCTATTTCTGCCCAACAAACTGGAGTTCTGCACTTTCTTCCATACAGTGCCTCGAATGGGGCAGTTTCGATGCTTGCATGATAACTATTGTTATAGGAGAATTTAATTAAGGGTAAGTGGTCGTCCCAATATCCACCAAAATCTATCACACATGCTCTAAGCATGTCTTCCAGAGTTTGGATTGTCCTTTCACTTTGTCCGTCTATCTGAGGATGATATGCCGTGCTTAAGTTTAATCGATTTCCCATTGCTTCTTGGAAACTAGTCTAGAAATGGGAAGTGAAACGACTATCCCTATCTGATATAATGGAGAGTGGAACTCCATGTAAGGATACTACTTCATCTACATAGAACTTTGCCAACCTTTCAATGCTAAAGGTTTCTTTCATAGGTAGAAAGTGAGCTGATTTGGTTAATCGATCCACAATTACCCAAATCGCATCATTACCTTTTCTTTTGGGTAACTTAGTAACAAAATCCATTATTATGAGTTCCCATTTCCATACAGGCATTTCTAATTGTTGTAGTAGACCTGAAGGTTTCTGGTGTTCTGCTTTAACTTGTGAACAAGTAAGACACTTAGAAACATATCGAGCTCTGTCCTTTTTCATTCCTATCCACCAAAAGTTATTTCTTAAATCATGGTACATTTTATTGTTTCCAAGGTGCATGATATACCTAGATTTATGGGCTTCTTCTAAAATCTTATTTCTTAATTATCCCTGCTTAGGTACCCAAATCATTCTTTTGTGGAATCTCCAAATTCCATCACCTCCTTGTTCTAATTCTTTTATTCTTCCTTTCATTCCTTCAGCATCATCCTTGATTGCTGTTTCTTGAAAATACTTTAATTGTTCCATTAAATCTAACTGTAGATTTAACCTAAGAACACGAACTCGTCGTTGTTTATTATGGTACTTACGACTTAAGGCATCTACAACTACATTTGCCTTTCCTTCTTGATACTGAATATCACAGTCGTAGTTACTTAAGATTTCCATCTATCTCCTTTGGCTCATGTTTAACTCTTTTTGCCCAAATATATATCTTAAACTCTTGTGATCTGTATACACAGTAAATTTACTTCCGTACAGATAATGTCTCCAAATTTTAAGGGCAAAAATTATGGCGCCTAACTCTAAGTCATGAGTTGTATAGTTTTCTTCGTGCTTTTTCAATTGTCTTGAAGCATACGCAATTACCTTCTTGCGTTGCATTAACACACATTCTAATCCTAGTTTTGAAGCATCACAGTAAACTTAAAAATCTTCAGTTCCTTCTGGTAAAGCTAGGATTGGCGCATTTGTTAACTTTTGCTTTAGAATCCTAAAAGCTTCTTCTTGCTTAGGTCCCCATTCAAACTTAACTGCTTTACAGGTTAACTTAGTTAATGGTACAGCTATCTTGGAAAAATCCTTAATAAACCATCTATAATATCCGACTAAACCTATAAAACTTCTAATTTCCATTGCGGATTGCGGAACCTTCCATTTGGTAATTGCCTCTATCTTAGCAGGATCTACATGAATACCTTTGTGATTCACCACGTGTCCTAGGAATTGCACTTCTTGCAACCAAAATTCACACTTTGAGAATTTGGCATAAAGTTTTTCTTTTCTTAGCAAAGTTATGAGTGCATGCAAGTGCTCATAATGCTCGTCCTGACTTTTTGAATAAATAAGTATATCGTCGATAAAGACAATTACAAATTTATCCATATATGGTTTACAGATTCTATTCATCATGTCCATGAATGCGGCAGGTGCATTCGTTAATCCGAAGGGCATGACTGTAAACTCGTAATGACCATACCTAGTTCTGAAAGCAGTTTTAGGTATGTCTTCTTCTTGTACCTTTAATTGATGATATCCGGAGCATAAGTCGATCTTAGAAAAATATCTAGCTCCTTGAAGTTGATCGAAAAGATCATCAATCCTAGGTAATGGGTATCTATTTTTAATTGTAACCTTATTCAATTCTCTATAATCAATACACATTCTCATCGAACCATCCTTTTTCTTTACAAACAATACTGGTGCTCCCCACGGGGATGAACTAGGTCGTATGGAACCTTTACTTAGTAATTCATCTAATTGCTTTTTCAGTTCTAACATTTCGGTAGGTGCTAACCGATAAGGTGCCTTAGCTATCGGTGTAATTCCAGGAATTAAATGAATTCTAAATTCTACTTCCCTATCTGGTGGTAATCCTGGTAATTTTACTGGGAATACATCTAGGTATTCTGAGACTACAGGAATCTCCTTAAGTTTTTTACCCTTAGTACTAATGATTACTGAAATCATATATACTATTCCTTGCTTTCGTTCATAACTAGAAATTTTCATTACTGATATGAACTTCATGGGTTTAGGTGGTTTATCTCCTTTAATCATGATTACTTCCTCAGTAGGTGCCTGAATCTCTATATAATTTTTATCACAAAGGATTCGAGCATGGTTGGCTATTAACCAATCCATTCCTAATACGACTTCGAATCCAGTTAAATTCATTGGCAATAGGTTTGCATGAAATTTATAACCTGAAAGTTCTATATTTTCTTTTTTCAAAACCTTATCTATGTTAATAGAATTTCCGTCTGCCGTTTCAACTGTAAAAATCTGCCTAAGGTTGGTTAAGGGTAAGTTAAGAGCTTGGCAGAATGAAGTATTTATAAAACTTTGGTACGCACCAGAGTCAAATAATACTTTTGCATAAATGTTGTCAACTAAGAACGTACCAGCTATCACATCTGGAATGAGTTATGCCTCCTGAGTAGTTGATTGGAATGCACGAGCATTCTTCTTGGTAGCTCCGTCGGCTGGTTTAGCTTTATTGTCTGCTGGTTTAATCAACTTAGGGCATTCTGTTTTAAAATGTCCGGCCTCTCCACAGTTATAGCAGATCCTTGTTTTCTTTCTGCAGTCTTCTTCGCGATGACCTGCGACTTTGCAAAAGTAGCAGGTTACATTACATTTTCCATAATGTTTCTTTCTGCAATTCCTGCAGAACTGCGGATTTGAAGATTGCCCTGTTCCTCTTCTCTTGAAGCTACTATTATTACCCGTACGAAATCCTTGGGTAATTTTCTGAGCCAGTTCCTTTTTCCTGTTTTCATCTCTTGTGCGTACCAGCTCATCAGTTAGGGTGTTAACTAATTCTACCGCATCGTCAATAGTGCGAGGTCTCGTAGCTTTAACGATATTACGAATTTCGCTAATCAGCCCCCAAATATAGCGAGAAATGAGTACCGGTTCTGGTGAAGCCAGTGTTGGTACCACTCTAGCATATTCAAAGAATGTCGAAGTATACCCTCGACAATCTACACCCATCATTCGATGGTTTAGGAACTTATTCGCCATTTGATCTTTTTCATATTCGGGACATAATTTTCTTTCTACAAGACTCTTAAATTCTTCCTAGTTCATGGCATAGGCCATATTTCTTCCCTTGGCTTGAAGTACTGTATTCCACCATTCTAGCACCCCTTCTTTGAAAAGATTTGACGCGTACATGACCTTGTCGTCCTTGGCACATTTACTTATTGTAATCACTGCCTCGATTTTCTCTAACCAACGTAGTGCCGCAGTCGCTCCTTCATTGCCTGCAAATTCAACGGGTTTACAAGCAAGAAATTCTTTGTAGGTGCAACCAGGCGTTGCAGCTTTTATTTTCTTAGGGAGCGGAGCCTGCCGTGGATCATTATCATGATTAGTATGATTACCGCCTCCATTTACGCTATTACTGAAGTTATCTTCAGAAATACGTTTGCTAGGAATGATTTGTTGAGGTTCAACATGTTTCTGGGCAGCAGCAAGTATTGCTGGAATAGCATTGGCTATCCCTTGAGCAACAATATTTTCTATATCTTGCCTAGTCATAAATTGATCCTCCTGATGTTGCTCAGATTGATTAACCTCGTTTACTGGTTAATTATTAGCGTTTTTCATCTGATAATTAATATATATATTTTATTAGTATTGAATAAATAACAATCATACACAAAACATTTATACAAATTTCACAATACGTATATAGTCAAAATTATCGATTTCTCGATTCCCATTTTTGTATTTTTATATATTATGCATCATTACACACCATTATCTTACAAAGTTTTGATTTTAAGTTATTTTACAAGATTATATTTTACTATTATTATTATACAATCATAGTTTCCCAAACCCATTATCCCTCGTCAGTTGGTATTTCAGTAACGACGTTCCCTCATCATATTTCCAGGAGATCTGTTCTCCTACTTCCCTTATCCTATTTCCAGCATCCACCAGCTCCTCGCCAAAGTGGCGGAGTTCAGCTAAATTTTCATTGCTCATTGGTGGGTTTGGTATAGGTTCTGGGTCAAACTGAGGGAGAAAGGAATAAGGACTGTTGAGCAGGTTTTGGAACTGCCAATCATTGGTCCACCACTCATCCATTCCTAGAGGTTAGGTGTGGATTATAGGTTCTGGGATTGCTGGTTCCAAGTTCATTGGAACTTGAGTTTCAGCAGGATAAGGGTAGAGATTATTATTGACAGGCGTGACGATATCACAGCTCGCCAATGCACGATCCAATTCCTCCTGAAATGGTAACTCCTCGATTTGTCTAAAGCTTTCCCCAATTTCCATCTTGGTTTGCTTATAACCTTCCCTAAATTCCATTTCTATCTACTTAGAACCTTCCCCAAATTCCATTTCTATTGGCCTAGAACCTTCCTTGACTTCAATCCCCTTTCCTTTATCTAAGGGATTTTCTATTTTAGGAATCTTCCTAGTTGCGGGTTTCCTCCTGCGCACACGTCTCCATCCCACAAATCTTCTCAGTTTCTTCGGCTTGGGTTTCTCTGGAGGTGGAGCGTTGAATTCCATAGGTTCTTCTAGATCGGGTATGTAACCAGTAAAATCTCTAGAAACCTCTATTTTCACCGGATAGAGATTTAGATTCTGAAGGGCTTCAGATAAGTCATTCATGCTATTTAGCATATATGCAAAATACAAAAATTGCTAAGTTAAAATTTTATAACAAAATTTCATAGATAACCTTTAATTATTATTGCATACCGTGGGACTAATTAAATACCAAAAACAACTGATAATTAAAACATACTAGGGTTTACTGTAAACTTATTTATTTACTGGATAAGGTTTCAGGTTTGTAAGTGATATGGGTGCTAGAACTGAGACAAGGTATTTAAAGATTTGCATTTATTGCTACAGTGGCTGGCATATAAAGATCTGCCCATTTTTCATCTAATTTGTCTTCCCATGGAGGGTTACTGCCTAGTTCCTGAGTTTTTTTATTAACTCTCTTTTCTTTTGGTTGTGATTTCTTTAATTTCTCCTGACTTTTCCTAATAATCAAACTTCTTTTATTAGGAGAAAGTGGTTCCTCATATTGTGCTTTTCGAACAAATATTCCTTCTTCAGGATTTGCATAGGGTTTTGAGGATGATGATCCTGTTTCTCTCGGTGTAGTATCTAATTTATAGTAGATAACCGAAAGTCTTTGCTTACCCATACTGTAAACAAATATTCAAATAATAAAACACATAATCACAAAATAGCAATCAATAAAATTAAGTATTTTCTAAATACTTAATTGGCTTAAATCAGTGGCTCTGATACCACTTTTTTATGTCACGGCCCCCGACCCGGTTTAACCCGTTTCAGGAGCCGCGGGACAGAAAATCCCGTGGTATTTATTTAATTGAGTTAACAGCGGAAGATTTTAACAGAATCTTTTTAAAACTGAATTTTCCCGATTTATTTTATTTCACAACTAGGGATAAAACCCCGGTAATTTACAATCAAATGATTTCACTGAGAAATCTTTATTTTACAAAACATGTTTCTTTATTTTATATTGAGCCATTTCCTTAAGCTTGTAGAGCTTCACGGCACTTTTCCTGGATCACAACAGATAACCTGAAACATGTTTGAAAAAGGTTTTGTCAGCGGGAAATACTGGTGAATCATTCTTTTTACTAAAACGACGCGTTTGTTACAATTTACAGTATTAAGAGCGATTACAATGTTTCCATATATCAACCAACTACCCACAGTATTTGTCACTCGACCATCCATTGGTAACCTCAGAGTCCAATGGTGTCTGTGACTATGGTCATATCACCCCTTGGCTAACCCGTTGTCCAATGGTGACGGTTATCCAGTAATGTATACAAAACCCCACATACCGGCTGTAAATTGGAGATTACAAAGACTTAATCCCTGTAGTTATAACTTTGAAATAAATAGGGTTTTGGAAAGCAATTTGATAAAAAGGGAATGACTCACATTGCAGATTTATATGAGCAGAGCTTAGCCTACTGATTAGCCTTTTAACCTAAATTTAATAACATGCACACGAACTCGGTTAGTAACCAATACAGCATTTACGATAACTCACGAGATTAAAACCTTCACAACGAATGACAAAGAGCGATACTTAAACATCCATCATATTAACGACGAATGACAAAGCATAAACCCTAATGTGGGCAGCACTTAAACATCCATTGGATAGTTAAATCGATCGGACATTGAATCGTAGCAGCGATCGAGTTAATACCCGGTATCGGAGCAGCGCCTTGCTAATATTATATGAAATTTCGACTTCAGAGTGATATTCTTTCGTTTTTGAACTTTGTTTTCGACACAAACAGACTGTGCATGCAACAAGCTATTTATAGCTGATTTTTAGGGTTCACGCGGCCCGTGTAAACCACAACATAAACTTTACGCGGCCCGCGAGGCCGCATGGTCTACGAATAGGCTTGATTGGTCATCGGAAGGTTAGCCAGCTGGACACCACGTGGATCCGGAACACTTATCCGGTTAACTCATGTTTGACGCGGCCCGCATAAGACATGTCTTGTCTTTTACGCGGCCAGCTTGGGAACCAGAAATTTGTTTTTCTTGATTTTAAATATGGTTTAGGGTTTTAGGGGTCCGGGTTTATACTTACGGGTATTTTTAGGACAATTTTGAGAGTCCTTACATCCTCCCTACCTTATTTAAAATATCGTCCTCGAGATGTATTGGAATAAGTGAGGATATTTTCGCTTCATCTCTGATTCCAGCTCCCAAGTGTATTCGGGTCCTCTCTTTGAATCCCACTTGACCTTGACAAGTACTAACCGTTTGTGTTTGAGAAACTTTATCTTTCTGTCTTCTATTTGAAGAGGTTTCTCAACAAATTTTAACTTTTTGTTTACCTCTTTATCTTGTAGAGGTACTATCAAAGATTCGTGTGATAGGAATTTCTTGAGGTTGGATACATGAAATACATCATGTACTCCAGCTAACTCTTCTGGTAGTTGTAAACGATAAGCAACTGGTCCTATACGTTGGATTACTGAAAATGGTCCTACGTATCGTGGACTCAGTTTTCCTTTCTTGCCAAATCGAACTACTCCTTTCCAAGGAGAAACTTTTAATAGTACTTCGTCTCCCACTTGGAATTCCAACGGCTTGCGTCGATTATCAACATAACTTTTCTGACGATTTCAAGGCGTCTTCAGTCTTTCCTTGATTTGTGTAATCTTGTCGGTCGTCTCTTGCACTATTTCAGGACCTGATAATTGACTTTCTCCTATTTCTGCCCAACAAACTGGAGTTCTGCACTTTCTTCCATACAGTGCCTCGAATGGGGTAGTTTCAATGCTTGCATGATTACTATTGTTATAGGAGAACTCAATTAAGGGTAAGTGGTCTTCCCAATTTCCACCAAAATCTATCACACATGGGCTAAGCATGTCTTCCAAAGTTTGGATTGTCCTTTCACTTTGCCCGTCTGTCTGAGGATGATATGCCGTGCTTAAATTTATCGAGTTCCCATTGCTTCTTGGAAACTAGTCCAGAAATGGGAAGTGAAACGACTATCCCTATCTGATATAATGGAGAGTGGAACTCCATGTAAGGATACTACTTCATCTACATACAACTTTGCCAACCTTTCCATGCTAAAGGTTTCTTTCATAGGTAGAAAGTTCGCTGATTTGGTTAATGGATCCACAATTACCGAAATCGCATCATTACCTTTTCTGGTTTTGGGTAACTTAGTAACAAAATCCATTGTTATGAGTTCCCATTTCCATACAGGCATTTCTAATTTTTGTAGTAGACCTGAAGGTTTCTGGTGTTCTGCTTTAACTTGTGAACAAGTAAGACGCTTAGAAACATATCGAGCTATGTCCTTTTTCATTCCTATCCACCAAAAGTTATTTCTTAAATCTTGGTACATTTTATTGTTTCCAGGGTGCATGGTATACCTAGATTTATGGGCTTCTTCTAAAATCTTATTTCTTAATTCTCCCTGCTTAGGTACCCAAATCCTTCTTTTATGGAATCTCCAAATTCCATCAGCTCCTTGTTCTAATTCTTTTATTCTTCCTTTCATTCCTTCAGCATCATCCTTGATTACTGTTTCTTGAAAATGCTTTAATTGTTCCATTAAATCTAACTGTAGATTTAACCTAAGAACACGAACTCGTCGTTGTTTATTATGGTACTTACGACTTAAGGCATCTGCAACTACATTTGCCTTTCCTTCGTGATACTGAATATCACAGTCGTAGTCACTTAAGATTTCCATCCATCTCCTTTGCCTCATGTTTAACTCTTTTTGCCCAAATATATATCTTAAACTTTTTTGATCTGTATAGACAGTAAATTTACTTCCGTACAAATAATGTCTCCAAATTTTAAGGGCAAAAATTATGGCGCCTAACTCTAAGTCATGAGTTGTATAGTTTTCTTCGTGCTTTTTCAATTGTCTTGAAGCATACGCAATTTCCTTCTTGCGTTGCATTAGCACACATCCTAATCCTAGTTTTGAAGCATCACAGTAAACTTCAAAATCTTCAGTTCCTTTTGGTAAAGCTAGGATTGGCGCATTTGTTAACTTTTGCTTTAGAATCCTAAAAGCTTCTTCTTGCTTAGGTCCCCATTCAAACTTAACTGCTTTATAGGTTAACTTAGTTAATGGTACAGCTATCTTGGAAAAATCCTTAAAAAACTGTCTATAATATCCGGCTAAACCTATAAAACTTCTAATTTCCATTGCGGATTGCGGAACCTTCCATTTGGTAATTGTCTCTATCTTAGCAGGATCTACATGAATACCTTTGTGATTCACCATGTGTCCTAGGAATTGCACTTCTTGCAACCAAAATTCACACTTTGAGAATTTGGCATAAAGTTTTTCTTTTCTTAGCAAAGTTAAGAGTGCATGCAAGTGCTCATAATGCTCGTCCTGACTTTTTGAATAAATAAGTATATCATCGATAAAGACAATTACAAATTTATCCAAATACGGTTTACAGATTCTATTCATCATGTCCATGAATGCGGTAGGTGCATTCGTTAATCCGAAGGGCATGCTGTAAACTGGTAATGACCATACATAGTTCTGAAAGCAGTTTTAGGTATGTCTTCTTCTTGTACCTTTAATTGATGGTATCCGGAGCGTAAGTCGATCTTAGAAAAAATATCTAGCTCCTTGAAGTTGATCGAAAAGATCATCAATCCTAGGTAATGGGTATCGATTTTTAATTGTAACCTTATTCAATTCTCTATAATCAATACACATTCTCATCGAACCATCCTTTTTCTTTACAAACAATACTTGTGCTCCCCCCGGTGATGAACTAGGTTGTATGAAACCTTTACTTAGTAATTCATCTAATTGCTTTTTCAGTTCTAACATTTCGGTAGGTGCTAACCGATAAGGTGCCTTAGCTATCGGTGTAATTCCAGGAATTAGATGAATTCTAAATTCTACTTCCCTATCTGGTGGTAATCCTGGTAATTCTTCTGGGAATACATCTAGGTATTCTTCGACTACATGAATCTCCTTAATTTTTTTACCCTTAGTACTAATGATTACTCAAATCATATATACTATTCCTTGCTTTCGTTCATAACTAGCAATTTTCATTACTGATATGAACTTCATGGGTTTACGTGGTTTATCTCCTTTAATCATGATTACTTCCTCAGTAGGTGCCTGAATCTCTATAGAATTTTTATCACAAAGGATTCGAGCATGGTTGGCTACTAACCAATCCATTCCTAATACGACATCGAATCCAGTTAAATTCATTGGCAGAATGAAGTATTTATAAAAGTTTGGTTTGCACCAGAGTCAAATAATAATTTTGCGTAAATGTTGTGAACTAAGAACGTACCAGCTATCACATCTGGAATGAGTTCTACCTCCTGAGTAGTTAATTGGAATGCACGAGCATTCTTCTTGGTAGCTCCGTCGGCTGGTTTAGCTTTATTGTCTGCTGGTTTAATCAACTCAGGGCATTCTGTTTTAAAATGTCCGGCCTCTCCACAGTTATAGCAGATCCTTGTTTTCTTTCTGCAGTCTTCTTCGCGATGACCTGCGACTTTGCAAAAGTTACAGGTTACATTACATTTTCCATAATGTTTCTTTCTGCAATTCCTGCAGAACTGCGGATTTGAAGATTGCCCTGTTCCTCTTCTCTTGAAGCTACTATTATTACCCGTACGAAATCCTTGGGTAATTTTCTAAGCCAGTTCCTTTTTCCTGTTTTCATCTCTTGTGCGTACCAGCTCATCAGTTAGGGTGTTAGCTAATTCTACCGCATCGTCAATAATGCGAGGTCTCGCAGCTTTAACGATATTACGAATTTCGCTAATCAGCCCCCAAATATAGCGAGAAATGAGTACCGGTTCTGGTGAAGCCAGTGTTGGTACCACTCTAGCATATTCAAAGAATGTCGAAGTATACCCTCGACAATCTACACCCATCATTCGATGGTTTAGGAACTTATTCGCCATTTGATCTTTTTCATATTCGGGATAGAATTTTCTTTCTACAAGACTCTTAAATTCTTCCCAGTTCATGGCATAGGCCATATTTCTTCCCTTGGCTTGAAGTACTTGGGTCAAGATAGGGTTTTGTTGGTTAGCACGTTGTCAAAACGTCTCGATAAAAGCAACAAATAATCAAAACGGACAAGTGAAAGACGAACGGGGCACAACATGGAGTGCTATCCAACCGGACTACTGTCCGAACGGATAAGCCATCCGAGCGACTAGGTCATCCGAACGGCTTACACCTTAGGTCCCACACTTAACCAACTTTATCTGAAGTTTGAGTATTGAACGAATTGCTATCCAATCGGACTACCAATCCGACTGGATTACTCTTCGGATCATGAGATACTTGGACTTTAACAATCGAATAATTTTCAACATGTTCAATGCACTAAGGATGCCCCCCGACCGGAGTGCTGTCCGATTGAGTGACAACCTGCTGTGGATTTGTTCTCACTAAGTAACCTCGCCACTTGAGTCACTGTCCGACCGGATAAGTCATCCGAGCGGATTGTCATCGGCACGACTGACCGTCCGATCGACCGACTTGCAGGGTAGAGATACTTCCATGTTTTCAAAATGCTACAATGAAAACTTCAAAGGACAAGCTATCATACACAAACACATACTTCTCAAAGGAAGAAACATTCCACTCGAATAGTCATCCGACTGGATAACCTGTCCGACCGGATGACCATCCGAACGGATTGTCATCCGCACAGCCGGACCGTCCGATTGGATTACCATCCGACCGAACTACTGTCCGAGCCACTTACACCTTGCACCGTTTTACGCGTCACTTATCGTTATGCTATCAATCTGTTCAGGCTAACCTTACTCTCTAGCGCTCCCTTCAATCCATCATCGCTGTGAGTATACTCGATCCCTTTTTGCTTTACTTTTGGGTGTTACATACGTTACGAATATTCAAATCACAGTAAATACACTACTCAATACTATTTGAACGCTAACCGTTAATGCATGATATATGTGGCTTATGAATGCTTGTTTGTTATGTTTACACATGGAATGCTGTCTACCTGCCTTAGCAACGATAGTACAATAGTTTAGACTCAGCACCTGTTCGCAAGGGTTGTTAAGGACAATTACTTGCATGGATTACGGTGGTAATCATGTATTGCGAACTGTCTCAGGCAGTCAACCCGCAGTCATTGGTATCGATGGATATATGTCGATAACTAACATGCCTCATTTCATCTGAGGAGTCGAGAACCGAAACTCCTAAAACTACCCCCAAAGCTGCCTTCAATTTCAAGCAGTTCAAGTCTTGTGGGCCAAAGAAATTCACGGGCGAGGAAGGCCCTACAACGTTATTCCAATGGTTTGATTCCATTGAGGCCACTCTATGATAGAGCGGTTACCCAGACGATCTCCGCACTCTAAATGCTTCCAGCGTCTTCCAGTCCCACGCACTAGACTGGTGGACGGCTGAGAGAAACAAACGGGGGAACGATGCAACCTACGGTCTGTCGTGGGATGAACTCAAGGAGGTCATGCTGGAATAATTCTGCCCTCCTTATGAGCGCCAAAAGTTAGAAGATGAATTCTGGCACATCAAGCAGAAGGAAGGTGAAAATGCTGATCTTACTGCTCGCTTCAAACAGCTCAGCATCATCTGCCCTGACCAAGTGAAGACTTCTGACACGGCAATCAAGAAGTATATCCGAGCCTTGCCTGACTGTGTTGCAGATTTCGTGCAAGCGGCTAAGACTAAGACGATCGAAGAGACCTACCTACTGGCCGCTGAAATCAACGACAAGCGGGTCAAGGCCGGTGTCTGGGATAAAACTTCAAAGCATCTGCATCAAGCTACCACCGCCGCACCAACTGTTGAAACCACCACCTCATCGAGCAGCAAGAGGAAGAACAAGAGAAAGAACAACTCCAACAACAAGAACTGTGCGATCACTGCTACACCAATACAAGTTGTACCAGCCCAACAGCGTCAAGTAGTGGCGCCTGTGGCAAATGCATCGCCTGCTAAGCGTGCATACACTGGGCCACACCCGCTTTGCCCTACTTTTACCTACCACCACCCGACTACCATCGCTTGCCGTTTCTGTGCTTATTGCAATTTGTACGGCCATTTCACTACCAACTGCCGTGCTCGACAAGCTCCTGCTCATCAAGCTCTACTCACCGCCCCTCAGGGTCAACAAGCTCCTCCGGCACCCGCGATCAACGCCAGAGCCTGCTTTGCATGTGGCGATCCTAACCATTTCCCCAACATGTGCCCAAACAGGGTTGTGAAGCAAGAGCCACAGCAGCATCAGCCTCAGCAGCAGCAGCAACACCAGCAGCAACAGCAACAAGCAGCACGCGCACGAACTTTTAACATCAACGTGCGCCAAGCCCAAGCCGACAACAACGTGGTCAATGGTATGTTCCTTGTGAATGGTATTTATGCTTCGTGTTTATTTGATACTGGAGCCGATAATTGCTTTGTGTCGTTCGAATTCGAGAAGATCCTTAGTCGTAAGCGCTCCCAACTCTCCTCGACGTTCGATGTTGAAGTCGCTACCGGAAGAACTGTCGTCGTTAATTCTGTTCTTCGTGATTGTACTCTTGAGCTCAACAATCACATCTTCCCAATCGACCTTATTCCGATGCAACTCGGAAGTTTTGATATCACAGTAGGCATGGACTTTCTTCACGAAAACCATGCTGAAGTTGTGTGCTTCAACAAGATGATTCGATTCTCGATCGCGAATGGTGATCTATTGTGCGTCTACGGTGAAACTGCTTCGAAAGGTCTCAAGCTCATGTCATGTGTCCAAGCTAGCAAGTATCTCCGTAAGGAATACAGAGCTTTCTTGGCTAACATTGTAGTAGCGGAGAAGGAAAAGAAAGGTAGTCCTGGTGTAAACGATATTCCAGTGGTCCAATAATTTCCTAACGTCTTTCCTGAGGATCTTCCCGGGCTACCGCCAAGTCGTGATATCGACTTTCATATCGACTTCATTCCTGGAGCCAACCCTGTTGCCAAAGCCCCTTACCGACTCGCGCCGTCCGAAATGCGTGAACTCTCAAACCAACTCCAGGAATTAATTGAGAAAGGCTTCATTCGCCCGAGCACCTCTCCTTGGGGCGCGCCAGTCCTTTTCATCAAAAAGAAGGATGGGTCGTTTAGGATGTGTATCGACTATCGGGAATTGAATAGGTTAACTATCAAGAACCGCTATCCCCTACCAATCATTGACGACTTGTTTGATCAGCTACAAGGTGCTACGTGCTTCTCGAAGATCTATCTATGCTCAGGCTATCACCAACTACGCATCCAAGAGGAGGATATAACCAAAACCGCATTTCGCACTCGATACGGCCATTACGAATTCGTTGTTATGCCCTTTGGTCCGAACACGCGCAACATCTACGTTTAGTTCTCGAGCTACTCCCGGGGAATCGACTCTATGCCAAGTTCTCCAAGTGTGAATTTTAGTTGGATGAGGTTCAGTTTCTGGGTCACATTATCAATGGTCAGGGTATTCACGTCGATCCTGCGAAGATTGAATCCGTTAAGAGTTGGATTACACCTAAGAACCGATCCGAAGTTCGTTCTTTTCTCGGACTAGCGGGCTATTATCGACGATTTATCGAAGGATTCTCGAAGATCGTTGTGCCGGTTACCACCCTCATGCATAAAGACAAGCCTTGCAATGCTCTTGTTCTCACATTGCCCGACGGAAACGATGATTTCATTGTCTATTGTGATGCTTCCAACCTTGGCATTGGTTGTGTCCTTATGCAGCGAGAAAAGGTTATAGCTTACGCATTTCGTTAGCTCAAAATCCACGAGAAGAGCTATACAACCCATGATCTCGAGCTAGGCGCAGTTGTTTTTGTGTTAAAGATTTGGCGACACTACCTGTACGGTACCAAGTGTAAGATCTTCACCGATCATAGGATCCTACAACATATCTTTAATCAGAAGGAACTTAATATGCGTCAACGCCGATGGGTAGAACTTCTCAACGATTACGACTGTGAGATTCGTTATCACCCAGGCAAAGCAAATGTTGTTGCCGACGCACTCAGCAGACGGAGCTATCTGCTTAGCACTCGTAATGTTCAGGCCCAATACGACCTCGAAACCCTCATTCGCGAAGCTCAACATGCTTGTTTCAACAAACGCACTCTGAAGAAGGAACGAATCTACCACGATGGAGCCCAGCTTGTGAGTAAATCAAATGGGATATTCCACTTTCTGGACCGAATTTGGATCCCTAAACGGACCGATTTGTGACAGATTCTGATGGACGAAGCCCACAAATCCCAGTATTCTATTCATCCCGGTGCCAACAAAATGTACCAGGATCTTCGCTACAAGTACTGGTGGCCGGGCATGAAAAAGGATATTGCTCTCTACGTTGGAAAGTGCCTAACTTGTGCAAGAGTCAAGGCTGAACATCAAAGACTCTCTGGCTTACTCGAACAACCGCCGATCCCTATGTGGAAGTGGGAGAGTATAACTATGGACTTTATAACAAAACTTCCGCACACGTCATCAGGTCACGGCAGCATTTGGGTTGTTGTTGACCGTTTGACCAAATCAGCTCACTTCTTGCCAATACGGGAAGACTACAAGGTAGAATGATTAGCCCGAATCTACACCGACGAGATCATTTGTAATCATGCGACGCCTCGCGACATCATCTCTGATCGTGATGCTCAGTTTACCTCGTGACTGTGGGAAACATTTCAAATGGCTCTCGGTACATCGCTTAATCTAAGTACCGTATTCCACCCTCAAACCGACGGTCAGACTGAAAGAACGTTCCGTACTCTTGAAGACATGCTCCATTCGTGTGTGATAGACTTTGGTGGTAATTGGGATAAATACCTCCCGTTAGTCGAATTCTCGTATAACAACAGTTATCATTCCAGCATTCAAATGGCACCATTCGAGGCCTTATACGGAAGAAAATGTCGATCGCCTATTGTGTGGCACGAGATCGGTCACTCGCAATTAACCGGTCCCGAGCTAATACAAGAAACGACTCACAAAGTCCTCCAAATTCGAGATGACTTGTTGAAAGCTCGAAGTCGACAGAAAAGTTATGCCGATAGACAACGCAAGCCCCTTGAATTTGACGTTGGGGACTACGTACTCCTAAAGGTATCGCCTTGGAAATGTGTGGTCAGATTCGGCAAGAAAGGGAAACTAGTGCCTCGATACGTTGGACCTTTTAAGATTCTGGAAAGGATCGGAAAAGTCTCCTATAGACTCAAACTACTGGAGGAACTTAGTAACGTCCACCTGACTTTCCATGTGTCAAACCTCCGAAAGTGCCTGGCTGAGCATGATTTAATTGTACCTCTCGACGACCTTCAAGTAAACGAAACACTACACTTCGAGGAGAAGCCAGTCGAAATCATGGATCGCCAAACCATGTATCTCAGACGCTCGCGCATTTCTATTGTGAAAGTGTGATGGGAAGGAAAATGAGGCACATAGTTCACTTGGGAACTCGAAAGCGACATGAAGGCGAAGTATCCGCAGTTGTTCGTTACCGCTTCGGCCTAATTTCGGGACGAAATTCCCTAAACAAGGGGAGGCTGTAACACCCCGTGTTTTCGAAGTCAAAGTCAAGATCAAAGTCAACGACCGATTTCGCGCAACTTGACTTGTAGAGAATTTCTTTTAGGTGTTTATTTTAGTTGTATTATGTGGAGTAAGTGTCAATAATTACAATAATCGACGTATGTATTCGCCATTCAATCAACCTTCGATTGTGAACTATAGGAATTAACTATGCGATAAAGTTAACTAAACAATAATCAAACTATGCTAATCAAATCGACATCGAAATCAAATCGCAACTCGAATTACGCATTTTGGTTATTGTTATACATGTGTGTGTGCCTTACGTGTTACCTGTGCATGTTTATTTATGTTGTGTTGTGGTAATCAATCGAAACGCAATCGAAACTCGAATCGCAATCGAACTCAATCGCAATTGAAATCGAAACAGCAAAAATCGTCGCGTCGAACACCCGAACCAAGTGCCATCCGGCCGGATTGCCATCCGACCGGGCTGTCAGTTGACCAGGTGCCAGATGCCATCCGACCGAGATGACATCCGACCGGATAAGCCATCCGGGCGAGATGCTATCCGACCGACATACCCTTTCCTCTTTGGGTAACCCTATAAATACCCCATGTCACTCTCAAACTTTCTACTTTTGGCAACTGTCTGACCGAACAGCACGCTCTCCTCACCTTTTCTTCGATTTCTCTCGATTCCGGTAAGATCTCGCCCTAAATCTTGTACTTTCTTAATCTACACGCACTACTACACCCTTCTATCTTTTGAATCTTAACTTTTAACCATGAAATCACTAGATTTGAGGTGTTCTAGGATGATGTCATCATGGTGTTCTTGAAGAACTTCATGTTTTGGCCTCAATCCACCAAGAACAACTTAGACCTAATCGATTTCCACACGAATACACAAAGATCTTGCATAGATCTAAACATAATCATGGTGAAAAAGGATTGAAAGATGGTTTCTAACTTTCTTTCAACTCTTTTACACTCAATGCACTCAAAATCGATAGAATCGGACCTTGTTCTAGTCTTCTACTTATTCTTAGTGTTGTGCTAGCTCAAGATCTGGGTTCTACTCATGAGACCACCGATTTCGGGTTAACCAAGAACAACCGTCTTGAACCGGTTAACTGGTCGAACTAGGGTGATTCCTGTTTGATCGGGTCACTTGGGTCAAGATGGGGTTCTGTTGGTTAGCACGTTGTCAAAACGTCTTGATAAAAGCAACAAACAATCAAAACAGCCAAGTGAAAGATGAACGGAACGACCAGCATGGAGTGCTATCTGACCGGACTACTGTCCGAACGGATAAGCCATCCGAGTGACTTGGTCATCCGGACGGCTTACACCTTGGGTCCCACACTTAACCAACTTTATCTGAAGTTTGAGTATTGAACGAATTGCTATCCGATCGGACTACCAATCCGACCGGATTACTCTTCGGATCATGAGATACTTGGACTTTAACACTTGAATAATTTTCAACATGTTCAATGCACTAAGGATGCCCCCCGACCGGACTGCTGTCCGATCGAGTGACAACCTGCTGTGGATTTGTTCTCACTAAGTAACCTCGCCACTTGAGTCGTCGTCCGACCGGACAAGTCATCCGAGCGGATTGTCGTCGGCACGACTGACCGTCCGATCGACCGACCGACTTGAAGGGTAGAGATACTTCCATGTTTTCAAAATGCTACAACGAAAACTTCAAAGGACAAGCCATCATACCCAAACACATCCTTCTCAAAGGAAGAAACAATCCACTCGAATAGTCATCCGACCGGATAACCTGTCCGACCGGATGACCATCCGAACGGATTGTCATCCGCACGGCCGGACAGTCCGATCGGATTACCATTTGACCGAACTACTGTCCGAGGCACTTACACCTTGCACCGTTTTACGCGTCACTTATCGTTATGCTATCAATCTGTTCAGGCTAACCTTACTCTCTAGCGCTCCCTTCAATCCATCATCGCTGTGAGTATACTCGATCCCTTTTTGCTTTACGCACTTTTGGGTGTTACATACGTTACGAATATTCAAATCACAATAAACACACTACTCAATACTATTTGAACGCTAACCGTTAATGCATGTTATACGTGGCTTATGAATGCTTGTTTGTTATGTTTACACATGGAATGTTGTCTACCTGCCTTAGCAACGATAATACTATAGTTTGGACTCAGCACCTGTTCGCAGGGGTTGTTAAGGACAATTACTTGCATGGATTACGGTGGTAATCATGTATTACGAACTGCCCCAGGCAGTCAACCCGAATTCATTGGTATCGATGGATCTATGTCGATAACTAACATGCCTCATTTCACTATGTGTACGTGCTGGTTATGCGTAAATGAATATCGAACTCTATATGATATTATCAAACTTGTATGCTCACCTTTACATTATATGTATTGACTTTTATTTTAACGTATGTGACAGGTGCTTAGGATGCACATCTGCTAGGAAATCGAGGCTAGAATAAGGCTCTAGAGGCCAACAAATAGTTGTCTGTACAAATTAAATCAAGGGTCTCTAGAAGCAGATAAACAAATGCTCTATTTGAAAATCTGAGTTGTCGAAATAGAACTATTTTCCTAGAATTTATCTGTAATAATTTGTTTACCTTTTGAGACATGGTATGGGACATGTTATTTTAAATTGATTGGTAATGATAATTGTTATGGAAACTTCTGGACAATCTGTTTCGCTCAGTGCCATGCCCCGATGTTTCTGCCATCGGTTGGGGTGTGACACACTTCATGTCCTGTAAACCTCAGTCCTTTGATGGAAGAAAGGGAGCACTAGAAGCTCAAGACTCGCTCAACAGAATGGAGTCAGTATTAGACATATGTGAGTGTGATAACCGCAACAAAGTACGATTTGCCGTACATATGTTTGAAGCTGAAGCCCTTCACTGGTGGAACATTGTGGTCCGAACAGAGGGAAAAGAAAAGGTTAAGGAGATGAAGTGGGAGGAGTTTATTCATAAGTTTCTTGCTAAGTATTGTCCTCCCAGTGAGACTGAGCAACTGGAAGTGGAATTCTTTCAGTTAAAAATGGGAAATAAAACCTATCAAGAGTATGTTTCTCGTTTTAACGACATATCTCGACTGGTTTCTTATTTAGCATTGACTGAGGAACAACTGATCAATAGGTTTATTTGGGGTCTATCCTCTGAAATGAGGGTGTTTATCAAATCCAAATCCCCCAAGACTTTTGCAGAAACTGTTGAGGCTGGCGCCGTCATGGCTGCTGAGATGATTCTGCGGTAGGCTGAATCTCCCGCACCAAAAGGGAAGTTGGAAGAAAGAAAGAGGATACCAAGAATAACAACTTTAAAAGGCCTAAAAAATTTCCTCAATGTCAAATTTGCAAACGCTTGCATACGAGGGAATGTCGTTTTCCCTGTCCAAATTGTAAAAAGACGGGTCATGCTCTTCAAGAATGCAAGGAAAAGAAGAAGTGTTTCAAATGTGGAGACCCTAACCACATAGATCCGAATGTCCAGAACTCAAAAGAAATAATAAGACACAACCAAATAAGCCAAAAGGGCGTGCATTTGTACTCACCACGGGAGAAGCCAAGACCAATACAGACGTTATCATGGGTACGTATCTCGTAAATGATGTATGTGCGCGTGTGTTATTTGATACCAGTGCAAATAGAAGTCTAGTGTTGACTACCTTTAGACCTTACTTGAACTAGGCGTCCCAAAACCTAGATCATGCCTTTACAGTAGAAATGGCTGATGGAAGTCAAAGAGAGATAGTTGACATTGTTAAGAATTGTAAAATAAGCTTAAACAACCATATTATCCCTATAGACCTAATGCCTATGGAACTTGGAGAATTCGACATAGTCATAGGAATGGACTGTTTGACACCATATCATGCGGAAGTTATATGTGACAAAAGGATCGTCCGACTCCGATTACCCAACGACAAACAGCTAATTGTATCGGGAGACCGCACTGACAAGACTAAGAACCTCATCACGATAGCCCAAGCACACAAATGCCTAAGGAAAGGGTATGTTGCCTTTTTAGCATATGTCGTAAACACTACAGAAAAACAAAAGGTCGAGGACGAGCCAGTAGTACGAGAATACCCCGAAGTGTTTCACGACCTAGTCCTCGGTACATCACCGATTGCTAAGTCGCCGTACAGACTAGCCCCGACAAAAATGAAAGAACTCAAGAAGCAACTGCAAGAGTTGCTTGACAAGGGGTTTATCCAACCTAGTTCGTCGCCATGGGGAGCACCCATCTTGTTTGCCAAGAAGAAAGATGGGACAATGCGCATGTGCATCGATTATAGAGACTTGAATAAAGCCACTATAAAGAATAAATACCCTTTGCCCAAGATCGACGACTTGTTTGATCAATTACAAGGGGCAAGCTATTTCTCTAAAATAGACTTGAGGTCTGGATACCACCACAAGAAGACATACCTAAGACTGCCTTCAGGACTAGGTATGGTCATTATGAATTTTTGGTAATGCCATTTGGATTAACCAACACACCTACAGTGTTCATGGACCTCATGAACAGGGTTTGTAAACCTTACCTCGATAAGTTTGTGATCATTTTTATTGACGATATCCTTATCTACTATAAGAATGAGGTAGAACATGAACAACACTTGAGAGCAGTCCTTGAATTGTTCAAGAAAGAAAAACTCTATGCAAAGTTCTCTAAGTGTGAATTTTGGATACGTGAGGTGCAATTCCTAGGCCACGTGATAAATGAACATGGAATACAAGTTGACCCTGCAAAGATCGAGGCCATCAAGAAATGGGATGTACCGAAGAATCCCACTGAAATCAGAAGATTTCTGGGGTTAGCGGGATACTATAGAAGGTTTATTCAAGACTTCTCAAAGATTGCAACACCATTAACCACACTAACCCAGAAAGCCTCTAAGTTTAATTGAGGACCTAAACAAGAAGAAGCCTTTAACACGTTAAAGTATAAGTTATGTAGCACCCCAATACTGTCACTTCCTGAGGGAACGAAAGATTTTATCGTCTACTGTGATGCATCTCACTATAGTATGGGATGTATACTCATGCAAAGAGGCAAACTGATTGCCTACGCCTCTAGACAGTTGAAGATTCATGAACGAAACTACACAACCTATGATTTGGAACTTGGTGCCATAGTGTTCGCATTGAAAATTTGGAGGCACTATCTTTACGGTACAAAGAGCACTATCTATAGTGAACATAAAAGTTTAAAACATATATTTGACCAGAAGGAGCTCAATATGCGTCAGAGACGATGGATGGAGTTATTAAGTGATTACGGTTGTGAGATCCAATACCATACAGGTAAGGCAAACATAGTAGCATATGCTCTAAGTAGAAAAGAGAAACCTCAACCAATAAGAATTCGTGCAACCAGAATAGAGGTTAAAACTAGTCTCTTAGATCAAGTTAAGAATATACAACAAGAAGCCTTAAAAGAGAATCATATTGTAAAAGAAAGAATGATTGGGAGACTGAAGCTACTGACAATGGGAAATGATAATATCCTTAGGTTTAACAATAGGATATGGGTTCCTAATTTTGGAGGACTGTAGGATACAATCTTAGAGGAAGCTCATAAGTCTAAGTATTCCATTCACCCTGGCAGTGACAAGATGTATAAGGATTTAAGGAGGGATTATTAGTGGCCAGGAATGAAGCGATCTATTGCCCATTATGTGGAAAAGTGCCTTACATGCCTTAAGGTGAAGGCAGAACATCAAAAACCCTCTGGATACTTGCAATAACCAGAGATTCGAGAATGGAAATGGGAGAAAATCACCATGGATTTTATCACGAAGCTCCCAAGGTCAAGTCACGATTATGATACGATTTGGGTAATAGTGGACAGACTGACCAAGTCTGCGCACTTCGTGCCAATTCGTGAGGACTATAAGATGAACAAGCTAGCACAAATTTACATCAAAGAAATAGTCTCACGACATGGGGTGCCTGTATCGATCATATCAGACAGAGATAGTCGTTTCACATCTAAATTCTGGCAAAGTTTCCAACAAGAGTTGGGAACCAAGCTTAATCTAAGCACTGCATATCATCCTCAGACGGATGGGCAGAGTGAACGGACTATTCAGACAGTAGAAGATATGCTTCGGGCTTGTGTAATTGATTTTGGTGGAAGTTGGGACACTCATCTACCACTCATCGAATTCGCCTACAATAATAGCTATCACGCCAGCATCAAAGCTGCACCTTATGAAGCTTTATATAGAAGAAGGTGCTGAACTCCTATCTGTTGGATGGAAGTAGGGGAAAGCCAACTATCAGGACCAGAAATCATTGTGGAGACCACAGAAAAGATCCAGCAAATAAAAGAAAGGATGAAAAGTGCTCAAGATCGACAAAAGAGTTATGCAGATCAGAGGCGTAAACCCCTAGAGTTCCAACTAGGGGATAAAGTAATGCTTAAGGTATCACCTCTGAAAGGAGTGATTCGGTTTGGAAAGAAGGGAAAGTTGAAACCCCGATACATTGGGCCGTTTGAAGTAAGAAGCAAAGTAGGACCAGTGGCTTATCGGCTAAAACTTCCTGAACAGCTGGCAGGAATACATAATACTTTTCATGTATCAAATTTAAGGAAGTGCCTAGTGGATGAAGCCCAACAAATACCCCTGGAAGACGTACAGGTTGACGACAAACTCAACTTCATTGAGGAACCACTACAAATCGAAGATAGGAAGGTTAAAAAGTTACGCAAGAAGGAAATCCCGTTAGTCAAAGTCAAGTGGAACGCACGTCATGGACCCAACTTTACATGGGAATTAGAAAACCTAATGAAAGATAAGTACCCTCATCTTTTTAAGTGATGACAAATTTCGAGGACGAAATTTTTGTAAGGAGGGAAGGATGTAATACCCCGAACCTTATACTGGTTATAAACGTATGAAATATGTAATTTATATTTCATATATTGTTAAACGAGTAAGATGATGATGTGAAAGGTGAAATATCTTGACAAGCCTTGGCTAGTATAGGAGACCGTTTAATATTAATAATTAAATATATATATATATATATATATATATATATATATATATATATATATATATTGACCTTACTCCGTTTTTAATGAAACTTAGGTTAAAACGAAGATAAAAATATGCTCGTTCTAATGACATATTCGTCGTTTTATAAAATGTCATATTTTAAAAGTTATACGAGAAAAACGAGTGAAACAGCTGGATTAATATATATAAGCAAGCAAGCTAGCAGGTCAAGCAGGCAGGTAGGCACGTCAATTGAATCCCAAAAGGGTTTTGAGGTGCTTGCTTGCTTACTTTAAATAAGAGTCTCAGTAGTTTGTTTAGGTACCAATTTATTTAACGGAAACGCTCTAGTTTAGAGAATCCCGGGTATACGATACCCCATTGGGTGTTGTTAATAGTCGTTTTTGGAGCACGAGTAGGAGCAGGAGTAGGGAAACTCTACATCAACGTGTCGTAGATAGTTTTAAGGTATGCTCCCATTTACATTTATGTTTAGTTATTTACTATTAAATTTTAGTAGTTAATAGGAGTATTATTATTAGTAGTAATATTATTATTAGTAGTAGTGGTAATGTTAGTATTATTTTTAGGTACTAGGGTTATTTTCAGCTGCGGGTATTGGCTAGCCTAGCCTTAGTTAAGCATAGACTGATCAACCATGCTTAAACAAGGCAGCACTAACCAATATCCAATCATGATAATGACTAGTTAGGTGTACCATTACCTAACCTAGGATTATATAATTGTGTCAGGACCTTGAGACAGAACCCGGTCGTACTAGCGGCTGTTAAGCAATTGCTAATCAGGTGAGTCATCATACTTGTCTTTTAAACTGTGATAGTATACTCGTCCATAACTGGTAATAATGAGAATGCTGCAGTATGCATGTGTCAGTAGGGATATTTGGGATCCTATTATGCTTAATGAGGTGTGTCACTCTGGGAAGGGTAATAAGGTGTTGTACCCACAGGCACTTCGTGCTTATAAGGTCCAGCGACACACACTCATACCTATGTGACGGCCGTAGGGGGACACAACTGGAGGACCAGTATGTCTCTTGTACGGTGGTTTGTGACAAGTCAAAGGTGACCTATAAGGTTTAATGAGGCCCAACCTGACTATAATGTGGTCACATGCCCATATTGTGTATGCATATAATGTAAACTGTGGTCTGTCTTTATAAAAATTGTATAGTATGAGCTCACCAGTATATATCTGACGTCGTTTTGAGTATACTTATCTCGGGTGGGTCATGAGGAAAGCTATGGAACTACTTGACAGTTGTGGAGTTTTAGAAGATCAAGGAGTTCTTAGTTGCCAAAAGTTTGTAAATAAATAAAGTGTTGTACTCAGACTATTATAAGTTTTAATGAAAGTTTAGTTTGTTTCCGCTGTAAGTGTATCAATTGTGCACAATCACCCGGGTTACGGGGTGGGTGTTACAGGTGGCTCGACATAAAAAAGAAGGAGGTTTGGGGCTTTGTAAATTAAAAGAAGTTAACATTTCTCTCTTGACGAAATGGGGATGGCGGTATAAGACGGAAGACAACAATCTTTGGAAGAAGGTGATCGATTCTCTTCACTCGAGTCGAGTCGAGTGGGGTGGGAATCCATTAATTTTAAAAAGACGTTTAGTGGTGCTTGGAGTAACATAGCGAAGGTCTTTATCAACTCCAAGGCGAGAGGGCAAACGTTAAGAAGCTTTCTTAAAGGAGAAATTAGAAACGGCGAAGACATCTCATTTTGGTTGGATCCGTGGGTCATTAACGAGCTGCTTAAGCTAAGATTTCCGGAGCTCTTCTCTTTAGAGGAGTGTAAAAAATGTAAAGTTGCGAATAGAATTACAGGTCAAGGGGAGGGGACGGTTTTTAATTGGGCTTGGAGGTCTTCGCCGGCTGTTTCGGACCTTGCGGACAATGTTCAGCAGCTGAGTTTGTTGTTGGCTGAAGTGCAGCTTACGGCTGAGAAGGACGTTTGGTCCTGGCAGGCTGGATCGAATGGTGTGTTCACCGTTAAGTCGGTCAAACGTCTCCTGTTTAGTGATTCAGATGCTGGTTCGGGATTCGTTATGGATTGGTGTCGTTGGGTCCCGTCAAAGTGTAATATACACGCATGGAGGATGGAGTTGAACAAGCCTCCAACTGGTGATGCTTTGAGAAGAAGGAACATTGTTATCGAAGATATTACTTGTCCGTTGTGCAATTCGGACGATGAATCGTGGAGCACGTTTTTATCAACTGTAGGGTGGCGGCGATCATTTGGAATGCGGTTAGCTCTTGGTGCAAGATTCCGCAAATTTATGTATTCTCGATTAAGGATTTGTTGTCGTTTCATGCTAACTTAAGAGTTTCGGAAAGAAAGAAGACGGCGGTGCAAGGTATAATTTTGATAGTATGTTGGAGCTTGTGGCGTGCGAGGAACAAGTTTAAATTTTCGAATTCTCCGGTTAAAATCGAGCGTATTTTGAGCGAAGCCAAGGCGTTGGGTCATCTTTGGTTTTCCAATAGATCTAAGTTCATATGAGTAGATTGGAAGGATTGGGCTTCTTTTGTAAATATGTAGTTTTTCTTGTTTGTTTTGTTTTGTCGGCCCGGTTTGGATCGGCGGTGTTTTAATGAAGTATACGTTTCAAAAAAAAAAAAAATCCACCCATGTTATGAATACTATAAATAGGCTTATGGCATGTGTATGTTTTCCACACAACTTTTTTTTAAATAAACAGGTGGTTTATTTGGACTACTTGTGATCGAGATGGCGTTAACAGGAACAATAATCGGCAAAGTAGAGATCAGCTCAGGTTCGAAGGTGATACATGATATTTTTAGGCACACACCGAGCGACATATCTTCCATTTGCCCTGATAAGATCCATGCATGTGATGTGCTCAGTGGTCGTAGAGGTGCTGTTGGATCCAAAATTATCTGGCACTTTACCCATGGTACGTTAATAGGCAAACTTGTCTTTATGCTTTTTCATTATTTTGTGATGCATTTCACATAATTTTTTATACTCAATGGGATAAAGCTGACATAAATGATTTGAACTTTATCTGTTATATATTTATATGTTGAAAATCTCGAGAACAATATAAATTTAGGGTGCTACTTTCTACACCCCCTCCTCTCACATACTTACAGGTGGGGCCTGCGTGGTACCGATAGTTTTCCTCTCACTAGGGGGGTGTGTATATATTTAACTAGTAGATGCCCCGCCCGCGTTGCGGGGCGATGCCTGAATAATAATCAACCAATTAAAAAAAGACTACTATAATTTTGCTAGGAAAAAAAAAAAACAAAAACGATGATAAAACCGTAATTTTGGGCTCAGGGCAAAACTGTAATTTTTCAGGACTAATGAGCTAGTGTTAGGCAACTCTTTGACATGAAAAAAAATTAAATCGAGTAAAACAATTAAAACAAAAAACCTTTATAGTTTTGCTAAAAAACTAAAACGATGGGAAAAACGTAATTTTTAACTGAGGTCCAAATCATAATTTTAATTCGGGGATAAATCGTAAACTAAATGGACCAACGGGGGAGTGCCAGGAAGTTGCCGGCACGACTGTAAATTTGCACTGGGGGCAAACTTGTAATGTCACCAGGAAAACAAACAAAAACGATGGGGAAAATGTAAATTTAAGTTGAGGGCAAAATCGTTACTTGGCTGTGAGAAAAAAAAACTAATGGAAAAAGTATAAATTTATACGGGCAAAATCGTAGTTTTTTAACCGAGGGAAAAATTGGAATTTTTAGCTGGGAGCAAAAGCGCAAATTTATTTTTAAGTGGGGGTAAAAACATAATTTTGAACTGATGGGAAAATCGTATTTTTAAGGGAAAAAAACTAATGGCAAAACTGTAAATTGAAACGGGGCAAAAGCGTAATTTTTAACCAGGGGAAAAATTGAAATATTTAGCTGGGAGCATAATTGTAAATTTATTTTAAGTGAGGGCAAAAACATAATTTTTAACTGATGGCAAAATCGTAATTTTAAAGGGGGATAAAATCGTAAATTTGTTAGGCCAATAGGGGAGTGTCAGGCAGCTGCCTGGCACTAATGAAGTAGCCGCACATTAACCCAATAAATGGCGAGAACTATTGCCTGGTCGGTGCCACTCTTGTGAATGTAGTAGTTGATAATGATAATTTTCAACATTTATTATACATAAGTTTTTATATATTTTGGGGATACAACAAAAAACTATCAGTTCAATATGTTTTGGAGATAAATCTTGAACATATTGAAGATTATTTGTATTGTAATTGGTTTATATAACAATTATAACAATGGTTAAAGCGGTTCTGGTAATTCTTGACATATTATTAGTTCTGAAATGAATATATATGTGTCTATATATATATGTAACCTTCAATTTTTTTGGTTTATACAACAAAAATATGCTTAATTACAACAAAAGATAAATTATTGAAAGCATGTAATATGAAATGCTTACATACAATAAAAAAATAGAATTAAGTTATATATTGTTTTACTAAAACCCAGTACACAACCGAGTTAATTAACACATGAACTCACTCCTTTTTGCGCTATTTTTTTCTGGTGATAAAGATGGAAAAAAGCAAAGTTTAACAGAGGTAATTGATGAAGTCGATGAGACAAACCACAAAATCGTGTTTAAAGTGTTAGAAGGAGAGCTCGTGGATGGGAAATACAAAGCATTCATAATAACATTTCATTGTGAACAAAAAGATGGTAAACAATGGGCCGTTTGGATCATAGATTTTGAGAGGCCGGATACAAGTGTACCTTATCCAACTTCTTTCATGGAATATCTATGTGATTATCTAAAAGAGATCGACGATCACAAGAGTTGTAACTAGAGCTTGAAGCTCTATTACTACGATAAAGGAATGCATCGTTGCGTATGCATGCATGTGTTTAGCCAATTAGCCATAAATGCATAAGGAATAAAACTGCATAATATTTGGAATGTGACATGTTACATATGTATGTAGTAATATGTGTATTATTTCGTGTTCCTAGTGCTTGTAATATGATCTATGAATGTTTGAAACTAAATGTGTGTTTATTATTTAAGAAATTCAATCTATATGAATGAGATGATTTAAATATTATTAATATCAAGGCTAGCGAGTAGCTAGAAGTGCAAAGAGAATATCATAAGCATTTACACATGCATGTAGCAAGTGAATATTATTAATTTCTCTTTGTATTATTGATTTTATGACTACATTTTGTTACATAATATTATATTCTAAACAATTGTTGAGTTTCTCTTCCTGATAACATTTTTTAATACCTGAAGCAATTATTAGAGTAGAACGTTCATTAAGTTAATGGTTATTTATTGTGTTTATTGTGTTGTTGTTGTGTTTACACATCATCATCATGATACCAACGAATTTTCATTGTAGATCTGGATGTGAATTGTAAAACGATGTTATCCATAAACCTAATAAGTAATAAACCTAATAAAGCTTACAAGTAATACGATGTTTTCCTTAAATCATTAAATTATATTCATCTCCCGTTTAAGTATCTAGTGTAACTTTCATAATTTATTGCTAACATATGTAGGGCATGTGAATTTGCTAGGGCATCTGTCCATTTTATTGTAACAAGGAAAGTTCTCACGTATGGAGATTCAGCCGATATCAGTTCAGCTTCTTACATTAGTAACAGGGCCGGCTGAATTGGATACGAGACCCAATCTAGGGCTTAGGGTCCCCAAAAAATAATGCTCCATTTTATAATAAATTGGTCCAAATGACGATGGCACCCAAATCACCATTGAGGATCAACTGGTCCCGCAGGTAACTAGGTTTAAGTATCTGGGGTCGTTTGTACAAAGAGATGGTGACATAGATAGTGATGTAACCCATCGCATACAGGCTGGCTGGTGTAGATGGAGGGCAGCCAGTCGGGTATTGTGCGATAGGAGGTTCCCAACTAAATTAAAGGGGAAATTTTACAGGGTAGCAGTCAGACCCGCTATGCTATATGGAACAGACTGTTGGGCTATCAAGAAGACACAAGTGCGCAAGATGGAGGTAGCAGAGATGAGGATGCTGAGGTGGATGTGTGGACACACGAGGTTAGACCGGATAAGAAATGAGGTTTTTAGGGAAAGATTAGGAGTGGCTAGTATATCGAAGAAGGTTAAAGAGGGGAGATTGAGATGGTTTGGGCATGTGAAGCGGAGGGAAACGACGGCACCAGTTAGAGTAGTGGAAACTCTTACTGTCGAGGGGAGGAGAGGAAGAGGCAGACCCAAACTGACATGGGATGAGCAGATTAGGCATGATTTAGTAGAGTTGCATCTTTCTGAGGACATGGTCCAAGATAGGACTGCGTGGAGGCATAGGATTAGGGTTAAGGACTTCTAGAAGATACTACAGTAAGGTCTTAGGTGTATTTTAAGGAGGTAAGTTTTTCCTAGTCTTTAAGGGACTTTTCCGGTGATTGCCTTCTTGTGTTTATGCCCAAATGATGTTGTATGCATGCTATTATACATGATTTACATTATATTGTGTCAACTCGGATCAATTTCTTGGTACGGGGACTTCTTATTTGTATATTCTTTCACTTGGTGTGTTGGTTTGTTGTGCGTTTTCGAGCCGAGGGTCTCTCTGGAAGCAGCCTCTTTATCCCTATGGATAGAGGCAAGGTCTGCCTACATCCCACCCTCCCCAGACCCTATAAGTAGCTTTGCTATTTGTGGGATTTACTGGGTATGGTTGTTGTCGTTGTTGTTGTTGTTGTTGTTATTGTTATTGTTATTGTGTTTATACATCATCATCATGATACCAACGAATTTTCATTGTAGATCTGGATGTGAATTGTAAAACGATGTTTTCCATAAACCTAATAAGTAATAAACCTAATAAAGCTTACAAGTAATACGATGTTTTCCTTAACTCATTAAATTATATTCATCTCCCGTTTAAGTATCTAGTGTAACTTTCATAATTTATTGCTAACATATGTAGGGCATGTGAATTTGCTAGGGCATCTGTCCATTTTATTGTAACAAGGAAAATGGAGATTCAGCTGATATCAGTTCAGCTTCTTACATTAGTAACAGGGCCGGCTGAATTGGATACGAGACCCAATCTAGGGCTTGGGGTCCCCAAAAAATAATGCTCCATTTTATAATAAAATAAATTACATATATTAATTTTAGTTTCTAAAAAATAGCGTATAATCTATCTTGAGAATTGGGAGCGGCAAAATTAGGCTATGGCCAACAAGATGGGTGCGATTTTTTTTGGAACGCAGTCAACTGCGACGTTATGGGCTTCCCAAGATTCAAATGGATTGCTATAATTAAGTTGTATCGCTTCTATCGATTGCAACAATTATGCTTCTATAGCACGGGTTCAATCGATTAAACTACTACAACAAATATTTGAATTCTGTGTATTTTTTTCTCGAATTATAAGAATATATTCACTTTATCATATGGAAGAAAGTGATAGAAGCTATCCACTCTTAACACAATTTGAAGATCGATAATGAAACTACTCGCTAAGCTATGTTGTCACTTTAGGGCAGATACAAGTACTGTTATAAAACCCGGTAACGATTGAACTTTGAGACCAAAATAATCAATTGTGAATCAATGACTAAGTTTATGATCACATTAATTAATCACTTTCAAATTTTCAAAAAATAAAAAGTAAACATAATTGTGATGATCACTAATTTGACTCAAAAAGTTTTAAAATTAAACAAAAATCCGGCGTTAATATATCAATTGCAAAATGATTTGGTAGCAAATCGGTGGAGCTTTCTTCGCCCCTCCGACGATACTTTCATCGATAACAAAGATCCTCCGTTGATTTGTCATATGTAGGTAACATTTCTTCATTATTATATCGGTAGAATTCATCGGTAATTATTGATAAATTCTTTAGGGGCTGTTTGCAACATTTGTATGGTTAAATGCTGAACCAGTAAGAGATCTGAACCATTAAGTTCTGAACCTGTAAGAGGTCTGAACCATTAAGAGCCTATATAATACTTAACCATTCAGAGCCAAATGTCTGACCAATTCAGATTAGAGGTCTTAACCATTCAGACTCTGTATAAATCTTAACCATTCAGACTCTGTATAAATCTTAACCATTCAGAGGCAAATGTCTGAACCATTCAGACATCTGCTAATGAAACAAACAGTCTGAACCATTAAGTGCTGAACTAGTAAGAGGTGAGAACCATTAAGAGACTTATTATAGAGGTAAACAAATAGCCCCTTAGCCACGCATTGTATTTATTAATATATATCGGTAGAACTCGTTCGTGACCCTCTTTTCGAAGTAAAAGGGAGTCTATTAATATGAGTTGAGTTATAATACAAAAGATTTAAAAGTAAGAAGGGTAAGAAGGCACCAGAGAGTAATTAAAAGAGTAATTTTGTCTACAAGAGGAAAGAGAATATGCACATGCAAGTCACATGCTATTTCCCCCTAACTTTTAAACGTTCGTAACTTTTTTATACATCATTTGTTTTAAAAAAAATTATACCATAAAATCGAGCGTTTTTTTATCTTTAATATGAGTACCATATTGTTATATTTTTCAAAAAAAATTCAAAAACCCAGTTGCATATTACACAATTGACATGATGTAAAACACAATGTAAATTAGATTAAAAGCACAATCAATGACAACAGATAAAGACACAATGGACAATATACTAAAACACAATGAACATAACGTATAACACAATGACGATAACATATAACACAATAAGAATTAGACTAAATAAAAACACAATTGATGACAACAGATAAAAGACACAATTAATGACATCAAATAAAAGACACAATGGAAAGCAGATGAAGACACAATGAAAAACAAACTAAAAACACAATACATAACAAACTAAAACACAATGAACAAGATAATAAAAAAATTGAACAAATTATTAAACCACAATGGACAACATATTAAAACACAATGAATAACATATTACAGAATGGATATGATGTAAAACACAATGTAAATTAGATTAAAAACACAATCAATGACAACAGATAAAGACACAATGGACAACATACTAAAATACAATGAACATAACGTATAACACAATGGCGATAACATATAACACAATAAGAATCAGACTAAATAAAAACACAATTGATGACAACAGATAAAAGACACAATTAATGACAGCAAATAAAAGACACAATGGAGAGCAGATGAAGACACAATGAAAAACAAACTAAAAACACAATACATAACAAACTAAAACACAATGAACAAGATAATAAAAAAATTGAACAAATTATTAAACCACAATGGACAACATATTAAAACACAATGAATAACATATTACACAATGGACATGATGTAAAACACAATGTAAATTAGAATAAAAACACAATCAATGACAACAGATAAAGACACAATGGACAACATACTAAAACACAATGACCATAACGTATAACACAATGGCGATAGCATATAACACAATAAGAATCAGACTAAATAAAAACACAATTGATGACAACAGATAAAAGACACAATTAATGACAACAGATAAAAGACACAATGGAGAGCAGGTGAAGACACAATGAAAAACAAACTAAAAACACAATACATAACAAACTAAAACACAATGAACAAGATAATAAAAAATTGAACAAATTATTAAAACACAATGGACAACATATTAAAACACAATGAATAACATATTAAACACAATGACCTGAACTAATAACACAATTTATAGAAAACCCAGATATAACAAAATCTTCATTGTGTCATATATTGTGTTATAGGTTTTTATAAAAACGCAATGGATAGAACCCAAATTAACATTATGTTATAGGTTTTGATAATAACACAATGTATAGAAACTCTACTGACCAAAATCTAGTTAAAAGACACAATGACTTGAACCTTTAACACAATGCCAAAAAACCCAGTAAAAATGAAATTTTTTATTTTATTTTTATATGATAATATGGTACTCATATTAAAGATAAAAAAACGCTCGTTATTATGGTGAAATTTTTTTTGAAAAAAATGTTGTATGAAAAAGTTATGAACGTTTTAAGTCGATGGGGGAATTGACATGTGCCTTGCATGTGGAGAGAGAAAATCCATAAATATAAGATTCCTTTTATGCCCTTCTATTATCTTCTTTTCCCTACAACCAATCTCAACCCTCCAAATCTAAGATCAATGGACTAGAATCCTTCTTACACTTCTTATTTATTTTATCCTTTGTATTTGATCCTAACCCCTATTAATATAAGCAAATTTAATTTTTAAGATAATTTATCTGAATCTTAATTCACAAGGAAAAATAAAAAGTGTCTTAACATTTCTTAGAAATTTTGGTTTTGATCATTTTCTCTTTTTAAATTTTATTAGGTTGATACATATTAATAAATTGCTATCAACACTAGAAGAACCAAGTGAAATGGTATGATCTTATAAGTCATAAACCCCTTGAATACAACATAAAATACACTATGGCCCGTGACTCTTTACTTTGTTGCGTTGTATCTATTTTTTAGAAAGTCATTAATTTAGACCATAACTACTATGGATTAGAAAGAAAAATAAAATAAAACTTTTCTAGCAAAAACTAAAATAAAATTACTATTACTATATATTATTATTACTATATGTTACTAAATGAATCGAAATAAATAGTGATTTAAATATTATAATAATATATAGTTTTTTTAATACTTTATTATTTTAATATTATAATAATAGTTATTTTCTTTACTTTTTAACTTCAATCATTTTTTAATATCAGGGGTTGGGATAAGCTTAGTGTCAACCGGTAACCAGTACTGGTATCGAAAATAACGGTATGGTCCTGTTCGGTATCAGTACATGAAGGTAAAAACCAACACTAATACAGAAAACGCCAAAAGTTGGTGCCGAATTGATATTTGGAAATCTTTTGGTTCGGGAAAGTCAGTGCGGCTACCCGGTATCATTTGCTCATCCCTGATCACGGTTACCGTACGAACAACGGCATTGTACAACTTTTTTTCTTGATTTTCTTCAACTTTTAATTTTTTTTCTTTTTTAGTTTCAGGGGTAGGGATGGGCTCGGTGCCAACCGATACAGAATCAATACTGATACCGAAAATACTGGTTACAGTACCGGTATATGAAGGTAAAAAACGGTAGTGAACCGGTACCAGGAACGCCAAAAGTCGGTACCGAATTGGTACTTAAGATCTTCCGGTTCGACAAATTTGGTACCGGTACCCAGAACAATTTGTTCATCTTTGACCACGGGTTTCATACGAACAACATCGTTACCATACAATATTTTTTGTTGATTTTCTTTCGGTTATCTTTTAGTGTTTTCTTCTACATTTTCTTTTTATTCTTGTCAGCACTTCTGTGCGCAACACGCTCGTGGTGATTTCAAAACACATGTAAAAACAAACTAAATAACAAAAGAGTTGCGGCGAACTTCTTTAAACCTAGTAAAATAAAGAGTTAATATAAATGTGAATAGTGGGTTTTCTGAGCAGGGACCTTTATTTCCAACCCTCACCAACACACAATAAATCCTCCCATGATGACACTATAAAAAGGCTTATGGCATATGTATAATTTCCACACACCTTTTTTTTAAAATAAACAAGTGGTTTATTTGGAATATATATAACTAGAGATCGATCGAGATGGCGTTAATAGGAACAATAATCGGCAAAGTAGAGATAAACTCAGGTGCGAAGGTGTTACATGATCTGTATAGGCACACACCGGACGACATATCCTCCATTTGCCCTGATAAGATTCATTCATGTGATCTGCTCAGTGGTACTAGAGGTGCTGTTGGATCCACCATTATCTGGCACTTTACCCAAGGTACTTACTGTCTCTATGCATGGTTTAATTTAGTTTTTGTTTTATGAATGATTTGAACTCTATTTGTTATATACGTATATATATGTTGAAGATCACTAGAACCAGATAAACATTTCTATATGGTATTTCAATGAAAATTGTAAATTGAAAAAACTGGTTTATCTTTCTATTAACGATTTCTTTATATTTATCTCATCACTTTTTTTTAAGTACAAAAATAAGCGGCATGCTATACATGTTGATATAGTGTATATGCATCTAGAAACAAAAACTATCAATTTTATGTCTGTTGATAAATCTTGAACATCTTAAGTTATGCATCTTCATTTCAGGCAAAAATAAGCCTCGGTAGGCTTATAGAACTTGTTATGTGAGCCGGGGAATACTTTTTATGCGGGTTGGGGCTATTAAGTGATTTGGAAAGTTTGAGATGTATAACAAATAGTGGGTTTGATTGCTTTAAATTGGATTTCTAACACGTTGATGTAAGATTGGGCTGTATATAAAATTTTGATAAGTTAGGCTAATAGTTTTGCAAAAAAATTAATTGGGTAGATTATCAATTAAAAGGTCGGTTTCATTATATTGAAACAACTAGTAAAACTCCTCGTGGGTTGCGACGAGAATTCAGTCGATAATCTTCTTGCTCCGACACACAATCTTCATCCTTTGCATAACCGATCGGCTCAATACTTAAAAATTAACCTAGCCCAACCTAAAACCTAAAAACTTATTGTCAATATTGATCCATAAAGACTAACCCAAATGTGAAATGCCCAATATTGATCCATTAACCAAATAAGTAATAACAACATCAAAAAACTAGTTTATATAATATAGGGTAAATTACTTTTTGAGTCCTTGTGTTTTAGTGGTTTTAACTAGTTGAGTTCAAAAGCAAAAAGTTTAACGACCTGAGTCCCTATAAGCATTTTCATTAACCATTTGAGTCATTTGGAGTCCAAATTTTAACCTTTTGAGTCCAATTTTTTGGACTCAAATCGTTATAAAATGAACAAAATTGGATTCAAAACATTATAAAATAAATGGCTAGGGACTCAGAGCGTTAAACTTTTTAATTTTGGACTCAAGTGGTTAAAACCACTAAAACACTGGGACTCAAAAAGTAATTTACTCTATAATATAATACAATTTGTTAGGGCCTAAGGGCTTCTTTTTGGCTCACCCAAGGCACTTGAATCCTTAGGACCGGACCTGCCCTGAATGTAGGTAAAATTTTCTCCGTTTACGAATGTACGACAAAAAAAGGGATACCCCTAACTTTTTCTTCTAGATCCGCCACTGATTGCATCGCATATGTATTGTAGTTGGTTTATGTAACAAATAGTAGCATGGTAAAGCGGTTCTCATGGTTTTCTACATAATATTGGTTATGAAATATGTGTGTATATATAGTTCTTATAGTTCTCGACATAAAATACAACCTAATTCACTCATTTTCTCTGCTTCTGTTTTTTGCTGTAAAAAGATGGAAAAAGGCAAAGTTTAAAGGAGATAATTGAAGAAGTTGACGAGACAAACCACAAAATTGTATTTAAAGTGTTAGAAGGAGAGCTTGTGGATGAGAAATACAAAGCATTCACAATAATATTTCATTGTGAACAAAAAGATGGTAAACAATGGGCCGTTTGGACCATCGAGTTTGAGAGGCTGGATAAAAGCATACCTTATCCTACTTCTTTCATGGAATATCTTTGCGATTATCTAAAAGAAATCGATGACCACAAGACCTGTAAATAGAGCCCGAAGCTCTATTACGACAATGAAGGAAGGAACCCACCCGTCTATGCGTACGCATGCATGTGTTTAGCCAATAAGCAATAAAATGTAAAAGGGAATAAATCTTTAGATTGTGATATGTATGTAATATGCGTACTTTGTGTTATCTCGTTTCCTAGTGCTTGTAATATGAACTTATGAATGTTTGAAACTAAATGTGTGTTTATTATTTAAAAAATTCAATCTATATGAATGAAATGATGTGTCTGTATATGGCTAGCGAGTAGTAGAATTGTGCAGAGGGAACATTATAAGTACTTACACATGCCTACATATAGCACTACATCAAAGATTTCAATTCTATGTATTGTTTTTCTCTCTTTATAAAAAATACGTTCACTTTATCGTAATACATTGTATTTATAAATGTATTAAAATTGTTCAAACTTGCAGAAGCGGACGAAAATAATATCTTGTAAAACTAACTCAGAAAATTTCAGAAAAGATGACCAGTAAGATTAATTTGTGAACCAAGTTTTGTCACACCAAAAACCTTCAGTGTAAATTTAATTAATTTCTTTAGTATACCCTAGTTGAAACAACAACCTGACTTGTATTTTGTTAAAAAATAAATAAATATTTTTTTTTGTGTGTGTGAAGATGCATGTCGGAAGACCGGACATGATTCCTTGGACGAACAAGACTCCACTCTTACGGACATCCGAATAAATGTCCGTTCCACATCAAGAACCTCCGAAGACGAACCCCCATTTAAGTGCGTCTGGACGGATGATGTCATCTCAGTTGACTACTATAAATACCCCATCAAGTACAAAGCTAAGTACGATTTTCTGAACCTTCGTCCTTACTTTCTCTCTCTACTTTCTCTCTCAACCAATACTTATCCTCACGCCGGAGGGTGGTCGCAGAGGGGCCCTCCCATCTCTGCGGCGAGCCTAACGGTTTTCTGTTTTGCAGGACTGTTCCTCAAGCCTTCCTATAAGATCCAAACCCTCGTTTACAGGCTCCGGCCTAACACGATTCTTTGGTTCTTCAGTGTGTGTGTGTGTGTGGGGCGGGGGGGGGGGGGGGGGACAAAGCTTATTTCATTCATACTTGCCAAGTTACATCAAAATAGAAGGTAGACGGGCAACAAGGTGCGCCGCCACCCCTTTCTGAATTGCACCCGACAACCGACCCACTTAAAGTTAGCCATATAAAATGGATTTATTCGAATTCAAGTTTCAAACAAGAATCGAATCGAATTTTGAATTGGGCACAAAATTCGAATCGTATAGATCAAATATTAATAATCGAATACGAATTCACGTAAAAAAATAAAATTCAATTCGATTAATTCGATTTTTTTTTTCTATTTGTTGAACACCTTTAACCATTAACACCAAGACTTTACCGAGTAAAAGGTTATACACAACATACAATATAGATCAATAGTGATACCCCCGCATTGAACGGGAAGAAGAAAAAAAACAGGAGGAGGAATTATATACCGAATCTGGGAGGAGAGAAATAGCCGTAGCCCGTAGGACACTACACACCTTTCTCAGCCCACATCTACGTGGCCCAATTAACACTCCAGCCCAGTTCAATTTAATTTAAGTACTTTTATATTTCAACTAAAGTTCTTCAAAGTGAAATAAGTGGTGATAAATTTTCAGTTTAAATGATTTTATTTGAATTAAAACTCTTTTAACTGAAATAAGTGGTAATTAATTTTCAGAATCATGTTTTGTTTGAATATGATAAAAACAATTATAAGTATACTGTAAAGATTTTTTAACATACAAAATATCTTAACGTGATAAGTGAAGGAGATATATTTTTTTTAAATTATTTTTCTTTACTACTTAAGATGGACATTTAATTGCAAAAAGTAAAAAAAAAAATTGTGATTTTATAATAGTAGAGTAATTTTGTAAAGTAATTATAATTACTCTACAAAAATACATATTGTAAAATCGTGATTTTTTTAAGGGAAAATCGCCAAAATGTCCAAGTTCTGGTCAAACCTTCCAAAATAGCCTGGTCAACCGTCTCGTGGAGACGTCTGAACTTAGGTGAGACGTCTTGACGGCTGTCCAACCACATCGTGCCACGTGTCCGACAAACATATCAGGTTACCTGGACGGCTGAGACGTCTTGGCTAAGACGTTTGAGACGGCTTAAGACGTTTCATAGTGGCTAGCCGTTAAGCTTCTATTTTGCATGGCTTGAGACGTTTGAGAGTGGCTTCGAGACGTTTTGAATGGCTTGAGACGTTTGAGAGTGGCTAGCCGTTAAGCTTATATTTTTTTTTTTAATATTTGATTGTAATGTTTTTTTTTTTCTTTTTTTAATATTTGATTCTAATTTTTTAAAACACTGAAAATATAAAAAAAAACCGGTCACATGGGGGGGGGGGGGATCGAACTCGGGGTGTTTCATTCAACAAACGACGTCGTGACCAGCCGGGCTAAGCCCTCATCCGTTGATATGTTAGACATATATTAAATATATAATAATTTGTTTTTGTAACCCGTTTATTTAGATTGTTTGTTAGACATATATTGAATGTTTTTTTTTTTAGTTTAGATTGTTTGTTATTATAAATATATATTTATTTATTTATTTTTTAATGTTTTATTTAATTGTTAAGACGTTTCACGGTTTTCAACGTCTCAGACGTTTGAGACGTTTGAGACGTTTCCCGATTTTCGAAGAAATTTTCAGGACGTTTTGAACCTGTTTTTAAGTCACAATTTTCCACCCTGTTATACACAATGTTTTCTTATTAACCATATTTTCTACAACATTGGTGTTTACAGCTTAAAAAAATGGGCAGACCCCCGGATTCAACAAATGGTTCTATGAAGTTATCTACAACTGTTCTAAGAAGTCATCTACAACGGACATAGATCTTCCCAGTTTTGGTGGGATCAGGTCTAATATCCCCTTCTACGTGCTCTGCGGGGTTGATCGGGTTCAAGAACTCATCTACAACGGACACGTGAAGGGTTAAACGGGTTGTTCAGGTAATGACGATTCTACCCGTTTTGGATGGTTAATAAGACTTTGGCTAACACAATGGGCTCTCACCAATGTGTTCGCCAAGTCTTGTAACATCACCCAGCGGGGGAACCGCTGAACCAAATTTGGAACAACCCGTTACATATCACCTAGGCCAAAAAAAATATGGGTTGATGGAACTTACCAGTTCACAACCCATAGTATTTTTTCCTAGGTGTTTTGATGCGAATTTCCGGAATCAACTTTCGGATGGGAAACCCCATTTTAAATTTATGGAAGTTGCGGTTTAGTGTATTGTAGTTCAAATGAAGTAGCGGTTTAGTGTATTATAGTTCAAAGAGATTATATTTGTATCAGTGTTATGTTATTCGGATTATGTACTTTGTATTAAATAATAACAAAGTTAAAAATTTTAGTATGTGACGTTTTAATTCTTAGTCAATCAGTATTATCAATGTGTTTAAAGATGTTATAAATTCAAGGCGTTTAAGACGTTTCAACATGTTAAAAATTCAAGACGTTTCAACCTTTCAACAGCCACTTCACCACCTATATATACCCCTAAATCTAAACATTCACACGGCGTTCTTGTTCTTCCACATCTTTGTTCATCTTTCTACACACAACCAGACATGGCTGCTCACGGGTGGACGGAAGTTGAGGATATAGCTTTGGTGGAGGCTTGGGAAGAGGTGTATGTCAATCCTCCTCGTCGAGGGCAGGGGGTCTATGGGTCCGGGTGCAACAATATTTTGCACAACTCCATGGTCCGAACCACGGTCGTACCGTTGATGCATTATCTTCACGGTTTCGGGTTATACGGTTGGAATGTAAGAAGTTCGAGAATTACTACAAGTCTGTGGAAAACTCATCCGAGGGCCTTAGCGAGGACGACATCAAGGCGGTTGCCCTTATCAACTTCCGCCACGATGAAGGACATGATTTCGAACATGTCTTGCAGTGGGAAACGATTAGGGTTTGGATTTAGATGTTTGTTTGTTTTTTTTTATCTTATTTGGTAATGTAATGTTTTTTTTTTCTTTAAGGAATGTAATGTTTTTTTTTTTGTTTTGTAAAAATTTGTCTTTTAAATTTAACGTTTAGTATGTTTTAAAAGTTAAACGTTAACATAATACAACTTGTCTTTTAAATTTAACGTTTAGTATGTTTAGGATGAGGGTTTAGCCCCATGTGACCGGTTTTAGGGTATTTTTTGTTGGTTAATGTCTTTGAGTTATTACTATTTAATATTAAAGTCTGTATATATATAATATATGTGCAGAATATTAACGGATGAGGGCTTAGCCCGACCGGTTACCACGTCGTTTGTTGAATTACACGTCCCGAGTTCGAATCCCCCATGTGACCGGTTTTTCGGTATTTTTTGGTTTTAATGTCTTTGAGTTATTACTATTTAATATTAAAGTCTGTATATATATAATATATGTGCAAATATGTGACCGGTTTTTAGGTATTTTTTTGTTTTAATGTTTTTGAGTTACACTTAAGTCCCTGTGTTTGTAAAACTGACGCAAACCGTCCCTAAATTAGTTAGTTAACCCAAAGTTAAAGAAATAAATGGATGGAGTTAAGCTAGTGTACTGAAATGGTTACGGAAATGAACCTAACGGGCTGAAAACGTTATGTTTGACAAACTTCAGGGATGAAAACATGAATATAACTCTTATAAAAGAAAAGAAATATCAACTTGGAACATTTGATTCAACATGTCCTCGTCTTCTACCTCTGGTCTAATTCGAAGACCACGACTTTTCAAGGTCGATTTGGATGGAAATGTGTACTGTCATCACGACATTCTTGCTGTTGTTCGGGTTGCTGGACTTAAAAGTCAAAGACATGGTGAAGAATTTTACGGGTGTTCTCACTGGCCTGTAAGTTGGATTTGTTTTTTTAGATAGTCAATTGCAATTACTTTATAGTTGCTGTGTTTTTGTAGAGAGGTGATTGCAAATTCTTCTTGTGGAAACAAGATGTTGATAATATGTTCCTTGAACGTTCATACGACACCTCAACTACAGTGACGTTTAAAGATATGAAGATAAAGAACCTAGAATTACAAAACCAGTTATTAATAGAGGAGAACAATAACTTGAAAGCAATGAGATGTGACCCAAAGATGAAGTCGAAGAAACTATATGTGCTAAGCTTTTTAATTGCAAGTGCAATATTGTTGTATTTGTGGAATTAGTATGTATTGCATCGCTATCCTATTTAGTGTTTGTAATTGAATTTGCAATATTGTTGTATTTGTGGAATTTGTAGGCAAATGTTTTGAACGGATTTGCAATTAGATAAAACGATAAAACATGTTTTTAATATAACATAAAAAACGATACAAGATAAAAAAAAAACCTAAAACGCTACTAAATATAATTTTTCAAGATTTCAAACACTGAAATGTGTTCAAAATCCTCGTCATAAATTATTGCGTAGTCTAGCAGGGTTCATTGATTACTGTTAACATTTAATGTTAAAGTCTTTATATTTAATATCAAATGAATAAATTAAAGACAAAATAAATTGAAAACAAGTATTTTATTGCATAAACTATCCAACGTTTGGACGGGGTAAACACCGCCAAAAATACAGTTTTTCTGCAATGAATTGTCTGTACGACAAAAAACTTTTACAAATGTCTCCAGTTATATTTATTGGTTTATCCGTAACCAGATGCTCCATAAGCATACACAGGTAGACTGCTTCATTCCCTGCGATTGTTGGGTTAGATAACACGTAGTTGTTATTGAGTTCGGCACCGATACATTTTTCTGGTTTTCCCGTTTTTTTCCAATATTGCAGATACACTAGTAATGCTCCTAAGTAAACTTTAACCTTCGTCAAACGGGGTAGAATAGCGTTTCTGTATTTATTGCCCACACAAACATCTTCGCACGGGTAGTACACCAAGTCCTGTGACGATAACTCTAGTCTAGCTAGGAGCCATTCGTTATTTTCTAACGGTAACGGAAATAAGATGTAATCCACCTCGAAGAAAGATGGAAATGGGTGTAATTTGCCGTTGGCATACTTAACAACGGTTTTTGGAGTACAATCTAACAACATTTCATAAAATTGTGGTGGAAGAATTGTCCACCGCAAGTTTAACAACGGTTTTTGGAGTAGAATCATTCTATTTCTCCAAGCCATTAGCCTTCCCACCCATCCTTCAATATGCTGTATAAGTTTTAATTTAAAATTAATTAAAAACGCGAAAAAAATTAGTAAAATTAATAAAAAAAAATTAAGAAGAATAATTAACTGTTGAGGTTAGGTAGCCGCCACAGCGAAAACCTAATAGAGTCCCCCAAAAATTTTTGTCCAACTCTATTGATCTTGTGAAAACTGCTGAATAACAGAACGACGCATCCCCATTTCTGTAGAATGTTTCCACATCTTTTGACCAGTTCTCACTTTCGTCGTCTGGAATTGCCCATGTACCAGCCCTGTGGAGGTGAAAACTTTCTCTATTGTGTACAAAGTGCATTTGGTTTGAATCATTTCGTTGTGGATCTTCAGAAGAACTTTCACCCTTGTTAGTTCTCCATCTTTTGAGAATCCAAGATGATGTTTTCTTTGCTGGTTGAGAGCAGTATACATCGTTTTTATTGTTTTCAGACATTTTTCGCGTGCTACTGAAATAGGGAAGAATTGTTATTGAGATCACGTTCCTATTTATTAAAAAAAATTTAAAAATATTTAATAAAAAATCATTTTTGCACGTCCCGAGGTATGCAAGACGTTTCAGCAGTTTTCAAGACGTTTCAGACGTTTTCAAGACGTCTCAGCAGTTTGCAAGACGTTTCAGCAATTTTCAAGACGTTTCAGACGTCTCACCCTAATCAAGACGGGTAAGCGTTTGCCACGTTGCATTTAAGACGTTTCAAAATTTTGAAGACGTTAAAGACGTTTGACTGTAATTTGAGACGTTTGACTTCCATTTTCAGACGTTTGGGACGTCCTGAGACGTTTCAGGAGGTCCTGAGACGTTTCCCGTGAACACGTCAGAGGTTTCATTTCGATATGCCCTTAGATGAACGACACGTGTGTCCCCGTTACCCATCGCTTGACACGTGTCCGGGAACACGTTTTGAGTAGGAGAGTGTGGGTTCATGTGTTTCATTACACAACTCCAAACGGCATTGGGACCACGTTCTTTCCTTTGGGGCCATCTTGAACAAAGATCCGAAGACCGTTGAAAGATCCGAAGAAAAACCCGACCCGCGTTGAAACCTGCGTTGAAACCACACGACATTCACGTTCCGAAGCATCACGTTTCTCGTTGACTCAAAATGGATCCAAATTACTACGGTTTCCCACGTCAAGAGCACATGCAACCTGAACATGACATGCAAGACGTTGGACGAAACGTTATCCCATCTGTAGCGGTGATATCTTATGTCTTTTCTTTCATTATTCTTAGTGTTTTAGTATTTTAGTATACTTACTATTCTTTTTTTTCTGTTTTTTTTTTTTTGTTACTTTACAAGGTCCAAAAGATCAAAGTTCGTCAATCATGGAATATAGTGAAGTATATAAACAATAGAATGACGGAGCATATTATATCAAAGATTAGGCAGACATGTTTTGGTCCGTATTTGGATATTAGGTGTGTCATGTGTGACAGTCTACTCTTACTAGGTGTTGCACAACTACAAGTGCATACACCTACACCCAGATTGGGGATTACATATCGCCTAGGCCAACAAACGCTAATGTTTTGCCCCAAACAATTTTGTCTAATAACGGGATTAAGGTTTGGGTCCAATAATTGGACGCCGATTGACCACCCTGAGTCATTTAAAAACCGTCATTTCTCGGGCCGAGAACGTATTAATTTCAAACGAATTAGAGATATGTTTGAAGGTCCCATGCAAGAATATAGCAAGGAAGATTGCGCAAGAATATGTTTACTGATGCTCTTGGGTCAAGGGTTTTTAGGGTTGCAGGATTCAAATGCAGTCGATATTAAATTGTTACACCTGGTGGATAATCTGAATGAGTTTAACCAATATCCATGGGGTAATTATTTTTGGGAGAGCACGTATACGAACGTGTATGATATGCACGTTCGTCAAAAGGAAGACACGAGGGGTTTTTCGTTAGATGGATTTGTTTGGCCGTTTAAGGTACCTGAAAAAACGTATATTATATTTTATATTTTAAGTGTAATGTTTGTCTTAACTTAATTTGTATACTAATAGTTGATAAATAATGCATTTACAGATGTGGATTCTGGAGGTATTTCCAGAATTTAAACAAAAGAGGGGGTATTTCGAATGTCAGACCATCCCGAGATTTTTAGGATGGAAAGAAGGACATAGGCTATTGAAGGTGAATGTTGATGGCATCTTAGCCAATGCGGTAAAGGTGAGTTTTTTATACTTTAAACTAACTATATTTTCATTCCGTTAACCGTATTAAACTAACTATAAAGGTGAGTTTGAACCTATTATAAAAAATTTTGAAAAACGATAAATTTTAGAAACTGTTTAAAATTTTCAACTTATATATTTAAAAAAACTGTTTAAATTATATATTTAAAAACTAAAAAAAATCAACTTATAAAATAAATTAGAAACTGTTTAAATTATATTATAACATTTTTTGTATAATATTTCGTTTTCAACATGTTAGATATCTGAATATAAACCCCTAATGGCTATACTACCAACTATGTTCGAGGCCGAGACTGAGTGGTATAGTTCAAGCTCGGATTATTTGGACCTTGAACGTCAAGTTTTTAATGCTGCTATGGCGACTGAATTACCCCCTCAAATTCATAATCCAATCGGCCTGAGTCAAAACTACGGCCAACCACAGAAGGACTTCATTGCCAGCTTGTTCGGCGATGATGAAGTTCAGGTGCCTCTAACGCACGGATTTTCACCGGAAATCCCGGTTCATACAAACCATGTTCCGTTAAAGACGGCTGAGTTTGAACGTGATGCTGGTCCCGGTCAGTGTTCATCGGGATTTTATTATGAAGAGCAGCTTGTCTCTAAATTTCAGTCAATGATGTTATCAAACAACCGGGCATTGACTGACATGATCAACTCGGAGTGGTCGCAGAAGATGTACTCAAACAACCGCGCCTTAACTGACATGTTGAAGTCGGAGTTGTTGCAAAGTTTTCGTATGGCTCCGGTATCAACTCCAAGCCACATACGAACACCGATGGACCAATCGCCAAAAGTATATTATAATGTAACCCATTTATTTTTTTATTTGCTTAAAAAAGTCTAAAAAATTAAATTTAGTTTAAAAATTTTTCTAACTATTTTTAATAATTTTTAGGCGGCAGCTGATTCCTTTTTGAATTTCAATAATCAAGATAATGAAGTGTATCATGTGTCTGCAATTCCAGAAAATGTTACCGAAGAAGCCGTAAGTTTGGCAAGCGTATATAATTTTTATAATCCATCTATGTTTTGTTAATTTAGTTCTTAAATAATGTAATTGTAGGATGAGGATGTGGAGATGATTAAACTGAGGCGGTCCGAAAGGCTTGTGAAGCCCGCCAAGGCTACGCTTTCACCATTTGTAGTTTACAAAAATCTCTGGCGGAAGCAAAAAAATATTTCAAATAATGAAGATCAATTAATTGAAAAGATAAAAAAATTGGGCACCAAGTAGCGGAGTTAGACAACTAACACTCACAGCAGGCGGCTATGTTGGTCCTGATTTCTGGGGGTCTTTGCTAGGCACTGAGGTGAATGGCTGGTTAAGCGATGAGGTACACTTGTTAATACTAAATATACTATAGTTTGGTATAAACTTTCGCTAAAATTGTCCAAACTTGTAACAGCATGTTTTTGCATGGATGCTACACATGTATAATTCAAGAGATCCATCCGCTCGTTGGTCCATTTTACCCCCATATTTTCAGATGCATTTGCAAACTCTGGATCAGAAATTCGCTTGTTATTTCAACGGGAAAGTAGAGCCTTTTCCTCGGATAACTAGCGTTGACGAGGTGTATGTACCGTTATTTATACCATCAATTCACTGGTTTTTAGGAGTTTTCAACCTCGTTAACGGGACCCTCACTATTTATGACAGGTAAAAATTTAATTTTAAACAGTGTTTATTTTATACTTTTAATCTCAAAAGTTATGACTTTTAAAATTAATGTTTGTTTTTTTTTTTAGCTTGATGGGTATGCGAGATTTGGATAAAGGAAGAACGGAAGTGGTTTGCCACATCAATTTTGTTTTTGACCATTGGCTTCGTGTGCATGGTTACTATGACAACAAACCTTTACCGTTCAAATTTCCGTTTCAAACAGAATATGCAAATGATGTGCCACAACAGTCAGGACCATTAGGGGACTGTGGGGTTTGGGTTTGTATATTTCTAGACCGGTTGATTAACAAAAAACCCCTAAATGATGGTGAAAAAACAAGCATAACGGCTTCAAGGATGAGGCGCCATATGTTGACACTTTTCTACGACTCGCTTATTCCTAAAGAATTAGTCAACGAGCTAGAAGAGGACGACCTCGAATTTATTCAATGATTTATATTAATTTAAATTATAAACATAACTATTTGTATTAAACTTATATTTTATATTATTTAATTTTTTTTTACTGTGAAAATGTGTGTATATATATGTGTGCCCTCACTATCTCAATAATGCCACACCAAATGTCTTACTCAAACATTCCACATTCTGTGCAACGCACCATTTGGATAAACAAAAAGGATGGGTTTGAACATTGGTCGCCAAATATTCTAGAGTTTTATTATGACGGCGATAATCCAACTTGCTACTCAACCTACATGGGTAAAACACCTCTCGGAAAAGAATGGTGGGGCGGATTACTTGGATTTTGTGGAAACGGATTTATTCAGGAAACGGTAACTTTGAAATACCTATTATGTTAATGATACGTTTATTAAACTTTTTTTTTGTCAAACATTTACCATATTTTTCTTAGCATATCAATGCCTGGTGCAACAAGCTTATGTATCAACGGGCGATGTCGTCAAATGATGATCGGTGGACAGTTCTCCCGCCTACTTTTTTTAACATGATAATAGAACAAAATAGAGAGGCCTACGGATATGGAGACGGTACAAAAGAATTTTTTCCTCCCATTTGGGAGGTTGATACGGTACATTGTCAAATATGATTATTCGGAATGTACACTTTTAAAAAAAAAAATTCCATTAAAATAATACCTTTTCCAATACTTATTTTCGTTTTAAATTTTTCCAGATTTACATGCCCGTAGCGCACAACGAAAACCACTGGTTACTTCTAAAAATAAATATGCGTTCGTTTAAAATATATGCTTATTTTCCCGTTAACTGTAACGTAAGTAACTGCGGAGAAGGATTTTGCATACACAGGAAAATACATCAAATTCTTTTAGAATTTGAATCTCCATTTGTATGGTTTCTGGGACGTATATCATACTGGCAACAATCAAGGAAAGATAGTGTACAAGCCTTAGAGTATTGGGGGGATGTTGTGTGGCCTGACCACGAAGCTCATATTGGTCGAAACTCAGGGGTTATCATATGTATGCTATTGGAAAATCTAGTTAACAACCGTTCATTAACATGGAACGAAGTAAACATGCAGGATGCTTGTGTCAGATATAGACGCTACATGGCTGATGAACTATACGCCGGGCGCTACACACCAAGTAATTTTTGATGGCTTGACGTACGGATTGTAAAATTTAATTCTTATATTAATTAAAAGTAGAATTTGTTACATGATTTTCATAAAATAAAACATAACAAAAATTATATTATTAAAATTCTGCTAAATTATAAGATGGAAAAATGTCATCCGTTGAACTCTGGGTTTCTGTCTCTTTCTCTTTTCCTTTGCCTGATGATTTTCGTGAACGAATCTGTGATTTCATTGGATCTAAACAAACGTCACGAACATGTCCGTATGTTCGGCAACGCGAACAATATACCGGAACAGGTTCTTCCCCACGAGACAAGATTCGGTTGTTTTCTTTTGGACGACCTGATTGACGTTTTGTAATATTTGGCGGTAATACACTGCCAAGGCCTTCTGGTATTACCCATTCAGACCTATGAGGCAGAGGATTAATCGATTCTTCATACGTTTTTTTGTATACTTCGTTTGAGTAACACGAGAAAGCATAATGACTACAGTCAGGTTCACCCAAAAATCTTGAAACAACAATCACATGCCCACAAGGTAAACCCGAAACTTGTCAGACACGACAGCTGCACGAACGATTCGAAAGATCAACTACACCCCTTTTCCCACCGTCATCAACAACAAAGTTGTTTACCCGGATGCCTGCAACAGTCCAGGTTCTAAACCCTTCGATTTTCTTTAAAATTTTCTTCTGTGCCCACTGAGTAAGTGAATGGCTCTCCTGCATGCCCTGCAATCGACGATCATAAAACCATTTTTGTACAGACTCGCGGAAAAATTCGATAAGTTGCGTTATCGGCATTTTACGCGAGAATCTAGACAAAGAGTTAATAGACTCCGCACTATTAGATGTCATATAGTGGTATCGATTGCCGGGACAATGAGCTCTTGCCCATCTACCACACCCAATATTTGTTAAAACCTGGCGTATTCGAGGAACAGCAAGACACAAAGCATTAAATGACTCGTTAAAGTCAGACATCCGATAAGATTTACACGTCTTCCACCATAGTGCCTCGTACTCTTTTTTTTTAGACGACGGCAAACGTAAATTCATCATTAAATGACGACAACACAGGCCGTGGTACACACGTGGAAACACATTCCTAACACCCACATGTATCGAATTCGCCCTATCCGAAATGATCGCCATATCTGCTATTTCACCAACACAATCTCTAAGCTTTGAGAGAAACCATGTCCAAGATTCACCATCCTCTGATTTTCCAATGCCATAAGCAAGCGGTAAAATCTGATTATTTCCATCCATGCCCACTGCTAAAAACAACGTCCCTTTAAATTCACCCTTTAGGTGTGCCGCGTCAATGATAACAACAGGTCTTAGATTAAACATAAAGCTACGAATCTGAAAATTAATGAAAATGAAATGAGACAAAAACCCATGTTACTTTAAAAAAAAATAAGAGAAAGTAGAAAATATAATGTATAATTTACCGCCGCCCCTAAACCAACAAAAACCATTTCAAAACGACTCTGCTCATCAACCAAGATGTGGGTAACGCTTCCAGGATTTGCAAGTTTCAAATTGTAACAATATATTGGTAGTTCCGCAAAAGAGTCTCGTGTAGTTCCTTGTAGTAGTTCAAGTGCATAGCTTTTACCACGCCAAGCTTGAAGGTTTGTTATCTCAACCTCGAACCTTTGTCTAAAATCTTTGACAATCTCTTTCGCTCGATATATCCTACCACTGTCTTTTAGTTGTTCCTTCAAAAAGTGACCCAAAACCTTTGGGTTAGCCTGACGAAAATGTGGGTGTGTTTGCGTCTTCGAACAGGTGTGACTATCGTTCATATGTTTAACAAACCATAAATTGCCACAAGGAATAGCATGAGCCTTAAATCGCCATTCACAACCATCACCCCTGCATGAAACTTCATACCGCGTCTTAGATGATCTATCAACTTTAAACTCGAAATGCTCTAACAAACATTTCTTTCCCAACTCGAGCTTCATCTCTTCTTTGTTATTGAATATATGACCGGCCTCGAACACTATAGATGAAGAACCTGATTGGTTGTGAGACGTTAAAGATTTTTCAGAATATTTTTCTAAATTTGGACACTCATCGTTTAAAACATCAAAACTTTCTTTTACTGGAATATTTAGATCTGGAGCTTTTAAATTGTTTAAACAAGACAAACCAGATGAACCAACATCAGACTCTTGAATAACATATAATTTATATAATTCAAAAGGATTCTGCATCGCCAGATCAAAAAAAAATCTAACATCTCGATCATTAATAATATCGATCGGATCAGTAAACGTAGACATCCGGTATGACAACCGTGTAATGTTTGGAGTATCACACATCTTAGAAACATAGTTTAAAAAACTATTATATGAATGATCTGTTTCAATTTCTAAACCACGTCTCCTTGAATCGACACCAGTAACATACTCAATGTTTCCGTTAATCAAATCCCACTTCCCCCAGTATAAACAACAAACTTGACCCTCATGTTGTGAGATAATCACCAAAAAACAATTTTTCTCTTAAAGTTCGTGTTTAAAATTAAGTGATCTATATAAATTCAAAAACAAACGTCTTGAAATTCATATAAAACGTCTTAAATTAATATTAAACGTCTTGAAATTCATATAAAACGTCTTAAATTAATATTAAACGTCTTGAAATGGTACAACGCGTCTCAAAAAAATAAATGAAAAAAAAATGGACAAAAAAATATGGACAAAAATGGCTCAAGCCAGCTAAAGAAACAAAAATGGCTCAAGCCGCCCAGACACGACTCAAGCCGAGGGGAAACGTCTCAAGCCGTATTGATTAACGGCTAGCCACTATGAAACGTCTTAAGCCGTCTCAAACGTCTTAGCCAAGACGTCTCAGCCGTCCAGGTAACCTGATATGTTTGTCGGACACGTGGCACGATGTGGTTGGACAGCCGTCAAGACGTCTCACCTAAGTTCAGACGTCTCCACGAGACGGTTGACCAGGCTATTTTGGAAGGTTTGACCAAAACTTGGACATTTTGGCGATTTTCCCTTTTTTTAATAGATTATGTGACTAAAATATGTGCTTAACAAGTAGGGAAAAATTCAAAAGAAAATAAAAATTCCCTCATTAACTTCTTACGTTAATGATACTTTGTATGTTAAGACCCATTTATACAATAACTCAAATGAATTTGAAACTAAATTAATATGTGTCGCTTGGTAAAGAGTTGGATTACTAAACTTCTAAACTTACAAAATTTAGTGATTGTTAAACGGTAATTAGCAGATGCAAAATAGATAGTTTCGATTTAATATTCTTTCATCGAATTAGTAAATAAGTCAAACATATTCTGAAAACCCAAATCTATATATATATATATAAACATGATAAATAAGGGCTTATGTGTCATGTTATGAGGGCTTGGAGAATGATGTGGCATCACCTAAGCCAATCTAGAAATTGGTTTTGGCTCCAAAATTCGGGTCATAAAAATTCGTGTATATGGGTTAACGCGGGATCCATTTCCTTTAATTTTGACCCGACTTCCATTTGTACGATATCTGTGTTTCTTTTCCAAAACCCTAGAGTGCCTCCATCTCCATTCTCCTCCTGTCGCTCTCCCTATTTTCCCGTTCCATTTTCACAACAAAAGAAAACCCTAATCGCAATGGGCGAACTTGGCCGAATCTTCGTCTACAACACTCTTGATGGTGGCGCAGGTATGCAGTATTTTCTGATCGAATTATAGTTTTCTGTCTTCTTAATCCACATTTTAAGATCATATTTGCTTTGATCTTGGATATCTACTGATTTTATCTGTTATATGATTTAGTATGTTTGTTCATTTTCAGTGATTTTAATGACGATATTTGTAGGGTAGATCTGGTTGTTTTTTGGGTTTGTTTTTAACGATTTGCGATATCTGTGGTTTGGTTTTTTTAAAAGCAATCTATGAACAATAGGGTTTCCGAATCATTCCTTAATTGTTCTTATTTTTATTTAGATTCAATATTTGCGATGTAGATGCTTTGCATTTTGAAAGAAATCTATAAACAAGGTGTGTAATATTGGGATTTAGTGATTTGTTGTATAAATTTATGATTATGGGCTGAATTGAGTCACACTTGCATTATCTCATTGTATTTAAAATTTTGCATACAAGGTGCTTGATGAAATGTCTGTGTGAAAGGTCTTCTAAAATTTTGCATACAAGGTGTAGACTTTTCAGCCGGTAAAAAAACACCGCAAACCAAATACATATTTGAAATTATTACCAGTTATTGTATCTAAATCTTTATGATTATATCAGTAAAGTAAAGTAGTTGAGACTTTGATAATATGCAACCCATTTTCAGATTATGCATCAAACAGGTAAGTATTACAACCGATTAATCCTTTTGTGGGTGTAAAATTTTATGAATCTACTTGAAATCGCTAATTTTGATGTGTAGCATTCTGTTCAATGGAGGTGTATATCCTAAATAAAGTTTTGGAATAGTGAAGAAATATGGACTGCGAAATAAAAGCTTCAGTCAAGCGATTTGTGGGTAGTCTGGATTGAAAGGTATAGTAAGTTAGTGTTATTTTTGGTCTTTCTTTTTTTGTTGATGTCGATTTAATAAGAGTTTCTGTAATGCTCTGGTTTCTTAGTTTATGGAAAGAGATTAAAGGTAGCTTCTGGTTTTTAGGTCGTTGGTATAAGAAGTGGCATTTTAAGGTATTCTTCTCTATTCAGTAATCTCCGGCTGTTATTTTACTCTTCTTTATGCATAGTAAATTCACTATTGTGATGCTATCCATTATTTACGGAAGATAAATAAAATGGACAAAAGATGTTAGTTGCCCATTCTCTAATGATTACAGCAGATGGGAATACTTTGAGGTTCATTATAATGTACCTGACTATTGGAATAGCTTTTTGGTTAGTTGTAGCATGTGGAGTAGGATTGATGTTTTGATCTTTTTGGATTTGCTTAGTTGTGGCATGTGGAGTAGGATTGATATTTTGATCATTTTCGTTTTTTGAATGCAAAGCCAGGACAGGGATGGGCAAGGAAAAATTGAAGTATATTGCATTTGATCGCTTTTTGTAGCATTATTCTGTCTATATGTTTAGAATTATATTGGGATATTGCAACAATGGTAATGGTTATACATGTGAACAAGTTAAATTCTTTGTGTTACAGTTTTATGATCAAGAACCTTTCTAATCATCACACGTGTCTTGATGCTGGTCCGTCCTGTTTCATATAGTGAACCTAGGAAGCATGGAAACATGTGTGTACTCCAAACCCAAAGACAAGCGTTTTGTAAGTTATTACACCTTTTTTTTGTCTTATATACTCATTAATATATCCTGATATATGCCTTTTTGTTTTATTTCAGTGTCTCCCGAAGGTGGTAGGAAAGGCTGACGTTGTCGTTTCTATGAACTTGTGCATCAGAAACTTGGAAGGTTTTGATGCCATCATGAATTGTAGAAAAGAGAAGCAGGGTTTGATTATAGGTATGCTGTGAATGGGTGTTCCGATTTCATGCGTCTGAACGCAATAAAAGTCGGTGATGTTTGCACGTTTGTTTTTCTCGATGATGAAGGTACGTTGGTCCTAACAAAAATATCCAAATAGCACCTCTCTTACCGCAAGACAAAGACTTTTGATCCATTACGAATACTTCTTTTGGGTTGGATATGTATAAGTTATAGTGGGTATCACCTATAACTGGTTGGTAATAGTTTAAATGGTTATTAGTTTCATCCAACTAACTATTTTTTTTTCTTTCTTTACGCTGATGGATCATCTAAATCAATGGCGGAAAGGACTGATGGTTTTGGGGGAATGTAAAAGGATTTGACTTCTCAACAAGTCTGATCATGAGGGAAATAAAGGAGGCCGGGGGTGTCGGGTTCGGACCAAGCTCATTTAAATGGGTAAACTGGTCCAGCAAAAGCAAACTACTTGCATGGAGGGCAGTCAACGGGAACATTCTAACAAAAGCAACCTGATTCGGAAGAGAATACAGGTTGCAGATGCGAACTGTTCATTGTGTAATTGTACGTTGGAGACCGCAGACCATTTACTTATGTGTTGTAGTTCTAGAGTTGATTGGGACCAGGTGTGTTTATGGGCTAAGGTTCGATCTAACCCATTTCTATGCTCTGTTAAAGAAGTGATAAGAGTATGTGACTGGGTTTGGGCCTTCGAAGGAGGGGTGGAAAGTGCTCGCGGTTATTGGTTTATCTACGATGTGAAGATTATGGCTTGCAAGGAATGATCGGGTGTTTAATCAAAAGACAACCTAAGTCTCCAGTCTAATTGTCATGTTAAACAAAATTTATTTTTATAGTTGTCCAATAGATAAAAAATAAGGTGCCGGGATTGGAGTTTGTGGGCAACTTTTAATTTGGGTGGGTAGGTAGCTAAGTATTTTTTTGAACTGTTGTGGTACTTGGTGTATCATAGTCTTATGATGTATTTTTGCCCAATTATATGCTTCTCAGGCTCAAAAAAATTACTTATATTAATTATTATTTATGATTAAGTATACTTAAAATCATACAAAAAGTATGACAAAAATAACTAAAGGGATAATGCCATTACAAAACGAGTGGTGTAGGGTAGGAATAATAGAAGTGTTTCTTCGTCGAAACCAAAGGATTCTGTTGAGGCATACTTTTTGTGTGATTTTAATTATGTATTAATCTAAAAGACGTTGATCATAATTTCTTTATTAATGTCATTCGTTGCAAATTCAAGTAACATATTTTAATATAATTTAAAAAAAACATAAATCAATAAAACATTTTGTATGGGTTTAGAAAACATTCTTATATTGAGATCTCAAATGAATTAGCTTTACATGAAAACTTTGAATACATGTAGAGGCAAAGTTGGGATACTTATGAAACCGAACTAATAATTTTGTGGTGGAGAAGAGAAAGAGGATACTAAAGAGGTTCAAAATGTTATTTATATACTTTTGTTTTTGTGAGTTAATTTCTCCTTAATTGTGTTTTAGGAGCCTTTGTATCAATAATTAATATCTCTTTAATGAATTAATATGTTTTTATTGTTAAACATTACACATTTTATATTAAACTAGAGGGTAGGCCCGTGCGATGCACGGCATGACCAACAGTTAGTGTCCTTCATTTTGTGGTGCATTCGGGAAAAATGTTTATGCATGGATAAAAGGTAATTAGCCAAAAGACAATGTAAGAGAAGCCATACAAAACGTCATAAGAGCTTGTACCATAAGCCGGCCACATAAGATTTAAGGCGTGCATAGCACATGAAACTTTGTTTGCGGAATGTGTTTAAGAACAAACATGTATGCCAAGTCTAAAAACATACATTACAGAAAAAAAAAACTTAAAGGAGTTCATAAAGCTTCCGGTTTTATTCAATAATTCACGAAATCTTCTGCCGCTAATGCATGCCCATGTAGTCGCCCTTCCCCTTAGTAGTTTCTTGTCTACAACAGGTTTAAGCAAGTAAACATAAGCAACGGCTTTGAGTTAGTCAAATCAAATATCTTAACATATGTGCACACATGACTCTCCATAGATGACTAACCCATAAAAATCATTGAGAGAACTCACTACCATATGAAAACCTTAAATCATATTACAATATGCTACAATAAATTAAATAAAACCAGACTAAAGTATATGATCAAATCCAAGCTAAAAAAGATTCAAAATTTGAGATCATTTTTGTATTATCTGATGAAGACTTGAATGCATTCAACAACTTCTATTAATCATACATGCCATGGCTCGCGATTCCATTTTCGGATTTAGAAACTAAAAAGGCATTGAACAAAAGATATGACATTGAGGGGATTCCATGCTTGGTGATGTCTGTCGTTAGTGACATGCAAAAATCGAAATAAACTAGGTAGCTAGAGTAAGTCGGATATCGAACCAGAGGATGATTGTGGAAAGTGTCGAATGAAAAGTATTAATTAATTACTACTGAATTGGAAAATCGGTGTGATTGATTATAAGAATTATCTAAATTAACAAATAAAATTGAGAAAAAGATTGAGTTGTAATAAACAATGATAAGGAAAGGTGATCACTCCGGGATTCAGATTGTGTGATTAACTAATAACTTAGCTGATTGTCATATTGGATACTATTGGTTAAACGATATAATTATCAACTACTCATGCAATGAATAATTATTCAACCAACAAAGTATAATCGGATTTAAACGTATTTATGTCTCTGTCTATCACACAGGATTCGTTTGTCAAACGAATTATAAAAACGCAAGTAAAGACCGTCTGTCACACGGTTACAATCCGAACTCAATACATAAAACAATAAACCAAATCAATAGTGTCTTACACAATCATTCACCCGAAGTGTCCATGAAATATTTAGCCGTTCATCTCGATTGATTGATCATCGAAAGCTCGAATCACGGTTGAAAACCCCTTCCCCTCTTCTGTCTGCCGTCGAAGTCTGATGATGTATGATGTCATTGTTTGTGAATTAATTCCCCCACAAAGATCTGCCGAGCCGCCAACCATCTCAAAAAGTCGGCCCACATGAATTGATGTTAAAGCCCATTTTAATATCCTTTTAACTTATGTTGCCGTCCAACAAAGTCAAGCCCTCACATGTGCGGCCCAATATGGTGCCACCAGTCCATCTCACAAAGCAGCCGTCAATTATATGTGTAGATGCGTGGGGCCAAGAGTCCAAAAAGAACCAACCTCCCTTCACGTGATCTCCTCTGATGATGTGATGATGTGATCATATTTTTAATAAAAATCTCTTTGAAAACCCAATCAACCCTCACGTGACTAGTTGAGTAGTTGCCTTCCTTTTTTCCAAAGTCTGCATGTGTGTGTCAATATGTATTTTGTTTTCTTTTTTTTTTCCCTTTAATTCTTTCCACCAAATTAAAATAACAGGTGCACTGCTTTTTTTTTTCTTATCAACCGTAGCCTACGATTATTACCGTAGGTTACGATCCACGAAGACTGTTGAAACCACATATTGCAGCCGTAGGTTACGCACATTATACCATAGGCTACGTATACAACCTGCTGGAACTTTTCATTCAACATATACATCATCTCGTGGCCTCATGTATAACTATATTATACTTTCCATTAATTACATACAAACCCCTGGACTTCATTCGTGTGCGTTCCTTACAACTCCAAGCTAGCATTCGGTCCGAAACCAATCCCGAACAACACCGTTTACTATGTTTATCTAATTCGACCGTTCCGCTTCATCTCTAACCACTTTAACTTCACCGAATTAAGCGTTTAACCTGAAAAATCATAATCTCGCGTAGTTATCACATTCAAAGTATATAAATACACAAAACGCAATAAAACACACAAGATAGCAATATTAACACTCGGTTTTGAACCTCTCCATCACATCCCCACACTTAACATTGATTGTCCTCAAGCAACCATTACAAACATTACTCACCTTATTAACAAATCACCACTGAATCCCTTACCGAATTAGCAATTTAAGGTCCCAAGTCATACCCGTTCCATAGACTGACACAATCAAGATTGACAATCTGACAATTAAGTGATACGCATTTAAAACAATTTAAGACTTGCCTAACTAAAACTAACATGCTTATGATGCTACACACATACCACACGCCCCTCACAATAATCACTCCTCTCGGTTCAATCAAGACTAGCGTGTAATGTGCTAGTATATATTTCACTCAAAACCAAATACACTACCTTGTAATCATAAGCTTGTATGGCAATCATACCTCCACTGAATCAAATAACGCAATACATATCAAAAGGACTTTTCGGGTTTTGGGTTAAGGGTAAAGGTAAGGAATATATTTTTGGGTTTTTATGTTTATTGGCGAACACAAACGAATATACCAAACCATGACAACTTATTCACCATAACTACTAACATTTTGGGTGATTTTCAACCCATTTATTTAGCACAAACATAACAATAATTTTTTTTCTATCTTTTTCTTTCTTTTTCTCTTTTCATATATTTTTTTTTAGCTTTTTTTTTTCAATAAATATCTAACACACAATTGTCATTCATGGTTGGTAATTCAGACAGGTCAAACAAGGTGTAACAAACGACAGGTAAAAGGCTCAACATGGTTAACTAAGGTGGGTGGATAAACAATCAACAAATAACACAATGGAAGGGATCCTAATGCCTTTATCATCTATGTGTATACATACGCTAAACCATAGTCTCGGCACGTATCAAACCACACAAGTTCTAACACAAAGCAACATATGGCCTACACTCAACAAGTGAACATTTATTGCAATTTCAACTAACATTCTAGTAGGCTCAAATATCTCACCGAACAAAAGGAATAAGGGTTACCGACACGTAGCATGTGTAATTTCTAAAGCATGTTACCCCTAGTTAGGCATCTCTTCTCAATTATTTTTTTTAAACTGTCAGAAATACTCTCATGAAACTTAAAGGGACAACCATGACTAGGGATCTAAGTTAGTTTAATATCAGCAAGAAACCCTTTAGCAATTGAAAATGTCGGTTTTCATGTAGTTTAAGCATACTTGAGAAACAATTTTTTTTTTAAATTTTTCAATTTTTTTCAATTTCAACCAATTCAAGCATTCGAGATCAATAATCTTACCAACCCTTTTCTCGAGTTACCGCATACCCACACTTGGGATACATTGTCCCCAATGTATGGTGCAATTTATAGTCTAAACTCGAGATATACCACCTAACAAACCATGAACGGCTAATACCTAGACGACTCAACACAAAGAAACCACTCCCGACACAAAATTTTCACACCACCAAGTACACAAAAACAAATAAAACACAGGATAGATAAACACATGGATCTGATCAGTAAATCAGCAGTGTCAGTAGTGATGCAGCTGCTGTGATTGGACAGAGACGTAAACTTCTCTTGGATTCTTTGATATCTCATCGGGGATGTTGCCAAACATCCCCACACTTGAATCATTGCATCCGTGAAGATTGAATTGTATAAACCTGTCAAAACACAACACACCAAACGAAACCAAAACAAAGTACAATACTCTACATCCTCGGGCTGCCTCCCGAGAGCGCTAAGTTTAAAGGTCTTCAGCCAGACCGTACCTGCTATGCGTTACGGTGGTCTCAATGCACACTTACCCAAAACATTTCCAACGAATGCCCGGAAATTTACATGCCATCTCCATAAACTCGTCTGTATAATTGGCATGTTCAGACTGCACTTGCGGGTTTCACTGATCCACTTCACGAGATATACACCGATGTCTTGTTGTTTCACACTTCTCATCTTCTTCCTCGAACCCTCTTCCCCACACTTATTAATTTGAATGATTGATATGGGGAGAGGTTCGGTACACACATTCATCTCATCAGACTGCTCTGCCTCCTCATCCTCACACACCATCTGATCCACTAGTGACTCTTCATCAGATAAAAGATTCATTGGTGTGGTATTATCCTCCACAACCTCCTCCTCCATGTGAGAATAATCTCTAATATCATCAAGTAATGGTGAGAGACGCTCTTCTATTTCTATCTTCATTTTTAACTTCTGACACTTGGAAACTAGGCAGCTGATTCGATCTTCATCAGAAAGGTTGGGTGCTAATAAATACTGCTCGAGTTTGGACAAACTCGCTTCCAACATAGCAAGCTTTTTCTCCTCCTCGGTCTGATAAGCATAGACACCCTCGGGCTCAGGATATTCCTCGGGATGATACTGTCGGTATCCTTGATACGGTGTTGAGATGTACGCATCCATCATTTTTTTATTCCAATACTCTGGATTTTCCAAATACACCGCGCACACATCATCATAAACAGAAGTATGATTATGACCGCAACAGAAACATTGTCCATCCGTCCTTGGTTCATAATAAGCATCCTCGTCCCGATCCCATCCGTCAGAGTAATAACCATCCTCCACCGTTGTATCAGAATCATAGAAATATGGTGGAGGGGAAGGATTACCATAGCAAGGCATCAGTGGTTCTTTCCATTTCGCTTTTTCCCGTCTAAATCGGGCCTCGTGGCAACCGATACACGGGTGAAGTGGTTCCCCGCACAAAATGCATGTAGAAGAGCCGCAAAATATAGTAAGATCTGTCATCCTGCACAAACACAGCTCAACTACCCACGTAAATCACGAACAAAAAAGATAACAAAATAAAAACAAAAATTCTTTTAGGGTTTTTTTTTTAACTCAAACTTAACACTAAACACTTTGCGCACGCCTCCCCGGCAACGGCGCCATTTTGATGTCTGTCGTTAGTGACATGCAAAAACCGAAATAAACTAGGTAGCTAGAGTAAGTCGGATATCGAACCAGAGGAGGATTGTGGAAAGTGTCGAATGAAAAGTATTAATTAATTACTACTGAATTGGAAAATCGGTGTGATTGATTATAAGAATTATCTAAATTAACAAATAAAATTGAGAAAAAGATTGAGTTGTAATAAACAATGATAAGGAAAGGTGATCACTCCGGGATTCAGATTGTGTGATTAACTAATAACTTAGCTGATTGTCATATTGGATACTATTGGTTAAACGATATAATTATCAACTACTCATGCAATGAATAATTATTCAACCAACAAAGTATAATCGGATTTAAACGTATTTATGTCTCTGTCTATCACACAGGATTCGTTTGTCAAACGAATTATAAAAACGCAAGTAAAGACCGTCTGTCACACGGTTACAATCCGAACTCAATACATAAAACAATAAACCAAATCAATAGTGTCTTACACAATCATTCACCCGAAGTGTCCATGAAATATTTAGCCGTTCATCTCGATTGATTGATCATCGAAAGCTCGAATCACGGTTGAAAACCCCTTCCCCTCTTCTGTCTGCCGTCGAAGTCTGATGATGTATGATGTCATTGTTTGTGAATTAATTCCCCCACAAAGATCTGCCGAGCCGCCAACCATCTCAAAAAGTCGGCCCACATGAATTGATGTTAAAGCCCATTTTAATATCCTTTTAACTTATGTTGCCGTCCAACAAAGTCAAGCCCTCACATGTGCGGCCCAATATGGTGCCACCAGTCCATCTCACAAAGCAGCCGTCAATTATATGTGTAGATGCGTGGGGAACCAACCTCCCTTCACGTGATCTCCTCTGATGATGTGATGATGTGATCATATTTTTAATAAAAATCTCTTTGAAAACCCAATCAACCCTCACGTGACTAGTTGAGTAGTTGCCTTCCTTTTTTCCAAAGTCTGCATGTGTGTGTCAATATGTATTTTGTTTTCTTTTTTTTTTCCCTTTAATTCTTTCCACCAAATTAAAATAACAGGTGCACTGCTTTTTTTTTTCTTATCAACCGTAGCCTACGATTATTACCGTAGGTTACGATCCACGAAGACTGTTGAAACCACATATTGCAGCCGTAGGTTACGCACATTATACCATAGGCTACGTATACAACCTGCTGGAACTTTTCATTCAACATATACATCATCTCGTGGCCTCATGTATAACTATATTATACTTTCCATTAATTACATACAAACCCCTGGACTTCATTCGTGTGCGTTCCTTACAACTCCAAGCTAGCATTCGGTCCGAAACCAATCCCGAACAACACCGTTTACTATGTTTATCTAATTCGACCGTTCCGCTTCATCTCTAACCACTTTAACTTCACCGAATTAAGCGTTTAACCTGAAAAATCATAATCTCGCGTAGTTATCACATTCAAAGTATATAAATACACAAAACGCAATAAAACACACAAGATAGCAATATTAACACTCGGTTTTGAACCTCTCCATCACTTGGTCATATTACAACCCCATGATGATGATGATCATGTGTTGCATGATGGAGTCGAGTTGATTTATCGTTACGGTGTCGATGTGTACCCTTTTACTAATGAGAGGTTGGATGAGTTGCTGAGGCAAGAGAAGGAGAAGCATGAACGGCAAACTTTGGTGAATCTGCTCACGAATCATGATAGAGATTTTGTTTTGGCTCATTCGGCATCTAAAGAGGTTAGTGTTTCACGAGATATTTCTTGCGTTTCGTCTTCTTTGCAATAATATAATTTAACTCACGAGTATTGCATGCATGATATGAACTTATACTATGGACGTTTCATACACTTAATTTAATACACATACAATAGAATCTCGATAATTAGATAAATGAATGAATAAACTCACCAAATTCATTAAAAAAAAACTAAGATATTAGAACTATATATTATAACACGTTTGCAGCTTATGTTAAATATCTTCTTAGACTCCAGGTATTCCACAAGAACTTTGACCATCACCCTAGATACGTTTGTACGTACGTGCATTACCTATGAAATTACAAATACAAAATATAAAATTAAGAAGTGTGGGAAATTACCATCGTATTCATATATGCAGCAACTGAAGTCGAAATCTTCACGAGCCAAAGAATCTAAATACGACGGTTGACATGAAAACTGAAACATGGTGACCCTGTTTTCAGTTCATCCCTCTAGAACAAATGGAAGTTGAACCTACATAGGTAGAGACATAATTCATGACCAATTTACTGCTAAAATAAGTAATGTATTTAATTGTAAACATCAACCTATACCATAAACATCAAGCCTTAAACTGATAAAACACCTCTAAATATTATCATCAATCTAAAAGCCTGTTCATTTGGTTTGATATTCCTTATATCAATTTATAAATAACAAAACCAATCACAACAAAAAAACAAAAACAAAATGTAGTATAAAAAACCTGATTCTCATCTATCTCCATCCATAAAAAAAAACCAAGGTTAACCAAACAACAATAGGAAACATTGTAATAATAAGCACCATATGCTAAAATTAATAATCAATCATACCCCTTGGATTCTATTACTATTAGCAGAGTATTTTGGTCCACTTGCCCTCTTTTTAGTAGTATGATAACCCAGCTTACTACCTATCAAAACCAAAAAATAAATCAATCAAACTCCTAAATAGATAAATCAATTTCATAAAATCACAAATCACAAAACCCAACAAATTATGTGCATAAAACCCTAGAAAGGTGGTTTGGGATGAGTAAGGAAGATTACCAGGGGTTATGAAAACCCTATGTTGATTGGACTTGGTGGAATAGGTGTGGCGTTTACGGTAAGTCAGTCGTTGCACCATTTTCCGGCCGGTGGTGAACACACACTCTCTCGACTGATTCACTGGAGGCTGGAGAGGAAGTTGGGATAAGATGTTTATATGAAGAGTGTTTATATATTCGGTTTCTTCATCTTCATCAATCGTGGAGTGTTGTGTATTAAAGTCAATCATGGGGGTGTTGTGTATTAAAAAGCATCATTAAATTCAACCCTTTCCAGTTCCAAGTATTAAAAAGCTTTGTAGGACATTCATGGAGAGAAGTGAATTTGGTCTCTTCCTTTTCATCTCCACTGACATAAATGTAGGTTTCATTAATATCCTAAATTCTTTTGAACTTTCATAACCTTTTCGATTACCATCATTATAGAGCACTAATTTAACATTTAACAATAGTGAATACATTTCATTTATTTATTTATTTATATTAAGTATTGCATTTAAAACTTCATAAATGTTGATTTTAAAATAGAACATGCAACTAAATTTTAGATTATATATAGATTTACAAGAGCTCCTTGAGAGGCTTCATCAGTTGAATGGCATAACAAGAGCTCCTTGAGAGGCTTCATCAGCTGTAACTATGTCAAAGTTACCAACTTATAGTTTATATATTTCTTTCTAAAACTTTTTACATTATTCTTTTATATTTTCTCTTCATATTTATTTTACTTTTAAAATTATTTTCCATTAGCGCTATATTATCAAATCACATACTAATGCATGAAAAGTGGAAATTTAATGTGCTAAATTTATTGTTGCATGTTGTTGTCCAAAATGCAAGTTCTAAGAAAAATAAGACATGAATGAGGGAGATTTTATTGTTTTCCAATATCTCTATAACTTTTTTTTAAAATATACTTCATTAAAACAAACATTCGACCCAAACGGGCAAAAGGCCAAACAAACAAAAGCACCCCCGACCCAAACTGGCAAAGGGCAACAAATTACAACATGTACATCGGGTATTTACACCAGTCCGCCCAAATAATATAATTACAGGAAGTTCGATTCTTAACCCACGCAAAACCTCTAGATTTTACCTCCCTAAAGATGTCACCCGGACTACATTTCCTCTGGTTAAAAGTTGATGAACTGAATGATTCAATGCGAATGAGCAGTTGTGTAGTGTTGACGAATCTTAGGTGTTCATTAAACCTGCTACCAAACGCTTTGTAATATTAATTTTTAAAAATATATAAAGAGTTGTGTTTAATAAATGCCACCAAACGCTTTATAATATTCATTTTTAAAAATATATATACACTTGTGTTTAATAAAATTTAGATATGTGCAATTTTAACTTATATGTTGCAATATCTTCATTTTCCTAAATCTAAATGAACATCGTCTTTTTAATTGCATATATCTTTGTTTAATTTAAAGATACACTTTAAAGGAAGATTCACGTAACCGTCATATTTGTTAGTAACAAATGATGTTGGTTTGGTTTCATAAGGCCTGAAGGTATACTTTAACCCTCCTTAACTCCACTTAAGGCTGTAGGGTGTAGGGGTGATAGTTTGTTGTCTGGTTGTTTTTGGATGTGGATTAGCACAATGCTAATCTGTTTTTTAATAAATTTTGATTTGTTGGCTGTTTAAAAAAGGAAATATATCTCAATTATCTTCTTTTAATGTGTTTAAAAGTTTTGTTGTGGAAAGTTTGATGTGGAAAGTTTTTGTTATGTTTTTTACTTAGGTCATGTATGGCTTCATGTGCAATTGTGTTAAATACTCGGTTTAGGTAGCATTGGGTCAGGTCAGGTTTGGTAATTGGGTGTCGGTTAAAAAAGGTAAAAACATAAGTGCCTTTATTTCTTTGGGATTATGGTAAAAAAGTGGTTTGGCTCAACTCATTTCTTCATAAGTGCGTTGGCTTAACCGGTACCGTATCGCATAGCATAGGGGTGCACATGTAAAGAAAAGGAAGGAGGCGACCCATAGAAAAAAAAAGTGTTATTTTACGGCAAATAACGTTTAAAAACATGTCTTTTAATTTCAACATTGGTACCGCATAGTATTGACACCAAATTTTAACTTATTTATTTAAACACTTAATAACGTTTGAAAACATGTATTTTAATTTATTTAATGACATAATTAGATTATAAATTGATTTTTTCTGTCCGGGAAGTTCCCGGGTTATAAATATTCACAACTACATGGTATATTTTTATTAATTAATATATATATAGATGTATATTTATTTTTTAGATATAAAGATTCACAACCCGGGAGTATTCCCGGGTGATAACCTAGTACAATTCTAAAATGGAATATAATTTGTACTACTACATTCATGTTTTTTATGTAGTGTTTTTTTAATTAACTAGATTTTTTACTATCGCCGCGTTGCGGCGACTGTCTTCTGTTGTTTAGTCTGTGTTTACATGTGTTTTGAAATCAATACAAGCGCGTTGTGCACGGAAGCCGTTGACAATAATATAGAAAAAAACACTAAAAGATGACAAAAAACAAATCAACGAAAAAAGTTGTATGGTAATAATGTTTTTCGTATGAAACCTGTGGTCAGAGATGAGCAAATGATACTGGGTACAGGTACCGAATATCCTGAACCGAAAGATCTGTAGTACCAATTCAACAAAACCTGAACCGAAAGATCTTAAGTGTGAAACCTGTGGTCAGAGATGAACAAATGTGTTTGTATTTTTGATACCAGTATCAGTTGACATAAACTTATCTAACTTAAAAAGTAAAGAAATAATAAAAATAACTAAAAAGCTATATTTATTATTATAACTTTTTACTACTTACTGTTTAAAACTTTGCTTTTTTAATATACTAGTTGATTTTCCGCCCGCGCGTTGCGGCGGGGACCCAATGTCTGCAAAACGCGCGTCAGCAACAGATACCGAATATCAAAACATAAATAAAAATGACGTGGTAAGGATGGTCACTCCGTCCTAAAAAAGAACGATTTTAAATAACCTAATATATAATAATAGGACACTCACACGTCCTACACGTTGAAAATTCGGTTGTTTTCAATTTAGTTATTACGGTGCTAACACGTTAAAATATGGATGAGCTCGGTACCGGTAACGACACCGAAAATACCGATCCGGAAAATCATCGAAATTAGGTACCGGCACCGAAAATGCTCGGTACAATACGGTATGGTATTTGAAGGTAAAAATCAATAAATACAAGTATGGTGCTAGACCGGTGTCGAACCGAAAGTAACGATTCTGAAAACGCCAAAAGGTGGGTAGCAAATTGGTAACGAAAATGATTTGGTAATAGTAAATTTGGTACCGATACGATACCGGTTTGATTATAGAATTTGATACGATTTGCTCATCAATAATTTAAATATCCAAGTTAATTTTACATGCTACAATTCATTAATTACAGAAAAAAGACAAAAAAGAAAGCAAAATAAGTTGTTGTGTATATAAAAACTCATTAAAACGAAATACAGTTTACGTACTGTGTGTATGAAAAGTAATCTAAACGGTGCAATTACTTGCATTGCTACGTTGCTACATGATTTGATGAGCTCGGTACGAACCGGTACCGAAAATACCGTTACCGAAATCTCAAAAAGTGTGTACCGGTACCGAATATACATGGTACGCTACGGTACGGCTCGGTACCCGTCGGTACTGGTACGGCACCGGTATTTGAGGGTAAAAATCGGTGAATACCGGTGTCAAACCGGTACCGAAAATACACCCGATTTTGTAAAAACGGGTACCGGTACCGGTACCCAATACTATTCTCAAAAAGTGTGTACAGGTACCGAATATACATGGTACGGTACAGTACGGCTCGGTACTGGTACGACACCGGTATTTGAGGGTAAAAATCGGTGAATACCGGTGCCGAACCGGTACCGAAAATACACCCGATTTGGTAAAAGCGGGTACCGATACCTAATACTATTTGTTCATCCCAATGAAGTTACTATTCATTAAGTTGTAAAATTAATATATAGGTAATATATAGGTAATAGAAGAATGTCATGCTATTTTTTATTTTTATTTTAATGAAATAGTAACTTATTTAATATTTTGTATTAAATTATTTAAAAAATGAAGTTTTAAAGCAATTCAAGGGTGTACCTATTGGCACACCCATTTCACTATATACACACCTAAAAAGGTATTTTTTGTCTTTATATGCACACCCTGCAGTGTCGAACTGTGGTCAAAACGTGGCGTTTTGGTCCGGTTAATCAGAAAAAGACTGACGGGTGTCTGACGGGTCTGTTGACCGGACCAAAACGCCGAGCTTTGGCCGAGTTTTGGTCCTGTCAACCAGACAAAAGACTGACACCCGATCTGGTTGAAATGACCAAAACGCTGCCAAAGCTCGGCGTTTTGGTCCGGTCAACAGACCCGTCAGTCTTTGTCTGGTTAACCGGACCAAAACGCCGCGTTTTGGCCACAGTTCGACACTGCAGGGTGTGCATATAAGGACAAAAACCACCTTTTTGGGTGACTATGAGATAGTTTGGCCCTTCAGGAAACTCCACTCCGCTTACTTAGAAGAGTCCAAGGGAAAAAATGAGGTGATGACAATCTGTGAATGATTGATTTTTTTATTATTATATTTTTGGTTATGAAAAATAAGGAGAGTTGAAAGACGGACTTTCTCCATCCTTATGGACTCTCTTTACCGTGAGTTCAAAGACATGCATGCCCATGCTGATGCCCATGCAACTATGAAGTGGTAAACAGATCTCCATCCATGGGCGTAGGATAATAGAGGCAGGAGGGGGCGGCCGACCCCCCGAACTTTTCATTCAGAAATGGAGAGTATGTAGTTTGCGTATAGAAATTTTTGGGTATATACGTTTTTGACCCCCTGGTTTATAGAAATATTTTGGTATATACGTTTTCGAACCCCCCGATCGAAAATCTCAAGCTTCGCAACTGTCTCCATCCTCTTTTAAGGCAATATAAAGAGTAAATTGCCATTTTAGCCCCTGAGGTTTATTCAAATTGTCATTTTAGTCCAAATAGTTTTTTTTTCTCCTCTTGGTCCCTGAGTTTTCTATTTTCTTGCCATTTTGATCACCAGGGGCGGACCTAGAGTGATAGAAGGGGTAACCTCCGTTGCCCCTTGACGCTCTGGTGACGCTCCGACATTAGTGTAAATTTTGAAAAAAATTGACGTTTTCTCGATTTCGTTACCCTTTTTTATTGAAACGTTACCCCTATGAGGATTTTCTAGATCCGCCACTGTTGATCACACCACCTAACTCCGTTTAAAAACACAGTTATAACCAAGGGTATTTTTGGTATTAAGAATACAAGGTTTATAAATTGCCATTTTGGTCCAATCCTCTCTACCTGCATTATTTCACTTTATTTACTTATTTTTAAATTTTATTCTTTAAATAAAGACACCCATATTTTTTTTTTGAACGGCCAACAAACTCAATCCCGAGTACTCTCGGGGCACCCACTGGACAAACGGAGTACTCCGAGAGTAACCCGAGTCCACCACCAATTCCGGGGAAAACCCGGTAACCCACCCGCCCGTAGGCACGACGGTGAAATTACCGGTAAAACCCGTTTGGCTCAAGGATCCAACTCAGGTTTCCCTGGGTCTCCTATCATTGCCCACCAATACCTCACTCTGCACCAAGTGGGAGTCAAACCTGCATCTCTCAAGAGAAATGCAAGCCCTCCACCACTTGATCTAGAGATCATTGGCAGACACCCATATTAAATAATCAAACCAACCATCTCTTATCCAAAACGTTGCCACCACCATTCCTCACCACAAACACCACCGCGACTACCGTGCACCACCACTCTCACTACCATTCCCCACCATAACCACCACCACCATTGCCATCACTGTGCACCTCCACTGCCACATCTATTCACCATCACAACAACCTACACAAACCACCTGTTTACCACCCAGTGGCGCAGCTTACAAGGGGCCGGGGGGGGACGTCCGCCCCCCGGGATTTTTCGCTCAGTAGTGTTATATATGTAGTTTTCGTATAGAAATTTGTGGGTATATAGGTTTTCACCCCCCCGGTTCTATAGAAATTTTTGGGTATTCTATAGAAATTTTTGGGTATATATGTTTTCACCCCCCCGGCCGAAAAATCCAAGCTTCGCCACTGTTACCACCTACCTCCACCACATTACCAGTGTCGTCTCCAACCTCTGCCATCCACTGGTTACCACCTTCGCAGTGACCTGAAGCGACAGTCACACCTTCGATTTAAAACACCGCCAGTCACATTCACGGAGGTGGCGGCGCTAGGGTTTCGACCGATCTACTTTTACATGTTCCAAATCCGGTAAAGTAAGGTGCGATCCGACCATCTAGTTCGGTATACTCTCAATTCCAGCAACTGAATATGGTGTTAATTGAAATTCTTGGTGGCTCATATGGTGATTCCGGGCAGTGTTGGTTGTGGCGATGGTGATAATGGTGGTGGTGGTTGGTGATGGTGGTGTGGTAGTGATGATGGTGGTGTTGTGATTTCTGCGAATGGTTCATGTAGTTATATATAAAGAAAACACCATTTAACGAATTGGGATTTCTGCCAAGGTTATGAACTGGTTTGTGCAGTGTTGGTGACTTGGTAACTTTGACAACGTTTTTTAATGGGTGTTTTCTGGTCTCTGTGGTTCATCTTGGGATGATTAGAGAGGAGAGAGAAAGAGAGGTGAGTGTGTTTTTTTATAACATTTATTTTTTTTCTTTTATTGTTTTTATTGTAAAATAAGTTTTGGACTAAAATGGTAAGTGGAAAAGTTTATAACGAAAATGCCAAAAATATCCCTGGTTAAAACTGAGGTTTTTAGATAGAGTTAGACAGTGTGATCAAAATGGCAAGAAAATAGAAAACTCAAGGACCCAGAGGAGAAAAAAAACTATTTGGACTAAAATGACAATTTGTGACAAACCTCAGGGACTAAAATGGTAATTTACTCTATTTTATATCTCCATTTCATATTTATACTTTCATTTCATATTTTTTTTTTTTTGGGTAAAGGGTTACCCCGGTCAAATAAAAGGTAGAATTCATTTCATATATTTATACCTAAATTTCATATATTTCTAAGCAAAAACTTTAGCTCAAATTTGGTTTTTGCTATTAACATCAATTAAATGAACCAAACAAAAAACCGTCAATCTAACCAAATAAACCCAAGTGATTAATCGAAAACCGATTGGTTAATAAAATAGACTAACCGATGACTTTGGTTTCGGGTTCGGTTGAGGATAATAACCAAACCAACCAAACTATGCACATCTCAATGAAATGGATTACCCGATTACTTCGCTTTTGATGTATATTTATCACAACGATGCTAAATAAATATTATATGAGTAAGAAAACTACAAAAAACGAGTATCACAATATGATGTGTCGCTCCCACCGCATCGTGCGGGCATTCTGTTAGTTATTGAGAAGTACATAAGATAATAAGTGAAAGATTACAAAATCGTTGCCCCCTTTTCTCATTCACATAATCAATATAAATAGTTACAAACCAATCTCCTCCTATTGAGGAGAGATATACATGACATAAATAACAGATATTTTCCTATTGTATGTAAATGTCTATTACACCCCCGCAGTCGAAGCTAGAGGAGGCCGAATGCTGAGACTGGACCGAAAATCATCAAATAGCACTTTTGGTAAACCCTTGGTGAATATGTCAGCGACTTGAAAACGTGTAGGTATGTGTAAAATCCGAACAGATCCGCGTTGAACCAGGTCGCGAACAAAATGAAGATCTAGTTCTCTGTGTTTGGTACGTTGATGCTGAACTGGGTTCCCGGACAGATAGATTGCACTAATATTATCGCAGTACACAAGACTGGCAGAGGCGAGAGGCTTGTGTAGTTCGAGTAATAGATTTCGAAGCCAACAAATTTCCGCAACCACATTAGCAACGCCCCGATATTCGGCCTCAGCACTAGACCGGGAGACAACCGATTGACGTTTGGATGACCAGGAGATGATGTTAGGGCCGAAATAAACACAATACCCGGATGTAGACCGCCGCGTATCCGGACACCCTGCCCAATCGGCATCACTGTAGGCCCGTAATGAGAAGTCTGTAGAAGCACCAATAGTTAAACCGTGAGACGAGGTGCCTTGAAGATACCGAATGACTCGTTTAAGAGCGTTCCAATGATCTAGTTTACGTGCATGCATGAACATACACACCTGTTGAACGGCATAGAAAATATCGGGTCTCGTGAAGGTTAAGTATTGAAGAGCGCCGGCAAGACTGCGATACAATGTAGGGTCGTCATAATCAGCATCCGAATCCGAACCAAGCTTGGGTTTGGTATCAACAGGTGTGGCGGCTGGTTTACACGAAGACATGCCAGCTCTCTCTATAATTTCTTTCGCGTTTGCTTGTTAAGAAAGAAACATCTTATTACCTTGCCTTTGAACATGAACACCCAAAAAATGACTCAGAGGCCCTAGATCCTTCATTGCAAATTCGGTGGCAAGACGAGACATAAGGTTAACCCGAAGAGAATCTGTCGACGTTGTGAGAATGATGTCATCGACATAGATAAGAAGATAGGCCGTATTTCCGTTGTGCTGATAAGTAAAAAGGGAATTACCGCATTTACTTTGTTGAAATCCCAAAGAGAGAACGAAATCTGTGAATCGTTGATACTAGGCCCGAGGAGCCTGTTTTAAACCATAAAGTGATTTCTGTAGCAGGCACACATGATCAGGATATTGCCTATGTCGAAACCCCATGGGTTGATACATGTAGACAGTCTCGTTGAGATTACCATGCAGAAATGCGTTGGTGACATCCAGTTGATGAATCGGCCATGAGTGTGACAAAGCAATAGATAAAACGGTACGTATCGTAGTCGGTTTGACAACCGGACTAAATGTCTCACCACAGTCTACCCCAATCTGTTGATTGCTCCCATCACAAACAAGACGAGCTTTATACCTTTCTAATGTACCGTCCGAGCGAAATTTGTGGCGAAAAAGCCACATGCTACGTAAAACATGCATATTAGGCTGCCTTGGAACTAACACCCAGGTCTTATTTTTAATAAGAGCATTAAATTCAGTGTTCATGGCATTATGCCATTCCGTGCTTGACAAGGCGTCTTTTGGGTTTTTGGGAATGGGTTCGATGCTGGAAGAATGGAGATTGAACATATGCTTGGGTTTATGTATACCATCCATAGAACGAGTACGAATGGTTCGAGTGGGTGGTGGGGGGTGGGGGGTGGGGGTTGGGGGTTGGGGGTGGGGGTGGTAAAGAAGTCGATGAGGAGGTCGGTTGAGAAGACGACTCAGAGGTAGGATGGGACGAGGAGTCAGATGGAGGAGTGGGAACATAATGGGTAATAGGTGAAAGATAACCGAAGGGGGAGTTGGATGTGGGGCTGTGAGGAGGTGAGAGTGGACAAAGGGTGTTTAGGCCGGTTGAATTGTGTGGGCCGAGGGGGTTAGTGGGTGGTGGGTTAGTGGGCGGTGGGTTAGTGGGGGATGGAGATTGGGCCGGTAGGGGGTTATGGGTGTGAGGAAGTGGGCCAAAAGGTGGAGAAATAATATGAGTGTGAGTAGGAAACTGTGGAGTGGAATTGACAGTAGATTGGGCCGAAGATGTAGACGTAGTGGTGTATGGGTTAGGGGGAAGGAGTGTTGATGTGATAAAGAGGATGTATGTGGTCAGAAAGAAAATCATAAGTGGATGGAGAAGGGGTGGGGTTATTAGCAAAAGGAAAAATAGATTCATCAAAGATGACATGTCTATTTATAAGGATTTTATGTGTATTGAGATCTAGGCATTTATAACCCCTATGATTAGGGGGTAGCCAAGGAAGACACATGGCATAGATCTATACTGGAGTTTGTGAATGTTGGTGTGAGGTATAAGAGGGTAGCATAGGCAACCAAATACCCGAAGGTGCGAGTATGAGGGGATATGTTGATATAGTTTTTGAGTGGGAGAAATGTGGGAAAGAACTTTGCTTGGTAAAATGTTATGAAGATAGGTTGCCACATCCAAGGCATGATGCCAATAGGTGTTTGGTAACGAGGAGTGAGCTAAAAGGGTGCGAATGATATTATTAATGGTTCGAATTTTTCTTTCGGCTTTACCGTTTTGAGAGGAGGTATAGTGGCAAGAGAAGCGAAATTGCATGCCATTTAATTTACAAAATTGGTGGAACATATTATTATTATATTCTGTTCCATTATCACATTGAAATTGTTTGAGTTTTCGTTCAAACTGAGTGTGGATCATATTATAAAATGTAGTAAAGGTGGGGAAAACATGAGATTTAGTGGTGAGAGGGTAAGTCCAAAGAAAGTTAGAGAAATCATCAAGAAACAGAATGTAATAACGATGACCCCCCGTACTAAGAACAGGGGAAGTCCAGAGATCACTGTGTATGATATCAAAAGGCATATTTGTAATATGATTAGAATCAACAAAAGGTAACCGAATATGTTTACCAAACACACAAGATTGACAAACATTGTTTTTCAAACTACCACAAGAAATTAAGCTAGAGTTTTTAAACGAATGTAATAAAGAAGATCCCGGATGACCGAGACGTTGATGCCATGTGTCTTGAGAAATAGCAGTGAGAGCGGTGGGAGATGTGATCTTGGTAACTTGGGATGGATCAAAAGTGTAGAGTCCTTCCGAGCTATTGCATCGTAGGATAGGGGTCCGAGTCTTGAGATCCTTCACCAAAAAACCATACGGGTCAAATTCAATAGATAATTTATTATCGGTTGTAAAACGACGAACGGAAAGCAAGTTTTTAATTAGGGACGGTGCGTAAAGGACATGGTTTAATTTGAATGGTGGGAGGGGAGGGGATAGGGTAAGATTGCCTTGTCCATGCACGGGAATGGTTTGACCATTTCCCACAATAATATGTTTATTAATGCTTTTATTAAAAATAGACGAGAGATGAGAGTTAGAAGACATGTGACCTGTGGCACCTGTGTCCATAGCCCAAGAAGGGTCGTTGAGTGACATGGCATGCATTGCGTGATTGAGATCCGTTGGCATGTGTTGAGCCGGTCTAGGGCCGAGTATGCCTGCCGAAGGTTGGTTGTTGGATCTGTTCATTGTGGGATAAGGACAAGGTGGCCCATTATTCCAAGAGGCCCAAGCTTGTGAAGGGGTGCTATGATTTGGGTCGGCCCATGGGGCAAAGAAAGGCCATGGGTAGTATGCGGCAGTGTTTGAATGAACTTGAGAGGAGAAGTTGCCGCCACCAAACTGAGAATATCCATTCCTGCCGCCACCGCCACGGGTGCCCCCTTGTCTGCCTCGACCCCGGCCGCGACCCCGGTCATAAGATTCCATGCGTTGTCCAGTGGGTTGATCAGACCTTTCTCGGCTGTCTTTTGGTGAAGTTTCAACCGATGCGGTGAGAGCCGCACCGGCCGACTGTGCGGCGTGACGAACTTGACTAAGTTTTCTGGATTCGGCCATGCATAATGGAGAGCGGGTGTCATAGAAATCAGGGAGCGGCTTCATCTGTTGAATAACAGAGGCTGTGTTCTCGTATTGCTCGGTAAGACCCGATAATAGTTGTAGAACAAGTTGTTCATCAGTAATAGGGGAACCCAGATTAGTCAACTGATCGAATATCACCTTAAGTGCTAGACAGTAGGCTGACATATTCGGGAACTGATCCAGGTGAGTGTTTGCAAATTTATTGTTGAGGTCGATCGTGCGAGTGGCCTTGTTATCTTGAAAAATATTTGCAATAGTAGTCCATGCGTCATAGGCGGTCGTATCAAGTTTAAGAACAGTGTGCAAAAGATCAGTGGATATGGTACTGTAAATCCACTGCAAGACTATGGAATCGAGACGCTCCCATGTCTCGGTCGGGGCGGGTTGTTCTTTATCTTTGTCTTTGTTCGAAACAGAAGAGGAGGATGATTCTGTGGCCGATTTTGGTTGAAGGTGATCGTACACAAGATGTGCTTTGCATTGTATTTTGAACATCTCCGACCAGGTAGTATAATGACCTGTTTCGATGTCCAGGGTAACAGGGATGAGGTTTTTGATGGAGGTGACAGTTACAGCGGGATGGGGAGAAGACGAAGACATGATGATGATGATGAAGACAGGAGTAAATCGGCGCTGGCAGAAGGTGAAGAGGAGGGAGGATCGACTAGGGATGTGATACCATGAAAGATTACAAAATCGTTGCCCCCTTTTCTCATTCACATAATCAATATAAATAGTTACAAACCAATCTCCTTCTATTGAGGAGAGATATACATGACATAAATAACAGATATTTTCCTATTGTATGTAAATGTCTATTAATAAGTACTGTGACACTGTTCAATTGTTATAAGGATATAGTGCTTGTTGTGATAATAATGAAAGAGGGTAATTAGTGCATGTGATTATTTGATCTAGCTAGTTACTTATGTTTTCATACTGAACTTAATCGTATGATTCAATTTATCTGGTTTATTTGTATCCTTAGTATTATAATTTTACATCCTAAACTTTTCATTAGACAAGAGATCCTGGAAATTTTATACACTGTTGTTGTTTTTCTACAAAGGATGTTAGTATATTTACCATTACCCATGCAACTGTGGGCTATATAATTTGGATGTTCACAAATATTAAAACTTGGATTGTTATATCACAAAGAAACCATGTTTCTAGATAACTGAAACGAGCTAGCTAGATATGTTAACAACATGTACCCGATTAACAAATATAGGAAGCTAAATTAATATCATAGTAAACCAATCATTTCTCTAATAAGCTATGATTCATTTCTATAATAAGCTATGATATATATAAAATTGAAAGAAAAAAAACACTCCTATAAACAAAGCCCTAATCTTCATTTTGGAAGTGTTTTTGGATTTGCTAAATTTGACTTTCGACCATGTCCATCTTTTTCCCTAAAAAGCACCTGCTAAATTAAATGGCAGTATAGATCACTATAGAGATTATAGAGTGTGTGTTGGTTTTAGGCTTTTTAGCAAAAAATGGTTCTTTCCTTTGACAGTAGCCAAAAGTATAGCAAACCTATTTAGTAAATAAACAACAAACTTGTCATACAAATCCCAGTTTTACCCCTCAATTAGGTCACAACAACCACCTACCCCATTATAATTCAAAGGATTAAACCGTCCTTACACACACTAACATTAAGTCAGTGTTATTTTTAGCTAAAACAATTGAGCCACATAAAGTAAAGCAATAAGTGAGAGCCATGTAATAGCATAGAATTTAATGCACAACACAATAAATTATTTGGCAGAAGCGTGGGTTCAGACAGAGGGAACAAGAAGTTAATAGAGATGTAAACACTCTAATCACTTGTACACTGTGCATTACAAGTAGTACACGGATCTTGACATTTCAACCGTAGAAAACGACTACAATGAAACAAGAACAGTAAATTCTCTCTCTGTCCCTCTTGACCATTTCTAGACTGTAAGCTCATTGCTGAAAAAGCTAAAAGCTTTGCTACCATTAACTCTAACTCAGATGAATAAAATAAAGAGAATGCACCCCTACCTATATGGTAGAAGGCCTATAGACCACATATAACAAATCGCACTTCTATACAGCTCGTATAAGCTTATACGATCACCGGTATAACATGTGATTTGATAAGGGGTGCATACGGAAACCTTTAACACTAACACATAAAATAAATAAATAAAAGTAATAAAAAAAAAAACAAATGAGAATCAACACTAGCAAAGCTCTATGAAAGATCAGTGTAACTTTAACCTAATTGTGAAGAGGGTTTGGACCTGTGTGAATTATTCTTTTATCTTCATCAAACACAATGGAACCTTCTTTTCCAGCTGCATGGAACTCATGTGGTTGTGTTGTTTTGAATAACATATCTTTCCGGCTAGAGGATACTGAACTCTGGTGGTTGTGACGATGGTGGTGGTGGTGGTGGCCGGATGACGGTGGCAAAAGAGTGAGAATAACTATGATGACCCAGATGATAAAAAGTTGAAAATTTGGATTGGAACCACTTCTTCTTCTTCCTCTAGTTGTTGTTGCTTTCATTGAAGAAATTTGAGCCATTGGAAAATGGTAAGAGTGAGTTCTTTGACTTGCACAAAGTAAGCGAAAATGGGCTTATTGTTAACTGTAAAGCTTCGTATATATGTTCTTCTCTTCCTTATCTTGTGGGTCTAAGTCACATGATCGTGACCCATGATTCCTGGAAGGCTGGAACCTTCTCATATATATCTCACTGAATCATTGGACTTTGAACCTTTTATTGACTTGGTTTAATAAATATGTTTTGGTCCCTTTAACTTCAATTGAATATCATTAACGTGGTTAGGAGTTATCCTAAAAACAGCAACTACATATTTTGGTGTTTGTATTTGTGGTGCTACCTACTATCAACAATTATAATATTATTTGTAAATCTTATTTGTTGATACTAGCCCCTAGCTAGTTTTATGGAATATATTTTACGTTGGCCATTAAAAAACAGCAACTATGTATATAAAATGGTTTCCTTGGATAATATATGGGATAAGTTAACTAATTGAAATGTCACATAATTTCATGAAAATATATTAAAACAAAGTGTTATCTATCATTTGAATATTAATCTAAGCAACACCAGAATCACGTACATGTAGATAAATAAAAATCTATCCAAAGTACCATGCAATATTGACAATCCAAATCAATTCATGTTCACTATAACAACCCTCCTAAAATATTTAGAACACCCCTATACGCCCTAAAATGCACCCCGTATACAAGAAATAGACACGGAATACTTTAAAATTTATAAAAATCAAATAAAAACAATTATTTAAGTCTCTCGCAGGGCGCGACAGACTGGTCTTGATCCTTCGCAGGGCGCGAGCACCTGGACACCAGGCCTCCTCCGGAGCTGCCACGTGTCCTCACTCGTGTTGAGCCTACCCCATGACTGGTCCAAGCTAGGCCACCCGACCTACGTCACGGGGCGCGAAGGCCCCTTGTGTTTCTTTCGTGGGCCGCGAGGAAGTGGCTGAACAACCCTATAAATAGGAACGATCGGCTTCAGTCGAAATCATTCAAAAATTTTAATTCTCTCTCTCTTTGATAGCAATTATAATTCCCGGGCATTATACCCACTAAAATAACGAAGTTCTGCCTCGATGTAAATATCATAACCCCCGGTCACGTATTAGATACGCTGCCCGGTTGATCTAGTGCTCCATAACGGCTGTCGAGACTCTGACCGACGTAGTCGTTAGAGTTTCTGTCTCGGGGAGAGTATAACTAATGTAAATTGGGTTATTATACTAACGTGTGTGCATTATTTAAATTTGATAGATTATAACCAGAAAGTCACAGGAAAAACCCTAAAGTAGCAAGGTGAGTAATCTCCTTTTTGTAAACCTTTTTCCAAACTATTTTTACAAAACCTTATATATTTTAAAATAATTAGCAGTGATTGAGTATTTATAATTCTTCAATTACTGGCAGTATGTTGGGGTTTTGTATACAAAATGTGGAACACGTGACCATTGTACAATGAGATGGCCAATGAGTAATATGACCCACCAGTCAGGATTGACAGTACTGAATAAGTAATTGTGTAGATATAAACATTGTAATCGCTCTCAATACTGTGAAATGATAAAATTTGTTTTGATTAAATTGGAATTCGCTCACCAGTATTTCCCACTGACATAATATTTTTAAACGCGTTTCAGGTAACAAAATGTGAAATCCAAATAGAAGCCAGCTGGACAACACTAAAGGCTTGGAAAAGTGGCTATAAAAGTTACCTAAATAAAGAAGATGTTTTTATTTAATAAAATAGGGTTTATCCCTATAAACATGTTTGTAATGGCAACTTGGGAATTTTCCATGCATTTAATATTATAAAAATGTGGTATTTTACTCTGATAAAATATTTCCTAACTACGGTCCTGATGTAAATTTCGCTGCCAAATTGATAAATATCGATACCACTGATACTGGTTCATTCGCGGTCGCCCGTTCCCAAGTGATTAGGGGTCGGGGGTTGCGACATTCACCATATCATAATCAAAACAAATAAGAAACTCCTTTGGGGCATTATTAACTTCATCATTACCATTGGCATTGTTATCTTTGTTCTTTTGATTACTGTAGGTGCTTTTTATTTCTCTTATTTTAGTTGTCCACAGAACCATGATCTTTGCGTAATAAAAGAAGTGTGCCTAGCAAACGTGATGTGTACGCCTAGGCCTCTAGCCTCGGCTCCCAATTGACCCTATCGCCTTGATGTGTCTCACATGTTCTGAAACATAGGATAAAGGTGGAGCACGAAGACGAGAAAAGAAGTGTAAAGCACAACTAAAGCTTAAATGATAGCATGCTGCAGCCCTCCTTACCAAGTTTTAGTCGTAATTGGCGCAGTAGTCCATTACAAGGTGCAATAGACTGTCTCACCACTTTAGTATCTTTATATGTTGGTACCATTCATCACTTTTTCCACCGCCTCTCTCCATTCTAGCGTCCATTACAAGGTGCAATAGACTGTCTCACCAGTTTAGTATCTTTATACATTGGTGCCATTCATCACTTTTTCCGCCACGTCTCTCCATTCTAGCTAAATAGGTGGTTACTGTATGAACATACTATGATTTACATGAAATTATTGCATATTCAGTAATGATAATTTATTTAAAGAAAAAATGTTAATAGTTTTAGGAGTTACACGGATAGTCCATGTGGTTTATCCAAAATAACACATTTAGGGTCTAAGGGTTCGAGTTGTAAGTTAAGGATTTATGGTTTCTGTTTTGAGGAAGTGGACTTTCAAAAATTAAGCCAACTAAACCAATAAATTGCTAATGTTGTTGGTCAAATGGGTGGGCAAGTTAGTGATGTTGGTCAAATGGGTGGGCAAGTTAGTGATGTTGATCAAATGTTTAGGAAGTGGACTTTCCAACATTCTAATTGGTTTTTTACCAAGTCAAGAATATGAAACAGTAAAAGAAAAATTCATTTTCCCAGACATATTCACTTTATAGTTGAGTACTACTGGTCCATATTATTATTTCGGGACCAAAATCAGCGAAAAAAATTGCCTAACCTTAATTTCATATCATAAGTTGTTATCCTTGCGTTATTCCTCATACCTGCATGTCAAAATAGGCTTGAGTCATAACAAATTATTTTTGTACAAAAACCAGCCGTGTCAAGTGTCCCGGAGCATATTTTGCCTAGAAAAGTAGACTTTATCATAAGTAATTAGTGTCAAAATAGATCAGTACTTTCTTTCAAAAATCCCATTTAAAAAAAAAAAAAGCAACTTATGACATTATTCCATATATAACTTAGTAAGTTTTTTGTGGGAACTTGTAACTTGTGCTTTGTGCATTTTTCAAAAAAAAAAACTTGATTTTTTATTTTTAATCCAAAGGATTTAACCTTTTGCAATTTTAACCCTATATAATTTGCTTTTTTAATTTTAACCCAAAACTTTTCATTATTTTCAATTTAACTTCACAACTTTTGTCACTTATAGTTTTTATCTTTCGCAAATTTTTATCTTACGTATAGTTCTAAATTTTTCGAGTTAATACGACGCAACGTACGAGTGTGCTTCAACTTTTTTATGTTTTGTTTCGAAATTTGCAAGTTAACACGGCGCAACGTGCATGTGTGGTTCAACGTTTTTACCTCTATTTTTTCATGTTTGACAGATTCTTCGCAACATGCAGATCCTAGGTCGAGTCAGTGTTGGTGGTTGATGACGGTTGTGTGACATTAGTACTATTTGACACCGTTTTACGCCCCGCCGCAACGCAGGGTGTGCTTTTGATGTTTTTCAAAGAAAAAATGGTTATGCGTATGGTTGTCGTAGCCTTGGCTTTGAGGGTTTTCCAAAAAAATAGATTTTTTTTTACTTTTCACCCAAAAGTATTTCATAAATTACTTTTAACCCAAAACTATTTGTTTTTTTTTTTACTTTTAACCTAGAACTTTTTATCTTTTGCAATCTATTCTCACAACTTTTTTTACTTTCAACTTTGGTCCTTTATAGTTTTCATTTTCCGTAAATTTTTCGCTTTATGTTTGGTTCTAAATTTTGTGACTTAACACATCGCAACGTGTGTCTTTGGTTTAACAATTTTACGTTTCATTCTAAATTTTGCGAGTTAACACGACGCAACGTGCGTGTGTGGGTGAACGTCTTTACATCGTCTATTTTTTCCCGTTTAACATAACGTGCGGGTCCTAGATCGACTTAGTTATAACTAAAGAATCCCCGCCGCATTGCGACGGGTCGCATTCCGACTTAAACTTTTTTTTAGACGAGTCAAGTTAAATATAATACGTTTTCGTTTAAAGAAACCATTTTTATGTGCATATTTTTATGTACGTTTTGGTATAAATTCAAGTTGTTCTATGTTTCGGCGTAAACTTTTTTGGGAAATGATTCACGTCAAATATAATATGTTTTCGTGCTTATTTTATGTATGTTTCGTAAAGTTTGTTTCGAACCGAGTGGAGTCAAATTATGGTTTCTTTTTCTTCCTTTTTTTTCAAAGCTCTAATTAATCCATTTCGATTACATGTGCATATTTTTCTTCATACCGTTACGTTTTTTATGTATGAGTTGGGTCACTTATAATACGTTGTGATCGTTCGATATGAATTTGTTTTACTTTACGTTTGATCCAATCACAATGCTTATACATGTTACATTGAGTTCAAGTGGATACGTCGAAATGTGTGCTTTCATATGGTTAATGCATCATATAATGTTTGGACTAATCCATTCAATGTTTACGATGTACCCGCGCCGCAACGCGGGCGGGTCTTAACCCTAGTTTTATACATTAAAATACAACTTGGGCAACTTTGAACCTTGTCCTTTTAAGCTAATACGTTAATATAAATTTCACATGATTGACCTATTAGAGATGTATGCACAACCCGAACTGATTCATTCATAACTAAATGAGCCGAAAATGCCACCACTAAATAAAACGTAAGATTAAGATAGACTTACAATCAACCATTGAAGAACTTTCTGAAAATCTATGCTCCTAAGTACTGCATGAGGTCAAGGTCATCGTCAAGCAGATAATCAAAATATTTATCCAGTGAAGTTGTTCCATTGATCCCACAATTAAACGGGCTATTAAATCCTCCATAATCTAGTGAGAAACTATGGATTGATGATTCAAAATGGTTATCAACTGCTCTCTCGTCCATTGTGAAAGCCATCTTTTTCAAGTTGTTGCAGACCATCAAAATGGTTATCAACTGCTCTCTCGTCCATTATGGTTTTCATTCTGGAACACCTTGACTTGTTGTTGTCCATCAATAGGAGGAGTACAAAGAGGATATGGAACCAGATTATGTAATTCAGAACTTTGTGAACCATGGTGGACCTTAGTTGGTTTATAATCAGGTTCTTAAACCAGTGGTTACAGTAACATGTCATCAGCAGGTATCAGAACATTAGTTCCAGTTTCAACCAATAGAGGTGTGGCCTTTGCCATTGTATGGCCATCCAATGTGCTTACTTGAATCGGGAAATTGGTTAACAATGTACCGCTTTAGTTTGTATCAGGCAGCGTACTTCGTGGCTCATATGATGTTATTTTTTGCTGAGGTGTCATTAAAGTCTCACGTTTCCTCTTCTTGTGAGATTTTGTTTACTTTTACCATTGACACGTGGTGCAGCAACATGATCTTTCGGTGAGACTGACGCTCGCCCATCTACAACACCTTCGACATCATAATCACTAGATAATGTCCTAGTTATCCCTGAATCACTATTATCACCGCTAGATTGTAGAACTAAAGATTCATCTCGGCTGAACACCGCTAACCATTCTGTAATCAATATGCATACCTGATCCCTCATCAATCGTGACACTTCGCGCAGAATATTTGCGCTCCATCTGATGACCATGTGCTGACATCTTGATCCTAAAATTCTACCTGCACACCAAGATATACAAGATCAGTACAATATATATTATAAAGAATATTACTGTTGGATCTGAGAGTTGGTGAGTTGTGTGTGTTTTTTATAAAACAGTTGCTAGATTAACAAGTAATCAAACAATCTAAGATAATAAACACATCATCATAAACACTGTTGGATTTACAAATGATTGTCAATGATTCATATGTCAATTACAATCAATTGTACAAAACTATACTCTCCTTCACCAGGCGAACTCTTTCTCTGTCTTAGGTTTTTATGCTTTTTCAGCTCCTATAGTTAGGTCACTGAAATGCAGAGTGAACTATATATAGAGAAGATAATTGCTGGTGACATCACCATGAAAACGACCATTAACAAGCCTATTAAATGTTTAACTACCAGCAATTGCGCAGATCTTTTGGACAGTTGAAGTAAACTAAAAGGAAACAAAACTCTTAGATGATATAATGTAAACAACATGGATTCCTAAACTACTGGTGCAAACCAGCACTTTAGGAATCCAGTACTTCTGGTCTTCATTTAACTTGTTGACTTGGTCTTTTGGTCTTCAGTCTTCATTGTGTTCACTTTGATTGTTGACTAGTTGACCAACACTTTGCATTCCAGCTCTTTGTACTTGTTTTCTTGTATCTTTAGGCAATAGTTCTTGAGACTAGTAGTTTGGGTGGTTGTTTGGATAACTTTCAAGGGAGGAAACATATGTACATTTGGCTTGTAATCTAACTTATTCCATCAGGCATGGAGATGGTTTTCCTTGGGTTTTAGCTTTCATCATCAGCAGATCTTACATAACTCAATAATTACCAAAATACTTCATCTCACTTACAATTTTCCTAAATTGAACAGAAACAATATCATCAGATTTCAAGTCAACTACATGTGGTAAAACTCAAAACACTTTCTTCAAAATCATCTAGGTGATTCCATCATAAAATTTGGTGGAAATGTTAAAAAAACTAATAAAAATCGATCTGAGACGTTTCATTGAATACGTATAATGCGTGAAACATCCTAACATATGTAGACCAAACACACCAAAGAAGTTAAAATGACGCGACTGTCAACATAAAATGACACAAACGTTGAACTTTTGAAGCAAAACCCAAAACTAATGCTCCCAATTTCCATATGTTTCGTTTCATGCTTCCAACAAAGCATTTTTTGTCTGATTAATAGGGAAAATCGATCCCCAAAGCACACATTTTCACTTCTTGTTGCTCCAACGATATAGACACATGCAATGGAAACGAAACCAAAATGAAACACCAAACAAACAAATAGGAATACAAAAGTAAAAGGTAATGAAAGGACTATGAACCGAAATGGAAAAGTGTGAAACTCACCAAAGCAGAGCAGATTGAAGCATAGAACGACCGACCCTTGATGTGTCTGATTTATATCTTTCTATAAAGTTATGCATGCTGGATCTGTGTTGTCTATCTTTAGGCTATATATCGATCGTTTGTCTAAGGTTGGATACTTAGTAGGTAAAGGAAAAACTTGTTTGAGGGTTGGTAAATCATATTGTAACACCTCATAAAATCGTGTCCAATAATGTATTGACACGTGTCCAATAATGTATTGACACGTGTCCAATAATGTATTGACACGTGTCCCTAATCCTAATTATGTCAAAAGTTTGTTAAGAGGGACTATTTTCGTCAAAAACGAAAACTTTGTTTATGGAAGGACTAAAAATGTCAACATGCTGATACTAAGCCTCTAAGTGACCGTATATTGTGTCTGTATTCTCATATGAGCCACTTGTTGGACGTGAGGAGCCGTTTACATAATTGTTCGAAAGTTGCGTAATTGTTTGAAGGTTTGCGCGACGAAGGGTTAAAAGTGTCAACATGTTAATTCTTACCTCTTAGTGACCTTTTAACAAACCAAGAGCTTCATGATGTTCGGTCATATTCTCGGGAATGCCTAATATTGGCCATGTAGGGCTTTTATGCCATTACGCGATAATATGCGCAAGTTCGCAAGTTGAGGGGTTAAAAGCGTCAACGTGTAAATTTATACTTTTGAGTGACCTTTTAACGAACCAAGAAGTTTATGATGCTTGGTTATACTCTTGGGTGTGCCTAACATTGGCTTAAGATGGCTTTCTATCTTAAAAACATTGATACGTGAGAGTTTGGAAGTGCAGGGGCCAAACATGACAACAAATGGAAGTTATTGTGCTGAACCCAACCCCATACGGACCGTATAGGTGGACCTCTATGGTCCGTAAGCTGATTACCAGCTTCGAAAATTTGTGTGCAGCCCAAGTATACTGCATTATCTCACATAATTCGAATCTAAGGGTTGTTGCTTGTATTGTACACCTGTTAGGACACCTGTAATCATCCTAAGAAGGCCTCTAACACCTGGAATGATCCTAGAAACCATTTAAACACTATATAAAGGTTTCATGTTCATTTGAAAAACTTGCTCATTTCCTAAAAATCTTCCTATCTTCTCTTGTGGGAGTTCCTGAGCAATTGGGAGCATACCCCTGAGTTCTCTTCAGTCCTTAGGACCACTTGTGAGTGTTCCTTTCGTGACTAGTTATTTTATTTGGCTTTTAAATTCGAAAAGTCAAGCGTTTACGATAAACGCTTTGACTTTTAGTTAGACCTTAAACGGCCAAGCCATTGTTCGGAACGAACGTGGCTACGTGATCGTAATTAGGTAGGTGTTAATCCCTCAAAAGGGCACCTCCTAAGAATCATGTTTGCTTGGTCAATTGACAAGTCAACGTATTAACATTTTAAAAAGTCAACGGGTCAGATTTTAAAATAATTGCGATCTGAGTTTAAAGTGTTCTAAAATATGTTTTATCACTTAAACAACTTGGTAATAATTATTAGAACATGTGTAAACTTGGTAATAAATAGATTTTATGTTAACTAAGAGATATAATAAAAAAGATGAAAATAAAAAAAATAGATTTTGTAAAATTAATTTAAACTTAAATAAAATTAGTTGTTAGTATACAAAGGTATTACATTGATAAAATTAAAAAGAATTGAAGGGTATTTTAGTCATTATATTGATAATTTTGGTGTTAATACCCAAAGGGGTTACAAAATTGAAATCATAAAACTAAACCTGTTAAAAAAAAGTTAGTACCTAAAGGAGAAATTAGATATAAAACACATGACTCATTTGTGTAATTAACTCTATAAAATTTTAAAGGAACTCTTTCGAATCCAATTACAACTCCCAATGGCGGAAGTATAGTATAATGAGTATAAGGAGGAATATCACGGGCTACGGCTCAATCACGTATTTATAGTGTAATTTTTATTTTTTGTATTTCGGTTTTATATAAAGGACATCCCTGAATAAATACGGGGAAACCCTAAAAAACAAGATACTTTAATTTATTAAAATTCTCAACTTTTTTAAGCCCAAACTTTTACAACACCAAACTTGTATAATAATTAGGCCCAAATGATAGAGTTAACCCAAATTAAGTATAGCATAATTGAAAGAGGCCCAAATGACAAACATAAACCAAGCCCCAAAACAAGAAAATATCCTTTTGTTTTGTGTATGGGTGGCAATGTAAGAAACAGAACGTCACAGAATTGCGATCATCTCAGACTCTTAGTGCCCCTGTTGCTACTCCGTTGACCTCTAATTTTTCGGATACCCATAAATTAATGAGCTAACTCCGACACTAACAACTCCAATTCCAATTTCAATTTCATTTCATTTCACGAAACAAACACTGTCTAACAAAACGGTTAGTATAAACTGTTTTCTAGTTATATTAACAAAAGTTAAAGAAAAATCCCAGTTATTAAAACAATAACATTCTACTATAACTTAAAAGGCTATGTCGGTGGGGTGACCCACCGGCATTGCCTTACACCCCCTAAACTTTTTCCATTTTGCGTTTCAAGCCCCTTAGCTTTGCTACTCCCCTAAACTTTTTCAATATTTCATTTCAAGCCCCTCAGCTTTGCTACGACCCTTCCACTTTTAGAGTAATCAATTTTAGTCCCTTATCTAACTTTACTATTCTTCTACTTTAACAATTGGCATTTTTAGCCCTTAGCTTTTTACTAATTCTACTATAACTTAAAAGGCTATGTCGGTGGGGTGACCCACCGGCATTGCCTTACACCCCCTAAACTTTTTCCATTTTGCGTTTCAAGCCCCTTAGCTTTGCTACTCCCCTAAACTTTTTCAATATTTCATTTCAAGCCCCTCAGCTTTGCTACGACCCCTCCACTTTTAGAGTAATCAATTTTAGTCCCTTATCTAACTTTACTATTCTTCTACTTTAACAATTGGCATTTTTAGCCCTTAGCTTTTTACTAATTTCTATACTACTTAATGTACAAAGTCGGTGAAATCACCCCTCTTTGACTTCCAAATTTTCCACTTTTAGCTTATAGTTTTGTAATTCATGTTTTTTGCATATAGAATTTTCCTTTTATTTACTCTCTACTTTTGTAACTTGCATTTTTTACCTATACTTTGGTAATTTACGTTTTTTTTCACATATGCTTTATACCGACCCCTCAACTTTTAAACTTTTCTTTTTACATTTTGACGTAAATTTGGTATACGTTTTCGGCCTTTATTTTGTATGTTTCCTACATATGAATCGGGTCACATATAATACGTTTTGACCTGATGGTATAAATTGGAGTTAGTCGAGTCGCATATAATACGTTATGATTGTACACTATAAACTCGATTTGCTTTACATTTTAATCCAATTACAACACATCTATAGGTTACATTGAGTTCAGTCGGATACTTCGAAACGCACATTATTATATGATTAACACATCACATAACGCTTGGACTAATCCGTTCGACGTTTGCGATGTACCCGCGCTCTTATTACTAGTTTCAATAAATAATTATGTTAGTGGGCCAATGAAAACGCCAACAACATTGACGTACCCTACATGAAAATTTTGGAAAGCAAAAGTGCCACGAATATGCGAAATTCCAATTCTTCTTCTTCGGAAGATTCGTGTTTTAATTCGCATCTGCCATTATTTCTGTCATCTAATACATACCCACATCAATCTTCTTATCCCACCAAAGATTTTCAGGTAACCCATCCTCTATATTTGCAAATATGCTCGTTATTGTTAATTTATTGTTCAAATGTATCAGGGTTTGTGTTTAATTAGAGTTTAATTATGAGATTTCAATTGGGTTTAAGCTTTAGGATTCATGCACGTAAAATGTTCGACGAAATGCTCCAATGAGTTTGGAATTAATAATTGTATGATATGTTGTAAAACTAAGGTTATAATTCATGGGTTTTTTTTCTCAGTTGTGTGTGCCTGCATCTTTATTGGCAATCAGTCTTTAAGGGTTGACTGATTGCCATTTGGGTGATGGGTCCAGAGAGTCAAGAACACACAAGTAGAACACTAGACCATATTCATGGAGTTCATGTGATTCAACATTCACCATTTGGATTAGAAGAAATCTCCCAAGATGGAACCTTTCAGCAGTCAACAAATGAACGGTTAACCGTAGGATTTAATCAACTCTTAAGAGTCCATACTATGCAGTGAGTAGCGCCTAACTTCATTTTGTTTTTATTAATATTCTTGATAAGTGTATGCATTGTCGCAGTTTTCTTATATCCTTTGTTGATGATAGGAGAGTGTGGCAGCAGAGACCAGCGTGTTTACGGCCCATCCATAGTTGTATACATGGTACTAACGAGTTATACAACATTGCGTGTTTTTTAATCACTTGTCGATGGACAATAAATTCTAACTTTTTTAATAAAAAAATTGTTGTAGGGGATAGACATCTTGGTGAGAGAATTGCAAATGTGCTTACTTCAATTCCTTTTATTGCTTGTGGTATCCAAGCTCCAAGGCATGATCTCTTTGTATTTCCCCAAAAATTATTAGTATGTTGGAACACGGATATGGATATAGGTAACGGGTCAAAATGGGTCCATGTCAATATAGTTTATTTTGTTTAAGTCTTGGTGGATTGACCCGAAACACTTTTTATCCAAAATTATCTGATTGTTTTAGTTAAAATTTATTATTATTGTTTACTAATAATCTAAGGTTTTAATTGAACTGGTTTATGAGGTTTTATGCATTAAAATACGACAATTAAACACTTAGTTTATATAACTAGAAATGAAATCATGTATTTTTCTATATGGTACTAAATTCATATATATATATATATATAAAGAGAGAGAGAGAGAGAAAGAGAGAAAGTATAATGTACAAAAGCCCTAATCCTACTTCACGTACGCGACAATCCTAACCGTCAGATCAGGGTTATTATCACGCATAGAACAGATTATCACGCATGGATCAGTGTTTTTGTGATTATCACGCATGGAGCAATAATCACGCATGTGTATAATGAAGAAAATAATCACGCATGGAGCAAATAATCACGCTTTTAACCCTGATCCTACGGTTACGATTGTCGCGTACGTGAAGTAGGATTACGCCTAATGTATGTTAACCGCTCTCTCTTTCTCTCTCTCTCTCTATATATATATATAATAGCAATAACAAGCGATGTAAGCTAATTTTAGAACTACATAAATACTAATCGTTTATCATCACGATATGCAGAAAGAATCTAAACTCCAAGCTTTACGCCAATTCATTAATTGGAGTAGGAATCACTTCAAGTTTGTACCATTCTTCTAAAGGGAGATTGCGAAAGTACTTACGATGGGCCGACTACACGATGATAGCTACAGCTACAGTGGTAAGTAATAATATATTTATTATTACATAAACATAAAATGTACAAGATTAATTGAAAATCTATTGCATACTTTCAGTGCTTATCAAGGGCTCTTAGAGACGAAAACCCAAAACTTCTGATGGCCGCATCTGCTTTGTGTCTTCCTATTCAACCACTCATTGTTTCACTTGTTCATACCGGGATGATGGAGGTATGCTATGCAGTATGAGCGGGTTGTGTAACGAGTCAGCCTGAAACATTTTTTTAATTACAAACTTATATACGTATTAGATAATAATTTCTGTGTTTTCTAGGTTGCGTTTGCAAGAAGAGCGGTGAAAGATCCGGATCTTAAACCCTTACATAACGTTCACAAATTGTCGGCACTTTTAGGTGGGGCGTTTTTCGTGGCTGATGATCTGTTTCCTGAAACACCGTATCTTCATGCTGGTTGGCATCTAGCAGCTGCTATAGGTGTTAGTGCTTGTAACAAGCTTCTAGAATAGCATAATCCAAATTTGTCGATATAACCCTCATTTTATCCACTTATCGGTGGATTGTAGAAGTCATCATTAAGTAAAAAATAAAGATCAAGTATCATCAATTTGATACTTGTGTCTTCATATAAGTAAAAGTAGGTTTGTGGGTATCTTTATGTTTAAAACCGCACTTGGATTGATTGTGGTTTAATGAATGACGTGTGGATCGACTTTTTAAATACGTCTTTGTTTTGGCAGTCTGGTTTTGTGTTAACTCGATCTTGGTTTTAAAAAGCATGCTACTTCTCGGTCAAAATTGGTAAAACTTAGGGATGTAAAACAAGCAAGGGGAGTGAAGAAATCATATAAGGTTTACTTGATAAAAGAAGTTGTTAATATGTAGAACAAGTGAAAGAGACGCAATCTATGGTTGTAAATAAAGCTTATTTGATTACATATAGAGTACTCTCTCATGTAAGTGATGCCCGTGACCTTAACGCTTTAGGTTGACCATTGAGTTGCTTCTCGTGGCATTTTCTACCTGATTTCGTTCTCAAATTACAACCAGCCAAACCCTAGAAATGAAAACCATTAACTACGCGAATTTTAGATGGGTACAACACGAGAGTGACAATGATTGGCCCAAGAACGCCACATTTTGTAATTTCCATTCCTCAATCGTTGAATTTAGCTTTGGTGAGGAAGGTTGGGGCGTGATTCTTACGTCGTAAGGTTTTTTTTCTTTTGGTTCTTATTAAAATACAATTTAGTGTGTTTCAAGTTTTCATATATGTTATAGTTGTTAGTTGTACACTTGTGCACTTGTTACCTCTAAAGTTAACGTAAATCTGAAGTTGGTATCGACGAGAAATCAGCCTAACCATGGATTAATAATTTTTTCGGTTAACAAATCCTATGATACGATTCAAGTTCCTGTTTTTCTGATTCAAGTTTCGTCACCAAATGAGTGGTTTCATTTAATTCGCCACTCTTCTAATAAAGTTTGAATCAATTTTGAAATGGTGTTTTTTTTACTATTAGGTTGTTTGTGCCTTTAGTAGGTTAATGAGTATCACTCTGTTCAATTGGGACTAGTGGAGTTGTTTGTGTTTTCTCATTCGATTATAGAGTGTTTGTGTTTTCTCATTCGATTATAGAATATTTATGTTTTCTCATTCGATTATAGAGTGGTTGTGTTTTCTCATTTGAATATGGCAAGCAAGGGCGTAGCTTTTTGGGGGCGGCCGACCTCCCGAACTTTTCGCTCAGTAGTGGAGAGTATGTAGTTTTCGTATAGAAATTTTTGGGTATATACGTTTTTGACCCCCCCGGCTTTACAGAATTTTTTGGTATATACGTTTTCGACCCCCCCCCCCCCCCGGTCGGAAATCTCAAGCTTCGCCACTAATAGCAAGCTTTTGTCACTACACAATCTTTGATTCATATGGGGACTATTGAAGTTGTTTGTGTTTTCTCATTGGATTATAGAGTGTTAGTTTGGATAAACAAAGGAGAATATGAGATTTCTCGATGAAGGAAACAAAGTAACATATGCAAACGTGAAATATAGGTACGGAATGTGAGATTCGGGTAACAAAACTTTCTGCAATTGCATAGCTTGGATGTGGATTGACCCGACCTGAAAATCTACAAATCGACCTGACTCAACTTGGAAAATCTACAAATCAACCCGAGTCACCCTGGAAAATCTACAAATTGAGTTGATAGATATCCGAACACCAAAATGTAATGACCCATTTTAAAAAATGGCCCGCCCTGATCTTGTTATGATTGTAAGATTAAACTCAAGAAATGGGTATGTGGGTGTCGAGTGACCTAATTGGTGAATTTGAGAATTTTTAGTTAGATATGTTAACCCAAAATGTAAGGAAATTCTAACAACATCTTGTATATGATGGTTGAATCATAATATTGTATTTATGAGCTTAAATTATAAGTTTTGGTGGAATTGCTTTTAAAGTCACTCAATTGAATTTATATACTAATTGGTGAAATATTGTCCTAAATGGTTAAAGATGAACATGGATGGTAAAAAAAAATACATATAGCTAAATGAATATAACATGTTAAGAGTATGTATGGAGATAATTGGAACATGAATCTTGGTAAAATGATCATCAAACTACTCAGCGGGTCAAGGTTTGGAATAAGGAGCTCAAAGAATGGATCCTAACAACCTTTATAGGTGTATTAGAGGTTGGTTAAGAATATAATTAGTTGTAATGAACCATATGTTGTATAATGAGTTTTATGCTAAAGACTTGCATGATTGACCTAAAGTGTGTTGACTTTAGAAAGTAAAGGAGTTGAAACAGGAACTTTAGGAATCAAGAATCCTACAAGTGAAGGTGACCCACTACATTTATTATTTTTATATGTAATACATATATAACTTTTATTAAGTTGTACTATAAATTATTTTCAAAATTTTTTTTTATGTATTAAAATTATTCGTGACCAAACCCACTACATGACTCATAACTATGTTATGAACCTAGGCCTATACAAGGCCCAGTTGCCCAGCCCAATTCAGGTGGCACAGCAAAGTGAATCGAAATGCAGAATATAAGCAAGACAGACGAAGAACAAGAGGGTAATGAAGCTTGTTTAGAAAGTTATTGGCTTCTTCTTCCCATCTCTTACTCTAGTCTGATTCCCATCCCCTTATGTGCCGTTTTCTATATCGTTTTGTATCTATATTGTTGCAATACTTTCAGTGTGTAATCCTTCCATTAATCAACAGCTAGTACCTTTCTAATTCAGTTTGTAATTGGTTGTGTGAATATCAATTCACAACAAACTAAAAACTAAGTAACAAATCTATCAATAGATTTCTTACCCTAAAAATATTAACTTGTAATGTGGAGTGGTTATTCCCAACTTCTCGTTTTGAATTTTAGACTTATGTTGCTTTATTTGGAACTTTTTAATGTGATATCGTGTTTTGTGGATGCTTTAAAATTTATGTTTCATTTTAATAGTTTTTTACATGTTTTTAAAGAATCTGAATTAAATCGAATTTATTCGAATTCGAATTTTTAATCGAATACAAATTGGGTTTTTTATTCGAATACGAGTTCGAATCGAATTCGGTAAGTTTTAATCGAATTCGAATCGAATACGAATTCAAGGGAAAATAAAAATTATTCGAATAATTCGAAAATTCAATATTCGATTCGATGAACGCCCCCCTACTATGAATATTTGGTGTGTCAAAGATTGTTCAAATATTTTTTATTGAACTGGTTTATGAACTTTTACGCATTAAAAAAATACAGTTTTGGTGGCTTTCAAGTTTCAACCCGTTTGACACATTTTCTTTTAAGCTGACATTGCGGTTCTACCCGTTTGACCAGATACAGATAAAACATAAAATGAATCAACTCATTCATAACTACCGTCACAGTGACCAGTGCAACAAACAAACGTGGAATACGGAAGCTAGCCATTGAAGGCAACAACTGAACAAAACACTTAAAACCTGAACTTGTATCTCTAGGTAATTAATTTGAGAAGGACAAACAAAAAACTTGAGAATCAGATGTCAAAAACAAACTTGTAGCTTTTCAACCGGATGTTGAAATGAACAATACATATAACACTGATGATCAAAGTTGAAAGAAACCCTTATATTTATAGGTTTTCAGTAGTAAAATCTCCAGACTTCAACCTATAGAGTCAATTTTGTTTCAATTTCCGTTGGAGATTTCTACTTCCTTAAACATATATACGTTTACTGATTTATGATAAACTATGATATAACATTCAATTTTAAATATATAGTCCAATTACATTGAAAAGATTATCACTGGGTACTTCAAAATTATAATGCATGTATGTACATAACAAAAAAGTTGAAGAAAGTTAATATATTAAACGGTATTATGGATTATAAAAATGAAACGTGGACGGCAGGATTCGAACCTGCGCGGGCAGAGCCCACATGATTTCTAGTCATGCCCGATAACCACTCCGGCACGTCCACTTAATATTTTAAGTTCTTCTTCATTGAATACATCTTATAAATCGGTATTTTTAAAATTATTAGAAATTTGTTTTTTAATTTTTACAAAGGAAAAGGTAGATAATAACTTAAAAGGAGGAGAAAAGTGTTCGAGGATTCATACGGGCCTGTGTTTTTTACTTGCTTCAGGCCTAAAACGTGTTGAGAATTCTTGGAGACGACCCTTACACTACTTCCAAATGCAATACTAGATTAAGTAATGTCAGGATATGTCCTTTTGCATATCTGGTCAGACATTGTTATACATCTTAAAGGACAAAGTCGGTGGAATTTTCACCGGTTTTTCCTAAAGTTTCATCAAAATGCACAATAGCTCTTGCCTTATTACACCCACATACTACCTTTAACTTTTGAAAATTATAATTCAAACCTTGTACTTTTTATCTAACAAAAACTAATTCCTAAATATTTAACGAAGTTTTCTTTAGCTAATTTTCTTTTTAAAATACTAATAGTTTGTCGTTGTATTTAAGAACTTTGTAAAAAAATCATTTAAACCAACTCAAGTTTCTAAAGCTCCGACTTTACCCCTTTCGTTCCTTTATCTAAAAAAATATATTTTTGCATGTTATTTTTATTTATCTGTCGGTATAAATTTAAGTTTTTCTACGTTTGTACATAAACTTTTTTAAGCAAGTCATATCAGATATAATATGTTTTCGAGTTGGTCCACGTTTCATCGGAAACTTTGTTATGAATCGAATGAGGTCAAATATAATACGTTCACATTCGACGCAAGAAATTTGACTCAATCTACGTTTCGACCATGCTGCAACGTGCCAGGGGTAAAATTTCAACCCTTTATGTGAATATGTTTTTTGAGTACACGTGTCAGATTTCTCTTTGTACATGTTTTAAGATTTGTTTTGTACGTTTCCTATGTATGAGTTGAATCACATATAAATACGTTATGATTGTACTGTATAAATATGATTAGGATCCAACCGCAAATGCTATTGAGTTAAATCAGCAACGTGTAAGCGCATGTTTTCAAATTGTGTAAGCATCACATAACACTTGAACTAATTCATTCAATGTTTGCAATGTATCCGCGCCGCAACGCGCGTGAGTCTAATTACTAGTATATATTATTATCAAAGGTATAATTAAACATTATCCAAATGGATGATAACTTTTCACGTCTAGACTTAGTGGTGCACAAAAAACCCGAACCCAGACTCGGACCCAAAAAAAAACCCGGAATCGGGTATTATAAATCCGGGTTTTTTATACTTGAACCCGACGACCCTACCCATAGGGTAGGGGTCGGGTATGCATTTTTGTATTGAAACCCGGACCCAGAACCGGGTTTTCTTATACCCGTTTTCAACCCGGACCCGATTTCAACCCGAACCCGGAACCGGGTTTTTTCTTACTCGGTCTGGGTTTTCCAATACCCTGTTCAGGTTTTTTCGTTTTTTTGTGTTTTTTCGAGTTTTGCACCTTGGTAACGACTAAATAGCTGTTACAAAGTGCATTTTGACCATTTTTTTTGTTAACATTGTATCTCTGTACCCTATAAAATGGGTCTTTGATGTTTGGTTTAATCGCAAGTGTTATCCTCGAGACGAACAATAAACGGAGACGATCAAGTTATTCGAACCTATCTATGTTCATCATCTTATTCGACCCGGTTCTATGATTATTTAGGTGTCATATATTTATATGTTTTATGAAATAAACATGTTTTGCATTTTATATTTCTATGTTTTATCCAAAAAAAAAATGAATACCCGAGGCATACCTGAACCCAACCCGATCCATACGCAAGGCATACCTGAACCTAACTCGATCCATACTCGAACCTGGAAATATGGTATTATAATACCCGGGTATTAAAAAACCCGGCCCAGACCCTACCCAATCCCGGGTATATAGGGTATACATTTTTTGTATAAAATCCGGACCCGGACCCGACCCGGGTATTGTCAATACCCGATTTTGTAGAACCCGGTCATACTCGAACCCGGTTCCATACCCGGAACCGGGTATTGTCAATACCCGATTTTGTAGAACCCGGTCATACCCGAACCCGGTTCTATACCCGGAACCGGGTATTCAAAAAACCCGATTTGTGCACCACTACCTAGACTTGTGTTCTGTCAAGACGATTTCGTCATTTAGAAATTAACTATAACGTAGTTTACCCGCTCCAAGTTTTACAAGCGATTTTGCTTTACTATTAATTATTGTGTTGTTGCTAATGAGATGCATATAATATAAATAAAATATGAAACTCTTTGGCTGAAGGGTGTGGAGTCATGGGTTGAATCTTGGTTTGCCACGTAGGACTATCAATGAAGAGCTACACCGCCCCCTCAATGATTCATTGTGGTTCGCGTGGTTTAAACCATAGCAAGCACGATCCAATTTGTGCAATTTTCGAGAAATGTGAATGTTGTGCAACAAATACTTTAAAAGAAATAATCTATTTTCTAATTAAATAAACAATTACTCCTTTTTTTAACCATAAACATTCGCCATTCTCTCTTCAAAATCTCTTAACTTCGTCTCCATAAAAAAAATACCACCATGGATCCAAACGACCCGAACAACCCACCACAAACCCCATGGACATCGGCCGGTTATTCGCCACCTGTTAATCCGACGTGGGTGACACCACAATTTTCATTTGCGGGCTACAACCAAGTTTTTAACGCGTTCACGCAACTTCCTCAAACCCCACCTCCAACTAGTTTCCTTCAACTTCAACAATCTAATTCCATCAACTTTAAATGCTCCAATGACAACAAAGCCAGAGTCGGCCTACTTCATCGCATAAACCTACCAAAGTCCAAATGCAACCGACACCCGATACCCCTTCGTTAGACGATTTGGATGACGTTGACGTTGTACCCGAAACCTAACCTCAAAGTTTGAAGAAAACAACTAAAAAGAAGCTTTCAAAGAGGTCGGAACAAGAAAATTTAACCACCGGTAGAGGTCAAACTTGGACATCGATCGAAGAGATGCCTTTTTCAAGGGCGTGGAGTAGTACGTCTACGTGTCCGATCGTAGGTATGTTATACTTTATTATTTTTACTTTTATAATATTTTTTCAATATAAATTATTGATTATTTTTTAGATAACAATCAAAAGTTGGATGGCTTTTGAAAGAAGGTTTCCAACAAATTTCATGCTTTGATGCAAAAAGAACCATACCAAGAAGTGAACTCAATGGGCTCAAAGTATCGAGACATGAATAGGAAGATCTCGCATTTTATGGTTTTTACAACAATGCTTATATGAATCGCCCAAGTGGGCGAGTGATGATCGGTTTATGCTATAAGGTAGTGGTTTTGGATTTGTGGATTAGAGTGAGGTGACATGACGCTAACGTGCATTGTCAATGTAATCATGAGGGTCATGACCATACCATATAGCCTTATAGGGAGTATAAATGTATGACATTCATTATTAGAGGTGCACAAAAACCCCAAGTATTATATCCTACTTGAAGAAAAAAACCCTGAAACTGTGTTTTAAAAACCCGAATATTTCCAACCTGGTTTTATAGTTTCAGCTTTATTAAAACAGGCAATCACAGAATTGAAAGAATTACCACAGAAATAAACACCATCTGTTTGTCTACCAGTCACCAGGGTTTTCTTTAAGTACGAATCCTGAATATAACAAGTATCTTCATCAAACAAAACCCTAAGTTGATTATCCTTTGCTAATTTATGCACAGAAATTAAGTTTGACACAATATTCGGGGACCACAAAGACATCTCTTAAGATTGTTGATGCATGGAATGTCTGTTGACTACGTCTGCTTTACGTCTTAGGTCAAGATAGGTCAACATAGGGTTTAGAATGTCAAAATTAGGTTTTATGTTGTAGGTCCGCTTATGTGAACATATGTTGTAGGTCCGCTTATGTGAACATATGTTGATAGGTTCGCTTATTAGTCATCAGGTATGGTCCGCTTATATGTCAATGTAGTGGGTTCGCTTATTTGGCAGTCCGTATAAGCGAACCACACAACACTATATATAGCCTGATCAGTTGTACGTTGAAGCGAACCTGTATCATTGCTTGTAGAACGAAACTCTGTCAAATTGTAATCAGAAAGCAATAAAAGAGAAGAAATTGAATAGGAAAGCTGTTGTAACTTCATTTACGTTGATTCCGCCTTCGTACGTGAAGATGAACGTTCTCAACTGACTGTTTAGGGTCGGAACACGGTCCAACAAGTGGTATCAGAGCTCAGGACGAGGAGTTCATACTACTACAACTTGATTCTACCGAATTCTCTGATTTCTACTCTCTTTCTCTCATACTTTTTCGATTTGAAGTGGTTCCTACGGTTGGAATTGTCTGATTTTTGAGTATATCGTGCGAAACATTGTAATAACAAACCCTAGAAAGTTTCAGATTAAAACTTGGCTTAAAAATGGTTAACATTGGGTAAACTGTGAGATCCGCTTTTACGGACATCGATAGGTCCGCTTGAAATTACACATCTGGTTTGCTCGAAATTACATATTAGATCCGCTTATTCGAACAAAGTAGATCCGCTCGAATGAACAAAGTAGGTTCGCTCGAACGGACAATTTTCACTTCCGCTTATCCGGACTGAGTAGATCCGCTTGAACAAACAGTTTGATAGTTCCGCTCGAACGGACACTTACCAGGTCCACTCATTTGATCAAGTGAGAGGTCCGCTTATACGGACAATACCTGGTCCGCTCATCCGAACATTTACCTGGTTCGCTTATTCGGACATTGGAGTTCCGCTTATCTGACACTTATCAGTTTCGCTTGTTTGTCATAATTGCTGATAGTTTCGCTTATCAGTCATCATTTTCTAAAGTCTCGAAAATTTGTCTAAGTGTTTGCTGATTTTGCAGGTACATTTAAGATGGATGATATATTCTTGAACCCATTCAGCGATATGTACGCGTTTGCAGGAAATTCCGGAAATGATGATACATCATCAAGCAATACGAACGAGAATCCGCCAAAAGAAAAGAAAAAGGAAGCTTGGGAATCGGAAAGTGCATTCGGAACATTCAATAAACCCCCAAAGCTAATGGCTATCGAGGAGTATAGTCGGTGGTCCAGAAAGTTTGAAGATTGGATGATGGCATTTGCATTTCCCAGTTGGAAGAGTTTGAAAACCGGTTATGATCAAGGAAACAAAAATGGTGAAACTCTATCTTCAGCTGATGAGATTGAATCGTTTGTAGCTGAGCAAAAATGCGTGGCTTTGTTATTTCAATCTGTTCAGGAGGACATAATCTCTTTGATCGATTATACAAATGCAAAAGATCTTTGGCAAAAGCTAGAAAAGAAATGTCTAGGAAGTACTGAAATTGTAAAAAGTAAAAAGAAACTTCTTAGGAAAGAGTTTGATATGTTTGGTTGTCTTAAGAATGAGTCAGTTTGTAAAATGATAGAAAGGTTCGGTCATCTGAAGCTGGAATTAGCAAGACATGATATCAAATATTCTGATGAAGAACTTGTTGACAAACTGTTCGATTCATTACCAGACGAGATGGATTAGAGATATTATGCACTGATGTTGAAGAACACTATTGCTCCTGAAAAGTTGAAACCAAATTTGGTGATTGAGAGACTTGAAAGTCACGAACTGGAATTGAAGAAGATGTACAAAGTCAATCATTCATCTTATCAACAGAATTTGGATCTATATTATCCAAAGAGCATGATGCCAAAAGCAACTTCTCCCAAAACTGCGTTTTCTGCTGAAAATGTGTCGACAGCAAGCAAAGAAAGTCAAGGCAGTCAAAACAGTGGAAGTCACAGTGGTTATCACGGTGGATCTTCATCATCTGCAAGTCATTCTGATGCAAAGAATCGTTTTCAATGCAATATCGCAATAGATTTGAAGAATGCTCAGAATTTTGACGAGGAGTCGGCCAAACAGCAGATGATATTCCTATCATCGGTGTTGGAATCGTATGAAGGGTTAGTAGCTGGGAAGATAGGCAACACCAATCTGACGAAAGAAGATTATGATCAGATTGATCCTGAGGAAATGGAGCTGATCGATATTCGTTGGGCTATGGCCAGTGCTGTTCGTCGAGCACAGCGTTTCATGGAAATTACCGGCAGGAAGACAATTGGTGGTGCATCTACCAAGCTGGGGTTCGATAAGTTCAAAGTGATGTGTTTCAAGTGTAAGCAGAAAGGTCACTTTAAACGAGAATGCAGAAACGCATATGCTGATGAGTCGAAGAATCCTTTCAGAGATGATTATTACAAGAAGGCAATATATCATCAGAATAAATCCGAGCCGCCTAGACTGAAGCAGGTTGAAGACAATAGAGAGAAATCTAGAGCTCTTGCGGTGATTTATGATGATGAGGGGTATGATTGGAACAAAGAAGTGCTACCGGAGGAAGATGCGGTTGGTTACGCATTCATGGCGAAAAATGAACCTATTCCGTGGAAAGATAATCGAACTGAAGAGCAGAAGTATAAATATAGAAAAATGATTTCGGAAAACAAAATTATTAGACTTTCTGGTATCTATTTGGAAGCAAAGAGAGCGAAAAGATGGGATCCGGACAGGGAGTGTTATCTTGATGAGTATGGAAATATTGCGATCGATCACAAAACTCTTGATCTGGAAGCCTTAATCAAGGAGATGAAAGATGAGGATGAGTATTGGCAGAACAAATGGTGGGGAACTCCAACCGAGAAAATGAAAGAGGAAGAGAAGAAAGAAAAAGAAGAAAAAGAGAAGAAAGAGAAAGAAGAGATCGAAAAATCAAAGAAGATTGATACTGGAGTTATCGATACAACGCAGGAGTTGAATGCAGAGAACCTGGGAAAAATGGCTGACAAAGTGCTGGCTGCTAAAGCACTTGAGGTAGACTCTAACTCCGTGTCTGAGTCAAAAGGCCAGGTCAGTCCAAACTCGTCAACAAATGCGTCAGGTAAAAAGATCGAAGGAAATGCTGATTGCAAAATTTGCAACAAAGAGTGCAAATTTTGTAATACTGTCACGTATCTCAACGGTGAGAAAATTAAAGATCTGACAGCAAAGGTCAGAAGCGTTGAGAATCAGATTCTTGGTCGTGACAAAATAGTTAAAGCTTCAACTGAACGGATAAGAGAATTAACTGCTCAAATTGAAACTGGTAAAATTGAACATGAAAAGGTTAAACAAGAAATGAACAGTTAATTCTTGAAAACCATCAGATTTCTGAAAAGTTTGAAAAACTCAAGAGCACAGTAAAAGATAGTGATGATCGAAATGGTAAAACTTTTAAAGAAAATGAGCATTTAAAAGCAGTGCTAAGAGTTAAAGAAGAATCAATCAACCAACAACTAGATGAAATCGCTAAATTGAAACTTAAATTTCAAGAGGCTGAAATTGAAAATGAGCGAATCCAGTTGAAGCTTAACAGTTACAGCTCCGCAAGCTTTGTGTTGCAACACATTATTCCCAAACCCATCGGGAAAGACAAAGCGGGCGAAGATGTGTATTCTGATGGAACTGGGGTGGGTTTTCATCAAGTTCCACCACCTGTTCTTGATAATTACATGAAAAAGCAATCTGGGTTGGTTGAAATTGAGGAAGAAAGTGAAGTTAAACTTCCGGAGAACATTGATGTCACGTTCACATCTTCTAATGACGATAGTGTCCAAAATAATATTGTAAAAGGTGTTGTTGAAAAGGTGCTAAAAATGGATAGTGACACTACTGAGGAAGATGGGTGTTTCTTGGACAAATACATTCAGAAACCAAAATCCAAAAACGACTTAAGTGATGAATCGGGTCTTGTGATGTACAAGATGGCTGGATCTGATAAGTTGTATTCGGATTCTGAGTTTCCCATTGAGAATGTTAATGTGAAAAAATTGAAAAATGTTTTCAAATTGGTTGAAGTTGAGTTGTCAGATGTGAAAAGTTTGAAACAAACAAAAAGGCAAATGAATTTTGAGAAAGATAAAGCTTACTACAAAAAGCCTGTTGTGCCCCCACGTTTTTATAACAATCGAAATAATTGGTCGGGTGGTTATAGGGGTGGTAAGAGTTATCAGAAAAAGAGTTTTCAAAATAAAAGGTTTGCTGAAAAGAAAGTGTAACACCTCGAAAATTTACGTCATATAATGTGTTGACACGTGTCATAACTTTTGAACGTGTGAAAGAATACTTTCGAGGGACTAAAGTTGACAAACAATGAAACTATGTAAAGATAAGGGTTCAAAATGTCAACAATGAATAAATATACTTTATAATAACCCTACATGATGTTAATAACCTTAAACGAATGGATAATGGATCATACGAAACGAATTGTGAAAGAAAGTGAGAGATTACAAACTACAGGGGTTAAATGTGTCAACATGTTAAGATATACCTCTGAGTGACCTTTTAGCAAACCCGAAGCCTTGTAACGATTAATTATGCTCACTAGATTGCACCATAAAAATATAACCAAGTTTCGTTATCGTATGAGAAAGTTATGATGAAATTCGTGTGCGAGGGGTTAGAAACGTCAACGTTGAAATTTAGGGTTTTTCGGGTAAACCCGAAGTGGCCGAGGACTTCACAAAGTGGGTATAAGTTTTAAAGCCCCCATATGTAAATATTGAAGCCTCATAATGCAAGAATTGTAGTGAAAACGACCTTTCGGGGGACCAGGGACCAAATGTGCAATAAAAGAAAACATGTTTACCTGATCAGAAGGGCCATGCGGCCCGCCTACGATATATCCAACTCTAATGCGGGCCGCCTACGACTGACAGATGCAGAAAAAACTCACAGGTGGCTGTTTAAATTAAGTTATGCTTAGTTTATAGCCTAGAAATCAAACCGTCGTAACTACGGTTTGACTTAACGTTAAAACACAAACGGTCTAGGGTTTTGTCGAATCGAATGTTGTTATAAGTTGGTAATCATGTGGGCTTTAAACCCTTAAAAGGGCACCCACTGATTCCAATCCTAACTAGGTCGATTGTCGAGTCAATGGTAATTAGAAAAAGTCAACATAATTGTTATTTTCGATTTAACGCATGATTAACGATGTAAAAGGCGTATCACCTATTTTATCATTCTTATAACCTGATAATAAGTATAAAAACTTGTCTACGCTTGTTTGATTCGACAACTTTCTGTTTTGAACCGATTCGGAACCGAAAGACGCAAAAGTTTGACTTTTGCTTTGACTTCAGTTCTGACCTGGTTTTGATAGGTTTAGACATGCCTTAAAGTTCCATTAGGACCTAGTTACATGTGTGTATAACCCTCTGCGTTTATACCACATAAATCCTTAATTGTCCGACGTTTCCGTTAATCGCCTAAATATTGACCGTAATGCCCTTATGACCATAAAACAAGAATTTTGGAAATATTAAAATAAAATAATCTTAGTTACTGATTATTAAACATGTCTGTAAATTTTTACATCAGTTGGACATATAGATTATGAGTTATGCTCAATGACGTAATTAGAACGATCCTTAGTGATTAAATGGCGTCATTAGCATAAAGCCTATCTAAACCCAATTTTTGACACCAAACCTTTTACCCACTGATGTAATATAATATTTTGGGATTTTTGAAGATTTTTAATTATTTTTAAACTGATCATAAGCTAGGATTAGTGCCTTGATTCGGTAAATACCGAATATACCCTTTTCGGCCATAAAATGAGTTTTACAAATCCTTTTGACACCAATCCAATTGATACTGATTTTAAATAATAAATGGAGTATTTTGAACCTGTTGAACTGATCAGAAAACTCAGAATCCTATATTAACCCGTAAATCGCTTAAAACGACATTATACGCGTATTAAACGCATAGTTAGGGTTTAAAACTATTTTGGCATATAAGACTTATAACCAAATGTTATAACCCGTTAAAATAAGTTATCTTACTGATTTATTCAGACCCGGATCACAGAAGCTTAATTGATCCCTTTTATAATCTTTAAAATGACCAAAATACCCCTAAGGGGCTTAATATGAGATTAAACTCGTTTTGGGCATAATGGAAGGTATCCTACTGATATAACAACATATTTAAGGCATGTTAACTTAGGAAACCTGTTTAGGACTCTTATGGTTACCCGTTACGCTTCATGCGCGTTCGGTTCGGTTTATGTAACTAGTTTACATAAATTAGCTGAAACGGGTCAAACCTTATCAGTTTTATCTCAAAATCCAGAGTGTGTTTAGTTACCCATATTATACAAGTTTCAAACTTGTCGGGTCTAAATCACATTCTATTCCGGTCTTCGCTTTATCATGAGTTTGAACCGTATCTTCCTCTTGAAAACTAACCGGTCTAAGTCAAGGCTTAATTAAAGACCCGTTAGGATTCTAATAGGTTACTAAAAACCTTCGCTCCAGGTTTAGGAGCCCAGTAAAAGCTATCTGTACTTGCTGATTTGATACGGCTGGGATTGAATTTATATTTAGCTCAGGTAAATACTTTTAACTTATTTTCCCTATACGGGCTTGGGGTACGGTATATAAAATACCGCTTGGTCGGGCATTGAATCTTTAATTGTATGATGGTTAAAGTATTGAGATGTTCCGTTTAATTTGTTTTGTTTGCTTAAAGCCTTTGGGGGTTAATGACCGTTGTCCCGGATATCCCTGGCATCATTTTACGAAATGGCCACGACCTTAGCACCGGGCGTAGGCGCACGCCGTCGGTGTCTCATCTAAACAATGTGGTGTGTCTATTGATCTTTAACCCGGCTCGATCCGGGCTACTGAACGCATAAGAAACATGTAAATCCTTTACAAGTTTATATATTTAAATAATTATCCCAAGTTATAAAACTTTATTTGTGCCTTGTGCATTCAAATCAATCATTCCTTTAAACCCTTTTTAAAATGAGTCAGTTGATTGTATTTACCAGTGTAAACTGACGTATTTTCCCAAAACGGCTAAGTGCAGGTACTAATCGGAATTGGCTGGCTACTCCTAGCATCAATAAAGAGTCTCGCAAGCTTAGATGCCTAAAGTCTGTTGAACAGTGTTATTTTATTTTCGATCCGCCTGTGGATCCCTTACTTCCGTTGTAATACTTTGATGTTACACTATTTCGGATTGGTATATATTTATCTTTTGCTTCCGCTGTGCATTTATATATTGTGTTGTTTGACTATGATGTTGCCAACCACGTCACGTTACTCCCCCACCGGGCACACCGGTGACACGTGGAAATTCGGGGTGTGACAGGTTGGTATCAGAGCCAACATTGAGTGAATTAAACACTAGCTTTTTGTGTTTAATCTCAATGACACATTTGCACATTCCTTGACCTTCTGAGTCTAGACTTAACATAGGAATACTCTCAATCCTCATCTGGAAATTTTACTTCCAATTTTTATATATTGGATACGTCGCCAATCGAATAAGCCGTAATAGGAGTTCTCCACACCCGGATCCTTGAATTGCTGACCTTCGTGCAGCGGCTAGGATGAAGCGTGCAACCAAGGAGAAAGCATTCGGAAATAAAATGAAGAAGAAACTCCTTTTGCTAAAGATCGTTTCCTTAATAGTCCTTCTAAGGACATATTTATTTTTCAGTCCCTTCTAGGACAACATTTTTCCTTTCAAGTCCCGCTTAGGGCAACTCTGTACTGTTATTTTCATATAGAGGATTGATTAAATTGAAGTTTTCATTCTAAATATGAAATAAATGAAAAATAACATTCCTTTTATAAGATCTACCATTATAATAAAATGGCAAAATCTAGAAAGGACAAGACCTAGCCACGTGTCATTTTAAGACCGGGCCAAGATGGTAGTTCCATAATTAGATTCAGATCCTTATTAACATTTCAAGTTAGGATTGTTCTGCGTTAAATATTAAAAGAATCTTAAAGGTAAACCTAGCCTATATGACGAGGCCAAGATGGTAGGACCTATTCAAGAGATTCAAATCCTTGTTAACACCTAAGAACGTGTTAGCACTCTTCACAGATGCGATTCGAGAAAATCACAACAGTCATTCTTATTATTGGATTCTCCAAAGATTCCTAACCCAATTTAATGATCTCTGAATCATGGGTTCAGATCATCACTTGAGATGATCATATTTTGACCATACGTGGTAATATAGCGCCTACGGGCCCTGCTCATTTCCATATGAGCCAAAAGACAGTGGTAGCGATGACTCCCTGTCAGATAAAGGTAATAAACTAGGTTTAAACCTTCATGCTTTGATTCTCAGAAATCATAGCTTATAATTTATAATTGTCCTTGTGACTCGGCCATTTGTGCTATCAGTAAAACCTTAATGCCTCGATTCTCTGAAATCATGGCTTATAAATTAAACTTGTCTACGCGACTAGGCCATTTGTGCTATTATTAACTTGTAAATCAGGATTTATGATAGAAATCCTGAATAAAATAAATATCATTCCTTTCCTGCCAGTATAATTATTAAAAGAGAATCTTAAAAGGTTTGACCTAGCTTGAATGTCATTGAAGACCTAGCTAAGATGGTAAAATCTGTTTAAAAAGAGATTCAGATCCTTGTTAACATCTGAAAATGTGTTAACACTCCTGATAACAGTGATGCGATAAAATCACACTTGTCACCCTTATATTAGGAATTTTCCAAATCCCTTATTTAGCATAAATGATCAATAGGAATCATGGCTGGTAAACGTCGAATATGATGAACGCATCAAACATCCATTTGGGATGTATACCTACGGGAAAAGGTGTATACATGAAAAGATAGTTTTTATTTCATAAATTCTTGTCAAGACAATGAATTATGAAATTTTCCGATCCAAAGGAATCATCGATTATGTTTTAGATTTTTCCCCTAATGACAAGGCCCCTGTGCCATCAAAAGTCCTGGGAACAAGCCCTTATGCTATATAAAATGCCGGTACGACATTGACAGTCGTGATTTAGGTACCCTGTCTACTAAATATGAAAGATCCTATTTCGTTTACTCGCCAAAGATGGTTTATTTAAAAACCTAGGCAAAACATAATCAAACAATTTAAATACTATCTATTCGCCTATATGGTTTATTTGTACCATGGCTATTTAATCATCAAATTCGACAATTCACTATAATTAAGCCAATTATTACTACTTGGTTTGTAGCCTTCAAAGCTTCACCATGGCTGACTCCTCAGAAGCTCAAAATCGTTCAGTTGATCAGAATGATGAAGTAAGACTGAACTTAACAAGAACCGAGTTACAGGCTATGTTAAATACGGCCATAAATAACGTTGTGGATCGCGTGCTGAGGGATCACAAACGAAAGGGCAATGATACCCCAATTCAAGGTTGTAAAAAGGGTAAGACCGGTTCAAACTATAACCAGTCCAAGCCAAAGGAGGCTAAACCCGAATGTAAGAATTGCGGGAAAAAGAGGCACTTCAGTAAATGTATATATGAACAGATCAGGGGATGTGGTATCTGTAAAGAGATGAATCACAAGACCCATGAATGCAAGAAATTGAAAAACAACCAACAGTCGGGTGAAAAACCCAGATGTAAAATCTGCAAGAAACAGCACTTCGGGAAGTGCAGGTATGGATCGAACTCGCATACACAGTCAAGAACTTTTGCATGTGGGATATGCAAGTCCAAGGGGCATAAGACCTTGGACTGCAAGAAGATGGAGGACGCAACCTGCTATGGTTGCAATGAAATAGGGTACATCAAAACTAACTGCCCTAATAAAACCAAGAAGTCTGGCGAGGCTAAGAAGACCAAAACCGGAAACCCCCAAAAGGATACTCAAGAGGCTATTCAGGATGACAAGGTCACAACAGGTACTTACTATATCAATAACGCTCATGTTAGAGTATTAATTAATTCAGCTTCAGATAAGTCTCTCGTAGACAATAGATATTGTAAATCATTAACTCTGTCTGTTAAGACTCTAAGCGTTAGGTATGAAATAAAATTGGCCGATAGTACCTCAGAGACTGCTCCAGCAATATTAAATGGATGTTTTATATCCATTAGGAATTACCCTTCTCCACTATCCTTGTTTCGTTGATAAGAGGACTCGATATAATAATAAAAATCGATAGTTTGTCTTGAAAAATCAAGCCCATATTGTGGGTGATAAGAAGCAATTAATTATCAAGACTCCTTATGAGACAACCCTCATAATTACATGTATCTGTACGATTAATTAATATTAAAAAAAATGGTGGAACCGGCCGTCCCCGGAATCGAACCTGGGTCTAGGCCGCACCCTTTCGCGCGCCTAGCCAACCGAGCTAGGTGCCTAGTTTGTGAAATTTCCATTTTGATTAAATATAAGCACATGTACAATAACTTCCTTACTTCTTACTACAATCACCTACTTATCCTTCTTATGTTGACTAAGCACTTGTTGAATTCGGTATTTAATACCAAAACTTCGAGTATGGAAAAACTCAGAAAGAGATTTCAATAATAAAAAGGGGGCCATCGATTTCAAGAAAATTGATGGATGAAGTAGAAACCATTAGGTATATCAGCGGTTATGCTGGAAAGGACCTGGTAAAGCATACATCACAGTCATTTGATGACAATACCCTAAATTAGTGAGAACCTTAATGAAATCCTCAAGAAGGATCCTCTTATAAATGGTGGAATGGTCCAAGTTTTAAGGACCTTATTAGAAAAACCTAGTATCTGTTTCGCGAAAAAGGAAAAAGACGGAATAAGAATTTTCTGACTCTCGCCATAAAAGTTATAGACTGTCGACAGTATGTCGAAAATTTTAATTCATTTGCGGAGATGGTACCCTATTAAAGCACATAATTATTAGTGGTTAGCATTGGCAATAAGAGGGTACACTAAGGTTTCAAAACCTACTCATTAAAAATCCATTATGGATCTACCTCAGCTACCCACGTTATAATGATTAAGAAGTAATCAGGCAAAGCTGAGACTGCCCTAAAGTTATCTAAGATTTTACAGCTAAGTTTAGAAGGATTTAAAAATGGAGGCGTTTAACCCTCCTGTTGAATATTTAGAGACAGCTCACATTAGGAATTTCACCAGATAAACCCGTATTTGTGAATCTATTGCTATAAATTACATGTGGTTTCGGGTGCTGTTAAATCTCTCACAAGACCGTAAACTTAGCAAACTTTTAGGATTTTTTCCCTGTAAGAACCCCATATATTAAGCGTAAGATAAAACATACCTGCGAAATCATAAGAACCATTTCTTCTGATCCTGTCAGAAACCTCCAGTCATAGAAATTTTTCCCCTCTCAAGAGGAAGTGCATTAGCACATAAAATTGATATCTCCTTAATCTCTATCGATTCCGAATACCAAATGGTATGATAAAAGCATCATATGAGGATTGGTGCATCTTAATAAATTCCATAGATTGCTTCCATGCCTGGTCAGTATGGAGGTTTAATGCATGGGACCACAAAGATATTCCGATGGTCATAAAGTGCTAAAGTCAACTAATGGTATTCAAAGGAGGTATCCTGAATGGAATTTTCCAAATAAATGTTCCAGACCGAGGAATTCGTGGACTCGTATCGTAAATGTGTCACTTAATTAACACAAACAATGGTGGATGAATTGGAGTTAGAGATTTATAAAATCTCTGTAACCTCCTTATATCTTGATCATCTTCTTCTAAGATTACCCTGTTTACCCCTGAGAGGCAGGTAGAGTTAAGGGTTATATCCCATTTAGGGTTGCATTATTATGAGATCTCCAAGGCAGCTAGTACCATCATTGGAAGAATAGAAACCCTGATTAACTAAGTTTAAAATAGAGGGTTCATTTAGCCTAACTCAATATCCTGGGAATCCGGTATAGTTAGTTATGAAAGACGGTTCATTTTGCTTATGCATTATCACCGCAACCCTAATTAGGCAACGATTAAGAAATTGCCATCAGCTGCCCAGGATCGTCGATTTGTTCGACTAACTGTAAAGATTGGCTATTTCTTAAAATTAGTTGAGCAGTGGTTGGAATAACCATCTCACCTTAAGATAAGCTTTTCTATAATAGTTGTTATATAAGTATCAAGGTGGCTCCTTTGGAGACCTTGTATGGATGAAATATCAAAACATCCGTTGGATGGACGAGACTTTGGGAAGTCCACTTATCAGGATCTGAACGTTGCGTTGGAAACAACGAATAAGAAAATACAAATCCCTAATTATCTGTAAGTTTGCCAGTATGCGGCAGAAAATCAAGAATTAATGAAAGTAGCAACCCTCCTAAATTCTTGTTAAAGAATAAGGTTCAACAAAAGGTATCACCCAGAAGGGTGTACCAAATTTGTTAAATTATCAGGCTAGTTAAGCTCTGAATATATAGAATCATTCGAAGGAAATCGAATGTATCGAGATCAAGTAGCTTATAAACTAAAACCTATTTAAGGAGTTTGGCGAAGCTCGCAATACATTGCACAATAGTGACTGAAGGATGTGTTTCGCCAATAAGTCAAGAAGCACTATCACATAATGATATGCAGATTTATGATATAATTAGCAACCTATGTCGATTAAGGATCGACAGGTGAAGCAGCTCCAAAAGGATACATGTACCCATTATAAAGGTCAACTAGGGAGCTTAGAAAAGCTTCAGTTATGCTATGGAAGTTAAGTCCGTTATGCGACAGAAAGTACTTCCAACATTTTAGCAAATCTCGAGGTCGAGATTTCTTTTAAGGGGGTGAGGATGTAACACCTCGAAAATTTACATCCTATAATGTGTTGACACGTGTCATAACTTTTGAACGTGTGAAAGAATACTTTCGAGGGACTAAAGTTGACAAACAATGAAACTATGTAAAGATAAGGGTTCAAAATGTCAACAATGAATAAATATACTTTATAATAACCCTACATGATGTTAATAACCTTAAACGAATGGATCATGGATCATACGAAACGAATTGTGAAAGAAAGTGAGAGATTACAAACTACAGGGGTTAAATGTGTCAACATGTTAAGATATACCTCTGAGTGACCTTTTAGCAAACCCGAAGCCTTGTAAGGATTAATTATGCTCACTATATTGCACCATAAAAATATCACCAAGTTTCGTTATCGTATGAGAAAGTTATGATGAAATTCGTGTGCGAGGGGTTAGAAACGCCAACGTTGAAATTTAGGGTTTTTCGGGTAAACCCGAAGTGGCCGAGGACTTCACAAAGTGGGTATAAGTTTTAAAGCCCCCATATGTAAATATTGAAGCCTCATAATGCAAGAATTATAGTGAAAACGACCTTTCGGGGGACCAGGGACCAAATGTGCAATAAAAGAAAACATGTTTACCTGATCAGAAGGGCCATGCGGCCCGCCTACGATATATCCAACTCTAATGCGGGCCGCCTACGACTGACAGATGCAGAAAAAACTCACAGGTGGCTGTTCCAGCCTTCTAACCGACTTTAATTGCAAGTTTTCGATTCTATGGGCTTCCTAAAGTGGTTTATAGGTTGTAGATGACACATGTATTCATCATTGATCAATTGTAGACTCATTTGTCAACAATCATAGGAGTTTGGATCAATTTATAAAGCTCCTAATGTTGACAACTTTGAACATTCATTCCATACTTCATCTCTGAGCATTTCTGGAACTCAAGACCATCTTCCAAGCTTTCCAAATCGTTCATAAGACTTATGTAAGTATGTTTAACCCTTCTAAATTAAGTTATGCTTAGTTTATAGCCTAGAAATCAAACCGTCGTAACTACGGTTTGACTTAACGTTAAAACACAAACGGTCCAGGGTTTTGTCGAATCGAAAGTTGTTATAAGTTGGTAATCATGTGGGCTTTAAACCCTTAAAAGGGCACCCACTGATTCCAATCCTAACTAGGTCGATTGTCGAGTCAATGGTAATTAGAAAAAGTCAACAGAATTGTTATTTTCGATTTAACGCATGATTAACGATGTAAAAGGCGTATCACCTATTTTATCATTCTTATAACCTGATAATAAGTATAAAAACTTGTCTACGCTTGTTTGATTCGACAACTTTCTGTTTTGAACCGATTCGGAACCGAAAGACGCAAAAGTTTGACTTTTGCTTTGACTTCAGTTCTGACCCAGTTTTGATAGGTTTAGACATGCCTTAAAGTTCCATTAGGACCTAGTTACATGTGTGTATAACCCTCTGCGTTTATACCACATAAATCCTTAATTGTCCGACGTTTCCGTTAATCGCCTAAATATTGACCGTAATGCCCTTATGACCATAAAACAAGAATTTTGGAAATATGAAAGTAAAATAATCTTAGTTACTGATTATTAAACATGTCTGTAAATTTTTACATCAGTTGGACATATAGATTAGGAGTTATGCTCAATGACGTAATTAGAACGATCCTTAGTGATTAAATGGCGTCATTAGCATAAAGCCTATCTAAACCCAATTTTTGACACCAAACCTTTTACCCACTGATGTAATATAATATTTTGGGATTTTTGAAGATTTTTAATTATTTTTAAACTGATCATAAGCTAGGATTAGTGCCTTGATTCGGTAAATACCGAATATACCCTTTTCGGCCATAAAATGAGTTTTACAAATCCTTTTGACACCAATCCAATTGCTACTGATTTCAAATAATAAATGGAGTATTTTGAACCTGTTAAACTGATCAGAAAACTCAGAATCCTATATTAACCCGTAAATCGCTTAAAACGACGTTATACGCGTATTAAACGCATAGTTAGGGTTTAAAACTATTTTGGCATATAAGACTTATAACCAAATGTTATAACCCGTTAAAATAAGTTATCTTACTGATTTATTCAGACCCGGATCACAGAAGCTTAATTGATCCCTTTTATAATCTTTAAAATGACCAAAATACCCCTAAGGGGCTTAATATGAGATTAAACTCGTTTTGGGCATAATGGAAGGTATCCTACTGATATCGCAACATATTTAAGGCATGTTAACTTAGGAAACCTGTTTAGGACTCTTATGGTTACCCGTTACGCTTCATGCGCGTTCGGTTCGGTTTATGTAACTAGTTTACATAAATTAGCTGAAACGGGTCAAACCTTATCAGTTTTATCTCAAAATCCAGAGTGTGTTTAGTTACCCATATTATACAAGTCTTCAAACTTGTCGGGTCTAAATCACATTCTATGCCGGTCTTCGCTTTATCATGCGTTTGAACCGTATCTTCCTCTTGAAAACTAACCGGTCTAAGTCAAGGCTTAATTAAAGACCCGTTAGGATTCTAATAGGTTACTAAAAACCTTCGCTCCAGGTTTAGGAGCCCAGTAAAAGCTATCTGTACTTGCTGATTTGATACGGCTGGGATTGAATTTATATTTAGCTCAGGTAAATACTTTTAACTTATTTTCCCTATACGGGCTTGGGGTACGGTATATAAAATACCGCTTGGTCGGGCATTGAATCTTTAATTGTATGATGGTTAAAGTATTGAGATGTTCCGTTTAATTTGTTTTGTTTGCTTAAAGCCTTTGGGGGTTAATGACCGTTGTCCCGGATATCCCTGGCATCATTTTACGAAATGGCCACGACCTTAGCACCGGGCGTAGGCGCACGCCGTCGGTGTCTCATCTAAACAATGTGGTGTGTCTATTGATCTTTAACCCGGCTCGATCCGGGCTACTGAACGCATAAGAAACATGTAAATCCTTTACAAGTTTATATATTTAAATAATTATCCCAAGTTATAAAACTTTATTTGTGCCTTGTGCATTCAAATCAATCATTCCTTTAAACCCTTTTTAAAATGAGTCAGTTGATTGTATTTACCAGTGTAAACTGACGTATTTTCCCAAAACGGCTAAGTGCAGGTACTAATCGGAATTGGCTGGCTACTCCTAGCATCAATAAAGAGTCTCGCAAGCTTAGATGCCTAAAGTCTGTTGAACAATGTTATTTTATTTTCGATCCGCCTGTGGATCCCTTACTTCCGTTGTAATACTTTGATGTTACACTATTTCGGATTGGTATATATTTATCTTTTGCTTCCGCTGTGCATTTATATATTGTGTTGTTTGACTATGATGTTGCCAACCACGTCACGTTACTCCCCCACCGGGCCCACCGGTGACACGTGGAAATTCGGGGTGTGACAGAAAGTGTTTGTGAATAGTTCAAGTTCACTTTCTGATGAGGAAAATGAGATTTTTTCAAAATCAAATGAAGAGTTTTTTGAGAAAAGAGCTTCACAGTATCAGTCTGAAGGCACAAGTTGAGTTGTTGATACTCGAACATGTTTCAGATGTAATCAAGCTGGTCACATTGCACGAAAGTGTAACAATGTGAAGCCTAAGACTGAAACTGTGAAGGTTCAACAGAAGAAAGTTGATGTGAAGGGTAAAGCACAAATTGTTGCTGAGAAAAAGAATGTGAAAAATGACAACATCAAAGTGAAAAATGAACCCGTAAAGAAAATGGTAACTAAAAACGACAAGTTTTATAAACGAGTTGCACTATCTCAACAAGTTTGGAAACCAAAAACAGAGATGAAAATTTCAACTTCTGAAGTGAAAAAGGCTGAAGAATCAATTTCGGTTGATTATGATGTGAATTTTCCACCTTTGAAGGCTGAAAATTTCAAAATTCAAATTGCGAGAGTCAAGGTTACACCTAAGGCTGATGAGGCCTGGGTGGACTCCATGTTCAACTAAACAGTTTGAATTGCCGGAGCTTCCTTGTTCGCGAAGCATGAATCGGCATCTTTATTAAATTTAAGTCAAAGTTTGTTATGTGCAGGATCTTCCAAAACTTGTATCCAGATGGATCATGGATAGTGGAGCATCTCGACATATGACAGGGAAGACTGCATTGCTATATGATGTGAGAAATATCAATGGTGGTTATGTGGGATTTGCTGGTCATGAAGGTGGTAGAATTATTGGTGAAGGAACGTTATCCAACGGGATTGTGACGTTTGAAAGAGTTAACTACATCACTGAGCTGGAGAACAATCTGCTTAGTATCTCGCAGATTTGTGACAATATGTATACTACTAATTTCACTGATAAAGAATGTTTGATCTTGAAACCAGGATTTGTTGTTCCTGAAGAATGGATTATCATGCGGGCACCTAGAGTGAATGATTTATATGTGTTGGACATGACTGTAGCAACTACAACTACTGGTCAAGCACATTGTTTTATGTCCAGAGCAACTGAGAAAGAATCAAGATTGTGGCACCGCAAGATGGGGCATATTCACCTAAGGAAGATGAATCACTTGGTGCACAATGATTTGGTTCTTGGATTTCATGTCAAAGGTTTTCATCTGGAAGGGGAGTGCATTAGCTGTGTTAAAGGCAAGCAGAAGAAAAAGACACACCCTGCAAAGCAAGTCAATTCAGTTTCCAGACCATTAGAGAGACTACATATGGATCTGTTTGGTCCAGTAAACGTCAAAAGTATTACAGGGGATCTCTACTGTCTTGTAGTTACTGATGATTATTCCAGATTTTCATGGGTTTCTTTATTGAAGACAAAAGATGAAACGTATGACAGTTTGATTGCGTTGTTCAGAAAAATTGAGAATCTGTACCAAAGGCGTATCAAAAGAATTCGTAGTGACAATGGTACTGAATTCAAGAACAGTAAGATGGAAGAATTTTGTGATGAAAGAGGTATATTGCATGAGTTTAGTGCTCCGTACACTCCGCAGCAGAATGGAGTTGCAGAACGCAAAAACCGGACACTAATCGAGACGGCTAGAACTATGCTCGCAGATTCAAAGTTACCGATAAATTTTTGGGCTGAAGCTGTTTCCGCCGCATGCTATACGCTCAACAAGGTTCTCACTGTCAAGAAGTTTAACAAAACATGTTTTGAGCTAATCAATAACCGCAAACCGAATTTGAAGTATCTAGAACCGTTCGGGTCACCCTGTACTGTTATAGAGCCTCATGGAAAGTTTGGTCCGAAGAGCATTGAGGGAATATTTGTTGGTTATGCAAATCCGATGCGACGTGTCTTCGTTCCAAGTGAGAAGCGGATTATTGAAGCTGTGAATGTTGAATGTCAAGGTTATACTATGCCACCACAGAATCCTGGAGATTCATGGCGTTATCATTATGACAAACTTTGGGATTCGTTTGACATGAGAGAAGAATCAGAGGATGATGAAGATTTCTTTGATGAGTTGGATATTTTACGTGAATATGAGTCACAGCTAAGGTTCCCAGCTGAGTATTCTAGAAGACCACAGGAAACTTCAAATGATGATGAAGCAGGTCCGAGTAATGCTGGTGAACATGATGATGTCCAACAGAATGAAGTTGCTCAGGATAATCAGTCGGTTCAGATTGATAATCTAGAAACTGAAAACATGCCAGTCTTTGATCATCGTGATTCAGATTCTGAGGGGGAGCAAATTCAGATTTCAAGTCAAACAAACCAAGTTGGTGAACAAGATGCAGAGCAGAATGTTACTAATCTGGAGGGAAATGTAGATGTTCCAAGCGAAGTGATGCAGCGAACTTTTTCATATCATCCAGAGGAGTTGATCATAGGAGAATTGCAGACAGGCGTTCGCACTCGAAATCAGATTGATAAAGGGCTTACATGTTTTTATACAAAAGTTGCTCCTTGGCAAACTGAGTTCTCATTGAGTTGTTTTATTTCGCAGGTTGAACCAAGATCTTACAAAGAGGCGCTTACTGAAGACTCTTGGGTCAATGCAATGCAGGAGGAACTTAGTCAATTCGAGAAATTGGGAGTGTGGAAGTTAGTTGATTTGCCAGATGGTTATAGGAAAATAAATACGAAATGGGTATTTAAGTGTAAGAGAGACGACAGAGGAGTTGTTGTAAGGAACAAAGCTCGACTCGTTGTTCAGGGCTTTAGTCAACAGGAGGGAATTGATTTTACAGAAGTCTATGCTCCTGTAGCATGACTAGAGGCAATCAGAATTTTTCTTGCATTTGCGTCTTGGAAGAACTTCAAAGTATATCAGTTAGATGTAAAATCGGCTTTTCTTTATGGGAAGGTCAAAGAGGAGGTTTATGTCGGTCAGCCGCCGGGCTTTACCGATCCAATCCACAAAAACAAGGTCTACTTATTGGACAAAGCGCTGTATGGTTTACACCAGGCCCCGAGAGCTTGGTACGAGACTTTGTCTCAACACCTACTAGCCAACAAGTTCAATCGTGGAAAAGTGGATGCCACTCTCTTCACTAAAGAGGTCGACGGTCATCTTCTGATAGTTCAGATTTATGTGAACGATATAATCTTTGGGTCGACAAATGAAACTCTATGCAAAGATTTTGAATCAGTGATGACGCAAAAGTTCGAAATGTCATCAATGGGGGAGATGAAATTCTTTCTCGGATTACAAGTTGAACAACTTCCTGAGGGAATTTTCATTCATCAAACGAAGTACGTTCATGATATTCTAGAGAAATTTGGGATGTCAAGTTCTACTCCAGCTGCTACCCCACTTGCAACAAATCATGGGATTCACCCAGATCTCACCAGAGACAGGGCTGATGAAACGATTTACCGTTCCATGATAGGTTCTTTGATGTACCTAACTGCTTCACGTCCTGATATCATGTACCCAACGTGCCTCGCAGCAAGATTTCAATTTAACCTGAGAGCTTCGCATATGATCATTGTGAAGAGGATATTGCGCTACCTGAAAGGAACTCCTTCATTGGGGTTGTGGTATCCTAGGAAAGGCGACTTTACGCTCGAAGGGTATTCCGATTCGGATTTCGGATGCTGCAAAGTCAATTCAAAATCAACAACTGCAGGTTGCCAGTTCTTTGGTCCTAGATTGGTTACCTGGCAGTGTAAGAAACAAACGTCTGTGGCGCTATCTACATGTGAAGCGGAGTACGTTTCTGCTAGCAGTTGCTGCTCTCAGATCTTGTGGATACAGCAACAGATGTGCGACTACGGTTTGCAGTTTCTTAACACACCTCTTTTTGTTGATAATGAGGCCGCAATAAATATAACAAAGAATCCGGTACATCACGCTAAAACTAAACACATCGAAATTCGTCATCACTTTATTCGTGATTGTTTTGAGAAAAAGTTGATACGAATTGAGAAAATCCACACTGACGAACAGAAAGCTGATTTACATACCAAAGCTTTTGATAAAAATCGGTTTCAATATTTGTTAAAACTGGACGGTATGAAGCATCTGTCGGTGTCAGATGGCATTATTGGCATTGATGAGAGTACTGTTGCGGATGAAGACGAGAAACAATCTGCAATGGTTTGTCGATTTTTTACATGTTTTGGTATTTAGGGGGAGGTATAGGGTAAATATTTCAGAAAATACAAAAACAGTAAAAAATACAAAAATACAAAAACAATATAAAATCTGAAAAAGAGCTTGTGTATATAGGGAAAATGATAGTACATCGGCTAGACTATTACAGTATGCTAAAGATATGTAAAGTTTAAATGAGTTAAACAGTCTCACTGATGATATGTCGATAGGTTTTCACACATTTAGTAGATTTATTCGGGATATAAACTTAAAATTTCAAACTTGTGAAATTCGTGGGGAACACTACTTGGATATATAGGTAACCCCTGAAATCTGGTTTGAAAGGTCTCATAATCTGATATACTAGGTTTTTATACTCAATGATGTCTGGGGTATTATTCCGGGACTTCTGCTGAACGGTGGTTCTGACCTAGTCCTGCAAATGCTTGAAACATAGCATAAACCCTCAGCATGCCGATGAAACAATAAAATTGATAGTCGCTGCTGTTGTAGCTAAAAGATCCTCTAAAGGGGACATACTGAAAAGTCGAAGCTGATATCTCTCTGCGTATACGGAAGTATCGACCTGAGATCCCTCGGCCCTCGCATACCTAATTTATGTACAGATATCATTGTAGTATACTCACCTGTAAGACTGAAGTTTGGGATTCTGGATACGGGAGTATATTTGATGTGTGGTAAAATACACATATTTGTCCCGTGTAAAATGTATAATTTTGTATAGTTCTTATTTGTTTTTATTTAGTTTTAGGTATTATATTGTGTTTTGGCAGGTCCTGGTGCAAATGAAGTAAAAATGGGTAATAACTACATAACTAGCCAGTTGAGTAGGGCAGGGCGCCAGTGACAGAAGTAAAAATTACCGCTATTTTTCTCGAGTGGGTCGAGCCCACTATGTCTACATTATTAAAGAATGGTGGCGATGTTTATAATTATGATTATCGCTAGTGGGCCGAAAACATAACCAAAGTCAACGAAATATGGGAAATTGTTTAGTTCTTCGGCTCTTGAAACAAGCTAGTGGATGATATTATAAAAAAAACCTAAGTCCATTATATCTACATATACATTCTGGGCTGAATTAAATAAAGGGGAGTGGCCATATAATTTTCGACAACCTCAGTGGAGGTTTTGGGCTATTATTATTAGTTTCGAAGACTTCATATTGGGACAAGAAAAGAATCACATAAGAAGAAGGCTGTTTTTAATTGTTGTTCGAGGATTTAGTGGACCGTAAAAAGGCCATAGGCCCATGCAAATGATATATTGGAGGACGGCTGAACAGTTCTACGAACAAGAAAGAGCGATCAAGAGGAGTTTTGGGACGACAGCAACATCAGACGAGAAGTGGAGAGGTCGATCAATAAAGAGAAGGAAAAAAAGGATTGGTTCAAGCTTCAAAGCCATCATTCAAGATTTGAGTTGGGTTTGTAATTTATTATTTTTGGTTTTATTTAGACCTATGAATATGTTTTGCTACTCGGTTCAATCTCGTTTCTTTTTAGTGACTATGATTTTTGGCTAAACTTTTTATGCTACCTGGGTTTAGATGAACTTGATGATTGTAATGCGATTTTGACATGATTATGGTTATTTGATGTGATTTACATAACTTTGCCTTGTTATTGATCTTGATATTGCATGTTGGTGTGTTTTGATTGATTATTGGTTGATGAATTCAACAGTTTAGGCACGAAGAAATTCGCCCTAGACTTAGAGTTTAATTTGAATCGTTGATCTTAGGGTTTTCGGTTTGAATACTGAGTTGAGAAATTGACCAATTCGATTAATAATTAAAATAAAAATACTAAAACTTGCATCCTCATCTTGTGACTCGAAAGACGATTAAGGTGAGCTAGGTTATTAGCTAACCATTGGTGGGTAGATTGGGTGACCGATAGCTCGGACTCGTTTATTACATCGTGGTTAAGGTTTCCTAGGATTTCAATCTTCATGGTTTGGTTTGCTTTGCGTTTTTGGGATCTTCTCTTAACATAATTGTCTCTGAGGTAAAAAGGATTCTATTTTCGTGGGATTTGGTATCGATAGGTCGAGCCGGTTCGTTCTAGCACTTCGCATTTCGTCCTTATCTTTCGTTTGATACATCTCTAGGGGGGGGGGGTTAATCGAAGGAGTAAGATATTTAACCATTGTCATTGTCAGAGTAGCATTGCATGATTTTAGGGATTCGATACCTAGGTAGTTCTTTCTCCTCATTGTCTGCTTCCCGTCACTTCACCAATCTTGCTTTCTCTGTTATTTTATTTACTCGCTTTCGTAGAATTAGAAAAATCCCAAAAACACAAATTAAAACCAATTAAGTAATAAGTTGAGTCAGAGTCTAGTTTAGCGTCGCTAGTGTCTCGTGGGTTCGATACTCGGACTTCATTAGGCTTTACTACGTACGATAGGTACACTTGCCTGTCAGTGGTCTAGCATTTAGAGAGTCTTAGTTTATAAATTTAAAACTAGGGTGTCTAGATTAGGTTGGTAGTTTTTATTAGACCATAATTTGGACTTTAAGTTTTTGGCGCCGCTGCCGGGGACACTTAGGCGATTGCGTTATTAGCTTTGACTGATCTTATTTGTTTAATTGGTCTTATTTGTAGTTTGAGTCTTAGGGTTTGTGTCTAGTAGTAGTGTGTCTAGTTGTTTTTGTAAATATATTTTTATTAGTTAATTTTTTATATATATATATTTGTTATCATGTGTTTGATCTGTGGAGGGCCCCATTACACTAAATATTGTCCAAATTCATCGGGGTATTCCACATATTACTCTTCTAACTCATATTCACAGCCACAATCATATCAGAATTCCTATCCTTCACCATATCAGAATTTCTATACTTTGCCATATCAATCATGCAACGAAAACGAGTGCCCACCTTATTTTCAGACATTGGTGGAATCATGTCAAGTCCTCGCTCAGTCGACAGCAGCACTAGAACAGATGTTGAGGGAAAGCAACAATCAACTCATGGATCCATTTTGTCGGGGTTGCGCTGGACCGCACAAGTATGAAAATTGTCCGGTCGCTTTTCAAGGGGCGATGCCTTCAGATTCAAAGGAGACGCCATCGGAGGATACTGAGAGTATAAATGAAAATGATAAGGTAGAGCGGGAAGAACGGGAAGAGAAGAATGGTAAGTTTATAATTGATTTTTCCTGTGGTGATGAGAAGATAGATGCGCAACTGGCTGAATATAGGAGATTAACGGAAGAAGAGAATGAAAAAGATAAGGATCACACTCATGAACCGGAGACGATAATGGACGTTGAAGTCCCACCTCCGGTTCAACAAGTCGTTAGTTCCAGCTATTGGTGTCCCACGCCATGGAATATCGATGATGGCTTTTGGAGTGATGATGAGGTGGTAGTAGAAGAGGCAGAGTTAGAGGTGCCCGACTACACCGCAGTTGAAGAAGTTGAAAAGAAGCTACTTGACAAGATGGAGGATGAGAAAGGTGAGCATGTACCATCTTGGGATGAGGAGTTTGGTGACGAGTTGGTAGGTTTGCCAACTCTTGAATATGAAGAATTTGACCCGGTCGGTGATCTCGCCTATTTAGAGACATTACTTGTAGAGACGCCGACCATGGAGATCAAATATACACCAAACGTAGAAGAGAGAGTGGCTGAGGAGTTTGATAGCCAACCCGTGGAGAAGTTAGAAGATGGACTGCCAACACGATCAAGAACACGGGAGAGGGCGAGAAAGAGCTTGGATCAACACCTTCTGAGGATTCAAGGATGGTACCGAAGAAAGAAGAAGGGGGAACCGTTTGCACAACACCATCCCTCTCATTACATGCCACGAATCAGGTTTGGTCCAGGTAAGTTTAAGTATTGGTGGCCTGACCCGTATGGAAATGTCAAAAGGTTTATAAATTCCACCCTTAAAACATTAATAAATATTAAAGAACGGGTGGAATTAAACGGGTTGGACCGGGTCCAGATAAAGGAGAAACCTCCTGATTAAATTCAAGTGTGAGGAGGTTTGTAGAGTTTGTATTTTTAGTCATTTATTTTGTACCATGAGTCTAACTTAGTAGTTTGAGTCGTTTTTTTAGAGTCGGTACTGCTTTGGTTTTGCTTGTTTTTGTTAATGCAGGTTTGGATATGTACCACCCGTACTCAATCTCCATTCGGGTGATTTTGGAGCTGCTTATCAGATATCAGGCATTTTCCAAGTGTACTAGTCAGAGTCAGAGCCGATCGCGAATGGAATGCTATACGATCGAGCTGGATTGGACGAGAGTTTTGGAGCATACGCGTTATAAAACCAGCTAAGTCTTTTCCAATTTGCCCTTAGTCTTTTTATTCTTATTTATTTTTAGTATTTTGAGTCGGTTTCCATCCTACATTGAGGGCAATGTAGAGTTTAAGTGTGTGGATGGGATACTATCGTTTGTATTTAGTTACTAGAGTCTTGAGTCAAAAAAAAAATGAAAAAATTGAAAAAAAGAAAAAGAAAAAAGTTGGTTTTGCGAGTCCCGGCCCTTTAGCGCATAGAAAACGAAAAACCTTTTCAAAACGTCGTCAAAAACGGTTTAATTGTCGAATTTACGAGTCGGAGAGCACATGTTTCTTTAAGTTGCGGGATAGTAGGTTGACTGAATCGGTTTTTGGGAGTAAAAGGTTTTGGGATGCCTAGGATAGTGGATTGAGCCGGAGAGTTGATTGGTTGTGCATTGTCGATATCGGTAGCCCTATTTTCCACATGATAGTGAGATTTGAGCCTTTACATGTTTCATATATATATGATCACTATTTTCGTTTCATGTGTGTTTACCGACTTTGTTGCATTGCTTTAGAACTTGTGCGTTTTGATACAGTTTGAGACCTTCGGTTAGGATTTGACATGGATGTGATAGAGACATTAGGATCACCCTATTTGTGTAGCCTTTGTGTTTGACCCGTTTCACCATTATCCTTAGATACCACTTTGAGCCTAGTCATTCGTTTGTTATCCGTTTGTGATTTGATAACCGGATCGTGTTACGTGATTATTATATTTGTGAAGAAAGAAAAAGAAAAAAAAATGAAAAAAAAGAGAAAAAAAGAAAAAGGAAAAAGAAAAAAAAATAGAATAAAGTTGTAGGTCAAAATGACCCATATGTTAGTGTTTTGTTTTGTGATTATCCGGTTTATCGTGTGATTATGTGTTTAGCCACTTATTTCAAAAAAAAAAAAAAAAAAAAAAAAAAAAAAAAAAAAAAAAAAACCCTACCTTTAGCCCTTACCTACCCGTTAAAGCCCTCTTGATTCGTGTCGAATTCTAACAATTAGGTGGAGATTTGATTGGCGTACAAGCTTATGATAGTGTTGCTTCATAGTTTGGTTTTGAGAGTTCACTTGAATTATCACATATATCAACCGAGTATCGAGTGAAATTGTGAGGGGTGTTGACATTGCATGATTGGTTGCTTGAAGGTGAGAAAAGCTTGATTAGGTAGGCTCGTTTTTTTTTTTTTTTTGAAAGATATTATGATTCATCAACTTTTTGACCGTTGTAAGTCTTGCGAAACCGCTGTGTTTAATGATTTCGTAGTTCGCGTTATAACTTGTTCGAGACTTGCGTTATTGTTAAGTGTTTGAGTTGGACATGTTGCTTGGGATTTTACTTAGGGACAAGCAAAAGGTTAAGTGTGAGGATATTTGATGTGTGGTAAAATACACATATTTGTCCCGTGTAAAATGTATAATTTTGTATAGTTCTTATTTGTTTTTATTTAGTTTTAGGTATTATATTGTGTTTTGGCAGGTCCTGGTACAAATGAAGTAAAAATGGGTAATAACTACATAACTAGCCAGTTGAGTAGGGCAGGGCGCCAGTGACAGAAGTAAAAATTACCGCTATTTTTCTCTAGTGGGTCGAGCCCACTATGTCTACATTATTAAAGAATGGTGGCGATGTTTATAATTATGATTATCGCTAGTGGGCCGAAAACATAACCAAAGTCAACGAAATATGGGAAATTGTTTAGTTCTTGGGCTCTTGAAACAAGCTAGTGGATGATATTATAAAAAAAACCTAAGTCCATTATACCTACATATACATTCTGGGCTGAATTAAATAAAGGGGAGTGGCCATATAATTTTCGACAACCTCAGTGGAGGTTTTGGGCTATTATTATTAGTTTCGAAGACTTCATATTGGGACAAGAAAAGAATCACATAAGAAGAAGGCTGTTTTTAATTGTTGTTCGAGGATTTAGTGGACCGTAAAAAGGCCATAGGCCCATGCAAATGATATATTGGAGGACGGCTGAACAGTTCTACGAACAAGAAAGAGCGATCAAGAGGAGTTTTGGGACGACAGCAACATCAGACGAGAAGTGGAGAGGTCGATCAATAAAGAGAAGGAAAAAAAGGATTGGTTCAAGCTTCAAAGCCATCATTCAAGATTTGAGTTGGGTTTGTAATTTATTATTTTTGGTTTTATTTAGACCTATGAATATGTTTTGCTACTCGGTTCAGTCTCGTTTCTTTTTAGTGACTATGATTTTTGGCTAAACTTTTTATGCTACCTGGGTTTAGATGAACTTGATGATTGTAATGCGATTTTGACATGATTATGGTTATTTGATGTGATTTACATAACTTTGCCTTGTTATTGATCTTGATATTGCATGTTGGTGTGTTTTGATTGATTATTGGTTGATGAATTCAACAGTTTAGGCACGAAGAAATTCCCCCTAGACTTAGAGTTTAATTTGAATCGTTGATCTTAGGGTTTTCGGTTTGAATATTGAGTTGAGAAATTGACCAATTCGATTAATAATTAAAATAAAAATACTAAAACTTGCATCCTCATCTTGTGACTCGAAAGACGATTAAGGTGAGCTAGGTTATTAGCTAACCATTGGTGGGTAGATTGGGTGACCGATAGCTCGGGCTCGTTTATTACATCGTGGTTAAGGTTTCCTAGGATTTCAATCTTCATGGTTTGGTTTGCTTTGCGTTTTTGGGATCTTCTCTTAACATAATTGTCTCTGAGGTAAAAAGGATTCTATTTTCGTGGGATTTGGTATCGATAGGTCGAGCCGGTTCGTTCTAGCACTTCGCATTTCGTCCTTATCTTTCGTTTGATACATCTCTAGGGGGGGGGGGGGTTAATCGAAGGAGTAAGATATTTAACCATTGTCATTGTCAGAGTAGCATTGCATGATTTTAGGGATTCGATACCTAGGTAGTTCTTTCTCCTCATTGTCTGCTTCCCGTCACTTCACCAATCTTGCTTTCTCTGTTATTTTATTTACTCGCTTTCGTAGAATTAGAAAAATCCCAAAAACACAAATTAAAACCAATTAAGTAATAAGTTGAGTCAGAGTCTAGTTTAGCGTCGCTAGTGTCTCGTGGGTTCGATACTCGGACTTCATTAGGCTTTACTACGTACGATAGGTACACTTGCCTGTCAGTGGTCTAGCATTTAGAGAGTCTTAGTTTATAAATTTAAAACTAGGGTGTCTAGATTAGGTTGGTAGTTTTTATTAGACCATAATTTGCACTTCAAGTTTTTGGCTATTCAAGAGGTGGGACACATGAATGAGCTAAGTTCATAAAACATCTAAATCGTATCCTGAGTAGATTGAAAATTGTGTGAGAATTTAAGATGGATCAGTATATCGACAATTGAGGTGAATTGTTTAATTCTGAGTATGTACTCACAGCTTAACGGTACTTGTGATTTGTGTGATAGCTGATATGATTCCCTGACACGCTAGCCAAAAATATGTTTGTAAATAGTTTACTTTATTTGCTTTCTGCAATTTAAGTTTTCTGTATTTCATTTCTTAGTTTAGAACACTTTATAAAATCCAAAAAGATTTTATTTCTGCTTTATTTTCCGACAAACCAAAGTGGAGAGTTGATTGTTGGATTCTTAGATGTTTGAAGCAGATGCATGAGATTCTGGACTGAAGAATGAGGAGAGCTTATCTTGATGGAGTTTGTTTTATTGGAAAGTCAAAAACAAGTTCATTAACTTGACACTTGTTATTTTCAGAAATTGTGAAATTGTTGTTTTAAATCAGTTTGATTCGTCAAATGATCGACCAAGGTCATTAAATTGAACTTGGTAGATTAATTGAGTAATCTAGGTCATTAATTTGGACCTGAATACTTGAGTGGATTTCTAAAGCTGATTGTGTTAGTGATTTATTATTGAAAAGTTAGAATTGTAATGTTATTGTTTGAGTAACAGGTTTGGACTTTATTATTCCCAACGAAAGCTATTTTGTCAAAGCTTGAACCAGATACCTCAGATTCTAGCATATCGAGAGGGGGAGTCTGTGAAAGGGGGAGTCTGGATCAACAGTCAAAGGGAAGATGAAAGTTAGAGTCAGGTAATGATCCTGAAGCGTGTGAAGATAGAGTGCTTATGATGAGAAGACAGAGAGTTGGAGAAAAGACCAAGACTGAAGACTCAGGAGCTGAAGACTACGTCAACATCCAAGGGGGAGTCTGTTGATGCATGGAATGTCTGTTGACTACGTCTGCTTTACGTCTTAGGTCAAGATAGGTCAACATAGGGTTTAGAATGTCAAAATTAGGTTTTATGTTGTAGGTCCGCTTATGTGAACATATGTTGTAGGTCCGCTTATGTGAACATATGTTGATAGGTTCGCTTATTAGTCATCAGGTATGGTCCGCTTATATGTCAATGTAGTGGGTTCGCTTATTTGGCAGTCCGTATAAGCGAACCACACAACACTATATATAGCCTGATCAGTTGTACGTTGAAGCGAACCTGTATCATTGCTTGTAGAACGAAACTCTGTCAAATTGTAATCAGAAAGCAATAAAAGAGAAGAAATTGAATAGGAAAGCTGTTGTAACTTCATTTACGTTGATTCCGTCTTCGTACGTGAAGATGAACGTTCTCAACTGACTGTTTAGGGTCGGAACACGGTCCAACAAAGATGACAGAGTTGGATAATTTGTAGCACCCTATTATAGTGACCTTGGCATCAGTAATATTAGGTGTTTGACTATTGTATTATAATTAGAAACATCAACTTTATTAAACATTTTTTCACTTGACATCATCATGTGTTGATTAGCCCCAGAATCAATAATCCAACTCATGTTACTTTGTGACCAAGTTTTACTATTAAAGCAATAAAATCTCTCGTAACAATCTAAAGATGAGATCACATTATGGCATTTACCTCCAACATTTGTCTTAGGCCCATCATCAGTCTTTTTGTCATTAAGCAAGTCTAGAAGCTTAGTGAACTGATCTGAGGTAAGAGAATTCAAAGAATTGCTAACAGATATGTCACTAACAAAATTATTCACAGAATTATTAGATTTAGACCACTGATTATTGGTTTGACTAGATTTAGACCTGTAATTTGGAGGATATCCATGAAGCTCAAAACATTTATCAATAACATGACCAACCTTGTTACCATGAGTGCACTTCAAGTTGGGATTAGGAACTTTGTTAAACCTTTTTTTGTTATCACTAAACTGATTTGTTTTAGCAGCAAAACCTACATTAGGTATTTTAGAACCACTGTTTGAACCCCTATGTGACTCTTCCCTAGATATAATTGAAAAGGCAGTTTTAATAGACGGAAGAGGATCATTGGTTAATAGATTAGTTCTAACAGGTTGGTATACATCATCTAATCCCATCAAGAATTACATAAGTTTTATTAACTGACTAAACTCATTGAACTTGGTAGAAGCATTACATGTGCAAGATGGTAACTGTAGCATAGCATCGAATTGTTTCAACATAGTATTTATCCTATGATAATATTCAGACACACTAGAACCATTTTGACTAACATAATTAATTTTTTGATATAACCCAAACACTACAGAACCATCAACCTTATCATATGTCTCCTTTAGATCATTCCAAACTTTAGAAGCAAGTTTGGAATAAACTTGACCAACGTACAACTCATCAGAAACAGAATTCAGAATCTAGGTTAAAACAATAGAGTTGCATCTTTCCCATTGACTAGCTAAGACATCATTAGACTCAGATTTAACACATGTTCCATCAACAAATCCTAATTTGTTCTTAGCCATTAAAGCAAGTTTTATAGCATTCGACCATACCACATAATTCTCAGTGCCCTTTAACTTGATATTAACAATAGACAGATTACTAGAATCACTAGCATGCAAATATAAAGGATCACTAGCATCTAGTTTACTTATTAAGGTAACAGGACTCCGTTTTGTCAGTCATGATCACACAAAAACAATAAAAAACGGAACAGGACAGGCAGTACCAGAACAACCAGACAACAATCAAGCAGGCAAAAAACACTTAACAGATCAGTAATGAACAAAACCAAATCAGCAAAAAATATAAAGAAACACGGCGAAGCTACACCAGTGCTCCATATCGTTGGTTCATCACTCAAGGTGCCAACGCAGGTCTTGGTGTAGGAGCCACCTAAATCTATAGACACAAAAGGAACAATCTCACCGAGAGGGGTTCCCAAGTTAGGGTTCGCCGAATAAAAAGTCACAGCCTATAACCTTAGGGTTATATCACTGTGAGCAAAGAAAGACCCAGAACCAGCACCCTTGATGAATCAAGAGCCAAGGAGCCTTGATCGAAGATATCAGCCCCTAATAACAGAACAGCCAAACCTACGATTGTAAGAGAACGAACACACCAAACCATAGATCCGGCTTAGCAGGCCCTAGATCTGATCCAGATCTTGCAGATGAACAGCGCCAGTTAACCACACTCCAGTAATATGCAGCGGAAGATAATCAGAGCACCAGATCGGCCTTGGAGCTCTGATACCATGTCAGAAACTCAAGATTAAAGACTGAAAGGAACCTTTATTGCACTCGAAATCAAAATACAAGTGATATAGTCATCACAGATTGACTAATACAAATGAAACAATCGATGTGATAATGTATGAAACCCTAACACTCTTACGAACAACTTCCAAAACAGAAGAAAGATTGAAAGGGTGAAGATGATTCAGCGTGTCTTGAAGAAAGGGGGCTGCCATCCTTTTATGGGAAACCCAAAGAACACGAATGGAAAGGATCTTGACAGCAAAGAGATACGCCTTCCAAAGGCCAGCCAAATGACAGACCGGATAAAAGAGCCAAATAACCCTAGAAGGGCCTTCTAGACAACTGGCGAAGAAAACGGCTGGACTCCAAGCAGACAAGCCCAGCATCAAGCAGCCCAACAACAAACAGCCCAAGGAACCATAGAACCTTGCAACAAACAAAGGAGAATTAAAAAGGATAACAGAAATAACGAGTATTAAAATTGAGACATGTTAATGTCTTTAACACCTTCTTTAATCTCCATCCACAAAGCTCCAATCCCCCAATCTTATCATGTAATCAATCCACCAAGCAATGCACCCCATCAAAACCCGCCTCAACAACCACAGACCTTCACCCCCTGCATCCCCCCGCATCCGCCACTCTCGCTCCAACAAAACCACCCGCTTCACCCACCAATCACTCCCTCACCGGTTCTCCTAGATCTTACTCTCCTTTCTCGTTCATCGTCAGGGCGTGTTACTCTTCGTCCCCCTCCTCTACTTCTCCGGTATGGTTTTTTACTCTGGGACCATGCAATTCGACGTCGTTTCGGGTGGAATTGAATGGTCCAAGGCGGTTGGATCGGTGTACCGGAGCCCCGAGCTGTATGTGAAGGTCTGGGGTGATATGGATGCTGATAATTCCACTACTGATGCGGTTAGTTTGTCATTGATTTGCAGATTTTGACCTAATGTAATTTTGACCACCCTTTTTTTCAATTTTGACTTCAGTTTAATGAACAATGAATAGAATAATTTTTTTTTTAAATTTCACTGTAGCAAGACATTATGGAAGTAGTTAAATAGATAGGTTAATAATTAGTTAAAGTAATTGAGTAAACTGTAGTTTTGGTCCCTGTGTTTTAGTGGTTATTGCTATTATTTACAAAATTCAAATGTTTTGCAATTTTAATACCAATGTTTCGATTTTATTGTAGTTTTGGTCCACCACACTAACTCTATCTAAGTTATTGTTAAATCTTTGTCACATAACAGTAGATGTACTTTAGTAAATAACCATTCTAAATAAATCTTATAGAGTGAAAACATAAAAATAATATCATGATCCAACAGTAAAAAAAATATTGATGAATGATGGTAGCCTAATGTTAAATTAAAAATGTCCGCATGGCATGGTGTTATAAACCTTAACAATTTAGACATATTTATACAATATTATTTCACCTCCATACCATGGCGCGATTAGATATTATTTTACCCATAAACAAACTTGATCAGAAGAACAATGTGAAATAATCACTTTAGTAGTGTGCATACCAACTTATTTTAACAACACAATATAGTGATTATTTCACGTCAGTTTCAAACTATGGGAAATTAGGTTATAAACAAGGCCGACTGATAACTAAAATATTAATGTGCAGATGAATTTAGATTATAAAAATGAGAATGTGTAAACAATGATAACATGTCCATAATATGGCTGAGATAGGAGAATCTAATTTGTGTATGTTTAGATTTACATAGTAACTAAATAAAAAACGTTGTTGCTCCAGCCTTTAGAATGCTTATTACTAAAACACCCCTGTACATGCCTATCATGTGACAAGGATATAACAATAACTTAGATAGAGTTAGTGTGGTGGACCAAAACCGCAATAAAATAGAATTATTGGTATTAAAATTGCAAGACCTTTGAATTTTGTAAATAATAGCGATAACCACTAAACCATAATTTTTTATTTAAATTTTATTGGGATGTGATATGGATGTGTGAACAAATTATGACAAATCAATTAGACAAGAAAAACAAGAACTTTGTTTATGTTTTCATCTTATATATATTGTTGAATGTTGATTTATGACATTGAATCTGAAGTGGATATCAACGGTATGGAAAAGCTAGTGATTCCGAATTTCCATTTTCATAGCATATTGTCACACCCCGCTTAAAAATCAGATCTTTTCATCACGATTCCGGAACCTTCCGGGCTATTCAAGGCACACTAGGGGCTGGTGGAACATTCCGGAGAATGCTACACAAATCTGGCCTCAAAGACCATGCTACAAAGTTGCGGAACTCTCTAGAATGGGCTGGAAATTCAGCACCAAAAGTACCAGCCAAGAAGGCTCTAGAATAGCCTTGAAAGATCATGACAAGACCAAGATATTATCAAAGAATCATCTAGAAAAGGCTGGTTATAAGTGCAGCCATGGAGCTCTCTAGATCAGCCAAGAATGTGCCCAAAGTGTTGGATATTTCAGCAAGAATGCTCTAGAATCTATCATAAAATATATTGTATGGAACTCTCTAGGTTAGGATCATTCTAGATATGATCCAACTAGTATAAATAGGTGTAAAGGGGTCTCATTTGAGGCACCCAACTTGTTGTAATCACTCTCACTTGTAACCTTGTTAAAGTAATCAAAACTCTATCTTTCTTGTAGTATTGCACTACAAAACCATACTCGTGTTCACATAAACAAAGACTTCCGCTGCGAAAGATAAACAAACCCAACCGCAAGGCTTAATTTAGGAACATTCTAAGTGCCGCACGAGAGTCAGAAAGTTACTCCGTGACAAGTGGTATCAGAGCAACGTTCGATCCATTGGAGATGGCTGAAATAGAAAAGCTGCAACATACAACGGGTACCGGAGACGAAACGCGTGGACGTGACGACACTCGAAAACGTGGAAGGAAGACCCGAGAAATATCCAAAGACTTGGTTGAAAGTCTGGATAAACGAATTGAAGACGTTGAAACATCGATGGCTGAATACAACAACAATGCTGATGCTCTAAGGGTTGAATTCGACACCTTCAAGGAACACGTCACTAAATCACTACAACAATTAGAACCTTTGAGTAGTGATCTCGACGAGACGAAGGATGCCTTCAAAGCCGCTATTGCAATATTGCGGAACGAAATGAAAGAAATGTTTATGAACAAGTTGGGTCAACTCAAAACCAACGTAGAGAAGGAGCTTGCAAGCTGCCATGATAGCTTCAAACAGTTGCAAATGGACTTCAATATCCTCAAGCAAGCTGTTGCAAACGGAGCCGGCGGTATAAGCAACCTTGTTCCCACGAAAGTCAAAGTCCCACAACCAACTCCATTCACTGGAAAGCGAGAAGCCCGTGCGGTGGACGACTTCCTATGGGAAATTCAACAGTATTTTGAAGGCATAGACATCACAGATGATGCTAAAAAGATCAAGACGGCACAACTATACTTGAAAGACACGGCTGCATTATGGTGGCGACCAAAATAAAAAGAAATCGAGCAAGGTACGTGCATCATCACTACTTGGGCAGATTTCACTAAAGAAATCAAAAGACAATTTTATCCAGAAAATGCTGAGTACGAAGCGAGAATTCGACTTCGTAATCTCAAACAATGGGGCACTATCAAAGATTACATAAGTGAATTTACAACACTTATGCTTGAAATTCCGGATATCTCGCCCAAAGACTCACTCGCATACTTTATCGATGGCTTACAATATTGGGCGAAAAACGAAGTCGAACTGTAACACCCCGAAAACGGGTTTGGTAATCAAACCACGTTTATACTAAAAGACGGGTAATCTACCTTTAGTGGTAAAAGAAACCCGGTGAATATTAGGATTCTTAAATAAACAAGAATTTGCTAACTAGGGATTTTAACCTAGTTAGCTAATAGTTTAGAAATAACTTATAATAGGGTTAAAATTAACCAAAGTTATTATAGAAACTAAAGTGGAGGGACCTAAGTTGTAAAACTTGAAACTAGAATTTGTTAAAACAAATTAAATAAAAACCAAACACACAAATTAGTGTTTTGGTCGATCAGAAGCGCAGGAGAGCGACCAGGAACTCTCATCAAACCCTAACTCCACAAATTTGATCAATTGAAGGCTAATTCCTGTCCCAAATCGAAATCTGAAAATTTATGATGCATGTTTGTTAATTGCATGGAATAGGAACAATATAGTGTCTAGGAGTTAGCCCTAGACAAGTATATGTTGAAATCATGCTTAGCTCAAGTTTTTGTTGATACTAAATTCATGTATGAGATGTTTTTAGGGATTTGATTGCAAAAAAAATAGTGTTATGATGTCAAGAACAAGCTTAAATTGAAAGCTGAATTCAAACGATTCTTGATCAGAATTTACAGCCGATTTGTATTGGCTGTAACCTGGACAAAAAGTGATAAAATAATGTGTTTCTTGAGTCTAGAATGTAATTCCAGGAAATATCTTTAAAACCCCACTGGAATCGCATTTTTTCGACGAAAATCGAGCGTTTTATGAATTTTTCCGTATCAAAGGTTCAAGCTGCGTTTTCTGGCAGAAATTGCAGCCCATCACGAATGTCATAAATCAATTTAGGAATTGAGTTATGATCTCAAATTCTTACTGTAGAAAGTTTTAAGCGATTAAAAGAATCGCCAATTGGAATTTCGTCAATCGGATAAACGAGGAATTTTTAATGAATTTTTCCGTAAGCTACAGTTAGAAGTGACGAATCTGATTGCAGCTTAGTAAATGAATTTTCACGAATTTTTGGTAAAGAGTTAGATCTTGAAATTTTAACTCAAGGGCTAACCCTCCGAGAGGTACGCCACATAAAAAAATCATAATTTTTGAAGACTTGTAAACAGGTTAAACAAGTCACCAAAAACAGCCAATTTTCATTGATATGAAATGCCTAAATGAAATCGCGGCTTACTAGTTAGTATGTAAAAATTGATTTTTGTTAAGAGTTCGGATGAAATATGCCTAAGTGAGTTCAATGAACCAAATGTGCATATGAATATGTTGGTAAGTCAATTGACTTTTAAAAGTTAAACTAACCAATGATAAAGTCAAATAGTAGTTTCGACATAGAAAATACGTGAGGTGGAATAGTCGTGAATTGAAATGACTAATCTAACCACCTTGTGAATGATGATAGTTTGTCGCCTAACGATCTAGGTGGAGGCTTGGGAAAGAAGCGGTCAAACGAATCAAGCACGAGAAGAAAAGCATATTCGGATGCGAGGTAAGTGGAGCTTACGCCCCTTTACATTGCTTGCAAAATTACTTAATTTCAAGTATTGCATATGAATGCTACTAAGTGGTTGGTATACAATGTTCCGACACGATTCAATGAGAGTCGGAACAAGGGAAAATGGTAAGAAATCATGAATCATGGTAAAAGGAGTAAAAAGGTAAATTAGTCATGTAATGACGAACAAATAAAAACGGTTTTAAGTAAAACAAGTTAAAGGAAAACCGGGTTAGGTTTAAAGGGATGAAATGGTAACTAAGTACCATCTCATATGGATAAATGGCAAATTAGACTAAATGGGTCAAATGGTGTTGTTAGCACCATTTGACAATTACATTTGACAATCGCTTGTTGAGTTTTGTAATCACAGGAAATAACATAAGTATGCGTTGCTTTAACTAGAAAGATTTAAAGCAAAAGTTATGTAAACGGGTCAATACCTTGACCCGAGCCAGGTACGTTTAAATAAGCTTTTGGTTAAACATACAATTTTTGGTCAAATATTTAGCGAAAGTCCTTCGTCGTATAGTGATGGACTAAAGTTGACCAAAACACCCTTGAAGGGTATATCGGGCAAACGACCCATAGGGGGGTTGATTAGGAACTTACATAAAGATTATGGAATCATTAAATATGAATAAAAGTCATAGGAATTCATATTCGTGGGTCAAATGCTCAAAAACGGTCATTTGCGTAAAATGATCAACCAATGGGTAAATTTGGGAAAAAGGGATTCATTATGTTAAATCCGCCACAAAATAGTTGTGGTGGAATATTTGTAGTTAGTTAGACATGGATTTTTGTGGCGTCAAAAGAAAAGCACAAGTTCTAGACTAAAATGCGTAAATACCTCAAACGGGTCAAAATAAGCATATGGGTGAAATGGATTAAAGATGGTATATAATTCTATAATCGAAACCTAATATGTTAGACATTATTGAATCTAATAGGTTTGTGAGAAATAAGGGTCGAACAAACTTGTATGTTTGATAAAATCACAAACGGGTCAAATTTTGGTAAAAGAGTATTAAGCCGAAGACTTAAAAGTCTTAAATTTTATCAAGCCGGATATCGGATTTTAACACCATATGATGGAGAATCAAATTTTAAACATGCAGGAAGAAACGGTAAGTCAAACGGATAAGCGGTTTGAAAGATACGAAAGATTTCGTGTCAAATTACGGCAAAATGGAAAAGCTGCATACAGGACCCATCGTAACTTACGGTGCCACCGTAAGTTACGGTGGAGCTGATATGGTTACGGTGGTAACCTACTGTTGTACGGTAGAAGAGTATGAACTCAGGGGCCACCGTAACTTACGGTGCCACCGTAAGTTACGGTGGAGATTATTTTCAAGTCCTTGTTTTCTTTTGAACATCAATTGTTTCCCGTACTCGTTTGGACATGATTTAAACCCCGTAAGACTAAAGCATTTCATGTTTATGAAATGTAGGTACACTTTGGGATGCCGGAAGACGATCAAGCTCAACGAAGAACCGAACACAATATAGATACACGCTTCCGCACTTTGCTACGTTGTAAATTTTAAACAACGAATTCAACCACGTGATGTAGAATAACTTATGATTTGTAAAAGTTTTAGTAAACCCGTATTTCCGATGTATATGTAATTGTAATTACATGATTGTTTGAGTAAAATATTCATTAAACCTTAAATTAACTTAACGGGTGTTACAGGTTGGTATCAGAGCCTTGGTTTAAGAGATTCGAGTATGGTGGGGAGGAACCATGCTTGGACTTAAACCTTATGCTCTTGACAAAGAATAGTGTTCGGTTCGAAGTTTGATCGCAAATCCGGTAAGTACAAGTATGTTAATAGTTTAGCATGCTAAAGTGTTGTAAACAACACATAAGGCTATCGTGTGATACACGTTACCTAAATTAAATGATGAAAATAGTTGACGAAATTGCGCGCGTTGACGCGCACAATAGAAAAGCCTTGTATTATGATATGGGCATTTAGTAAAGTTGACACTACTAACTTTTATGAATGTTTTAATTGGAGGAAACTCGCATTTGAAGATGACGAGGATTGAACAAATTACGGATATGATAGAGGAACGGTCTGAAGTATGACAAGAAGAGCATGCTCACCAAGGACCAAAATCGCGCAACGATTGCGAATAAGTTAATGGCAAGGGGAGCCTGTTAGAGCAAACATTACCAGGTGCACATTTTAAATAACCGCACAAATATTAATATGCAACAAATAAGTAGAAATTGAAAGTTGCATATGTAGATTAAAAACTTGGAAAAACCCGAATAGAAAATGTATTCGGGATATTGTTTCCAAGAGAAACAAATAGAGGCGTTACTTACATAGGGCGTGATGTGAACACTATAAAAAGGTCGTGTATGTCATGTGTTAAATCGCTTACTCTGGCCAAGTAAGTAGTGGCATATGATACCACGAGTTTCTTATAGCGGACACATTTACATCCGATGTAGTAAGGGCAGAGTGAATGGGACTAATTAAAAAGTACCCAACTGAATCAGATAAGCAAAATATTTGATAATAATGTAAACGCACAATCGAGTGACGGAAGCGTATTACATCAAGATAATGAGCCCGAGTGAAGGGACAAACAAGCATGAAAAATGATTTAGACAAGTATTGGAAGGGAGTGTACTTACATTCGAACCCAGAAAACGCAAGCATGTAAAATGATTTAGACAAGTATTGGGAGGGAGTGTACTTACACCCGAACCCAGAAAACGCAAGCATGTAAAATGATTTAGACAAGTATTGGGAGGGAGTGTACTTACACTCGAACCCAGAAACCGCAAACATGTAAAATGATTTAGACAAGCATTGGGAGGGAGTGTACTTACACTCGAACCCAGAAAATGCAAATATGTCCCTTAACGGGTCGTTTTTGTAAAACGTCAAACTTAAAGACAAAGTTGGAATATAAAAATGAAGCGAGGTCTTAATGCATACCGGGAGGGTTGCAATAATAACGACCTCGGTAAAACACCCGGTTGATGGGTAAGAATTAAACACATGCGTAAACCAAGAGACATGAACGCGGGTTGAAAAAAAAAATCAAAGGACTTGGATTACGAGTTATGACTATAAAATCTCGTATATAGAAATTGTGAGTAAATATGTTCAACTATTCGAAGTCGAATGGGTTGAATAAAGAATAAAGTTGATTGTTTATAAGTGATGGATTTCACATTAATAGGTCAAACATGTTGAATACAATATAACGCCGAATGGCACAAATGAGCGCTAGCCAGATAAAGGTAGCGTTAAATGCAAGAGAATAATGAGCCCGGTAATGGGATATAACTAAATAAGAATAAATTATGGACTGTCAATATCCTGGTATGGATAATTGACAAAAGTCAAAGAGAAGATCCTAAAACTAAAACTTCGGTTTTAGTAAGAAATAATGTTTTTACAAACATAAATTCTGATAGGAATTTAAATAGTAAGCATGAAAGATACAAGTCTTGACACTGATAGGCGCAAGACGATATATTCGAAAAGTGATATTTTCGAAAATGAAATTTTGATATAAATTAAACATGATGTAACACAATCACGGTCAAGAAATGTAATGTGAAGTAGAATCACATTATAACCAAGCAAGCGGTAAAAAGTAACTGGACTAATAAGTCTAATTAGTGAGACCCGTCAAGGTCATTTAAATAAATTTGGTTTGCTTGTAAGCGGTAGGTTCGGTATGACTGAACCGAATAAATAAATTTGAAGACAAAAGAAATTGCTGCTAAAAGTGAAAGATTTCATTAAAGACCTTTAAACGGGTCAAAATAACGGATTCATAAAGAATTCGATAGTATATGAAAGCGATGGATATCGCTGAGTTAACTAAACTAGTGGAAATAACGGGATTACGTTATTTTAAGTTGCACTATGTCGTATGAGATACGTAGACAATTAGTGACCAAAAAGATGATACCATACTTATCTGGTAATACTAACAATTGGTTAAAAGTATAATTAATGTTTAAATGATATCTCGGATCAAATACATTGAGTTTAAACTCAATGAAATAAGTAAGAAAGGGTTTCGAGGACGAAACCTCTTTAAGGGGGGTAGACTTGTAACACCCCGAAAACGGGTTTGGTAATCAAACCACGTTTATACTAAAAGACGGGTAATCTACTTTTAGTGGTAAAAGAAACCCGGCGAATATTAGGATTCTTAAATAAACAAGAATTTGCTAACTAGGGATTTTAACCTAGTTAGCTAATAGTTTAGAAATAACTTATAATATGGTTAAAATTAACCAAAGTTATTATAGAAACTAAAGTGGAGGGACCTAAGTTGTAAAACTTGAAACTAGAATTTGTTAAAACAAATTAAATAAAAACCAAACACACAAATTAGTGTTTTGGTCGATCAGAAGCGCAGGAGAGCGACCAGGAACTCTCATCAAACCCTAACTCCACAAATTTGATCAATTGAAGGCTAATTCCTGTCCCAAATCGAAATCTGAACATAGATACGTGATCCTCATCACAAGGGGGTTACAAGGTATGTAAAATTTGGTGTTAATTCACTGTTTGAAAATCTCATGAAATTGGGAAATCTGAAAATTTAAGATGCATGTTTGTTAATTGCATGGAATTGGAACAATATAGTGTCTAGGAGTTAGCCCTAGACAAGTATATGTTGAAATCATGCTTAGCTCAAGTTTTTGTTGATACTAAATTCATGTATGAGATTGTTTTAGGGTTTTGATTGCAAAAAAAATAGTGTTATGATGTCAAGAACAAGCTTAAATTGAAAGCTGAATTCAAACGATTCTTGATCAGAATTTACAGCCGATTTGTATTGGCTGTAACCTGGACAAAAAGTGATAAAATAATGTGTTTCTTGAGTCTAGAATGTAATTCCAGGAAATATCTTTAAAACCCCACTGGAATCGCATTTTTTCGACGAAAATCGAGCGTTTTATGAATTTTTCCGTATCAAAGGTTCAAGCTGCGTTTTCTGGCAGAAATTGCAGCCCATCACGAATGTCATAACTCAATTTAGGAATTGAGTTATGATCTCAAATTCTTACTGTAGAAATTTTTAAGCGATTAAAAGAATCGCCAATTGGAATTTCGTCAATCGGATAAACGAGGAATTTTTAATGAATTTTTCCGTAAGCTGCAGTCAGAAGTGACGAATCTGATTGCAGCTTAGTAAATGAATTTTCACGAATTTTTGGTAAAGAGTTAAATCTTGAAATTTTAACTCAAGGGCTAACCCTCCGAGAGGTACGCCACATAAAAAATCATAATTTTTGAAGACTTGTAAACAGGTTAAACAAGTCACCAAAAACAGCCAATTTTCATTGATATGAAATGCCTAAATGAAATCGCGGCTTACTAGTTAGTATGTAAAAATTGATTTTTGTTAAGAGTTCGGATGAAATATGCCTAAGTGAGTTCAATGAACCAAATGTGCATATGAATATGTTGGTAAGTCAATTGACTTTTAAAAGTCAAACTAACCAATGATAAAGTCAAATAGTAGTTTCGACATAGAAAATACGTGAGGTGGAATAGTCGTGAATTGAAATGACTAATCTAACCACCTTGTGAATGATGATAGTTTGTCGCCTAACGAGCTAGGTGGAGGCTTGGGAAAGAAGCGGTCAAACGAATCAAGCACGAGAAGAAAAGCATATTCGGATGCGAGGTAAGTGGAGCTTACGCCCCTTTACATTGCTTGCAAAATTACTTAATTTCAAGTATTGCATATGAATGCTACTAAGTGGTTGGTATACAATGTTCCAACACGATTCAATGAGATTCGGAACAAGAGAAAATGGTTAGAAATCATGAATCATGGTAAAAGGAGTAAAAAGGTAAATTAGTCATGTAATGACGAACAAATAAAAACGGTTTTAAGTAAAAAAAGTTAAAGGAAAACCGGGTTAGGTTTAAAGGGATGAAATGGTAACTAAGTACCATCTCATATGGATAAATGGCAAATTAGACTAAATGGGTCAAATGGTGTTGTTAGCACCATTTGACAATTACATTTGACAATCGCTTGTTGAGTTTTGTAATCACAGGAAATAACATAAGTATGCGTTGCTTTAACTAGAAAGATTTAAAGCAAAAGTTATGTAAACGGGTCAATACCTTGACCCGAGCCAGGTACGTTTAAATAAGCTTTTGGTTAAACATACAATTTTTGGTCAAATATTTAGCGAAAGTCCTTCGTCGTATAGTGATGGACTAAAGTTGACCAAAACACCCTTGAAGGGTATATCGGGCAAACGACCCATAGGGGGGTTGATTAGGAACTTACATAAAGATTATGGAATCATTAAATATGAATAAAAGTCATAGGAATTCATATTCGTGGGTCAAATGCTCAAAAACGGTCATTTGCGTAAAATGATCAACCAATGGGTAAATTTGGGAAAAAGGGATTCATTATGTTAAATCCGTCACAAAATAGTTGTGGTGGAATATTTGTAGTTAATTAGACATGGATTTTTGTGGCGTCAAAAGAAAAGCACAAGTTCTAGACTAAAATGCGTAAATACCTCAAACGGGTCAAAATAAGCATATGGGTGAAATGGATTAAAGAAGGTATATAATTCTATAATCGGAACCTAATATGTTAGACATTATTGAATCTAATAGGTTTGTGAGAAATAAGGGTCGAACAAACTTGTATGTTTGATAAAATCACAAACGGGTCAAATTTTGGTAAAAGAGTATTAAGCCGAAGACTTAAAAGTCTTAAATTTTATCAAGCCGGATATCGGATTTTAACACCATATGATGGAGAATCAAATTTTAAACATGCAGGAAGAAACGGTAAGTCAAACGGATAAGCGGTTTGAAAGATACGAAAGATTTCGTGTCAAATTACGGCAAAATGGAAAAGCTGCATACAGGGCCCATCGTAACTTACGGTGCCACCGTAAGTTACGGTGGAGCTGATATGGTTACGGTGGTAACCTACTGTTGTACGGTAGAAGAGTATGAACTCAGGGGCCACCGTAACTTACGGTGCCACCGTAAGTTACGGTGGAGATTATTTTCAAGTCCTTGTTTTCTTTTGAACATCAATTGTTTCCCGTACTCGTTTGGACATGATTTAAACCCCGTAAGACTAAAGCATTTCATGTTTATGAAATGTAGGTACACTTTGGGATGCCGGAAGACGATCAAGCTCAACGAAGAACCGAACACAATATAGATACACGCTTCCGCACTTTGCTACGTTGTAAATTTTAAACAACGAATTCAACCACGTGATGTAGAATAACTTATGATTTGTAAAAGTTTTAGTAAACCCGTATTTCCGATGTATATGTAATTGTAATTACATGATTGTTTTCGTAAAAGATTCATTAAACCTTAAATTAACTTAACTGGTGTTACACGAACGTCGTAACGTTCAAGACTTATCATCAGCCATCATTGCTGCCGAATCCTTACATGATCGTACTGAAACACGATCAAAGTCCACGCAAGTGGAAACCAACAATGCAAAAGGTGGGGGAGCCAAACCCATCAACCAATTCCGGAAAGAAGACACCCGGAAACCACTCCAACTGGCCAACGAACCCTATAAGGGTTGTCTAATATGCGATGGGCCACACAACCCACGCTTTTTCCCAAAGAAGAATAGCCTTAACGCAATGGAAAAGGCTAATGAAGAACCTGCTGAAACCGAGGAGGCTCACTTGGGATCAATACAGTTACAAGTCCTCAATGCCTTAACTGCATATGATGGAAAACGATTAAGGATGGCAGAACGTGAGCAAAACAAAGCTTGCCCGTCAACGAGAACAGACGACACTGCAAGTGAAGGACCCAAAAGACTTCGACTCGTGCATATCGAAATAAATGGTCAACCCGGAAAAGCACTCGTCGATACAGGGGCAAGCAACAACTTCATCACCCCAGAAGAGGCTACGAGACTTGGTCTACCGATCACATTTCGAAAAGGATGGATCAAAGGAGCCAATGGAGATCCCGAGCCAATACAGGGGCACTCATGGAACACCAAGACGAGTATCGGGACATGGTCAGGAAGGCTAGACTTCACCGTAGTACCCCTAGACGACTACGACATCATCCTTGGGATGGATTTCTTCCGTCAAACCAAAGCCGTTGTAGTACCGTTTACAAACACCATGTACCTGGTCAAAAAGAAACATGTATACACTGCCGATCTGGAGGCGAAACCAATACGGCAAAAGAAGACCATATCCGCTCTTCAACTCACAAGGAAACGTCCACCGAAGTTCAAAAATCGCAACGAGGACGTTGCGAATTTAGGTGGGGGAGGATGTCACACCCCGCTTAAAAATCAGATCTTTTCATCACGATTCCGGAACCTTCCGGGCTATTCAAGGCACACTAGGGGCTGGTGGAACATTCTGGAGAATGCTACACAAATCTGGCCTCAAAGACCATGCTACAAAGTTGCGGAACTCTCTAGAATGGGCTGGAAATTCAGCACCAAAAGTACCAGCCAAGAAGGCTCTAGAATAGCCTTGAAAGATCATGACAAGACCAAGATATTATCAAAGAATCATCTAGAAAAGGCTGGTTATAAGTGCAGCCATGGAGCTCTCTAGATCAGCCAAGAATGTGCCCAAAGTGTTGGATATTTCAGCAAGAATGCTCTAGAATCTATCATAAAATATCTTGTATGGAACTATCTAGGTTAGGATCATTCTAGATATGATCCAACTAGTAGAAATAGGTGTAAAGGGGTCTCATTTGAGGCCCCCAACTTGTTGTAATCACTCTCACTTGTAACCTTGTTAAAGTAATCAAAACTCTATCTTTCTTGTAGTATTGCACTACAAAACCATACTCGTGTTCACACAAACAAAGACTTTCGCTGCGAAAGATAAACAAACCCAACCACAAGGCTTAACTTAGGAACATTCTAAGTGCCGCACGAGAGTCAGAAAGTTACTCTGTCACAATATGGAGAGATCCTAGGTTTGTGAAACGTTAATTCGATCGTTGTTAAAACCAAAAGTCAAACCATTAGTAATTTGACTTTGACCATGTGCTTTGTTGTTGCAGTAAGTTTCGTGACATATACGATGAAGATTTTTTCGTTTGTTAAAACTCTGGAAAATGATGTACGGGTGGTCGATACTATACCTGGATATTTAATGGAACGGTTTGACTACAATATGTCGAACATATTCAACTTCAAAATAAAAGCGTGGGCTCCTTCCTATTCGTTTTTACGTTCTTCCAAGGCTACTAGAAGAAAAGTGAGTTTAACTCTTTTTTTTAATCATTTCACATTTTTGAGAGTAAAGTGCAGGAATGATCCCTGTGGTTAACCCAAATTTTGGATTTGGTCCCTAGCTTTTCAAAAATACAGGGATGGTCCCTGTGGTTTGCACTTTGTAACACATTTAATCCCCAACTTTTGCCAAAAGTACATGGATGGTCCTTGTGGTTTGCACTTTGTAATGCATTTAGTCCCTAACTTGGGCCTCCTGAAACATTTAGATTTGTTGGTTGGGGTCTAAATGTGTTACAAAGTGCAAACCACAGGGGCCGTTTGTGTACTTTTGGAAAGCTAGGGACCAAATCCAAAATTTTAGAAAATCAGAGGGACTATCCGTGTACTTTACTCTAATGTTAATGTATTTGCTATAATTAAATTTAATTTCAGGGTCATAAGGATATCACCATTTGCAAACCGATTGTCATTTGATGCACCTCCAGATGTTCAACGGCTTCGTTGTTTGGCTAATTATGAAGCTTTGCGGTTTTCAGATCCTATATATAGAACGGGTGAAACGTTAGTTTCTAGAATGAAAGAACGGAGTGTAAATAATGGTGGCAAGTACATTTCTGTGCATCTACGCTTTGAAGAGGTTTGTTTTATTTGTTGAAATGTTAAATATACAGAAGCTTTTATAACACACGTAATCGAATTTAAATATACATACAGGACATGATTGCTTTCTCTTGCTGTGTATACGATGGTGGACGAAAAGAAACCGAAGATATGATAGCGGCAAGAGAAAGGGGTTGGAAAGGAAAATTTACGAAACCTCTTCAGCCCGGAGTCAATAGAGTTAATGGCAAATGTCCGTTAACACCTTTAGAGGTAATACTCTCTTTAAAATATATTTTAAAGGAAATGGATTTAAACAATCTCAACTATTACCTATTGGCCGGCAAACAAGGGCGAAACTTAGAAGGGGCCCGGGGGGGGGGGGGGGGGGGGTTACTGGCATTTTCTTTATTTTTTTTATTTTTTATTTTTTTGACTTTTATACAATGTCATCTTCATGCGGCTCTTGTATCTAACAAGCTACAATGTGGCTGATTTTAACCTCATTTTCATTGGTAGTTTGTACATTAGATTTGATTTTGATTTGATAACATGTGAGATAATAGGAACATGTATTTGTAACACAGACTGGGTTCCTTTTCCAGATTTCATACTTGTGTTCATATTTGTGCTAGATCTTGTTAAATGTACCGTTTTTCTTTTGTGGATAAGGCGGGTTATTTTGCGAGTTAATGAACGTCTATGCTAACTTGACACAAAAATGTTCCAATTGCGGTTTAACAACTTCGTTACGACGATAAACCATTATGTAAAAAGGCTTATGTAAAAAGGCTGATGTCACAACTTATTCACTTGGTAGACTTGTTGAAAAGAACCTTTCGGACTTGGTGTTTGTGTATAGATAATAGAAGAGAGATTAAATAGATAAAACATTTCAAACAAGATCAAAGATTGAAACATAGAAAGACTTCATATATGTTACCCAAGGCTTGTGTGTTTGTATGGTACAATCAAGAATTATGTGTTTTGAGTAGATATTTTCTAAACAAACAATAAATGTAATTAAAAAGTAAAAGTTATCTGATTGTTAAGGACAAATTTATATTTATTTATGGTGTACATTAAAATCTTTGATAAAGATGTATACTCTTATTTTCCCGTCACTCTTCTATTAAATAATAATGTTAAATCAAAGTTTCCTGTTTCTCTGGTATTTATTTAATATTTTCTGTCTTAAACTATTTTTTGTTTTTTCGCTTATTAATAACTATTTAATAGATAATAGTTGAGATTATTTAAATCCATTTTTTTTTTTATTTTAAAGTAGTTAACTTCCAAAACTTATAAATTCTTAATTTGGATATTCAGGTTGGTTTGATGCTTAGAGGAATGGGATTTGATAGAAGTACATCTATATTTCTCGCATCTGGACATATATATAATTCCGACTTTCCGAGCGATATATGACTCCTCTGCTAGAAATGTTTCCGCTTTTGCAAACCAAGGAAATGTTGGCATCTGCCGAGGAACTTGCACCATTTAAGGTTTGTGTGAACTTAAAAAAATAATAGATTATACCATTTAATTTGTTATTTATAATTAGGGTAAATTATTTTTTGAGTCCTTGTGTTTTAGTGGTTTTAACCACTTGAGTCCAAAAGCAAAAAGTTTAACGACCTGAGTCCCCATAAACATTTTCTTTAACCATTTGAGTCCAAATTTCTAACACTGTTAGAATTTTTTGGTTAATTATTATTAAATGACCAAAATACCCTTAAAATTAAAAAAATAAAAAATAAAAATTTATTTTTAGTTCTCTTTCTCTCTCTTATAATCTTTCTCAGATCTTTATTTCTATTTTCTTCATCTTTCATTCTCTCTCTCACCACCTCCATCCCACCACCACACCTCCATCATCAACACCACCGTCAGCCATGGCTCCCTCCAATGCTTGATGGCTGGTCCATCTCCCGGTTATCAGGTTCCCCAACACCGGAGACACCACTTTCGAAGATCTCGCCAAGGATGTTAATTCCATCAACACCGCCGCCGCTGCAACCTCCACTGCTGAAGAATCATTCAGTTTAGTTCGTAACGATCCTCTCAAGTTCGGTATGACTATTAGGCTCACGCCTGTTCTTATTGAAAAAATCAAGCGCCTCGAAGCGCAGGGCGGTGTTGCCAAGATGAGATTTGATTCGAGTGCTAATAACCCTAACAGAAAATGTAGGTTTAATCTATCTGATCACTAGCTATATGAATTGTTTTTATATCTATGTTTTCTGAATTTTAGTTTTGTGAGTAATTGACCTAGATTAGTGAAAATTGGATGTTTAATTTGTTGAAATAAATGATTTGATGAAATTAAGGTTCACTTCTAGGTTCACAACAGTTTTGCGTTCATTGGTTATCTGATTAAACAAATCTCTATGCAACTACTGAAAGCTTATATATTGGCCAGGACTGTATATCCTTACGTTTGTCTCATTGTCTGTTAGATCACATTCACAAAGTTCAGCTAGCGAGGAACTCCGTCACGTTGGTGGGGGTGAGACGGTGGTGGTGGGTGTTTGGAGGTGGCGGTAGTGCTATGGTGGTAGCAGTGGTGGGGATGATGGTGGGGCAGTGGTGGGGAAGGTGGCTGTGCTGTGGTGTTTACAGAGGGAGAGAGAAGAGACTTGTACTGATGTGCATATAAGACTTGTACTTTGTGTGTAAATGACCAAATTACCCTCATAGTTAACAGACTTGGTGGATGGAGTTAGAAATCTGGATTCAAATGGTTAAAGAAAATGCTTATGGGGACTCAGGTCGTTAAACTTTTTGCTTTTGGACTCAAGTGGTTAAACCCTATAAAACACAGGGACTCAAAAAGTAATTTACCCTTATAATTAACATATTAATTAGAGTAAAATGCCATTTTCGTTCCTGAGGTTTGGCCAGTTTTGCGACATTCGTCCAAAGGTTTGTTTTTCCGTTATCTGGTTCCAAAAGGTTTGAAATCTTGCCATTTTCATCCGGCTCGTTAACTCCATCCATTTTTATTCGTTAATTCAGGGGTATTTTTGTCTTTTTGGTTAACATAAAGGGTAATTCGGTCCTTTTCACTTTATGTACAAGCATTTAGCATAACGTGTGTGGTAGTTTTTAGACTGAATTGCCCTTTAAGCTAACAAAAAGGACGAAAATATCCCTGACTTAACGGAGAAAAATGGATGGAGTTAACGAGCCGGATGAAAATGACAAGATTTCAAACTCTTTTGGATCCAGATGCGGAAAAACAAACCTTTGGACGAAAGTTGCAAAACTGCCAAACCTCAGGTGTTACTCTATTAATTATTTGTAAAATCTTTTTTCTAGAATTATTCTTCGAGGATGGCTGCGATAGACTACATGGTGTGTTTACACAGTGAAGTGTTTGTGACAACTCAGGGTGGAAATTTCCCGCATTTTCTGCTTGGTCACAGAAGATATATGTATAATGAACATGCAAAGACGATTAGACCTGATAAACGCAAGTTAGCCTTGTATTTTGACAATCCTAATATCGGGTATGTTATTTATTAGAGTCAGTTACAAGTATCGTCCTTGCGGCAAGGCCAGATTACGGTTTTGGTTCCAACTTTTCAGAAATTACACCTTTAGTACTCAAAAGTACATTCGGCCGCAACACATTTGGTCCTTGACACTAGTTGGCGTTAATATTTGTAAAAGAATAAAGTACACATATAGTTCCTGTTGTTTTCCAAAATTTTGGAATGGTCTCTAGCTTTCCAAAAGTACACGGATGATCCTGGTGCTTTGCACTTTGTAACGCATTTAATCCCTAACTTGGACCTCCTGAACCTATAGATTTGTTGGTTGGAGACTAAATGTACAAAATGCAAACCACAAGGACTATCCGTTTACTTTTAGAAACCTAGGGACTAAATCCAAAATTTTTTAAAACCACAGGGACTATCCGTGTACTTTCTCTTTGTAAAACTACTAAGACACTCAACGATTAAAAAAAATAATTAAAAAAATGTATTTTATGGAAATTTGAGTAGTTGGGGTATTTTAGTAATTTTAGAAACCAGACAGAAAATTTAACGCTTGTTAGTGTCAGTGTTTGGTTTAGCTTATTTTGGAGCAACTTATGACTTATTGACTTATAAAAGTTAATAAGTTGTTTTTTTAGTGTTTGGGTTAGCTTATTTTAGAGAGATTTGTGTGTTGAGAAGTCATTTTTGAGAAGTCAGAATTTCTGACTTCTCACTTATGACTTATATAAGTTAACAAGTCACTTTTGAGAAGGAATCCCAAACACCCATGTAAGGACCTTCAAAAAATGTACCAATTTGACCCGTAAGTACAAACCCGGACCCCAAAAACCCTAAACCATATTAAAAATCAAGAAAAATTGAAATCTGGTTCCCAAGCGGGCCGCGTAAAAGACAAGTTATGTCTTACGCAGGCCGCGTCAAACATGTGTTGACCGGATAAGCGTAACCGTGCCACATGTCGTCCATCTGGTGCACCTACGTATGACCAATCAACCCTACTCGTAGACTGGGCGGCCACGCGGGCCGCGTAAAGTTTGGCTAAGGGATTACGCGGGCCGCGACAGGCCTTAAAATCAGCTATAAATAGCCTAGCTCAGGGGCTTTATTCTGTGTCGATGAAAACTTTCAAAAACGAAAGTATACTGCTCTAAAAGTGAAATTTCAATTATAATAGCGAGGCACTGCTCCGATACTGGGTATTAACTCGATCGCTGCTACGATTCAATGTCCGATCGATTAAAGTATCAAATGGATGTTTAAGTGCTGCCCACATTAGGGTTTATGCTTTGTCATTCGTCGTTAATTCGATGGATGTTTAAGTATCGCACTTTGTCATTTGTTGTGAAGGTTTTAATCTCGTGAGTTATCGTAAATGCTGTATTAGTTACTAACCGAGTTCGTGTGCATGTTATTAAATTTAGGTTAAAAGGCAAATCAGTAGGCTAAGTTCTGCTCATATAAATCTGCAATGTGAGTCATTCTCTTTTTATCAAATATTTTACAATACTCCATTTTATTTTCAAATGTTATAATTACAGGGATTAAGTCGTGGTTATCTTAATCACTGGCTAGTGGGGTATTGTGCACATTACTAATTTCTCACGGGTTAGGCTAATAAGCCCTAACACAGGTTAGGCTAATAAGCCCTAACAGTGATAATCATCACTACTTGGGTGAAAGGACCAAATAGTGGTATGACCATCGTCACCAGGAGGTGACACGGCGCCATATAAAAATAAGATAAAAGCCATTGTAATCGCTCTTATGCTGTAATTCATAACTACGTGTCATTTTGTTAAAATGAATGATTCACCAGTATTTCCCCGCTGACAAAAAATATTTTTAAAACATGTTTCAGGCGACCTGCTGTAAATCAAGGAAAACGTGCTACGGAGCACTAACAAGCTTGAAGAGGTGGCTCAGTTAAAATAAATAAACATGTTTTAATAAATCAGGGAATTTCCTAGTAAAATTCCTCTATTGTAAATTACGGGGTTTATCCCGAATTATGAAATAAAATAATCGGCATTTCAAGATTTTAAAAGATCCTGTTTAAAATACTTCCGCTGTCGCATAAATCAAATACCACAGGTTCCTGTCCCGCGGCTCCTGACCGGGTCAAACCGGGGCTGGGGCTGTGACAGGAAAAGGTGGTATCAGAGCCACTGATCAAGCCACTGATTTAAGCCAATTAAGTATTTAAGAAAATACTTAATTTTACTAAATTTCTATTTTATTATGTGTTTTATTATTTGCATATCTGTTTACAGTATGAGTAAACAAAGACTTTCGAACATCTATCGTAAAATAGATAATGCACCAAAAGATAAAGGATCATCATCCTCAAAACACTCAGTGAATACTGAGGAAGGAATAATTGTCCGTAAGGCACAGTATGAGAAACCACTCTCTCCTAATAAAAGAAGTTTGATTATTAGGAAAAGTTAAGAGAAACTAAAGAAGTCCAAAGAAGGGAGGAGTAATCAGGAAACCCAGAAAATAGGCAATAACCCACCATGGGAAGATAAATTAGATGAAAAATGGGCAGATCTCTATATGTTAGCAACTGTAGCAATAAATGCTAATCTTTAAATACCCTGACCTAGTATTAGCAACCACATTACCTACTAGCCAGAAATTCCACCCAGTAAATAAATAAAGTTTTAATAAACCCTAGTATATTTCCAGTTGTCTTTTGTATTAAAGTAGTCACTCGGTATGCAATAATACTTGAATATCTAGTTGTGAAATTTTTATATATATATAAAATTTTAACTTAGTTTTTTTTGTGTGCATTTTTGCATATATACTAAACAGCATGAATGAGTTATCTGAAGCCCTTCAGAATCTTAACCTTTATCCAGTAAAAGTGGAAGTCTCCAATGACTTTACTGGTTATATAGCCGATGTAGAAGAACCTATGGAATTTTGTGCTCCACCTCCGGAGAAAACAAAACCTAAGAAAAGGAGAAGATTTGTAGGATGGAGACGTGTACGTAGGAGGAAACCCGCCACTAGAAAGATTCCTAAAATAGAAAATCCCTTAGATAAAGGAAAGGGGATTGAAGTCGGGGAAGGTTCTAAGCAGATAGAAATAGAGATTGGAGAAGGTTCTAGGCAGACAAAGATGGAGATTAGGGAAAGCTCTAGACAAATCTAGGAGTTACCATTTCAGGAGGGATTAAATCGTGCATTGGCGAGCTGTGATATCGTCAGACCTATCAATAATAATCTCTACCCTTATCCTGCTGAAACTCAATTACCAATGAACTTGGAACCAGCAATCCCAGAACCTATAATCCACACCCAACCTCTAGGAATGGACGAGTGGTGGACCAATGATTGGCAGTTCCAAAACCTTCTCAACAGTCCTTATTCCTTTCTCCCTCAGTTCGACCCGGAACCTACACCAAACCCACCAATGAGCAATGAAAATTTAGCTGAACTCCGCCACTTTGGCGAGGAGTTGGTGGATGCAGGAAATAGGATCAGGGAAGTAGGAGAACAGATCTCCTGGAAATACGACGAGAGGGAACGTCGTTAATGAAATACCAACCGACGAGGGATAGTGGGGTAGTGAAACTGTGGTTGTATAATAAATAGAAAAATATAATCTTGTGAAATAACTACAAATAAAACTTTAACGGTGTGTATTGACGCATCTTATAATATATAAAAATGGGAATCGAGAAATCGATAGTTTTGGCTATATATGTGTTGTAAAATTTGTATGATTGTTTTGTGTACAATTGTTATTTACTTAATAGTAATAAATTATATATATTAATTATCAGATGAAAAACGCTAATAATGAACCAGTTAATGAAGTTAATCAATCTGAGCAAAATCAAGGAGATCAATTTATGACTAGGCAGGATATAGAAAATATTATTGCTCAAGGAATAGCCAATGCTATTCCAGCAATACTTGCTGCTGCCCAGAAACCTGTTGAACCTCAACAAATCATTCCTAGCAAACGTACTTCTTAAGATAACTTCAGTAATAGCATAAACGGAGGCGGTAATCATACTAACAACGATAATGATCCACGGCAGGCTCCGCTCCCTAAGAAAATGAAAGCTACAATGCCTGGTTGCACTTACAAAGAATTTCTTGCCTGTAAACCAGCTGAGTTTGCAGGTAACGAAGGGGGGACCGCAACATTGCGTTGGTTAGAGAAAACCGAGGCAGTAAATTCCATAAGTAAATGTGCTGAAGAAGACCAGGTCATGTATGCGTCAAATCTTTTCAAAGAAGGGGCGCTAGAATGGTGGAACACGGTGTTACAAGCAAAGGGGAGGAGGATGGCGTATGCTATGAAATGGGGAGAATTTAAAAATCTCGTAGAAAGAAAATTCTGTCCCGAGTATGAAAAGGAACAAATGGCGAATAAGTTCCTGAATCATCGGATGATTGGTGTAGATTGTCGCGGGTATACTTCGACATTCTTCGAATATGCGAGAGTAGTACCAACACTGGCTTCGCCAGAACCAGCACTTATTTCCCGCTATATTTGGGGACTGATTGGTGAAATTCGTAATATTGTCAAGGCTGCCAAACCCCGCACGATTGATGATGCGGTAGATTTAGCCAACACACTGACCGACGAGCTAATACGTACACGAGATGAAAATAGAAAAATGGAAGTGGCCCAAAAGATTACCCAAGGATTCCGTATGGGTAACCGTAACAATTTCAAAAGAAGGGGGACTGGGCAATCTTCCACTGGTCCATTTTGCAATAATTGCAAAAGAAAACATTTTGGAAAATGCAAGGGATATTGCAGTTTTTGCAAAATTCCGGGGCATCAAGAGGAAGAATGTAGGAAGACGAAATTCACAGTTTGCTACAACTGTGGAGAAGCTGGACATTTCAGACCAGACCGTCCAAAATTAGTTAAACCAGCTGACAACAAAGCTAAACCTGCAGAAGGAGCTACAAAGAAGAATGTACGAGCCTTCCAACTGACTACGCAGGAAGCCGAACTAATTCCTGACGTAATAGCTGGTACGTTCCTAGTCCACAACATTTATGCCAAAGTATTATTTGACTCTGGTGCAAACCAAAGTTTTATAAATACTCCATTCTGCCAAGCTCTTAATTTACCCTTAACCAACCTTAGGCAGATTTTTACAGTCGAAACAGCAGATGGAAATTCTGTTAACATAAATAAGATTTTGCGGGAAGAAAAGATAGAACTCTTAGGTCATAAATTTTCTGCAAATTTGTTACCTATGAATTTAGCCGGATTCGATGTGGTATTAGGAATGGATTGGTTAGTAGCCAACCATGCTCGAATCCTGTGTGATAAAAAACTCCATAGAAATTCGCACACCCACTGGAGAAGTAATTATGGTTACAGGAGATAAGCCACGTAAATCCATGAAGTTCATTTCAGTAATGAAAGTTGCTAATTATGAACGAAAGCAAGGAATAGTGTATATGATTTCAGTAATCATTAGCACTAAGGATAAAGAACTTAAGGAAATTCCTATAGTTTCAGAATACCCAGATGTATTCCCAGAAGAACTTCCGGGATTACCACCTGATAGGGAAGTAGAATTTAGGATTCATCTGATTCCTGGAACTATACCGATAGCCAAGGCACCTTATCGGTTAGCACCCACTGAATTGTTAGAATTGAAAAAGCAGTCAGATGAATTACTAAGCAAAGGATTCATACAACCTAGTTCATCCCCTTGGGGAGCACCAGTGTTGTTTGTGAAAAAGAAAGATGGGTCAATGAGAATGTGTATTGATTATAGAGAATTAAATAAGGATACAATTAAGAATCGATACCCATTACCTAGGATTGATGATCTTTTCGATCAACTTCAAGGAGTTAGATATTTCTCTAAGATCGACTTACGCTCCGGATACCATCAATTGAATGTACAAGATGAAGACATACCTAAAACTGCTTTCAGAACTAGGTATGGTCATTACGAGTTTACAGTCATGCCCTTCGGATTAACGAATGCACCTGCCGCATTCATGAACATGATGAATAGAATCTGTAAACCGTACTTGGATAAATTTGTAATTGTCTTCATCGATGATATACTTATTTATTCCAAAAGTCAGGAAGAACATTATCAGCACTTGCATGCACTCTTAATTTTGTTAAGAAAAGAAAAGCTTTACGCCAAATTCTCGAAATGTCAATTTTGGCTGCAAGAAGTGCAATTCCTAGGACACATGGTGAATCACGAAGGTATTCATGTAGATCCTGCTAAGATAGAGGCAATTACCAAATGGAAGGTTCCACAATCCGCAATGGAAATTAGAAGTTTTATAGGTTTAGCCGAATATTATAGACGGTTTATTAAGGATTTTTCCAAAATAGCCGTACCATTAACTAAGCTAACCTGTAAAGCAGTTAAGTTTGAATGGGGACCTAAGCAAGAAGAAGCTTTTAGGATTCTAAAACAAAAGTTAACAAATGCCCCAATCCTAGCTTTACCAGAAGGGACTGAAGATTTTGAAGTATACTGTGATGCTTCAAAACTAGGATTAGGATGTGTGCTAATGCAACGCAAGAAGGTAATTACGTATGCTTCAAGACAATTGAAAAAGCACGAAGAAAACTATACGACTCATGATTTAGAATTAGGAGCCATAATTTTTGCCCTTAAAATTTGGAGACATTATCTGTACGGAAATAAATTTACTGTCTATACGGATCACAAAAGTTTAAGATATATATTTGGGCAAAAAGAGTTAAACATGAGGCAAAGGAGATGGATGGAAATCCTAAGTGACTACGACTGTAATATTCAGTATCACGAAGAAAGGGCAAATGTAGTTGCAGATGCCTTAAGTCGTAAGTACCATGAAAAACAACGACGAGTTCGTGCTCTTAGATTAAATCTACAATTAGATTTAATAGAACAACTGAAAAGTGTCCAGGAAACAGCAATTAAGGATGATGCTGAAGGAATGAAATGACGAATAAAGGAATTAGAACAAGGAAATGATGGAATTTGGAGACTCCATAAGAAAAGGATTTGGGTACCTAAACAGGGAGGATTAAGAAATAAAATTCTAGAAGAAGCCCATAAATCTAGGTATACCATGCATCCTGGTAACAATAAGATGTACCAAGATTTAAGAAATAATTTCTGGTGGATAGGAATGAAAAAGGACATAGCTAGATATGTTTCTAAATGTCTTACTTGTTCACAAGTTAAGGCAGAACACCAGAAACCTTCAGGTCTACTTCAACAATTAGAAATGCCTGTTTGGAAATGGGAGCTCATAACAATGGACTTTGTTACTAAGCTACCCAAAACCAGAAAAGGGAATGATGCGATTTGGGTAATTGTGGATCGATTAACCAAATCAGCTCATTTTCTACCAATGAAGGAAACCTTTAGCATGGAAAGGTTAGCCAAGTTGTATGTAGACGAAGTAGTATCCTTACATGGATTTCCACTCTCCATCGTATTGGATAGAGATAGTCGTTTCACTTCCCATTTCTGGAAAAGTTTCCAAGAAGCAATGGGAACTCGACTAAATTTAAGCACGACATATCATCCTCAAACAGACGGACAAAGTGAAAGGACGATCCAAACCCTGGAAGATATGCTTAGGTCATGTGTGATAGATTTTGGTGGAAATTGGGAGGATCACTTAGCTTTAATTGAATTCTCCTATAACAATAGTTATCATTCAAGCATTGAAGCTGCCCCATTGGAGGCACTGTATGGAAGAAAGTGCAGAACTCCAGTTTGTTGGGCAGAAATAGGAGAGAGTCAATTATCCGGTCCCAAGTTAGTGCAAGAAACTACCGACAAAATCACATAGATCAAGGAGAGATTAAAGACTTCTCGAGATCGTCAAAAGAGTTATGCAGACAATAGACGGAAGCCGTTGGAATTCCAAATAGGAGACAAAGTACTATTGAAAGTTTCTCCTTGGAAAGGAATAGTTCGATTTGGTAAGAAAGGAAAGCTAAGTCCAAGATACGTAGGACCATTTTTGGTGATCCAACGTATAGGACCAGTTGCTTATCGTTTACAACTACCAGAAGAATTAGCTGGAGAACATGATGTATTTCATGTATCCAACCTCAAGAAATGCCTTTCCGGCGAATCTTTGGTAGTACCTCTCCAAGATATAGAGGTAAACGAAAAGTTAAAATTTGTTGAGAAACCTCTTCAGATAGAAGACAGAAAGATAAAATTTCTCAAACACAAACGGTTAGTACTTGTCAAAGTCAAGTGGGATTCAAAGAGAGGACCTGAATACACTTGGGAGCTGGAATCGGAAATGAAGCGAAAGTATCCTCATTTATTCCAGTAAAATCTCGAGGACGAGATTCCAAATAAGGATTGGAAGATGTAAGGACCTTCAAAAATGTACCAATTTGACCCGTAAGTACAAACCCGGACCCCAAAAACCCTAAACCATATTAAAAATCAAGAAAAATTGAAATCTGGTTCCCAGGCGGGCCGCGTAAAAGACAAGCTATGTCTTACGCGGGCCGGGTCAAACATGTGTTGACCGGATAAGCGTAACCGTGCCACATGTCGTCCATCTGGTGCACCTACGTATGACCAATCAACCCTACTCGTAGACTGGGCGGCCACGCGGGCCGCGTAAAGTTTGGCTAAGGGATTACGCGGGCCGCGACAGGCCTTAAAATCAGCTATAAATAGCCTAGCTCAGGGGCTTTCATTCTGTGTCGACGAAAACTTTCAAAAACCAAAGTATATTGCTCTAAAAGTGAAATTTCAATTATAATAGCGAGGCACTGCTCCGATACTGGGTATTAACTCGATCGCTGCTACGATTCAATGTCCGATCGATTAAACTATCCAATGGATGTTTAAGTGCTGCCCACATTAGGGTTTATGCTTTGTCATTCGTCGTTAATTCGATGGATGTTTAAGTATCGCACTTTGTCATTTGTTGTGAAGGTTTTAATCTCGTGAGTTATCGTAAATGCTGTATTAGTTACTAACCGAGTTCGTGTGCATGTTATTAAATTTAGGTTAAAAGGCTAATCAGTAGGCTAAGCTCTGCTCATATAAATCTGCAATGTGAGTCATTCTCTTTTTATCAAATATTTTACAATACTCCATTTTATTTTCAAATGTTATAATTACAGGGATTAAGTCGTGGTTATCTTAATCACTGGCTAGTGGGATATTGTGCACATTACTAATTTCTCACGGGTTAGGCTAATAAGCCCTAACACAGGTTAGGCTAATAAGCCCTAACAGTGATAATCATCACTACTTCGGTGAAAGGACCCAATAGTGGTATGACCATCGTCACCAGGAGGTGACATGGCGCCAGATAAAAATAAGATAGAAGCCATTGTAATCGCTCTTATGCTGTAATTCATAACTACGTGTCATTTTGTTAAAATGAATGATTCACCAGTATTTCCCCGCTGACAAAAATATTTTTAAAACATGTTTCAGGCGACCTGCTGTAAATCAAGGAAAACGTGCTACGGAGCACTAACAAGCTTGAAGAGGTGGCTCAGTTAAAATAAATAAACATGTTTTAATAAATCAGGGAATTTCCTAGTAAAATTCCTCTATTGTAAATTACGGGGTTTATCCCGAATTATGAAATAAAATAATCGGCATTTCAAGATTTTAAAAGATCCTGTTTAAAATACTTCCGCTGTCGCATAAATCAAATACCACGGGTTCCTGTCCCGCGGCTCCTGACCGGGTCAAACCGGGGCTGGGGCTGTGACAACCCACAAGGACAAAATGTGAACATAGATGACTAAATTTGTAATTTCCAAAAAGTTGAGATCAAAACCGAAACGGGCCTTACCATGTGTAATTTTCTAAATTTGTTTTTATTTTTGAATTTCCAGTTGGAGAACATTCAAAAGACACATGCTTGGCATGCGGGCTCATAGCGATTCAAAAGGAGGGAATGGGATCAAATACAAACACTTAAGTTTATAAGAACCGTAAGAACCAACACATAATTGACAAGTGTCCAACAACAAAAAAATAGTTTAGGGGTAATTTAGACCTTTTGACCATATTTATTTATAACTAATTAAAAATAATTACAAAAAATATGATCAGCACAACACTATATAATTAGCATAACATCCTTAATCGTTCTTCATTATCAGCACATCGTCCTCAATCGTTCTCCATTATCAACATAAACGCCATTAGCACAACATCCTCAATCGTTCTCCATTATCAGCACATCAGATGTGCTGATTATATCTACTTTTGGTGTTTGTTTGTATTAATTTGTAATTAACACATAATCAGCACGTTATCAGCACAATTATAAAACACATTTTGTTAACTTTTTTTTAAAAATCACTTTTATAAATACAAAAAAGGTATAGCAATATGGTACTCATATTAAAGATAAAAAAATACTTGATTTTATGGTATATTTAAAAAAAAAAATAATGAAGTATATAAAAGTTATTTTAGTTTAAAAAACCTTGCTGGAATTTGTATTTAATGGAAAATGGTCAAATAACTAGCAATTTTACAAAATTACCCCTAATTTGTTAGTAGTAATTTTTAATTATAAGGGTTTTATTTATAATCAATATCAACCCTTGATTTAAATTATCAATGGTTCAGATCTGTTCTTACGGTTCTTATAATTAGCACTGTTTGTACAGGATCTCAACCCTCAAAAGGAGTCGAATTAAAAAGACCGAACGACTCAATATATTCATTCCCATGTCCAAACTGCATGTGCCATACAAATAAAACAGAGGACTCAAAAACATCAGCACCATGATGGTTCTCAAAAGTTAACCATATGTTAAAAGCACATTTTGGGGCTAACCTCATTTATTGATAGAAAAATGTTTGGTTATTTCATCCTTCTTCATTGGGAAAGAGGGCTTACTTAAATTTTCTTTTCCGCATTTGGGATTTTTTTTATTTTTTATTTTTTTGGGTTTTATACAATGTCATGTTCATGCAGCTCTTGTATCTAACAAGCTGCAATGTGGCTGATTTTAACCTCATTTTCATTGGTAGTTTGTACATTAGATTTTATTTGATAACATGTGAGATAATAGGAACATGTATTTGTAACACAGATTGGGTTCCTTTTCCAGATTTCATACTTGTGTTCATATTTGTCCTAGATCTTGTTAAATGTAGAGTTTTTCTTTTGTGGGTAAGGCGGGTTATTTTGCGAGTTAATGAACTGCAAGATTAAATATATTATGTATTAATATTTAATCTATAGCCATTATAATCATTTACATAATATAGATCAAAATATATAATAACCTATTAAATAATTAGTTGGTAATTGTTGATGGACCATATTACCCTTATTAACTAATTAGTTTTCCTCATGGGTGCATATATAAGGAGACTCATGTAGAGGTTAAGGGGTTAGATAGTTACACCATTAAACATACCCCATAAGCATAACATCACATTCGACCTTCATCTCTATAGCCGATACCCTTTTCGGTTTAATCAGTCACCATCATCAGTCAGCACCCTAAGGAGGAACCAGATCACCTTGACAAAGATGTCGAACTCCATGTCGTCTTCTCTCACTGGATTTTCCACTGCACTGTCTGCGGTGACAGGTATGTTTTCATGTTTTCCATTATGATTAAACAGAACTGATCCAACATGAACGTCTATGCTAACTTGACACAAAAATGATCCAATTGCGGTTTAACAACTTCGTTACGACGATAAACCATTATGTAAAAAGGCTGATGTCACAACTTATTCACTTGGTAGATTTGTTGAAAAGAACCTTTCGGACTTGGTGTTTGTGTATAGATAATAGAAGAGAGATTAAATAGATAAAACATTTCAAACAAGATCAAAGATTGAAACATAGAAAGACTTCATATATGTTACCCAAGACTTGTGTGTTTGTATGGTACAATCAAGAATTATGTGTTTTGAGTAGATATTTTCTAAACAAACAATAAATGTAATTCAAAAGTAAAAGTTATCTGATTGATAAGGACAAATTTATATTTATTAATGGTATACATTAAAATCCTTGATAAAGATGCATACTCTTATTTTCCGTCACTCTTCTATTAAATAATAATGTTAAATCAGGGAAATGATCAAATAGAAAGTTTATTTTGGCTAGGAAGGTTAGGAAGCAATATGATTATGACATGTGGCAAAATTTAAAATAAAGAGGAAGGGTATTTTAGTCAATCATATCCTTTCTTCTTCTTTCTACTCCCCAGTAACTTCAAAACCCACCATTTTCAAAACCCATCATCTTCAACCATTTCTTCACTTTCTATCTTAATAATCTCTACATTATAGTGCGATTTTCATCACCAATCAGTGATTCAAACACCAATCAACGTGTTCTTCAGTTTTTTTTAAAGAAAACCCAGTTTAATTTCATTCAAAATCTCGTTTTTTTCCCGTGATTTTGAAGATAATCACTCGATCCGTTCGATTCAATCGCTCATAAGTGTTTCTATCATTCAAATTCCGTCAATCGTTGAAGAAATCGGCTTCGATCCATGTAAGAAATTCTTTAATTTCATTTTTACGATCTGGGTTTTTGATTTAGTCATTGCGTTTTACGATCTTGGCGGGGGTCCGGGGGCGGCAGCCCCTGGTAGCAGGGTCCAAGGGGCGGCAGCCCCTGGCGGGGTCCAATGGGCAGAGCCTCTGGAAAAATGCTTTAATAAAAATGCATGAGAAAAATTAATTTTCTGGAAATTTAATTGCTTTAATAAAAATGCATGTTCCTCGGAAAATTTTTTTTCCGATTAAATTGCTTTAATAAAAATGCATGAGAAAAATTAATTTTCTGGAAATTTGCCTCTGGAAAACTGCATTCGTAGTTCAAACAATTCACAAACAAATTCTCTGGAAAACTGTAAATTTTCTGTAAGTTTTATGCCATTGCGTTTTTAGAACTGCATTCCTGGTTCAGACAATTCACAGACAACTATTGTCCTGATTCAATGCGTTTTTGAGAGAACACTTTCTTTGGTGTTTTTATGCCATTGCGTTTTAGAACTAGGACATTTTATGCGTTTTCTGGTAATTGCGTTTTAGAAAAACACATTTTTGAAGTGTTTTTGGTCATTGCATTTTAGGTAAAACACATTTTTAGGTGTTTTCAGTTGCGTTTTACAGAAAACACTTTCTTTTGTTTTTTTAGGCCATTGCATTTTAGAAATGAGACATTTTTAAGTGTTTTCTGGCCATTGCGTTTTATAAATAAGACATTTCTTTGTGTTTTTGGTGAATTGCGTTTTAGGCAAAACACATTTTTATGTGTTTTCAGTCCATTGCGTTTTAGAAAACAGACATTTTAAGTGTTTTCTGTCCATTGCATTTTAGAAATAAGACATGTGTTTGTGTTTTTGGTGCATTGCGTTTTAGGTAAAACACATTTTTATGTGTTTTCAGTCCATTGCGTTTTAGAAACTACACTTTCTTTTGAGTTTTTAGGCTATTGCGTTTTAGAATTAAGACATTTCTTTGTGTTTTCTGGCCATTGCGTTTTACAAATAAGACATTTGTTTGTGTTTTTTATGCATCGCGTTTTAGAAAAATGTCATTTTTAGTTTTTTTTTCCATTGCGTTTTACACAACTGGGTTTTTTTCCGTTGCGTTTTACGCAACTGGGTTTTCAAAATTTTTTTTCGAAAATATAGTAATAGTATACTCGTATTAAAGATAAAAAAACACTCGTTTTTTGTGCAATTTTTATAAAAAATAATGTCGTATAAAAGAGTTATTAACGTTTAAAAAATGGGGGGGAATTGGATGAAAGAGAAACTATTGCCTTGAATTGACTAGAATACCCCTAAACAAACTCACGCGCCTCTTTTCTTCCCTTCAATTTCCCTGATTTAATCTTAGCCCTTGATTAATTAAATGGATGGTCAAGATCACTTCCTAGCCTTCTTAGCCAAATAAACTTTCTATTGTATCTCCACCCAGTTAAATCATAGTTTCCTGTTTCTCTTGTATTTATTTAATATTTTCTGTCTTAACTATTTTTTTTTTGTTTTTTCGCTTATTAATAACTATTTAATATTTTATTGATCTAACCATGTATACCATACAGGTCTCTAACCTAGGGTATATTTGGCACGGAGCTTTTGAGAGTTTTTAGGAGCTTCTAGCTTTAATCTTTTAAGAAAAACTCCTACTCAATAAAAAGTCTTGTTTGGTTGAAGGAGCTTGAAGCTTTTGGGTTAGGAGCTTGAAGCTTTTGGTTAAACGCTTCTACTAGTAGCATTTAGAAGAAGCTAAAAGCTTTTAGGGGAAAAATGACTATTATGCTATTATAATGATTTGAGAATCTTCAGTTGTCATTTTTCTTATGACCATCTAAAATGCATAGTTTGAACACGATATAAAAGTTGTATTCTCGGCAAATTCAGTTCTTGATAAATCTGATCAGTGCTAACTTGTTATCTCCCCAATCAATTTCACGGACATCGAACGCCATTTTGCGTTTTGTAGCAAGCTCCTCCAACTTCTAGTTCACGTATGGCCCTCCGTGGTGATCAAGCAACTGGCCCTCACCCCTCACGCCTCCACCAAAAACATGCATACAATCTATCAAATACTTATCAATTAAGTGATGATAAGCATTTATCAACTCAGGAGGTTGTTCTTGCTTGAAGTTAAACCCCATGTAGGGCCCAATCTTCAATCTTGGCCACATGTAGAGAATGATTTCGAAACTGTTTAGCTCTCCCTCCAACTTGTTCTGTTTAAATTGTCTATATGACGAGTCAAAACCTCACCCTCTGATAAGCGGGTTGCTGGCAAAAGTGCCCGGGTCAACTCCAAATTTGCAAATCCCCTGCATCAGTTGCAAATTTCTCTTGATTCCTTGAGTATTTACTTCGTCAGTCCCTGAGGTAGAAAAGAAAAGACATTCACATTTAGGATTGGCAAACGGTTTCGGGTCCTGTTCGGGATGGGTTTCGGGTCGAAAACGAGTTTGGCTTATTACTCTACAACTTACCATGCCGATGGGGGGTGGTTGCCAAGAGATTGGTTCCTCCAGTCACAGCTTTGATACAACGAGAGACATCGAAGTTTGTCTCGTTTAAAGTGAGTATTTTTTGATGAGCTTTGTAGATTCCCAGACCTCTAATAGCATCCTCCTCTAACAGATTTGGGTTTATTGCTCTACAACTTACCATGTCGATGGGGGGTTTTTCCTTGGTATCATTGGCTCCCCAAAAAGATGATATGGTTTTTCCTTGGAAAAAGGGTGCAACATGTAATGCATATTTTACCCCCCTAATACTTCTGGATTAGGTATGTTGTCTCGTTAAAAACCCAATGAGACAAAACTTAGTTAACGGGAAAAAGAGTGCAACTTGAATACATCTCCCCCTCATTATAATATGTATCATATAAGTGACGTTTGTCCATCTTCCTTGAAAGTTGCACAAAACTTTTGTGGAATGACTTATCACTTACGGCTTGAAGTGCAATCCTTTAGGTTGAGTAATGTTGTAAAATCTTCTTATGAGACTTCTAGTTCTTCCTCTTGCAAACAAATTCCATAAGATCCACAACCATGTTGTGTTACCTTCTTTACATCTATAAGACATGTGCTATATCATGTTGATAAATTCAAATAGAAGATATATATATAATCATGCATAGCTAGAAAGAAATATTATTGCACATATGCATTTAACTATGGTAATTCTAAAATAGGGCTGTTCATGAGCCGAGCCAGGCCAAGCTTGGGCTCGACACGATTATAAACCGAGCTGGCTCAGCTCGGCTCGGATTTGAAACCGAGCTGAAAATCTAAGCTCGAGTTCGGCTTGGTTTTAAACCGAGCTGGCTCGGCTCGGCTTGGTTTGGCTCGATTCTATAAAGAAAAATTAATATATACCTCTTAAAATTCAATAACCTAAAATATTATTCAATACTTTAAAAGAATATATTCAAATTAACTTCAGCCTAATACATTACAAACCAAAATCAAGTTCAACAACGCAAAATATGTTTTAATTTCAATGAAATACAATATTAGTTCATTAGTATGGTAATCAACCTTCAAATATGCCATAGATATCAAATTACAAACCTATATACATGTAAATAGTAATCAATTTTTTTGTAATATATTATAATGTATATAAAATTAAAATTTATTATAAGTAAAATAACCGAGCTAAACCGAGCCGAGCTACAAAGCGAGGCAAACCTAGCCAACTCGGCTCGTAATGAGCCGAGCCGAGCTAGGCTCACTTTCTAACCGAGCCGAGCCGAGCCGGCTCGGCTCACTTTTAAACCGAGCCATGTCGAACGAGCTTTTTCAGAGCTAAATCCGAGCGAGCTTCTAGCAAGCTCCGAGCCGCGAGCTTTTGGAACAACCCTATTCTAAAATGAGAATGTCCCAACATCTTCCGGATGTAGTTTATCAATGGATAAATGTAATGAAGAAGATTTAGAACATCAAGTGGACGTGCCGGAGTGGTTATCGAGCATGACTAGAAATCATGTGTGCTCTATCCGCGCAGGTTCAAATCCTGCCGTCCACGTTTTTCCACTTTTCGGTGTATTTCTTTTGTATGGAATGTTTTAGTCTTTATAAGTAAGAGTGTGAAAATGACATGTAACAACTCTTTTGCTTTCTAAAAAATACAACCACTTTTCGGTGTATTTCTTTTGTATGGAATGTTTTAGTCTTTATAAGTAAGAGTGTGAAAATGACATGTAACAACCCTTTTGCTTTCTAAAAAATACAACAAAAAAATTTAATACAAAAAATTTAGTACAAAAAAATTCAGCACAAAAAAATCTAGTACAAAAAATTCAGCACAAAAAAATTATAGAAAAAAATATTTCAACACAAAAAATATAGCACAAAAATGTAATACAAAAAATCCAGCACAAAAAAATGTTATACAACATAGAAATACAACACATTTTTGTGGGTTTTTTTAGTCATCATATTTTATATAGTAATGTAGGGTGGGGTTCGGCTACAAAGTCTATTTTTCCTACAAAGTGTACAAAGTCATAAAACACCACAATTTCAGCCATAAAACACACTCAAAACCTACGAATAACAAAGTGAAGATCACTAAAACACAATATCCAAACTCTATCGGTCCATAAAAACTTCAAACACACCATCGTAGAACTATGAATATACAACACAACACAACATGATAATCAATATAAAACACACTAATGTTAGTCATTCGATAATCAAAGCCTTATCATCCAAAACACAACACAAAACCCACAAATATGGCGTTTTAGTAATCTCCACTTTGTTATTCGTGGGTTTTGAGTGTGTTTTATAGCTGAAATTGTGGTGTTTTATGACTTTGTACACTTTGTAGGAAAAATGGACTTTGTAGCCAACTCCCACCCTAGTAATGTATACTCAAATTAAAGATAAAAAGACACTTGATTTTATGGTGAAATTTTTATGAAAAAATTATGCCGTATAAAAAAGTTATGAGCGTTTAAAAAATGGGGGTGTAATATGCATGTAACTTGCATGTGGAGAGAGAAAGTCAATAAATATGATTTTTCTAAGATACCCTTACATTCTCTTTTTTCCTTCATTCTCATCTTACTTAGGCAAAATAATCCAAAACAATTCCAAATAACTTGTTTTATTTTTCTAGGGGAAAGTTCTTGTACAAATAATCTTAACATACTAAACATACAAATTGAAGGAAAACTAAAAAAGATAAGGTGGCATTTTTGTAATTATTAATAACTATCAAAGTTACTCTACAAATATACCTAAAAAACCTAAAAAAAAACTAACCCCTCCTCCCCCCCCCCCCACCCTCAAAAACCTAAAAAAAACCTAACCCACCCCCCAAAAACCTAAAGAAAACCTAACCCCCCCCCCCCCCCCCCCACACACACACACCACACCCACCCCCCAAAAACCTAACACCCCCCACCCAAGCTAAAATGCTAAAAACTAAACCCCAAAAAAATCTAAAAAAATAAAAAAACACACAAATTATTTTATTTTATTTTTTTTAACATTTTTTATTAAAAAATCACTACTTTTAGTAGCAGCAAAAAAAAAAACGATTTTTTTTTTGCTAACAAAATGCAGCGATTTTTTTATAGAAAATATTAAAAAAAATTGTGTTTTTTAGGTATTTTTGGTTGAGTTCACATTTGTATAGTAACTTTGATAGTTGGTGGTAATTACAAAAATGTCACCTTGTCTTTTTGAGTATGTTTAGTATGTTAAGATTATTTGTATTTGATCTTTTGCCTATTCTTCTAAGGCCCAAATCTAGAGAGAGAAGGTTTCATTATCATCAAGCTAACAGTTACATTAGTTATTATACCCCCTAACTAACAAACTACCTTCTAACAACTAACTAACTAGACATTTACCATTCTGGTCCTTCTACAATAGACTCATTTACATCCTTGAGTTAACTAGCAATATTACATTTTTAACCCCTGTCTATCTTATTCGTAACAACCTTTTTCTATCTTATTCGTAACAACCTTTTTCTGATGAACACTCCTATAGCCTATCAGTTGTTTTTGCCGCCGCAATCGCAAGCATTCCGGCCAAGCTTCGCCAGTGTCGATCACTCCAGTTGAAGGTAAATATTGGTTCGAATCCTTCTTCTGCTCCCAAATCCGTTTTTTTTGTTTTTAACCATCTATTGAAACTCATTATTGTATTAACAAGTATTAGTGTTTATCAAGTTGCCTCTTGTATGAATGCAGTATTGTTCAAATTTCGTAAGAAGTCAAAGTGCTTGAAACTGTAAGTTGATTCAGTATTGTTTGATAACAGTTTTGAAAGAACAATGTGCCCTATCTCTGCTGGAATAATGGATGTCTATATTTTGAAGTCAAAGTGCTTGAAATTATAACTTGATTCAGTAATGTAATAATGTTTGATCACAATTTTGAAGGAGAAATTGTTGGTTCAGGCCGCACTCCACACACACACTCACACACTTAACTCACGTATGTATCTAGTATGTAATATATGTGAAGGTTAATATGAAGAAAGGGTGTACGTAAAGATGAAAAGCTTCTGTATTATAATTGAAAGATGGGGTGTACAAAAGAAACAAAATAGTATCCTATTTATAATAAGCAAATCAAACTAAAACACATGCTAAATTAATTATCATAACAACCCACGTAATGTGCATGCTCCATCACTTCTACTTTTTCTCCAACTTATTCGGTCAACATAAAAGTAAATTTATCCGATTTAGTCCCGTGTGACTAATAAATGAACCCGTGACCCGATAACGTGCTAACCGTGTGTAACCTGTGAACCGTAAACAACCGATTAATCCAACAGAAATGGCCCTAATTTTGATGAAATAATGTATGTTTATATTAATTATGAAGTGCTTGAAATTATATGGTGATTCAACTTGGCATTATTATTAACTAAACACATAATGCTGATAATTGGTTTATTTTTCTTTCCCAGAAGTCGATTCTTGAATAGCAACATAGTGTAAATACATTACGAGTGTGATCAAACTAGGGGTGCCGATATTTACCGGTGTTTTACTCGTAAATACCGGTACTGGTACCGAAAAATGAGGAAAATGGGAACCGGTACCAAATGCTATCCCCAGATCAAACAATATTAAATCAGCTTACACTTATATTTTATATATTCATGCCTCTAAAACTGAATGTAAGGACTTGACAATATATGTTCGTAGTCTTAGTGTGTACAGATGAAAAAAGAATGGGAAGGGCAAGGCAGGCAAAAGGTTACCTCCACTGAAGACGAGCCGAAAGTTTCGGATAACACAGGTCAAGATCGATGACTTGAGGTATTTTATGTGTTAACCATACATTAATTAATATACCGCTTCATTTCATCACATAGCTGAATTGTGCTTTTCAGGCTAACTAGAACCAACTGTTAGACATAAATACCCCTCGGATTTTGGAAGACGATTCAGTTATTGATGCACTGGTATAACTAGAACCATATATTTCCATTTTCAAAAGTAGAGGGAAGTATTGTGCATATTCTGAAGTCATTTGCAAGTGATCTTGTAGTTGCTCGGAGTACAATCAAAGACAACTCACTTCAGTTTCTCTTTCAAATGGTTTCCAATGGATCTTTAGTTTTATTTTCAAGATATAAATTAAAGGTCTTTTCCCCTATATTTCCATAGATATGTAATGCTATTCAGTTTATTTTTACCATTATTGGTTGTTTTGCGATATTATCATTATCACCATCATTTAGTGAACGTTATTTAGTTTTGTTGCAATTTATTGTCATGTTATTTAGATACTTGGTCTTCTTCTTCCGTGCTAGTGTCATGAATAAAACAAAAAATGTTGTATAAAAAGAAGTATTTAAAGAGTTGTTAATTACTATTACATTTGTTCTATTTGTAAGTACAGTAACTCGAATATAAAAAACATTTGCCAAGTTACATCAATACAGAAGGTAGACGGGCAACAAGCTGCGCCGCCACCCCCTTCTGAATTGCAAACCCTAATCTTCCAAAGACAAACCACTGCCCCCTGGGGATGAACAATTGTTGTGGATGACCCGTTGAACACTAGTTAAGAAGTGGATAGCTTCTGGTGCTAGGGAGCCAAAGGTATCAAAAGCAAAAGGGACAAAGACGTGTTGGTTCTCTGCGCAACCTTTAGCGTGTTTATCCACTTTCTTTGATTCTGTTTTTCTAGATGCTTGCCCAGCTACAAACCCGTTTTCCCTTAAACCAACCAAAGGGGAAACCACCGTGAGGTCCACACAAGCATGTTTCCCCCCCAACCCAGCCAAAGACGAGCAGATCTGCTGGTTGCAGAGTAGATCTCCCTTCCATAGGGTCCGTGAGGAAATTCACATGAGCTTCTTTCTTAGCAGAAATCTCAGCTCTTCTCAGGATGTCCCACAAAACATCCCGCACCCAGTCATGCCGATATTTGAACCCAGGGAGCTCTTTACAATGGACTGCATGCTCCCCATATATATCCATACAAGCTTTACGACATATTGGACAAGCTTCATCTTCCGGGTACAAAGGGATCATCAACCGGTATTTGAGAATGGCTCTGTATTCAACTGCAGACATGCATTGCCTCAACCCCTCAATCGGGATAACTGTCAAAAAATCCTGAGCATGAGGGCCCTTCAAGCACTCAAACACCGCCTTCTGGCGGGGTGACAAATCAAAAACTTCTCCCAGGCCCTGAGCGATTTTGCTAAACAGAGCATTCGCCAAAGTTTTTTATGGCTTCGAGGGGGCGGTGTCCTTATTAGATAAACCGCCAATATCAAAGTCCGGGAGAGAGATATGATCCCACTATTTCGAAGGATATGATCCTGTAGTTCCCAAGACTGAGCTCTAGACACCACAAAGGCATAAGCCCCAACATCTCGAGCTGAGAGGAGGCCCAAACCACCTAGACGCATCGGCAGAGATGCTAGACGCCACTGGAGGTCCCCAAAGAAGGGGCCACCACACACGACTATGTCTTCTATAGCCGCCCGAAGGCCAACATCAAACCAAGATGCTGCATCCACCATAAAATGGGGTTGACAAGTCTGCAACCCAAAAAGTAACTTAGCAACCCCCATGCACGACCTTAGCAGAAGGAGTTCACATTGGGGATCCCTAAGGCAGGGCAATAGTTTCATGAGATCAACCGCCCCCGTGGCCCGCCGCCCTGCCAATTCCCCAATAAAGCTAGGATCACGGCTAACAGCCCACCAAGGAGCCTAACCCCCCTCTCTGGTCTACCAATCCCTCTCGGGAAAAGCTCGTCCTGAACTTTCCGCCCTTCGCACGTTGGCCAAAAAACTTCTGTTTTCTTAAAGTTGAGGTAAAGCCCCAGAGATGGCCCCTCTTCATTGATGATATCTAAGGCCTTAGCAACCTCAGACGCGTTGCCGATAATCGTCCCATCATCCAAGTACCAAGCATGAAACGGGAGATTACAGCGGTCCTGAACCCGCCGAATAAGGGGGTGTAAGGCAAGGGCAAAGAGAAGGGGCCCCAAGGGATCTCCTTGTTGCACTCCGGTAGTAGCCCCAATACACTCGTTACCAACATACAACCTAGCAGGCTGGGCGTAAAGGAATTGGACCCACCGATAGATTGACGGGCAACGCTGATGAACCTCTTGGAGAAAGGCTGTGCGGTCGACCGTGTTGAAGGCATTGGAGAAGTCCACAGTAAGCAAGGCCAAGGAACCATCTGCATGAAAGGAGTGGAGAAACCTGTTCGCACTGTGAAGCACCGCCTCTGCCCTATTTGGCGTCCCCACTCCAAATTGAAAGTCCCCCAAGTACTGGGCCATGTCTTTCCCGACTTTCTTCATCGCCACCTTGGAAACCAATCTTCGCCAAATACCCCCCACAGCAATGGGTCGAATTCCTTTATCGGGCATCAACAAGGGGGTAAGTGGGGCCGAGGCAACAAACTCAGCAAGCACCTTAGGGCAAGATCCCCCAAGCCATAAGTTGACAACTTCAGTAATGCTCGTAAGCAAACCAGAGGAAGTCACAGAGCCCTCCCCACCAATAGCATCTAGCAAGTGTTGAGCCCGCATCCCGTCCCTACCACAAGACGTCTCTTTAGAGAAGGATTGGATACATTTGAGCACACACTCCCCATCAACAAAAAGAGTGGGTTGGGCCAAAGGGTTGGAAGGCAGGGACGGGGGCGGCACCACTGTGTGTTTATCAATAAAACCTTAACTGCAACCGTGAAATGTCCATCCCTGACTTTCCGAAGACATTGCTTATTATTAGGGTCCCTTTCTTTGTCTTCATCCCTCCTTGATTCTCCCCTAGGAGCCCCAACCTCCCCTACGCTATCTAATAGGGAAGAGACCAAATTGTTAAACCCAGACCCATCTTTCCAAACTACAAGTGCTTGCAAGATGTTACAACATTGCAGAGATTTCCTGTTGCCTGATCTCCGCTCTTGTCTAGAGGATGGTCTAACCACCCTCAAGGTGCAACGCGGTAGCAAAAGCAATTGGACCCAATTGTCAACCGATCCTAGCGACGCCACCACTTTGCGTAAAGCACCTGTTGTCACACCCTGACCACGTAAAACAACAAATCGTGGTGGAAACGTCGGGGAGTGTTGTAACAGAATTATTGTTTCAAACCATGGATACAAAGAGTTTCGTTTTATTAAATATTAAACATTGTCTTAAAGTTAAACAAGCAAGTCAAACATAGTCTATCATCATTATTAAATCACTAAGGCCTCGTCCAGTCCTAAGTGAGCATGCATCCTATTCGCAATCAACATTAAGCAACATCACCTGAAACATATGTAAAAACAAAGTCAGCAAAGAAATGCTGGCGAGCACATAGTTTTTGTGTGAGTGTCAGATTCATGGCTCGTTGAAATATCTCGTACAACTTCGTTAATCGATATTTGAAACCTTGTTTTGTAAAATGAATAACCAAGTCAAACAGATTGGTTATAATTTATAAACCTCGATGCCATGAATCTTAACCCAAAACATTTGTTTTCGTAAACCAAATCATAAATCGTCCTCGTAATAAAACTCGTATGGTTTATATCGTTTAGTAAACCTCGTTGTGTGACATCGTTTAACTCATTCTCGTTATAGATCATCGTTCACTTGTTTAAATCGTTCATAATCGTTCAAAATCATTCTCGTACAAATCGTTCTCGTTTTAATTGTGAAAACTACTTTTGGCCGTCTCGCTAATAACATTCAAACCTTTGTGACTCGTCCATCGTTCAACTCATTCTTGCATTAACAAACCTCCAAATGGTAAGTTAACAATCATCAGATTCAATCGTTATCCACCTAACCCACACAAAACCATGGGTGCGGTCTAATAACGGGATTTGTCAGATCCTATGGTACCATAACCTAATACTGGTCGGCTTGATCAATGCTAATGAATGTCATTCGTTATGTAACTACTACCAACAAGTTCGTTCACATTATCGAAATCGTTATTAGTTTTGTATAAACCATCTTAATCGTTTTTGAAACCATCGTTAGAATATCGAAATCGTTTTGATACATATGAATCACCCCAAAACAATCGAAAACAGTAAAAAGAGGGGATCTATGTACTCACCTTTGGGTGCGTTTTTATATGTTAACACAATCCCTCAAATTGTTTATTCGTCCTAAATTAAATAAGAATGATTTAATAATCAAAGTTCACAAAAATACATAAGTTTCTCCGATACTTAGAATTTTCACATAACTTTGAGATTTCTCGAAAAGTTATTATTTTTGATTATATTGGTGTATTTGTATATATATACTCAAGCGTAATACACATAATCTTGTCAAGTATTATCATGTCATCATACACATATTGTAAAATGCATAGCACATTGTAACACATAAAATTTACCCATGAACAACCCATTCTAGTGTATGTCGAAAAACACTTATTTTAGCGATTCGGTGACATTTTTGGGCGTCGGAAGTCACGTATGACTAACCAAACACCAAGTAAACTTACTATAAGTTAAAATACTTGTTTTTATATCAAAAATATCAGTTTGGTTACTGATCTAAAACAGTTTAATAAAAATCCTCCGAAAAGGCGATTTTTGACCGTTTTACCGCATAGTTTTGCATCAAACGTTACCCAAACCATCCCAAATCGAAACGACTTGAAATTTTAACATAACCCATGTTATTTACTGAATAAAATAATGGTTATACTCATGTTAGTTCAGGTCTTACATAAAGCACATAAATCATGCAAATTTCACATAATTTACCACTTTTTAAGCTATATGTTCAACATGCAAAGCTATCAAACCTATGTCAAAGTTTCATGCCATTGTAATATACCAAATAATGTTATTTTCAGTATTTACAACCTGTTCAAAATTTTTTTGTCATACAACCATTTTTTTATCACTTCTTGAGCTTTAAATCAACATGTATCCTTATGTACAAGTGCCTAAAGCATACTATCATAACATCATCATTTTATGTTAATCTAAATGCATCAATTATGTGATATATCCAGGTTTATTTGCTCATGTACTTGGTCATTTAACATAACATACATAGATCATTAAACACTTGCATTTTAACTTTTTTTCAAGAACAAGCAACAACTTAAACAAGTACTTAACAACAATCAAGCTCAAAACTCATACACACATGTATATATATATGTACGGTTATACACACCCACATGAACATCACCATGTTTATTTGTATCATGACCCATTTCATTTTAGATTTCAAGTTTAGTGAAAATTCCAAGATTCAAGAGAAACTTCAAATCATCAAGAATAACCAAGAATCAAAAGTATGATTTAAACATAAATGTTATACCTTCAAGATTCAAGTAGGTTGGGGGATGAGATTTTGATGATAGGAATCTTGAAATCACTTGAAAGCGCCTTAGAAACACCTTTAGATCTTCACACTAACTTGAAGTTTGCTAGAAATGGTGTTGAATCTTGAAGAACAAAGCTTAAAGGTTTGAATATTGTGAGAGAGAGAGGGTGGGCGGTTTTGGGAGAGAAGAGAGAAGGAGGCTGAGTGAAGTGATGATCTTGTGAAGATTGTTTGTGATATGTATAGATATTGGAAAGATTCATGAAAGATTTATAGGAAAGCATGCAAAGACACTTGGCAAACTAAACTCATGCAAGATCTTAGCAAATTTTGGTGGGGTCACATAATGGTGACCGTAAATACATATGGGGGAGGGGGTCCATGTGTAATTTTTTTTTATAAATATGTTATATGTAGGCTAAAACGGGTGTTTAACTGGATACCGGGTATTTTATCTAGCGTTTAAATCCCGGTTTATGGCGTTCTAAATTATTTTTATTATTCTATAAAAATAAACTCACCAAAATATTACTGAAATAAATTTCAGTTGCCGAGACTGGCTGGGTTGTTTGTGTTTTGCAGTATAAGCACTGTGTTGCGCAGAAACACGCGGTACACGCTTAAACTTGAAAAATAACGTTTTTAAGCGTTTTAATTTATTTTTCAACACGAACCTGATTAAAAATAAAATTTTAATCATAACAGAATATTTTTGGGATTTAAATATTATCCGGGCGGTCACCAACGTTCGTTTCGCAGTTCTGTCGTAATTAGTTCTCAAGTTCGAATAAACATGTTTTTGCCATACCGAATCCTTCGAAACTTATTTCTAAGTTATGTAAAGGTTATTTAGGGTGTGTTTGGCTTACGTCACAGTTCCGGAGTGTACGTCGCGTTAAACTGATTGCGTTTACACACTAGTTTGCGTATAACCTTCCAGAAAGTGATTTAAAGCTTGAAATCGGAATCGAATCAAATTGTAAAATTATTAAACACAATTACACATATAATAACACCAAAGCACATTGTTTTATTGATAATCAACATTGTTTTACATTATACGATGATTACAGAACACAGTTGTCACAGTCTCCCCTACTTTAGGAAATTTCGTCCCGAAATTTTATTTAGAGGAAACTTGTGAAAACAATTGCGGATATTTCGTCTTCATCTGGTCCTCACATTCCCAAGTAAAATCTGGGCCACGTTTGGACTCCCAACGAACCTTGACCAATCGAATCCGTTTGTTCTTCAACAGTTTGAATGTACGGTCCACTATCTCCACAGGTTTCTCGACAAAGTGCATTGTTTCATCGATTTGAATCTCGTCGAGAGGAATGTGAAGATCAGAATCAGCTAAACACTTTCGCAAATTGGACACGTGAAAAGTCGGATGAATATTTCCAAGCTCTGGAGGTAGCTCTAGTCGATAGGCAACCTTTCCAATTCTTTCAACAATCTTAAATGGACCAACATATCGTGGTGCAAGTTTTCCTTTCTTTCCAAATCTCACTACCCCTTCCAAGGTGACACCTTGAGTAGGACACGGTCTCCGATTTGAAATTCCAAAGGCTTGCGTCGTCTATCCGCATAACTCTTTTGACGGATTCTAGCTGTCACAAGATTATCGTGGATTTTCTTGATTTTGTCTGTTGTTTCCAGAATGAGCTCAGGTCAAGTAAGCTGAGCTTCACCGATTTCATTCCAACAGACAGGTGAAAGACATTTTCGACCGTAGAGAGCTTCGAATGGTGCCATATTAATACTAGCATGATAACTGTTGTTGTAAGAGAACTCGATCAGCGGAATATGAGAATCCCAATTACCACCAAGGTCTATCACGCATGCTCTAAGCATATCCTCCAAAGTTTGAATCGTCCTCTCAGATTGACCATCTGTTTGGGGATGATAAGCAGTGCTTAGATTTAGTTGGGTTCCCAAAGCAGATTGCATGGTCTTCCAAAAATGAGATGAAAACCGAGCATCACGATCGGAAATGATATCCAAAGGAACACCATGTCGTGATACAATCTCATCAACATAAATCTTTGCAAGTTTATCAGCAGATAGATCCTCGCGAATCGGTATAAAATGAGCTGATTTCGTTAATCGATCGATAACAACCCAAATAGCATCGTGACCTTTAGATGTACGTGGTAACTTAGTGATGAGATCCATTGCAATGTTCTCCCAGTTCCAAACTGCTATCTCTGGTTGTACAAGCAAACCAGAAGGTCGTTGATGTTCAGCCTTGACTTTGAGACAAGTTAGGCATTTCGATACATACAAGGCAACATCCTTCTTCATACCAGGCCAGCAAAACTGAGTATGAAGATCCTTGTACATTTTATCAGCACCAGGATGGATAGAATATCGAGACTTGTGAGATTCGTCCATTACCAAGGTGCGAAGATCGTCTTGTTTCGGAATCCACAAACGATCCTTGAAATATAGCAACCCATCGTCCTTCGTTTCGAGTTTAAGTTTGAGTTGAAGCGGTAGCTCATATTTCAATAAGTCTTTGATCACACAAGATCGTTGAGCTTGAAGGACACGAGATTGAATATCAGATAGAGTTCGAACAGAATGAAGCTTGACTCGTTCCTTTCGACTAAGCGCATCGGCTACGACATTCGCCTTACCATGATGGTAGCGGATCTCGCAATCATAATCCTTTAAGAGTTCAACCCAACGTCGTTGCCTCATTGATGTGTGTAAAATGCAACATATAAATTACATCAAATGAGGCATAAAACTAACCCTTTTTAAGTACTAATATTGGAAAAAGAGTGTTTTTGTCTTCCTTTTGTATTTTCAGGATTAAATGAGCTCAAAAACACAAAAGAAGCAAAAAGACAGCTAAATCCAACATAAATACAAGGAAAGGAACATAAGTGGACTGCCCGACCCCTCAACGGCATCTTCCAAAGCAAAATAGAGAAGGCAGAAGACTGAACACGCCCCGTGCTCAGCCAGCACGGGGCCGTGCCCAAGAAGCAGCAGAAAAGACAAACCTATAGAAGCTTCTATTGCCCACCACGGGGCCGTGCCCAGTGAACACGGGGCCGTGGCGAAAGTACAGCAGGCGCATTAATTGTAATTGCGAATTACAATTAATGAGGAGAGAGAGTGTCAGACAGGCACGGGGCCGTGCCCAGCGGACACGGGGCCGTGCCCAGCCCTCTGTTCAGCCTATAAATAGGAGTGCTTGGTTTCATTTCAACTCATCCCTTGGCACACCACCTCTCTCACACTTCATCCACCACCCACCACCATCACAACACCATCATCCACCACCATCATCCATTGTCCATCGTAGAGTGTGTGAGTCGTCTCGGGATCCAAGATTGATCGTAAGAGTTCTTGACAATCAAGGCCATGTTTGCCTAAGTCTCTTACATCACTTGGTGAAGACAAAGTGTCTAGTATAATACTTTTTATTTCTAATCTTTTGCACTTTTTATTTGGTTTTGTATTAATGACTTTAATAACTAGTTGCTTATGTTGAAGGTGATCTTTCCTTATCGTTTGTCCGTGGTGTCTTGGCATTATTTTACTGTCTATATAAAATAAAAGATTTTCACCATTCATATCTCCACGGTCTATATGGAGGTATGTTGGCTACCTGGTCGGGGGTTAAGGGAACGGTTTGGTAAAGGTCTTGCCATTGTTCAGCGTTTAGAGGTCCTGCAATGGACCTGGGTCAAATTTAGTAGGACCTCCTTCAATGCTTCACGGTATTGGATGGCGGGGGTCCAAACTCTTTGATCCCCTCATAAGTTAACTACTATTAATACTATAACCCGGCTATTTAGGACTGTATCCCTGCTGACTCAGACTACTTAGCCGAGGGTAACGTCACCGCCAAAAGCGGGGCCTACCATAATATTGCATTAATAACTTAATTCATTATCTTCCAATAATCCACCCTTTTAGGATTGTATCCTTGCCGACTCAAACTACTGGGGTGAGGGTAACGTCACCTTCAAAAGAGGGGCCTACTACAATAACTAAGATAATCTCTTAATTATGTGCAAAAGTGCGGAAATAATCAAAGGTTATACTAGATACGAGTCGGAACCAAGTGATTCATCTTGTCTATCTGTTTTTATTTTATTTTTATTTTCAGCATTTTAGTTAGTTTTTATTTTTTCTTAGTTTAAAACCTTTTTCTAAAATTTTTATTTTGATTAGACGTTGAGGATAAACCGGTACTAAAAGCTCTTGTGTCCTTGGACGACCTTGGTATCTTACCAACGCTATACTACGCTCACGATGGGTGCACTTGCTCATATGTGTGTTTAGTGTTAGTAAAATATCGTGTTTTATAAATTTAAAACTTGGCTAAAAATAAGTGTTAAAAAGGGCTTAAAATATACACCTAATATATATAACACTTAAACGCGCATCAAGTTTTTGGCGCCGTTGCCGGGGACACAAGGATTTTAAGAAAGCTTAAAATCGACGGCCTAATCAGTTTTTCAAAACCTTTTTAAAACGCGCGCACATTTTTCTGCATTTTAGTTTAGTTTTGCATTGCATTTACAGTAACCTGTACAGGGGCCGTGTTCACTGAACACGGGGCCGTGCTGCACATTTTCATAAAAACACCCAGTAACAGAAGCTTGAACACGGGGCCGTGCTCAACGAAATCAGTAAATTTAATTAAAACGCCCAGATACAGATCCTGAACACGGGGCCGTGCTCACTGAACACGGGGCCGTGTCCAGCCTCTGTTTCCGTTTTTCTTTTTGTTTTCTGATCTCGAGACTCGGTTGTGGTCTGCTGAGTGATTCTTATGGATCAATACTCAGGAGGTTACAACTACACCTATGAGGAGGATGATTATAGGGATAATTATTGAACTAATTGTCGTAATGCACGCTCGGTTCAAAATAATCGCTCATATCAACCATCCAATTCATACACCTACTATGAGGAGCCCAGGTACGAGCCATCAACTTCATACACATCCTATGAAGACCAAAGGTATGAACCTCCTCCCTCATACTCGTATTTTGATGAACCAAGGTATGAGCCTTCATACTCACACTTTGAGGAACCAAGATATGAGCCACCACCTTCATATGCTTACTATGAGGAACCTTGGCGTGAACAACCCACCTCATATGAGTATTATGGAGAACAAAATTACGAACCTTATCCATCATATGCTTACAATGAAGAACAATGGTGCGAACCATCGACTTCATATGAGTATTATGAGGAACAAAGGGCCGAACAACCGGATTCAAGCTTAGAAAATTCCGATTCTTTTTCTATAACCGAAGTGACCGATAGGATATTAGAACACATTAGAGTTATCGATCGATGTATAAAAGAAGCTCGCGCAAGGGAAGAGGAGTCCCGCGCAAGAGAAGAGTTAAAAAAGGAAGAGATAACTAAAAATGTAAAAATGGAAGAACAAATAAGTGAAAAACCGACACATGAGTTAAGCAACGAAAAAGGTGAGTCCGACAACGTTAAAATTCAAGAAGAGTCTAATTTTGAAGAAATTAATCTCTTGTCACCTTCTTTCGAAAACCATTGTTTAGTACCCACTCATGCTAAGTTTTTAAAAGAGTTAAACACTAACGCTAAAATTGATGAAACGGTAAGTGTTAAGTTAACTAATGATCAAACTTCACTAATAAAAGAAGACCCATTTGAAATTAACATTACACCAGTTCCATGTTTCTTTCAAAATTCGTTTATTAGTAATGTCACAATCGATAAGGATCTTTGTGTTAACATAATGCCTAATTACATTTTCGAAAAAGTAAGTATTAGTGATTTTTCTCCACTTCAAATACCCATTTTTCTATCCAATCGGAAAGTAATAAAATCAATCGGTATAGTTGAAGATGTCTTGGTTCAAACAAATCAAATGATAATCCCAACCGACTTTGTCATCCTCGATGACGCTCCTCTAGTGTTAGGACAACCATTTGTAAAAACTCACGAAGCTTTGAAAAACCGGAAGTTCAACAATCTACCTCTTCAATTAGGGGCATTTAAAAGAAGTGTCAATCTCGAACGATCAATGAAATATCCATTCGGCAATAATGACCCCCTAATTGAAGATGAAGATGAACCACCCGATACAAGTGAAGAGATTGACCACTTTGTTGAAGAAGGGGTCGCCATAGAACAAACTTTTAAAGTTCTTGATCGAAATGAGCAACCAAATAAGGAGTCTCCTAAAGACCCACCTCTTGAGCTCAAAGAACTTCCAAAAGGTTTGGAATATGCTTTTCTAGACAAAGATGGTAATTTACCTGTAATTATTTCTTCTAAATTAGGTAACTTAGAAAAAGAAAAATTAATTAATCTTTTGAAAAAACACAAAAACGCAATAGCTTGGAAACTTGTAGACATAAAAGGAATTAGTCCTTCTATGTGCACACACAAAATTTTGATGAATGATGACTACAAATCGGTCATACAACCACAACGTCGAGTAAATCCAAATGTTCAAGAAGTGGTTAAAAATGAAGTCATCAAGTTACTTGACGCCGGACTTATCTATCCTATCTCAGATAGTCCTTGGGTAAGTCCCGTCCAAGTAGTTCCAAAGAAAGGAGGTATGACGGTAATAACTAACGAAAAGAATGAACTAATACCAACGAGAACCGTCACAGGATGGAGAGTATGTATAGATTATAGACGATTAAATGAAGCAACAAGAAAGGATCATTTTCCTTTGCCCTTCATTGGATTCCGGTCATAAATTTTACTGTTTCTTGGATGGTTTTTCAGGTTACTTTCAAATCTCGATAGCACCCGAAGACCAAGAAAAGACAACTTTCACATGTCCCTATGGAACTTTTGCTTATCGACGCATGCCGTTTGGTCTATGTAACGCCCCAGCAACATTCCAACGTTGCATGGTAGCTATTTTCCATGACATGATAGAAAAGACAATGGAAGTCTTTATGGACGACTTTTCTATCTTTGGGGATTCATATGACCAATGCCTCGATAACCTTGAACGAATGCTATCCCGATGTGAGGAAACTAACCTCGCCCTTAATTGGGAAAAATGCCATTTCATGGTAACGGAGGGAATAGTACTCGGTCACAAGATCTCAAGCGAAGGAATGGAGGTGGATCGAGCCAAAATAGATACCATTTCTAGATTACCACCTCCATCCTCCGTACGAGCTATCAGAAGTTTCCTAGGGCATGCCGGATTTTACAGACGATTTATCAAAGACTTTTCAAAAATCTCAAGGCCTCTAACGAAGTTACTTGAAAAAGATGCTCCTTTCATCTTTGACAAGGATTGCAATCAAGCATTTCTAACCCTAAAGGAAATGTTAGTCAATGCACCTATCATGATAGCGCCTGATTGGAAATTTCCTTTCGAAATCATGTGTGATGCCAGTGACTTTGCAGTTGGAGCTGTCTTGGGACAGAGAAAAGAAAAACATTTCCACCCAATCTATTATGCTAGTAAAACACTTAATGATGCACAAGAAAATTACACAACAACTGAAAAAGAATTACTAGCTGTGGTATTTGCTTTTGATAAATTTCGTTCTTATCTTGTTCTTTCTAAAACTATAGTCTATACAGACCATGCAGCCATTCGATATCTCTTCAAGAAGCAAGACGCAAAACCACGTTTGATTAGGTGGATTCTACTCCTCCAAGAGTTTGACATTGAAATCAAAGACAAAAGAGGAGCAGAAAATACCGCAGCAGATCATCTTTCACGCTTAGAAGACCCAGCTTTAGAGGCAACCAGGGACGAGCAAATCAACGAAAAATTTCCAACTGAGTCCCTGGAAATGGTGGAATACAAGGAAGAACCATGGTACGCCGACTATGCTAACTACCTAGCTAGCGGTATAGTCGCAAAAGGATGGCCACATCATCAAAGAAAAAAATTCTTTGCCAATGTGAAACACTACTTTTGGGAAGATCCATATCTTTTCAAAATGTGTGCCGACCAACTCGTCAGACGATGCGTACATGGTAGTGAAGCACGAAGAATTCTCCGCCATTGTCATGAAGGTCCATACGGAGGACATCATGGTGCTGCTAGTACCGCACGAAAGGTATTCGATTCAGGATTTTATTGGCCAACCATTTACAAAGACGCTCAAAGTCTTGTAAAAACATGTGATGCTTGCCAAAGAATAGGTAATATTTCTTCCAAAAACGAAATGCCACAAAATGGCATTCTTGTTTGTGAAATTTTTGATGTGTGGGGACTCGACTTTATGGGACCTTTCCCACCATCGAAAGGAAACAAATATATACTTGTGGCAGTAGATTACTTGTCTAAATGGGCCGAGGCCGAAGCACTTCCAACAAATGATGGAAGAGTCGTGGTAAGATTTCTGAAAAAATTATTCTCTCGTTTTGGCACACCTAAAGCTTTAATAAGTGATAGAGGTACCCATTTTTGCAACCATCAACTTGAAATTTTTTTAACAAGATATGGGGTCTATCACCGGGTTTCAACAGCATATCACCCTCAAACAAACGGACAAGCCGAAGTGACTAATAGAGGTTTAAAACGAATACTCAAAAAAACCGTAGGGTTAAATAAAAAGGAATGGGCTGATAAATTAGATGATGCTTTATGGGCTTTTCGAACTGCTTATAAAACAACAATAGGTACAACCCCGTATAAGCTAGTCTATGGAAAAAGTTGTCATTTGCCAGTAGAAATTGCACACAAAGCCTACTGGGCAATCAAAAATGTAAACTTGGATTTAGAATTTGCTGGTAAAAATCGATTTTATCAATTAAATGAATTAGACGAGCTTAGGAATTATGCATACTCAAACTCCGAAATTTATAAGGAAAGAATGAAAAATTTACATGACAAACATATTAAACCTAATGAATTTCGGGTAGGGGATCTAGTTCTTTTGTTTAATTCACGACTTCGATTGTTTCCTAGTAAATTAAAATCTAGGTGGTCAGGACCTTTTTCCATCACCCACATTTTTCCACACGGTGCAGTAGAAATTAAATCTCGAAATGGGCCACCATTTAAGGTCAATGGCCAACGGCTGAAACTCTATCAAGGATTCATTGAGGATGAGGAAGAAGAGATCTCGCTTCAAACGGTGGAAGAATAAAAACATCATGCCTGATGGCCAGGAAGTTCACAAGATTTAACGCCAATGAGCTAGATGCAAGAGCTCGATACGAGTTTCTTCAAACAAGGGCGGAGGAATACCCGAGGCAGGCTTGCACAGAACTGCTAACCATGGTGAATCAAATTGACCGTTTCAACAACACTGTCACGGGACCACTCAGAGTCGCCCTAACAACTCGACTCCGTTCCGTCCATGAATGCACCTTGCAATTTTATAGTACCTTTGCATTCACTTCAAGGTGCGACCCGTTCGATAATGACGGGGTGTCATTCCGGTGTGGCGGAACGAGATATTCGATCTCTATGGCACAATTTGGGTCGATTATCGGGTTGTATGCGGAAGAGGATGCGGGAAACGAAGAAAATACTGGGGGATTGAGAGAGATTGAAGACAACGAACGCCAAGCCATGTGGGCTCAGATTGGAGAAGGATTTTACAATCCGAGCAGCACTAAGAGTACAAAGCTGAGGGATCCGCTCTACAGATACATCCATAGGCTCCTCGGCTACTCTCTTAGCCAAAGGCATGACAGTAGTGGCGTCGTTGGGTTAAGAGATTTGCTTGTCCTCCACTGCATTCACAACCGTAGGCCGCTCGATGTTCCGTTCCTCATGCTCCGAAACATGCATCACAACCGCCTTGCTAGTGCACCAACTCCTATTTTCTTCGGGGGATGGGTGTACCGTCTCTTCAAGCACTTCGCCCACATACCTAGGTCATTTGAGAGGAGCCCATGGTCGGGTATGGTGGATATTCACATATGCCGCTCAATGAACCTGATTTATGAGACAGAAGACGGGACGGTAACCTTTCAAAGGATGCAAGGTCATGCATGGAACACGCAAGAAGCGCTTGTCCTCCCAGCTCCGCAACATCATCAGTACCAATACCAACCCCATGGTGATCCGGGCCAATCATCCTCCTCGGGAGGCGGTTTTCCTAACTTTCAAAGTTTGCATGATTTGTTGCAGGAAAACCTCATGTGTACTCGGAACACCTATAACATGGCGAGCAACACCTACCACCGGGTCGGATCTATCGAGAGAAACCTATCCGAGATCCAAGACGATGTCGGATACATACGAGACCACATTGCACGCCATGGAGGGGATGATGACGATGATGATGATGACGATGCTATGGAGTAGGCAAGAGGAGCAGAGGAGGAAGCGGTTGATTGATGACTCCACAGGTTTAAGTCCCTTTATCTATCGAACAATTGGTGGCCTGCGTGCCAAGTGTTAAACAATTTACTTTTCCTAACTATTTTCTGCAATTTTTTTTTTCGTCTACTTTATGCTTGGAACAATTAACTATGGTAATGTAGGATGTTTGTGTTGCTTGGTGTGGTATTAAGTGATGAAACAGGTACAAACCAAGGCTTGGGGTGCTAAGCCTCAGCACTTATAAGGCCGGGATGGAAAAACCGGGGGAAGAAACCTGTTTTTCGGGCTTTCAGACTGTCCACACGGGGACGTGTCCAGCCAACACGCCCCCGTGCTCACCTCCCAGACCTGCTGTTTGGTTACTGTCCTGCAGATTTTTGTCAGACACGGGGCCGTGCCTAATCAACACGCCCCCATGTCCACCTTCTGTAAGTTCTCGTTACTGGCAGTTCGCCACGGGGTCGTGTCCAGTGGACACGGGGCCGTGTCCAGACTACCAGTAACATAAATTTTTGCTTTTTAACACCATTTTACACATCTAATCAACCTAAAAATTTATTTTTGGGACACATTGAGGACAATGTGTAATTTAAGTGTGGGGGGGATGCTAAAACCTTGAATTTTGCAAGTCCTAAATACAAGCCTTACACAAAACTCTATTGGAACCGCTAATCACCCCAAATTTTTTCAAAAATTTCATTTTTCTTACTTGTCTAGGTTTAATTCGGGAAATTCAAGTTCTCAAAAAGGTTATATTTTTACGAATTTACAACCGATAGCGTAGTGATAAAAAGAACCAACATAAAAAAATTATGAAAAGGCATGGCAAACTTAGTTAAAATTTGATTATATATACTTGATCACATAAAAACCCATTCCCACAAAAGTGAGTTTTGAGCCTTTATTGAGCATACAATTACATATCATTAGACTAAATGCTCATTTTTCGTTTCTTGTGTGAATAGCCGCTTGGTTCTCACGACTCTAGAACTTGCCATGACGATACATTCCCGGTCCTTATCAACTTAAACCCGAGTAAGTAAATGATGGAGGCATTAGGACTAACCCTTTTTATTTCTACACCATTATTTTTCTTTTTCTTTTACCACCTACCCAAAAATCCCCCTAGTTAACCCCTTTGAGCCTAAACCTTTTCATTTCATCACCCAAACCAAAAACCCTTTTACCCACCAAAACCTTTTTATTTTTAACCCTTTGTTTTAGTAACAAGTTCGATTTTTCGTAAGATGATCAAAAAAAAAAAAAAAAAAAATCTGTTGATGATGAAGCAAAAAGAAAATAAACAAACAAAGTTCATCAAAAATAACTTTGTTTGAATAAAAGCTTCATAAAAAAAAATGCAAAAATAGAAAACCTTACGAAAACCGACACTTGTTACGCTTTTCGCCCTTTTTCTACTAACCACTAACCACTATCCCAACCACCTACCATTAACCCAAGCCTAACCCATAACCCACAAAGTCCTCTTGATATTTACAAAGGTATAAAAGTTAAAAAGGAGGAGGATTTATTGCTTGGCAAGCTTATGGTAGGAATAAGTTCCATGCCGCTCTCAAGTGATTCACTAAAAATACACCTTCGGCCGAGTGTGAGTGATTTCTCCCGTGAGGTATGTGAACTTGTATATAAATAGAATTTTAGAAAAAGGCATGTTATGCCCAAATAAGTAATTTCTCCTATGAAACGTTCTAAATAAATCATTACGAATAGGATTGTTAATAGATAAAAATAAAACCCAAAAAGATCTTGGATTCCCAACACTCTACGACAAGCCAAAAACCTTCTCTTCTACCCATTCCATTTGGGAGTGTAAGCCACATATTAAAGAGTTTTGCTTGAGGACAAGCAAAAGTTCAAGTGTGGGGGTATTTGATGTGTGTAAAATGCAACATATAAATTACATCAAATGAGGCATAAAACTAACCCTTTTTAAGTACTAATATTGGAAAAAGAGTATTTTTTTCTTCCTTTTGTATTTTCAGGATTAAATGAGCTCAAAAACACAAAAGAAGCAAAAAGACAGCTAAATCCAACATAAATACAAGGAAAGGAACATAAGTGGACTGCCCGACCCCTCAACGACATCTTCCAAAACAAAATAGAGAAGGCAGAAGACTGAACACGCCCCGTGCTCAGCCAGCACGGGGCCGTGCCCAAGAAGCAGCAGAAAAGACAAACCTATAGAAGCTTCTATTGCCCACCACGGGGCCGTGCCCAGTGAACACGGGGCCATGGCGAAAGTACAGCAGGCGCATTAATTGTAATTGCGAATTACAATTAATGAGGAGAGAGAGTGTCAGACAGGCACGGGGCCGTGCCCAGCGGACACGGGGCCGTGCCCAGCCCTCTGTTCAGCCTATAAATAGGAGTGCTTGGTTTCATTTCAACTCATCCCTTGGCACACCACCTCTCTCACACTTCATCCACCACCCACCACCATCACAACACCATCATCCACCACCATCATCCATTGTCCATCGTAGAGTGTGTGAGTCGTCTCGGGATCCAAGATTGATCGTAAGAGTTCTTGACAATCAAGGCCATGTTTGCCTAAGTCTCTTACATCACTTGGTGAAGACAAAGTGTCTAGTATAATACTTTTTATTTCTAATCTTTTGCACTTTTTATTTGGTTTTGTATTAATGACTTTAATAACTAGTTGCTTATGTTGAAGGTGATCTTTCCTTATCGTTTGTCCGTGGTGTCTTGGCATTATTTTACTGTCTATATAAAATAAAAGATTTTCACCATTCATATCTCCACGGTCTATATGGAGGTATGTTGGCTACCTGGTCGGGGGTTAAGGGAACGGTTTGGTAAAGGTCTTGCCATTGTTCAGCGTTTAGAGGTCCTGCAATGGACCTGGGTCAAATTTAGTAGGACCTCCTTCAATGCTTCACGGTATTGGATGGCGGGGGTCCAAACTCTTTGATCCCCTCATAAGTTAACTACTATTAATACTATAACCCGGCTATTTAGGACTGTATCCCTGCTGACTCAGACTACTTAGCCGAGGGTAACGTCACCGCCAAAAGCGGGGCCTACCATAATATTGCATTAATAACTTAATTCATTATCTTCCAATAATCCACCCTTTTAGGATTGTATCCTTGCTGACTCAAACTACTGGGGTGAGGGTAACGTCACCTTCAAAAGAGGGGCCTACTACAATAACTAAGATAATCTCTTAATTATGTGCAAAAGTGCGGAAATAATCAAAGGTTATACTAGATACGAGTCGGAACTAAGTGATTCATCTTGTCTATCTGTTTTTATTTTATTTTTATTTTCAGCATTTTAGTTAGTTTTTATTTTTTCTTAGTTTAAAACCTTTTTCTAAAATTTTTATTTTGATTAGACGTTGAGGATAAACCGGTACTAAAAGCTCTTGTGTCCTTGGACGACCTCGGTATCTTACCAACGCTATACTACGCTCACGATGGGTGCACTTGCTCATATGTGTGTTTAGTGTTAGTAAAATATCATGTTTTATAAATTTAAAACTTGGCTAAAAATAAGTGTTAAAAAGGGCTTAAAATATACACCTAATATATATAACACTTAAACGCGCATCACTCATGTTCAGCTCCTTCTGATTGAGAATATGTTGGAGACTTTTGTGGTCTGTGAAAACCACACACTTCGTTACATAGAGGTAGTGTCTCCAGATTTTAAGTGCAAAAACCACAGCTCCTAATTCAAGATCATGAGTCGTATAGTTCTTCTCGTGAACTTTCAACTGTCTAGACGCATAAGCTATGACTTTACCTTGTTGCATAAGAACGCAACCAAGTCCTAGATTCGACGCGTCACAATAGACAACAAAATCATCGTTTCCCTCAGGTAGAGATAAAACAGGAGCATCACAGAGCTTCTGTTTCAGCGTTTGGAATGCTTCTTCTTGCTTAGGTCCCCACTCAAAAGGCTTATTTTTCTGAGTCAAAGCAGTGAGTGGAACCGCGATCTTTGAGAAATTAGAAATGAATCGACGATAATAACCAGCAAGACCAAGAAAAGATCGAATCTCTGTAGGTGTTGTTGGCGTATTCCAGTCCTTAATAGCAACAAACTTGGATGGATCCACATGAATACCCTGCTCGTTGACAATATGACCCAAAAACTGAACTTCCTTAAGCTAGAATTCACACTTGGAGAATTTAGCAAAAAGTTGTTCCTTCTTTAGGAGTTCCAATGTCAAACGAAGGTGTTGCTCGTGATCGGCTTGAGACTTTGAATAAATGAGAATATTGTCGATGAACACAATGATGAACTTGTCTAAATAAGGTTTACAGACCCTGTTCATTAAGTCCATGAAGATAGCTGGGGCATTTGTCAAACCAAAAGGTATGACAGTGAACTCGTAATGCCTATATCTCGTACGGAATGCAGTTTTGGGAATATCTTCTTCGAGTACACGAAGTTGATGATACCCAGATCGCAGATCGATCTTGGAAAAACATGAAGCACCTTGCAGCTGGTCGAAGAGATCATCAATTCTAGGTAGGGGATATCGATTCTTGATGGTAAGCTTATTAGGCTCATGATAATCGATACACATTTGAAAAGATCCATCTTTCTTTTTCACAAAGAGGACAGGAGCTCCCCAAGGCGAAAAGCTCGGACGGATGAATCCTTTATCAGACAACTCTTGAAGCTGTTTCGATAACTCTTGCATTTCTGACGGTGCAATACGATAAGGTGCTTTTGCAATCGGGTTGGCATTGGGTACAAGGTCAATATGAAACTCGACTTGACGAACTGGAGGCAAACCAGGCAGTTCATCGGGAAACACCTCTGGATAATCCCGAACAATCGGAATATCCTGAATACTCTTGCTCTTGCCTTTCTCCTCGATGACATGTGCCAGGAAAGCAACATATCCTTTTCGCAAATAACTTTGGGCCTTTGTACATGACATAAGCTTCAAACCATCAGATGGTTTCTCGCCACGAACTTCCAGAACATCGCCAGATGGAAGAGGAATACGAACAATCTTATCGAAACAAACCACCTCTGCATGATGTTTGGTTAACCAATCCATCCCCATGATAATATCGAAACTCCCAAGTTGCATCGGTGTGAGGTCGATGGGAAAAAGATGGTTATCAAGGTTTAACTGACAATCACGAATAACAGAATCGAGAACAAGAGGTTTACCAGTAGCAACTTCGACAGATAAGGGTTTCCTCAGTTTAGTTCTAGGTATCGCAAGCAAAGGTTCAAAAGATAATGAAACAAAACTTCTATCGGCACCAGAATAAAAAAGAATAGATGCAGGTCGATTGTTAACAAGAAACGTACCATTAACCACCTCGTTGTCAGCCCTCGCTTCGTTAGCATTCAGATTGTACGCTCGTCCATGAGCGGGATTCACATTTGCATTGACATTCACGTTCGGATTCGCATTAGCATTCGCATTTGCATTCACTAGCCTCGGACAGTTGTTGCGGAAGTGACCAAACTCTCCACAATTGAAACATGAACCCAGTGGGAATCTAGCAGCATTCCCCTGAACTGGAGCTTGATTCTGAACAATCTGATTCTGATCCAAACGACAGACGTTGGCCAGATGCCCAAGCTTACCACACGTTGTGCATTGCCTACAAGCTTGTTGTGCAACATGATGACCGTTGCAGCGAGCACAATGAGGTGCGGTACCAGCATATGCTTTCTTCGCAGGCGGTTGAGCTGGTGGGTTTTGAGGGTTTTGAGGGTTTTGAGCAGTAACTGCAAAGTTCTGAGCACCCTTTCGCTTTCTTGACTTCTTCGACGACTCACCTTTCTTACCCTTACCCTTTTCCTTGACATATTCGGTCGACTTCTTCTTATCACCCTTGCAGGTAAGTTTACCCTTCCTGACTTGCGACACAGTCAGGGTAGCAGATAACTCGATCGCTTGACGAACAGTAGTAGGATTAACGCCAGACACAATATCCTGTATGGAATCGGGTAAACCATCGATATACCTCTCTATCGCTTTCTCCAACGGGGTAACCATAGTAGGACACAAAAGACTGAGTTCCTCAAATCGATCCATATACACACGGTGTTCTCCCCCATCTTGTTTGAGATCATCAAACTCTCATTCCAAAGCTCGAATTTCATGACGGGGACAGAACTCTCTCATCATGAGAGCTCGAAGCTCTTCCCATGTTTGTGCCAATGCCACTTCGGCACCCCTATCGCGCATCACTCCGTTCCGCCATGTAAGAGCACACTTCTCAAACACACTTGATGCAAATTCAACCTTACGCCCATTCGGACATTGCACGTGTCTGAATGTGCTCTCGATACTTTCGAACCATTAGAGGAGCGCAGTTGCTCCTTGCGACCCAGAAAACTTCAACGGCTTAGCGGAATTGAAACTCTTGAAATTACATTGTGCATTGTTATTATTGTTGTTGTATAGCTCGTGGATTTAGGTCACAACGCCTGGAAGCACAGCAGCCATTTGCTGAGAGACAAGGGCTGCGATTTCTTCAGCAGTAAAAGATTGTGCATCACATCGAGGAGGCATTGTCTAACAAGGAAATATGAGAAACGAGTGAGGTTGACAACTAGGAAAAACAAAAGAGGTATTGAAAATATTGACGAAACATAATGAAGGCGATCATTTGTTCGTTACCTCGAACAAACAAACGAAACGCAGTGACTAATCAAAGTAGTGAATCAAAATAATGTATCGCGAAGACATGCTCGCCTATAAGTGAACACTCACCCCAAGAGTTCTGATGTATGTAAAATGCAACATATAAATTACATCAAATGAGGCATAAAACTAACCCTTTTTAAGTACTAATATTGGAAAAAGAGTGTTTTTGTCTTCCTTTTGTATTTTCAGGATTAAATGAGCTCAAAAACACAAAAGAAGCAAAAAGACAGCTAAATCCAACATAAATATAAGAAAAGAACATAAGTGGACTGCCCGACCCCTCAACAGCATCTTCCCAAGCAAAATAGAGAAGGCAGAAGACTGAACACGCCCCGTGCTCAGCCAGCACGGGGTCGTGCCCAAGAAGCAGCAGAAAAGACAAACCTATAGAAGCTTCTATTGCCCACCACGGGGCCGTGCCCGGTGAACACGGGGCCGTGGCGAAAGTACAGCAGGCGCATTAATTGTAATTGCGAATTACAATTAATGAAGAGAGAGAGTGTCAGACAGGCACGGGGCCGTGTCCAGCGGACACGGGGGCGTGCCCAGCCTTCTGTTCAACCTATAAATAGGAGTGCTTGGTTTCATTTCAACTCATCCCTTGGCACACCACCTCTCTCACACTTCATCCACCACCCACCACCATCACAACACCATCATCCACCACCATCATCCATTGTCCATCGTAGAGTGTGTGAGTCGTCTCGGGATCCAAGATTGATCGTAAGAGTTCTTGACAATCAAGGCCATGTTTGCCTAAGTCTCTTACATCACTTGGTGAAGACAAAGTGTCTAGTATAATACTTTTTATTTCTAATCTTTTGCACTTTTTATTTGGTTTTGTATTAATGACTTTAATAACTAGTTACTTATGTTGAAGGTGATCTTTCCTTATCGTTTGTCCGTGGTGTCTTGGCATTATTTTACTGTCTATATAAAATAAAAGATTTTCACCATTCATATCTCCACGGTCTATATGGAGGTATGTTGGCTACCTGGTCGGGGGTTAAGGGAACGGTTTGGTAAAGGTCTTGCCATTGTTCAGCGTTTAGAGGTCCTGCAATGGACCTGGGTCAAATTTAGTAGGACCTCCTTCAATACTTCATGGTATTGGATGGCGGGGGTCCAAACTCTTTGATCCCCTCATAAGTTAACTACTATTAATACTATAACCCGGCTATTTAGGACTGTATCCCTGCTGACTCAGACTACTTAGCCGAGACTCTTTGATCCCCTCATAAGTTAACTACTATTAATACTATAACCCGGCTATTTAGGACTGTATCCCTGCTGACTCAGACTACTTAGCCGAGGGTAACGTCACCGCCAAAAGCGGGGCCTACCACAATATTGCATTAATAACTTAATTCATTATCTTCCAATAATCCACCCTTTTAGGATTGTATCCTTGCTGACTCAAACTACTGGGGTGACGGTAACGTCACCTTCAAAAGAGGGGCCTACTACAACAATTGCATGTTAATATTCGTTTTATCGAGGTCCTAACCCAAATGCCTAAATACACAAAATTTATGAGGGATTTCCTCACAAACAAAAGGAAAATTGAATCATTGCAATTAGTTAACTTAGGCGAAGAATGCTCCGCTTTAGTGCTCAACAAACTTCCACAAAAGAAAATCGATCCCGGAAGCTTCACAATTCCTTGCTCGATTGGGGAGTCTCCCGTTCGTAATGCATTAGCTGATCTTGGGGCTAGCATTAACCTCATGCCCACATCGATGTTCAAACGACTCGGCCTAGGAACAACAAGTCCTACAAAGATGAGCATACAACTCGCCGACAGATCCGTCAAATTTCCACAAGGTGTCGCTGAGAATCTATTGGTAAAAGTTGACAACTTCGTTTTCCCAACCGACTTTGTCATCCTAGACATGGAAGAAGACACCGATGTCCCTCTCATCCTCGGGAGACCATTTCTAGCCACCGCCCAAGCGGTGGTAGACATGAATGACGGAACGTTAACATTGAAGTTTGGGGATAAGGAGGTAAAGTTTGAATGTGGAAAAAGAATTGAGGACGAAGACCCGGTCAACTACATGCAGGTCATAGACTCAAGCTTGGATGATGCTCTCCGACGGTGTAACATGGGATGCAATACATCCCACTTGGGTGACATATGACCGGCTTTGGGTCTAGCCAAGGACCCTTATAAACGTGGCGCACCACGGAGGCATTCCGCGGAACTATCCTTAGTTTAATTTAGATTAATGTTTTCTAGTTAGTTTTAATTTTCAGGAATAAAACACACTTGAGATGACAAAGGATACAAGGGAAACTTGAACCAGCACCCCATGCAGGAAAACAGAACCGTCCGACAAATCTCTCCATTACAGAAGGTTCAACACGGGCCGTGCCCAACCAACACGGCCCCGTGCTGAACCCCCTGCAGAAAAATGCCCAGTTCAGGTAACTGGACACGGGCCGTGTTCACCAGACACGCCCCCGTGTCCAGGCTTCTGTTTCTTTTCTTTAATTTCTGTTACTGGCACCTGAACACGGGGTCGTGTCCGGTCCCCACGGGGCCGTGTCCAGACTACCAGTAACATAAGTCTTTGCTTTTAACACCATTTTACACATCTAATCAACCTAAAAATTTATTTTTGGGACACATTGAGGACAATGTGTAATTTAAGTGTGGGGGGGATGCTAAAACCTTGAAATTTTGCAAGTCCTAATAACAAGCCTTACACAAAACTCTATTGGAACCGCTAAACACCCCAAATTTTTTCAAAAATTTTCATTTTTTTTACTTGTCTAAAGTTTAAGTTTGGAATCATAAGATTAATAAGGTTATATTTTTACAAATTTACAACCGAGAGCGTCGTGATAACAAGAACCAACATAAGAAAATTATGAAACAGCATGACAAGCTTAGTTAAAATTTGATTATATATACTTGATCACATATAAACCCATTCCCACAAAAGTGAGTTTTGAGCCTTTATTGAGCATACAAATTTACATCTTTAGACTAAATGCTCATTTTTTTCGTTTCTTGTGTGAATAGCCGCTTGGTTCTTACGACTCTAGAACTTGCCATGACGATACATTCCCGGTCCTTATCAACTTAAACCCGAGTAAGTAAATGATAGAGGCATTAGGACTAACCCTTTTTATTTCTACACCATTATTTTTCTTTTTCTTTTACCACCTACCCAAAAATCCCCTAGTTAGCCCCTTTGAGCCTAAACCTTTTCATTTCATCACCCAAACCAAAAACCCTTTTACCCACCAAAACCTTTTTCATTTTTAACCCTTTGTTTTAGTAACAAGTTCGGTTTTTCGTATGATCGTTCAAAAAAAATGTGTTGATGATGAAGCAAAAGAAAATAAACAAACAAGTTCATCAAAAATAACTTTGTTTGAATAATAGCTTCATCAAAATAAAAAGTTACAAAAATAGAAAGTCCTACGAAAACCGACACTTGTTACGCTTTTTCACCCTTTTTCTACTAACCACTAACCCAACCACGTACCTTTAACCCAAGCCTAACCCTTCACCCGCAAAGCCCTCTTGATATTTACAAAGGTATAAAAGTTAAAAAGGAGGAGGATTGATTGCTTGGCAAGCCTATGGTAGGAATAAGTTCCATGCCGCTCTCGAGTGATTCACTAAAAATACACCTTCGGCCGAGTGTGAGTGATTTCTCCCGTGAGGTATGTGAACTTGTATATAAATGGAATTTTAAAAAAAGGCATGTTATGCCCAAATAAGTAATTTCTCCTATGAAACGTTCTAAACAAATCATAACGAATAGGATTGTAAATAGATAAAAATAAAACCCAAAAGGATCTTGGATTCCCAACACTCTATGACAAGTCAAAACCTTCTCTTCTACCCATTCCATTTGGGAGTGTAAGCCACATATTAAAGAGTTTTGCTTGAGGACAAGCAAAAGTTCAAGTGTGGGGGTATTTGATGTATGTAAAATGCAACATATAAATTACATCAAATGAGGCATAAAACTAACCCTTTTTAAGTACTAATATTGGAAAAAGAGTGTTTTTGTCTTCCTTTTGTATTTTCAGGATTAAATGAGCTCAAAAACACAAAAGAAGCAAAAAGACAGCTAAATCCAACATAAATACAAGAAAAGGAACATAAGTGGACTGCCTGACCCCTCAACGACATCTTCCCAAGCAAAATAGAGAAGGCAGAAGACTGAACACGCCCCGTGCTCAGCCAGCACGGGGCCGTGCCCAAGAAGCAGCAGAAAAGACAAACCTATAGAAGCTTCTATTGCCCACCACGGGGCCGTGCCCGGTGAACACGGGGCCGTGCCCGGTGAACACGGGGGCGTGGCGAAAGTACAGCAGGCGCATTAATTGTAATTGCGAATTACAATTAATGAAGAGAGAGAGTGTCAGACAGGCACGGGGCCGTGTCCAGCGGACACGGGGGCGTGCCCAACCTTCTGTTCAGCCTATAAATAGGAGTGCTTGGTTTCATTTCAACTCATCCCTTGGCACACCACCTCTCTCACACTTCATCCACCACCCACCACCATCACAACACCATCATCCACCACCATCATCCATTGTCCATCGTAGAGTGTGTGAGTCGTCTCGGGATCCAAGATTGATCGTAAGAGTTCTTGACAATCAAGGCCATGTTTGCCTAAGTCTCTTACATCACTTGGTGAAGACAAAGTGTCTAGTATAATACTTTTTATTTCTAATCTTTTGCACTTTTTATTTGGTTTTGTATTAATGACTTTAATAACTAGTTACTTATGTTGAAGGTGATCTTTCCTTATCGTTTGTCCGTGGTGTCTTGGCATTATTTTACTGTCTATATAAAATAAAAGATTTTCACCATTCATATCTCCACGGTCTATATGGAGGTATGTTGGCTACCTGGTCGGGGTTTAAGGGAATGGTTTGGTAAAGGTCCTGCCATTGTTCAGCGTTTAGAGGTCCTGCAATGGACCTGGGTCAAATTTAGTAGGACCTCCTTCAATACTTCACGGTATTGGATGGCGGGGGTCCAAACTCTTTGATCCCCTCATAAGTTAACTACTATTAATACTATAACCCGGCTATTTAGGACTGTATCCCTGCTGACTCAGACTACTTAGCCGAGGGTAACGTCACCGCCAAAAGCGGGGCCTACCACAATATTGCATTAATAACTTAATTCATTTTCTTCCAATAATCCACCCTTTTAGGATTGTATCCTTGCTGACTCAAACTACTGGGGTGAGGGTAACGTCACCTTCAAAAGAGGGGCCTACTACAATAACTAAGATAATCTCTTAATTATGTGCAAAAGTGCGGAAATAATCAAAGGTTATACTAGATACGAGTCGGAACCAAGTGATTCATCTTGTCTATCTGTTTTTATTTTTTTTATTTTTATTTTCAGCATTTTAGTTAGCTTTTATTTTTCTTAGTTTAAACATTTTTCTAAACTTTTTATTTTGATTAGACGTTGAGGATAAACCGGTACTAAAAGCTCTTGTGTCCTTGGACGACCTCGGTATCTTACCAACGCTATACTATGCTCACGATGGGTGCACTTGCCCATATGTGTGTTTAGTGTTAGTAAAATATCGTGTTTTATAAATTTAAAACTTGGCTAAAAATAAGTGTTAAAGGGGCTTAAAATATACACCTAATATATATAACACTTCACACGCATCAGTTCCCAGGTAAGAGTGACTGGTCCGATTATGTGGATTTGTACGAACACTCTAGCCTTAGACAGAAAACTCAGGGTACAGGCATTCACTCTTCCAGTTTGCATGTGTTCACATTATTTAAACCCAAACTTTGACGAGATTTTGAAAACTCAGAAGGCACTAAGCCAAAAATGAGTCAAACTGGAAGGGTTCAAAACCTTACAACAGAGGGTTCAAAACCTAGTAGTCAGTCATCCTAGAACGGATAATTAATTTTCGAAGCAGATTCGGATTTTGTTTAAAATCTAAACGCAAATCAACTTGTGTTGGGGTCCTAGAAAGTTATAGTCTAGGTCAAAATATTACTAATAACCTAATTCCCTATAACCATTGGCTCTAATACCAATTTCTTCTGTCACACCCCGACCACGTAAAACAACAAATCGTGGCGGAAACGTCGGGGAGTGTTGTAACAGAATTATTGTTACAAACCATGGATACAAAGAGTTTCGTTTTATTAAATATTAAACATTGTCTTAAAGTTAAACAAGCAAGTCAAACATAGTCTATCATCGTTATTAAATCACTAAGGCCTCGTCCAGTCCTAAGTGAGCATGCATCCTATTCGCAATCAACATTAAGCAACATCACCTGAAACATATGTAAAAACAAAGTCAGCAAAGAAATGCTGGCGAGCACATAGTTTTTGTGTGAGTGTCAATTTCATGGCTCGTTGAAATATCTCGTACAACTTCATTAATCGATATTTGAAACCTTGTTTTGTAAAATGTTTGTATTGTAAAATGAATAACCAAGTCAAACAGATTGGTTATAATTTATAAACCTCGATGCCATGAATCTTAACCCAAAACATTTGTTTTCGTAAACCAAATTGTAAATCGTCCTCGTAATAAAACTCGTATGGTTTATATCGTATAGTAAACCTCGTTGTGTGACATCGTTTAACTCGTTCTCTTTATAGATCATCGTTCACTTGTTTAAATCGTTCATAATCGTTCAAAATCATTCTCGTACAAATAGTTCTCGTTTTAATTGTGAAAACAACATTTGGTCGTCTCGCTAATAACATTCAAACCTTTGTGACTCGTCCATCGTTCAACTCGTTCTTGCATTAACAAACCTCCAAAGGGTAAGTTAACAATCATCAGATTCAGTCGTTGTCCACCTAACCCACACATAACCATGGGTGCAGTCTAATAACGGGATTTGTCAGATCCTATGGTACCATAACCTAATACTGGTCGGCTTGATCAATGCTAATGAATGTCATTCGTTATGTAACTACTACCAACAAGTTCGTTCACATTATCGAAATCGTTATTAGTTTTGTATAAACCATCTTAATCGTTTTTGAAACCATCGTTAAAATATCGAATTCGTTTTGATACATATGAATCACCCCAAAACAATTGAAAACAGTAAAAAGAGGGGATCTATGTACTCACCTTTGGGTGCGTTTTTATATGTTAACACAATCCCTCAAATTGTTTATTCGTCCTAAATTAAATAAGAATGATTTAATAATCAAAGTTCACAAAAATACATAAGTTTCACATAACTTTGAGATTTCTCGAAAAGTTATTATTTTTTATTATATTGGTGTATTTGTATATATATACTCAAGCGTAATACACATAATCTTGTCCAGTATTATCATGTCATCATACACATATTGTAAAACGCATAGCACATTGTAACACATAAAATTTACCCATGAACAACCCATTCTCGTGTGTGTCGAAAAACACTTATTTTAGCGATTCGGAGACATTTTTGGGCGTCGGAAGTCACGTATGACTAACCAAACACCAAGTAAACTTACTATAAGTTAAAATACTTCTTTTTATATCAAAAATATCAGTTTGGTTACTGATCTAAAACAGTTTAATAAAAATCTTCCGAAAAGGCGATTTTTGACCGTTTTACCGCATAGTTTTGCATCAAACGTTACCCGAACCATCCCAAATCGAAACGAATTGAAATTTTAACATAACCCATGTTATTTACTGAATAAAATAATGGTTATACACAGGATAGTGCAGGTCTTACATAAAGCACATAAATCATGCAAATTTCACATAATTTACCACTTTTTAAGGTATATGTTCAACATGCAAAGCTATCAAACCTATGTCAAAGTTTCATGCCATTGTAGTATACCAAATAATGTTATTTTCAGTGTTTATAACCTGTTCAAAAATATTTTTTTCATACAACCATTTTTTTATCACTTCTTGAGCTTTAAATCAACATGTATCCTTATGTACAAGTGCCTAAAGCATACTATCATAACATCATCATTTTATGTTAATCTAAATGCATCAAATATGTGATATATCCAGGCTTATTTGCTGATGTACTTGGTCATTTAACATAACATACATAGATCATTAAATACTTGCATTTTAACTCTTTTTCAAGAACAAGCAACAACTTAAACAAGTACTTAACAACAATCAAGCTCAAAACTCATACACACATGTATATATATATGTACAGTTATACACACCCACATGAAAATCACCATTTTTATTTGTATCATGACCCATTTCATTTTAGATTTCAAGTTTAGTGAAAATTCCAAGATTCAAGAGAAACTTCAAATCATCAAGAACAACCAAGAATCTATAGTATGATTTAAACATAAATGTTATACCTTCAAGATTCAAGTAGGTTGGGGGATTAGATTTTGATGATAGGAAGCTTGAAATCACTTGAAAGCGCCTTAGAAACACCTTTAGATCTTCACACTAACTTGAAGTTTGCTAGAAATGGTGTTGAGTCTTGAAGAACAAAGCTTGAAGGTTTGAATATTGAGAGAGAGAGAGGGTGGACGGTTTTGGGAGAGAGGAGAGAAGGAGGCTGAGTGAAGTGATGATCTTGTGAAGATTGTTTGTGATATGTATAGATATTGGAAAGTTTCATGAAAGATTTATAGGAAAGCATGCAAAGACACTTGGCAAACTAAACTCATGCAAGATCTTAGCAAATTTTGGTGGGGTCACATAATGGTGACCGTAAATACATATGGGGGAGGGGGTCCATGTGTAATTTTTTTTTATAAATATGTTATATGTAGGCTAAAACGGGTGTTTAACTGGATACCGGGTATTTTATCTAGCGTTTAAATCCCGGTTTATGGCGTTCTAAATTATTTTTATTATTCTATAAAAATAAACTCGCCAAAATATTACTGAAATAAATTTCAGTTGCCGAGACTGGCTGGGTTGTCTGTGTTTTGCAGTATAAGAACTGTGTTGCGCAGAAACACGCGGTACGCGCTTAAACTTGAAAAATAACGTTTTTAAGCGTTTTAATTTATTTTTCAACACGAACCTGATTAAAAATAAAATTTTAATCATAACAGAATATTTTTGGGATTTAAATATTATCCGGGCGGTCACCAACGTTCGTTTCGCAGTTTTGTTGTAATTAGTTCTAAAGTTCGAATAAACATGTTTTTGCCATACCGAATCCTTCGAAACTTATTTCTAAGTTATGTAAAGGTTATTTAGGGTGTGTTTGGCTTACGTCACAGTTCCGGAGTGTACGTCGTGTTAAACTGATTGCGTTTACACACCAGTTTGCGTATAACCTTCCAGAAAGTGATTTAAAGCTTGAAATCGGAATCGAATCAAATTGTAAAATTATTAAACACAATTACACATATAATAACACCAAAGCACATTGTTTTATTGATAATCAACATTGTTTTACATTATACGATGATTACAGAACACAGTTGTCACACCTGTTAAGACCTGAGCGAATAGGGATGGAAAAAACACGATCAAGGAGGTTAACATCACTAACTAGCCCTGTTGGGTGACTTGGGTTTGTGTCAAACACCATTTGACATGGTTTCCGGATCCCAACAATGAAATCTTCAACATCCCCGAGACCATGGCAAACGACAGGACCTCATCATCATGCTTGCACCCCTACTGAGTGCATGCATCACCATGCACCTCCCACATAACCATTTATCTCCTGCCCTAAGAACTTCCCCAACATCCAAAAAAAGGTCCAAGTCCTTGGAGATAGCCTCCTTCAAAGATAGCCTTCGGTTTTCTGTCTTGAGGTGGGTGCTTTGCATGTGTTCAAGTAGGCGGAAAAATCCCCCAGACCCCGGTTTGCCATCTTTACATTCGTGGAAAATTTTGAAGGGGCAGGTCCTTAAACCAGTAGCAGAGCCTTGCACATGTGACAACTGGCACTTTTCCATGTATTCCGTACGATAGTGAATAGTAAATTGTACCTTGATGACTGTGCATGATTGAATTAACAAGACGAATGCTTTTCTGATTACCGTCATATACATACAATGGCATTTCAAGTTGCAAGATTTTTATCATTATTACATGCAGCACAATATGGTTCAAATAGTGCACAGAACAAAGTTAGCACAGTTATCAGACAAACTAGAAGTACTGACGGGAGTTCAGTACTCAGACAGACATGTTGTTAAGACACAAGTTGAGCCCCAAAACCAAGAGTTACACTAGAATAGTGTGCAGGATAGTAGGAATCATAAAACTGCCTTCCTAGTGATGATTTAGGTGCCGAAAAGTGCCAGAAACACACTAAAACTGCAGAATTCTGCAGAAAACACCAAAATTCAGCAATTTTCAGCATTTTAACATCAGAATATAATGTAGAAATGTGGTTTAATGGTCTAGAATACTTTGATAAGTGCCGGGAATCAAAACTGTCATAAAAGATAACAACCGGACACTACCCGGAACACCAAAATTTAACTAGAAGTATTGTTTTAATGATACGAAGCTAGTTATGATCACTAAACATCATATTACTTCCTAAAACACCTAAACACATTAACACCTAACTTAAACACTTGAATTGTAACTAAACTAACTAACTACCATTAAAACCTAACTAGATACCTGTTAGGGGAGGATTTTCCAAAGATCAGTGATCCTCAATTATTGTAGGGCTTAGGGATCCTCAATTCTATTTGAATTAGTGATCCTCAGAAAGTATTGTAGGATCAGGATCCAGGATCATCATGAGGATCCTTACACTAACGATTGTCTGCTTTGAATATGATGTTGTTTTGCAGGACTACGCGTTTGGACTTGGTCTTGGCGATATTCCTGGAGCATATTCCCTTTTTATTCCGCACGTACTTGACTAATATGGACGTTATGGAGTTCGTGGAAGACTTGCATGAAATGCGGATAGTTAGTTAGATTAGATATTTTCCAAATTTATAAGGGGATAGCGAGCTAAATTAGAACACTTGGCTATTTTTGGCTAAACACACACACTCGTAACTGCTCTCGTTAGCTCTTGACAGTTTGCTCGGCGATTACACACTTTTTTGCACATTACACTCTAGTGATCCTTGTAACAAGCTCGCTATCATCCAAAGTTGTAATACATTTTCTGTTTAATTTGAGTTGGTGATCGGTAGTTTCCATCACCCGAGGTTTTTTATGCCGGAGATCAACTCTTGATCAAGGGCTTTTTCCTCGTATAAATCATTGTGTCACTTGTTCATTACATTTCTGAGTGATCCTTAGTATTGTTCATTGATTCAAGCATCACACCTCACAACAGAAAGTTTGGATGCATTATCTTAGCTTGATTTTTGACCAAAACAGTTTGGCGCCCACCGTGGGGCAATTGGTGCTTCATTCCTAAGAAGATTCATATTTTTGTGGTCATTTCGGTTCGTTACAACCAAGCAGATGGCTTCCTCAACAAAGAACATATCAAGCTCTATGCCGACAATGAGTTCTTCATAGGGCGTTCCTCCTTTGCCTCCACCACCTTCTGGATCCCAGAAGAATGCTGAAAATGCTGCGAAGAGACAAACCCCCATTTTCTCAAAACCACCAGCTTCTTCTGTTTCCTCTAATCCTACTACTAATGATCTTTTTACTCTGATTTTGCAGATGAGGGATCACGCACAAGAGCAGGACAAAACCAACGAAAGGATCCTCCGGGAGATCGCTGAGATCAAGAAACAGAAGAAATCAGTGGAGGATCACTCTCCTCTGATACCAAGGTCATTGAATTTTGACACTCCAGTTGTAACTTCCCTACAATCAGCAGTTCCGGGCATCCAGTATCAAAGTGGTCCATCAGAAAGGCGTTATGGAACAACAACTATGAGTCAGGCATTTGGCTCCCACTTCCAGCCTCAAGGATCCTGTTTTCAGCCATCGGGATCCTCTTTTCAACATCAGGGATCCTTCGTCAGCTCAGGAGGATATTTGGGAATGCACATAGTCCAAGGATCCTCCCAGGTCCAAGGATCCTTCCAGGTCCAAGGATCCTCCCAGGTCCAAGGATCCTCCCAGGTCCCAGGATCCTCCCAGGTCCAAGGATCCTTTATGGTTCCAGGATCCTTTCAGGTTCAAGGATCCTCTCAGGTTCAAGGATCCAACATCTTTCAGGATCAAGGATTCTTAAGAAGTATGCAGCCTCCAAGTTCGGATGTTCATCAAGGAGACTTCATACCAATGCAGACCATTGCTTCCTCTGGTCCTTCAATCATACCGGAATCCCGTCATTATGGATTCACATCTGGAATTCCAAACATGAATCCCATGGGAGGTAACGATTTTAACAATTCATATAACACTAACCATGGCTCTATGCAGGATACAAGTATCAATCAGGCTATGGCTAGGGAGTTACAGAAGCTTAAGGATATGATATCCAGCGTGCCAGGAGTGGTTAAACCCATTCCTAAAATTGCAGATGGTAGCCATAGGATATCTTGCTTTGCACCACCTATCTGTGATGCTGAGATACCCAAGAGATTCCAGATACCATCCATGAAGTTGTATGATGGTTCAACGGATCCAGAGGAGCATGTAGCTCAATACAGGGAGAGGATGGAGATCAATCCAATTCCTGAGAGGTTAAAAGAAGCATGTCTATGCAAGGGATTTGGATCCACACTCACAGGATCTGCTCTTAAATGGCTGCTAAGTCTTCCCCCTTACTCTATTACTTCATTTGCTAATCTAGTCAATTTGTTTAATAGTCAATTCTCTTGTAGTAGAAAATTTGAACGATTAACTAGTGATCTATATAGGGTAACACAAGGTCAAAATGAATCACTTAGAGATTACATCACTAAGTTTAGTAAAGAATCCTTAGATATCCCCAACCTGGATATAGCTACGGCTGTAGAAGTCTTTAAAATGGGTTTGCTTAGGGATTCATTATTCTATAATGATCTTGTCATGACCCTTTGCAGGAATCTTGATGAAGTAAGAACCAGGGCCCTTAGATTCATCCGATTAGAGGATGATAAAAGGATCCAGGAAAGACTGACAGGATCCTCAAAACAGGAAAAGCAAGGATCCTACTTCAGGAACAACAAATCAAAGCCCTACAACAAATTTGATAACCAGAACGTGCATGCAGTGGAACAGGAAGAGGATGATGAGGATTATCCTCCAATTTCTGAATACTGCTTTTCTGTTAATAACAATGAACTAATTCTTGCAATGCAGAATCTAGGTGAGAAAGCTAGGTGGCCGAGAAAAAGTGAAAAACCAGCTGCTACAAAGGATAAGTCCAAGTGGTGTGCATATCATGAGGATTTCGGGCATCTCACTGAAGAGTGTATTGCACTTAGAAAGGAAATTGGTTACCTGTTAAGCAAAGGACACTTGAAGGAGCTTTTGGGACGAAAGAAGTCAAGGATCCAGGATCCTGAAAGGATCCCGGAAAGGGCTCCTGCTCCTCCAGCAGATGCACAAGTTATAAACTTCATATCCTGTGGATCAGACATTTGTGGTACTTCCTTTTCAGCAGCCAAAAGACATGCCAAGGAAACCAAGATGGATAATGGAGACAGACCCATCCGGACCTCAACTGTCACCAAGGATAAGATCATAACTTTTGATGAGGATGATCGTCTTGATGTTCAGGATCCTCATCATGATGGTCTTGTTATTACTCTATTTATTTCTAACCATTTTGTTCGCAGGATCCTGATAGATGGAGGAAGCTTAGTAAACATCATCCAGCTTGATGTCCTCAAGAAGATGAATATCCCTGAATCAAACATTGTCCCAAGATCCTCAGTACTTGTGGGATTTAGCGGGGAAACCAAAAATACATTTGGGTACATCAAACTCCCCATCTATATTGAAGGACTCCATTCTTATCAAAAGTTTTGTGTTATAGATTGCTTATCTTGTTGTAATATTATCCTTGGCAGGCCATGGATACATGACATGAAGGCAGTCCCATCCACATATCACCAATGCGTAAAGCTTCCTAGTCCATGGGGAGTGGTGAAAATTGAGAGTGATCAACAAGAAGCTATGAATTGCTTTACCTCATCAATGAAGCCAGCCTCAAGACCAAGGGAGCAATAGCAATTAAAGTATCCTTCAAGAGATGTCTTGGAGGCAAGAGAGCATGATGTAAAAGAAATCCTCATGGATCCTCATGATCCTGAATCCAAGATCTTCATAGGATCGGCGATCCTTAGCGACATTGAACAGGATTTAGTATCCTTCCTTAAAAGAAGGAAATCTACCTTTGCCTGGAAGCATGAGGATATGACAGGTATATCTAAGGATATAATTACTCATAAGCTTGGCATTGACAGGTCATTCAAGCTTATTCATCAAAAAAGAAGGAAGTTTACACCTGAAAGGAATGCTATTATCCAGGAGGAGGTAGATAACTTCGGGCAGGTATGATAAGAGAGGTTAAGTATCCAAGGTGGTTAGCCAATGTGGTTGTTGTTCAAAAGAAAAAATGGAAAGTGGAGGGTATGTGTCGATTTTACTGATTTAAACAAGGCATGTCCCAAGGATCCTTTCCCATTACCCCACATTGACTCCATGGTGGATGCTACCGCGGGTCATGAGTTGTTGACTTTTATGGATGCTTCATCTGGATTTCAACAAATTCAGATGGAACCATCTGATCAAGAGGATACGGCCTTTATAACCCTAACTGGTATATATTGTTATATTGCTATGCCATTTGGACTAAGGAATGCAGGTGCTACTTATCAAAGGCTAGTCAATATGATGTTCAAGGAACAAATTGGACACACTATGGAAGTCTATATAGATGACATGGTGGTTAAGTCCAAGAAAGCTGAGGATCACCTTAAAGACTTGGAGGAAGCATTCAATATCCTTGATAAATTTAATATGAAATTGAATCCTTCCAAGTGTCATTTTGGTGTTAAAGCAGGTAAATTCCTAGGCTATATGGTGACAAAGAGGGGCATTGAAGCAAGTCCAGAGCAGATCAAGGCTATTGTGAATATCAAATCTCCTGCCAATGCCAAGGATGTGCAAAGATTAACAGGCAGGATCACAGCCTTGAACAGACTCATATCCAAATCCTCAGAAAAGTGCAAGGAATTCTATGACATCCTGAGGAAGAACAAGAAATTTGAATGGACTGAGAAGCATGAAATTGCCCTCAAAGCTCTTAAAGATTACCTATCCTCAGCCCCTGCCTTGATGAAACCAGAAAAAGGGGATATATTATCCTTGTATTTGGCGGTATCCTCTAAAGCAGTAAGTGCGGTCCTTGTTAAGGATCACGAAGGTACACAACATCCTGTCTACTATGTAAGTAAGAGTTTGCTTGATGCTGAATCCAGGTATTCACATTTAGAAAAACTTATCCTTGCATTAATTATGGCATCTACTAAATTAAGACATTATTTTGAGACTCATGCCATTATTGTTAAGACTAATTTCCCAATTAAGAATGTTCTCAGGAAACCTGAAATGTCAGGAAGGATGGCTAAGTGGGCAGTGAAGCTTAGTGCTTATGATATAAGATATGAACCAAGGACTGCCATCAAATCCCAAGCCTTAGCTGACTTTGTGGCAGATTTTAGTAGTGACTTGCAAAAGGAAGCCGAGTTAGAGGTCCAACAGCTAGAAGAAACTAAGGATCCTTGGATACTCTTCACTGATGGTGCTTCTAATGTTAAAGGAACAGGGCTTGGAATACTACTAAAATCGCCACAGGGGGACATAATACCCCACTCCATAGCTTGTGAATTTCAAACTACCAACAATGAGGCTGAATATGAAGCCTTGATAGCTGGTTTGCAAATTGCTAAGCATATGAGGATCAGGTATCTTGAGGTACATGTAGATTCACTATTAATTACTAATCACTTTAATGGATCCTATGATGTTAAAGGTGAAAAGCTAATCAAATATTTAGAGATAGTCAAAGAATTGGCACTCTCTTTTGTTTCCTATAGTTTGACATAGGTACCAAGGGAAGAGAATGCAGAGGCTGATGCATTAGCCAATCTAGGATCATCCTTGAAGATCCCGGAGGATATTAAGATCCCTATTATCCACATCCTGACCCCTGCTACCGAGGATCATGTAGCCATGGAGATAGGAGAGGATTCTGCTATCATCCCTAGTGATGATACTCAATCTCATTCAGCCAATCATGAGATACATACAACACGGAGAGATTCCTACAGGAGAAAACCCTAGGGCTTTCAAAATCAAGGTATCTCAATTTACAATATTGAATAATATGTTGTATAAATGATCTCTTGCAGGACCATATCTAAGATGCATTGAGGATCCTGAAATCCAAGAAGTCCTAAAGGATTTCCATGAAGGAGATTGTGGAAACCACACTAGGGGCAGGGCATTATTCTCAAGGATCCCGAGGACAGGATATTATTGGCCTACTATGAAGAAGGATGCTGTGGAATATGCCAAGAAGTGTGATCCTTGTCAGAGACATAGTAATTGTTTTGGTCAAAAATCAGACGAGGATAATGCAACCAAACTCTTTGTTACGGGGTATGATGCTTGAATTGGTAAACAACAATGAGGATCACTATGAAATGAATTGCACAGGGGACACAAAGATTTATACGAGGAAAAAGCCCTTGATCAATGTTTGATCTCCGGCATAAAAAACCTCGGGTGATGGAAACTACCGATCACCAACTCAAATTAAACAATAATCCTTTTACAACTTCGGATGATAGCGAGCTAAGTACAAGGATCAATATAGTGTATCGTGTAGGAACGTATGAAAAATGCTAAGTGTTTTGCCGAGAGCCGGTGAGTGCAGTTGTACGAGTGTGTGTAGCCAAAAAATAGCCAAGTGTTGTCTAATTAGCTCGCTACCCCTTTTAAATTTAGTAAAATATCTAAATAACTAACTATCCGCAATTCATCCCTTCTCCCCACGATCTCCATAACGTTCACCATGGTCAAGCACGTGCGGAATAAGCGTGGAATATTCTTCAGGAACGTTACCAAGACTAAGTCCAAGCTGGTATTCCTGCAAAACAACATCGAATTCAAAGCAGACAATCATTAGTATAAGGATCCTTGGGATGATCCATGATCCTGATCCTGAAGCACTTCTGAGAATCACTAACTGACACAGAAATAAGGATCACCAAACAGGATAACAATTGAGGATCACGGGTCATTCAAAAATCCTCCCCTAACAATTGCCCCCAAAATATAAGGAGTAATATTGTAAATAAACGAGTTGTATTTTGTTGATCTTATCCGTAACAGACTAACGGATAACTAGCCGTTGAAGACGGACTAGCCGTTGCAAACCTGACGTCACTGAAGTGACAATCCTGCAAATCATCATTATAAATAGGAGTTAGAGATAGGATCAATTTGCATTTAAATCCGAGAGAAACTCCCTTTAAATTCTCAGCCGAAGATCAATCAGGTATCTCTTTTCCTATTTCTCCTTCTCTTACTCTGTTTTTCTTTCTTTACCATCATCACGTTAAGAATGATGCTCCGGTCCTCCCCCGCCAAGGATCACCAGAAGGATAGCCCCTTGAAGAGTCAAGGGATCATCAAAGACTCATCGAATGAGAGGTGTTGTTTTTCTGATCCGCAAATAGATAAGATCCGACACTGCTTTCCGGCGAACACCTTTTTCAAACCCTTCGATCCCACTGTTCTGAGCGACTACATTTCTGAGACATGGGTTGCCTTTCCTGTTACCCCATTCACCATAGGATACACCTATCCTTTTCCAGCTTTTACCCAATCCTTTTTCTCCCTTACCGGCATCTCCTATATCCAAGCTATGCCGATGATCTGGAGGGTCTTATGTACCCTTGAAAGGATCATAGAGCAGGAAGGGATTGATTTAGGAATGTCGGAACTGGCAGAGATGTATGATCTCACGACGTTTGGATCCCACCGATATCTGTTTAAGCGAAAACCCGGCGAAGAACATCCCATTTTTAAAGCCACCAAGAACGATACAAACTGGAAACGACGCTTTTTCTTTGTCAGAAGGGATACCATTCCAAACGGAAAGGATCTACCAAGGAAATGGTCCACCCATGGTAGGACAGAGGATCCTGAGAAGGATCACCAGGTAATCTTGCTTTTGTGATAGGATCACTAACCCCCTTTTGTTTTATGTTATGCAGCTGTCACTGTTTCACACCTCATACCGTCTCCTGATACTAAGGAAAGGCTTGCTGTTTTTAGAAGACTCGGTCCTGAAACAAGATCATTCAAGACAATCACCCAGGATTCTCAAGAGGTATCCTCAGGCTCAGTCACCATGTCAAGTAAGTATCCTGCTTTTTATATAGTTAAAGATTTAAATAAATAGTTAAATAGAAATAGGATAAGGATACTTATCTTGCTTTGAATGTGTAGGTGCCGGAAAAGCTTCCAAGACTGCCTCCCAGTTCAACATGGCCGACCTCGACACTGTTCGATCCAGAAAGAAGAAGGCCATTGCCAGCCCTAGTGTCTCCATCCCCAAGGCACCCATTAAAGGAAGGGGTGGCAAGAAGAGGAAAAACTCTGAGATAGAGGACCTACAAGGCCTGCCACTGATCCGCCACCAATTCCTTGAATACTTCAATGACGTGAGGATCACCAATTCTGCCTAGGTATCCTACTTATTTGAGGATCATCTGATTTTGAACTGCTTTGTCTCTTTTGCAGAAATTTGCTGAGATTGAAGACTACGTGGGGAGCATTGAGGAGCTGGATAGGAAGATTGCTGACCTCCAACAAGTTGCAGTGCTCAAAGATCTTAAGATTGCTGATCTCGAAAAAGCCCTTCAAGACGCCAAGACTAAGACAGCTAAAATCTTGATCGACATCGACTACGAGAAGCATGATCTCATAGAAGGTGCAAAGGTCTCCGCTGCTGTTAGGGGAGGATTTTCTAACAATTAGTGATCCTTATTCGTTATCCTAATTAGTGATCCTTACTTCTGTGACAGGTGGTGATCCTCAGAAGGGCTTTAGGATCAGGATCATGGATCACTTTAAGGATCATCGTACTGACGATTGTTTACTTATGTTTTGTAGCATCTCGCAGGTATAACAAGCTTGACCAAGTCTTGGCGACATTCCTGGAGAATATTCCCAAACTATTCTGCACGTGCTTGACCAAAAATAGACGTTGTGGGGAACGTGGAGGCATGGCACGAAAGTCGGATAGTTAGTTTGGTAGTTAGATTTCTATTTTAAAAGGGGTAACGAGCTAGTAGAAAACACTTAGCCATTTTTTGCAGCTACATACACTCGTATACTCGCACACTTGAAGCTCTCGACGAACACACATTCATTCTTACTCACTTGTACACATTTCACGATAGTGATCCTTGTACCTAGCTCGTTACTATCCGAAGTTGTAAACATTTAATCATTTATTTGAGCTTGGTGATCGGTAGTTTCCATCACCCGGGGTTTTTTGTGCCGGAGATCAACTCTTGATCAAGGGCTTTTTCCCCGTATAAATCCTTGTGTTGTTTGTGCAAATCTACATTGAAGTGATCCTCATCGCTATTACATAATCAGCATCATACCCCCATAACATAGAGTTTGGTTGCAATATCCTCAACAGATTTTTTGACCAAAACAGTTTGGCGCCCACCGTGGGGCAATTGGTGCTTCATCCTTAGAAAAATTCGCATTTCTGTGCTCATTTCGGTTCACTACAACCAAGCAAATGGCTTCCTCAGCGAAGAATACTTCAAACTTGATGCCTTCATTCACTTCTTCATAAGGCGTCCCTCCTTTGCCTCCACCACCTTCTGGATCCCAGAAGAATACTGAGAATGCCGCGAAGAAACCAACTCCCATTTTCTCAAAACCACCTACTTCTTCTGTTTCAACTAATCCTACTACTAATGATCTCTATGCCTTAATTTTGCAGATGAGGAATCATGCACAAGAGCAGGATAAGACCAACGAAAGGATCCTCCGGGAGATTGACGAAATCAAGAAACAGAAGAAAACGGCAGAGGATCGTTCCCCCCTGATGCCCAGATCTTTGAATTTTGATACTCCGGTGATTACTTCTCAGCCATCAGTGGTTCCAGACATTCAATATGTGGGTGGACTGAAAGGAGTGCACTATGGAACAACAACAATGACCCAGGCATCAGGTTCATATTTCCAGCCAGCGGGATCCTATCCTCAGCATATGGGATCCCTCACGAGTTCAGGAGGATATTCAGGAATGCAGCAGTTTCATGGATCCTCCTTCGTTCCAGGATCATCCCAGGTTCAAGGATCCTCCTTCGTTCCAGGATCATCCCAGGTTCAAGGATCCTCCTTCGTTCCAGGATCATCCCAGGTTCAAGGATCCTCCTTCGTTCCAGGATCATCCCAGGTTCAAGGATCTTCCTTCGTTCCAGGATCATCCCAGGTTCAAGGATCCTCCTTCGTTCCAGGATCATCCCAGGTTCAAGGATCCTCCTTTGTTCCAGGATCGTCCCAGTTTCAGGGATCCTTCCAGATGCCAGGATCCTTGAGGAATTTGCAAACAGGAAGTTCAGATGTCCATCAGGGAGATTTTATTCCGATGCAGACCAATGCCTCTACTGGTCCCTCGATCATTCCAGAGCCTCAACAATATAGATTAACATCCATTCTTCCTAATTTGAATCCAATGGGAGGTAACACTTTTAATAATTCTCATACTACTAACCATGGTCTTATGCAGGATCCAGGTATCAATCATGCCATGGCTAGAGAATTGCAAAAGCTAAAGGATATGATATCAAGTGTTCCGGGAGTAGTTAAACCTATCCCAGAGATTGCAGATGGGAGCCACAAGATATCTCGTTTTGCACCACCAATCTGTGATGCTGAGATACCCAAGAGATTCCATGTGCCAACAATGAAGTTGTATGATGGTTCAACGGATCCTGAAGAACACATAGCACAATACAGGGAGAGGATGGAAATCAATCCAATTCCAGAAAGGTTAAAAGAAGCATGCCTGTGCAAGGGATTCGGATCCACTCTTACTGGATCAGCTCTCAAATGGCTGCTAAGTCTTCCTCCCTATTCTATTACCTCATTTGCTAACCTAATTAACTTGTTTAATAATCAATTTTCTTGTAGTAGAAAATTTGAACGATTAACTAGTGATTTATATAGGATAACCCAGGGTCATAATGAATCATTAAGGGATTACATTACCAAATTCAGTAAAGAATCCTTAGACATTCCCAACTTAGATATAGCTACGGCTGTTGAGGCCTTCAAAATGGGATTGCTTAGGGATTCGTCTTTCTATGATGATCTTGTTATGACACCATGCAGGAACTTAGATGAGGTAAGAACCCGAGCACTTAGGTTCATTCGGCTAGAGGATGACAAGAGGATCCAGGAGAGGTTAGCAGGATCCTCAAAGCAGGATAAGCAAGGATCCTCATTCAGGAACAACAAATTCAGATCCTACAACAGATCTGATAATCAGAACGTGCATTCTGTTGATCAAGAAGAGGATGATGAGGATTATCCTCCAATTTCTGAATATTGCTTTAGTGTTGATAACAATGAACTAATCCTTGCTATGCAGAACCTAGGTGATAAAGCTAGATGGCCGAGAAAGAATGATAGGCCGGCTGCAACTAAGGATAAATCAAAGTGGTGTGCATATCATGAAGATTTTGGACACCTCACTAAAGAATGCATTGCATTAAGAAAGGAAATTGGATACTTGTTGAGCAAAGGGCATCTAAAAGAGTTGTTGGGAAGAAAAAAGTCAAGGACTCAGGATCCTGAAAGGATCCCTGAGAAGGCTCCAGCTCCTCCAGCAGATGCACAAGTGATAAACTTTATTTCTGGAGGATCCGACATTTGTGGCACATCCTTCTCAGCAGCTAAAAGGCATGCAAAGGAAACTAAAATGGATAATGGAGAAAGACCAGTTCGAACATCAAGTGTCTCCGAAGGAAAAGTCATAACCTTTGATGAAGAGGATCGTGTTGATATCCAGGATCCTCATCACGATGGTTTAGTTATTACTCTTTTCATATCTAACCATTTTGTCTGCAGGATCCTTATAGACGGAGGAAGTTCAGTGATCATTATCCAGCTTGATGTTCTAAAGAAGATGGGTATCCCTGAATCAGAGATCATACCAAGATCCTCCGTGCTCGTGGGATTTAGTGGCGAAACTAAGAACACCCTGGGGGACATTAAACTCCCAATATATATTGAAGGCTTACACTCTTATCAAAAATTTTGTGTTATTGACTGTTTATCTTGTTGTAATGTTATCCTTGGCAGGCCCTGGATACACGATATGAAAGCAGTCCCATCTACTTACCATCAATGTGTGAAGCTCCCTAGTCCTTGGGGAATAGTAAAGATTGATAGTGATCAGCAGGAGGCTAAGAATTGCTACACTTCATCGATGAAACCAGCCTCGAAGTCAAGGGAGCAATAGCAATCAAGGTATCCTCCAAGGAATGTCTTGGAGGCCAGAGAGCAGGATGTGGTAGAAATCCTCATGGATCCCGATGATCCTGAATCCAAAATCTATATCGGATCAGGGATCCTTGGCGAAATGAAAGAAGACCTCGTATCCTTCCTCAAAAGGAGAAAGACTACCTTTGCATGGAAACACGAAGACATGACTGGTATATCCAAAGATGTTATCACCCATAAACTCGGCATTGACAGATCCTTCAAACCAATCCATCAAAGGAGAAGAAAGTTTGCACCGGAAAGGAATGCCATTATCCAAGAAGAGGTAGAGAAATTGCTCCGGGCAGGTATGATTAGAGAGGTCAAGTATCCAAGATGGTTGGCCAATGTGGTTGTTGTTCAAAAGAAAAACGGAAAGTGGAGGGTATGTGTCGACTTTACCGATTTAAATAAGGCATGTCCCAAGGATCCTTTCCCTTTACCCCACATTGACTCCATGGTGGATGCAACTGCGGGTCATGAACTGTTAACTTTTATGGATGCTTCATCTGGATTCCAACAAATCCAAATGGAACCATCCGACCAAGAGGATACAGCCTTCATGACTCCAACTGGTATATACTGCTATATTGCTATGCCGTTCGGATTAAGAAATGCAGGTGCAACATATCAAAGGCTGGTGAATATGATGTTCAAGGATCAGATTGGACAAACTATGGAGGTTTACATAGATGATATGGTGGTAAAATCCTTAAAAGCTGAGGATCACCTAAGAGACTTGGAGGAAGCATTCGATATCCTTGACAAATATAACATGAAACTTAATCCTTCAAAATGTCACTTTGGTGTTAAAGCAGGTAAATTCTTAGGATATATGGTGACAAAGAGAGGCATTGAAGCTAGCCTGGAACAAATCAAAGCAACAGTGAACATCAAATCTCCGGCCAATGCTAAGGATGTTCAAAGGCTAACAGGAAGGATAGCAGCCTTGAACAGATTTATATCCAAGTCCTCCGAGAAGTGTAAAGAATTCTATGATATCCTAAGGAAGAACAAGAAATTTGAGTGGACGGAGAAGCATGAAAATGCTTTAAAAGCCCTCAAAGATTACCTATCCTCGGCCCCGGCTTTGATGAAACCAGAAAAAGGAAACCAGAGATGTCAGGAAGGATGGCTAAGTGGGCAGTGAAATTGAGTGCATATGATATAAGATATGAGCCTAGGACAGCCATCAAATCCCAAGCATTAGCTGACTTTGTGGCTGATTTCATTAGTGATTTACAAAAAGAAGCTGAGCTAGAAGTCCAGCAGCTAGAAGAGACCAAGGATCCTTGGATACTTTATACTGATGGATCCTCAAATGTCAAAGGCACAGGGCTTGGAATACTACTAAAATCGCCACAGGGGGACATAATACCCCATTCTATAGCTTGTGAATTCCAAACCACTAACAATGAGGCTGAATATGAAGCCCTAATTGCTGGTTTACAAATTGCAAAGCATATGGGGATCAGGTATCTTGAGGTACACGTAGATTCTTTGTTGATTACAAACCACTTTAATGGATCATATTCTGTTAAAGGTGAAAAGCTAACCAAGTATTTGGAGATAGTCAAAAGTTTGGCACTCTCTTTTGTTTCCTTTAGTTTGTCACAGGTACCAAGGGAAGAAAATACAGAAGCTGATGCATTGGCTAACTTAGGATCATCCTTGAAGCTCCCGGAGGATATCAAGATTCCTATTATCCATATCCTGACCCCGGCTATCGAGGATCACGAGGCTATGGAGATAGGAAATGATTATGCAATTATCCCTTGTGAGGGTACCCAATCCCATTCAGGATCAGGATCATGGATCTCACCAATTATGAGATACTTACAACATGGAGAGATTCCTACAGGAGAAAACCCTAGGGCTTTCAAATCTAAGGTATCTCAATTCACAATTATGAATAATATGTTGTATAAACGATCTCTTGCAGGACCATACTTGAGATGCATTGAGGATCCTGAAGTTCAAGAAGTTTTAAAAGACTTCCATGAAGGAGATTGTGGAAACCACACTGGGGGCAGGGCATTATTCTCAAGGATCCTGAGGACAGGATACTACTGGCCAACCATGAAGAAAGATGCTGTGGAGTATGCCAGAAGATGTGATCCTTGCCAGAGACACATCAATATCCTTCATCAACCAGCTGAATTATTGCATCCTATATCCTCCTCTTGGCCATTTATGAGATGGGGTATGGATATAGTTGGCAAGCTCCCTAAGGCACCTGGTGGAAAAGTATTCATGCTAGCTATGACTGATTACTTCTCCAAGTGGATAGAGGCTGAAGCTTTTGCCCAAGTTAGAGAAAAGGAAGTTATATCCTTCATTAAAAGAAATATTATAACTAGATTTGGAATTCCTTCTGAGATTATATGTGATAATGGTTCCCAATTTATTGGGGGCAGAACCACTAACTTTTGTGACAGCTGGGGGATTAAGATGATAACATCAACACCAGTCCACCCACAAGCTAATGGCCAAGCAGAGTCATCTAACAAGATCATCATCAACAATTTGAAGAAGAAGCTTGGATCCAAGAAAGGGAAATGGGCAGAAGAACTACCTTATGTGCTTTGGGCTGACAGGACAACCCCTAAGAATGCTACTGGTCAAACACCATTCTCTTTGGTGTTTGGGGCAGAATCGGTGATCCCAACAGAAATGGTGGTTCCAAAAGCTAGAACAAGTACTCGTGATCCTGAGGAAAATAATGAAAACTTGGCTCAAGACCTGGATACTATTGAAGAAATCAGGGATATGGCTAGGATAAGGATGGCCAGTTATCAGCAAAGAATGGCTGGTGCTTACAACAAAAATGTCAGGATCAGGAGGTTTCAAGTTGGAGACATGGTATTAAGGAAGGCATTTCAGAATACCACCAATCCTGCTGATGGAAAGTTAGCTCCAAAATGGGAAGGCCCTTATTTGATTGAAGCTGAAGCAGGAAAGGGGGCATATAAATTGCTAACCATGGAAGGTGATCTGCTACCAAGAGCTTGGAATGCTGTCCACTTGAAGAAATATTTCATGTGACCAGGATCCTCATGGCAGAGGTGATCCTAGCGAAAGGGATATCCTTAAAGGATCCTCAAAGTATTGGTGATCCTTACTTAGGTAATACCCTAAACTTAAACTATTTCATTTCTTTATTTCCTCATATAAGGATAAGGATCATGTATCCTTTATCCGTCTCTCACGTGAGTTTAAGTTTTGAAAGTTCAGGTATCCTTAGCATAACATTGGTTATCCACTGAAGCAATCCGTTCTTTGGGTCTAACCTCAGTTATTTGGGCTTGACCCCAGTCCCGCCTGTAGCGCACGATGATCCTGGTGTAGTTCAAGGCTTTGGGACCAGTACTCGTTTTAGGGGCTGATAATTCCATTGTTCTGGCTATGCTTAGGATCCTACGTATAATGGTAGACGTACCATACATCCGTTCCTAAGGTTTCTAACGTTTTCACGTTAGCTAAGGTTTCTAACGTTTTCACGTTAGCTAAGGTTTTGGCATTTTCATGCCACTAAGTTTGGATAGTCGCCAGTTAGGGCCATACTCCAGTTTACATACGATCCTTAGGCTTGTCCCCAGTTATCCTTGGGCTTGTCCCCAGTTATCCTTGGGCTTGTCCCCAGTTACTAACTCTTATCTTATATTGGCTTAGTCCCAAGTTATGCTCTATTTCAGGTTCTTGAAGATAGGCAACTAGGGATCCTCGACCCTTACTTTATTCTAAGGTTTATCTTGTTGTTATCCTTATAATGGTTAGGATCCTAACTTGGATCCTCAGGTATGATCCTTAACTATATTTAATTCTATTCATTATTTATTCGAATAACCCTTAAAGTTTGACAACTAGACTTGTGATCCTTGAAACATATTGCTTTCTGAGATTCTTTAACTAAAGGATATTTGATCATGGATCATATCCTAAGTATTTTCAATTTGACTTATTCAAAATTATTTGTCTAATAAATATGCATCGAAATAAAGGAAAATCAAAGAAATACAAGGATAACAACACGAGATAAGCGACAAAAGGTTAAGTTTTTATTTATAAACAAAAGACTAACCCTTTAAAGGTTGTCAAAATTACCTACCCGAGCTTCTACCAGCAAAACGTGGCCCGTCCGCTGGGGTAGGTAAAGGGTGTCCATGATAACAAGTTCGAAAGTAGTGCAGGAATATAAAGGCGGCAGGATCACAATGGCTTCATCCCCCAAACAGAGGATCCCTCCACCATATGCAATCCTGTCTATTGTCCGAAGGATCATACATGATCCTTAGTCCTAAGACCTATTGTTCAAGTACAACCCATCATTGTTTAGCAAAAAACACCACAACCAAAACAAACTATCAAACTTAAAAAATGGGCTTCGGCTACGTCTAGAAATGTCCTTCATCGCCCATTCATGCAACCTATGCCTTTGCTGCTTCCTCTTCCCCTCCAGCTGCAGTATCCTTCATCAGATCCTTTCCACTACCACTTGCCTTAATTGCCAAGACCTCAGTTGCCTCCTCCTCATCATCCTCAAGATCAGTCAGCCTTGCCTTCCAGCCCTCAACGTCCCAGCTGCTTTTGTCAAAACTAGGATCTTGAGCTTCCTGGGCCATCTTCAATTTTGTCTGATACATCGTGATGGCGGCAGAAACCTTAGCATTTTCTATGAGATCATGCTTCTCGTAGTCAAGGTCAATCAGAAGTTTGGCCGTCTTGGTCTTCTCATCTTGGAGTTCCTTCCGAAGATCAGCAAGTGCAAGGTCTTTGAGCACGGCAACCTGTTGGAGATCAGCAATTTTCTTGTCCTGCTCCTCAACATTCCCCACGTAATCCTCGATCTCGGCAAATTTCTGCAAAGAAGAGGATAAAGCAGTTCAAGATCAAGTGATCCTCATACGAGTAGGATACCTAGGCAGAATTAAGGATCCTTACCTCATTGAAGTATTCAAGGAACTGGTGGCGGATCAGTGGTAGGCCTTGAAGATCCTCAGCATCAGAAGTTTTCCTCTTCTTGACACCCTTTCCTTTAGTGGGTGCCTTTGGAATGGAGATGCTAGGACTGGTAGTGGGCCTCTTCTTCCTGGATCGTACGACATCAAGGTCAGCCGTGTTGAATTGGGATACAAGCTTGGTAGATTTTCCAGCGCCTACACATTTAAAGCAAGATAAGTATCCTTATCCTATTTCAATTTATTTATTTATTTTAATATTTAAACTATGTAAAAGGCAGGATACTTACTTGACATGGTAATGGAACCTGAGGATACTTCTTGTGAGTCTTGGGTGTCTATCTTGAATGTCCTTGTTTCAGGATCAAGCTTCCAAAAAGCAGCGAGTCTATCCTTGGTTTCAGGTGATGTGATGATGTGTGAGACAGAAATAGCTGCATAATACAAGACAAAAAAGGGGTTAGTGATCCTATTGTGAAAACAAGACTACCTGCTGATCCTTCTCAGGATCCTCCGGCCTACCATGGGTGGACCATGTTCTTGGTAAATGCTCTCCATCTGAAATGGTATCCCTTCTTACAAAGAAGAAGCGACGTTTCCAATCTTTGTCGTTTTTGGTGACTTTAAGAAGGGGGTGTTCTGCACTGGGTTTTCGTTTGAACAAATAACGGTGGGATCCAAAGGTGGTAACATCATACAATTGTGTCAGTTCTGACATGCCCAAATCAATGCCCTCCTGCTCGATGATCCTCTCCAGGGTATACAAGACCCTCCAAATCATCGGCATGGCATGGATGTAAGAGATGCCGGTAAGGGAAAAGAAGGATTGTGTAAATTCTGGGAAAGGATAGGTGTATCCTATGGCAAATGGAGTAACTGGAAAGGCAACCCATGTTTCTGAAACATAGTCGCTCAGGACAGTTGGATCGAAAGCTCTGAAAAAGGCATTCGCCGGAAAACGATGACGGATGTTATCTACTTGTGCATCGTTAAAGCAACACCTCTCGTTCACTGAGTCTTTGATGATCTTTTGACTCTTCAAAGGGCTATCCTTTTTGTGATCCTTGGCCGGAGAACTTCGGAGCAACATTTTCGAAGTGATGGAGATAAAGAAAGAAAAACAGAGTAAGAGAGGAAGAAAGAGGAGAAAGAAATACCTGATTGATCGTCGACTGAGAATTTAAAGGGAGTTTCTTTCGAATTTGAATGCATAATGATCCTATCTATATCTCTATTTATAATTATGATTCTGTAGGATTGTCACTTCCGTGACATCATCATCGCAACGGCTAGTTCTATTTTAACGGCTATATATCCGTTAGTTAGTTGCGGATAAGATCAAGAAAAGATAACTCGCTAATTTTACAAATTACTCCTTATATTTTGGGGGCAATTGTTAGGGGAGGATTTTCTAACAATTAGTGATCCTTATTCGTTATCCTAATTAGTGATCCTTACTTCTGTGACAGGTGGTGATCCTCAGAAGGGCTTTAGGATCAGGATCATGGATCACTTTAAGGATCCTCGTACTGACGATTGTTTACTTATGTTTTGTAGCATCTCGCAGGTATAACAAGCTTGACCAAGTCTTGGCGACATTCCTGGAGAATATTCCCAAACTATTCTGCACGTGCTTGACCAAAAATAGACGTTGTGGGGAACGTGGAGGCATGGCACGAAAGTCGGATAGTTAGTTTGGTAGTTAGATTTCTATTTTAAAAGGGGTAACGAGCTAGTAGAAAACACTTAGCCATTTTTTGCAGCTACATACACTCGTATACTCGCACACTTGAAGCTCTCGACGAACACACATTCATTCTTACTCACTTGTACACATTTCACGATAGTGATCCTTGTACCTAGCTCGTTACTATCCGAAGTTGTAAACATTTAATCATTTATTTGAGCTTGGTGATCGGTAGTTTCCATCACCCGGGGTTTTTTGTGCCGGAGATCAACTCTTGATCAAGGGCTTTTTCCCCGTATAAATCCTTGTGTTGTTTGTGCAAATCTACATTGAAGTGATCCTCATCGCTATTACATAATCAGCATCATACCCCCATAACATAGAGTTTGGTTGCAATATCCTCAACAGATTTTTTGACCAAAACAGCTGCCATCACAATGTACAAGACAAAACTGAAGATGGCCCAGGAGGCTCAAGATCCTGACTTCGACAGAAGCAGCTGGGATGTTGAGGGCTGGAAAGCGAAGTTAGCTGATCTGGAAGATGATGAGGAGGCTGAGGAGGTTTTGGCGATCGAGGCTGGAGGTAGTGGGAAGGATCAGGTGAAGGATACCGAAGCTGGAGGGGATGAAGATGCATCGAAGGTGTAGGCTGCATGATTGGGCAATGATGGACATTTCTAGACGTAGCCGGAGCCCAATTTTTAAATTTGGTAGTAGTTTATTTTGTGGTTGTGATGTTTTAAAACAATGATGGTCTGTATTTGAACAATAGTTTTAGGATTAAGGATCTAGGATCCTTTGGATAATAGGTAGGATTACAAATGGTGGAGGGATCCTCTGTTTGGGGGATGAAGCCATTGTGATCCTGCCACCTTTTGATTTCCTGCACTTGCTATAACCGCATTAACAATGGACACCTGTTGCCAACCCATGTGGACGGGCCACGTTTTGCTGGTAGAAACGTGGGTTGGCAATTTTGACAACCTTCGACGGTTAAACCTTTGTTAATAAAATAACTTTAATATTTTTTTGGCTTATCTTGTGTTGTTATCCTTGTTTGTCCTTTTACTTTTCAATTGTTTTGATGTACACTTGTCTGAATAAGAAAAATTGAACAAATTAGATAAAAAGTTTAGGATATGATCCAGGATCAAATATCCTATAGTTGAAAAATTCCAAAAAGTAGTATATTTTAAGGATCATGAGTTCAGTTGTCAAAGTATTAGGGTTATTCAAATAATCAGTGAATAAAATCAAAATAGTTAAGGATCATACCTGAGGATCCAAGTTAGGATCCTAACTCTTAATACTATAACCAGGATAACCATAAGACAAACCTTAGTAAGAAGTAAGGATCAAGGATCCTTAGTTGTTTAACTTCGAAGACCTGAAATAGAACATAACTTGGGACTAAGCCATTATAAGATAAAAGTTAGCAACTGGGGACAAGCCCAAAGGATAACTGGGGACAAGCCCAAGGATAACTGGGGACAAGCCCAAGGATCGCTGGGGACAAGCCCAAGGATAACTGGGGACAAGCCCAAGGATCGTGTGTAAACTGGAGTATGGCCCTAACTGGCGACTATCCAAACTTAGTGGCATGAAAATGCCAAAACCTTAGCTAACGTGAAAACGTTAGAAACCTTAAGAACGGATGTATGGTACGTCTACCATTATACGTAGGATCCTAGGTATAGCCAGTACAATGGAATTATCAGCCCCTAAAACGAGTACTGGTCCCACTGCCATGAACTATACCAGGATCATCGTGCGCTACTGGCGGAACTGTGGTCAAGCCCAAATAACTGGGGTCAAACCCAAGTAACTGGTTGCCTTTGTGGATAATCATCCTTTTGCTAAGAGTACCTGAACCTTCAAAACTCAAAATCACGTGAAAGGGGGATAAAGGATGCAGGATCCTTATCCTTATGTGAGAAAGTAAGGAAATGAAATAGTTTAAGTAGAATGTTACCAAAATGAGGATCATCTGTGCCTTAAGGATCCTTTAAGGATATTTATCATGTGAGGATCATGGATCCTTATCACATGAAGTATTTCTTCAAATGGACAGCATTCCAGGCACTAGGTAGCAAATCACCTTCCATTGTTAGCAATCGATATGCCCCCTTTCCTGCCTCAGCTTCAATCAAGTAAGGTCCTTCCCATTTTGGTGCCAATTTTCCATCAGCAGGATTGGTGGTATTCTGAAATGCTTTCCTTAGTACCATATCACCAACTTGGAATTTCCTGATCCTGACATTTTTGTTGTAGGCTCCAGCCATTCTTTGCTGATAACTGGCCATCCTTATCCTTGCCAAATCTCTGATTTCTTCTATAGTATCCAGGTCTTGAACCAAGTTCTCATCATTTTCCTCAGGATCACGGATACTTGTTCTAGCAGTTGGAACCACCATTTCTGTAGGGATCACTGATTCTGCCCCAAATACCAAAGAGAATGGAGTTTGGCCTGTAGCATTCTTAGGAGTTGTCCTATCAGCCCAAAGCACATAAGGGAGTTCTTCTGCCCATTTCCCTTTCTTGGATCCAAGCTTCTTCTTCAAATTGTTGATGATGATCTTATTGGAGGATTCTGCCTGACCATTAGCTTGTGGGTGGACTGGTGTTGATGTTATCATCTTAATCCCCCAGCTGTCACAAAAGTTAGTAGTTCTGCGCCCAATGAACTGGGAACCATTATCACATATAATTTCAGAAGGAATACCAAATCTAGTTATAATATTTCTTTTAATGAAGGATATAACTTCCTTTTCTCTGACTTGGGCAAAAGCTTCAGCCTCTATCCACTTGGAGAAGTAATCAGTCATAGCAAGCATGAACACTTTTCCACCAGGTGCCTTAGGGAGCTTACCAACTATATCCATGCCCCATCTCATGAATGGCCAAGTGGAGGATATAGGATGCAATAATTCAGCTGGTTGATGAAGGATATTGCTGTGTCTCTGACAAGGATCACACTTCTTAGCATACTCCATAGCATCTCTCTTCATAGTTGGCCAATAGTATCCTGTCCTCAGGATCCTTGAGAATAATGCCCTGCCCCCAGTGTGGTTTCCACAATCTCCTTCATGGAAGTCTTTTAAAACTTCTTGGATTGCAGGATCCTCAATGCATCTTAAATATGGTCCTGCAAGAGATCGTTTATACAACATATTATTTAAAATTGTGAATTGAGATACCTTAATTTTGAAAGCCCTAGGGTTTTCTCCTGTAGGAATCTCTCCATGTTGTATGTATCTCATGATTAGAAGGATCCGTGATCCTGAATGAGATTGATTATCATCAGTAGGGATGCTTGCAGAATCCTCTCCTATCTCCATAGCCACATGATCCTCGATAGCTGGGGTCAGGATATGGATAATAGGGATCTTTATATCCTCTGGGATCTTCAAGGATGATCCTAAATTGGCTAATGCATCTGCCTCTGCATTCTCTTCCCTTGGTACCTGTGTCAAATTAAAGGATACAAAAGAGAGTGCCAATTCTTTGACTATCTCCAAATATTTGGTTAGCTTTTCTCCTTTAACAGCATAGGACCCATTAAAGTGATTAGTGATTAACAAAGAATCTACGTGTACCTCAAGATACCTGATCCTCATATGATTAGCAATTTGCAAGCCAGCTATCAAGGCTTCATATTCAGCCTCGTTGTTAGTGGTTTGGAACTCACAAGCTATAGAGTGGGGTATTATGTCCCCCTGTGGCGATTTTAGTAGTATTCCAAGCCCTGTTCCTTTGACATTTGAGGATCCATCAGTATAGAGTATCCAAGGATCCTTGGTTTCCTCTAGCTGCTGAACTTCTAACTCAGCTTCCTTTTGCAAATCACTACTAAAATCTACCACAAAGTCGGCTAATGCTTGGGATATAAGGATAACACATCTCCTTTTTCTGGTTTCATCAAGGCCGGGGCCGAGGATAGGTAATCCTTAAGAGCTCTTAAGGCACTTTCATGCTTCTCAGTCCACTCAAATTTCTTGTTCTTCCTTAAGATATCATAGAATTCCTTGCACTTTTCTGAGGATTTGGATATGAATCTGTTTAAAGCTGCAATCCTGCCTGTTAACCTCTGAACATCCTTAGCATTGGCAGGGGACTTGATGTTCACTATAGCTTTGATTTGTTCTGGACTGGCTTCAATGCCTCTCTTTGTCACCATATATCCTAAGAATTTACCTGCTTTAACACCAAAGTGACATTTTGAAGGATTAAGTTTCATGTTATATTTGTCAAGGATATTGAATGCTTCCTCCAAGTCTCTTAGGTGATCCTCAGCCTTTTTTGATTTTACCACCATATCGTCTATGTAAACCTCCATAGTTTGTCCAATCTGATCCTTGAACATCATATTCACTAGCCTTTGATAAGTTGCACCTGCATTTCTTAGTCCGAATGGCATAGCAATATAGCAGTATCACCTAAATTCTGCATCACAAGGATTAGTTCATTGTTATCAACAGAAAAGCAGTATTCGGAAATTGGAGGATAATCCTCATCATCCTCTTCTTGTTCAACAGCATGCACATTCTGGTTATCAGATTTGTTATAGGATCTGAACTTGTTGTTCTTGAATGAGGATCCTTGCTTCTCTTGCTTTGAGGATCCTGCTAACCTCTCCTGGATCCTCTTGTCATCCTCTAGCCGGATGAACCTAAGGGCCCGGGTTCTTACCTCGTCTAGATTCCTGCATGGTGTCATAACAAGATCATCATAGAATAATGAATCCCTAAGCAATCCCATTTTAAAGGCTTCGACAGCCGTAGCTATATCCAGGTTAGGGATATCTAAGGATTCTTTACTAAATTTAGTGATATAATCCCTTAATGATTCATTATGACCTTGGGTTATCCTATACAGATCACTAGTTAAACGCTCAAATTTTCTACTACAAGAAAACTGGTTATTAAATAGGTTAACTAGATTAGCAAACGAGGTAATAGAGTAAGGGGGAAGACTTAGCAGCCATTTGAGAGCCGATCCAGTAAGAGTGGATCCAAATCCCTTGCACAGACATGCTTCCTTCAACCTTTCTGGGATGGGATTAATCTCCATCCTTTCCCTGTACTGTGCTATGTGTTCTTCAGGGTCCGTCGAACCATCATACAACTTCATGGTAGGCACATGGAACCTCTTGGGTATCTCAGCATCACAGATTGGTGGTGCAAAACGAGATATCTTGTGGCTCCCATCTGCAATCTCCGGGATAGGCTTGACCACTCCTGGGACACTTGATATCATATCCTTTAACTTTTGCAATTCTCTGGCCATGGCATGATTGATACCTGTATCCTGCATAAGGCCATGGTTAGTGGTATAAGAATTATTGAAAGTGTTACCTCCCATTGGATTCAAATTAGGAAGAGCGGATGTGAATCCATATTGTTGGGGCTCTTGAATGACCGATGGACCAGTAGAAGCAATGGTCTGCATTGGAATAAAATCTCCCTGATGGATATCGGAACTTCCTGATTGCAAACTCCTTAAGGATCCCGTAATCTGGAAAGATCCCTGAAACTGAGAGGATCCTTGGACCTGGGAGGATCCTGGGACGTAGGAAGATCCTTGAACCTGAGAGGATCCTTGAACCTGGGAGGATCCTGGAACATAGGAGGATCCTTGAACCTGAGAGGATCCTTGAACCTGGGAGGATCCTGGAACATAGGAGGATCCTTGAACCTGGGAGGATCCTTGAAACGGCCAGAGCCCTTGAATCTGCTGCGCTCCTGAGTATCCTCCTGAGCTTGCGAAGGATCCTGTATGCTGAGGATGGGATCCTGCTGGTTGGAAGTGTAACCCTGAAGCCTGAGTCATTGCTGATGATCCGTAATACACTCCTTTTGGTCCTCCCACATATTGAACGTCTGGAACCACTGAAGGCTGAGAAGTTATAACCGGAGTATCGAAATTCAAAGATCTGGGCATCAGTGGGGAATGATCCTCTGCCGATCTCTTCTGTTTCTTGATGTCTCCAATTTCTCTAAGAATCCTTTCATTGGTCTTGTCCTGCTGCTGTATATGCTTCTTCATCTGCAAAATCAGAGTAAACAAGTCACTAGTAGTAGGAGTATAAGAAGCAGAAGAAGTTGGAGGTTTTGAGAAAATGGGAGTTGGTTTCTTCTCGGCATTTTTCTGAGGTCCGGAAGGTGGTGGAGGCAAAGGTGGAATGCCCTGGGACGAATTGACTGCAGACATCTCACTGGAGGTGTTCTTTGATGATGAAGCCATCTGCTTGGATGTAACGAACCGAAATGATCACAAAAATGAGAATTTCTTAGGAATGAAGCACCAATTGCCCCACGGTGGGCGCCAAACTGTTTTGGTCAAAAATCAGACGAGGATAATGCAACCAAACTCTTTGTTACGGGGTATGATGCTTGAATTGGTAAACAACAATGAGGATCACTATGAAATGAATTGCACAGGGGACACAAAGATTTATACGAGGAAAAAGCCCTTGATCAATGTTTGATCTCCGGCATAAAAAACCTCGGGTGATGGAAACTACCGATCACCAACTCAAATTAAACAATAATCCTTTTACAACTTCGGATGATAGCGAGCTAAGTACAAGGATCACTATAGTGTATCGTGTAGGAACGTATGAAAAATGCTAAGTGTTTTGCCGAGAGCCGGTGAGTGCAGTTGTACGAGTGTGTGTAGCCAAAAAATAGCCAAGTGTTGTCTAATTAGCTCGCTACCCCTTTTAAATTTAGTAAAATATCTAAATAACTAACTATCCGCAATTCATGCCTTCTCCCCACAATCTCCATAACGTTCACCATGGTCAAGCACGTGCGGAATAAGCGTGGAATATTCTTCAGGAACGTTACCAAGACTAAGTCCAAGCTGGTATTCCTGCAAAACAACATCGAATTCAAAGCAGACAATCATTAGTATAAGGATCCTTGGGATGATCCATGATCCTGATCCTGAAGCACTTCTGAGGATCACTAACTGACACAGAAATAAGGATCACCAAACAGGATAACAATTGAGGATCACGGGTCATTCAAAAATCCTCCCCTAACAGTAATATCCTTCATCAACCAGCAGAGCTTTTGCATCCTATATCCTCTTCTTGGCCATTTATGAGATGGGGAATGGATATAGTTGGTAAGCTTCCTAAGGCACCTGGTGGAAAAGTATTCATGCTTGCTATGACTGATTACTTCTCCAAGTGGATAGAGGCTGAAGCCTTTGCTCAAGTCAGAGAAAAAGAAGTGATATCCTTTATCAAAAGAAATATTATTACTAGATTTGGTATCCCTTCTGAAATTTTTTGTGATAATGGATCCCAATTTATTGGGAGTAGAACTACTAACTTTTGTGACAGCTGGGGGATTAAGATGATAACATCAACACCAGTCCACCCACAAGCTAATGGTCAAGCAGAATCATCCAACAAGATCATCATCAACAATTTGAAGAAGAAGCTTGGATCCAAGAAAGGAAAATGGGCAGAAGAACTACCTTATGTACTTTGGGCTGATAGGACAACTCCCAAGAATGCCACTGGCCAAACTCAATTTTCTTTGGTATTTGGGGCAGAATCAGTGATCCCTACAGAGATGGTGGTTCCTACTGCAAGAACAAGCATTCGTGATCCTGAAGAAAATGCTGAAAACTTGGTTCAAGACTTGGATACTATAGAAGAACTCAAGGATTTGGCAAGGATAAGGATGGCCAGTTATCAACAAAGGATGGCTGGAGCTTACAACAAAAATGTCAGGATCAGGAAATTCCAAGTCGGTGATATGGTGTTAAGGAAAGCATTTCAGAATACCACCAATCCTGCTGATGGAAAGTTGGCACCAAAGTGGGAAGGCCCTTACTTGATTGAAGTTGGGGCAGGAAAGGGGGCATATCGATTGCTAACAATGGAAGGTGATTTGCTACCAAGAGCTTGGAACGCTGTCCATTTGAAGAAATACTTCATGTAATAAGGATCCATGATCCTTACCCAACAAGTATCCTCGAAGAATCCTTACAGGACAGATGATCCTCATTTTGGTAATATTCTAATCTCAAACTATTTCATTCTCTAGTTATCTTATATAAGGATAAGGATCCTGCATCCTTTATCCTCCTTTCACTTGATTCTGAGTTTTGAAGGTTCAGGTATCCTTAACAAAGGATTGAGTATCCGCAGAAGTATCCAGTTATTTGGGCTTGACCCCAGTTATTTAGGCTTGACCCCAGTTGTTTGGGCTTGACCCCAGTTTGGGCATGTCCCCAGTTTCGCCAGTAGCGCACGATGATCCTGGTACAGTTCATGGCAATGGGACCAGTACTCGCTTTAGGGGCTGACAATTTCATTGTACTGGCTGTATTCAGGATCCAACGTATAATGGTAGACGTACCATACATCCGTTCCTAAGGTTTCTAACGTTTTCACGTTAGCTAAGGTTTTGGCATTTTCATGTCACTAAGTTTGGATAGTCGCCAGTGAGGGCCATACTCCAGTTTACACACGATCCTTTGGGCTTGTCCCCAGTTATCCTTTGGGCTTGTCCCCAGTTATCCTTTGGGCTTGTCCCCGTTTATCCTTTGGGCTTGTCCCCAGTTATCCTTTGGGCTTGTCCCCAGTATGTTGGGCTTGTCCCCAGAATTGTTGGGCTTGTCCCCAGTTACTAACTTTTATCTTATATTGGCTTAGTCCCAAGTTATATCCTATTTTAGGTTTTTGAAGCTAAATGACCAAGGATCCTTGATCCTTACCTTCTACTAAGGTTTGTCTTTTGGTTATCATGATTATAAATGTTAAAGGTTAGGATCCTAACTTGGATTCTCAGGTACGATCCTTAATTATTTTGATTTTATTTATTATTTACATGAGTGACCCTTATCCTTTGACAACTGAACTTATGATCCTTAAACTACACTACTTTTCAGAACTTGTCGACTATAGGATATGTGATCCTAGATCATATCCTAAACTTTTTGAGGATATTTATTAAATTTTTTCCTCTTTACTTAATAAATTCAGACAAAATATATATCACAACAATTGAAAAGTAAAGCATTCACAAGGATAATAACACGGGAAATAGCCAAAAAGTTAAGATTTTATTTATTCACAAAACGTTAAACCCTTCAAGGTTGTCAAAATTGCCAATCCACGTTTCTACCAGCAAAACGTGGCCCGTCCACATGGGTTGGAAAATGGTGTCCATTGTTAACGGGTCTTAAGAGTGCAGGAAATAAAGACGGAAGGATAACGAGTGGCTTCATCCCCCAAACAGAGGATCCATCCACCACCCACTATCCTACCTATTGTCCAAGGATCCTTGATCCTCAACCCTAGAAACTATTGTCTAAGTTATTACAAACCAGCATTGTTCAGAAAAACACCATAACCAAAAAACCCCTACCAAACTATAAAAAATGGGCTCCGGCCGCGTCTAGAAATGTCCATCATTGCCCATTCCTGCAGCTTACACCTTTGCTGCATCACCATCACCTTCACCAGCTCCTCCAGCTCCAGCATCACCCACATGATCCTTAATTCCACTGCTGCCAGCCTCAATTGCTAAGACCTCACCAGCCTGTTCTTCGTCATCCAGCTCAGCCAACCTAGCCTTCCAGCCCTCTACGTCCCAGTTGCTCTTGTCAAAGTCAGGATCCTGAGCTTCTTGGGCCATCTGCAACTTGGTTTTGTACATAGCGATGGCAGCGGAGACTTTGGCATCATTGGTGATTTCAGTCTTCTCCTGATCAGCAGTGATAGAGCCAGGACAAGTTCCCTCTTCACCAGATTGACGTCGTTTTCAAGGGAGGCAATCTTCTTATCCTTGGCCAGCATGATCTTTTGGAGGTCCACACACTTTTGCTCAACCTCTTTAACACTTCCAACGTAGTCCTCGATTTCAGCAAATTTCTGCAAAAAGACAATGTAAAGTTTAGGATCACATGATCCTCAAGTGGGCAGGATAATTAAGCTAAGTCAGTGATCCTTACATCAGCAAAGTATTCAAGGAACTAGTGGCGGATTAGAGGCAAGCCTTCTAGATTGTCAGCCTTAGAGGCTTTCCTCTTCTTTCCCTTGGAGGTGGTAGGCTTGGGGATGGCGGTACTTGGGCAAGCAGCAACCTTCTTCTTCCCAGACCTGGGACCAACAATGGTGAGGTCGGTGACACTGAAACGAGTAGCAGACTTCGATGATTTTCCAGCACCTACACATCCAAAACAGATAAGTATCCTTATTTCATTCTAATTTAAACATTTAATTATGCACAAAATGGGATACTTACTTGACATTGTAACAGAGCCTGAGGATACTTCTTGAGAATCCTGGGTATTTACTTGAAATGTTCTTATTGCAGGATCAAGCCTCCGAAAAGCAGCAAGCCTTTCCTTCGTTGCAGGTGTTGTAATAATGTGTGAAACAGTAATAGCTGCATAAAAGAAACAAAAGGATGTTAGTGATCCTCAGGGGAGACAGGGTATCCTATGATCCTTCTATAAGGATCCTCTATCCTACCATGAGTAACCCATTTTCTTGGAAGATCCTTCCCATCAGGGATAGAATCCCTTCTGACAAAGAAGAATCGCCTTTTCCAGTTGGTGTCATTTTTAGTGGTTTTGAAGATGGGGTGTTCTTCACCGGGTTTGTGTTTGAATAGATATCGATGAGATCTATGGCTCACTAGATCGTACATTTCTGCTAACTCCGACATTCCCAAATCAATACCTTCATGCTCAATGATTCTTTCAAGGGTATAAAAGACCCTCCACATCATTGACATCGCTTGGATGTAGGAGATGCCGGTGAGAGAGAAGAAAGATTGGGTGAAATCAGGAAAAGGATATGAGTATCCTATCATAAATGGGGTGACCGGAAAAGCTACCAGGTTTCAGAAACATAGTCACTCAGGACGGTGGGATCAAAAGCTTTGAAGATGGTGTTCGCAGGAAAACAATGGCGGATCATGTCTATCTGCGGATCAGTAAAACATCATCGTTCCTTCGCAGAGCCTTCGATGATCCCTTGGCTCTTCAGGGGACTGTCCTTTTTATGATCCTTAGCCGGTGAAGATCTCAGCATCATCTTGGGCATGATGATGGTGTAGAAGAAGAAACAGAATGAGAAGATGATGAGAGAAAGGAAAGAGAAGTACCTGATCAAGTCTTCGAATGAGGATTTAAAGGATGAAACGCACGAATTTAAATGCCTCCTAAACCTTATCTCTAACTTCAATTTATAATCATGATTTTGCAGGATAGTCACTTCAGTGACGTCAGATTGGCAACGGCTAGTCAGAAAGTAACGGCTATATATCCGTTGGTTTGTTACGGATAAGAACGAGAAAATATAACTCGTTTATTTACAAATTACTCCTTATATTTTGGGGGCAATTGTTAGGGGAGGATTTTCCAAAGATCAGTGATCCTCAATTACTGTAGGGCTTAGGGATCCTCAATTCTGTTTGAATTAGTGATCCTCAGAAAGTATTGTAGGATCAGGATCCAGGATCATCATGAGGATCCTTACACTAACGATTGTCTGCTTTGAATATGATGTTGTTTTGCAGGAGTACGCGTTTGGACTTGGTCTTGGCGATATTGCTGGAGCATATTCCCTTTTTATTCCGCACGTGCTTGACTAATATGGACGTTATGGAGTTCGTGGAAGACTTGCATAAAATGCGGATAGTTAGTTAGATTAGATATTTTCCAAATTTATAAGGGGATAGCGAGATAAATTAGAACACTTGGCTATTTTTGGCTAAACACACACACTCGTAACTGCTCTCGTTAGCTCTTGACAGTTTGTTCGGTGATTACACACTTTTTTGCACATTACACTCTAGTGATCCTTGTAACAAGCTCGCTATCATCCAAAGTTGTAATACATTTTCTGTTTAATTTGAGTTGGTGATCGGTAGTTTCCATCACCCGAGGTTTTTTATACCGGAGATCAACTCTTGATCAAGGGATTTTTCCTCGTATAAATCATTGTGTCACTTGTTCATTACATTTCTGAGTGATCCTTAGTATTGTTCATTGATTCAAGCATCACACCTCACAACAGAAAGTTTGATTGCATTATCTTAGCTTGATTTTTGACCAAAGCAATACCCCCCCCCCCCCATAACCGGTTACAAAGTGGGCCCCACACTTTTGATCTTCTTGATTATTAAAATGGATCATGTTTCCTTGATTTTAAACATATTAACCAATTTTTAAACTTGTGTTGGAGGATAATGATACATGCGACCATAAAATCATTCTACACTTAACATTCAACATTCAAAATTCACAAAATCACCTCCATCTCCTTCCATACTCACAGCCACACCCTCATACACACACATCTTCATTTTCATCCATACTACAACATTTCCAAGCTTGTTCTAAGGTGTATGGAGACTATCTAAGAAGACTACAAGTGCTAGAACTTGAAGGACCCCTTTGTGGAGCTATTAACCACATAGTTTCTTCATCATCTTACATCTTGATCTTCTCAAGCCAAAGTGCTAGTAGTAAGCCTCTTTGATCTTGTTTTTTATTCATAATTTTAGTGGTTAAAGTATAATGTAACTTGGTAATTCAAAGAATCTCAACAAAACATGAAGATGAACATGAACATAAAGCTTAAAAACATGAAAATCAAGGTTGTTTTTGTGTAAGTAGTAAACTTGTTTGTTGAATACTTGCATATATGGTGTAGATCATCATATGAAGCTTGCTAGATGATGATTAAACACATGATCTAGCAAGTATAAGGATGGATCTTGAGAAATTTGTGATGATCATCCTTTATGTTGAACATGAACTTGAAGATGAGTTTGATTTAGCGTAGGATGATGAATCCTACAAGATATAAGTATTAAAAATGTAAGATTTCAAAAATAATATTTTCAAGAAACTAAAGTTTACTACTAGATTCAACATGATTTGGTTTTAAAGGAAAATAATCATGTTTTAAGAGTTGAAATAGAACTAGTAAAGTGTAGGTAACATGAAAAATGCAAGAAGATTGATTTTTGTAAACTCACTTTACAAGTTGTAAAGAATGAAATTTCATAAAAATGAGTTTTATAAAATAAGAACCATGGATTTAGTGATCTTAAACCTTATTAAACAACATGTTAAAAGACTACAAAGTCTTACAAAACTTCAAGTTCGTAACATCTTGCAAAATGCATATTTATGGCTTATGGTAAGTTGTGTGAAACTTGTTGATGATTGATGATGAAATTTATAAAAGAAAATGATATGCTAATAAACATGGAAACCTCCATTTTAAGGGGAAACTATGGCAAATTTTTTATAGAAATTAAGCACTTAGAAAAATATTTTTAAGCAAGTGTTTACAAGTAATTTTTTATTTTGGTTTTAATATAAAAAATTGCCATAAATTTCGTTATAAAAATTACAAATATTGGAGGTTGATTTTGATAATAAAAATCACTAAGTATATATTTAGGAAAATATATATTTAGATGTCACAAATTATGTGCTACTTGTATATTGATTGTATTAGTTATATTAAAATTAGGACTTGAAAATAATGCATCACAAGAAAATAAATATATAATTTTTACCGAATATTGGACAAACCGGACAAGGACTTTGGACTATATTTATATATATATAGGGAGGAGCTCATGCGAGAACCACCTTTATTGTGAGAACCGCGAGAACCATTGTGAACACAACCTAAAATAGCTAAAAAAAACCCTAAAAAAAACCTAACCCCCACCCCCCCCCCCCAAAAAAAAAAAACCTAAACCCCCCCACCCCCCCCCCCCAAAAAAAAACCTAACCCCCCCCCCCCAAGCTAAAATGCTAAAAACTAAACCCCAAAAAACCTAAAAAAATCTAAAAAAATAAAAAAAAAAATTTTGAATTTTTTAATATTTTTTATGTTAAAATCGCTACTTTTAGAAGCCCAAAAAAATTTTTTTTTTTTTTTTGGCTTCAAAAAGTAGCGATTTTTTTATAAAAAATATTGAAAAATTCAAAAAAAAAAAATTTGTGTGATTTTTTGCTATTTTTAGGCATTTTTGGTTGTGTTCACATTGGTTCTCGCAATAAGAGGTGGTTCTCGCATGATCTTCTCCCTATATATTTATATATATATATATTCCGGATATAAATTCGTAATTCAAAAAATGTGATAAACGTTATTTTGAAACCGAAGAAACGGTAAAATATAAATTTTTACAACTGTTACAAAATATATCACATTTTGTCAAAGGAGGAAAATATATTATTTTTGAAGTATATGTTTTCTTAAACAATTCAAAAAAATATTTTTTTGGTGAAAAATAAAAATATATATATTTTTCTAAGTTTAATCTTAAAAATATATTATTTTTAAGATATAAATGAAAGTATACTTATTTTTGCCAAGTGAAATTTATAGATATTTTTCTATAAAAATCCTCTTAAAATATATACATTTTAAGAGTATTAAGTTGGTGATTTTGATTGTATAAAAATAATATTCCAGAAAATTATACATAAAATTAAGTATAAAATACTTAATAAATACAAGAAAATATGTATTTCTATACGTATAAATACATACCGGAATACACTACCAATACTTGGCAAAATACACGAGTATAAGAATACACAAGTACAAGTACACCCATACTTGAGAAAATACATATGTGGGAATACATAATAAACCAAGTTAAAATATATTAACAATATTCCAATTAATTGGATAAAATATAATTTAAGTTAAAATATTATTATTATTTTAACTAATAATTATATACTTTGGAATTATATAATGAACATCAACGATGTAACCCAAAGTACACCAAGTATTCCAAAATAAGTCTTAATAAATGGATAAGACTGAGAGTCGTTACACGACCTAAACGTCTAATAAAACATGGCACGTGTGTAGGTAATTGTACGACTCGTAAAAAGGACCTTTGAGTATACGAGACAGCAGGACGCAAACTTGTGAGTTCATGTCCCCCTTTTCTCTTAACTGTATTCGGATTTATAACTATCGGGGGTGAAATACATGTCAACATGGGTATGATTTGGCTATGAAATGAACTATTGGATCATGTGAGCATAAGCTGAAACTGAAATGCCATTAACTCTCATAAGAATCATGGACAAAGGTTAGATCTAATGGGTACGGCCGAGCCCCACTCATGGTCCTTGAGTGACCACTTAGAGTGCTTTTGTGTCCCAGTCGAGGTGATTCGACAATGGTCAAGGTGATTTGACACAGTCAAGGTGATTTGATACAGTCAAGGGGATTTGACACAGTCGAAATGATTTGACACAGTCGAGGGGAATTCGACACTAATAATCATGTACTCGGGTTGAGTACTCCCTATGTCTTCACACACATTAATGGTCCTTGCAAAACATTAATTGATCTGTTCATAGACGCTTTACATACCTGTTTTCAATGGATTCTCTCAAATGTTTACAAGTTTATTGGAACTCATACAAAACACATGAACTCGCTCAACTTTTGTTGATGTTTTCAAAACTACATGTATTTCAGGAAACAAGTTAGATCTTGGGCGCTGGTGTTGTTTTCATTATATTAATTTCAAGTTTTAGATGTCATCCACTTTTGTTGGTTTGTAACGTAAACAGAGGTTGTGTTGTTTGAAACTTGAATGACCGGTGCTTGTAATGTTTTAAACTTTATGAATGGATGAACATCATTTTAATCATATAGTTGTTTATTATAATCGAATGCAATGAAAACTGAACAAGTCACACGTATACGCTTCCGCAAAATTCAGGGTGTGACAGCTTGGTATCAGAGCTTCGATTTTAGTGAACTAAGATTCCTTCTCGAGTCTAGAATACAATCACTAGGATTCTCTCATGAAAACATTTTTACAAAAAGGTTTTTTTCATTGCATTTACGAAAGCGCCAAGATCCATGAGTCAAACATTTTTCAAAGGAAAGACAAAGCAAGGACATTAGTAGGGAGGGGAATACCCCAATTAAAGTGCCAATTGAGGTATAGTCCTACGTGAGATAGACTTGCCAAAGACGAAATGACCCCCCGAAAGAACAAACGAGAGTTATATGTGACATGATGCATTTATTTGCATGTGTATACTAAGTAACATGTTTATTCATTAATATATATATATATATATATATATGCGTATAAGTGTACGGAATAATTATTTGACGAGAACGATATACCTTCGACTTCGAATCCTATTACTGTTCTTGACTCGCACAATGAGATTATCGACCTCGCGTTCATTGCGGAGCTTATGGCTAGTGAAATTACCAAACGAGACCCTGAGCTCGAATTCCGTAGAAGATGGTTGTTCTTCGCCCTCGAATGCGAAGGTGCCTGACTACGGTAGTAATGGCGAGGCGAAGGAGGCAACCTTGGACAACACCCTTATCAGTGGGACGAGGTCCCTGTGGCTTTTTGCGAAACAAGATTGACGACACTCTTGTCCAGACAAGGAAGATGAGGTACTCATCTTGAAGGTGCCCCTCCAACTACTAGGAATTCTCCTTATTCCTATTACGTCTAAGCATTGTTCCTATTCGCGCATAACGATAACGAATGATAGCGCGGTGGACCACCATAATGGTCCTTTCCTTGTTGAAGGTATGAGGACAGTAGTGTCCCCTCTCTAGTTGCCCATCTGCTTTGAACAAGGGAAAAAATTAGGGTGACCATGCAAGACAATTTATTATTACGGGGGCCCACGTAATAACAACTTGTAGTGCATGGAAATCCTGGTCGACTCTGCGGGTCAAGCAAATGATCACCATCTATTTGAAAATTCCTAAGTTGTTCCAAATCTCCATCTAGTAGAACACTAACCGAGAGAGTTACTATAACACTCTACAAAGTAGGAAGTCTGTCTTTGCCTACTACATGCCTAACACTCCTACCCGTAATACAAGTCATTTGGAAACCGGTATTTAAGCAAGTGGAGATGGCTAACACTCAGAAAAGATTCTTCTCATCCACTACCCATATCACCACCACCAACACCCCTATCAGTAACTCTACACTCTCTATTCCGTAATGCACCCCATCGTTTGGGCAGTGCAATCACGCCTTGGAAAACCGCTCTACGATTGCTACAAGGCACAATTCAGTTTCGAGGAAGAAGTCACATACCCTCATGACCTTATCTCCGCGTATTCACTATCACCTCCTATACGTGGTAGTAATGCACAACCCCCCCCCCCATCTTTTGGGAAGTATACCCATCTTTGTGAAACTAAAAATCTTAGAAGACCAATGTAGAAGGAACACAACTACTACTTTCGTATTACGGAAGTTGTATGACCGAGGTGATGTAACCTCGAGTCCAATTTGTTTTTTTTTTCTTCTGTTAAAAAAAACAAGGTATCAAGTTATCAAACATATATGAAAGCTTAATGGTTGTTTTCTTTTGATTATATATGCATGTGATGTTAGGTGATTACATGTTTGCTTGTTGAGATGATTGTTTACATACATATATACCTCATAGACAAGTATTGGTGAATGTTGTCTAACCTACCTGATACTTCTTGCTAGAAGAGAATGCCTCCTAGACGTGACACAGACACTAACACGTTACCAAGGACAGAAGCCGAGCTTTAGGAACGTATATCACAGGCAATTGCACAGCACGAGGCCAACCGCTCCGAACACAGCGGTGGCACTTCCGGAAATAACCCTCCAACTGGTAATGTTAAGTCACCTAAGACACATTACAAATATTTTGGGTATTTCCAATTGTGCCTTTCCAATGCTCACTCGTGAATTGTGTTGCTTGTGTTACAGGCTGTACTTACAAGCAATTTCTGGATTGCAAGCCTCTCAGCTTTGATGGCACTAGAGGTGCTGTCGCATTTGTTCGTTGGGTCGAGAAAACCGATTCTATGTTGAGGATGAGCAAGTGTGCACCTGAACAGAGGGTTACCTATATTTCAGGGATATTCATGGATGGTGCACTTTCCTGGTGGAACCTCCAAGTTCAAACTCTTGGCGAAGCTGCTGCATATGCGCTAACCTGGGATGAGCTTAAGGAACTGATGCGCAAAAAGTACTGTTCAAGAGCTGAGATCCAGAAACTGGAAACTGAGTTCTGGAATCTGAAGATGGATGGACCAAAGATAGCTGAGTATATTCAACGATTCCATGATTTATATAGGGTTGTTCCCTATCTCGTCGAGCCTGAGTTCAAGAGGATTGAATGCTTTATTTGGGGACTTGCACCTCAAATCCTGAGCATGGTTACTGCCGCAAAGCCTCCAACCATCGCAGAGGCTATCGATTTGAGCATTGCACTTACTGAAGAAGCTCTTCGTATGGGAAATTTTTCGAAATCTGAGGCAAATAAGAAAGAGACTCATGTGGAGTCTTCGGGTGACAACAAAAGAAAGTTTTCAAACTTAAAGAAATGCACTCAAGTAAGTCATGACAACTTCAATGCAAACAAAAGAAGGGAAGCAAACCCGCCTCGTGGTATGAAGGCTTATGTAGCCACCAATAGGGCCGGTGGTAAGGTTTATTTGGGGACTAAGCCAAGATGTGACGAATACAAGTTTCACCATGAGGGTCGATGTCTGAGACCTAAGTGCGACAAATGTGGAAAAGAAGGACACAGCAAGGATGCCTGCTGGGTAAGATATCCCAACCAAGGAGGACATGGTAACTACAACCAAGGTGGAAACGAAAATGGTAGAGTTCCAGGTTTCTTCAACTGTGGAGACGTGGGGCACTTTAGAAAAGATTGCCCTAAGAAGACCCAAGCGAGGAAGAGACTTCACGATCAGAGCTCGTGAGCATGCCAGGATCCAAGGTGGTTACGGGTACGTTCCCTATTAACCAACCCTATGCATCCATTTTGATTGATACTGGCACCGACTTTAGCTTTGTAACTATAGAACTTAAGAACCTACTTGGCCTAGTTCCAAGTAAGCTAGACGTCCCATATTCTATAGAGTTAGTAAATGGGCAGTCAGTCAGAAAGGATGAGGTTATTAAAGATTATACTTTGGAACTTGGAGAGCGGGAATATTCTATTGAACTCCTACCTGTTGAGTTGGGAAGTTATGACGTTGTAGTCGGCATGGATTAGCTATTTAAGATTAGAGCCAAAGTTGTTTGTCATGAGAAAATCATTCGCATCCCTCTTGCGAATGATGAAACACTATGGTACACGGCCTTTATGCAGTTGATGCGAGGACGCTGGGCCCCGAAAGGCGGTGGATTACGACATCCCACATTGGTTATAAAGGCGTGAAAGTGCCTCCGAAAGGGGTACATAGCCTTCCTTGCTCATGTTGTTGATAAGGAGACCAAGGAGACGGAGCTAGAAGACATCCCCGTTGTGAAGGAATTTCCAGGAGTCCTTCCCGAAGACTTGCCTGGGTTACCTCCACAACGACGAGTGGAGTTTAGGATAAACTTAGTGCCGGGAGCTGCACCAGTGGTGAACGCACCTTACTGAATAGTTCCGTTCGAGATGCAAGAACTAACGACTCAACTACGAGAACTGCTAGAACAAAGGATTTATCAGACTGAGCGTCTCGCCTTGGGGAGCTCCGGTGCTATTCGTTAAGAAGAAAGATGGCAGTTTTCATTTGTGTAACGACTATAGAGAAAGAATAAGTTAACCATCAAGAATCGGTATCCCTTGCCGAGGATTGATGACTTGTTCGACCAACTACAAGGCTCTAGCTACTACTCGAAGATCGACTTGAGGTCAGGGTATCATCAACTGCGAATACAAGAAGAAAGTATCTCTAAAACGGCCTTTAGGACCCGTTATGGACATTATGAGTTCCTTGCCATGTTGTAGGCCTAACAAACGCACCGGCAGTATTCATAGATCTCATGAATCGGGTGTGTAAGCCGTATCTGGATAAGTTGATGATTATATTCATTGACGACATCCTTAGTTATGCACTAACCCAGGAGGAATATGAGCAACACCTGCAAGCTATCCTAGAACTCTTGAAGAAAGGACAGTTGTATGCAAAGTGTCGAAATGCGAATTTTGGATTCGCAAGGTGCAATTCCTAACTCATGCGGTAAATGAGAATGGAATTCACGTCGACCCTGCTAAGATTGAAGCAATCAAGTACTGGGAATCCCCAAAGGCACCAACTGCTATACGGCAATTCCTGGTGTTAGCAGGTTATTACAGACGATTCATAGGGGACTTTTCAAAGATTGCTCAACCGCTAGCAACCCTAACCTACACGGTACCTACCTTGTCTTTACCTGACGGTACCGATGGATTTGCGGTTATTGTGACGCTTCTCGACAAGGTCTCGGCTGCGTGTTGATGCAACGAGACAAAGTCATCGCGTACACATCACGTCGATTGAAGGATCATGAGAAGAACTACACCATGCACAACCTTGAACTAGGTGCAATGAATTGCGCGTTGAAGATTTAGCGTCATTACTTGTTGGGAAAACGCTGCACGATCTTTACTGATCACAAGAGTTGCAGCACATCTTTGATCAGAAAGATTTGAATATGAGACAACGAAGATGGGTTGAACTGTTGAATGATTACGACTGTGAGATTAAGTATCACCTGGAGAAGGCCAGCGTTGTAGCAAACGCCTTGATCCGCAAGGAACGCGCAAAGCCTCTAAGGGTGCGAGCCTTAGAGATGACCATACAGACGAATCCCGCTACTCGGATTTGTGAAGCTGAGCAAGAGGCGCTCAAACCAGAGAACCTACAAGCTGAAGCATTACGTGGGATGGGAGCGCAATCGTTGCCCAAGGAAGATGGAACATTGTACTTCCTGAAGCGAATTTGGGTTCCACTCTTCGGCGATCTACGCGCACTTATTTTGGCTGAAGCTCATAAGTCGAGGTACTTTATCCATCTTGGATCCGACGGGATGTACCAAGACTTTTATTGGCAGCCCAGGATCAGAGCCGATATTGCTACATATGTGGGTAACTGTCTTACTTGTGCCAAAGTTAAGGCAGAATACCAGAAACCGTCAGGGCTGCTGCAACAACTTGAGATTCCCATGTGGAAGTGGGAACAAATCTCAATGGACTTCATTACAAAGTTTCCAAGAACCCAAGGAGGACACGATATGATTTGGGTGATTTTTGATCGACTCACGAGGTCTGCACATTTCCTACCGATCAGTGAGAAAGACAGCACAAGTAAAATTAGCAGAGGTTTATCTTAGAGAGATTGTGGCACGTCATGGAGTGCCTGTTTCTATCATATCCGACCGAGATGGTCGTTTTGAGCCGAGGATATGGCAGACGTTTCAGAAGGCGTTTGGATCACAGTTGGATCTTAGCACAGTCTTTCACCTTCAGACGGACGGCCAAGGTGAACGAACGATACAGACTTTGGAAGACATGCTACGAGCTTGTGTAATGAACTTGGATGGAAGTTGGAATACTCACTTACCCTTAGTGGAGTTTTTCCTACAATAATATTTATCACACCAGCATTTAGGCTGCCCCGTTTGAAGCTTTATATGGACGTAAGTGTCGGTCCCCGTTGTGTTGGGCGGAGACCGGAGATAAACGGTTTATTGGCCGCGAGTTGGTTCAGGAAACTACAGACAAGATCGTTCAGATACGTGATCGTATCAAGTCAGCACGTGATATAAAGAAAAGCTACGCCGACAAGCGGCGGAAATCATTGGAATTTGAGGTTGGAGATATGGTTCTATGGAAAGTCTCGCCTTGGAAAGGCGTGGTACGATTTGGGAAAAACGTGGAAAGTTGAACCCACGGTATATTGGACCTTTCGAGATCTTGGAAAGGATCGGAACCGTTGCTTACAAGCCAAAACTTCGAGGAGAACTTAGCAGTGTCCCCGACATGGTTTCACGTGTCTAACCTCAGGGAGAGTTTTTACTCAAGAAACAGTCGTCATTCCCGCAAACGAGATTCACATCAACGACAAACTCCAATTTACTAAAGAACCTGTTAAGGTTACGGACTGTAAGTCCACAAAACACGAAGAAGTCGTATTAAATTTGTTAAAGCTCGTTGGAATTCACATCATGGCCCAGAAATTTACTTGGGAACATGAAGACCAAATCAAGTCTAAGTATCCACATCTATTTCACAACTTCCCTGCAACCAATAACACAGCTTGAATTTCGGGACGAAATTCTTTTAACGGGGGGAGAATGCGACAACTGGCACTTTTCCATGTATTTCGTACGATAGTGAACAGTAAATTGTACCTTGATGACTGTGCATGATTGAATTAACAAGACGAATGATTTTCTTATTACCGTCCTATACATTCAATGGCATTTCATGTTGCAAGATTTTTCTCATTATTACATGCAACACAATATGGTTCAAATAGTGCACAGAACAAAGCTAGCACAGTTATCAGACAAACTAGAAGTACTGACGAGAGTTTAGTACTCAGACAGACATGATGTTACGACACAAGTTGAGCCCCGAAACCAAGAGTTACACTAGAATAGTGTGCAGGAAAGTAGGAATCATAAAACTGCCTTCCTAGTGATGATTTAGGTGCCGGAAAGTGCCAGAAACACACTAAAACTGCAGAATTCTGTAGAAAACACCAAAATTTAGTAATTTTCAGCATTTTAACATCAGAATATAATGCAGAAATGTGGTTTAATGGTCCAAAATACTTTGATAAGTGCCGGGAATCAAAACTGTCATAAAAGATAACATAAAGCACACTAAACTGCGCTATTTAGCACCTTAACGAACCGGTAACCAACCCGAACAACCGGACACTACCCGAAACACCAAAATTTAACTAGAAGTATTGTTTTAATGATACGAAGCTAGTTATGATCACTAAACATCATATTACTACCTAAAACAGCTAAACACATTAACACCTAACTTAAACACTTGAATTGTAACTAAACTAACTAACTACCATTAAAACCTAACTAGATACCCCCCCCCCCCCATAACCAGTTACAAAGTGGGCCCCACACTTTTGATTTTCTTGATTATTAAAATGGATCATGTTTCCTTGATTTTAAACATATTAACCAATGTTTAAACTTGTGTTGGAGGATAATGATACATAAGACCATAAGATCATTCTACATTTAACATTCAACATTCAAAATTCACAAAATCACTTCCATCCCCTTCCATACTCATGGCCATACCCTCATACACACACATCTTCATTTTCATCCATACTACAACATTTCTAAGCTTGTTCTAGGTGTATGGAGACTATCTAAGAAGACTACAAGTGCTAGAACTTGAAGGACCCCTTTGTGGAGCTATTAACCACATAGTTTCTTCATCATCTTACATCTTGATCTTCCCTAGCCATAGTGCTAGTAGTAAGCCTCTTTGATCTTGTTTTTTTATTCATAATTTTAGTGGTTAAAGTATAATGTAACTTGGTAATTCAAAGAATCTCAACAAAAAATGAAGATGAACATGAACATAAAGCTTAAAAACATGAAAAATCAAGGTTGTTTTTGTGTAAGTAGTAAACTTGTTTGTTGAATACTTGCATATATGGTGTAGATCATCATATGAAGCTTGCTAGATGATGATTAAACACATGATCTAGCAAGTATAAGGATGGATCTTGAGAAATTTGTGATGATCATCCTTTATGTTGAACATGAACTTGAAGATGAGTTTGATTTAGCGTAGGATGATGAATCCTACAAGATATAAGTATTAAAAATGTAAGATTTCAAAAATAATATTTTCAAGAAACTAAAGTTTACTACTAGATTCAACATGATTTGGTTTTAAAGGAAAATAATCATGTTTTAAGAGTTGAAATAGAACTAGTAAAGTGTAGGTAAAATGAAAAATGAAAGAAGATTGATTTTTGTAAAATCACTTTACAAGTTGTAAAGAATGAAATTTCATAAAAATGAGTTTTATAAAATAAGAACCATGGATTTAGTTATCTTAAACCTTATTAAACAACATGTTAAAAGACTACAAAGTTTTACTAACATCTTGCAAAATGCATATTTATGGCTTATTGTAAGTTGTGTGAAACTTGTTGATGATTGATGATGAAATTTTTAAAGGAAAATGATATGTTAATAAGCATGGAAACCTCCATTTTAAGGGAAAATTATGGCAAAATTTTTGTAGAAATTAAGCACTTAGAAAAATATTTTTAAGCAAGTGTTTACAAGTAATTTTTTATTTTGGTTTTAATATAAAAATTTGCCATAAACTTCATTATAAAAATTACAAATATTGAAGGTTGATTTTGATAATAAAAATCACTAAGTATATATTTAGAAAAATATATATTTAGATGTCACAAATTATGTGCTACTTGTATATTGATTGTATTAGTTATATTAAAATTAGGACTTGAAAATAATGCATCACAAGAAAATAAATATATAATTTATACCGAATATTAGACAAACCGGACAAGGACATTGGACTATACTTATATATATATAGGACAAAGATCCGTTAGGAACCACCCCTTATTGCGAGAACCGCGAGAACCAATGTGAACACTAAAAAAATGCCTAAAAATATCTAAAAAACACACAACTTTTTTTTTTAATATTTTTATGTTAAAATCGCTACTTTTAGTAGCCAAATAAAAATTTAATTTTTTAAAAAATTTTTTTTTTTGCTACTAAAAGTAGCGATTTTAACATAAAAAATATTAAAAAAAATTTAGATTTTTTTTAGATTTTTTTAGGTTTATTTGGGGTTTAGTTTTTAACATTTTAGCTTGGGGGTTGGGGGGTTTAGGTTTTTTTGGGGTTTAGTTTTTTGGGGGTTTTAGTTTTTAGCATTTAGCTTGGGGGGAGGGAGGGTTAGGTTTTTTTTGGGGGGGGGGGGGTGGGGGGGTTTAGGTTTTTTTTTTTTTGGGGGGGGGGGGGGGAGGGGGTTGGGGGTTAGGTTTTTTTTAGGTTGTTTTAGCTATTTTAGGTTGTGTTCACATTGGTTCTCGCGGTTCTCGCAATAAAGGTGGTTCTCGCATGAACCTTACCCTATATATATATATTCCGGATATAAATTCCTAATTCGACAAATGTGATAAACGGTATTTTGAAACCGAAGAAACGGTAAAATATAAATTTTTACAACTATTACAAAATATATCACATTTTGTCAAAGGAGGAAAATATATTATTTTTGAAGTATATATTTTCTTAAACAATTCAAAAATATATTTTTTTGGTGAAAACAAAAAATATATATATTTTTCTAAGTTTAATCCTAAATATATATTATTTTTAAGATATATATAAAAGTATACTTATTTTTGCCAAGTGAAATTTATAGATATTTTTCTGTAAAAATCCTCTTAAAATATATACATTTTAAGAATATTAAGTTGGTGATTTTGATTGTATAAAAATAATATTGCGGAAAATTATACATAAAATTAAGTATAAAATACTTAATAAATACAAGAAAATACGTATTTCTATACGTATAAATACATACCGGAATACACTACCAATACTTGGCAAAATACACGAGTATAAGAATACCCAAGTACAAGTACACCCATACTTGGGAAAATACATATTTGGGAATACATAATAAACCAAGTTAAAATATATTATTTTAACAATATTCCAATTAATTGGATAAATATAATTTAAGTTAAAATATTATTATTATTTTAACTAATAATTATATACTTTGGAATTATATAATGAACATCAATGATGTAACCCAAAGTACACCAAGTATTCCAAAATAAGTTTTAGGTGGTGTTTGTTTTTAAAGAGGTAAAAGGTCTGCAGTCTACGGACCACATCTGCAGGAGAAGAGGTGGACCAAATGTCTGCAGTCTGCAAGGGGAAGAGGGTTTGTTTTTTTTACATAAAAACCTCTTCAACACACACTGCAGACCTTCTCCTCTCTCTTGTCTCTCTCTCTCTCTCTCTCTGCCTTCATCTACCACCACCACAACCATCCGCCACCACCACGTCGGCTACCACCACCGCCACCAACACCGCCATCAAAACCCACCACCACCGCCGATCTCTCTCTCTTCTTTCCCTCTCTCTCTCCTGTCGCCCCCCTCTCTCTCTCTCTTCGTTCCACCACCGCCGATCCCTCTCTCTTCTTTCCCTCTCTCTCTCCTGCCGCCCCCTCTCTCTCTACGGTCTCTCTCTAAAAAAAACCCTAAATTCATACCTGGAGATGTGCGGGAGACGGTGGAGTTCTCGAGGTGGTGGGGGTGCGGCTGGAGATGTGCGGGAGACGTCGGAGGTGGCGGTGGTCTGTGGAGGTGGCGGCAGTCTGTGGAGCAGGAGAAGGGTGGAGGAGGAGAAGGGTTCTCTGTGTTTTCAAAATGTGGAGGAGAAGAGGTTGTGCAGACCTTAGAAGACATTGATTCATGTCTGTATGAAGAAGAGGTCTCGCAGACCGTTTTTAATGAAAGGTTTGCGAGAAAACAAACAAGCTGCAGACCCTTATGTCTGCGCGTGGTCTGCCCGGCGCAGACATAAGAGGTTCTGAAGTGCTTCTAGCAAAAAACAAACACCACCTTAATAAATGGATAAGACTGAGAATCGTTACACGACCTAAACGTCTAATAAAACATGGCACGTGTGTAGGTAGTTATACGACTCGTAAAAGGACATTTGAGTATACGAGACAGCAGGACGCAAACTTGTGAGTTCATGTCCCCATTTTCTCTTAACTGTATTCGGATTTATAACTCTCGGGGGTGAAATACATGTCAACATGGGTATGATTTGGCTATGAAATAAACTATTGGATCATGTGAGCATAGGCTGAAACTGAAATGCCATTAACTCTCATAAGAATCATGGACAAAGGTTAGATCTAACTGGTACGGTCGAGCCCCACTCATGGTCCTTGAGTGACCACTTAGAGTGCTTTTGTGTCCCAGTCGAGGTGATTCGACAACGGTCAAGGTGATTTGACACAGTCAAGGTGATTTGATACAGTCAAGGGGATTTGACACAGTCGAGGTGATTTGACACAGTCGAGGGGAATTCGACACTAATAATCATGTACTCGGGTTGAGTACTCCCTATGTCTTCACATACATTAATGTCCTTGCAAAACATTAATTGGTCTGTTTATAGACGCTTTACATACCTGTTTTCAATGGATTCTCCCAAATGTTTCTATTTCTACATTTCCCTTGAGTTGGCCATGATCATCAAATGGTTATGTACATGAACTCATCAGATTATATACACTCACCTCTCGACTAATAATCGAAACCATATAGAATGCCTCACTAATTATCGAAACTATTTTGGAGCCATTTTGATTGTGTTCCTCAGTTCGCTTCTTTTACACTATCTTCTTACTTTTCATACTCTTATCCGACCCATTCATATATATCATTTCTTGTATACAAAGTAGTATCCTGACATTATGTACATATGATTATCATTTGCACATGGTCTTCAACTCTCCACCATGAACATCATCTCAACTCTTAAATTCACCCCACACAAATTGGTTAAAAGACTTAATAGTGAAAATAAAAAGGATTGACTAAAAGAATTTGACCAAGGAATCCATGGTCTTCGGTCTATCCATTCAAAAGGATCACCAACTTACAAGCAAAAGTATCACTATATAAGATTAGGTCACGACTAATGAGCTAAGATTTTTATGCTGGGCTAGGCGATATGCTAGCATCGGACAACTCATAAATTTCTCTAAGGCAATGCGTTGTTGAACAAGCGACGAGACGTTAAGGCCACGCCAATGGGGTGGCAAACTCTTACACCGCAAAACATGGGCACGGCATGAAGACCACTACTGTGTGGGGGCGAAATCTTGTCTAAATTGTAAGATTAAATATATTATGTATTAATATTTAATCTATAGCCATTATAATCATTTACATAATATAGATCAAAATATATTATAACCTATTAAATAATTTGTTGGTAATTGTTGATGGACCATATTACCTTTATTAACTAGTTAGGTTTCCTCCTGGGTGCTTATATAAGGAGAATTATGTGGAGGTTAAGGGGTTACTCAGTTACACAATTAGACACACCCCATTAGTCATAACATCATCATCGACCTCCTCTCCTAAGCCGATACCCCTTTTCGGTTTTCCAAGTCCCCATCATCAGTCAGCACCCTAAGGAGGAACCAGATCACGATGACAAGCATGTCGAACTCCATTACTGGATTCTCCAACGCACTGTCTGCTGTAACAGGTATGTTTTAATGTTTTCCTTCATGAATAAACAGAACTGTTCCAACATGTGGTATCAGAGCATATGTTGATTAGTCAGTTCTGTTTTGTATCCGTAAATCTGGATTAAAGCAAGAAAACAGGATTTGAAAACCATAATAAAATTCGGTTTTATCATCCGAGATATCATCTCGGATCTGTTCAATTCATCTCGGATCATATATATTGATTCGTTATAACTGTTCCGAAATCATCAGTTTGAGAAACATGTTTAAATGTGTAATTATTTCCAGATTTGGGATATAAGTTTAAGGTTATTTTATTTAGGGTTCATCATGTTCTTAGTTAAAAAATTCGAAATTTCCTTTATGTTTTGGAATGTGTTTTGAATTGTGGAATATTTTCCTAATTTTGATCTTATTTTATCTAATAAGTTTTTTCGAAATCTGTTAATAAGATAAACAGATTATGTTTTTCGAAATTTTATGATAAAATTAGATCAATGTTATAATAGGAAACTCTATCACAATTCTTAATTTTCGAATTTTCAGTTATGTTATCACAATAAACAGCTATCAACAGAGGGCTCGAGATCATCAGATTACGACTCGAGACCATTAGTCTCGACTCGAGACCATAAGGTCTCGACTCGAAATCATCAGGTCCTTAAACCTTTACAACTCGAGACCATAAGATCATAACTCGAGACAAAGGTCTCGACTCGAGACCATAAGATCATAAATCGAGACAAAGGTCTCGACTCGAGACCATAAGGTCATAACTCGAGACCATAAGGTTGTGACTCGAGACCGTGGTTGCGACTCGAGACCTCATCATGAATCGAGATCTCATAAGACATAGTAGTCGAGACCATGGTTCCGACTCGAGACAATAAGGTTGCGACTCAAGACCTCATAACTGACTCGAGATCTCATAACTCAGTCGAGACCTGACTCGAAACCTCATTATTTTAAGCTGTTTAATGTGAACTAAAAATGCGACTCGAGATCTCATAACTCAGTTCGATCCGCGCTAACGGGTGGTTTGCTATTAAATAATTGGTTTTTGTAATTACTTAGTTAATTAATAAGGATCAAAGAATGTTTTACAAAACCAACATGGCTTTACTTGAATGAGCTTCTGATGTATCATTTCTGGCCAAAGCTGACTTGATACATCTACTTAGCATCCAAGTATTACGAAAGCTATGTTAAGTGTGCATCATAAACATGAATGTCTTAATATCTGGCCAAAGCTGATTTAATTCCTTCATAGATGGCATACTTAACAAGTGCATAACTAAAGTGATTGTCTCAATTTCTGGCCAAAGCTGATTTGTTACAACCACTTTGCACACATGCTTAAATGATTACACTTCTGGCCAAAGCTGTTTTGTCTTCGTTTAAGTAGAACTTTAAATAGTCTATTATTTTGATGTTAGTAATAGACATATCACAACCTCTTCACACAATGATCCTTATATTAATGATCCTTAATTAATTTTTATGATCATTTCGTCTGCCTTATTCTTAGTACCCATAATTTTTTTTACTCACTATAATTTTCTTCTATAAATCTATATCTCATCCACTCTAATTCCTAAATCTAATATTTTTTGCTTAAAGTTTCTATAAGAATTAGCTCTTAAATTAAATCCTTGATTATCTCTTAAGACACGATAATTCTATTGCTCTCTTCTGATAATGATTACTACAGAATAAAAGTAGAGCATGATTAATAGGACAAATCGAACATGATGTCTCTTATGATAATCAAGAATAAGTGCTGTCACTAAAAGGTTATTCCAGATTAAGTCTTTCCTAAGACTAATCTATAATTGTGGAATAATCACAAGAACTCCTAAGGTGCATGTATTCATTTAAAATTATAAATTATACAGTTAAGTGGTATATGTGAATACATAATAATGTACAATACCATGACCCATAAGGTTAAGGGCTTACGCATGGAAATAAGTACATTTTCCAGTACATTACATACTAAGATTTTCACTTGTACAATTTGATGCATTATAAATCAGCTATACCACTCAAAAGTACCAAAGTATAATGAGTGTGTTGATAAGCAACATATGTACAAAGAAATAAATGTTTGAAACTGGAAAATAAGATGTTATTCACCTTACAACCACTAATAGTTTAAAAGAGGATTGTTCTAAGGTCCATAGACAAATTACAAGTGCTAATTCCAACTTTAAGGTTCTTCAAGGGAAAATCTCACTGCATAATTATGTCATTAGACTAGGCATAAGCAACGAGACTATCCATTATTCCAAAGAACAGTTGGATAAGTTAATTAGGTAGTCACTTACTAATGATATTTAAGTCTGATAATTTTTTAATATTCCAATTAACACATGATTAGTTGACTCTAGTTCCAAACGTTTCCTTACCAAGAAGTCAAACAAATAATTAACATGAGAGTTAGTGACAAAATTAAGTGTTAAGGCTATAAGAACCATAATAAGCAGTCTTCTAACAACGCTTTTCGATACCTTATATATTCTGAAGATTAATCATAATATAGTATCATAATTAAGCAAAGTTATGAACGTTGTGAGGTTTGCATAGTCAACATAAAGTCACACTTACCTTAAACTCTCATCTTATTTGTTCTAAATATCTAGATTGAAACATTACTAAGATGGAACTAGATGATACCTTACACTTTCACAACTTTTGTCATCATGCAAATGAGAATTTGACAAAAGGAAAATGAGACTTATAAATTCATCCATTATAACTGAAATTCTTGAGAAATCATGACATGGTTAATGAGGATGATTTTTTTATCTAATCTCATTCTAAGTGATTTTAAATCATGACATTAAAGCCCTAAAATATGACTTGGCTTAAGGAATAAGTATGGGTCCATCATAAGTCATTCATTGACATTCGTGGAACTTATTCCAAATGGAATATTCAGACATAATTCATTTATCAATTAAAGACTATCAACTTGTATCTAAATTTTGTCGCATATAGCCCACGGTCTTAGAAGAAATCTATTCATATACATACTTTATAAGATTTCTATTAAATATGTCCCTAAAGTTTCTTATGATATCTGGACATTAAATAAATCAAATAAAGTCTAACGTATATATGATAGGTTCCCACGTCACGTACCTCATTGAAACTTCTCTTGTAGCATTTCTAGAGATATTAAAGATCAGTGGGAGCATTAACTGTCTTAATAATAACTTGCAATAGTTGCAAAAGGTGGGGAGTTAAAATTTCACATAAAACAGAAACTTCTAATGAACCCAATAATCAACTCAGGAGGTCATCTAGGTTTAAAAGCCTACTAACTTTGATGATTACATAACCTCCCTAACTAAAGTTGAAATGGATTTTGGAAATGTTTAATGATCCTATCTCTTCAAATTAAGCCATTAGCGTTAATTAATCTTCTAAATGGAATAAAACAGTTTTCTAGTAAAACTGATTTTATGTGTTAGTATAACGTTTGGGATTTGATTGAATTACCTAAGAGTGTTCATAACTAAACCAAATCCTGATACAAACGTTAAGACACTAAGAAACATGATTGATTGTCAAAGGATATACTTAGGAAGAGATAAATTATCAAAGATTTCTTTGAGGATCATCACTGTTCTAGTAGCTTATAATAGTTTAAAGCTACATTAGATGAACATTAAAAGAATTTTCCCTAACAATGGCTGACACATTTACATGTTCATTAGATAACAACCTAAAGTTTCAAACTGAAGGTTAAAGAACACTTTATTTGTAAGCCAATAAAATCCATGTATGGGTTAATGCAAACATCATAATGTGATGAAAAGCTAACGTAATTATTTTCATCAAGAACCAAGTGGATTAATGTACCTACCTCAAGATGAGTGGGAGCATCTAAAATAAACTTGTCTATATAGATGACATTCTTTTGACAAGTATATGTTACATAAGTCAAAGCATTGTTAACACAAACTTTGATATAATAAATCTCAAAGATATCTCTTACGTGATTGATATCATAACATACTAAGGTAGACCCAATGGGATATTAGTTCCGTTCCATAAGTTTAACCTTAAATGGGTCCTCACACATGTAACAAACAATTTTGCTCTCCTTTAGAGGATAATAGGATAAATGAGATTATTTATTTACGCTTCATTAATTAGAAGCCTTATGTAAGTTCAAGTCTATACTCGTTTAGATATTACTCACATTGCAACACACTAGATATGTCTAGATTAATGTGAAGCATCTAATGGAGTATTACAATATCTTTAAAAGAAACGAGAGACTATAATTTAAAGAAGAAGTGAGAACTCAAACCGGTTTATTACTTTAACTTTGTGATATTCAAAGATGATAAAATGTAATTTCGGGTATATCCTTATGTCAGCAGACAAATCCGTCTTATGGAGGAGTCATAATAAACTGATAATAACAACCTAAGTTATAACGACATAATATAGTCACTAAATGTTGTTGAAAATTTATCAGTGGACTCATAAGTTTATTAACTCCATATAATTAATGTTTTGAAGACTTAGTGTGATAAAGTCAGCTACCATGACTACTTGAACAGTAACAGTTCAAAAAGTGCTGCAGTAAGTTTCGATACGCAATTAATTATTCGTTTATGAACGAATTGAGGAAACTAAGTTTTGTATCGAATACATTCATGATATGCTTAAGGATCCTATAACTGAAGGGCTATTACCCATAAGTCTTATTAAGAGAGCTCAGAGACGGGTATTAATTGATGGCCATGCGCAACTGCATATCGTACTATGAATGACTAAGTATTAGTTAATTTTCCTCATCAGTTTGATTTTGTATGTCTCTAAGAATATGTCAAGCTAGCATAATGGCATATAGACAAATATAGTTACAAATCAAACAAAGGGCTTATGCATATTTTGATCATAACGATTAGGTTTTAAATTAAGGCTATAGTATGATTAATGGGGGTCCTGAGTCGCATAATGATTCAACGGCTGTATTTCTCTGCTATAGTACTTGTTTAAGGCTAAAATGAGTGTTAACTCCTGATCAGGCTTATCTAATACTCATAGTAAATGATTACTCGGCTAAGTGGGAGAATGTAAGATTAAATATATTATGTATTAATATTTAATCTATAGCCATTATAATCATTTACATAATATAGATCAAAATATATTATAACCTATTAAATAATTAGTTGGTAATTGTTGATGGACCATATTACCCTTATTAACTAGTTAGGTTTCCTCATGGATGCTTATATAAGGAGAATTATGTGGAGGTTAAGGGGTTACTCAGTTACACAATTATACACACCCCATTAGTCATAACATCATCATCGACCTCCTCTCCTAAGCCGATACCCCTTTTCGGTTTTCCAAGTCCCCATCATCAGTCAGCACCCTAAGGAGGAACCAGATCACGATGACAAGCATGTCGAACTCCATTACTGAATTCTCCAACGCACTGTCTGCTATAGCAGGTATGTTTTAATGTTTTCATTCATGAATAAACAGAACTGTTCCAACATAAATTCTTTTAGGTATTAGGTAATGTATAATCGAATCATTAAGTCATCTCAACACATCTTAATTCTGTACTTTTAACATCCACGTACAAATTTTTTAATTCCATCAACACTTCCAAAAAAAAAGAGTAAAAAAGCTACACATGCAAGTTTGCAACAATACCTACAAACACGGCCACGAAGAAAGAATCTGTCCTCAACTGCAACTGCAACCGCCACAGCCACCACCCCCGCCACAACCACCACCACCCCCGCCACAACCACCACCACCACAGCCGCCACCCCCGCCACAACCACCACCGCAACAGCCGCCACCCCCACCCCCGCCACAGCCACCACCACCACCGCAGCCAGCATTGTTAGCAACATCACTGATCAACAACCCACCAATAAAACCGGTTCCAAACCCATTACCAGAGCTAGAATATCCACCCGCCCCACACACAGAACCGGTTCCAACACGCTTACCAGAAGTTTTTTCCCCAAATTTATAGGTAAAAGTTAGAACACCTTTCACTTCACCGTCCCGTCCTCTCACCTGATAACTCACATTCTGCATCGTCTTCCCTTCGGGTTTCACGTCTTCAAGAAGCTCTTTGATCGGCACACGAACTTCTCCCAAATTCTTATCCAAAAACATTTTTGCACCCTTGATCTTTACGACGAGCGTCAGGCGGTTCTGAAGGCCCGCGGCTTCATTAACGGTGAACTTCATGGGGAAATTCCACGTGAGATTGGAACCACCATGTTTATCAATGAGGGTTTTGAACTTTTGAAGCTTGCCGATTACGGAGTCGGAGATGGATGCGAAGGCGTAGACGTTCAATTTGCCGGCCTTCAATTCGTTAGTCCATTTGCGGAGACGAGGGTGAGGTCTAGGGTTCTGTACTCCATGATTGAAATGAAAGCTTGTAACTGCTGATGTTTCTTGAACAAATGGTGAATTGTGATGATATTTTGAAAGAAATTGGAAAGAAAGTGAGGAGATGGGGATGTTTATATACAAAACTAACTAACTAATGTAACGGTAAAACTGACATCCTTTCAAAATGGTTTACGATTATATAGAAGATTTTGAATTGTAAGATATATTATTTTAAAAAATTATTCTTGTATTTAGCAATGATTTAAATTTTTTAATCTTTTATGGCGCCTTACGACAGAAGACTGGGATTTAAATTTGATTCGATTTATTTAACTAGTGGATTACATCTGTGCTCTGTGGCGGGCCGACCTAATTTTTAATGGAAACGTAGACGCAATAGTAAAAATAACGTTAATGGCAGGAACTCGTTTGATATTGGTTCGGTTCATTAATATACCGACACCGAAAGAGAAACAAAAAAAAAGTCATGATACGACCAAATAAATACCTAGATGTGTTTACGTCGATCAGAACAATAAAAACGAATATCAATTCCGAACTGACGTTGATCGATCAGTATTAGACTGTTCGTTTTGTTATATGTACAACATCAGATTTGATTGAAACTTAAAAAAGAAAAACAAAAACAAAATAATAGACAAAAAAAAAAGATGACAAAAAATTCACAAAATCACAAAAGTCACCGTAGCTAAGAAGCTCATAAATTATATAATAATAATAATAATAATAATAATAATAATAATAATAATAATAATAATTTGATGATAAACAAGGGTATTCAGGTTAATTAATGAAAACTAATGGTACTGAAACCATAGTTTGAAGTTTGGAGATTGTATTAATTAATTGGGCCGAAAAAAATCTTATAAATATTGGGTCCTAAATATTTCCATGCATTTAGGGTTTATCTCATAATCTCACTCCTGCTCGTTCCACCATCCAGTTGCAAAACCACAGGTTTATTTTTTTATATCTTGATCGTATTTGTAGTTGGCGGTAATTCCTGACTCATCACAAGTTGGTGATGGTGAAAGGGTGATAAAGGAGTTCAAGTCACAAGTCGGTGAACTTGAGGGATCAATGTTGACAAGTTGGTCATAATTGGTTAAGTTTCCTAATTACATTATAATTATATTTGGTAATGTCTTGGTCACCAAGTTAAGGTTATTTGGTAATGTCTTGGTCACCAAGTTAGGGGTAGCCTATATAAACCAAGGTGGGGTTAGACATTATTAAGAGTCAAGAGAAGATAAACCGAGTTATGGTTTATGAGTTATTGTAATCAAGTTTTTTGAGTTATATTTTCTTGGTTATAATAAAAGTTCTTGGAGAGTTATTCCATTCGTTATTGTTCTTGTGTTTGATTATTCGGTTAGGACTTGAATTGGTATCAGAGCTGAGTTCAAGAACCCTAATCGAAGTCGTCGTCGGAAGAAGCCCTCGTCACCGGAAGAAGACATCGCCGTTGCCGTTGTGTTTTCGGATTGAACTAAGCCAAGTTCAATCATTGTAATCAAAACAAGCTTGAATTCTCACTGAGTTTCGGAGTTGTTATTCGAAGCCAGTGTTCGAGAGTTCGTGATCGGGACCGAGTGGAGGGTTCAACATCAGCAGCAGCTTAATCGGAACCAGACGGGTTCTGACTTGCAATTAGCAGCGATACTTAAAACGTTGGACGGCGGATAGAAGAATTCTGGTCGGAGTAGTCCACGTTGGCGAAAACGTTTTATGGCATATTGTCTGTACTGCGGTTTCTTCAAAAGGTATTAATTTGGATTGTTTCATAGGAGGTTTCAGTTTTACTAGGAATTTGGTTTTGTGATTAAATAACAAAAGTCACAAAAGTCAAAGGAGGTTGGCACAAATTATATATATATATGGAACCCATTAAGTCTAACTGTTTTTCAAATCATTCTCCACCATTAGATCTTGCTGAGATGAAATCTCAACCACTTAAACTCATAAAAAGAACCTCTACGATAACAGTTCAAGGCAGTTTCTTCTGGCCTCCACCTTTTCCTGCCATGTTCTCCGCAAATCACGCTATGTTGGCGGTTCTTAGCAGTTTGGAAGGCTAAACTACTAAATTCATCCTTATAAATCCCTTTCTACCCTCTGAATCAATATGTCATCTCGCTCCTTCTTCCCATTCGACTAATCTTTTCTCTCTCTCATCCAAGCATCTCAACATCATCTGGTCTGGTGTCCATTGCCAAAATTGGAAAAATTAGGAGACATTGGTGCTCACCAAATCTTTCATTTCAACTCAGAGATCCACCGTCGCTCGAGCTATTATTTGCCCTAATTTCACCAGTTCCGAGCCGAGGTAACGATGATTTTACGAAATGAAGATTTGAATTCGTTACTTTTAATCAATTCAGAATCTGATTGTTTTATGTTTTTGCCCTTATTTTGATTATATGATTGAATGTTTTGACCATTTATCTGGGTGAATACATGGGGTAACAACAAGAGATTGATTGCAGAGTATACAAAGTTGTTTGATTATAAGAGATTAATTTGAGAATATTGAATTGGACGCCAAAGAAGGTTCTTTTTTCATCATAGCTTCTTTGAATTTATAGTCACAAACTTGGAGGAAGGGGAGACGAAAAAGGCGAAGAATGCTGATTCTGGGATTATGAGTAGTGATCATATGTATTTACATGGACAGGTGATATGATGACCGTCGGTGGTGGATTGGTAACATTGAAAAATTGGTAACCTGGTTTTTTTTTTTTGTGAAGGGGATTGATCTGGTAGTCGAACTCAGAGCACATCTTTCTCATAAACAGGTTGTTTATCATTGAAGACGTGACTGGTGGTTGTATAACATGCAGATGCACATGCACCCCATCCATATATCTTAACATGATAAATGTGATAACATTATAACATTACTATTATTGTTTGTTTTGTACAAAGTTTTGTCTATAGAGGGATTATACATATGATCAATCTCTGTAAGTATATATAGATTGGTAACCAAAACTTATTAAGGCACACTTCTGTTTTGCAACTCCAGAGCTCATCCGAAACATTCAAGAAAGTCAGAAGAAAGTTGATCTTAATCTGTTGGACCAGGCCATGGATCTCTACAATAAATATGGGGTACACACCCTAATTTTTATACAGTTCACATTTTGATAAAGTTTATAATAGTATTTCTTTATTTTATGATTATGTTGTTCACACAGATAACTTCAGAAACAATGACTGAAGTTGGGGATCCTACATAGCTCATATGTGAAGCAATTAAAAAGGCAGAGGTCCACTTGTCTTGAGTAGCCGTAGCCGTGGAGCTCTTAAAAAGTGAGTTATATCTTACTGTTGAATGGTCCAACTTCAATTCCATTCATTTTCTTGTAACTGCTTCGTCAAAAGTATGTTACCTAAACATATAAATGAAATGTTTCCACTTAATCTTGCCCATGTCTCCTTCGTCTATTTTCAGATCAATACTTTGCAGTGGACATGTTTTGTTGAGAAATAAAGCGATACACTTGGTCGAAGGTTTATCAGCGTCTACCAGCATGTGTGTTGCCGCGTACTATGTTTGGTTTATATCAATCATCATGTAGGTTTCACTTTTGGTAATACGGTTCGTATGACCCAGATTTGAATATTTTGAACAAACACCTGATGCGGGTCATATAACATAGAGTTGTCTGAGTGACCCGTATAACAATGCAAGTCATACGAACCAACCTGATGACTTTGATAGTACGAGTCGTATGAAGTTTTTTGTTAAAATAATAAAAATTGAACTTTGAAATTTGGGGTTAAATTAGTACGTTTCTAAAGAAAATGAAGCCTAGATTGAAGCAATGAAAATTAGCAATTTTATTGGAAATAAAGTATGCATACTAAATTTGAACTTGGGACTTCATTGGTGATTATCAAGAGACTTTCTCAAGCCTAAGGATCTACTTATACCCACTTGTGCTTAAGGTGAGTTCGCAAGTAACTTCATAACACAGTTTCTGATGAAAATTTCAAGATATGATATATTTTTTTCCAATATCAAAATGTCCTGTAATTTAGATCCATACACTTGTGAATGGTTTGTTTTTTGTTTCTTTTTAATGTCAAATGGGGTTTAGTTACAAAGTTTAGCTAAGAAGGGAATGTGACAAATGGGTTGGAAGTCTCCGAAACTCTATCTTTAATGCAATCATTGTTTATTATTATTTTTAAAGTGGAGAAAGAAATTGTTCGCAGGCCGGAACAACTTAGTCCAGGTTGGTTTGAACCGCACTTAAAGTTGACATGTGCTAACCGCAACCCATTTTGACGGAATTCCACATTTGACCAAAGTAGGAGCATTTGAAGTGGATGCGAGTCTAGAAGCCAATATTATTCTTTGCAGGTAAGTGTATCGCTTGGAATGATTGAGTCCGTTGGTAGCATACTTGATGAAGAGAATGTGAACGTGAGCTTCATAAGCGTTGGAAGGACATAAAGAAATATAGGTATCACCATGAGTTCTCGTAGAATTATAACATCTGAAATGTGTTCTTGTAAAAGAACACTACATCAAGTTTGTTTTGTCCCTTACAAATGAACAATCTCTCGCACAATATTTAATAAAATCCTTTTCTTCAGTACATCATATTTTTACATATTTTTATGGTTTGGTATTTAAAAGGGTTGTTTTGTGATATGAAGGTAGAAACACATAAAAGCTAATACTGTTTTTCTATAGTTACATTGATCTTCCCTGACTGAACCAAAAACTGTTGTACCTAACCACTAGAAATTACCCATTTTGCCCTGTTATCTGACTCACCAAGCTAACCCAATTCTGCCACTATAGTAAAAACATAGATGGTTAAAAGTCTCATTTTATTGGAATAGTAACATGCTTTTGTAGATTTGGGTATGTATTATTCCTACAGAGAATAACCAAAGAAGGCACCGACTTCATAGAAACATATACTTTAGTTATAAAAAATGGTGTTCTTATGTGCCATCATCATCTTACACTTGATACAACTAATACTACAGAACACAAGCAATTTACAGACCAGGTGAAGACCTACGAAGTTGAAGGAGAACATAAAACCAGACTTTTCAATATATACTTTTGGGCTTTCTTTTTTTTAATCAATATGATATAATTATTGTCATCACGTAATCATTTGCTAATTACTTGACCATTTGTGGATGCTTTTACATCATAAGAAATTGAAACTTTGAGGGCAAAGCAGAGGTTTTCGTTCCGTGATCAGCAATATTATGGTTAATTTCCTTCTAGATTTTAAAGAGTCCTGACATTTTTTGAAACAAAATCAAATTATTTGCTGCTATGAGTGCGTGATTAAGGAGTGTTAGTATTTTTGTTTTTAAATTAATTATTTATTAGTGTGACTTCAAGTAACAGTGATAAGTTTTGTTTTGTTATTTCATTATTTTTTATGTTTGGATAATTCTGTTGTGTTTTTTATTTGCCAGTTATCAGCTGCATCCATTGAATCTTTAAATACAATAAACAAAGTGATTCTTGTATCCTTCACAAGGTATAATTGGATTATGCATCATATTTTAAGCAACTAATAATTTCCTCATAAAAAAATAATACCTTTAGCGTGTTAAATGTTTTGTGTTTTGATCAGTTTATTTATTGTATCTGGTAAAGCGGCTGGGTCGGGTTAGCTAGCAAGTCAAAACGGGTTCCAACTAAAATGGGTTTGGGTTGAAACGGTCACTTCTTAAAAATATTAAAATGTAAGTTGGTTTTTTTATCCAAACTGACCCGTTAGGAATATACCGTGTTAGTGATATATTTCAAATACTAATACGTTCTTTATATGTTTTCACCGGGTGTTTAGAAATGTGAAGTTGTATATTGCATTTGTTTTGCGGTTTTTTTTGCCTTTGTTTTATGCATTTGTAATTTAAATATACCATTATATGTTTGAAGCTATTGCATTGTTGTTTGTTTTTTTCTTTACAAATTTCCGGATTATACACAACAAAGCAAAGATGTTAGATTGCGCTACCAACTTTGGTGCCTACTCATACCAGTTGGATAAGATGTTATCGAGATTTTCAACATATACATAGTTTGAATGCAATAAGTTCTACAAACACGAACGGGTAAAGTACTAGAGTAGCTTCATTTCTTACATTCATATAATTTTATGTAATCCAAATCTATTTTATTTCTTTATGTTCATAGGTTTATTCATATTGTTAATATATATTATATTAAAGTAACCCGTCCACCGGACGGGTATTAAACTAACTCTGAAATCATTCTTGGCCCTTAGATCTTGCTGAGATGTGTTTAGACTTCTAAAAGTTAATAGGTCATTTTTGTAGTGTTTGGATAATGTGTTTAGAATGAGTTTTATTGGTTTGAATAGAAGAAAAAGGAAAAGTTAGATGGTTTTAACTTTTTCAAAAATGAGATGGAAAAGAAGAAAATGAGAAGCAATTCCAAACACCCTTAATATACATTATCTTTGTTTGTTACGTTATTAGCGTAACCCGTCCACCGGACGGGTATTAAACTAGTTACAAAAGGAAAACAAATAGAAAAAAGGGGGTCTTCGTTCCCTTATATGATAAGTTTTCAAGAAAATTGAGTTTATTTTTTTTGGGTACTGATTCGAGACTTAATAAAAAAATAATAAAACAAAATTGTTTTTTATTTGGGTTAAACAAGTAGAGTTTGACCATATTTCACTGTTTTATTCGGTTATACGAGTTGGGTTTTTATCCGGGTTTTTCGAGAGTTATTCGTGATCGGGTTTCTGCGAGCAAACGCGTTCGGTTCTGAAAAATTGTTCAGAAATCATTGACGGACGGGAACAGACCACCACCGGTTGTGGTTAAGGATCAGAGTACCACAACTTTACAATGTCCAATGTTAACCGAAACAAATTACAACATTTGGGCGATTCGTATCAAGGCAGTATTCAAGGTTCATGGAATACAGCAAGCTTTAGAACCAGGCGAAAAGGAGGTAGATGCCAAAAAGGATGCCATGGCAGTTGCACTTCTATTTCAAGCAATACCCGAAGAGCTCGTGTTTCAAGTAGCTCAGTTTCAGACTGCAAAGGAAATCTGGGAAGCGTTAAAGACACGGTATGTTGGGGTTGAACGGGTTCGAGAGGCAAAGCTTGAGCAACTGGAAAATGAGTTCGAATCTTTAAAGATGAAAGAAACATAGACGATTGATTCTTTCGCAGGGAGGATTAGCCAGTTGGTTACCAAAGCAGCTAGTTTGGGAACCACTTACGAAAACAAAAAGCTAACCAGAAAGTTATTAGGCTCTGTTCCAGCAAAGTATGTTCCAATTGTAGCTTCAATTGAACAGTTCGCAGATTTGAAGGCCATGACGTTTCAGGAAGCGATCGGTAGACTGAAGACGTTCGAAGACAGGATTAAAGGTATCGAGTCTTTAGCAGAAAATCAAGGTAATCTAATGTTTGCCAATGGTGAGTCATCCTCGAAATCCAAATCCTATGAAAATACGCGTGGGCGTGGGCGAGGCGGTTCAAGTTACCGAGGCAGACGTCAAGACCGAGTTTGCAAAGCAATATCATAAGTCTTGGTCAAGCAACAGAAGGTGGATGCGACATTCACATAAAACGTGATTTGCTAATCATTCATGATGATACAGGAAAACTTATGATGAAGGTGACAAGGACCAAGAACCGTTTGTACAAGATCAACCTCAAGATAGCAAGTTCCGGTACACAAGATAACATGACTGGAATAAAGAATTTTGCGGGTAAGGATCTACAAAGAGTTGAACTGAAAGATGATACGGCAAGTACGAGTCAGAATCTTCTCAAAGATCCAAGTTTAATAAAGAAGCCCAAAATTCAAAGTCCAAAGAAAAATGTTCAAGAATTCAAAGAAAAGGTTAAGCAAGGGATTCAAACTCAAGGAGGTACATTTAATGATCCAAGAAAGCGGGTGTTTGCTCAAGATCGCAGCCGAGTTAATGGTGGTGCGAGTTCTTATGACCAAAGGACGAGTCGTGGAGAAAGGACTAGTCGAGTACAAGGTCGCAAGAATGTTCGAGCTAGGAAGGAGCCGAAAAACACAGCTAGAGATCAAGATGTGCTCTATGAGAATCAAGACAAAGAAGACATGTTAGAGCCTACTTATTTCGAGTCGGAAATTAAGGGGGTGATTGTTGGCGGTAATTCCCGACTCATCACAAGTCGGTGATGGTGAAAGGGTGATAAAGGAGTTCAAGTCACAAGTCGGTGAACTTGAGGGATCAATGTTGACAAGTTGGTCATAATTGGTTAAGTTTCCTAATTACATTATAATTATATTTGGTAATGTCTTGGTCACCAAGTTAAGGTTATTTGGTAATGTCTTGGTCACCAAGTTAGGGGTAGCCTATATAAACCAAGGTAGGGTTAGATATTATTAAGAGTCAAGAGAAGAGAGACAAGACTAGAGAGAAACCGAGTTATGGTTTGAGAGTCTGTAATCAGTTTTGAGTTATTTTCTGATTAATAAGATTGAGAGTTATTCGATCTAAATTCTCTTCTTCATCTTTTCTATTCGGTTTGATTATCGACTGGGACTTTAATAGAAACCGAGTTATGGTTTGAGAGTCTGTAATCAGTTTTGAGTTATTTTCTGATTAATAAGATTGAGAGTTATTCGATCTAAATTCTCTTCTTCATCTTTTCTATTCGGTTTGATTATCGACTGGGACTTGAATTGGTATCAGAGCCAAGTTCAATCGTCGAAATCAAACAAGTACTCGACAAATCGGCGGCTAAGGTATAAGGGTCATCGATTGGCTGAGGCTGCTTGTGGCAGCAAGAGTGATCAGAAACGAAACAAGTCAGTCGGACTTTTTCGTTCTCGCGGTGGCCGTACTAAATCGTCGGTGCAGCGTCGTAGGTACTGTTACGGTGGCGGACAACGAGTAGAGAAACCGAGTTATGGTTTGAGAGTCTGTAATCAGTTTTGAGTTATTTTCTGATTAATAAGATTGAGAGTTATTCGATCTAAATTCTCTTCTTCATCTTTTCTATTCGGTTTGATTATCGACTGGGACTTGAATTTGTTGCCTAAAGGTTTTGAATGTCAATCGATTATTGAACACGGTTACGTTTCTTTTCTTTTTAATAGTTGCCTTGAATGAAGACCTATCGTAGTATTCTACACTAATACGTCGTCTATATTCTCCATAATTTGTACTGTTTACTGTCATCTATTTGGTTCTAATCAATGGTTGGGAAGTGTTGGTTTAGAAAACTTGACAAAAAGATTACGGGTATTCCCGGAATCGATTGATTATATGGTGATCTAAGGGGCTGTTTGGTTGCCTCTGAATGCTCATTAAGAGGCTACCACTTAATGGAACCATCAAGAATTTTACCAATGAGAAGGTAGAAGAATGTGACATGTGATGATTTACCATTCAGAGGTTACCTCTTAATTATTCAGACTTGAGGTTACCTCTTATTCATTCAGATGGTTTAAACCATTAAGAGGTAGCATCTGAATTGTCATTAAGAGGCTACCAAACAGCCCCTAAGTAAACGAGAACCCTACCCCGAATGCTCAATACTCCCAAGTCCAATTGGTGTGAAAGTGAAAACATTTAAAACTTTAGGGGTAAGTTCTAATAAAGTCCTAATGTACATACGTGTCGTGCACGCCTCCTTTAATTTGTTTACGGCGCAAAACGTGAATACTCCCTCTTTTATAAATCTTATAAACCGTACGTCGTCTAGGGTTTTACTCATTGACAATCGTAGAGGTACTACACTAATACGTCGTCTATATTCTCCATCATTTGTACTGTTTTCTGTCATCTGTTTGGTTCTAATCAATGGTCGGGAAGTGTTGGTTTAGAAAACTTGACAAAAAGGTTTTCTTGTTTGTACTTGTAGTTTGCTTTCGTTGTTTTCATTAGGGCTTAGGGTTACCTTAACACTTATAGCTTCGTTTGAGAGGATCGGTTTTGCTATTCAAAAGGAGTTGCAGTGTAGTTTGTTTTGTTTGGCCGTTCACCTACTGCCTGTTTGTAATTAGTTGTTTGGCATATTAATATAAAAAAAATATTATTTTTATTATTTAAACGTGAGGTTTGGGAATATGTTAACTGATTATTTGTAACCAAACGTACACCAAATTATTAGGTTATGTTTTTTAGCTAAGCTAAAGCAAGCATTCTTACTTGCATAGTTTTGTACTTGTAGTTTGCTTTCTTAGTTTTCGTCATTTAAACGTGAGGTTTGGGTATATTTTATTTGATCATTTGTAACCAAACACCAAATTATTGGGTTATATTTTAGCTTTACTATTAGTGTATATTATATGTTTGAGTTGTACGTTGAGTCTGTTAGAGGTGGTTGAGTTAGTTACACCATGTATGAGTCTGTTATTAGTTTAGCTCCCCCTTCCCTTATATATATATAGGTAGCTTATGTCTTGTACAATATACTTTTACATGTTTTGAGATATGATGAGCTTCTATACCTGATTATCATGTGTTTCATTTACGTTTGTAACCAAAGTGTTTTCTCCATCTCAGCATTCGTCAACTGGATTTAACAATTTTATTGTATTACACTGTACATTGTTGTGCTTTAGGTAACCATGGCGTTTTTCAACAGAGCTGGTAATATACTAAGGCAGAGTGTCATAAAAAATAAAGTCCATGTACCTTATCCTTTCTATAGATCACCCTATAGAGACGACGTGTTGTTTCTATAGGGTTTTCATGCCTTTTTAGATAGGTTAACTTATAGGGACGACATATCCTCTCTATAAAGGGAAAATAATTTTTTTTTTTGCTTTTTTTATTATGTAGTTTGTTGAATTGGAAACTTTAAAAAACGTTTAACTTCTAGAGACGACATGTTGTCTCTATAACTTAAAATATTTTAATTTTAATTTTATTTTATTAATGATCAATATGTATAAAAATTAAAATAAAACTAAAAAAATAAAGTTTAACTTATAGAAACGACATGTCGTCCCTATAAACTCAATTAAGTTTATTAATTTATTCTTGTTTTAACTAAAAATATATATTTAAATCTATAGAGACGACATGTCGTCTCTAAAATTTTTGAAAATAAAAATTTTTAAAAATAAATAAGCTAACCTATAGAAAGGACATATCGTCTCTAAAATGTTTGACATAAAATTTTGGGGCAATTACATATATCCCCCTGCAAACTTTATTTATTACATATATACCCAGCCCAAAAAATAAATTACATATATCCCCTTTCTTATATCTAAAAATACCAAATATACCCATTTTGATTTATTTTATTAAAAATAAATTAAAAATGTCTATTTTACCCTCACATTATCATCTCCAATATTGAAGAATCAAATCATTAGACACAACCGAATCAAACTTTTATCATATAATCTACTTGTTTTACAAAACCAAATTGCATACAGTCTTCTTGAGTTTCTCATTTACAATGATCATACAAATATAAACAGGAGGGAGACACTCAACCCAAACAATGAACCCTAAGTTTTATAAAAACAAAAGAAATGAACAGATGTTTTGCTTAGAAGTCAGAATCGTAAATCAAAAATAAAAAGAAATCTACCTTATCACGGTGAACACACAAAAAGGTAAGATGGAAGTTTTATCAAGAAAACTGTTAATGTATTAAAGGATGCATATTGTATTATATGCAACTGAATATAATACACATTTACAGAATACAGGAGAAAAAGTAGTTTTCATTACTTGGGATGCTTGGAACGAATCAAAACCCAGAACGCCGGAAAAATCAAATGAGAACTCCGACACTGGAATCGAATAAGAAACTGTGGGTGGGGACTGGGGAGGAATGGATCGTCTGCATTATTTTCTGTAACCTTAAAGGGCATTTTGGTCCTAATATGAAATTTTATTAAAGAAGGGGATATATGTAATTTAAAATTTAGCTTGGGTATATATGTAATTAGGTTCTAAAATAAGGGGGTATATGTAATTCTCCCTTTATATTAAAAAATAAATAAAATAACCTATAGAAAGGACATATCGTCTCTATAGGGGAAACATAATTTTGATTTGTTTTTTACTTTTGGTTAATAAATAATTAAAAATACTAAAAATGTTATTCACGTATAGAGACGACATGTCGTCCCTATAAACCCATCTAAGTTTATTAATTTATTCTTGTTTTTTAACTAAAAATATATATTTAAACCTATAGAGACGACATGTCGTCTCTAAAATGTTTGAAATAAAAATTTTAAAAAATAAATAAACTAACCTATAGAAAGGACATATCGTCTTTAAAATATTTGGAATAAAAATTTTAAAAAATAAATAAAATAACCTATAGAAAGGACATATCGTCTCTATAGGGAAACATAATTTTGATTTGTTTTTCACTTTGGGTTAATAAATAATTAAAAATATAAAAAATGTTATTCACATATAGAGACGACATGTCGTCCCTATAAACCCAACTAAGTTTATTAATTTATTCTTGTTTTTTAACTAAAAAATATATATTTAAACCTATAGAGACGACATGTCATCTCTAAAATGTTTGAAATAAAAATTTTAAAAAATAAATAAACTAACCTATAGAAAAGACATATCGTCTCTAAAATGTTTGAAATAAAAAAATTTAAAAATAAATAAATAACCTATAGAAAAGACATATCGTCTCTATAGGAAACATAATTTTGATTTGTGTTTTACTTTTGGTTAATAAATAATTAAAAACACAAAAAATGTTATTCACATATAGAGACGACATGTTGTCACTGTAAACCCAACTAAGTTTATTAATTTATTCCTGTTTTCCTCCAAATTCCCACACTAGCTCCTCTGTCAAACCACCACCTCCTCTGCTGCCGTGTCACCACCTCCGCAACCACCACCTCATCTGCCGCCGTGTCACCACCTCCGTCGAACCTCCACCTCCTCTGAGTGAGTAAGTTTTCTTTTCTGGTCTCTTTTGGCTCATTTCCTTATATTTGAACTGGGTTTTTGTTGTTTACAAATGGAACCTTTCTAACTGTTTCTACTTAAGAAGCAAGAATAACTTTCTAAAAGTGTTTGCAAGAATAATGTTCGCATTCAGTTAGCAAGAATAATGTTCCCATTGTTCAACGTGGTACAAGGAAAGGAAAAGGGATTTTTCTTTTTCCAAAAGGGTGGAGATAAAAAAACTAGTTAATTTTTTATTTTATAAAAAAGATAGGTAAAACAATCTTCAGTTTTTTGTTTAGATTTTTTTTTTTGTTCAGGTGTTCAACGGTTTTAATATGTTCGCATAATTGCAGCTGAATGGAAATTATACGGGTTGGTTTGGGTAAGATATTTTCACTTAGTGGGTCAAAATGGGTAAATTAAAATTCCATCTCATATGTTTTCGGGTCAAAACGGGTCGACAACTTCAAAGAAATGGATCAATGTGGGTCGGTGTCTTAAAGAAACGGGACAAGTTTCGGATCGGAACGAGTTCGGTTCGGTCAGGGGCACGTGGTGCAGGTTTAGCGAGCCGGGTCCAGAACAATTAATGACTTTAGCAGTAATACCTGCTGAGCGGTACGAGCCAACATTTGTTTGAAACCATCAGTGGTACTGGTCAGTTGTTGAACAAGGTTGGCTTATCAATTGTTTTTTTATCAACACTTTGTCTCATTAGTTGTTTAACCCTCCAGCTGTTTGCACAACTGCTCAGTTGTTTCCAACACTGATCAGCAGCTAGTTTCAAACTGAAACATAAATGGTTTATGGTCAAAGATCTTTAAACAAAATAAAGTGTATTGAAACCACTCAATGGCATATAATTTTTCGTATTACCAACAAAAGATAGTATTGATAATGATATCTCAATAACATATTACCAAAACAAAGAAAATACATATTACCAAAATCACCTTGTAGGCTATCTTTGCATCTTAGGTATCAAAATGATATTAATTCATTCAGATTTTTTTAATAGCGATCTTTATTCAAAAGAAAATACATATTACAAACATCACCTTGTTTTGACCCGAATCCGTTTTGACCCATGACCTGACCCGACCCGTTTGCCAGGTCTACTTGTAATAAAGATTGGGAAATCAGAAATATTGATTTATTTGACGAAGATGCTTAAAGCTGTTCTTAAGATGTTTTTGTTGTTTATTGCAATATGTTAGCTTAGATGTTCGCTTTTAGGTTCTATGTTATTTTTTTAGATCGTTTGGTATTTTGGCATTAACCCACATAGATATAAATAGAACCTGAATGCTAGATTTCGTTAGTGGACAAATATGTACTTAATTTTATTTTGCTTGTTTTAAGATGTTGGATAAACATATGATAATGCTAACATATGATAGTATGTTCTGGTGCTTTATTACCTCCATATGAAATACAAATAGAACACTGATGTGATTGTTTTCATTTATATTACGTGTTTCTTATATAACTGTTGTTCTTTATTCTATAGTTATGACAATTGATAAGAGTTGGATTAATTTGGGAAAAAGGAATTCTCCTGAATTCATAAAAGGTCTTTGCAACTTTATAGAGATTGCTAGGAATCATGTCGACAAACATGGCAAAGCGTATTGTCCGTGTAGATCCTGTGCCAATGCGCATAGGCAGGATATGGAAACGATTTATGCCCAACATGACAATGGTTTTCTACAAGCATATCATATATGGAATTATCATGGTGAGAAACATCCTAATGCTGACAAAATAGCAGCCCTTTTTAATCTAACAACACGAACAAATCCCACAACAACAAATAGTGAGATGTTTGATGTCATTCATGATGTAATGAGAGAGCAAAATACAAACAGAGAAAATGTAGATGAAGACGATGACGGTCAAGATGCCACTTGTTTAGAGCCGGATTTTGATGCATTGTTTAAGGAGGCTAATACCGAGGTATTCCCCGGTTGTAGTTGGATGTCTTCCTTAGACTTCCTAGCAAAATTAATGCATCTTAAGGTCATCAACAATTGGACAGATAGTTCATTTGACCAACTTTTAAATTTTTTAGGGTTTTATTACTGAAAGAAAGTCATATTCCAGCCTCACACTATGAAGCTAAGAAGAAGATGACAAAGATTGGGTTGGGATATCAATCTATCCATGCTTGCAAATATGATTGTGCTCTATTCTGGAAAGAGAATGCCTCTTTGGAAAATTGTCTGGTTTGTAATGAGAGTAGATGGGAGAAGAAAAAGAAAAATGGAGAGAAAGTAGCAAAAAAAAAGTGTTGCGTTACTTTCCTTTAGCTCCCCGGCTTCGACGAATGTATGCTTCTAGATTCACGGCAAAAGATATGACCTGGCATAATACCGGCCGCTCAACGGATGGTATGATGCGTCACCCGGTTGATGGGAAGGCATGGCAAGACTTTAATAAGAGATATCCCGACTTTGCCAAAGAACCCAGAAACGTTCGCTTGGGTTTGGCTGCTGATGGCTTTAATCCGTTTGTTAACCAGAATCAGTCGTACAGTATGTGGCCGGTGGTGTTAACAGCGTACAATACGCCACCATGGTTATGCATGAAAGAGTCTTCTTTTATGTTGACTTTGCTTATTCCCGGGGAAAAATCACCTGGAAAGGACATTGATGTATTCTTAAGGCCTTTGGTGGATGAGTTGAAAATGCTATGGGCCGAAGGACTCAAAACAAGAGATGCATAAACTAACGATGTATTCAACATGCGTGCGGCACTATTATGGACTATCAATGATTTTCCTGCTCGTAGCTATTTGTCTGGCTGGAGTGGTCAAGGCTATAAAGCATGCCCTACATGTAACACAGACACACCCTCATGTCGTGTAATCGATAAGACAGCTTATGTTGGCCATAGACGATTCTTGCCTAGTAGGCATAAATTTAGGGAAAATTTGTTATTTGATGGCAAAAAAGAAACAAGAGGTCCTCCGAGACGACTAAATAGTGAACAAATATTAGAACACTAAAAGGTCTCTCTGATCGTGTTCCGGGGAAACATCCTAGTAATAAAAGCAGGAAAAGAAAGTGTGATGCGCGTGATGCGTCAAAGACAAATTGGACCAAACAAAGTTTCTTCTTCGAGCTGGATTATTGGTCTTCTCTCGAACTAAAACACAATCTTGATATTATGCACGTGGAGAAAAATGTTTGTGAGAGCTTGTTGGGTACTTTGTTGATGAATGAAAAATCAAAAGACAATTACAAAGCAAGACAAGACTTGAAAAATATGGGTATTCGACCACATCTATGGCTAACAGAGAAAAACAACAAGTTCTACCAACCACATGCTCCTTACTTGTAAGAACTCTCTTAAATGTCCCAATACGACTCGTAAGTGAAAACCCTGACCCCTGAAACCTTACTGTAGATGAAAATCAAGAAAATCAAGATTTCTGGTCTTCAGGCGGGCCGCGTAAGGTTTGAGCATATCTTTACGCGGGCCGCGACAGCTCACAACTTATCCGGAACAGCAACCAGGCCACGTGGCAGCCACGTGGCAGAACTAGGTATGACACGCTAGCCCTAATCTACGAAATAGGTGTCCACGCGGGCCGCGTAAGCTTCGAGCTAAGGTTCACGCGGGCCGGGAGAGCCCCAATTTTCAGCTATAAATAGGACAGGTTACGAGCAGTTCAGAAATGTCGAAAATTTTAGTTCAAACACGAAATATACTGCTCTGAAGTCAAATTTACTTTCAATATTAGCAAGGCGCTGCTACGATACAGGGTATTAACTCGATCGCTGCTACGATTCAATGTCCGATCGATTGAAACTATCCAATGGATGTTTAAGTGCTGCCCACATTAGGGTTATGCTTTGTCATTCGTCATGAATTCGATGGATGTTTAAGTATCTCACTTTGTCATTTGTTGTGAGGGTTTAATCTCGTAAGTTATCGTAAATGCTGTATTAGTTACTGACCTAGTTCGTGTGCATGTTATTAATTTAGGTAACAAGGTTAATCAGTAGACTAGACTCTGCCCGTGTTAAATCTGCAAAGTGAGTCATTCTCTTTTTTATCAAATTACTTTCAAAATCATGTTTGCTTTCAAAGTTATAATTACAGGGATTAAGTCTTTGTAGTCACCATATTACAGCCGGTATGTGGGGTTTTGTATACATTACTTGATAACTGTCACCATTGGACAACGGGTTAGCCAAGGGGTGATATGACCATAATCAGAGACATCATTGAACAACGAGATAGCCAATAGGTGGTCGAGTGATAAATACCGTGGGTAGATGGTTGATATGTATAAACATTGTAATCGCTCTTAATACTGTAAATTATAACAACTTGTCGTTTTAGTAAAAAGAATGATTCACCAGTATTTCCCTGCTGACAAAACCTTTTTCAAACATGTTTCAGGTGATCTCTTGTGATTCAGGAAAAGTGCCTAGAAGCACTACAAGCTTAAGGAAGTGGCTCAATATAAATAAAGAAACATGTTTTGTAAAATAAAGATTTCCCAGTGAAATCATCTGATTGTAAATTACAAGGGGTTTTATCCCGAATTATGAAACGAAATAATCCGGCATTTTGAGTTTTAAAAAGATCCTGCTAAAATCTTCCGTTGTCAAACTCAATTAAATAAATACCACGGGGTTCCTGTCCCGCGGCTCTTGAACCGGGTTAAACTGGGCCGGGGGCCGTGACAGGAAAAGGTGGTATCAGAGCCACTGAGTTAAGCTAATTAAGTATTTTAGAAATACTTAATTTTCCTGATTACCAATTTGTGATTATGTGTTTTATTAACTGACTAATTGTTAATTACAGTATGGGTAAGCAAAAGCTTTCGAAAATCTATCTTAAATTAGATAGTTCACCAAGAGAGAAGGGAAGTTCATCCCAATCAAAATTCTCGAGATACTCAGTAGATACTGAGGAGGGAATATTTGTTCGTAAAGCCCATTATGAGGAACTACTTTCTCCTAATAAAAGAAGTTTGATTATTAAGAAAAGTCAGGAGAAAATAAAGAAATCCCAACCAAAAGAAATGAGAATTAATCAGGAAATCCAGAAATTAGGAAGTAACAGATGTATGTAAAATGCAACATATAAATTACATCAAATGAGGCATAAAACTAACCCTTTTTAAGTACTAATATTGGAAAAAGAGTGTTTTTGTCTTCCTTTTGTATTTTCAGGATTAAATGAGCTCAAAAACGCAAAAGAAGCAAAAAGACAGCTAAATCCAACATAAATACAAGAAAAGGAATATTAGTGGACTGCCCGAACCCTCAACGGCACCTTCCAAAGCAAAATAGAGAAATCAGAAGACTGAACACGCCCCGTGCTCAGCCAGCACGGGGTCGTGCCCAAGAAGCAGCAGAAAAGACAAATCTATAGAAGCTTCTATTGCCCATCACGGGGCCGTGCTCAGCGGACACGGGGGCGTGTCGAAAGTACAGCATGCGCATTTATTGTAATTGCGAATTACAATTAATGAGGAGAGAGATTGTCAGACGGACACGGGGCCGTGCCCAGCGGACACGGGGCCGTGTCCAGCTCTCTGTTCAGCCTATAAATAGGAGTGCTTGGATTCATTTCATCCCATCCCTTGGCACACCACCTCTCTCACACTTCATCCACCACCCACCACCATCACAACACCATCATCCACCACCATCATCCATTGTCCATCGTAGAGTGTGTGAGTCGTCTCGGGATCCAAGATTGATCGTAAGAGTTCTTGACAATCAAGGCCATGTTTGCCTAAGTCTCTTACATCACTTGGTGAAGACAAAGTGTCTAGTATAATACTTTTTATTTCTAATCTTTTGCACTTTTTATTTGGTTTTGTATTAATGACTTTAATAACTAGTTACTTATGTTGAAGGTTATCTTTCCTTATCGTTTGTCCGTGGTGTCTTGGTATTATTTTACTGTCTATATAAAATAAAGGATTTTCACCATTCATATCTCCACGGTCTATATGGAGATATGTTGGCTACCTGGTAGGGGGTTAAGGGAACGGTTTGGTAAAGGTCTTGCCATTGTTCAGCGTTTAGAGGTCCTGCAATGGACCTGGGTCAAATTTAGTAGGACCTCCTTCAATACTTCACGGTATTGGATGGCGGGGGTCCAAACTCTTTGATCCTCTCATAAGTTAACTACTATTAATACTATAACCCGGCTATTTAGGACTGTATCCCTGCTGACTCAGACTACTTAGCCGAGGGTAACGTCACCGCCAAAAGCGGGGCCTACCACAATACTGCATTAATAACTTAATTCATTATCTTCCAATAATCCACCCTTTTAGGATTGTATCCCTGCTGACTCAAACTACTGGGGTGAGGGTAACGTCACCTTCAAAAGAGGGGCCTACTACAATAACTAAGATAATCTCTTAATTATGTGCAAAAGTGCGGAAATAATCAAAGGTTATACTAGATACGAGTCGGAACCAAGTGATTCATCTTGTCTATCTGTTTTTTCTTTTATTTTTATTTTTAGCATTTTAGTTAGTTTTTAATTTTCTTAGTTTAAAATATTTTTCTAAACTTTTATTTTGGTTAGACGTTGAGGATAAACCGGTACTAAAAGCTCTTGTGTCCTTGGACGACCTCGGTATCTTACCAACGCTATACTACACTCAACGATGGGTGCACTTGCCCATATGTGTGTTTAGTGTTAGTGAAATATCGTGTTTTATAAATTTAAAACTTGGCTAAAATAAGTGTTAAAAAGGGCTTAAAATATACACCTAATATATATAACACTTCGCGCACATCAAGTTTTTGGCGCCGTTGCCGGGGACACAAGGATTTTAAGAAAGTTAGGAATCAACGGCCTAATCATCTTTTATTTTTCTTTTTATATTTTTAGTTTTTTTTTAGTTTTTCAGCTTCTGCAGAGCTCAGCACGGGCCGTGCCCGCTGAACACGCCCCCGTGCTCAATCATTGGAACTGGTAATCCTGTTTTACATCAGACTGTAAGCTGAACACGGGGCCGTGCCCACTCAACACGCCCCCGTGCCCAAGTTTCAGTTACTGAAAACAGAACCGTTAGATCCCGGCGGTTGGTAATTTCTGACATAAACATGAGTGATAGTAATTATTTTTACTTTCGGCACTCTTATGGTACGTGGTGTCAATTATGTGGTGGCGAACATGAAGAAGTAAAATGCTACTTCCTAAATTATAGGCCCCACTACATGGACCCACCAACTTTTCACAACCTTAAGAGGGGCGAAAGTAAAAATAAGCACTATTTCTCCCTCGAATGCGCCCAGCCAGATATTCTAGGGGAAATGCTCCTTGACGAGTTATTTCAACTAGAAGAACTAATTCTGAAATGGTTAGAAGAGCTTGGGAAGGATTTTATTGATCCACCCCAAGACGATACCCATGAAGAAATGTTGGAACCGCATTCCGACAACCTCGTTGCTCCCAAAAATACCTTCGCACCTAGCAAAGACTTGGACGATAGTCGTCCCTGTGTCGATTGTGCCGTGAAGGACTCTCCATCGACTTCGTTCGGTGCATACATAGACCTGAGCGATTCGGCATACACCTTCTTTAACAAGAGCCCGGGAAAGGGTTGGACTTGTCCACCTAGAATGAAAATAGGAATTACCCTCACCGACAACCTCTTGCGTTCTCGCCTTAGTCTAGGACAATTAAGGTATCTTAGGCACTTTGGGGTTGTTCCAACCAGTCAGGAGCCACCCGATACTAACAAGTTCCTTAAAAAAACTAGACAACTTCATAAAACAGTCCCTAGACACGGGGCCGTGCCCAGCCAACACGCCCCCGTGTCCGTCGAAAGATTCCATTCTGATCAGTACGTCAGAATACGGACAAACTGTGTCAGAACTCCACCTGCACACGGGGCCGTGTCCACTGAACACGGGGCCGTGTCCAGGATGCTGTCGTTTTCTATAAATGCAGCCAAGAATTCTGCACATTTGGACCAACTTGGGACAGAGATTTGCAGGAATCTTCTCTCAAACTATCCTAGGTAAGTCTAAAAGAAGGTTCCAACAACCCATCTTGTCCTTTCCTCTTTTAGCCATTTCCTTCTTCTCCATCTTTCTCCAAGAGCTACCATTGAAAGTTTGGAATTCCTCCAACTCTATGGTAGGGATAAATGAGTTTTGTTCAAAGAATCTTGGTAAAAACATGTTATGAAACATTGTTTTAAGTTATTAGTAGCTAAAAAGGCCCCACAAGTTCAGAAAATAACTTAAAAATCCAAGTTTCCTTGTTCCAAAACTCTGCAGAAAGATGAACACGGGGCCGTGCTCAGTGAGCACGGGGCCGTGTCCGGTCACTGTTTCATTAAATAAACTATTTTTAGTTTATTTTTCGTAGGATGTCGAGTGAAAACAGCGAAACATCTTCTGTGCATTCATCAAACAGCCGAAGAGGAAGAAGACCCACCATTGAAGCTACACTTGTGCACTATGTGATAGCATTAAGGGAGGCTCTCGACGAAATGACTTCAGTAGAGGAGGTCCTAATCGACCGTATTAACGATCTTACGATGGGACTTGAAAGCAGCTTCCAAGAAATTAACCTCTTGCACCAGAGGTTAAATATTCTTGTAGCACCTCCAATGGAACCAGTCCTTCCTCAACAGGATTGGAACCTGGCACTCGGAATCAACAACCCTACCGGGTGGGAAGACTTTCCGGCGGAACCTCCCGTGGAACACCAACAAGAGATCCCGGTGGAAGTTGAAACTCCTCAAACTAATGCCAATGAGCCTTCTTTTCTCCTTCCAAGGGAGGTGGAAGAATGGCTCGCCGACATTTGAGGGAACCGCACGCGGAAGAAGGAGTTCAAAAAGGCCTTGGTTAACCAAGATTAATTACTTCTTGGAAATTTTGCTAATTAAAATAAAGTAAAGGCTAGGACTCCATGGTTTGTTATTTCTTTGTTTTATCTAGGACTATGTAAGTTCTCTCTATGATGAAATGAAATGATGGTTTTAAGGTTTGGATGGTTTATAATGAATAAAACACACTCATGGTGGTAAAGGATGAAAAAGGGAACGAGAAAAATGATCCCATGCACAAGAACAAGGCAACCTGACAATTCTCACCATTTCAGAAGGTTCAACACGGGCCGTGCCCAACCAACACGACCCCGTGCCGAACCACCTGCAGAAAAACGCCCAGTTCAGGTACCTGGACACGGGCCGTGTTCACCCAACACGCCCCCGTGTCCAGACTTCTGTTTCTCTTATTTTAATTTTGTTACTGGCACTTGAGCACGGGGCCGTGCCCGGATAACACGGGGCCGTGTTCAGTGCCCAGTAACACAAATTTTTGCTTTTTAAACACTATTTTACACATCTAATCAACCTAAAAAATTTATTTTTGGGACACATTGAGGACAATGTGTAATTTAAGTGTGGGGGGGATGCTAAAACCTTGAATTTTGCAAGTCCTAAATACAAGCCTTACACAAAACTCTATTGGAACCGCTAATCACCCCAAATTTTTTCAAAAAAAAAAAAAAATTTTTTTTTTTTTTACTTGTCTAGGTTTAACTCGGGAAATTCAAGTTCTCAAAAAGGTTATATTTTTACGAATTTACAACCGATAGCGTAGTGATAAAAAGAACCAACATAAGAAAATTATGAAAAGGCATAGCAAACTTATTTAAAATTTGATTATATATACTTGATCACATAAAAACCCATTCCCACAAAAGTGAGTTTTGAGCCTTGATTGAGCACACAATTACATATCATTTGACTAAATGCTCATTTTTCGTTTCTTGTGTGAATAGCCGTTTGGTTCTTACGACTCTAGAACTTGCCATGACAATACATTCCCGGTCCTTATCAACTTAAACCCGAGTAAGTAAATGATGGAGGCATTAGGACTAACCCTTTTTATTTCTACACCATTATTTTTCTTTTTCTTTTACCACCTACCCAAAAATCCCCCTAGTTAGCCCCTTTGAGCCTAAACCTTTTCGTTTCATCACCCAAACAAAAAACCCTTTTACCCACCAAAACCTTTTTCATTTTTAACCCTTTATTTTAGTAACAAGTCCGGTTCTTCGTGAAAAAAAAAATGTGTGATAATGATGAAGCAAAAAGAAGATAAACAAACAAGTTAATCAAAAATAACTTAGTTTGAATAAAAGCTTCATCAAAATAAAAAGTTGCAAAAATACGAAAACCGACACTTGTTACGCTCTTAGCCCTTTTTCTACTAACCACTAACCCAACCACCTACCTTTAACCCTAGCCTAACCCTTAACCCACAAAGTCCTCTTGATATCTACAAAGGTATAAAGTTAAAAAGGAGGAGGATTGATTTCTTGGCAAGCCTATGGTAGGAATAAGTTCCATGCCGCTCTCGAGTGATTCACTAAAAATACACCTTCGGCCGAGTGTGAGTGATTTCCCCGTGAGGTATATGAACTTGTATATAAATAGAATTTTAAAAAGGCATGTTATGCCCAAATAAGTAATTTCTTTTATGAAAAGTTCTAAATAAATCATTACGAATAAGAGTGTAAATAAATAAAAATAAAACCCAAAAAGATCTTGGAAATCCCGACACTCTACGACAAGCCCAAAACCTTATCTTCTACCTATTCCATTTGGGAGTGTAAGCCACATATTAAAGAGTTTTGCTTGAGGACAAGCAAAAGTTCAAGTGTGGGGGTATTTGATGTATGTAAAATGCAACATATAAATTACATCAAATGAGGCATAAAACTAACCCTTTTTAAGTACTATTATTGGAAAAAGAGTGTTTTTGTCTTCCTTTTGTATTTTCAGGATTAAATGAGCTCAAAAACGCAAAAGAAGCAAAAAGACAGCTAAATCCAACATAAATACAAGAAAAGGAATATTAGTGGACTGCCCGAACCCTCAACGGCACCTTCCAAAGCAAAATAGAGAAATCAGAAGACTGAACACGCCCCGTGCTCAGCCAGCACGGGGCCGTGCCCAAGAAGCAGCAGAAAAAACAAATCTATAGAAGCTTCTATTGCCCATCACAGGGCCGTGCTCAGCGGACACGGGGGCGTGTCGAAAGTACAGCAGGCGCATTTATTGTAATTGCGAATTACAATTAATGAGGAGAGAGATTGTCAGACAGACACGGGGCCGTGTCCAGCTCTCTGTTCAGCCTATAAATAGGAGTGCTTGGATTCATTTCATCCCATCCCTTGGCACACCACCTCTCTCACACTTCATCCACCACCCACCACCATCACAACACCATCATCCACCACCATCATCCATTGTCCATCGTAGAGTGTGTGAGTCGTCTCGGGATCCAAGATTGATCGTAAGAGTTCTTGACAATCAAGGCCATGTTTGCCTAAGTCTCTTACATCACTTGGTGAAGACAAAGTGTCTAGTATAATACTTTTTATTTCTAATCTTTTGCACTTTTTATTTGGTTTTGTATTAATGACTTTAATAACTAGTTACTTATGTTGAAGGTTATCTTTCCTTATCGTTTGTCCGTGGTGTCTTGGTATTATTTTACTGTCTATATAAAATAAAGGATTTTCACCATTCATATCTCCACGGTCTATATGGAGATATGTTGGCTACCTGGTAGGGGGTTAAGGGAACGGTTTGGTAAAGGTCTTGCCATTGTTCAGCGTTTAGAGGTCCTGCAATGGACCTGGGTCAAATTTAGTAGGACCTCCTTCAATACTTCACGGTATTGGATGGCGGGGGTCCAAACTCTTTGATCCCCTCATAAGTTAACTACTATTAATACTATAACCCGGCTATTTAGGACTGTATCCCTGCTGACTCGGACTACTTAGCCGAGGGTAACGTCACCGCCAAAAGCGGGGCCTACCACAATACTGCATTAATAACTTAATTCATTATCTTCCAATAATCCACCCTTTTAGGATTGTATCCCTGCTGACTCAAACTACTGGGGTGAGGGTAACGTCACCTTCAAAAGAGGGGCCTACTACAATAACTAAGATAATCTCTTAATTATGTGCAAAAGTGCGGAAATAATCAAAGGTTATACTAGATACGAGTCGGAACCAAGTGATTCATCTTGTCTATCTGTTTTTTCTTTTATTTTTATTTTCAGCATTTTAGTTAGTTTTTAATTTTCTTAGTTTAAAACATTTTTCTAAACTTTTATTTTGGTTAGACGTTGAGGATAAACCGGTACTAAAAGCTCTTGTGTCCTTGGACGACCTCGGTATCTTACCAACGCTATACTACACTCAACGATGGGTGCACTTGCCCATATGTGTGTTTAGTGTTAGTGAAATATCGTGTTTTATAAATTTAAAACTTGGCTAAAATAAGTGTTAAAAAGGGCTTAAAATATACACCTAATATATATAACACTTCGCGCACATCAGTAACCCACCATGGGAAGACAAGTTAGATGAAAAATGGGCAGATCTCTATATGTTAGCTACAGTAGCAGTGAATGCTAATATTTATATACCCTGACCCAGTATTAGCATCCTTATCACCTATAATCCAGAAACTCTACCCAGTAAATAAATAATTTTACAATAAACCCTAGTATGTTTAAATTTCAGTTGATCTTTGTATTAAATTAGTCACACGGTATGCAATAATACTTGAAGGTTATCTATTAAATTTTGTTATAAAATTTTAACTTAATATTTTGCATATATGCTAAACAGCATGAATGAGTTATCTGAAGCCCTTCAGAATCTCAATCTTTATCCGGTGAAAATAGAAGTTTCCAGAGACTTTACTGGTTATATACCCGATATAGAAGAACCTATGGAATTCAACGCTTCACCTCCAGAGAAACCAAAGTCTAAGAAAAGGAGAAGATTTGTAGGTTGGAGACGTGTACGCAAGAGGAAACCAGTAACTAGGAGAATTCCCAAAATAGAGAATCCCATAGATAAAGGAAAAGGAATTGCAATTGAGGAAGATTCCAGGCAAGTAGAAATGGAAATTGGGGAAGGTTCTAATCCACTCGAGGAATTACCAGTATAGGAGGAATTGGATCGCGTACTGGCAAGCTGTGATATTCTCAGGCCCATAAATAACAACCTCTACCCTTATCCTGCTGAAACTCAACTTCCAATAAACTTAGAACCGGCCATTCCAGACCCTCTGATCCATACTCAACCTTTAGGAGAAATGGACGAGTGGTGGACTAACGATTGGCAGTTTCAAAACCTTCTAAATAATCCTTATACGTTTTCCCTCAGTTTGACCCAGAACCTATACCAAACCCACCAATGAGTAATGAAAACTTAGCTGAACTCCGCCATTTTGGCAAGGAGCTGATGGATGCTGGGAATAGGATCCGGGAAATAGGAGGACAAAATTCCTGGAAATACGACGAGATGGAGCATCGCTTTTGAAATGCCAGCTGGTTAGGGATAATGTGGTTGTGAAGTTATGATTATATAATAATGTAATAATCAAAATAAAACGTGTAAAATAAAAATAAAACTTTGTAACATAATGGTGTATACGGATGCATAGTAGGATATATATAAAAAGGAATCGAGAAATCGATAATTTTGGATATATATTTATGTTGTGAAATATGTATGATTGTTTTGTGCATAATTGTTATTTATTTTGTACTAATAAAATTATATATATTAATTATCAGATAGAAAATGCTAATAATGAACCAGTTAACGAGGTTAACCAATCTGAGCAACATCAGGAGGATCACTTTATGACTAAGCAAGATATAGAAAATATCGTTGCTCAAGGGATAGCCAATGCTATTCCAGCAATCCTTGCTGCTGCCCAGAAACATGTTGAACCTCAACAAATCATTCCTAGCAAACGTACTTCTGAAGATAACTTCAGTAATAGCGTAAACGGAGGCGGTAACCATACTAATAACAATAATGATCCACGGCAGATCCCGCTCCCTAAGAAAATGAAAGCTGCAAACAAAGAATTTCTTGCTTGTAAACCAGCTGAATTTGCAGGCAATGAAGGAGCAACTGCGGCACTGCGTTGGTTAGAGAAAACCGAAGCAGTGATTATAATAAGTAAATGTGCCGAAAATGACAAAGTCATGTACGCGTCAAATCTTTTCAAAGAAGGGCACTAGAATGGTGGAATACAGTACTTCAAGCCAAAGGAAGAAATGTGGCATATGCCATAAATTGGGAAGAATTTAAAAGTCTGATAGAAAGAAAATTATGTCCCGAATATGAAAAAGAACAAATGGCAAATAAATTTCTGAACCACCGGATGGTGAATGTAGACTGTCGAGGGTATACTTCGACATTCTTCGAGTATGCGAGAGTAGTACCAACCCTGGCTTCGCCAGAGCTGGTGCTCATTTCTCGTTATATTTGGGGATTGATTAGCGAAATCCGTAATATTGTTAAAGCTGCGAGACCTCGCACTATTGACGATGCAGTAGAATTAGCTAACACCCTAACTGACGAGCTAATACGCACAAGAGATGAAAACAAGAAAAAGGAACTGGCTCAGAAAATTACCCAAGGATTTCGTGTGGGTAATAATAGCAACTTCAAGAAAAGAGGAACAGGGCAATCCTCAACTCCGCCGTTTTGCAGGAATTGCAGAAAGAAACATTATGGAAGAAGTAATGTAACCTGCAACTTTTGCAAAGTTGTAGGACATCGCGAAGAAGACTGCAGAAAGAAAACAAAGATCTGCTATAACTGTGGAGAAGTAGGACATTTTAAACCAGAATGCCCTAAATTGGTTAAACCAGCAGACAATAAAGCCAAGCCAGCAGACGGAGCTACCAAGAAGAATGTTCGAGCATTTCAGTTAACTACTCAGGAAGCCGAGCTAATCCCCGATGTGATAGCTGGTACGTTCCTAGTTCACAACGTTTACGCAAAAGTATTATTTGACTCTGGTGCAAACCAAAGTTTTATAAATACTACATTTTTCCAAGCTCTTAACTTACCCTTAACCAACCTTAGTCAGATTTTTACAATCGAAATCGCAGATGAGAATTCTGTTAAAATAGATAAGGTTTTGCAAAAAGAAAATATAGAACTTTCAGGTCATAAATTTCATGCAAACCTATTACCAATGAATTTAGCTGGGTTCGATGTTGTGTTAGGAATGGATTGGTTAGTAGCCAACCATGCTCGAATCCTCTGTGATAAGAACTCTATAGAGATTCATGCACCCACCGGAGAAGTAATTATGGTTACCGGAAATAAGCCACGCAAGCCACTAAAGTTCATTTCAGTAATGAAAGTTACTAGTTATGAACGAAAGCAAGGAATAGTGTATATGATTTCAGTAATCATTAACACTAAAGGAAAGGAACTTAAGGAAATTCCAGTAGTATCAGAATACCCAGATGTATTCCCAGAAGAACTACCTGGATTACCACCCGACAGGGTAGTAGAATTTAGAATTCATCTAATTCCCGGAACTACACCGATAGCCAAGGCACCTTATCGGTTAGCACCCACTGAAATGCTAGAATTGAAAAAGCAATTAGATGAATTACTAAGTAAAGGATTCATACAACCTAGTTCATCCCCTTGGGGAGCACCAGTGTTGTTTGTAAAGAAGAAAGATGGGACAATGAGAATGTGTATTGATTATAGGGAATTAAATAAGGTTACAATTAAGAATAGATACCCATTACCTAGGATTGATGATCTTTTTGATCAACTTCAAGGAGCTAGATACTTTTCTAAGATAGATTTAAGCTCTGGATATCATCAATTAATGGTACAGGAAGAAGACATACCTAAAACTGCTTTTAGAACTAGGTATGGTCATTACGAGTTTACAGTCATGCCCTTCGGGTTAACAAATGCTCATGCAGCATTCATGGACATGATGAATAGGATCTGTAAACCGTATTTGGATAAATTTGTAATTGTCTTCATCGATGATATACTTATTTATTCCAAGAATCAGGAAGAGCACTGTCAGCACTTGCATACACTCTTAACTTTGTTAAGAAAAGAAAAGCTTTATGCCAAATTCTCGAAGTGTGAATTTTGGCTACAAGAAGTGCAATTTTTAGGACACATGGTGAATCACGAAGGTATTCACGTAGATCCTGCTAAGATAGAGGCAATTATCAAATGGAAGGTCCCACAATCAGCCATGGAAATTAGAAGCTTTCTAGGACTAGCTGGTTACTATAGACGGTTTATTAAGGATTTTTCTAAGATAGCCATGCCATTAACTAAGCTAACCTGTAAATCAGTTAAGTTTGAATGGGGACCTAGGCAAGAAGAGGCTTTTAAGATTTTAAAGCAAAAGTTAACAAATTCTCCAATTCTAGCCTTGCCAGAAGGAATAGAGGATTTTGAAGTATACTGTGATGCTTCAAAACTAGGATTAGGATGTGTGCTAATGCAACGCAGAAAAGTAATTGCGTATGCATCAAGGCAATTGAAAAAGCACGAGGAGTCCTATACAACTCATGATTTATAATTAGGAGCCATAATTTTTGCCCTTAAAATTTGGAGACATTATCTGTATGGAAGTAAGTTTACTGTCTATATGGATCATAAAAGTTTAAGGTACATATTTGGGCAAAAAGAGTTGAACATGAGACAAAGAAGATGGATGGAAATACTTAGCGACTATGACTGTGATATTCAATATCACGAAGGAAAAGCAAATGTAGTTGCAGATACCTTAAGTCGTAAGTATCATGAGAAACAACGACGGGTTCGTGCTCTTAGATTAAATCTACAGTTAGATTTAATGGAACAATTAAATAAGGTTCAAGAAACAGCAATCAAGGACGATGCTGAAGGAATGAAAGGACGAATAAAAGAATTAGAGCAATGAAAGGATGGAATTTGGAAATTCCATAAGAAAAGAATTTGGGTACCTAAACAAGGAGAATTAAGAGATAAAATTTTAGAAGAAGCTCATAAATCTAGGTATACCATGCATCCAGGAAATAATAAGATGTACCAAGATTTAAGAAATAATTTCTGGTGGATAGGAATAAAAAAGGACATAGCCAGATATGTTTCTAAGTGTCTTACTTGTTCACAAGTTAAGGCAGAACACCAGAAACCTTCAGGTCTACTACAACAATTAGAAATGCCAGTATGGAAATGGGAACTCATAACAATGGATTTTGTTACTAAGTTACCCAAAACCAGAAAAGGTAATGACGCGATTTGGGTAATTGTGGATCGATTAACCAAGTCAGCTCATTTTCTACACATGAAAGAAACCTTTAGCATGGAAAGGTTAGCCAAGTTGTATGTAGACAAAGTAGTATCCTTACATGGAGTTCCATTCTCCATTGTATCAGATAGGGATAGTCGTTTCACTTCTCATTTCTGGACAAGTTTCCAGAAAGCAATGGGAACTCGACTAAATTTGAGTACTGCTTATCATCCACAAACAGATGGGCAAAGTGAAAGGACGATACAAACCCTGGAAGACATGCTTCGGGCATGTGTGATAGATTTTGGTGGAAACTGGGATGACCACCTACCCTTAATTGAATTCTCCTATAATAATAGTTATCATTCAAGTATCGAATCTGCCCCATTCGAAGCACTATACGGACGTAAGTGTAGAACTCCAGTATGCTGGGCAGAAATAGGAGAAAGTCAATTATCAGGTCCTGAAAATGTACAAGAAACTACCGACAAGATCACTCAAATCAAAGAAAGACTAAAAACGGCTCGAGATCGTCAGAAGAGTTATGCAGACAATAGACGGAAGCCGTTGGAATTTCAAGTAGGAGACAAAGTACTATTGAAAGTTTCTCCTTTGAAAGGAGTAGTTCGATTCGGTAAGAAAGGAAAACTAAGTCGCCATATGGAAATTCGCTACACTTTTTATCTATTACGCTATACATATCAAACCTGTATACTCGCCAATACTTTTGTATTGACAAATATTTTAACGTATGTTGCAGGTTAGATCGCAGGCTATATCGAATCAAGCTAGGAAGTCTAGAAACTCAACTAAAATCTAGGTTGTCGGATTTATATTGTTCGAGAGGACAAGAAATCTGTGATAACTTATGTGATTGTATTATTTGTTAGTATGGGATAACGAATGTATTAAATACTATCGCAACATAGTTGTTATGGATTCTCTTGAGCAATCTGATTCGCCTAGTGTCGCGCCCCGATGATTCCGCCATCGGTTGGGGTGTGACAGATTGGTATCAGAGCCATAACTATAGGGAACTAGGCCAGACTCTACGTAGTTCGGGTCGACGTCTTAGAAATTGACCTAGTCTATAGTCTAAGTACCAACAGGTTAACTCGTACAAACCCAGTGGGGTTTGTATCGGGCCTACTCGATACTCTCGATCGAAATTGCTAAAAGCTACAACTTTGTGTGAACACTGCGTACTACAACTTCACACGAAGAAGCCTTTCCTAAGGCTGAAATACTACTTAGCCTTTCCTAAGGCCGACACAATGCACACGTTTTCGAAAATACTCGCATAATGAAACCAAGCGATCCAGTCAAGATCAGGTGTGAAAACCAAGAACTCTCGATAGGATTGCTCACTCAGCGCATTTTTCTAGCACGAGAACCTTTCATCGAGTTAGGAGTGACATCCACATCTCGACGAAAGTCTCCATTTCGAAATCTAGTGGAGCTCGCGAATTTATTCGAAGAGCATAACCACAATTAGGAACGAAACTATTAAGTCAGGGGTGAAACCCGTACCTCAATAAGTCGTTCCACTCTCTAAATTGGTTTTCAAAAGCTCTCACCAAGGACTCGACCATCATGATAACTCGAGCCACGTGATGACTAGGAAGACGAATGCCATGAGCTGCATCCCAGTGGAAGCAGGGAGTCTTCTAGGTCAACGCGTGCGCACGAACTTGTTAAATATAGTTGGGTTACCTTGGGTAGTCGACGCCTAAACACCTAAGGCACTCTATCATACGACCCGCCAATCCTACAACTGGTTGGAAACTTATTTACGTTTTGAAACTTTACACTTTATCGATTTCTCGATTTAACGATTTTCACTCCCTGTTTTATAAACGCACAATTCGCACAGCCATCGCAATCTAAAACGAAACCCGAATGTTCGCAACAAAACTACTGCATAATCTATCGCCTTCGCTATCGTTTTCTCACTTCAACGCGTCCTCGCATATTCTAAATCAACCTGTATGTGTATGATTACAAGTTACATCTATATAAATATACATATATATATATATATATACGTATAAACCAACAAGTCATTGTGTGAGAACTTAGGAATTTCGTGTTTCCTATGTGGCTCCTATGTGATTCGGATACTAATATACTATCGCATTAAGTTTTGAACGCGCTCAATCGCATCGCAAAACTCAAAAATCATTATGATCGAATCTCATTTCAAGTCTCTTCCTGTCTAGATGCCTTCCAACAACTCTACCTCGAGACGAATAGCTAGGAGAAGAGCCAAACGAAGCGCCGATAAGAGGATTGCATCACTTGTGACTAAGGAAGTGGTTAAGCTTATTCCTCAAATTGCCGCTCGAGTGCACTCTCTCAGCAACTCTCGAGCCTCGGAAGACTCCAAGACGGAAGCGCCGCAATCTGCTTTTCTTTACAAACACTTCAGAGCCTGTGACCCGATGGAATTCACGGGTGAAGGAGGTGTGACTCAACTACTCCAGTGGTTCGATTCTATCGAAGTTACCCTTCGTCAAAGAGGGTGTCCTGATAGTTTCCGCACTACTTGCGCTACCGGAGTATTTCAATCACGAGCACTCGATAGGTGGACCGCCGAACGTAACAAACGTGGAATCTCCGCAGCTTACGCTCTCTCTTGGGATGAGCTGAAGGAGCTCATGAAAGAAGAGTACTATCCTCCTCACGAGATCCAGAAGCTAGAAAACGAATTTTGGGAAATCAAGCAAACAAAAGGTGACAATGCTGGCTACACCGCAAGGTTCAAACAGCTTAGCATAATCTGCCCAGGTCAGGTCAACACTTCAGAAAAGGCCATCGCGAAGTACATTCGTGGCTTGCCTGAGTGCGTGGGTGATTTTTTCGAAGCTGCAAGGCCAGCTACCATCGAAGAAACCTACCGATTAGCCGCAGAAATCAACAACAAACGACTCATGGAAGGGTTATTCTCAAGGAATCCTGTCAAGCAAGCTCATCAAGCAATCGCCATTAATCCTTCAGGCGAACATGTTGACGATTCTCCTGATGAATCTGCTGACGATTCATCTGACGAATCTGCTAACGATTCTCCTGATGAATCTGCTGACAATTCATCTGACGGATCTGCTAACAATTCTCCTGATAAATCCGCTGACGATTCATCTAACGAATCTGCTGCCGATTCCCCTGGCAAATCTGCCGACGGTTCCTCCAACAACAAATCGGCCAAAGACTCTGCAAGTGAGTCCTCAGACGACACCTCTTCGCAAGACACCGACAAACCCAGCCGCAAATGAAAGACTTCAAGCCCGAACTCATCAACAACCGAACTGCTACAACCGAAACCTCTTCAAGCAGTTCCGATGTTTCCAAAACAAGCTTACACTGGAACTCATCCTCAGTGTTACTCGTGTACCTATCATCACCCAGTTGGGGCTGACTGCCGCTATTGCAATAACTGCAATCGTTACGGTCACTTCACCCGCAACTGCCGCATCGAACCGTGAACTTGAGTACAACAACAGCAGCTCCAGCAAAAGCCTTCAGCAGCAAACATTTAGCAAGCATAGGATAAAGTTGTAATGAAATGATTTTCGACGTCGTTTCTAAGTTTTGAACCTGCTTTCTTACTCAATATTGCCACTGTGCGTAACACTAACTCTCGCTTTCGTATTCTCCTCCACACTCTAGTCGTCACACCTAGACTAGATTCACGCACATACTATATACTATATCACGAAGTACGATACACGTGCAAGGAACGACTAATCGCAGGTGCACACGGGATTATTTTGGTCAGTGCACGGGGATCGTAGTAAATTCTAAGGTGCCATAAGCGTTACGACGAAGTATGACACCAATCCACGGGATCTAAGTAGTAGGGGTCAAGCAAGGTGTGCTTTACCATACTACCGAAGTTTCGTGCTGAAAGTGCCATGTGGAGTTGAACGTTATTAGACCTATATACTATTGTGATTATTTTCAACACACTACACTCAATCGCAAGGCGTAACAACTGAATCACATCATCGCAAGACTTGTCGTAAGCCTGCAAACGCAATGCAATCACCTCATCGATGGACTCGGGGGAGTCTACCTCGCAGGGCAATTGCATCAACGCAAGACTGGCCGTAAGTCTATTGCAATGAATCTCAGCAAGTACATAAACGCTCATGATATCGTTGAGTGAGGTCCTATTCTACCCTTCTCGATAACCGTGATGCGTCGTAACGTAACGATAAGCTTATTCGAAACAAGACTCGAACTCGACTAATCGCAATACCTCATCATGTGTATCTCGCAATCTCTATCGCTTATTATGTAAATCTATATCGCTTGTTATGTATCAATCTATCGCTATCGCCTACCGTTATCTGGGATATTTGTGTAAAGTTGGCACACATGACCTCGCTTCACGAGATGAAGCTCATATGGTTAAAGCAAGGCGTTTTAGTCATATCAGCGGCCTTTCGTGGAAAAAGGCCATGTGGGGTCTCATGTTAGTTAAATTATGTGGTGTTAATCAATCAAATCGAACCGTATAATTACGTAGAACTCTATCGATTGCAATGCAACAACTGCCAATTATCGTAATTCGCTATCGCCTCCGTCATTACTGGTGTTGTGTTATGTTATTCGCTTAATCGCTTATCGCTTATCGTGTGTAGTCTACCACTTATTCGTGTATCGCGTACCGCTTATCGCTCGTTTGGTGTTCATTGCAGTCTGTATGGTATTAGTACACATGACACCGCTTCACGAGGCAAAACTAGCCTGGTTAAACATAGTGTTTCGTCATGTTAGCAAACTCTCGTGGAAACGTGCCATGTAGTTTTTTTTAATGTGGAATCAAATCGAAAACGTGCTATTCGCTTATCGCTTATCGCTCGACGCACGCTGTTGTAGCTACGCTCGTAATTCAACTCGCCGGCTTAACTTATTTGATTCTATCTTATACTCGGTCTGACTTTCTATCGATTGGGCCGAGTAAGCGCAATTCTATCCATGTCGTATCGGCACACATGACACCGCCTCACGAAACGGAAGTAATATGGGCAAAACATGGTGGATACGCCGCTGGTACTTCCTATATATAAGTGTTTTAATCATATTAACGAACTTCCGTGGGAAGGTGCCAAGTGGGGCTTGATGCTAAATTATCTTTTTTTTTTAAACGGTTAAAACTGATTTTTATAAAACTTTCATTAAAACCATGGAACAAGTGAAATTCCTCACAATGTGGAGGTAACATCGAATCAGCTTAACTCCATGTTCCAGGGGAGCTTTCATGAGTCCAAATTTTTCCTTAAAACCTTTTGCAATATCAAAAACAAGACTTTCTTGAGACGTTGGTTCAACATCGAGTTCAGCTTGAACCCATGCCATAGGAGAGTTTTCGTAACCCCAGTTTTCATTTTCGAATTCCTTAAAATGTTTGAAACCTAAACTTTCTTGCAACGTTGGTTAACAATCGACTCAGTTAACCCTACGTTATGAGAAACCTTTCAAAGTTCTTTAAAATTTCAATCACATCGAACTTACAAATTCTTCGCGACTCAAGGTACTCTTGGAACGCCAACTCGTGGGATGCTCCTTTGGTCATTACGTCGCTTCTCGCTATCGTAATCAATCTCTCTTATTCGAAACACTCTCGCTTGTCAACTCTCAGCCGATTAACTCGTTGTATCGCTACTTACCCAGGATCAACTCTCAAAGGTCTACCTATTGGATTAATTTCGGGACGAAATTTCCTAAAGTAGGGGAGACTGTAACAACCCGCACTTTTGTGCGTTGTTACTACTCGATATACTCGTTACGCCTAGCACCAGAGATTCGGATCATAATGTAACTATATCGCATATATCGCTATTCGAAGGATAATCGCATATTTTCGAAATACATTATCACTATACTACATCAATCACAAACACTAACATCAACAATGACATTGAGTGAGGACCTATTCTACCCTCCTCGGTGGCCGTGATGTGTCGAAACGCAGACTATTAACGCTAACAAAGTCTCTCGGGTGAGTGCTATAGTTCCAGTCGTCGTGACGATGATGACAATACGGGTGAATAGTACCCCGTCAGTCTTTGTGGCACAAAACACAATAACGTTCACGATGACATCAAAGAAGGACCTATACTACCCACCTTGATGGCCGTGAAACGTTGCTAATAATCGTATACTCGAAACGGAAACCGATTGTTAATTATCGAAACTTTGAATTATGGATACGTAAATACGACCCCTAAGTGATATATATACATATATAATAATAATATAAATTTACTATGAAAAGCGCATACTTCGAAAACTATCGAAACGATCGAAAACGGAGAAATCCACCGCATCGGAGTGCCCATCCGGACGGATGGGCTATCCGGACGGATAGTCATCCGGACGGATGGGCTATCCGCACGGATAGCCATCCGGACCAGTAACTCCCTTCACCTAATTTTGCCTATAAATAGCCTGCCACACCACTGTTCAAGTGATGTGACAGCTCCCAATCGACCATGCACGCTTCAGGACCCTTTTCTCTCGATTCCTCGCGATTCCGGTAAGATTTCAACCTAGAAACTTGTACTTCTATGATCTACACTCCATTCTACATCATTCTATCTTTTAAAACTCAATTTCTAACCGTGAAGTCTGCTGATTTGAGGCGTTTTGAGGTGATGTCACCAAGAGTTCTTAGGAACTTCAAGTTGTGACCTCATCCCACCATAAACAACTCAGATCTGGGTGATTTCCACATGTTTTAATAACAAATCTCACCTAAATCTGTGCATCTAGCCAAGGAACTGTGCGATTTCGAGTTAACCACGAGAAACCGTCAAGAACGGCCAGTTCTAATAGAGCAGGGTGATTCCCGGCCGTTAGAGCGGGTCGGAATGGATGGAATTTCAAGTGTTAGTGCGAAATTACACCGTCCCGGTAACTCCGCACGTATTCCTTCCGATAAACACTCAAAAACAGTGTTCAGAATGCGAAACAGACGTGTCATCCGGACGGATAACATGTCATCCGGACGGAAAACTAGTCATCCGGACGGATAACATGTCATCCGGACGGATGAGCACCATCCGACCAAATAAATGACTTTTCAAGGCTATTCTCGCTTAACCGTACATCGTTTACTCTATTCTTCTACGATTAACGCAGACGTGCCCGTAACCGACCCAAGCAAGTTGTATTCCCGCTAAATACGCACTGTGAGTATACTTGAACCCTTATTAATCGTATTTTGGGTGTAACATACATTTTTAGCAAATCGAACTTATCAAACGAATTATTCAATCAATCGAATTATCACTTGCGAATAACTGTTATGCATAGATATACGTGATGCTAGTTGCATATGTGCTAGGGCTTATACTCGCGACGTCCCACCATGACTAGTATAGTACTATTGCGCCCGACGGGGTCTAGTTTGCCATCGCATATTCGAGCATCGAGGACTTAGTTGGTAGTATCAGCTTTGTGAGTATATATGTCGTGTGTTACGTTCTTGCATATGGAAATTCGCTACACTTTTTATCTATTACGCTATACATATCAAACCTGTATACTCGCCAATACTTTTGTATTGACAAATATTTTAACATATGTTGCAGGTTAGATCGCAGGCTATATCGAATCAAGCTAGGAAGTTTAGAAACTCAACTAAAATCTAGGTTGTCGGATTTGTATTGTTCGAGAGGACAAGAAATCTGTGATAACTTATGTGATTGTATTATTTGTTAGTATGGGATAACGAATGTATTAAATACTATCGCAACATAGTTGTTATGGATTCTCTTGAGCAATCTGATTCGCCTAGTGCCGCGCCCCGATGATTCCGCCATCGGTTGGGGTGTGACAGATTGGTATCAGAGCCATAACTATAGGGAATTAGGCCAGACTCTACCTAGTCCGGGTCGACGTCTTAGAAATTGACCTAGTCTATAGTCTAAGTACCAACAGGTTAACTCGTACGAACCCAGTGGGGTTTGTATCGGGCCTACTCGATACTCTCGATCGAAATTGCTAAAAGCTACAACTTTGTGTGAACACCGCGTACTACAACTTCACACGAAGAAGCCTTTCCTAAGGCTGAAATACTACTTAGCCTTTCCTAAGGCCGACACAATGCACACGTTTTCGAAAATACTCGCATAACGAAACCAAGCGATCCAGTCAAGATCAGGTGTGAAAACCAAGAACTCTCGATAGGATTGCTCACTCAGCGCATTTTTCTAGCACGAGAACCTTTCATCGAGTTAGGAGTGACATCCACATCTCGACGAAAGTCTCCATTTCGAAATCTAGTGGAGCTCGCGAATTTATTCGAAGAGCATAACCACAATTAGGAACGAAACTATTAAGTCAGGGGTGAAACCCGTACCTCAATAAGCCGTTCCACTCTCTAAATTGGTTTTCAAAAGCTCTCACCAAGGACTCGACCATCATGATAACTCGAGCCACGTGATGACTAGGAAGACGAATGCCATTAGCTGCATCCCAGTGGAAGCAGGGAGTCTTCTAGGTCAACGCATGCGCACGAACTTGTTAAATATAGTTGGGTTACCATGGGTAGTCGACGCCTAAACACCCAAGGCACTCTATCATACGACCCGCCAATCCTACAACTGGTTGGAAACTTATTTACGTTTTGAAACTTTACACTTTATCGATTTCTCGATTTAACGATTTTCACTCCCTGTTTTATAAACGCACAATTCGCACAGCCATCGCAATCTAAAACGAAACCCGAATGTTCGCAACAAAACTAATGCATAATCTATCGCCTTCGCTATCGTTTTCTCACTTCAACGCGTCCTCGCATATTCTAAATCAACCTGTATGTGTATGATTACAAGTTACATCTATATAAATATATATATATATATATATATATATATATATATATACGTATAAACCAACAAGTCATTGTGTGAGAACTTAGGAATTTCGTGTTTCCTATGTGGCTCCTATGTGATTCGCATACTAACATACTATCGCATCAAGTTTTGAACGCGCTCAATCGCATCGTAAAACTCAAAAATCATTATGATCGAATCTCATTTCAAGTCTCTTCCTGTCTAGATGCCTTCCAACAACTCTACCTCAAGACGAATAGCTAGGAGAAGAGCCAAACGAAGCGCCGATAAGAGGATTGCATCACTTGTGACTAAGGAAGTGGTTAAGCTTATTCCTCAAATTGCCGCTCGAGTGCACTCTCTCAGCAACTCTCGAGCCTCGGAAGACTCCAAGACGGAAGCGCCGCAATCTGCTTTTCTTTACAAACACTTCAGAGCCTGTGACCCGATGGAATTCACGGGTGAAGGAGGTGTGACTCAACTACTCCAGTGGTTCGATTCTATCAAAGTTACCCTTCGTCAAAGTGGGTGTCCTGATAGTTTCCGCACTACTTGCACTACCGGAGTATTTCAATCACGAGCACTCGACAGGTGGACCGCCGAACGTAACAAACGTGGAATCTCCGCAGCTTACGCTCTCTCTTGGGATGAGCTGAAGGAGCTCATGAAAGAAGAGTACTATCCTCCTCACGAGATCCAGAAGCTAGAAAACGAATTTTGGGAAATCAAGCAAACAAAAGGTGACAATGCTGGCTACACCGCAAGGTTCAAACAGCTTAGCATAATCTGCCCAGGTCAGGTCAACACTTCAGAAAAGGCCATCGCGAAGTACATTCGTGGCTTGCCTGAGTGCGTGGGTGATTTTGTCGAAGCTGCAAGGCCAGCTACCATCGAAGAAACCTACCGCTTAGCCGCAGAAATCAACAACAAACGACTCATGGAAGGGTTATTCTCAAGGAATCCTGTCAAGCAAGCTCATCAAGCAATCGCCATTAATCCTTCAGGCGAACATGTTGACGATTCTCCTGATGAATCTGCTGACGATTCATCTGACGAATCTGCTAACGATTCTCCTGATGAATCTGCTGACAATTCATCTGACGGATCTGCTAATGATTCTCCTGATAAATCCGCTGACGATTCATCTAACGAATCTGCTGCCGATTCCCTTGGCAAATCTGCCGACGGTTCCTCCAACAACAAATCGGCCAAAGACTCTGCAAGTGAGTCCTCAGACGACACCTCTTCGCAAGACACCGACAAACCCAGCCGCAAATGAAAGACTTCAAGCCCGAACTCATCAACAACCGAACTGCTGCAACCGAAACCTCTTCAAGCAGTTCCGATGTTTCCAAAACAAGCTTACACTGGAACTCATCCTCAGTGTTACTCGTGTACCTATCATCACCCAGTTGGGGCTGACTGCCGCTATTGCAATAACTGCAATCGTTACGGTCACTTCACCCGCAGTCTTTGTGGCACAAAACACAATAACGTTCACGATGAAATCAAAGAAGGACCTATACTACCCACCTTGATGGCCGTGAAACATTGCTAATAATCGCATACTCGAAACGGAAACCGATTGTTAATTATCGAAACTTTGAATTATGGATACGTAAATACGACCCCTAAGTGATATATATACATATATAATAATAATATAAATTTACTATGAAAAGCGCGTACTTCGAAAACTATCGAAACGATCGAAAACGGAGAAATCCACCGCATCGGAGTGCCCATCCGGACGGATGGACTATCCGGACGGATGGGCTATCCGGACGGATAGTCATCCAGACGGATGGGCTATCCGCACGGATAGCCATCCGGACGGATGGGCCATCCGGACCAGTAACTCCCTTCACCTAATTTTGCCTATAAATAGCCTGCCACACCACTGTTCAAGTGATGTGACAGCTCCCACTCGACCAAGCATGCTTCAGGACCCTTTTCTCTCGATTCCTCGCGATTCCGGTAAGATTTCAACCTAGAAACTTGTACTTCTATGATCTACACTCCATTCTACATCATTCTATCTTTTAAAACTCAATTTCTAACCGTGAAGTCTGCTGATTTGAGGCGTTTTGAGGTGATGTCACCAAGAGTTCTTAGGAACTTCAAGTTGTGACCTCATCCCACCATAAACGACTCAGATCTGGGTGATTTCCACATGTTTTGATAACAAATCTCACCTAAATCTGTGCATCTAGCCAAGGAACTGTGCGATTTCGAGTTAACCACGAGAAACCGTCAAGAACGGCCAGTTCTAATAGAGCAGGGTGATTCCCGGCCGTTAGAGCGGGTCGGAATGGATGGAATTTCAAGTGTTAGTGCGAAATTACACCGTCCCGGTAACTCCGCACGTATTCCTTCCGATAAACACTCAAAAACAGTGTTCAGAATGCGAAACAGACGTGTCATCCGGACGGATAACATGTCATCCGGACGGATAACATATGTCATCCGGACGGATAACATGTCATCCGGACGGATAACTAGTCATCCGGACGGATAACATGTCATCCGGACGGATGAGCACCATCCGACCAAATAAATGACTTTTCAAGGCTATTCTCGCTTAACCGTACATCGTTTACTCTATTCTTCTACGATTAACGCAGACATGCCCGTAACCGACCCAAGCAAGTTGTATTCCCGCTAAATACGCACTGTGAGTATACTTTAACCCTTTTTAATCGTATTTTGGGTGTAACATACGTTTTTAGCAAATCGAACTTATCAAACGAATTATTCAATCAATCGAATTATCACTTGCGAATAACTGTTATGCATAGATATACGTGATGCTAGTTGCATATGTGCTAGGGCTTATACTCGCGACGTCCCACCATGACTAGTATAGTACTATTGCGCCCGACGGGGTCTAGTTTGCCATCGCATATTCGAGCATCGAGGACTTAGTTGGTAGTATCAGCTTTGTGAGTATATATGTCGTGTGTTACGTTCTTGCATATGGAAATTCGCTACACTTTTTATCTATTACGCTATACATATCAAACCTGTATACTCGCCAATACTTTTGTATTGACAAATATTTTAACATATGTTGCAGGTTAGATCGCAGGCTATATCGAATCAAGCTAGGAAGTTTAGAAACTCAACTAAAATCTAGGTTGTCGGATTTGTATTGTTCGAGAGGACAAGAAATCTGTGACAACTTATGTGATTGTATTATTTGTTAGTATGGGATAACGAATGTATTAAATACTATCGCAACATAGTTGTTATGGATTCTCTTGAGCAATCTGATTCGCCTAGTGCCGCGCCCCGATGATTCCGCCATCGGTTGGGGTGTGACAGCGAGAGCCCCAATTTTCAGCTATAAATAGGACAGGTTACGAGCAGTTCAGAAATGTCAAAAATTTTAGTTCAAACACGAAATATACTACTATAAAGTCAAAATTACTTTCAATATTAGCAAGGCGCTGCTACGATACAGGGTATTAACTCGATCGCTGCTACGATTCAATGTCCGATCGATTGAAACTATCCAATGGATGTTTAAGTGCTGCTCACATTAGGGTTATGCTTTGTCATTCATCATGAATTCGATGGATGTTTAAGTATCGCACTTTGTCATTTGTTGTGAGGGTTTAATCTCGTGAGTTATCGTAAACGTTGTATTAGTTACTGACCTAGTTCGTGTGCATATTATTAATTTAGGTAACAAGGTTAATCACTAGACTAGACTCTGCCCGTGTTAAATCTGCAAAGTGAGTCATTCTCTTTTTATCAAATTACTTTCAAAATCATGTTTGCTTTCAAAGTTATAATTACAGGGATTAAGTCTTTGTAGTCACCATATTACAGCCGGTATGTGGGGTTTTGTATACATTACTTGATAACCATCACCATTGGACAACGGGTTAGCCAAGGGGTGATATGACCATAATCACAGACATCATTGGACAACGCGATAGCCAATAGGTGGTCGAGTGATAAATACCGTGGGTAGATGGTTGATATGTATAAACATTGTAATCGCTCTTAATACTGTAAATTATAACAACGTGTCGTTTTAGTAAAAAGAATGATTCACCAGTATTTCCCTGCTGACAAAACCTTTTCCAAACATGTTTCAGGTGATCTGTTGTGATTCAGGAAAAGTGCCGAGAAGCACTACAAGCTTAAGGAAGTGGCTCAATATAAATAAAGAAACATGTTTTGTAAAATAAAGATTTCCCAGTGAAATCATCTGATTGTAAATTACAAGGGGTTTTATCCCGAATTATGAAACAAAATAATCCGGCATTTTGAGTTTTAAAAAGATCCTGCTAAAATCTTCCGCTGTCAAACTCAATTAAATAAATACCACGGGGTTCCTGTCCCGCGGCTCTTGAACCGGGTTAAACCGGGCCGGGGGCCGTGACATTACTCTTTCAAACCAAGTGATCGAGAACATTTTTGTCAGTTCATTAGAGGAGTGAGACTACCTGATGGTTACGGATCAAACTTTAAAAATAAGGTTTCTTCTAATAATTCAAATATAACCGGGTTAAAGTCTCATGATTATCACATCCTCATGCAACTGTTGCTACCAATAGGGGTTCGAGCAGGTCTACCTTCAGATGTTTCAACAGCAATCACTAACCTTTGCACCTTCTTTAAAAAAATATGTGCACGATCATTATATGTGGAGGACATGCGAAAAGCACAAAAGGAAGTGGTAAATATAAATCATTGTAAACAACTTACACAACTAATATTTTGTAACTTTAAATACATTGCATTTTACAAAAACATTGCGTTTTACACAAACATTGTGTTTTAATAAAGCATAGTTTTAAACAAACAAACAAATAATATAAAAAAGTCATTGCGTTTTGTAACATTATATACATTGCGTTTTAAAGAAACATATTTTAAACAAAGAATATAAACAAGCAGCCTAAACAAGCATTCAGCAAATATGTAGCAATAATGAAAGATCAGATTTCATACCGCTAACAATGCAATAGGTCCATTGAAGAGCTTGTCATTTCCAGGCCATTGTCTTCTTGTACGCCTTAAAACAGTCAGAATATATTCACACCAATTAAAATCCTGGGGTTTTTTGTCACTTTTCATCGATGGCAAGAATCTTTGATTAACGTTACTACTTTGCATTGCCTCTGCCATGACCGTAAAAAATATAACCAAGAAGTTTAGTTTGAACATTCTTCCAAGCTCATTTCTTGATTTTAAATATTTAATCAAGTTGGCCGCATACATTCTCTTCAAAATATCTTTGCTGAATTGACCACGCCAGAATTTAATGATAAGATCATTATCTTTTGACCTCAATTTTTCCTCAATCTCTGTTTTTCCATTTGGTATTTGAAATACCTTTTGGATCAATTCAGCTGTGATCTTTATCTTCTCATCTCCTGTATTTATCTGATCATTTTCAGCATCAAAGTTTTTTACTAGCCAATATCCGAATTTGCGTGGAACTGAATGCAGCTTGAATGATAGTATGCTCTCAAACCCTATTTCTCTAACAACTTTCCTTTGCTCTTTTGACAAACTTTCAATATAATCTTTTAGATTATTGACTGCACATCTTATGTTTATTTTTTTCCATCGTAATCATAATATGGTTGTTCTGGTTGTTCTTCTGTTTTATCTTTCCTCAATGATCTTTTTGGTTTTGATTCTGCCTTTTCCTTCTTTTGATTTTTTTGTCTGTTTCAGTCTTGGTGGTGGATCAACAAAATCATCATCTGATACATTGAAGTGTTTTAGAAACATATATTTTTTTCATGAAATTTGTTAAATGCGTTTTATGTTACCTGAATTTACTTGTTGTTGTTTGGAAGTATGCAGAACTATAGCTCGACTAGAATTTTCATCCTTTGGATCAGAAACTGTATCTTCTGAAGATTCTATCACCACTTTCTTTCTTCTCCTTTTTTGTTTTTCCTCTTGTTTTTTAACTTTAAACGGAATAATGAAACAATGTCAATTAACAAATTTATGATAAAACGCATTAGCTAACACTATAAAGATAAAAAGCAGTAATTCATAGTTTTAAGATAAAACGCAATACTTTACATCATATTATTTAACACACCAAATTAACATTACATAATCTCATTTTGTTTTTTATGATATTTTAATATAAAACGCATTAGTCAAGTAAAAAAAGCATTTGATAGTATTATGATAAAACGCAATAGTTAACAACACATGTTTCTCAGCAAATTCAAAGATAAAACGCAATGATTCATACAGATACTATATCATAAATTCGATTACAATTATCATAATAATAATCTCTTTGTTTCTTCAAATTTATTAAGATAAAACGCATTAGTTCACAATATATAAATCCCATAAAAAGCATTAGCACCCTAGGTCATAGTTTTAACATAAAACGCAATGTAGTCTCTAATAACAAAAATGTTAACATAGGGATAAGATATCACTCATTAACAATTTTAGGGAAGGGATATGATATATTAGGTCTATTGCACTTCATAAAACGTAACTTGAATTCAATTAAAAAGAAAAAATACATAAAATTACCATTGTCTGAAATCTCTTTGCGTTTTCTACTACTTTGTTGTTTCATTGTTGATTTTCGGCTAATATTTACTTGTTGTTCTATGTTCTCTTCAGCTGATGATGTTTTTGGCTTCTTTGATGATTTAGGGTTTTCAGAGACGGATTTGTTTTGAGTAACTCGAATGTAAACCTTCAAATTATCTCTCGACGACGCCATGAACTTCAATGGAGTATGATTTTCTCAAATTTCTGTATGTGTGTGATCGTTCAATGAAAGTGTAAAACGTAATGCAGTTTTTTTCGAAGCGTTTGAAAGCCCGGAGAGCGTGTTTAAATGACAGTTTTTAATTTGATTTTGATCTAGACCGTAGATTGTGCAATTGGACGGTTATGATTACTTCCTATGCTTCCTAGCGAAATAAACTTTCTATTATGTCTCCACTATTTATTATAATTATAATTATAGTTGCCTTTATTGTTTGTTTAGAAAGTATATGTTTAGTTTCTCAACCATTGATTGTTCCATACAAACACCAAGTCCAAAGGTTCTTTTCAACAGGTCTACCAAGTGCTCAGATTATAAGGGTTGGTAGAAACTTAAATTATTTTGTCAATAGATTGTTATTTTGTCAATAGATTGTTCTACTGACACACAATCTATGTCACGTCAGCATAGATGCTCAATTACTCACAAAAACAACGTGCCTTATCCACAAAAGAAAAACTGTACATTTAACAAGATCTAGCACAAATATGAACACAAGTATGAAATCTGGAAAAGGAACCCAATCTGTTTTACAAATACATGTTCCTATTATCTCACATGTTATCAAATCAAAATCAAAATCAAATCTAATGTACAAACTACCAATGAAAATGAGGTTAAAATCAGCCACATTGCAGCTTGTTAGATACAAGAGCCGCATGAAGATGACATTGTATAAAACTCGAAATAAAAAAAATCCCAAATGCGGAAAATGTAAGTAAGCCCTCTTTCCCAATGAAAAAGGATGAAATAACCAAATAATTTTCTACCAATAAATGAGGTTAGCCCCAAAATGTGCTTTTAACATATGGTTAACTTTTGAGAACCATCATGGTGCTGATGTTTTTGAGTCCTCTGTTTTATTTGTATTGCACATGCAGTTTGGACATGGGAATGAATATATTGAGTCGTTTGGTCTTTTTAATTCGACACCCTTTGAATCGCTATGAGCCCGCATGCCTAGCATGTGTCTTTTGAATGTTCTCCAACTGAAAATTCAAAAATTGAAACAGATTTAGAAAAATCTGCTTACAAAGAAACGGATCGGTCTCATGTTAATACACTCGAGGAAAACATATTTTAATGATAAGGCCCGCTTACGGTTTTGATCCCAATTTTTAGGAAATTACACATTAATTCCTCTCTGTTCACTCAGGCGTAACAATTTGGCCCTTGACACTAACAAGCGTTCCATTTTCTGTCACGTTTGTAAAATTACATTTTCATGTTCGTCCATGAGGTTTGGCTACTTTTGCGACTTTCGTCCAAAGGTTTGTTTTTCTACATCTGGATCCAAAAGGTTTAAAATCTTTGCCATTTTCATCCAACTCATTAACTCTATCCATTTTTTAAACGTTAACTCAAGGGTATTTTCGTCTTTTTAGAAAAAAAAATTTGTGATGATTAAACGGTTTGGTTGGAGAGAAAGTCAACAGAGGTGGATCTTTATTTCTTATAGTGTTTTTTTTTGTTTTGGTAAAAATTGTCTAAAAAGACGGAAATGCCTCTCATTTAACGGAGAAAAATGGATGGAGTTAATGAGTTGGATGAAAATGGCAAAATTTCAAACCTTTTGGATCCAGATGTGGAAAAACAAACCATTGGACGAAAGTCACAAAAGTGGCCATACCTCCGGGACGAAATCGCATTTTACTCTTACTTTTTTTAGTAGTTTTACAAATATTGAGCACTAAAGGTGTAATTTATAAAAAGTTGGGACGAAAACCGTAATCTTTGCACAATGACCATCCATGTAATTGACTCTAATAAAATAATAATAATAACATACCCGATATTAGGATTGTCAAAATACAAGGCTAACTTGCGTTTATCAGGTCTAATCGTCTTTGCATGTCCGTTATACATATATCTTCTGTGACCAAGAAGAAAATGCGGGAAATTTCCACCCTGAGTTGTCACAAACACTTCGCTATGTAGACACACCGTGTAGTCTATAGCAGCCATCCTCGAAGAATAATTCTACAAAAAGTTTTTACAAATAATTAATATATTAATATTAATTATAATAAAAACAAGAGCAAAATGCCATTTTCGTCCCTCAGGTTCGGCCAGTTTTGCGACTTTCGTCCAAAAGTTTGTTTTTCTGCATCTGGATCCAAAAGGTTCGGAATCTTGCCATTTTCATCCGGCTCGTTAACTCCATCCATTTTTCTCCGTTAAGTCGGAGGTATTTTTGTCTTTTTGTTAAGTTAAAGGGAAATTCGGTCTTTTTCACTTTGTGTACAAGCATTTAGCATAATGTACAAGTATTCTAAAATCAAAACCCTTCAAATTAACAAAAAAGACGGAAATACCCGTGACTTAACCGAGAAAAATGGATGGAGTTAACGAGCTGGATGAAAATGACAGGATTTCAAACCTTTTGGATCCAGATGTGGAAAAAGAAACCTTTGGACGAAAGTCGCAAAATTGGCCAAACCTCAGGGACGAAAAATGGCGTTTTACTCTAAAAAACAATAACTAATTAATATACTTTTTCAAAAAGTTAACACAAACCTTAAATGGTGCAAGTTCCTCAGCAGATGCTAACATTTCCTTAGTTTGTAAAAGCGGAAACATTTCTAGCAGAGGGGTCATATATCTCTCGGAATTATATATATGTCCTGACGCAAGAAATATAGACGTGCTTCTATCAAATCCCATTCCTCTAAGCATCAAACCAACCTGGATATCCAAATTAATATTTATAAGTTTTTTAAGTTACTATTTTAAAATATATTTAATAAAAAGTATTACCTCTAAAGGTGTTAACGGACACTTGCCATTAACCCTATTGACTCCGGGCTGAAGGATTCTACCGGGTTTCGTAAATTTTCCTTTCCAACCCCTTTCTCTTGCGGCTATCATATCTTCAAGTTCTTTTCGTCCACCGTCATATACACAGCAAGAGAAAGCAATCATGTCCTGAATGTATATATTAAATTTGATTATGTGAGATTGAATAATCAGAATCAAATAATTAGTTATAAAATTAAAAGCTTTTGTATTTGAATTTGTAATAATCAGTTTTAACACGCGAATCCAAATTAAGAGTAAAATGCAATTTTCGTCCCTTAGGTTTGGCCAGTTTTGCGACGAAAAAGACTGAATTGCCCTTTTAAGTTAACAAAAAAGACGAAAATACCCCTGACTTAAACGGAGAAAAACAAATGGAGCTAACGGGCCGAATGTAAATGGCATTATTTCAAACCTTTTGGATCCAAATGCGGAAAATGGACGAAAGTCACAAAACTGACCAAACCTAAACGAAAATGGCATTTTAATCTAAAATTAATATTTTAACAAACATAACAAACCTCTTCAAACCGTAGATGCACAGAAATGTACTTGCCACCATTATTTACACTTCGTTCTTTCATTCTAGAAACTAATGTTTCAGCCATTCTATATATAGGATCTGAAAACCGCAAAGCTTCATAATTCGCCAAACAACGAAGCCGTTGAACCTCTGGAGGCGCATCAAATGACAATCGGTTTGCAAATGGTGAAATCCTTATGACCCTAAAATTAAGTTTATTTACAGCCAATACATCAAAATTATAGAATGATTAAAAAAAGAGTAAAATACCAGTTTCGTCCATAAGGTTTGTCCAATTTTGCGACTTTTGTCTAATGGTTTGTTTTTCCGCATCTGGATCCAAGAGGTTTGAAATCTTGTCATTTTCGTCCGGCTCGTTAACTCCATCCATTTTTCTTCGTTAAGTCAAGGGTATTTTCATCTTTTTTGTTAATTTAAAGGGCAATTGGGTCTTTTCACTTTATGGACAAGCATTTAGCATAATGTACAAGTATTCAAAATACCATTACTAAATAAAAAAGACGAAAATACCCCTGACTTAACGGAGAAAATGGATGGAGTTAACGAGCCGGATGAACATGGCAAAATTTCAAACCTTTTGGATCCAGATGAGGAAAAACAAACTTCTGGACGAAAGTCGCAAAACTGGCCAGACCTCAGGGACGAAAATGGCATTATACTCCTAAAAAAGATGAACTCACTTTTCTTCTAGTAGCCTTGGAAGAACCGTATCCCTGTAAAAACGAATAGGAGCCCAAGCTTTTATTTTGAAGTTGAATACGTTCGACATATTGTAGTCAAAACGTTCCATTAAATATCCAGGTATAGTGTTGACCACCCGTACGTCATTTTCCAAAGTTTTAACGAAAAAATCTTCATCGTATATGTCACTAAATTTACTGCAACAACAAATCACATGGTCAAAGTCAAATTACTAACGGTCTGACTTTTGGATTTTAACAACGATCGAATTAATGTTTCACAAACCTAGGATCTCTCCATATGCTATGAAAATGGAAATTCGGAATCACTAGAGTTGCGTTAAGATATCCCGCCACAGCAACTGCATTACATATCTAAAAATATAATTAATAAGTATTTATCATTTTTATCATGATAAATAAGAAATCTAAAAACCTCAAATGCAGTGTTTGGATTACCGATGTTCTCTGCTGATTTAAGCCACCATTTGCCTCGACGTATATGTACCCGTTGGACTCCGGTAAGCCTACAACAAACAAGATGTATGTATTCACATGATGAAAAGATCGAAAAATTTGAGATTTTTAATGTAACGTTTATGCGGATAGAAGAATAGTTTCGTACCTAGTGAAGACTTGCTTATACAAGGCTTCCAACCTGCACCTTTAGCGCGTTTCCATACCGTTGATATCTACTTCAGATTCAATGACATAAATCAACATTCAACAATATATATATAAGATGGAAACTTAAAAAAAGTTATTGTTCAAATGATTTCTATACTTCCATAATGTTTTTTGCTACAGTGAAATGAAAATGAAAATAAAATTAATGTATTCATTATTCATTAACCAACTAAAGTCAAAATTAAAAAAAAGGGTGGTCAAAATTACATTAGGTCAAAATCTGCAAATCAATGACTAACTAACCGCATCAGCAGTGGAATTATCAGCATCCATATCACCCCGGACCTTCACATACAGCTCGAGGCTCCGGTAGACCGATCCAACCGCCATGGAGCGTTGAATTCCACCTGAAACGACGTCGAATTGCATGGTCCCGGAGTAAAAGACCATACCGGAAAAGTAAAGAAGCGGTACAAATAAGAAGAGGCCCTGACGGTGAAGGAGAAGGGAGAGTAAGATCCAGGCGAAGCGGTGAGGGAGTGATTGGTGGGTGAAGCGGGCGGAGGTTTTGGAGCGAGAGTGGCGGATGCGGGGGGATGCAGGGGGTGAAGGGCTGTGGTTGTTGAGGCGGGTTTTGACGGGGTGCATTGCTTGTTGGATGGATTACATGATAAGATTGGGGGATTTGAGCTTTGTGGATGGGGATTAAAGAAGGTAATGTGGGTTTGTTTTGGGGAGGATGACAGAGTGTGTGTGCTGTAAATCACGTGAAGGTGAAGAAGGAGATGATAATGGCTGGATGGGGATTAAGCGGACAGCGGACTCTGTTTGGTCCGGGTGTTAAGCGGGTCGGGTATGTTGGACCTCATCTAATCGGTGCTTTTGTAACATGTTGCAAGGTACTAACGTTGTGTTCCCAAGTCATCATTTTATAGGTGATAAACGGGTCATGTTTGTGTGTTGGTATGTCTAGTCTAATCCGATCAAATATCCAATCTTAAAAATCGTGTCAAACGTATGAACCCGTTAACGAATATTTGTGGATTGACCCGAACATGACTTTTTTAACCTGCATTTTTTTTACTTTTTTTTTGCATATTAATATTTCTAAAATATAATTTTACCACCAAAAATTCAAATGCATATAAAACACAACATTTTAATTGTAAAATTTTATGTAAAATTCTCTTTATATATGATTATTGCATTAAATACCCAACTAATTTAACTTAGGACATAAAAACGCATATTGAAAAAAAATAAAATACAATATAAATATGTTAAACGGGTTAAACCGCCAACCCATTAGTTTCGCGGGTTCAACCTAAAACTGATCCAAAATTGTTTAGACTAAACCCAAACCCGTGAATTTCGTGTTAGGTTGGTGTCGTGTTTTCGGATTGTGATATAAATTTACACCCATAATAAAGAAAGATCGAAAGAAAGTGGAAACAACATTTGTGTTTTCAATAATATATACTAGCGATATTTCGCCCGCGCTACGCGGCGGGAAATCGATCGACATACGATATCAGCACTTGCTATAGTAATCGAAAAAGAAAGCCGAAAAAATAAAGTCGTGACATGTCCAAAAATATTTTACCTCTATCAAAACCATATAAGCGAATATTGGTTTCGATTATATCGATACCGGTACCGTTGATGTCTGGTTAGAATTGGTTTGATTAAGTTCATCACGGTATCGATCCGTACATGGACTCATATAGCTTACGATAATACCATGCTTAAAACTTTATTTTGAATAAAACCCCATTTAAACCAAATATATACCGGAATATCAAAAGAAAAAAAAAAGTAAAACAAAGCTATGCATGCAGCTTTTTAAAATATTAATAAACATAAATTATTAGAAAAAACTAAAGTTAAACAAAAATGATATATCATATTATATATAATATAATATAATATAATATATATATAAAGTTAAATTATAATTATTACTATTCATCCCTAGTTATTTTCTTTTAATTAACATAACAGTAGGATTCCCCTATGCGTTGCGGTGAGAATTGGGTAGGTATAAGTTCGATTTGTTATGCGAGGGAATTTGATGGTATGATACCGGTACTCGGTATATTAACTGAAAAAGAGCAATCAACACTTGTTTTACATTGACCGGAAACGATAAAAACGAAACTGGTACCATCATTGATGTTGTTCGAACGATATCGATCGGTTCAGATTGTTACGGTACTGAATATTCATTTACCATTGCAGAAAAAGTTGTGTAAATGAAAAATTATCGACACCGAAAACTATAAAGGTGAATACATGTCCCAATATCAATGTTGTTCGGTATGATACGGTAGCGATACGGTGTCAATTATTTGAAAGTAAAAACAAAAAAATAAATAAATACCAGTACGAATACCGATATCGATGTTGTTCGGTATGTTTTAGTTCGGTTCCCTATAATAGCTACATGGTACCCAATACCCATTATCAAACATTAAACTATAAAAATGAATATAGGTACCAATAAAACAATGTTCGTTATCAATAAAATTTATCTTAGTGTTTGGAAAAAAAAAACACTTAACACAATTGATTAAAAAAATCAAATTAAATGATGATTAAAATTAAAATAATTACTTAAGAAAACAAAATCACTATTCATGGTAAGTCTAAATTCATATTCATTCATATTCATATTCATATTTATATTATATAATAACTAGGATTTTTCCGCCTGCGCTCCGCGGCGGGGTTAATCAACCTTTAAAACCAAAGCAACCACTGTCACAATTCCGGATATCATGATTTGAAGCGTCACCGCTACAAACCTAGTATGTGTTTGTTAATTCTAAATAATTTCTAGGCACCAAAAGAAAAATAAATAAATAAACTATGAAAAAGAACAGAGGAAATTTAATCAACAGTAATAAAATTTAATATACAATTTCCCCATTTCATTTGGTTAACATATGTTACGCTCTCCTATTATAAGATATCAGGTCCAACCTTCAAAAATAAACCAAGCTACCAACATACTCGTCGACTTTCTATACCCACTCAGGCTATCTATACCCGCTAAGGCTACTCGCAACCTCTGTAGCGGTGTAGCCTAGATACCCGCATGGCTTGCCCGAGCAACTCCCCGATCAACCTCAGGTAGCTTAACTCTCATGCATTTCAAACCAAAACCACAAACCTTCTTTTAATGAGTATGTTGTTTGCGGTTAAATAAACAAAAAGCAAACAACAATGCTTTAAATAAACAAAAAGCAAACAACAATGCTAAAATAAAAGTCTCAAACCATAAAAATACAAAACTTAAAACATGCCACTATAACAAATATAAGCTTTTAGGTCCCAACCTCCTAGTTCAATAAAACCAACGAATCATAAACTACACTTTAGTCCTCTATCTATACAATGATAAACCACCTCTATGTGAACAATTCCTACTAAGGTTGAAATTCAAGAATCCTACAAACTGGATTCATTATTTATATATTTTATCAATCGATTGGTATATGATAAGTTCCGACACTCGACCCAGATCACGTGCATGAAGCAGGAAAAGGGTCAGCAATGACACTTCACTGGTACCAACAAAATACGGCTCAGTGGCGCTACGACGGCAAACGGTGTTGCCACGCCAAGTAGCAAGCCAACATCATCGCCGGACAACCCTTCAATTAATCCCCAATAAATCGACACATTGCTTTAATGTAGAAGCTTCAATAGGAACAATCGACCTAGGACCGACCCGCATATCGACCTAACTACATGAACGAGTAAAATATTTTTATCTTTTAGTCACTTTAGACTGGTTCAAATTCACTCATTGACACACCCAAGCACAAAAATAACTTGTTTCACCATTTGGAACGTCCATACATTACTAACTCAATTATAACTTCAATCTACAACACTTGTCAAGATCACCTACAAAGCACATGAGATCCACCACTATAACCATGCTCCACACCATACATAATCAAGAAATTCATGTAAAAAACCTTTAAAATCATACCTTTGTAATCTCAGCAACTCCAACAAAACGCAAGAGCTCAGCAATTTTCTCAATGTCATGATCATATAGCAAATTACCCACTTAAGTTGTAAGTGTATTATTATTTTAAATAATCTAGAATCACGTAAAAAAGATTATTTTAAAGGCTAAACATATTTTCAGAGTTTAATTTTCAAGTTTCAAGTAAACCTTTACATTGTGTTAACATAAAATCATGAACCTGGTGAAGTTATAAAAATTATTTGTGAAATGTGAGATTTTTTGCATATCAAATTTGATACCAAAAAATGAACAATAACTAAACATGAAGGTAAATCGTTTAGGCTCAGAATTGGTTATCCGTTGTGGCTGCATGCAATAATACTTGCCACGCCTAAACAACGAAAACGTGATTTTTTTTGCATCATCACAGCCTTTAAACGGCTAGCTTCGATGGCTGTGGACCTTGAATTTAGATCTTATATTATTAACCAACGATAGCAAAATCTCATCATCGAGCCAAGTAATAGCCAATTAATTTCTCTCAGATGAGCTATGCTTCATCATCATCGAGTCAAGAAACAATGCTATCTCATTACCATCCATATCAAGTAATCTATTTCTATAACATGAGCGAAGTTTCATCATTATAGAGCTCACCAACAGGCTAATCTCAACATCGTCAACACCTAACAATCCAGCAATAACACCAACAACATCAGACAACAATCTTTCTCTCTGATTAGTGAAGTGTCAACATCGAGCCAATCAACAGCCCATAATCGCGATGGTTTAGCAACCACAATCATCTTTAAAACAACAATCATATGAAACCCGTAAAGGGTTAACTGAAAGCTAATGACAATAGGAACCAACAACTCCCAGATGAATATAACCTCATCGTCATCGGTGACCACCAGATCTAAAAATCCCAAATTTGAAAACCTTAAAATATCAAAAAAGGGAATAGAGAAGGAAACCAACCAAGAATCACAAACCAGCCGCAAACGAATATAAAAACAGTAAATCAGCCAACCAGAGAGCAACAGAGAGAAACATATACCGGAGATGTTCGGAAACGACAGGCCAAGCCGGCTTCGCCAGGAACGGCATGCCAAGCGGCAATCGTTTCCAGAGAGTTAGGGTTTCTCTCTCTAACTCTGGATACAGCAAAAAGAAGCGCTATCGCCGGAAATAATAGACTTACAGGAGCCGGATATGGCTTCAGAAGGCGACTGCCTTCACCGAAAATGGGAGGTCAGCGGCCCATGCCTCTACCTCTATGGATCTCTCTAAGCCTCCCTCTTTCCTCTCTGTATTTGTGTTGACCGCCCCTTTCCCTTTCTCTAGTAGGTGATAAGAAGAAACCAGGGTGATGACCGCCCAAACAGGACAATCAGAAGAAACCAGGAGATGACCGCCCAAATAAGGCAATCAGAAGAAACCACGAACAAAATCACTATTCATTTCCTTTGGTAAATAGGCTTACCGGAAGTTGTTCGAAACCCTAACCGCTTGACCACCGCCTCATCGCTTTCCGAGCGCTTGACCACCGCCTCATCGCTTTACGGCACAAACCATGTTCGCCGCCACCAAAAACTATCGCACCGACAATAACTCTGTCACATGTAGGAACCGTTCGCGTAATGAAATAAAACTAAAAACAAATTTATTAATTTGATTACAATACAAAAAGAGAAGAAAACAAAATACAGTACTATTACAACTGAAATACACAAAATACAAGAAATGTAGAAGAAGAGTGGCAGAGTCACGTGTTCAACACGCTTCCCTTAAAACAAATTCCGAGTCTCCCAAAAGTACTCGTTTTGTTTCCCAGGGTACAACAGCCGGAGCAGTAGTACCGCCGGAGTTCGCCTACAACCCGAAGGTTACCTTGAAACTGCAAGAAAAGGAGATCAGAAGTAGTAGAGAGAGAGTTGTTTTGCTGTTGTTGTTACTGGTGTCATCTACAGCAAGGTATGGAGCTGTATATATACAGCTCCCGGTTTGAAACAGCCAAAAACGAATTAAATGAGAGGTTTAAATTGCATTAAACGTCTTCAATGCAATTTAATACGTCATTTAATTCTCAGTCAAAGCCTGTTAACTCGTCAGTTACAAAGCTGGACTGAAACTGCTCAGTCATTCAATGCTGGAAGCTTCTGCACGCACACGCAAGACACACTGGTGCGCGCACGCTGGTCTGTACGCTCATGCGCGGTGCGTCCTCTTGGCTCACTGCCATGCGCGTGTGCGCTCAGGTCCATGCGCGCGTGTGCCACGTCACCTGTGAGCCTCTACGAGCACGCACAACAGGACCCTGCACCATGCGCAACCGCGCGCCTTCGTGCCACTTGTACTCGCGCGCGGACTGCCACGTCACGTGCCTCGAACCTGCATGCCACTTCACCACTTGGTCCTTGTAGCCTCTGTGTTCCACCACGCGCACGTGGTCAAAAATACAAAGGCGGCTCTCAAGCGGCTCGCGGTGATGCGAGTGTGCAAAGTGCAAAGTGCACCACATTGCGCCTCATCGCCCACGACACGCGCGCGCGCGAGCGTGAGTGCGAGTGCGAGTTAGGGTGCTCCGCACCCTTCGCGAGTACACTAGTGAGTGCTCCCATGAAACAATAAGGATGGAGAGTTCCCACTTAAATACCCATTTAAGTTCCATCTTTCCTCCGATGTGGGACAAGGTGCTACTTTCCCTTTTGTTTTAGCATTGAATGTTTCAACCACCCAACTTTGAGCATCGATATCTCATTCATCTTAGCTCCGTTTTGGACATGGTTTAGTTCGTTGAGAAGCTCTTCCAACATAGAACACAAACCCACAAATAAATATATAAAACCCGCTCATTTTATTATATTTATTTCTAGTCCAAAATAGGAAAAAATCATTTTCCTATATTTGTGAAAAATGCTATTTTCACCTATTGTTCCAACAATCCCCCACATGAAAAATGCTATTTTCATCAAATTTCCAACAATCCCCCACATGTATGGAAATGGATCTTTTCCTTACACTTTTCAACGATAAACTTCGACAGTTGAGTATTGCAAGATAGGTAGGTTTTACCCTTTGAACCTTCTTTTGTGAAGCATACTTAGCTTACTAGCGGTTTGTAGACGTGATGTCCTTGAACATACCCCCATTTGTGTAAACGACATTACACTTCACACAATACTCTCCCTGGTTTGGCCAACTCCTCATTGTCGTGTCCTATTATGGTCTTGGAACACTAGCCTGGTTCTGTGAGAGCTCTAGGATTTGCGCACCCCACAAATCCATTCGAAGCGACCCTACTTCTCTCTAACATAGGTGATTCCCATGAATCATTAAAAGCATCATGGTTATTTGATTTCCCGAAATCGTTAACCTTAATATGCTTAGCCTCACTTCAATGTCACTGATTGGAATGGACTAGGAAGTATATATAACTCCCTTTTATTTAGTTTGGGGTACTCCCCCACAGTGACTCTGTGTTGGTAATATGATTAAGTTGTCCTATTGAACTTAGATCTTGGGATCTCCAGTCAACTAAGTTAGGTTTCCCTCATATTCCCATTTATCACGGGCTTTAGTCTCATTCCTCTTGACGACGTTTCTACTAACTCTCTGCTTAAGCCTTTTGTTAACGGGTCCGCAATGTTATCCGTTGATCTCACATAATCAATTGTGATAACACCCGTTGAGAGTAGCTGTCGTATCGTGTTATGTCTACGTCGCATGTGCCTTGATCTACCATTGTACATCAAGCTTTGAGCTCTACCAATCGCTGATTGGCTATCATAATGTACACATATGGCTGGCAAAGGCTTTGGCCATCTTGGAATATATTCCACGAATTGACGTAGCCATTCCGCCTCCTCTCCTGACTTATCCAAGGCGATAAAATCGGATTCCATTGTGGATCTTGCTATGACCGTTTGCTTAGAAGACTTCCAAGCAATAGCAGCTCCTCCAAGTGTAAACACGTAACCACTTGTTGATTTGGAATCTTTATTATCCGATATCCAGTTTGCATCAGTGTATCCTTCGATCACTGCTGGTTGTCGGGTATAATGCAGTCCATAATCTCTTGTGTATCTTATGTATCGAAGCACCCTCGTGATAGCCTTCCAATGGTCCGCGCACGGATTACTGGTGTATCTACTTAGCCTACTCACCGCGTAAGCCAAGTCGGGTCTAGTACATGTCATTAGATACATTAGACTGCCAATAATTCTTGAATACTCTAACTGAGCAACTCCCTCTCCTTTATTTTTCTTGAGATGTTGGGAGGTATCAACTGGAGTTCGAGCTACCGTCGTATCTCCCGAGTTGAATTTTTCAAGAATTTTATCCACATAGTGAGATTGACTTAACACAAGACCTTCTTGGGTTCTTATGATCTTTACTCCAAGAATCACATCCGCTAAACCCATGTCTTTCATGTCAAATCTCGCTTTCAACATGCTTTTAGTAGCTTTGATAATTTTATCATTACTCCCAATGATAAGCATATCATCTACATAAAGGCATAAAATCACATAACCTTCATTTGTGTCTTTGAAATAAACACATTTGTCGCACCCATTTATTTTGAAACCATTGTCAATCATGACATGATCAAACTTTTGGTGCCATTGTTTCGGTGCTTGCTTCAAACCATACAAAGATTTGACGAGTTTACATACTTTACCCTCTTGACCTGGGGCAGAGAAACCTTCAGGTTGCTCCATGTAAATCTCTTCTTCTAAATCGCCATTTAGAAATGCGGTTTTAACGTCCATTTGGTGAACTTCCAAATTTCTTAAAGCCGCTATAGCAAGAACCAATCTAATCGAGGTTATGCGCGTCACAAGCGAGTAGGTATCAAAGTAATCTAGACCTTCCTTTTGTCTAAATCCTTTAATCACCAACCTAGCCTTGTATTTATCAATACTTCCATCAGTTTTCATCTTCCTTTTGAATATCCAACGATATCCAAGTGGTTTGCAACCAGGTGGAAGATCTACTAACTCCCAAGTATGATTTTGCAATATAGAATCAATTTCATTTTTTATTGCTTCTTTCCATTGAGGTCCTTTTGAAGAAGAAACCGCTTCGCGATATGTATTGGGCTCGCCCTCAACCATATAGCTAACGAAGTCTGGACCGAAGGATTTTTCAACCCTTGGCCTTTTGCTTCGCCTACGGTCACTTTCTTCAACCTCAGGTTGTTCATGTGTCTTATCATGAACTACCTCATCAACTGGTCTAGATGAGCTTTCACCTACTTCAAAATTAGGTGTTGATGACGTTGCATGTGTTTGTCTTCTCAAAGGAAACACATTTTCAAAGTAAGACACAACGTTAGGATTCACCTCCATGATAGTGTTTACGTGTACATCAGGATTCTTGGACTCATGTACAAGAAAGCGATGTGCACTACTTTGATGCTCATACCCAATAAATATGCAATCAATAGTTTTGGGTCCTATCCTAAGAGCCTTAGGAGGTGGTACAATCACCTTTGCTAGGCACCCCCACACTTTCAAGTATTTGTATGAAGGCTTCTTCCTTTTCCATAACTCATATGGAGTTTTGTCTCTCTTTTTGAGTGGTATCTTGTTCAAAAGATAATTAGCCGAGAGAATGGCTTCCCCCCACATTTCCTGGCTCACCCCAGAACTTATCAACATGGCGTTCATCATTTCTTTCAATGTGCGATTCTTTCGTTCCGCCACGCCATTTGATTGTGGAGAATAAGGAGGTGTACACTCATGTACAATGCCACTTTTTGCACATATATCGGCAAAAGGTGCAACATATTCACCTCCTCGGTCGCTTCGCAAAGCTTTTATCTTCTTTTGAAGTTGATTCTCAACTTCATTCTTATACAAGATAAATTTACTTATTGCTTCATCTTTACTTTTTAGTAAATATACATAGCAATATTTAGTACTATCGTCAATAAACATGATGAAGTACTTATTTCCACCTCTTGTGGGTACCGCTTTTAAATCAAAAATATCAGTGTGAATTAAATCAAGGGGTTCGGTTATTCGTTCAACCGATTTCGATGATGAACTTGTAAGTTTGGATTCAACGCATGTTTCACATTTATAGTGTGAATCAATATAGAATGTTGGTATACAATTTAAATTGATTAAACGGCGTATTGAATTAAAATTTACGTGACCTAATCTACCATGCCATTTATTCGATTCAGAAAACTCAAGCATATAAGTAGAAGTAGTAGCAATTTTATTCATGTTCTTCTTGACTGCCATTACATTCAATTTAAACATACCATTTTGGGCATAGCCCTTTCCCACATACATTCCTCGTTTAGTAAGAACAAAGTTGTCACTTTCAAACACTAAACGAAATCCAAACTTGTTAAGCAACCAACCCGAGACTAGATTCTTACGCAAGTCCGGGACATACAACACGTTGCTTAGAGTGAGCTCCTTCCCCGAAGTCCACTTCAAGATCACCGTTCCTTCACCCATGATGTCGGCGGTGGCTGCATTTCCCATATACAACTTCTCCTCTCCAGAAAGCGCCTTGAAGGTGGTAAAGAGGCTTCTGTCTGCGCAAACATGACGGGTCGCACCCGTATCAATCCACCATCCTTTTGGAGTGTTGGTCACAGTATTGACCTCATCCATCATCGCGCTTTTGTCGGAAATCATTGCCACCAAAGGCATTCCGTCTTCATCCACCATGTGCGCACGCTCACGCTTTGGTTTCTTGCATTGGTTAGCCCGATGCCCCGGCTCGTCACAGTTGTAACAAGTTCCTTGGAACGTTTGAGGTTTTTTTTTCACAACCCCTTTCTTTGGTCCAAGTTTGCTAGCCTTTGCTTTCTCTTTGTCCTTTTTCCCCTTACCCTTCGCGCCCTTAGAGGATTGCCCATGCTCAACCACGTTTGCGCTGGCAGAAGTTTGCGCATGGCTGCCTTTTAGGGCAATTCTATTGCCCTCTTCAATCCGAAGACGAACAATAAGGTCCTCTAAAGTCATCTCCTTTCGTTTGTGTTTAAGATAATTCTTAAAATCCACCCAACCAGGAGGTAACTTTTCAATCATCGCTGCCACTTGGAATGTCTCGCTAAGTACCATTCCCTCAGCGTGGATGTCATGAAGTATAATCTGTAACTCTTGGACTTGGTTCATAACAGTCTTGTTATCAACCATTTTGAAATCCAAGAAACGGGCTACCACAAATTTCTTTGTGCCAGCATCCTCCGTTTTGTACTTCTTGTCCAAGGCATCCCAAAGGTCTTTGGAAGTCTTAACGTTGTAGTACACATTATACAACGCATCCGATAGGCCGTTTAACACATATCCACGACATATGAAATCCGAATGCTTCTACGCATCTACCGCGCACTGTCTTTGTGCGTCGGTCTCCCCTTCCACAGGTTGGGGAGCGGTTTCCGTCAAGAACCTCGCAAGGTTCATGGTGGTCAGGTAGAAGAACATCTTCTGCTGCCACCTTTTGAAGTGTAGACCCGAGAACTTCTCGGGTCGTTCAGCGTGATTGGCCACTGTGGACGCTCCCACAGTGGTGGCATTAAGAGGGGTTCCCGTCACAACATTTGTGGTGTTGTTAACGTTGACATTTTCATTCGACATGCTGAAAAAATTAAAAATTTAAAGTTTAGACAAAAATTCTGATTTACGCAAAAACCAGAAGTAAACTAGTAAATTTTAATTTGTTACCACAAAATTACTGTTTCAGCTTCTAAGTCCAACTTTGAAGACTAAAAACAGAAATTTTATAATTTTTAGAACTTACTGATTGGCTTCTAAGTCCAACTTTGAAGACCAAGTCAGAAAGTTTTAGCAAAATTTTAGGACAATCTGAAGTAATCAATTGTTTTCAACCAAAGTCGCTCCTTTGAAGAAGAAAACAACAAAAAAAATCTGTTTTTAAAACACAAACTGAGTGAAACAAAACTGGTTTGAATCACAAACAGGATGGTTTTGATCACACGAACGGTTTTAAAAATTTGTTTTAAGATTGTAGGAACCGTTCGCGTAATGAAATAAAACTAAAAACAAATTTATTAATTTGATTACAATACAAAAAGAGAAGAAAACAAAATACAATACTATTACAACTGAAATACACAAAATACAAGAAATGTAGAAGAAGAATGGCTAAGTCACGTGTTCAACACGCTTCCCTTAAAACAAATTCCGAGTCTCCCAAAAGTACTCGTTTTGTTTCCCAGGGTACAACAGCCGGAGCAGTAGTACTGCCGGAGTTCGCCTACAACCCGAAGGTTACCTTGAAACTGCAAGAAAAGGAGATCAGAAGTAGTAGAGAGGGAGTTGTTTTGCTGTTGTTGTTACTGGTGTCATCTACAGCAAGGTATGGAGCTGTATATATATAGCTCCCGGTTTGAAACAGCCAAAAACGAATTAAATGAGAGGTTTAAATTGCATTAAACGTCTTCAATGCAATTTAATACGTCATTTAATTCTCAGTCAAAGCCTGTTAACTCGTCAGTTACAAAGCTGGACTGAAACTGCACAGTCATTCAATGCTGGAAGCTTCTGCGCGCGCGCGCGCAAGACACACTGGTGCGCGCGCGCTGGTCTGTACGCTCATGCGCGGTGCGTCCTCTTGGCTCACTACCATGCGCGTGTGCGCTCAGGTCCATGCGCGCGTGTGGCACGTCACCTGTGAGCCTCTACGAGCACGCCACACAGTTGCGCCGTTTTGGCTCACTCTGGTGCGCCGCGCACGCACAACAGTGGTCAAAAGTACAAAGGCGGCTCTCAAGCGGCGATGCGAAGTGCAACATCAAAGCGCCACATTGCGCCTCATCGCCCACGCCACGCGCGCGCGGGAGCGCGAGCGCGTGCGAGTTAGGGTGGCGAGTACACTAGTGAGTGCTCCCATGAAACAATAAGAATGGAGAGTTCCCACTTAAATACCCATTTAAGTTCCATCTTTCCTCCGATGTGGGACAAGGTGCTACTTTCCCTTTTGTTTTAGCATTGAATGTTTCAACCACCCAACTTTGAGCATCGATATCTCATTCATCTTAGCTCCGTTTTGGACATGGTTTAGTTCGTTGCGAAGCTCTTCCAACATAGAACACAAACCCACAAATAAATATATAAAACCCGCTCATTTTATTATATTTATTTCTAGTCCAAAATAGGAAAAAAAATCATTTTCCTATATTTGTGAAAAATGCTATTTTTCACCTATTTTTCCAACATCACAAACCCTACTCTGGGCTACGAAAGACTACCGCTACCACAATGATCAAAACGCCGTCGTCAAGTGTTGCTGATGACGGCAAGCAGGTTGGGACGCCGCGTTGCTGGTGACGACGAGCAGGTTGGGACGCAGACGGAAGGTTCGTCATCATCGGCCCCTCTCTCTCTCACACACAGCTTTATGTCTCCACCAGACTGAATCTGACTGTATCCTCTCTCTTCTCCTGCTTTTAAAATATTAAGAAAGCAAATTACAAAATTGCCATTTGTACTGTTCATTTGGTTCGTTTTTTAATATATAGGGTAATTTGTAAATTTGTAATTTGTTTTAATTCGAGAACACGTAAAATTTTCAAATATTTTTGTTTCACTTTAAAGCACCATGTCGTCGCCTCGGAGCTCTTGGCGAGGAGACATTGGGAAAAGTTGCTAAAACAAACGGGGGAGGAGGATCGACCCGTTCAGTAGAATTCCGAAGTCTTTATTGTATTAAATATTTTAATACAAACTAATGCGAAAAAAATTGGTCCGGACACTAAAACTAAGCAGTTAAATTAATAAACCGGTAAAGTTGGTTGTTCCAATCGACCAACCAAACCTAGCTGGTGTGTTTTGGAGTTTCGTGTAGTCATGGTTAGTAGTTCGATTCAAAAGTTTTGTCAAACAAGTTGAATTAAACTGTAACACTTGAAAGTTTTACATAAATGACTTACATTTAGGTCGTCTTTAATAAAACATTAAAATGTATAAAAATCCTTTTGTTTTACATAAAATAGTCAGATAACTCTAAAGGCGAGATTTTCACATAAAATAAATGAGGGGTAAGAATAAAAAAAATACATATTCTAGGGGTAAGAATAAAAAAAATACATATTCTATGACAAAAATATTCGTAAGATCACATTTTTTGCCAATGTGAAAAGTATATAACTTGCGTATTTATCAGCATACTCTATTTTAAGACATTTATTTGTTAAAAAGATGATTTATAATATTCAAACTGAAGAAATTTGGTTAGTGTGGTGATATTTATAGGAGTTTGTATCAGGTGTTACATTGTAGATTCCTGAAGCCGGATCTTTAACACACCGAATTCTACGTTTAAGCCTTGTTTGAGTGTGAAATCCTAAAACAAAGCTCATAATCATGCTCGTGATATAAATATTTAACGTTTAGCTCCGATCTTGTTGAAATATATTTTGTCTATAACTCTATATTGTTGCCTTCTTTCAATTCAATATGTTCTTTTTTGTGGCCTTATTTTTATCCTTTTCCTTATTTGTTTTCATTCTAATCTTTTCCTTTTTTGGTTCATGTATCCGTTGCTGCATCATGGGCTTGTCTGGGCTGCTGTCTTTTGGGCCTCTCTTGTTCGAGTAGGGCTATAGCCCTTGTTTCCTTTATATAGCAGAGGCGCTGGCCTGGGGATCGATACAAAAAAACACTCAGCTTCTTATCAGTGCTGCATTCTCTTATTTTTCCTCTCAAGAATCTCCGGCGTTTGATCTGTTTTTGATCAATAGTAGCTGCTGTTTGAGAGCGTCTGATCTTCGTTTGCTGCTGTTCTGCAGAAACTGTGTAGTTAGATAGTTGATCGATATCTTGTACCTTTGATTTCCGGCAATCTGTGCCGACTTTGTTGCTATAATATAGTTTTTTGCTCTTGATATCTTGTTCTTAACAGATCTCATTGAATTTGGACAGAGTTTCTTTACACCTAGCTCTCCTTTACAAAGCAAGCTCCAAGACAAAAGTTCTAAGACTCACTTCAAATGGCGCATCATTGTTTCTTTAGCTCCAAGACTCACTTCAAATGGCGCATCACTCCTATATTTATAGGCAATGTAGCGCATGACTACTTGGCTAGCACATGAGCCATGAGCGCACGACTCATGCACTGGCATGTATCTTGCGCTGCATGCTCAGTTTCAACCCATTTGCACTCCGAAACACTCTGATTCTTACCGAAACCTATCGAAACTTTGTCCCAATACATACAGACTTATGACTCGGTACATGTATAAGATTTCTAAGCTATGGACATGCGGAAAATGCACTTACATGGTAGCTACTTTTCATAATTTTGTTATATTAGTTATTTACCATTAGGTTTGAAAACCTGGATATTAATGCAAACTAACAATTAAAGAAAAAAACAAAAATCAGTTCAAACCACCAACTCTTTTTGCTAAAACCATGGTTGTAGAAATCGCTAGTGGCTAGTCGGCCAGTGGCGTGGGGACTAGCGATTAATCGGGATTAATTGTAATTAATCGAGATTAATCGGGAATTAGTCAGCGCCTAGTCGGGATTTTTACAACCATGGTTAAAACCAGCTGGATTGTGAATTAACTCTAGTTTCTACTCGAGAATGGACATGTTCAACTTTTGGAGAAAATTTCAATTTTCTTCATTTACATTGTGAGGTTTTTTTTTTTTAATATTTCAGTTGCCGGTCTACAAAGTTAATAAGGTTTCACCACATTTGCATCCGTTAGGTTTTTAGTTTAAGATTCTTACAAGCGAAATTTCTCAAGATGTGAAACAAAATGATTTTACTCATTATGTTTGAAAAGAGGAATACATATTGGTCATTTTGTTACTGCCCCTTAAATTATTATACTTTACGCGTCGTAAATACAAACTAAAAAACCACTAACCACCATAAGATTGTTATATATATATAGTTACATTATAATAATGTTTAGCCACCCTTAACCATACTTCTTTTTAAATGCTATTTTATTGTTGACTATCACGGTGCTTATAAACTAATATAATAGTTTATCTAAGTTGTCAATTACAATGGTGCGTCTAAACTAATTACAACGGTACATTTAAACCAATTACAACATTGCGTCTAACGTACAACGATAAGTCCAAGACATCCAAGTTGTCCTTGTATGCATATGGTAGAACTCTATAGTTATATTACAATTATACATCTAAAGCCATATTTAATTTAACGAACACATATACCTCACCTCGCATTCTAGATACTTTTTCATGATTCACATTGAAAAATCAGTTTCCACAATATTTCGTATATAAATATACTTTATAGAACGCCAAACACATACATCTCCAACCCTACTCTTAACATTATTGTCTATTATGTGACTCAAACCCTGAAGGGGTATGGTCCCAGATCTCGCGTCAGCATGACCGAGGATGACCATTACCCTTATCAAAAACCCCCCACCAAGCAATAACTCACCTGTGTCCACGTCGGCACGCGCGAACACAGCGGTCCAATCTGTCCAGTGATGAGAAGACTTACCTTAAAGACGGAAACCAATGTTACGCATAGTGATGCGGCCCGGCGCCGCATCCTATGAACATTTTCGTCACGACAAGGGGTCTGGACAATAGTAACAGCCACTAAGCGGTGATGTGGCATGGCACCGCATCCCGCATAAATCACGGATGGAACAACCAACGCGGGAACAACATCAATGACCGCAAGCAGCGATGCGGCCTGGCACCGCATCCTGCCTACAAGGCAAGTGGGTCTGACACCACAATACAAGTGGTACTGGGAACAGTCACCCACTGGCCTACACATGTACAACAGTCTGACATTACAGCAGGATGTGGCATCACCTCCGCAACCGACAGGTCTGACACACCTGCAAGCAGTTGTACGATGTCAGACTAGCTACTCAACTACCCTCCTTCACTCATCGGCTATAAATACCGACCCCAAACCAGGTTTGAGGTATCACTTCTCAACTCTCTCAATGCTACTACTATCACACTTTGCTTCCCAAGCAAACTACTGATTCTCACGCCGGAGAGTGGTAACAAGGAGCACCCCCCACCCCACCCCACCCCACCCCACCCCACCCCATCCTCCTTGTTGCGAGTCACGGCTTGTTTCCTTGTGCAGGAAACCCACCACCAGACGATCCAGCCAGCGATCCTCGGAAAGAAGGGATTAACCCTCTTGACGAGACCAGTGAGTTAACCCCACCCGGTTAACCATTGTTTCATCATTGGCTCCCACCGCTACTCTTAGCACTTTTTCCAACCATCCCTCTCTCCAAAGACCATGTCTGATCGTCAAAACAACACTACCGGGGATAACCTAAACCCCGTAAACACAGGGCCTACGGGGACTGCCCCTCCAGCCCCAAACATTGAACATATTGGCACATCAACGCAAGGGGGTGCATCCCTTACGTTCGGCCACGATCTATCACAGTACGCTTCTGTGATACCTCCAGGCATGAACCTTCATACCTGGTACGACCAGCAACAAGCTTTGCTGGCCGCAGCATACAACAGAGCCTGCGCAGATGCGCAAGTATCTGCGGGGCCTACCCCAGCACCACATACCCCTGCGGGTCGTACCCTACAATACGACGGCAGGGCCCCAACACATCCGGCCTCCAGAAGCAGGCACGAAGACCGCGGATCCTCTTACTGCGATGTCCGCACGCTGGATGCGGACGATTCCTCATATGGGTCCCGCCGCAGGGACCCTATACATAGCCGCCTGGGCCCCCATGGCGAGGATAGGCGACAGTCTACAGCCCACCGCGGCCTCGGCATTCATAGCCGACTAGGACCCCAGTCCCACCATGAAGGGCAAGGCCATACCGATCCAGACGACGGTACATACCGCGGCGAGTCTCATGCTACCAGCAGCAGACCGGGAGGACATAACTATGTCCCTCCCACTCACCCCCGTACCACATACCTCCGCGCTGCAAAGCGCCACCAAAGCCAACCCTACAGGCCGAAATCTGCGGCCGAAAACTCCAAATTCGCCCCAGAAATCGCCCACGCCGATGTCACCACCACAAAATTCCCATTAAACATTGGGAAATACAACGGTTCGACCGACCCAGATGATCACATGAACATCTTCGTCGGCGCCGGATGCAACGGTAGGTGGGATGAACCCACTTGGTGTCATTTTTTCCCCCAGACCCTAACAGGTCTGGCCAGGGCCTGGTTCGATTCTTTGCCAGTAAACTCACTAACATCATTCGAGGACTTGCAAGCAAAGTTCCTCGCACACTTTAGCCAGCAGCGACGTTATGAACGTGATTCTATGGACGTCATGAATATATGACGCAGGGACAACGAATCGCTTGAGGCATTCGTTGTCCGTTACAATAAAGAGTGCTTAGAGATAGGCGACGTTGCCGACCAGATGGCACGTAACCATTTCATCGTCGCAGTAAAGGACGAACAAATGGTTATGAATATCTCTGGCAAGGACGGCTTGCCTAAGAAATGGGAAGACGTCATGGCTGCGGTCAAAACATACGCCCAGACTCAGCGATCTCTCAGACCGCACGTATCAAAGGCGCAGCCCCATACGGAAGGCATTCAATCCTCCCACCAAGAACACAAGCTCAACAACAAGCGCAACCGAGACACATGGAATCGCGGCAGCGATCCCAGACCATATGTCCCACGTAACAGCCAGCCCGACGCAAGGGCTACAATCAACGCCCAGCGTGAAAACCGGGCGTCGAAGAAAGAATCTCGGGACCGCAACTGGACCGAGATCAATCAGTCACCAAGCGACGTCCTCCTTACGGACGCACAATTCCTGCGACCGGCCCAACCAATGAAGTCCAAAAAGAACCAAGATCTCGCACTCTACTGCGAGTATCACAAGGACAATGGCCACACAACAAACAACTGCATCAGTCTCCGACTGGAGATTGAGCGAGCCCTAAAAGAGGGGAAACCGCAACACCTGTCGACAGGCGCACAAAAACCTACAAAGCGCATCACTCCCCACAATGAGGGCACCTCCACGGGTAAAAGGACCATGTACGTGGCCTCAACCCATATGATCAACGGAGGGCGAGGAAGACCGCGTAAGGCGGCGAGAAGACCGGACAATGACTGGAAAGACGAGCAAGTCGTCTTTCCAAAAGTCCGAGGCGGACCGCGTGATAGGCGCGCCGTGGTCATAACAGTCCACCTGGCTCACTACTGCACCGAGCGATTATTCATCGACCCGGGCAGTACATCTGATATTATATACGAGCAGTGCTTCAACCAATTTGATCAAGAAGACAAAGATCGGTTGCAGCCAGCAGACTACCCGCTGGCCAGGTTTGCAGGGGAAACCGTATTCTCCCTGGGCCAGATTACTTTTCCTGTGCGCCTCACCAACGGGAGGCACAAAAGAACGGAGGAGGTAAACCTCATGGTTTTACCGCACACCTCCAAGTACGACGTACTTCTCGGGAGAGAGTCCCAGGGCGATTTCAACATGATCACATCCGTCCCTCACTCTGCTATCGGATTTCCAACCGAGATGGGGGTCGCGATAACATACGCCCAAAGAGAAGTTTTGTCTACGGACGAGCTGCGTCCGGCCAAGGTAGCAAGGCCTACCCCCAGCACTCAACCAGAAAAATGGGTTCTGAACGCAAGACACCCAGAGCAAACAGTTACGTTGGGCCACGCCTTGTCTCCTACCATCAAAGCACAACTGAAGCAACTTCTCTTCAGGAACCAGGATATTTTTGCGTGGACACCAGCAGACATGACAGGGGTACCATGCGAAATCGCGCAGCATTTCTTGAATACCATGCCAGGTATCAAACCATTGATCCAAGGCCAACGCCACCTTGGATCAGCAAAAAACGCGGCGATGGAAGAGCAGGTACATGAGCTGCTCTCCGCAGGCATCCTGCGGGAAGTCAAATACCAGACTTGGTTATCCAACCCAGTCATGGTAGAAAAACCAAGCGGGGGCTGGCGCATGTGTGTCGATTACAAAGACCTCAACAAGGCCTGCCCCAAGGATTGTTACGCACTTCCGGAGATCGACGAAAAGGTCGATAACCTCGCACCATTTCGATGGAAGTGCTTCCTCGATTGTTACAAAGGCTACCACCAAGTACAGATGGCAATCGACGATGAAGATAAAACGGCATTCCGCACTCCTACAGGGAACTACTGCTATACAAAAATGCCGTTCGGGTTGCGTAACGCGGGCGCAACCTATCAAAAATTGATGAACGACACTTTCCGCGGTCAAATCAGCAAAAGTGTCGAAATCTATATGGACGACCTGGTCGTCATGAGCATGGAGGAAGACACCATGCTCAACGATATTGAAAGAACATTCCAAACTCTGCGAAGCGTCAACATGAAGCTCAACCCAGGGAAATGCTCGTTTGGAATGGAAGAAGGCAAATTCCTTGGATTCATCGTAACCAAAGATGGATTCAAGGTGAACCCGGAAAAAGTACAGGCGATCGAACGCATGCCATCGCCTTCTACGATGAAAGAAATGCAACGACTAGCCGGCAGGCTAGCCGTACTAAACAGGTTCTTAGCCAACCATGCAGCTAAGTCTTATCCTTTCATCAAGACTCTGCGGAGCTGTTTAAAAAAGGAACAATTTCAATGGACCGCAGAGGCTGAAAAAGCCTTCCGGGAAATGAAAGAGTGTTTGATTCAACTCCCAACTCTGACCGCACCTCGCAAGGAGGAACCACTTATCTTATACCTCTCTGCCGCGGACAACGCAGTAGGCGCGGTACTCATAGTGGAGCGGGAAGGGGTCCAAACACCCATCTACTACATCAGCAAAATGCTCAATGACCCAGAGACGAGGTACTCCATCATGGAGAAATTGGTGTTAGCACTGGTACACGCGTCGAGACGATTACGACGTTACTTTGCAAACCACGTCATCACAGTGTTAACCAACTACAGGATAGGCCCGATCCTATCCAAACCCGACATCTCTGGAAGGTTAGCAAAATGGGCAATCGAGCTGGGCGCGCTTTCGCTAAACTACAAGCCGCGTCCCGCAATCAAAGGCCAGGTCTTGGCCGATTTCGTTGCTGAAGTACCAGCAAACCGCATCCAAGAATGCGAAGAAGAACAAAACCCTACATCACCACCATCCCCCGCAGAAACCTGGGCACTATATACAGATGGTGCGTCCAACGAAGAGGGTGCAGGTGCAGGTCTGCGACTCGTCAGCCCCGACGGCCAAGAACTTACATATGCAATCCGCCTCAATTTCCAAAGCACGAATAACGAGGCAGAGTATGAGGCCCTACTGGCAGGGCTGCGTCTGGCAATCAAACTCGACGTCCAACATTTGGAAGCACACGTCGACTCACTATTGGTTGCAGGGCAGATACGCGGCGACTATACCGTAAGAGGGGATATTATGATCCTCTACCTCGAACAAGCCTTGCAACTAAAATCAAAGTTCACCTCCTTCAATATTCACCATATCAACAGGAGTGATAATAAACCCGCGGATGCACTATCAAAACTCGCATCCACCAGCTTCCAACATCTGGCAAAAGAGGTACGAATCGAAATTATGCAAAATCCTTCCGTACCACTGCGCCAAGTCAATGTCATCCAGTACGGCACAACATCCTGGATGACACCGATCATTGCATACTTGCAATCAGGTGTTACTCCCGAAAGCAAGGCAGAGGCACGCAAGCGGCAATACAAAGCGTGCCATTACCAAATGGGAGACGGTATCTTATACCGTAAATCATACCTGGGGCCACTCCTACAATGCGTCGACCCTCAAGATGCCACGTACCTTATCAGAGAAATACACGAAGGAATATGTGGCATACACGTAGGACCACGCATGGTGGTGGCCAAAGTCATGAATGTCGGGTACTACTGGCCCGGCATGCACCTGGATGCAGTTAAAGTCTTGCGCAAGTGTTTCAATTGTCAGCGGCATGCTCCCAAGACCTTGCGCCCCAAGAATAACCTGATCCCTGTTACCACTGCATGACCATTTCAAAAATGGGCAATCGATGTGGTAGGACCATTTCCAGACGCACCAGGTGCAGTGAAATTTATTATAGTGGCTGTTGACTACTTTACAAAATGGGTAGAGGCAAAACCGCTTGCCTCAACCACCGCTATGATAACAAGGAAATTCGTTTGGGATCACATCATCTGTCGTTTCGGTCTACCAATGTGCATTGTCACCGACAACGGTACCAACTTCGCTGCCGATGACTTCCAAAAATGGCTAAAGGAGCTAAATATCGAACACATATTCTCCTCGGTGACACATCTGCAAGGAAATGGCCAGGTCGAGAGTATCAATAAAAGCTTAGTCGAAGGCATCAAAGCACGACTGGGAACAGCCAGACGCGGCTGGGTTGATGAACTCCCAAGTATCTTATGGGCCCACAGGACAAGCCCAAAGACAAGCAACGGTGAAACACCCTTCAGCCTGGTCTATGGCACTGAAGCGGTGATCCCCGCAAAAGTAGGTCTCCCCTAACCTAGAATGTTGGCTATCAACAAGATAAACAACAATGAGGAACGCAGGGTTGACTTGGACCTCCTAGAAGAAAGGCGTGAAAACGCTGCCATCAACGAGGCCAAATACAAAACCAAACTCGAAAAGTACTACAATGCATGCGTCCGCATTTGTACCTTCAACCCGGGAGACTAGGTCCTTCGTGACAACGAAGCATCCAACGCGGAACGCCCAGGGAAACTTGCCCCCAAGTGGGAAGGACCCTACCTCATCCAAGAGGTCCTGGGCAAAGGCGCGTATAAATTACAAACATTAGAAGGTGAAACCATCGCACGCACATGGAATGCACAGCAGCTTCGACGCTGTTATATGTAAGCCATGTTTTCTACATTTAACATGTAACCTATCGGGCCGCAAGCCATTTAAATAAATAAACGATTCAATGCAATATTGTTTATTTACTCCTATTACAAATGCGTGTTCCACTCTGCGGTATCCGCAAAAACAGATTGGCAAAGTCTTCATTCACGATACCCACACAGAGTGGTAACCACACGCAACTATTATAATAGGCCACCAATTGCAACGATGTCTATCTGGCTGGATAGAGTTTTCATACTTACATATCATCTAGATATGCAAAAGGCAAAGTACAGACTTAGTGTTAATTCACATTAACATTAACTCACACAAGTTCACAAACGCAAGTAATAAAAACACTTGTATAAACTGAAACATTTCAAACTTTATATTCAAAAAATTCCTACACCTACGCGGTGCACAAGGGATTTACATAAGGTTTTTGACATTTACATTGAGGACACAACAAAAAGCACGCGGGCCAGCCTAGTCTTTCTTTGTGCCACTGGAGCCTGCACCATCCTTACCCTCAACAACAGGTTTTTCCTCATCAGCCTCATCAGCATACAACACCCACAAGCGGTCTACATAGTCTTCTGCTTCCAGGCACGCATTAAGGTCCTCAAGGGCAGTAATGGACGTCTCATTATACGCCTCAACCGCAGCAGCAAGAAGTGCTTCAGTATCTACACCGTGAAACCCGGATCGCTCATCAGTATATTGGCCCTGGGCCATAACATTCATATGAGCAATGCAGCGATTATAGCCAGCTTTAAAACCAGCATCCCGGGCGCGCTCCTTAATATCATTGACACCTGATACGTTCTCAGGTGCGTCAAGAATGGCCGTAACAATCTGCAAAACAAGAAAACTACGGTTACTAAATGAAAACTTAAAAAAGATGGCAAAAGCAACAGATACTTACATGCCCGATACCGTGCATACGCATCCATTCTCGATCAGCTTTGAGCAGATCAAGGGAAGAAGCAAGGCTATCTCTAGCCTCTTCAGCCTCTCTTGCCCGCGCTTCAACTTCATCAGCACGGGCAGAGACCTCCTCAATAGTGGCCCCCCGGGTCCGCACTTCAGCCTTTTAACAAAACAAAAACAAGTATACAAAAATAATCAACATACTTGTGAGATGTACAAATTCAAAAGCAAGAGACTTATACCTAGAGGCCCAAGATAGTTTTGGTTAAGTTGGTGCGGTCAACATTTGCCCCCTCAAGGGCCTTTGTAGCGCGGGCCTCCACCTCCTTGGCCTCTTCAAGAGCATTGGCGAGGCGAGCTTCCGCTTCCTTGGCCTCTTGAGCAGCCGCAACAGCCGCAGTTTTCTCTTTCGCCAACGCAGAGATCGCTGCCTTGGCATTGGTAAGCTCCTGGCGAACATGAAAGAGAATTTCATTCTGTTTGGCCCAAGATTCTTTCCAAGTCTTGCACTCATCAGATAACGTCTTGCGCTCATTAGAAAGAGTTTCTTTCCAACGCTTGCGTTCATCAGAAAGCAGTTTTGCAAGGGTACGAACCTGTTTAAGCTCAGCAGTCGCAGCCCATTCCTCGGTCTGCTTGCGCTTTTCAAAAGCAGCCCTATCCCCTTCAAGCTGCTCCGCACCATCACGAGCAGCCTTCACCAACTCTTCGGCGTCAGCACGCAAGCGCGTACTCTCCTCCTCCTTGCGCCCAAGCACCTTGTACTTTTCCATAATGGCTTTCGCCATTATGGAACCCCCCACAAGCATAGAGGAGAGTTGGTTAATCTGGACCTCAGTTGGCAACGAACGGGCCCGATTGACTTCAAATGGGGTGCCCAAACCACCCAGAACCTCCCTACACGCGGAGGGGTCACAAGAAATATCATCCCCTTGCATTACAGTCCATGGGGGGCGGTGATAAGTCATAGCCCGGTCTTCAGTATAGGTGCGATAATAAAACTCCAATTCAGTCTCTTGCGGCTGAATGGGAGTTTCTGTATAACCTGCACCCCCAGAAGAAGAACCTGTAACCTTCTCAGCAGCAGGAGATTTTTTCTTTTCACCGTCAGTAAACTTCAAGTGAATCTCGTCGGTATCCTCCGGGGTGATAACATTGTCATGGGAATCTACGGTGTCAAAAATACGCGCCATAGACTTCTTCCCAGTATCTTCCTCCCGCATAGAGGGCTCAGGCACCGCCTTAACCCCTGTATCCGCAGCTGTGTCACGAGGAGGGGAATCAGGAGCATCAAAAATTGAGAACCCTTCATCTTGCGGTTCTGCAATCAAAACGAAAAGACTTTCAACTACAAGTACAAAGACAGAGAGAAAATACTTGTCAAAGTTATGAATTACTTACCAGAAGCAACCACAGGTTTACCAGACTTCAAAACAGCTTTCCGCCTAGTCTGAATCTTTGGCTTTTTCTTCTCACCGGCATCAGCAGCCTTATCTGCCTTTCTCTTCTTCTCATCAGCAGGCTTGGAACCCGCAGAGGTCCCACCTGCAACCGCACCACCTGGAACACCCAAACCCTCAAAGGTGTCAGATACTACCACGTAATCGGTATATCTGCGGAAATGAGGACGTGAGATACCTGCCACCTGCGGCACCAAAGGCGGAACAGCAGGAGCCTCAGGTTTTTTCTTGCCGTGACCCCGCGGTGCCTTCTCCGCATGCTTCTTCGGAGCACCCTTCACCTCAAATTTACCCAGGGCCCCCAGGGTTCCTGTGTGTAGATCACAAAACGAGCAAATAAGGAAGATGAACTTCTTCATAAAGAAGTAAGAAGGTTATGGATTACCTTTGCCTTGCAGCAGGGATGCGTTCAACGCATCGCGTTTAGGAACGCGGAAGTTGTGGAGGATGGTCAGGTTAAAGCCTTCACCTGGCGCAGTCTTAATAATATCCACCTTACCGGTAAAGGTTGGATCAAATATCTTCCACAACTCAGCAACTTCTGATAATACACATGCAAATCAATAACATGCAAAGGAATAAAGAAACCGCACAAACGTAAGAATACTTACCACCAGTTTTTTCCCGCACAACGGGCCTTGCATGCTTATCAGCCCTAGTCAATATCATCCGCAGCACCCACAACTCATCATTATCCAGCTGTTTATGATCAATACTCCTCAACCTCGAGAACCACTCCACAGTCTCCGCGCTAGGAAGCGCAATATCCTCCACCGGAATGGTCTCATTCACATTCCGCAAGGCCATGTTAGCAACAACCACAGCAGCCTTGACATAAAAAAACTTGCACTTCCATTTCGAGATACCCTTCGGAGGGGTCATCATCTTGGGGCTCCCATATCGTTGACTAAAGGAGAAAAACCCAGTATTTACAGTTAACTGGTAGAACCACCGGAAATTTTCAACGGTAACAGGTAGACCAAGAGCACGAAAAGTGTACTCAAAATTTCTAATACGGATCATCCCAAAAGGGCTAATCTGGGAGATATGGACGTTGTAAAACTCCAAGACCTCAGCGACAAAAACGCTTAATGGTAAACGAAGGTTACCATCAAGGAAAGAATCGGCCCACATGGTGACATAACCGGCCGGAGCACAGGCACCGGTATCACCTTCCTGAGGATAAACAGCCCCAAACTCCTGGGGCATTTGGATGTTGGCCATCAGACGGGTGAACGACGCCTTAGACCACTTCAAAGGTGGTAGGCCACCATCGGGGGCACTACCACCGTCGTCTTCTTCTTCCCCAGCCACCGGAGAAGAAGGTTCAGGGTTTTCACCCTCCACATTGTGTGGATTAGATGGTTCAGCCATCAGAAAAATAAAGAAGAGAAGGATTGAGTTGCACAAAAACTCGAAAAATCGCCAGAAAATACAGACAGATTGATCGGAGAAGAAAAAGATAACACACTCTTTTCCACCGGAGAAATTTTGAAATTTGAACAAAGTGAGGAGAAACCAAACGGTTTCCCCTTATATACTCATCGCAATTAATACGATGCAGTAAACCGACTTACCACGTTCAAAAGAGGCGAATCATAGGGTGACACGTATTCAGCGTCATTTCCGCTGACGGTTATCACACGCGCGTGGCAGCCCACGCGCCTGACAGAAAAGACCTTTACACTACTTGCTACAGTGCAGTTCTGACCTCGGTCAGTGCAAACGTCCTTTCAGATCATCACATGTCAGAATCCTACCAACTTTCAACAACCCACACGTGCCATCAGCCACGTAGGCAGCACAAAAGCGACAAACATTATCCAAACAGAAGCGGCATGCGGTTTCTCTGGTTTACCGCACCATAACCCATACCGCATGTCGTTTTTTACATACCCCTCAAAAAAGGCAAAAATATATATATCTAAATTATATAAAGGGGGTATAAACGATAAACCGCACATACCCACGAGCACACGTGGAATATGCGGAGATGACGCACACAAACCCGCACTGGTGCGTCAGATACTCAGAACCAACGTCGTTCCTTGAAATCCGAAAACCGCCTCTCAGGATGCGGTTCTTCAGGCTTCAAATCCCTCGTATCCGGTTCACAACCACGGAGGGAACGCAAACAGCTTCTCCTTAAGGAAAAGGACAAGTATGCTGAGCAACCGCACATCAGCAACCCTGTCTCCTGAACCTTCAAGAGCTGCATCCAGGCTACAAGACTTCTAGAAGCGAGTTCTTTGCCGCAAACTGCAACCACTCGTGAGTAGTTACTACAAACCGCAACTATGCGAACGGTAGCTACGGAAGAGCCACAACTAAACCACCACGCAGAGGAGCAAAGCTACTTCAAGGAAAACTGCTTTTCAACTAAGCATGAAGGGAAGTGGCTACAAAACGAATGCGGAAGAGTTTCAACCAACTTCCCAAGTATCTAAGGTGATCTCCTCCGGCAACACTACTTAAAGAAAAGCTACCTTCCACCAAAGCGTGAAGGAAAGTAGCTCCAGAACAGTGGTAACAAGTCTGCTTATGACTAGTTACCCACCTATGGACCGCATAGAATAAACAATGGTGGGCACAACCCTGCCTATGACCATGTTTATCTGCCCATAGTCCAGATTCACATTGTTCGACCAAACACGGCCAACAATGGCGCAACTACCCCACGTTTCTCAAACAAACATGGCCAACAAGGTTCGGCAACGAGGTAACCGCAAAGAACGTGCGGTTACTAGAGAGCTAAACCTCAGAGGACGTGCGGTTACTTGAGAGATAAACCGCAGAGGACGTGCGGTTACTAGAGAGCTAAACTGGAGAACACGAACACCCCACAAAATAGGGATCATCGTTGGATGTCCAGTTGAACATAGAGCTTGAGCAAAGTGCTTACAAACATTGCATAAGCTAACACATAGGTTACAACTAGAGTTACGGCAACGGACACCTTCCGTCACCATCTCAAAGGTTGGCTCGAACCCTGCGGAACACTCTTCCGCCACGATCTCAAAGGTTGGTTCGAAACCTGTTAACAACATCAGTCACCGTTTCAAAGGTTGGTTCGAAACACCAACAGGTGGCTGACGACATCATGAAAAGGTAGACCAAGAGTCAAGTCTTGGCTGAGAATTCCGCATCAGACGAAACTTGCTCACCGGATATCCTTCTCAAAGGAAGAAACAATCCACTCGAAAGGCCTACCGACCAACAGAACTGTCAACCAAACAGTCAACATCTCGAGTTACTGAAAGAAGGAGCCATCCGCATGGCCCATATTCTACCTTCTAGACAACATAGTCTAGTATCCCTCCCACATGCAACTTGCATAAGGAAGGAACACTAAACTGGGGGGACTTGAAGGGGTATGGTCCCAGATCTCGCGTCAGCATGACCGAGGATGACCATTACCCTTATCAAAAACCCCCACCAAGCAATAACTCACCTGTGTCCGCGTCGGCACGCGCGAACACAGCGGTCCAATCTGTCCAGTGATGAGAAGACTTACCTTAAAGACGGAAACCAATGTTACGCATAGCGATGCGGCCCGGTGCCGCATCCTATGAACATTTTCGTCACGACAAGGGGTCTAGACAACAGTAACAGCCACTAAACGGTGATGCGGCATGGCACCGCATCCCGCATAAATCACGGATGGAACAACCAACGCGGGAACAACATCAATGACCGCAAGCAGCGATGCGTCCTGGCACCGCATCCTGCCTACAAGGCAAGTGGGTCTGACACCACAGTACAAGTGGTACTGGGAACAGTCACCCACTGGCCTACACATGTACAACAGTCTGACATCACAGCAGGACGTGGCATCACCTCCGCAACCGACAGGTCTGACACACCTGCAAGCAGTTGTACGATGTCAGACTAGCTACTCAACTACCCTCCTTCACTCCTCGGCTATAAATACCGACCCCAAACCAGGTTTGAGGTATCACTTCTCAACTCTCTCAATACTACTACTATCACACTTTGCTTCCCAAGCAAACTACTGATTCTCACGCCGGAGAGTGGTAACAAAGAGCACCCCCCACCCCATCCTCCTTGTTGCGAGTCACGGCTTGTTTCCTTGTGCAGGAAACCCACCACCAGACGATCCAGCCAGCGATCCTCGGAAAGAAGGGATTAACCCTCTTGACGAGACCAGTGAGTTAACCCCACCCGGTTAACCATTGTTTCATCAAACCCTCAACCTCATAAAGAGGGGCATACTATCTATACATCTTGCTACCACTAAGCTACAAGTCTATTGGTGTTTAAATATGTCATTCTTGCTATATATGTTTAAACGTGTTAATTCATGTATTAATAGTTGTGTTAACATATTTTATACATCAAAATTAACTTGAGTTGATAAATAAAACCTCTCCAAGATTTGTAAATGACAATAAAACTAATATTAAGAAGAAACCCCTTCATGTCAATTGTCAATTGTGCATCTTGTGTCGTATATTCAATTTGATTTCGCTTTCCATTAATTTTAGTCCGGTTTGTCCTTAACTATTGGAGGCTACAAATCACACTAGTTATATATATTGAAATTTAGTCCGGTCTGTCCTTAACTATTGGAGGCTACAAATCACACTAGTTATATATGTTGAAATATTTTGATACATCTCAACAAGTATTTTAGATTGTATTTGAATTCTTACATATAGATCATAACTGATTGAAAATAATATTCTTAATGTCACCATCGTTTGTACTTGTAGACAAAAAAATATTTGTACTTGTAGACAAGTATTTTCAAATTCTCTAAACATCAATCTTGTTTATGCCACACCTACAATAATGATTATGGCACATTCTTGAAATATTGCGACTCTTTACCAACTTTAAAAAAAAAAAGTCCAGGATTAGAATTAAAGGGTGTATTCTTCGGTCTTTAGGTTTTTCGATTTCTGGTATGTTTTCATTCATTTTTGGTCTCTGAATAACCTCTGTTTTTGTAGGTTTGGCGCATCAACCTTATCTTACTTGCTTATTGGGGGCTTTCGAGGATAAACCGGCGCCTGATACAATTTTGGACTTTGTAGTTTGTAGAATTGTTTTTGAAGGTTGGATTCACTTAATAATTAGGAATATATGAATTCGACTGATTTATGGTTTTCAATCATGAAACACAAAAACCCCTAGGGCAGCATTATTTATATTTATCAAAAGTAAAAATAAAAAGAAAATTACAAAAAAAGGTCGCTTTATTTGTCGCTATAAATTATGTCGTTACAGAGCTATTGACAACTATGACATCATGTGCCATATCGACTTAGGATACAATACAATACAATGCCACTTGTTCTGATATCTATGGTATCTACAGGTGTAATGACAGAGGAATTTACAGTCCATACAAGCTTAAAATATCAAATTCAAACATACAAAACAATAATAACTTACCATGTTTATTAGGAATCATAACGTTATCGAACTATGGGCTTTTAATGATACATATCTCTCAGAGTTTAAAAGTTGGGGTAGGGACTGGAAAAGATTGTGTTTTTTGTGGGTTTGAATCGAGGAAAACGGTGAAGTTGTAGCAACACTGAAAAGGGTTTCTATTGCTGGTTTGGGGATTGGTATGAGATGGCTACTGTATCTTAAGAACAACTTTACTAAAATCCATTAAATTGATATATTTTTATCTCGGAATTTTTACACCTAATTACTGTATTTGTATTTGCAAGGATTTTGACCGGTACCATTTCTGTGAGGGAAAACATCATGCCACATCATTAAAGAAGGTTATATTTGATATATATTTTAGTTTGGTTTAGAGATGTTAACAAGCCGGGATCATTTCATATTCTGCTCAATAAAAACTTAAATGGGACCGTTTGTGAATTACTCCAAATCTGCTCTATAAAAACATGAATCGGTCCAAGCTCAATCATGAGCCTGAAAATGAGTTTGCCGACTTGCAAGCCTAAACAAACATGAGCTTTGAAAAGCTACTCACTAACCAACCTCGACCTTTAGAACAACACAAGCCTAGTTCTAATTTGGTTGAAATTTAGGATGCTCATAAAAAAAATATGAAATTCATCCTTATTTTTAATGTAATTTTGGTTTATAAAAGCAAAAGTTAAATCCAAAAACATACTTCTAGATAATACTTAAAACATATATTTATTTATCAACAAAAGAACCCCATAATAGACATGAGAAATATAAACAAGCAACTTACTAGCAAAGAAACAAGCAGCAAAATTAGAGAAATGTTACTGCATATCAGCATTTATGATCTGGGAATATAACACCATTTCATTTGCCAACAAATCTTTTAGCTCATTAATCAGTCTAACATCAGAACATCCATTTAATGAACCCTCTCAAAAAAAAGATGCCAGTCTATGAAAAATTAGTCATGCAAAGTTCCCAAAATGTCCTCATCCCTGTATAGATGATACCTGCATCAAACAATGCAAAAATCACTAAAAGAGTATAGATCTTGTCAAGTACAAGTTTGGAAGAAAAATGACAAATGTAAAATGTAATGGCGTTTGGAGGCAGGAATGAGAATAAGGATTTGAATCAAGGATGAATAAGAAGAGCACAACTTAAAGTTGACACTTCTCGACAAACCCGGAATCAAATAGCTCAAACCCGTACTATGATGCCATCATTTACGTTCATTACACATAAATTATATAAATATCATGTGGAATAAACAGTAAAATAGATGTGAAGGGCAGTTGAATGAGAGGGCACCCTACAGAAAACCTGCAAGTATTTCAGAGCCATTGATGCAAGACTCTCCCCTTTTTAACATTCATGCCCATTTTGAACAAATGAAATTATCTCTAGCATTAAACGATATATAGCAGGCTAATTTTAAAACTTTAAGTTTACAGCTGGTCTTAAACACAAAGCCCTTGGATATATCAGTGAGAAATTACACAACTTTTTTGTCAGTTGTTCACTTAATGTTTAGAAATAGCTTGTTTGCCCATTTTGTCATTTTTATAAAATATACACATCTTAAATCCAAAGAAAAAGAACAAACTGATGTATGACAACCCAGTATAGTGTAATGACTCAAGTAACAGGTGAATGTGGATTAACAACTTCAACAAACAAAACATTTTGCAAGTTGCATGAAAAACGGTTTATATCGTTGGACCAAGTGTTTAAACAACATACAAAAAAACAAGTGTTTAATTGCAAGTTTTATCGCACAAAATGTTGAGCTAATAACCAAAAACTATGAAGCAGAGTTTAAATCATCACCAATCAGATTTAGAACACTAACCATATGATCATCTTACAATGTTGTACAGCCATGAGACAATTATGCTTGTATCAAAGCTCAAACAAATGAAATTGTGTTAAACTTTCTATATTCAATGCCTAACCCTAAAACCTTCTATATCCAATGTCTAACCCTAACAAATGACCAATAAAACTAGCATTCAGTCATAAGCAAACAATGTCTAATTCAATACAAACAACTCATTCTTGAAGTTCTTTACTCACTTAATGTTGAAACTTATCCAAAATTAATTCAATTATGCTCTTATGAGATCTCATTTAACACTTAATGAATTAATAATATGCTACTATCATTTATCTTTCCAATGATATCTAACTAAGCTACAAACCCTAACTAAAAATTGCTAACACATATACAAAAAAAAAAAAAAAACATACTCTTTTTCACCGAGCTTGACTTCAGTGCCACCGTACTCCGGCAACAGAACCGTATCTCCTTCCTTAACACCTACCGGAATCTTATTACCGGATAAATCATGAGTTCCGGGACCAACAGCAACAACTTTACCAGAATTCAACTGCAATCCACACAACAACCGACTCAATTACTCAATCAAATCCAGATCTACACAAACAACAGACAGGAATTATTATTACCTTAGAGGATTTCTCAGGGAGAAGAATACCAGCGGTGGTTTTGGAAGGAGGAACTATCTTCTCCACCAATACTCTGTTGAGAGATGGAATTAGACGCTTCGCCATTGATGATATTGCACACTCAATCTGACTTTTTTTTTTTATCTCTAGATCGATGAAATGTGGATTTAAACACGAGATTGAGAGTGGTTTTTGAGGGTTTAGGGTTTTTCTAACTTTTGGTGGACCGGCCCACTTTTTGTTTCTTGTTACAAGGCCTGTTATTGTTAAGGCTAATACTAACTAGTTGGATTCCCCCGCGCTTCGCGGCGGGAATTCAGTCCGTATCAACTAGGTTCGTTACGTTACCGACACTTATTGAACAACATCTGCATCCATACCCTATCTATTTTTATTGTCTCTGCTTTCGATACACTAATAAGTATGGATAAGAAAACAATATAATAATGAAAACTTAAGTTAATAAGAAAGCAATACAATAATGAAAACCTAGAAAAAAATAAAACGAACTGAGCTAAACAACATCGATACCGATGTGCATTCATTTTATAAAAAAATATATATTTACAATCAATTGAATTAATAATAGCAATATAATAAAAACTTAAAAGAAACAATATTAAAAAAGATTTAACCACTGTTCATGACCTCTTTCAAATAATATGTATAATGGCTAGATCCTAGAGGTGCAAGTGCAATACCTAGGTCATATGGAACCGGGATTTGGAGAGGAAGTGATCGGTTTATTTGTTTCTGGTTTGGGGTTTTTTTCGAGTTTTGATCGGGTAGGGTCAGGTATGCCTGGGTTGGGCCCTGCTTTTAATCATAGAGTACGGATCCGGTAAATATTGGCGAGGTCGGGTTGGGTACAAAACTGGGTTGGAAATACTCAGGTTTTTAGAACACGATTTCAGGGTTTTTTTCTTTGTGCACCTCTAATAATGAATGTGTGTGGTCATGACCCTCATGATGACAATGACTATTCACTTCAGCGACATGTCACCTCACTCTAATCCACTATCCAAAACCACTACCTTATAGCAAAAACCAAGTCATCACTCGCCCCACTTGGCCAATTCACATAATCATTGTTGTAATAACCACAAAATGCAGAGATCTTCCTATTCATCTCTCGATACTTTGAGCCCATTGAGTTCACTTCTCGATACGGTTCTTTTTGCATCAAAGTATGAAATTTATTGGAAACCTTCTTCCAAAAGCCATCCAACTTTTGATTGTTACTTCATAAAATATCTAAGTATAAATAATTAATGATTTATATTGAAAAAAATATTATAAAAGATTAAATAATAAAGTATAACATACCTACAATCAAACACGTAGACATATTGCTCCACGCCCTTGCAAACGTATCTCTTTGATCGATGTCCAAGTTTGACCTTTACCGGTAGTTAAATCTTCTTGTTCTAGCCTCTTTGAACGCTGCTTTGTAGTTGATTTCTTTGAACTTTGAGGTTGGGTTTCGGGTACGACGTCAACGACATCCAAATCGTCTAACGAAGGGGCATCGAGTCTCGGTTGCGTTTGGACTTTGTAGGTTTATGCGGTGGAGTAGGCCGACTTTGGCTTTGATGTTGTTGGAGCATTTGAAGTTGTTGGTGATATTGTTGTTGGAGTTGGATTTGTTGAAGTTGAAAGAAACTAGTTGGAGGTGGTGTTTGAGGAAGTTGTGTGAACGCATTAGGAACATGATTGTAGTCCGCAAAAGAAAATTGTGGTGTCGCCCACATCAGATTAATGGATCAAAAGGTGGCGAATAGCCGGCTGACGTCCACGAGGTTTATGGCGGGTTGTTCAAGTCGTTTGGATCTATGGTGGCAATTTTTGGATGGAGATGAAGTTAAATTTTGTAAAGATTTAGATATTCACTACTAGAAAATCTGAAATTTCTTACACCAGTTTTCGTAGGAAATGCGTTACAAAACAGGCTTTCCCACACATTTGTGACAAATACATGATGTAGGAAAATGCCCCGTAGGAAACCTGTTTCCAACGCATTTCCTACGCAATTTCCTGCCCATTTCCTACAAAACCGCCGTGTCACAAACTGCTACAGATCTCCTACAACAATTCATAGTTATTTTTAATATATTATTTATGATAAATATTAATTATTATATTTTCGGAATTTTTTTAGCTACACATTTCCGACAAAAAAAAAATTAAAAAAATTTCATTCAGCATTATTCGTGACAAATTTCTGACAGAAATATAAAAATAGTTGTTACAAATTTCCGACAAAAGCATTATTCGTGACTAATTTCCGACAGAAAAATTTTTAGAAACTACAGGGACTACTTTTGTAAAAACTGAAACTTCAGGGACCAAAGTGTAAATATTTCAAAAATCTGTCAAAAAGGGGGTTCTTCCTTAAAGAACCGGCCCTTTGCAAGGATCGAACTCCTGACCTATCGTTTAGAACCGCAACGCCTTAACCAGTTTATCCTCCTACTAGGACATGTTAGAATATAAAACTTAATTCCTTTTATACACTAACTAGATTTAAACTGTTTGTCGGAAATGTGTCACAAGTTGTCACACAATTCTGACAGAACGATTAAATCAGCTAAAAAATAAATATTTTGTCACAAATGTGTAGGAAATATAATAATTTTTAATTATTATACTAATTTTACTATTATATATAAATATAGAAGTGTATATCCTTGTATTTATTTTTAATAAAATTAAGTAATATGACTTAGTTGTCGGAAATGTGTCACAGGTTGTGACACAATTCTGACGGAACGATTAAATCAACTAAAAAATAAACTGTTTGTCGGAAATGTGTCACAAGTTGTGACACAATTCTGACGGAAGGATTAAATCAGCTAAAAAATAAATATTTTGTCACAAATGTGTAGGAAATATAATATTTTTTAATGATTATACTAATTTTACTATTATATATAAATATAGAAGTGTATATCCTTGTATTTATTTTTAATAAAATTAAGTAATATGACTTAGTTGTCGGAAATGTGTCACAGGTTGTGACACAATTCTGACGGAACGATTAAATCAGCTAAAAAATAAATATTTTGTCACAAATGTGTAGGAAATATAATAATTTTTAATTATTATACTAATTTTACTATTATATATAAATATATAAGTGTATATCCTTGTATTTATTTTTAATAAAATTAAGTAATATGACTTAGTTGTCGGAAATGTGTCGCAACTTGTGACGCAGTTCCGACGGAATGTTTAATTAAACTAAAGAATAAATATTTTGTCACAAACTTGTAGGAAATGATTTAATAATCAACGTTTTGTAGATTATTTCTAACAGATCTGTGACGCAACTATCAATTAATTAGGGTTTTTTTATTTTCTGTCACTGTTGCGTCAAAAATTTGACATAGAATTTTGGAAAAAAAAATCGTAGGAAATTTGTCACAAATGTGTTTGAATCTGTGACAAAAATAATTGTGTAGGAAATTTCCGTAGGAAATTATGCACTTTTCTAGTAGTGATTTGAAGAGAGAATGGTGAATGTTTGGGGTTAAAAAAGGGGGTGATTGTTTATTTAATCAGAAAATAGGTTATTTCTTTTAAAATATCTGTTGTACAACGTTCACATTCCTCGAAAATAGCACAAATTGGATCGTGTTTGCCTTGGTTTAAACCACACGAACAACCATGAATCTTTGAGGGGGGGGGGGGGGGAGTGGTGTAGCACTTCATTGATGGTCCTACGTGACGAACCACGACCCAACCCACACCCTTCAGCCAAAGAGTTTCTTGTTTTATTATATGCATCTCAACACAATCATTATATCCCATTTCCATCCAAATTCCATTCTATTTTGCGAAACAGACACACCTAAATTACAAATAAAATTTAAATCTTTGCGCGAATTCCCATTCCAATTCTATTACAATCCATGAAACGAACACTAACACTTGTAAAACTTGGAGCGGGTAAACTACATTATTATAGTTAATTGAGTTAATTACGTTTTTCGTCCCTGTGGTTTGTTAAAAATCACTATTTCAGTCCATTAGTTTAAAAATTGCTAAAACAGTCCATGTGGTTTCATTTTTGTAACAATTACGATCCACCTATGTTAACCCCATCCACTTATTTTGTTAGTTTTATGTGAAATGACCATAATGCCCTTGTTATTATTAAAAGATTATAAAAAGGCCAACCTTCTTCTTCATCAAAAACCACCAGCAACGTCGGCCACCACCACCACCAACTCCGACCACCGCCACCTCCGGCCACCGCCAAAATCCGACCGCCGCCAACTGAATCGCTTAATCGTTACTGCTTGCTTAACAACACCCAAACCATAGAAATTTTTTATTTAAGTTCTTAACATAATCTACTTCACGCAAGTACCAGCTCATAAAACCAAGTACTATAAGTTTAAACAAACCAACCCAAAATCAACTTCCAATCCAAAACCCAAAACAGAGTATTCAAAATCAAGAACATGGCTCTGTTTTTGCACTGAAAAATATGACAAATTGAGACCCATTTAAGTGTTTGATGATTGTTTGTATACAATTCCACTATTAATCTACACGTATATGAATCATGTCTGCTGAATAAAGATGGTGAGTATTGTTATAGTGGTTGCTGATATATATATATACACACACACTTTAATTTGTGTATTTTATTTCTTTTTTTATACTTTCATGCAGTGATCGTCTTTAAATTTGTTTTTTTTTTCTAATAGGCTGATGCTAATTGTTGACAATTAAAAACTCATGACCTGTCCCATTCTGCCACCTGGCCACCTCTACATTTTAGTAGTAGACGTTTAAATTAACAACCAAATGCAAGAAATAAACATTTTCTTTCATACTCGACTTATTCTTCAGCAATATAGTATGATTCATTGTTATGGTTTACTGTTGAAATATTGTTAATTCTTTTTGCAGGTTCTTATAATAAAGCTCTACTTTGGAAAGAAACAAGAATTACATCCCCTGATGCACCGACAGCACCGTACACTAATGATCAAATGAGGGTACACCATAACAAAATGCAGGGTACTTCATATAATTCTATAGCATATGTATTCTAATTTCTAAAACTCTTTGTTATGCAAAGGATGTCTTCGAGTTAATTGTGTCTTCTTTTGAGGATTTATTTAACTGGTCCAGCCGATCTTACAATAAGCGAGCCTCAATTCTTGAAACTGTTTCCAAAGTCAGATCATGTGTCATAATGCTCGATTTTGAATGAGACGAGCTTATTGTGAAAATGTTTGATCATTTTCTAAAAGCGGTCTGGTGTGCTAATGTACTATAGTTCTGGACTATAATTCTTGGATAGTACTTTGCCTTTGATTGTTTTGATGCTCCATTTTTCTTAAATATTACTATTTTTTAAGAAATGAACTGGGACTTTCATATCGACTCCGTGTTTACATCAATGGAAAATATAATGGTCTTGGATGAAAGTGAAGAAATTTTCATTAAGATGCTCAAACCACTGCTGGCTTGCGTTAAAAAAGATCGTGAGGTACAACGCTTACAAAATCTTAATATTGTTTACATGAAAATTTCTTACCGGTTGTTTACTTTTACTTAGGGCATTCTACCAGTAGCTCATAAGTTAGGGAAAGGAGTACTTCTAAAATCGGCAGAGAAGCTAAAGTCGTACATTATGCCAGCTTTAACATCTTTTGGTGAATCGTTAGATATGTACCATAAAGTTGTGGCTGTAGTATGTGCGGCACAACTGCTAATATTGAAATCTCCAACGATTGGAGTAGATTCATACGGTATCAATCATGTTTTCTTATTTTTCGCCATTATAGTTTCTTTTATTGTTAACTTTAATACGATCTATATGAACTTATCTGATTCATTTGAATAGTCCATCGATTTTAGCAGATTCATGATGTATTGGTTATGATTTCGTTTAATTAGGGTTTTGTTTTCTATCAAAAAGGTTACGACTGAGTATAGACGGACGAAGTGGCGTCTGTAAGATTAGGAAAATTGACTAAGAGCACGTGAGGCTATAAATGGAACTGAGCAAAGGAAGCTTGACGATGATAAGAAAATTGACTAAGAGCAAGTATGTTTATCTCTTATGATCTTTGAGGTTATTTTTATGTGATCCGAATCTAATACTCGTTATTTTTCTTTTTTTGATTTTGTAAACCTAAATGCCCAAGGTTTACAAAAGGTCTTGCTTCATGTCATCCCTGCTGCCTGCTGGTAACAATCCGCAAAGGGTATGTTATTTATATAAACCTTGCATTTATGTGATATATTATTACTTTCATGGTTTTCTTTTAATACTTTTGGTTTGATTTATAAGTATTAAATAGAGATTTATATTTCATCTATACCTGTTGTTTGTTTGTTCTTGATGTTTTAAACAAGACCATAATAAGATCAACTCTTTGTTCTTGGTGTCGTGCTCTTGCTGTTTAGGTGAGTGTGGTTTTTTATATTTAGAAGCTACTAATATTTTATGATGGGCAGCAGTGTTGTGATTATAAACCGACTCAAAATAGTGCAGAACCACTTGCAATACCTTTATTAGCATATTTGGATAAGTCTCATATATTGCTTCTAAGTGTATGAAGGGAAGTCTGCATGCTCGACGGTTATTAGACGATCATGTGGAAGTTTCAATTGGGTGTGTTGCATCTTTAGGTGACGAACAATGGAATCAGGTGGCTGCTCCATTGAATTTGGACCTAACTGAGTCAGTTCCCAATTGTTGAGGTAAGAAACAAAACACACTCAATGGAAGGTATACATGCTTTTCTAACGAGTCGATGTTAAATATTGTAAAATTTGAGGTCTAATGCTTCTGTAAAATTTGTATGAATTTTATAAGAGTTTTGGTACTATTTTATATGAAGGTTACATGAAGGGCGTCGTGCTCCTGATGGTTATGTTTCTAATAGAAGGCGGCGTTTTTCATTTTTCTTCTGATGTTTTAGGTTAAGTGGCCAGGTCTATCATCGGATGGGTTCAATATGGGCCGGTCGAGTGGATTCGGTAATGGTTCAAAATAGGGATGAGCATTTGGTGCAGGGTACCGAACCGGTACTGTACCAATAGTGAATTCGGCGATCGACAAATTTGAAAGTGTTTCATCAATGGCGTTGGTTCTGTGTAGAATTCAGGAACCGGTTGTGATAGTCGACGATTCCGGGAGTGCACATCACTGTAACACTTGACAGCTTTGAATGTGAACAGTTGGCGTTGGAGGGTTTAAAACGATGGCTATGAACAGCAAAGAGACTCAGCCTTTCAAAGGCAATTTTATACCTCATTCGAACTTTGGGTTAGTGCTACATTGGTTTTTTTTTTTTTTGGGTGCGATGTTGATTGATATAGTAAGTGGTAAAATAAGTACATTTAGTCAAGAAGAGAATACATAATGTGCTGCTACTTGTTGTTCCTTTGATTTGTAAAGAGTAATCTGGGGTATATTAACCACAACTTTTGATCTCAAGTTTATCAAGTGGGCGTTTTTAGTGGAAGATATTTAAACGACAGTTGAGTGCAGAAGGGAAGTACACAGAAGAGCAACTTCAAGAATACATGATGTCACGCAAGAAGACAATGATTGATTCTCTTTGGAAGCTTAATGTGGCAGATATTGAAGCCACAGTTTCTAGTGTCTGTCAGATGGTTGTATCTATTTTCTCTCAATTTTTGTTTATATAATACGTAGACTGGTACTCATGTTTATATATGTTTGTTTCAGGTTCTTCATGATCATACTGTGAAAAAAGAGGAGCTAAGGGATTGAGGATTCTTTGTTGGATCTTTCAGGTGTTACTACTTGTACATATGGTACATTGTCATTATGGCAAAACGGGTTAGCTGGATGGGTTGGGTCAAACAATATTTACCATTTCTAAATAATTCACTTGATCAATAAAAGTGATTTACTTGACCCGTTAGGAGAGATATATAACGTGAATCCACCCATTGTCAAATAAAAATAAAAGTAAAAACAGATAGACAAGATGAATCACTTGGTTCCGACTCGTGTTTAGTGTAACCTTAGATTATTTCCGCACTTTTGCACTATTTAAGAGATTATCTTAGTTATTGTAGTAGGCCCCTCTTTTGGAGGTGACGTTACCCTCAACCCAGTAGTTTGAGTCAGCAAGGATACAATCCTAAAGGGTCGGATTATTGAAAGATAATTAATTAAGTTATTAACGCATATTGTGGTAGGCCCCTCTTTTGAAGGTGACGTTACCCTCGGCTAAGTAGTCTGAGTCAGCAGGGATATAGTCCTAAGTAGCCGGGTTAAAGTATTAATAGTAGTTTAACTTATGAGGGGATCAAAGAGTTTGGACCCCCGCCATCCAATACCGTTAAGTATTGAAGGAGGTCCTGCTAAATTTGACCCAGGTCCTTTGCAGGATCTATACACTGAACAATGGCAAGACTCTTACCAAACCGTTCCCTTAACCCCCGACCAGGTAGCCAACATACCTCCATATAGACCGTGGAGATATGAATGATGAAAATCTTTTATTTTATATAGACAGTAAAATAATGCCAAGACACCACGGACAAACGATAAGGAAGAATCACCTTCAACATAAGAAACTAGTTATTAAAGTCATTAATACATAAACAATTAAAAAGTGCGAAAATATCAAAAATAAAAAGTATTACACTAGACACTTTGTCTTCACCAAGTGATGTAAGAGACTTAGGCAAACATGGCCTTGATTGTCAAGAACTCTTACTATCAATCTTGGATCCCGAGATGACTCACACACTCTATGATGGACAATGGATGATGGTGGTGGATGGTGGTGGATGATGGTGTTATAGTGGTGGTGGGTGGTGGGTGAAGTGTGAGAGAGGTGGTGTGCCAAGGGATGGTTTGAGCTTGAGCCAAGCACTCCTATTTATAGGCTGAACAGAAGCTCGGGCACGGCCCCGTGTCCAGTGGGCACGACCCCGTGTCCACATCCTTCTCTTTCTTCATTAATTGCTCTTGTCTTTATTAGTTGACCACGGCCCCGTGTGCAGAAGCATATCTGTACTATCAAGATTTGCCTGGATTCTGCGAATCTTATAGTTGACCACGACCCCGTGTCCGCTGAGCACGGCCCTGTGGTGGGCGATGGAAGCTTCTACAACTTTGTCTTTTATGCTGACACTTGGGCACGCCCTCGTGCTCACTGAGCACGGGGCGTGTTCAACCTCCTGTTTTCTTGTTTTGCTTGGGAAGATGCTTTCGGGGAGGTCGGGCATACCACGTTTATTCCTTTTCTTGTATTTATGTTAGATTTAGCTGCCTTTTAGCTTCTTTTGTTAATTTGAGCTCATTTAATCCTGAAAATACAAAAGGAAGACAAAAACACACTTTTTCCAATATTAGTACTAAAAAGGGTTAGTTTTATGCCACAATTGATGTAATTTATATGTTGCATTTTGCACACATCAAATACCCCCACACTTGAATCTTTGCTTATCCTCAAGAAAAACACTTTACAATATGGCTTTACACACCCAAATGGAATGGGTAGAAAAGAAGGTTTTTGGGCTTGTCATAGAGTGTCTGGATTTCCAAGATTCTTTATTTAGTTTTATTTTTATTTATTTACAATCCTATTCGGCATGATTTATTTAAAACTTTTCATAAGATAAATTACTTATTAGGACATAACATGCCTCTTTAAAATTCTTATTTATATACAAGTTCACATACCTCACGGGGGATCACTTAACACTCGGCCGAGGATGTATTTTAGTGAATCACTCGAGAGCCGCATGGAACTTACTCCTACCATAGGCTTGCCAAGCAATCAATCCTCCTCCTTTTTAACTATATACCTTTGTAAATATCAAGAGGAGTTTTGGGTGAAGGGTTAGGCTTGGGTTAAAGGTAGGTGGTTGGGTTAGTGGTTAGTAGAAAATGGTGAAAAAACGTAACAAGCGTCGATTTTCGAAAGACTTTTTATTTTTGCAATTTTTTTATTTTGATGAAGCTATTATTCAAACAAAGTTATTTTTGATGAACTTGTTTATTTATTTCTTTTGCTTCATCAACAAAACATAAAATAATTTTTTTTTGAACAAAGTCAAACGAAAAACCGAGCTTGTTACTAAAACATAGGGTTAAAAATAAAAAGGTTTTGGTGGATGAAAGGGTGTTTGGTTTGGGTTAAGAAATGAAAAGGTTTAGGCTCAAAGGGGTTAACTAGGGGGATTTTGGGTAGGTGGTAAAAAAAAAAAAAAATAATGGTGTAGAAAAAAAAGGGTTAGTCCTAATGCCTCCATCATTTACTTACTCGGGTTTAAGTTGGTAAGGACCGGGAATGTATCGTCGTGGCAAGTTCTAGAGTTGTAAGAACCAAGCGGCTATTCACACAAGAAACGAAAAATGAGCATTTAATTTAAAGATATATATTTGTATGCTAAATAAAGGCTCAAAACTCACTTTTGTGGGAGTGAGTTTTTTATGTGATCAAGTATATATAATTAAATTTTAACTAAGCTTGCCATGCCTTTTCATAATTTTCTTATGTTGGTTATTTTTATCACGACGCTATCGGTTGTAAATTTGTAAAAATATTACCTTTTTAGAATTTTGAAATTCCCAAATTAAACCTAGACAAGTAAAAAAAATGAATTTTTTTTTTGAAAAAATTTGGGGTGATTAGCGGTTCCAATAGAGTTTTGTGTAAGACTTGTAATTAGGACTTGCAAGATTCAAGGTTTTAGCATCCCCCCCACACTTAAATTACACATTGTCCTCAATATGTCCCAAAAATAAATTTTTAGGTTGATTGAATGTGTAAAACGGTGTGAAAAAGCAAAAATTTGTGTTACTGGGCGCTGGACACGGCCCCGTGTTGTCCGGGAACGGCTCCGTGTTCAAGTGACAGTAACAAAAATTAAACAAAAGAAACAGAAGCCTGGACACGGGGGCGTGTTGGGTGAACACGGCCCGTGTCCAGTTTACCTGAACTGGGTCATTTCTGCAGACTGTGCAGCACGGGGCCGTGTTGGGCGGACACGGCCCGTGCTGAGCTTACTGTTAATGAAGAAAATTGTCGGATGGCCCTGTTTCCCTGCATGGGGTGCGGGTTCAAGTTTCCCTTGTTATCCTTTGCCATCCTGAGTGTATTTTATTCCTGAAAATTAAAACTAACTAGAAAACATAAAGATTAATCTAGACTAAACTAAGGATAGTTCCGCGGAATGCCTCCGTGGTGCACCACGTTTATAAGGGTCCTTGGCTAGACCCGAAGCCTGGTCATATGTTACTCAAGTGGGATGTTTTGCATCCCATGCTGCACCGTCGGAGAGCGTCATCCAAGCTTGAGTCTATGACCTTCATGTAGTTGACCGGGTCTTCGTCTTCTACTCTCTTTCCAACTCCAAACTTCACTTCCTCGTCCCCAAACTTCAATGTTAGTGTTCCGTCACTCATATCCACCACTGCTTGGGCGGTGGCTAGAAATGGCCTCCCGAGGATGAGAGGAACATCGGCGTCTTCTTCCATGTCTAGGATGACAAAGTCGGTTGGGAAAACGAAATTGTCAACTTTGACCAATAGATTTTCAGCGACACCTTGTGGAAATTTGACGGATCTGTCGGCGAGTTGTATGCTCATCTTTGTAGGGCTCGTTGTTCCTAGGCCGAGTCGTTTGAACATCGATGTGGGCATGAGGTTAATGCTAGCCCCAAGATCGGCTAATGCATTACGAATGGGGGATTCCACAATCGAGCAAGGAATCATGAAGCTTCCAGGATCAATTTTCTTTTGTGGGAGTTTGTTGAGTACTAAGGCGGAGCATTCTTCGCCTAAGTTAACTAATTGCAATGATTCAATTTTCCTTTTGTGAGTGAGGAAGTCCCTCATAAATTTGGCATATTTAGGCATTTGGGTTAGGACCTCAATAAAAGGAATATTAACATGCAATTGTTTTAGTAAATTTTCGAACTTTGCGAATTGCTCATCGGTCTTTTGACGATTTAACCGACCGGGGTATGGAACCGGAGGAGTCTTGGTGGGCTCTTGATTTGGTGGAGAAGCCTTTTCTGGTTGGGGTGCGGGTGAAGTCGTGGGTTGGCTGGATTGACTTCTTTCAACTGTCGGTAATGGAGCCTCCTCGGGACCCACGGTTCGGTTTCTCAATGTGATGAGATGTACTTGCGCTTTTGGGTTGGTTTCGGTATTGCTTGGTAACGCGCCTTGTGGTATCTCGGAGAAATTTTGAGCTACTTGATTTAATTGTTTTTCAATGTTTTGAATGCTAGCTTGTTGATTTCTAAAATTCGATTCCAATTGCTGAAATCGATCCGAGTTTTTCTTTTCGGTGTCGTAGATGAGGCGAGATACAGTATCTTCAAGCCTTTCTCGTCCACCTTGTTGTTGAGAAAAGTTTGGTGGTTGTTGAAAGTTAGTTCGTTGGTTTTGTTGGTTACTACTATTGCCGGGATCTCTCCATCCAAGGTTAGGGTGGTTACGCCATCCTTGGTTGTAGGTACCCGTTGGTGGACCCGACGGCCTAGGTCTATTTTCAATGTAGTTTATCGTTTCTGTTTGATCATCTATTTCTTTCGTACAACTCCAATTTTCATGTGGTCCACCACACCCCTCGCAAGCCATAACTGAGGCCGTTTTTGTCATTTCTAACTTTTTGATTTTTGAAGAAAGGGCCTCGATTTGGGCTTGTAAAGAAGTGCTTTCATCAACCTTATGGGCGCCCGGGGCAATAGATTTATTACCTCGGGGAGTGTGCCATTGAAAATTGGTTTGAGCAATTTCCTCAATTTGATTGTATATTTCATTTGGGCGACGATTACCTAGAAGTCCCCCGGAGCTAGAATCAAGTGTTTGTCTTGTGTGTGGCAACAACCCATTGTAGAAAGTGGATACTTGTTGCCATACCGCAAGACCGTGATGAGGACACTTTCTTAGTAGCTCCTTGAACCTTTCCCAAGTTTCATATAAGGATTCCCCATCCTCTTGTGAATATGTGTTAATTTCAGTCATTAATTTAGCTGGTTTAGCAGGAGGGAAATACTTATATAGAAACTTTTGGGCTAGTTCATCCCAGGTGTTTACCGAGCCAACTGGGAGAGTGTTGAGCCAAGCCTTAGCTCGGTCTTTTAGTGAAAATGGAAACATTCGAAGGCGGATGGCGTCGTTTGATGCTCCATTGATCCGAAAGGTATCACATATTTCTAAGAAATTAGTAATATGTAGATGGGGATCCTCGTCCGCAAGCCCATGAAAGGTTGCGGAGTTTTGAAGCATTTGTATCAAATGCGGTCGAAGTTCAAAGTTATTGGCTTCGACATTCGGTGCATTGATAGCGGCGCCGAGGTTACCTACAGTGGGTCGTAGGTAATCCATGAGGGTACGTTGGTCCGCCATTGGAAGTGGTTCCCCCGAAACTTTCTCTTGGTTTTTAGCTTTAAGTCTCTTTCTGAGATAGCGTTCGGGTTCTTCTAGGGGTTCTTTTATGTCTCTACTAGAACTGGAGCTCATACACTACGTAGGAAGTTTAAATGTGGCGCCTGGGTTCCAAGTCCTGCAATAAAAACAGAAAAGAACGTTGGTCAGAAGGCTCACCACGGCCCCGTGTTCAGCGAACACGGCCCGTGTTCGGAGATACAATGATTGTTTTCCGAATCCCAGTTACTGGGGAGTTGGACACGACCCCGTGTTGCACCGACACGGCCCCGTGCTCAGCTCTCTGTAACTCGGAAAATAAAAACCGCCAGTAACAATGCTGGGCACGGCCCGTGTCCGACCAGGCACGGCCCATGCTGAGCTCTGCAGAAGCTGAAAAAACTAAGAAAAAACCTAAAAAAAATAGAAAAATAAGAAAAACGATTAGGCCGTTGATTCCTAACTTTCTTAAAATCCTTGTGTCCCCGGCAACAGCGCCAAAAACTTGATGCGTGTGAAGTGTGTATATAAGTTTAAGTATATTTTAAGCCCTTTTACACTTTCTTTAGCCAAGTTTTAAATTTATAAAACACGATATTTACTAACACTAAACACACATATGGGCAAGTGCACCCATCGTGAGCGTAGTATAGTGTTGGTAAGATACCGAGGTCGTCCAAGGACACAAGAGCTTTTAGTACCTGTTTATCCTCAATGTCTAATCAAATCAAAAGTTTAGAAAAAAAAGTTTTAAACTAAGAAAAATAAAAACTAACTAAAATGCTGAAAATAAAAATAAAAGTAAAAACAGATAGACAAGATGAATCACTTGGTTCCGACTCGTGTTTAGTGTAACCTTTGATTATTTCCGCACTTTTGCACTATTTAAGAGATTGTCTTAGTTATTGTAGTAGGCCCCTCTTTTGGAGGTGACGTTACCCTCAACCCAGTAGTTTGAGTCAGCAAGGATACAATCCTAAAGGGTCGGATTATTGAAAGATAATTAATTAAGTTATTAATGCATATTGTGGTAGGCCCCTCTTTTGAAGGTGACGTTACCCTCGGCTAAGTAGTCTGAGTCAGCAGGGATACAGTCCTAAGTAGCCGGGTTAAAGTATTAATAGTAGTTTAACTTATGAGGGGATCAAAGAGTTTGGACCCCCGCCATCCAATACCGTTAAGTATTGAAGGAGGTCCTGCTAAATTTGACCCAGGTCCTTTGCAGGATCTATACACTGAACAATGGCAAGACTCTTACCAAACCGTTCCCTTAACCCCCGACCTGGTAGCCAACATACCTCCATATAGACCGTGGAGATATGAATGGTGAAAATCTTTTATTTTCTATAGACAGTAAAATAATGCCAAGACACCACGGACAAACGATAAGGAAGAATCACCTTCAACATAAGAAACTAGTTATTAAAGTCATTAATACATAACCAATTAAAAAGTGCGAAAAGATTAAAAATAAAAAGTATTACACTAGACATTTTGTCTTCACCAAGTGATGTAAGAGACTTAGGAAAACATGGCCTTGATTGTCAAGAACTCTTACTATCAATCTTGGATCCCGAGACGACTCACACACTCTATGATAGACAATGGATGATGGTGGTGGATGATGGTGTTATGGTGGTGGTGGGTGGTGGGTGAAGTGTGAGAGAGGTGGTGTGCCAAGGGATGGTTTGAGCTTGAGCCAAGCACTCCTATTTATAGGCTGAACAGAAGCTCGGGTACGGCCCCGTGTCCAGTGGGCACGGCCCCGTTTCCACATCCTTCTCTTTCTTCATTAATTGCTCTTGTCTTTATTAGTTGACCACGGCCCCGTGTCTGCTGGGCACGACCCCGTGTGCAGAAGTATATCTGTACTATCAAGATTTGCCTGGATTCTGCGAATCTTATAGTTGACCACGACCCCGTGTCCGCTGAGCACGGCCCCGTGTTGGGCGATGGAAGCTTCTACAACTTTGTCTTTTATGCTGACACTTGGGCACGCCCCCGTGCTCACTGAGCACGGGGCGTGTTCAACCTCCTGTTTTCTTGTTTTGCTTGGGAAGATGCTTTCGGGGAGGTCGGGCATGCCACGTTTATTCCTTTTCTTGTATTTATGTTAGATTTAGCTGCCTTTTAGCTTCTTTTGTTAATTTGAGCTCATTTAATCCTGAAAATACAAAAGGAAGACAAAAACACACTTTTTCCAATATTAGTACTAAAAAAGGGTTAGTTTTATGCCACAATTGATGTAATTTATATGTTGCATTTTGCACACATCATATAGTTTTCTATAGCAAACCAGATTGTTAACATAGAGAAAGGATATATTATTTTGGATAGTAGAAGGTGTTCTATAGCACCATATCATTAGAGATACACTTAATTACTTCTGGTACCCATTATTCCATTAATTTAGGTATATACTTAAGTCTCCACTTATGTAACACCCGAAAATTTTACAACAAAAATGTAACAACCCTCATTAAAAACTAGTATTTCTTATGATTTATAGTCCAATAGGAAACCCTAATTAAGACACCCAAGTAATTCCGTACAAACCCTAGAATTTTCAGAATTTTTAGAATCAGGATTAGGGCCCCTAAAACTCAGGGGGGGGGGGGTATTTCCTACTTGATGATTATCTTAATAACTTGCGGCCAAAGTTGAAATTTTAAAATCTGTCGACTCAGCTAGGCTAGTCCCACACGTGGCCACCCTATACGGAGTTCATGACCCTTACGGACCGTAAGTATTATTTGTTACGGTCCGTAAGCAAGGGTAAAATTCGACTATAAATAGAGGACATTGGCACTTGAATCTGGGCGCTGAAACGACGAAAGAATTCGTATTATACTTCGAGTTATCGTCTGTTTACTTCAATTAACACACACGAAATCACTAATTAGTATAGCGGGGTGCTGCAGAACAGGGTATTAACTCGATCGCTATTACGATTCAATGTCCGATCGATTAAAACTATCCGATAGATGTTTAAGTGCTGCTCAAATTGGGTTTATACTTTGTCATTCATAGTGATTTCGACTTGAATGTTTGAGTGCTGTTCGAAATCGGACTATACTCTGTCATTCGTTGTGAATCCGCTGGATGTTTAAGTATCGCACTTTGTCATTTGTTGTGAGGGTTGATCTCGTGAGTTATCGTAAATGCTGTATTAAGTTAATTACCTAGTTTGTGTGCAAATTAGGTTAAGAGGATAATCAGTAGGCTAAACTCTGCCCGTATAAATCTACAATTGAAAACAAGGTAGCATCATTTGGAAAATTTTAAGGTACGGATAGACTCCTTTCTTTCGATTTATGTCGTTTGGATATAAGTATATCATTCCTGATTTTAAATTAAGATTAAGTTATGAAATAAGTTATAAATTCCGTACGGATAGAATCCTTTCTTTCGATTTATGTCAGTTAGGTACGGATAGACTCCTTTCTTTCGATTTACGTCGTTTGGATATAAGTATATCATTCCTGATTTTAAATTCCATATTAAGATTAAGTTATGAAATAAGTTATAAATTCCGTACGGATAGACTCCTTTCTTTCGATTTACGTCGTTTGGATATAAGTATATTAAGATTAAGTTATGAAATAAGTTATAAATTCTGTACGGATAGACTCCTTTCTTTCGATTTACGTCGTTTGGATATAAGTATATTAAGATTAAGTTATGAAATAAGTTATAAATTCCGTACGGATAGAATCCTTTCTTTCGATTTATGTCAGTTAGGTACGTATAGAATCCTTTCTTTTGATTTATGTCAGTTAGGTACGTATAGAATCCTTTCTTTCGATTTATGTCAGTTAGGTACGGATAGACTCTTTTCTTTCAATTTATGTCATTTGGATATAAGTATATCATTCCTGATTTTAAATTCCGTATTAAGATTAAGTTATAAAATAAGTTATAAATTCCGTACGGATAGAATCCTTTCTTTCAATTTATGTCAGTTAGGTACGTATAGAATCCTTTCTTTCGATTTATGTCAGTTAGGTACGGATAGACTCCTTTCTTTCGATTTACGTCGTTTGGATATAGGTATATCATTCCTGATTTTAAATTAAGATTAAGTTATGAAATAAGTTATAAATTCCGCACGGATAGAATCCTTTCTGTCGATTTATGTCGTTTTGATACAAGTATATCATCCCTGATTTTAAATTCTGTATTAAGATTAAGTTATAAAATATATGTGTTGGAAGTTACAAACGTTTTGAAAAAGGTTTTGTTTTACATCAGTTATTTAGAAAATGATTTATGAAAAATATTCTTTTTATATTTACAAGTATACATGTTTGTGAGTTATTTGTTTATAAATTTACAAATAAAATTTCATACTCTAGTGGTTCCTTATTAACGAGTCAAGGTTTTATCTTGTTTCGTTTAATAAACCACATTTTGGGGACGAAATTGTCAAGATAGGATTGATATCCATACCTTGGTGACTGGTTCCACTCTTAGATTTTCAATCTCGCTAAAGATTCGTATTTTCAATCAAATTATTGTTTACAAGTTACAAGTTAAATATCTTAAGGCTTACAAGTTATAAGTAAATAAATTTACAAGTTTAATATTATATACAAGTATTATGTTACTCAAGTCAAATTGTTATAATACCATTATATTACTATGTTTTTTTTTTTAAAACTCCTCACGTCTTTGATTATCGATTCATTTGACAGTCCGTTGGATTCCTATTCTAATCATAACCTTGGATTTCGCTTTCATGTCATGCGATAGTTTTCTGTTAAGTTGTACTCATTATCGCATGTTCCAATATATGTTAAGTTTTGTTATGAAAATAAGTTTTATAAGTTATGTGAATAAGTTCATTGTACTCTGATACCCTGAGTATCGCTTCTCGTGGAGTGTCCCACGAGCATGTTGTTGTGGCATCAACATCATGTGCTCCACCCGTGACGGAGAGATCAGTTCACGGCGTCTCTTAAGTACAAGTGTGGTACATATAAGCTATTAGGAGGCGTATGGATCGATCCTAGGATTTAAGTTTTAAGGAGATGGATAACGGGTATGCCAACTCGCCATTTCATGTGATAATTATGCAGGAGTAGCTACCTGTGTATTGTCACGTTTTAAGTTTGGCTCATGGGTACATCCGTAAGATATGATTATGAAATTATGTTCTTGCATCGTATCGTTTTCGAAATATGTTCCATCCGGATATCAAATAAAATAAGCTTTTGTTTTCCTCTATCCGCACACTGGGCAAAACTTTCCAAATTTTGCTCAGACGTACGTTTTTGTGTTTTCTTCTTTACGTCAGGTTATCAAGACAATCTGGGACGGAATATGGAAGAGTGCTCGAGTGTTTGGAAAAGACGGTAGAAATAATTGTAATGGATTAGATATCCTTCATTAAGTTGTAAAGCCTTGTAATACATTTAAGTATAAATGGAATTATGTTTTTGATCTGACTAATGTTATTGTGACACGCCGGCCCGTTCCGGGACGGGGTGTTACAGCTTAGGACAATGAATGAGTGACCATTTTGATTTAAACATGCTTAATTTCTTTGTTATTTTGAGTAAAACGTTTTCTATTGGGTCATAATTCTTTTTATTACAACTGGTACTAAATAATGCAATCACCTACTTTGTGATTGGTACTGTTTACATGAACACCTACATCTTAAAACTAACTATTAAAGCACTTTGACAGGTGTTGGGTACAGCAGGTCCGTGGGCACATCCAACGAATGAAATTAGGAATCAATTAACCATTGCCAGTCTACTACAACAAAAACCTTCATCCACATTTAATAATACATTGTTTTGTGATTCGTTGTCATACGTACTAATTGTACCATGTATAGTGATTTGTTGTTTAATAAAATGTGGTATGTAAAGTTTCTAAACAATTATTTGTATTATAGCTGAAAAAAATTGTTGTTTAATAAAATGTATTATGTAAAATTTCTAAAAACCACCCGTGTTTGTGACTACTGTCAAGACATATGTTCAATCTTAAAAATATTCCCTTGTGTATTATTTTTTTCCTTAAAAGCTTACAGGTTATTTTATTATCATTTTATTCCAGCTTGTGCCATTTTGCGTGCTATTGAGAGTGATTATTATCTGGTATGCATCTTTTTTTCAATGGGTCAAGAAAGTTTGATGGGTTGAAGGGTATTTTAGAGAGTTGAGTTGTTGTTAACATTTTATGTTTTTTTTTTCAAGGACTGCATGTCTCAATTTGATTTAATTGGAAATTACCCACACATGGTTGTGATGGGAAGAACTGGATTGACGTTTGGGTTCCTCTTTTTAGAGAGTTGGTTTTGTGTCTCAAAATTTGAGGAAGTTGCAGTGGGTTTGTCTTTGTAAGGAGGAATTGTTAAGTTATCAGATGAATGTATCTGAATACAATGATGATCTTATTTGAAATATGAAGATGAGTTTCTAAAAAAAAATAAGTAATATCGAACTCTAACAAATATGTATACTAATTTTATTTGTATTAGGAATTTGTGGTATTTGCAAGTCGCCAAAAGATGGATTTGGTAGCTTCGAAGTCGCAAGTCGCTGAAAGATGGATTTGGAAGCTTCCAACCATAGGGGAATTGTAGGCATGATGGTCAACCTTCCTTTTTAATTACATAACAACGGTTCACTACACTGAAAAATACACCTTTTGCAGACTTGATTGGAATCTACCTTGGCATTAAAGACATGGTTAGCAGGCACGACAGACCTGCATTGTCCTTACGTTAAGGGACATCAGGTAAAACTTAAATGCATATGCATACTTAAAATAAAGAGATATATAAACCTGTATAAGTGAAAAAAAATAGTTTTGGTTCGTCTAGATAGATTACCTATTGAACTGTGTTGCACTTAGTTCTTCATCACAGTTAGTCCCAAGAACACGAGCTCAAGAATAGGTGATATCGATACCGCTTCACCTTTCGAAGCCGTTAAAGAAGCTATTTCGTAGTTCGGTGGCATTGTTGACTGGAAAGCCCACAAAGCCCAAACTGCCGAGGTATAATCTTCTTCAACCTCGAAAATTGCCACGTTTTATTTTATTTCAAAAGGCATTTTAGATATTTTTATGTGGCAATGCAGAAATGCAAGTATATAGAACAAGAACTTCAGAAAACAAACGAGGAGATTCCGTTACTGAAGAAAAATTCCGAAGCAGCCGAAGAAGCGAAACAACAAGTATTGAGTTAGATAGCACTAAACGACTCATAGATAACTAAAACCGAACCTCGAGAGAGCACAAACTAAAGAAAACGAAGCATAACAGGACTCCGAGTTAGTCAAACTATGAGTTGAAGAAACGAAGCATAACAGGACTCCGAGTTTATCATTATACTTATAACACTAACAACAACACGTCCATCGGACGGGTGTCCACCTAGTCTAACTTATAATAAAAGACTACAAATAATGCCATATGTCATTCTCTCCTTCAACCTTATAAATTTTATTTATATTTATTTAATAAATTCCTTTTAATATTAATATTAATATTAATAATTAATATATAGGTATCATTTATTTTTATCCTTATCTTTATCTAAGATTAATAAATAACTTCAATTTTACAATTTAGACCCTTTTTTTACATTTAACCCACAATTCATCTTTTACAATTTTATCCCAACTCTTTTTTATTTTCAATTGTGGACGTCCACAATACTTTTCATCTTTCCAAAGTTTTGTGTTTCGTTCTAAATTTTGTGAGTTAACGCACCGCAGCGTGCGTGTGAAGTTCAACATTTTTTCGTATATTTTTCCTATTTGACTAGCCCATCGCAACACATCTATTTTCTCCGTTTGACAGGTTCGTCTAACGCGCAGGTCCTGGATTGACTTAATTATTTTTTTCTATGTTTTACGTTTTGGTTAAATTTCTCTGCAACGAGCGTGCGTGATTCAAAGATTTTACGTCTGCTTTTCGCTCGGCGCTATTTTTTTCTGTTTTTTTATTTTGTTTTTACGAGCTTTTCCGGTGTTGGTTGTCACTGGCAGTGGTACTACTTGACAGAGCTTTACGACAACCGCTGCAACGCAGGGGCTTAATACTAGTATATTTTAAAAGTCATATGTCATATATCACAGATTGAATTAATAATATTAGAATTATCTTATCGTAGCCCCCGAGCATATATTACCTCGTTACCATCAAGGCATCAAATTTAAAAATTACAAATTAAGCCACTAAAAACTCAAATAAATAAGGTTACTATATTTATTTAACACTATTTTTCAAACAGACATTCCTACCTCTTAAATCGTTAGTATTTTCCATCATCATTTAAGTTTACAAAATTAACAAATTTTTGTTTTCATTTACAAATAACAAACCGATTCATAAGATTCATCCAATGATTCTTAGTATTTAGACATATATAAACACTAGCTGTCCAACTGTAACCATATAAAACATTACTATAATATTGAATATTTCCTTTAATAAATATAATGAAGAAAAGCTTAGAACATCAAGTGGACGTGCCGGAGTGGTTATCGGGCATGACTAGAAATCATGTGGGCTCTGCCCGCGCAGGTTCGAATCCTGCCGTCCACGATTTAGCATTTTTTTTACAACTAACTTTCTCGGGATATATTTTTATGTATTATTTTGAAATACCCATTGATACTCTTTCAATGTGATTGGACAAAATTAAGAATGTTTTATTAAAGTTTATCATATTGGACTAAATATTTAAAATTAAGAATGTTAAATTAAAGTTTCATAAATCAGTAAACATACATATATTTAAGGAAGTAGAAATCTCCAACGAAAATTGACTCTATAGGTTGAAGTGTTGAGATTGTACTAAAGAAAACCTATAAATATAAGGGTTTCTTTCATCTTGGATCACCCCTGCTAGTATTATATATGTTTTTGTTCATTCCAACATCCAGTTGCAAAGCTACAGGTTTGTTTTTGACATCTGATTCTCAAGTGTTTTCGGTTTTCTGTTTGTCCTTATCGAATTTGTTACCTAGAGATACAAGGTTGTTGCCTTCAATGGCTAGCTTCCGTATTCCACGCTGGTTTGTTGCACTGGTCACTACGGCTGTCGCGCTAACGGCGGTGGTGGTTCTACATGTAGGAACCACCATTAAAACTGAACCTATGTTGAAGTCACCGGTGGTGGATGACGGTATATATAAGATGGGAATTATTAGAATCGATAGCTGACCAAGTCATCGAGCGGTTTGCTAAGATGCCTGATGGTGTAAGCCAACAATATCATCATCTTTATTTCTTGTTTGGAAGGGTAAGTACTAAGTAAGTAATGTGGTTATAATTTTTTTGCTAGGATGTTTTTGTGCTTATTATAAAGTGTGTATGTTTAGTACTGGAGTTCATCAAGATCGGAAAAATCCCAAACTGTAGAGGATATAAGAGAGTTGCTGAAAGAGAAGGCGGAGCTGGATATGACCCTTAGAATGATAGAGTTGCTTCTTTTCGGACCACCAGGTATAGAAGACGAAGAACCCGAGCAACCTAAAGTGGGTGACCTGCATTGTTTTGGATACACCGTATGTCTTGCTTCCTTCCTTCCTTCCTATGGACTTTTTTTTGTAGCACTTGTATTTACTGAATGAGTTTGCTTGTTTGTTTTTGTTTGATTAAATTAAGCTTGACTTATTTGAGAAGCATTGTCATGCGAAGTGGGTAGAGGGCTCGGGCTTCATGAGGACCATTATAAAGATTTGTAATAAGTTGGGTAACAAGGCTGGTGTTGAAGAAGTGTTTAAGGATGCTTGTAACAACAGGAATTAAGCTTGAATAATATCCTGAAATTTGCAGTTGTTAGCTTAGTTTTTTATATATATTAACTAGTTTATAACCCCGTGTATTACACGGGTTAAATAAATGAATTTCATATACCAAATAATAAAACATTATCTTTTTAAAAGCCTCCTTTATTGCACGGGTTGAAGAAATTTAATTTTATATATTAAATAATAAAAAAAATTATATCTATAAGAACCATATGTATTGTACAGGTTGAATAAATGTAATATTATATACCAAATAATAAAAAAATTATATCTTTAAAACCATTGTATTACACGGGTTAAATAAATGTAATATTGTTTACCAAATAATAAAAAAATTATATTTTTAAAAAACCCTGTGTATTACATGGGTTGAATAAATGTGATTTTATATACCAAATAATAAAAAAATATATTTAAAAAAACTAACGGATTTTTTAATATTTAAGTAGGATAAGATTGAATATTGATCTTTATTTATTTAGTTAATATAAGATTGAAAAATCATATGATGGAATAGGTGGGAGGTTGTATGATGATAATTCAGTACGGAATGATAAAGATAATAGTGATTGTTGAACAAACTAATTAATCGAATTTAACAGAAACACTTGTGATGTTAGGTGGATATTTTTTTTAATTATTTGAAAGTTAATATCAACTTTTGAATTCGTATGAATTCTTATTAGATTTGATTAATAGATTTGATTAAATATTATTAATAATAAGAATTTATATTAGATTAGATTAAATATTATTATTATTATTATTATTATTATTATTATTATTAATTTTAATCAATTGAATGAGAGAATGACAAGTGTCCAAAAACAGGTTTCTTTTATTATATAGTTAGATTAGATGCGAAGCGAACTTTAAGGATATGCTAAATCATTAGTTGTCATATTATAGAGTTTTGTTTCCAACTCATTGTTCGCTATCTACCAGTATGAAGACTTGATCCAAAATTGAGATAGCGGACCTATAATTTTTGTTAAATAGTTTGTCATTACGCACTATCCAGATAGTTGGCAGAAAAATAGCATAAACGACTCGCTTCCTTTTCTTCTCCATGTCTAAAGTTGTGTGGTAATTGAGAGTCTCACCAAGGAACAATTGACCAGAAGATGGTCTGTAGTCATCATCATCATACTCAGTATATCCCAACAATACCAAATCTAAGGTAGGGTCTGAGGAGGTGAGATGTAAACAACCTTACCTCTATCCCGTAGGAATAGAGAAGCTGCTTCCAGTGAGATAGGGGTGTTCATCGAATCGAATATCGAATTTTCGAATTATTCGAATCGAATTATTCGAATAATTTTAATTTTTTCTTGAATTCGAATTCGATTCATATTCGATTAAAACCTACCCAATTCGATTAGAATTAGTATTCGAATAAAAAACCCAATTCGTATTCGATTAAAAATTCGAATTCGAATAAATTCGATTTGATTAAGTTTCTTTTAAAACATATAAAAAGCTATTAAAATGAAACATAAATTTTAAAGCAGCCATAAAACACGATATCACATTAAAAATTTCCAAATAAAGTATCATAAGTCTAACATTCAAAACGAGAATTCGGGAATAACCACTACAAGTTAATATTTTTAGGGTTAGAAATCTATTGATAGATTTGCTACTTAGGTTTTAGTTATGGGTCATGTAGTGGGTATGGTAATGGGTAATTTTAATACTTGGAATAAATTTTGAAAATAATTTATAGTATAGCCCAATAAAAGTTATATATATATATATATATATATATATATAGGGAGCCGCTAAAATAAGAACCACCCCCAGTTGTAAGAACCGCGAGAACCACTCTCAGCCAATCAGAATGTGCCAACCTAAAAGGTATTTTGGTCTTTTACCTAAAATGTCATATCTTCCCTCTCTCTTCATTCAATATACCTTTCTCCTATTTAGATACCTCTCTCCTCTCTCATATCTCATTTTCATCTTTCTTCTTCAAAAAACCTCTCTACACATGAAGAAACCCCAATTTCAGTCGCATCATGTTCCCTCATGTTCTCCTTCATCTTCAAAAGTGTAACCTAAACCCTCTAAACTACTCTCAAATACTCACACACTTCTCATCATAGCCGACACCACCCCGCCCCCTGTCTGTTTCGTCACCGGTGAGACCACCGGCGGACCCGACTCACGGTGGTGGTTGATTCCAGCAACGACTCCCTCTAATCCCTCTCGAACGAACTCCGACAAGGCACCCTCCCCCTTCGCCGGCTCAGATTGCAGAGAATGATGGCTGGAGTGTGAAGATTTCACACCAGAAACAACAGACGAAGCTTCAAAAAGGTTCCAGCGACAAATCCGTCGTCGGCGGCGGAGCCGCAGCGGCGGCGGCGGTGTTCTGGCCCGACAATGAAGATGGTGTCGATGGTGATGCCGGTGGTGCCGATGGCTCAGGTTCGGGTCTCAGGTCAGCCGGTTCAGTCTCGTCTAAGTTCGATTTTACTTCAGGTCAGTTTCGATTCAGTCGTCTTTGTTTCGATTCGGTCAGACTCAGATTCAAGTATTAGTTCACCAATGGTGGCGCTTGGTTCGGGTTCGGCTCTGCACGAGTGATGGTTTGGTTCGGGTTTGTTTTTTTTTCTTTAAGATTTTTTCCCAGATCCATGATGATGTTTAATAGTTGATATCCGATGAGATGATGAAGACAGTGATGGTTTGAGTTTTGGTTCGGGTTAGGTTCGGGTTCACTTCAGATTTTGTCGGGTTTTCGGCTCGGTTTCGGGTCTCGGTCAAAGCTGGTCAGCCGCGGTTCGGGGTGTGGTTCGACGGGTCAGATTGTGGTTCGTGACAATTTGGGTCAACTTGTCAAACCAGGTCAAACTCGGTTCGATGTCGGGGCAAAACCCGACCCGGTCAACTCGGTTCGATGACGGCGATTATGTGGGTTTGGGGTTGTTTGATAATTGATTAATTGTGATTGGTTTATTATTGTATTTTGAAACGTAAACTTTTTTAATGTAAAACGTAAACTTAAAACATAAAACGTAAAACTATAAAATTTTTACGTAAAACGTAAACTTTTATGTAAAAACTTTTTAACGTAAAAAAAGTTTTTAACGTAAACTTTTGACAACTTAAAACGTAAACTTTTTAACGTAAAACGTAAAATGTAAACTTTTTAACATAAAACGTAAAACGTAAAGTGTAAACTTTTTAACGTAAAACGTAAAACGAAAACTTTTAAACGTAAAACGTAAACCGAAAACTTTTATGTAAAATCTTTTTAACGTAAAACGTAAAAAAAAATTATGTAACCTGTAAAACATACAATGTAAAACATAAACTTTAAACGTAAAACGTAAACTTTTATGTAAAACGTAAAACTTTTTTATGTCAATTATAAAAACGGGACATAAAAACGGGACGCTAAAAACGTATAAAGTAAAAAACGCAAAACGTAAAAAGTTTTACGTAAAAAGTTTAACGTAAAAAAACGCCGCTTGAAAAAGCCGAGCGTAAAACGTAAAACGTAAATTTTATAACGTAAAACGTAAATTTTTTAACGTAAAAAGTATTTTTTTAAGTAAAAACGACGTGAAAAAACGGTGTGAAAAAACGGCGCGTTAAAAATGGAGCGTAAAAACGCCATTAAAAAAACAGCGTGAAAAAAACGACATTAAAAAACGGTGTAAAAACGAAGTAAAAAACGGCGTGAAAACGACGTAAAAATGACGTAAAAAACGGCGTAAAAACGACGTTAAAAAATGGCGCAAAAACGACGTTTAAAACGGCATAAATACGACGTTAAAAAAACGGTGTAAAAACGGCGCGTAAAAAACGACGCGTTAAAAAAAACGACGCTTGAAAAAACCCGGGTAAAAACGGCGCGTAAAAAAACGACGCTTGAAAAAGCCCGGCGTGCAAAAAACCGGCGCGCAAAAAATTTGTTTTTGTAAAAAAAATCTGTATTTAAAAATGTTTTTAATAAAAAAATTCTTCTTAAAAAATAAAAAGTAATATAATAAAACAAAAAAGTAATAAAAAAATAATATAGATAAAAAGACAAAATAGAGTAATGTTACTAAAATACCCTTTTGGATTAAAATATTAAAAAATAATAAGACAAAAAATACTTAATATTATTCCTAATACTTTTAATCTCATCTATCCATCTTCTTGATCTAAAGGCTAGAAAGCGGTTCTCATGGTTCTTACAAGTGGGGGTGGTTCTTATTTTAGCGCTCCCCTAAATATATATATATATATATATATATATATTATAAAAATAATAAATAAAATGTATAATTTTTATTCGAATTTCGAATCGAATCGAATTTGAAATTACAAATTCGTATTCGATTCGTATTCGATTTACTTGACTCGAATTCGAATTATTATAATCGAAACGAATTCTTGATAATCGAATCGAATTTCGAATTTTTCGAATTCGAAACGAATTCTGAACACCCCTACAGTGAGACCCCCGGCTCAATAGTAGTTTCGCATCAAGCCTTGGACATAAGGCACATAACACTCAGCAATTGAGACAAATGCCTATTAGTGCATATAATTCAATTACATTTTAATTATAAAATCTTATGTAATTTTTTCTCTTTAAATATAATTATTGCATAAAATACCCGACTAATTTAACTTATGACAAAAAAGCACATATTGAAAATGGGTTATACGGGTCAACCCGTCGAGGTTCAACCTAAAACTGGCCCAAACCCATTTAGACTAAACCTAAACCCGCGAATTTTGTATTAGGTGTCACACCTCGACCTGCAGCGGATCATTGATCGGGGCATGATCATTGTCCAAAGCTTATGACATTAATTAAATATTTTATAATTAAGCATTTCACAATATTAATTTGGGGGAGGGTTTAAATGAGAACACCCATTATTTATTTGTGAGAAGCATGAGAACAAATCTCAGCCAACCACTCATTTATTTCCCCTGAGTTTTAATTTAAAGGGTAAAGTCGTAATTGGTCATAGCTAAATCATTCACAAAATTTCTCTTGTTCTTATATATATATATATATATATCAGTATCTGAACTTCAACCATTCTTCAATCGATTCTATTCCATACGACCTTCAACCATTCTTCAACCGATTCTAGATTCACACGATTTCTGGTATGTTCTTGCTAATATGTTGTTTTCAAATCAATCTATGTCTTAATTCGACCTATTCCAGATCCATACGACCCTCAACCATAACGATTCGGATCTATAAGATTTATGCAGATTCAGGTATATTTCAAGATAATATTTTGTTTTCAAATCAATCTCAATCTTAATTTAAAGTATCCTGTCACAATTTCATTACGCATCTCAGTTAATATACAGTTGAAATCGTTAATTTTAATCGTGTTACTGTTTTTTCCTCTCCCTGATTGATGATTATAATTGTTTTCGAATATATATTGGATAATTAGTGGAGATTTTGCAACATTCTTTTCAGTTAATTACGCTTATGGTTTCAATTTTTTTTGTCCAGATATTTATTGGAATTAGGGTTTTGTATTGAACTTCATATCTCTCTTTGTTTGTTATGTGTAGTTTCTATTTCAGTGTTGTGTTTCACATATGTTGGCTTCTAACTTCATATTAAGTCCTATTATTATGTGTTTTTCTGCGTGAAGTTAAGCTTTTAGAGAGTAAGTACTATAGGCTATGAGCTAGAAGTGAATTGGTGAATTGTATTGTATAGTATAGTGAAGTTTAATATTTGTAAACTGTTGTTGTTGGATTGAGACTTAGTTTAGTTAATGTAATTAATTATAGGTAAGATGACTAAAGATTGGATTGTTTCTATGACTGTAATTAAAATAGAGCATAAAAATGAAATTTTGGGTTCATTGTGTTTAAAAGTACTTTCAGCTCTATCTATATCATATGATTATAAGCACTTGTTTTGTTTGAATAATTTAACACATTATTAGTGTAAATTTATCTTTATTTTATGTTATTCAAAATTTTGCATTTATACATTGTGAAATTTGCTCACGTAACTGATCTACTGGATATACTGGTGTTTATAGATTCATCTAATATACATTTATTCTATTCATTTGTTTTACACATGTGTAATGTTCAATTAATGTTCAGGATAGGCTGGTGCAGGCACTAGCTAGGGACGTTTGATATTGCGAGGAGGCGACACATGTTTATGACGCTGTAGCTAGCGACTAATAGGGTAAAAATCCTGGACCAACTTTTGAACTTTGAGATACCATTAGTGTTCTCACTGTCTACATCTACGACAACGAAAGGAGACAAAAGAAATCCAACGGCTGTAGTATTAACATTGCACAACAAGTGTCACGTGCTGATTTTAGTGAGTCAACTCTTTAGTATTACTATTCCGAGCGATAAGGATGAAGGTGAAGCCTATCAATACCATCAATCAAAGAACTGAACGCGACTATGTGGAAGTCAATTTGAATCTGGGTGGTCTTTTGAAAAATAGGAGAAAAAACTATGTGTACACATTATGAATTCGATGTACACATTATTTGAAAAATATTGGTGTGTTTTACATATGTGCAGCTGAATTACACATGTGTAAACTATCCATTGTCACATATTTATGTCTGTTTTACATACGCGCAACTGAATTACACATGTGTAAACTTGTTAATTGTCAGTTATTTGTTTTTGTTTTACACATTTTCAGCTTAATTATACACGTGTAAACTGTTTTTTTTTTCTTCACATTTTACGCTGAATTACAAATGTCTAAATTGTTCTCTATCACTTATTTGGTTCTGTTTTACACTTTTTTAGCTAAATTACACACGTGTCGGATGTTCAATGGTCACTTAATTGTTTATGTTTTACACATTTTCAGCACATTTACACATGTGTAAATTGTTCCCTGTCAATTAATTGTTTCTGTTTTACACATTTGCAGCTCATTTACATAAGTGTAAATTGTGAATTAAACAAGATAGTATATTATGAAAAAGGGGAAGGCACCCCGGTAAATTTTGATGATAACGAATAATATTTACAACCTATGGGCATTGGGCTTCCCGGGATATACCCCAAGGAAGACATCAATCCCAAACCATTAGCTATGGTCTAACAATTAGAACCTAACAAGTCCCCGACCATGAGCTAAACTATAAATAAAAAAACATATTCTAGACTTAAAGCCACACCCGGCCCTAGTCCAACATAAAAATATTTCTATACAATCAAGTTTCAAACAACCTAAACCATCTAAAAAACAAAAACAATCAAACACGACCAAAACATTAAAACTACATCTAAAGCATAACATTCGAGAGTCCATCTTGAGCTTCTCAAAACCTCGAACTCGACGAAGCAGGAACATCATCCTCATTCCTCAACCTGCCCAAAATCCAAACAACCATACACCAAAGAATATCACCAGCAAACACCAGACCCAACCTAATTTTCACACCCTGAAACCAATTTTAAGTCATCTGTTTTACATGCCAATATAAACAAATAAACATTATGACTCACCCATGTGTAAATTTGTTTTATATATGTGTAAGTTTTTGTTTTACACATGCGTAAATTCTCAGTTAAACATGTCATAATTTGTTTTATAAAGATTCTGTTTTACACATGTGTAAGCTTCCTTTTTACACGTGTAAGTGTTTGTTTTACACATGTGTAAGTTTCTGTTTTACATGTGTGTAAAGTCCCAGTTAAACATGTATAAAATGGTTTTACAAAGTTTCTGTTTTACACATGTGAAAGTGTTTGTATTTTACACATGTGTAGATTCTCAGTTAAACATGTGTAAGTGTCACACCCCGATATTTCCACGGATTACCGGTGGGCCCGGTGGGGAGTATCGTGACGTAGTTGATATCATCATAGTCAAACAACACAATTTTAATGCACAGCGGAAGCAAAAGATAGATTTATTTCAACTGAATAAAATTGTAATATTAAGTATCACAACGTAGTTGAAACGGATCCATAGGCGGATCAAATAAACAGAAAACATAGTTCATCGGACTTAAAATGCATCCAACCTTCCGAGACTCTTATTGATGCTAAGGAGAGGCCAGCCTATTACGCTTAGTACCTGCACTTAACCTTTTTGGGAAAATACGTCAGTTTACACTGGTAAATACAATTAACTGACTCATTTTGAAAAGGTTTTAAGAAAATTGATTTGAATGCACGTGACACAAAACTTTTTATAACTTGGGATAATTATTTATATATAAACTTGTAAAAGAATTACATGTTTGTTATACGTTCAGTAGCCCAGATTGACACTGGTTTAAAGATTGACAGACACACCAAATGATATAGTCCCGCAGCGGGTTATTCCCGAAACCGGCGGTTATACCTTATTATTTATTTATGCACTGTCGGGTGTACGCCTACACCCCGTGCTTAGGTCGTGGCCATTTCGTAAAATGATGCCAAGGATATCCGGGACATGGTCATTAACCCCCCAAAGGCTTTAATCAAACAAAACAATTTAAACGGGACATTTCAATAATTTAATTTTCATACAATTAAAAATTCAATGCCCGACCAAGCGGTATTTTATATACCGTACCCCAAGCCCATATAGGGAAAACAAGTTAAAAGTATTTACCTGAGCAAAGTATAATCACAAACAGCAAGTGCAAATAGCTTTTACTGGGTCTCCTATTCTGGAACAAAGGTTTTTAATAACCTATTAGATTACTAACGAGTCTTTAATTAAGTCTAAACTTAGACCGGTTAGTTTTAAAGGAAGATACGGTTCAAACGCACGATTAAGAGATGACCGGAATAGAATGTGATTTAGACCCGACAAGTTTGGAGACTTGTATAATATGGGTAAACTAAACACATTCTGGATTTTGAGACAAAAATGATAAGGTTTGACCCGTTTCGGTCAATTTATGCAAACTAGTTATATAAACCGAACCGAACGCGCAAGATGCGTAACGGGTAACCATATGAGTCATATACAGGTTTCCTAAGTTAATATGCATTAAATATGTTGTGACATCAGTAAGATATCTTCTATTATGCCCAAAACGAATATAAACTCAAATTATGCTCCGTAGGGGCATTTTGGTCATTAAAAAGGTTATAAAAGAGATTTATTATAAATCTGAGTTTCAGGTCTGATATAATCAGTAAATATACTAAATTTTATAAGTCATAACAGTAGGGTATGGTATATATGTGAAATTTACCTTTTCTTAATCAACTATGCACCGTAGGGGCATTTTTGTAATTTCACATAAGCTAAAAAGGTCAAAATAGGGAATCTGAGTTTAAAAACTTTCCATACTATTAAAGTATAATAATTTACTTAAAATATCAGTAGGTATCAAACCTTATATGTTAAAAATAGTTTTAATACATACTATGCGTTAAAAACGCTTAAAAGGGCGATTTTGAGCTATTTCCGGGTTTTTAAAGGAAAGCTGATATTTTTATTTTTCCAGAAGGCTCAAAATATTTTATTTATCATATTAGATCTGTAGAAAAGGTTTGGTATCAAAATAATTTGTAAAACTCATTTTATAGCCCAAAAGGGCAAAACCGGCAATTACCGAATCAAGCTTAGAACCCTATGTTATGCTCGGCCTAAAATTAAATAAAACTCTTCAATAATCCTAAAATATTATTTTATATCAGTGGGTAAAAATTTTGGTATTAAAATCGGGTTTAGATAGGCTATATGCTAATTACGCCATTTATTTAATAAAAAGCTTTCCAATTACGCTAATGAGCATAACTCCTAATCTAGACCTCAAACTGATGTCAAATTTTAGGGACAAGTCTAATAATCAGTAACTAAGGTTTCTATTCTTTTACCTTTTCAAAAATCACGTTTTAAGGTCATATGGGCATAATAGTCAACCTTTAAGCATTTAACGGAAACATGCATATGAATCGGATAACTATTGAACCAAGTTGTATAATCACAGAGGGTTTTACAAACATGAAACCTGGTCCAAATAAATCTCTAAGGCATTTTAAACTATACTCAAACGGGTCAGAACTGAAAGTCAAGGCAGAAGTCAAATTATGCGACTTTCGGTTCCGAACCGAGCCTAAACTGAAAATTGTCGGGTTGAACATGTTTAGACATGTTCTTACATTAATTACCAAGTTATATTAGTGATAAAACAGGTTGTATGGGTTCTACATTGCTAATTATGCACTAATTTTAAAATAAGCTTTCTGTTGACTTTTTAAGATAAACTTTGACCCGACAATTGACCTACTTAGAGTGGGAATCAGAGGGTGCCCTTTTAAGGGTTTATTGCCCACATAATTACCAACTCATAGGTACTTTTAATTCGAGATTTGACTGGACAATTATTGATTAATCTCGAAGTCAAACTCTAATTACGACGGTTTGACTTTAGGCTAATTAACTAGGCCAAACTGAATTAAAGAGGGTTAAGGACACTTACAAGGGTCCTATGCACGACCTAAGATCACTAGGAAGTGTGCTTGAACTCCAGGAACCTCCAGAAGTGAAGTTGTGAAGTTGTGAAGTTTGCAAATGAATGAACAAAGTGTTGCAACAAGAGGAAGCTTATATAGCCAAAATGATGCAACAAGATCATGCCAAAGAGGTCTACTGATGTTCCCAGTTCAAGACAAGTGCCCCCTTTGCATGAAAACTTGTTGGTGCAGCCCCTGGTATGTAAAAACAAGGTTTTAAGTCGGTTACACAGCTCCAACAGGCACCTGTCCAAAGTTTCTGTCGCTGTGCTGCTCTCGTGGTGTAACACCTCGTAAAATCATACCCAATAAAATAAAGACACGTGTCATGTAAGATAAACGTGTCAGGAACCCGGATCAAGTAAAAGATGTATGGTAGGATTTAAAAGGGTCGACATGTTAATAAACACCTCTGAGCGACCAAATAATAAATCCCAAGACCTTAAATCGTTATGATAAACATCTGATGTATTTAACCGGTTACTCCTAAATTAAATAAGTTCAGTTTATAAGGAATTGGATTTTAAATAAATAATGTTACGATAAAGTATATTGCAAATTCTTTTCAAAAGAATCCAAGCTCCTTAAAAGCATGCAACACAAGGATCCAAGGCAACATAAGTGCATGGCTAGGCATGCATGCCCTTTCAGAACTGACCTTATGGTCCCACTCTGTTGCAAAAGACCCAAGGTTCGAATTATGAAGGATTGCATGGTCAAAGCTTGAAAGTTGCAAATTTTTGTCTTCTGATGAAGGCTTACGGACCGCAAAGGTGAGTCCTTACGGTCCGTAAGGTAGCGGAACTGGACGGAGATAATAAATAAAAAGCGGATACGGACCGCAAACCCAATGGCATACGGTCCGCAAGATTGTAACTAGGCATCTTTGATCAAGGTCGGTTACGGACCGCAAGACCAATAGCTTACGGTCCGTAAGAGGTGCTGTTAAACAAGTTACACCGCCTTATAAGAGTGGTATTCGAAAATCAGGGGCCCTATAACTGGTTTTTAGCATCATAGGGACACCTGGGAACATCTTACAACAATTGTAGACTGATTTGGAGTGATCTTGATGTATCAAAGTTGCTATATAAGAGAACCTCTTGTTGCAACATTTGGTCTTTCATTTGCAACTCACTTCAAGCAATCTTTTACACGTTTAAAGCTCATGACACGTGTCAATACTTTATTGGACATAAATTTACGAGGTGTTACATCCTCACCCCCTTAAAAGAAATCTCGACCTCGAGATTTACTGAAATAAATGAGGGTATTTCTCTTTCATTGTGGACTCTACCTCCTACGTGTACTCGGGACCTCTGCGGGCATCCCATTTAACCTTTACGATAGGCACATGCTTCCTCCGAAGCTTCTTAACCTGTCGATCCTCAATCGACAAAGGTTTTTCCATAAATTTCAAGCTCTCATCTATGTGCACGTCTGTATGTGGTATGACTAGTGCTTCATCAGTTAGACATTTCTTTAGATTGCAGATGTGGAATACATTATGAATACCACTGAGCTCTTCAGGCAAGTTTAACTTATAAGCCACTGATCCAACACATTCGATGATCTCGAATGGTCCTATGTATCTTGGGCTTAATTTTCCTTTCTTACCAAAACGCATCACTCCTTTCCAGGGTGATACTTTAAGCAACACTTTGTCACCAACCTCGAACTTTAGAGGTTTACGCCTTAAGTCTGCGTAGCTTTTCTGCCTATCTCTGGCAGCTTTGAGACGATCTCTTATCTGCACAATCTTGTCTGTCGTCTCCAGGACAGGTCCTGTTAGTTGGACATCTCCAACTTCTGCCCAACAAATGGGCGTTCTGCACTTCCTTCCATATAAAGCTTCAAATGGTGCAGCAAGAATGCTTGTATGGTAGCTATTGTTATAGGAGAACTCGATCAATGGCAGGTGGTTATCCCAACTACCACCTAAGTCAATCACACATGCACGAAACATGTCTTCCAAATTTGGATGGTACGCTCACTCTGCCCGTCCGTCTGAGGATGGTAAGCCGTACTAAAATTTAAGCGCGTGCCCAAAGATTGTTGGAAACTTTTCAAAAAATGTGATGTGTATCTAGTATCTCTGTTAGAGATAATAGACACTGGTACGCCGTGCAGGGATACAATCTTATCTACGTATAATTGGGCTAACATATCGGAGCTATAAGTCTCCTTAATGGGTAAGAAATGTGCTGACTTAGTCAGTCTATCTACTATCACCCATATAGTATCATTTCCTTTCCTTGTCTTTGGCAACTTGGTGATGAAATCCATCGTCACCATCTCCCACTTCCAGGTGGGAAGTTCAGGCTGTTGTAGCAAACCTGACGGCTTCTGGTGCTCAGCTTTAACTTGTGCGCACGTCAAACATTTGGCTACATAGGTAGCTATAGACTTCTTCAAGCCTATCCACCAATAGTTTGCCTTCAGATCCTGGTACATCTTATCAGCTCCAGGATGAACGGAGTACTTAGAACTATGGGCTTCCTGGAGGATAACATCCCGAAGTCCTCCATACACTGGAACCCATATCCGTCCATTTAATCTTAGGATTCCATCCTTGCCATAAGATAACTGCTTTTCAGTTACTCCTAACTTTTCATCAGGATAGTTAGCTTCTAATACAGCTTCCTTCTGTGTAGCTAACAACCTTTCATTCAAACTATTCTTTAATTCAATGTTCTTGGCATTGATTCTTATAGGTTTAACCCTCTCCTTTCTACTTAAGGCATCGGCAACCACATTTGCCTTGCCTGGATGGTATCGTATCTTACAGTCATAATCATTCAAAGTTTCCATCCATCGTCGCTGCCTCATGTTCAAATCCTTCTGATTGAACAAATGTTGGAGGCTTTTGTGATCAGAATAGATCACACATTTGGTTCCATACAAGTAATGTCTCCACAGCTTTAGTGCAAATACAACGGCACCCAACTCCAAGTCATGGGTGGTGTAGTTCTTCTCGTGCACCTTCAACTGTCGAGAGGCATAAGCAATAACCTTGCCTTTATGCATGAGCACACATCCCATACCTGTGTGCGATGCATCACAATACACTACAAATTCATCAATTCCATCAGGCAACGTCAATACAGGTGCATTGCTCAACTTTTGCTTGAGAATGTCAAAGGATTCCTGCTGCTTAGGACCCCAGTCAAACTTAATATTCTTCCTAGTTAATGAAGTTAGGGGTGCAACAATCCTTGAGAAGTTTTCAATAAATCGCCTATAATATCCTGCTAAACCTAGAAAGCTACGAATCTCTGTAGGCGTCTTTGGCTCTTGCCAATTCATAACAGCTTCAACTTTAGCGGGATCTACTTGGATACCACGCTCACTGACAACATGTCCAAGGAATTGGACTTCACGAAGCCAAAATTCACACTTCGAGAACTTGGCATAAAGCTTCTCCTGCTGAAGTAGTTCCAGGATACATCGGAGATGCTTCTCATGGTCAGCTTGACTCTTGGAGTAAATGAGAATGTCATCGATGAAGACGATGACGAATTTATCCAAATAAGGCTTGCAGACGCGATTCATGAGATCCATGAACGCTGCTGGTGCATTAGTGAGCCCAAAAGGCATCACTAGGAACTCGTAATGACCATAGTGAGTCCTGAATGCAGTCTTGTGTACATCTTCATTTTTAACCTTCAATTGATGATAGCCTGACCTCAAGTCGATCTTAGAGAAGTAACTTGCCCCTTGCAATTGGTCGAACAGATCGTCGATCCTGGGCAATTGATATCTATTCTTGATAGTAACCTTGTTTAGCTCACGAAAATCGATGCATAGGCGCATCGACCCATCCTTCTTCTTCACAAACAGGATTGGTGCTCCCCACGGAGATGAACTAGGACGAATGAAACCTTTTGCCAATAAATCGTCTAGCTGAGTCCTCAACTCTTTCATCTCTGTTGGTGCCAACCTGTAAGGTGCCCTTGCAACAGGTGCTGCTCCTGGAATGATGTCAATTCTGAATTCTACTTGCCTATCTGGTGGCAAACCAGGTAGTTCTTCAGGGAAAACTTCTGGGTACTCAGAAATGACGGGAATATCTTCAATCTTAGGCTTCTGCTCATCAATAGTTACCTGTGCCATATAAATGACACAACCCTTCTTCAAACACCTAGAGGCCTTGAGCATAGACACTTGCTCAAGCAGTCCATACTAGGTATCTCCCTGAATGGTAAGTGGCTCACCAGATGGAGTCTTGACCACTACTTGCTTCTTGTTGCAAACAATCTGGGCCTGGTTATGAGATAACCAGTCCATGCCTATAACTATATCAAAACCGGCTAACTTCAAAGGAAGTAAGTATAATGGAAAAGAGTGGTTCCTAATGGAGATAACACATCCATCTAACATGGATGATGCGGTTTCTATGGTGCCATCGGCTAATTCAACCTCATATTTTACGCTTAGGGTCCTAACAGGTAGGTTTAATAACTTACAAAACTTATCATCAACAAATGACTTATCTGCTCCAGAATCAAATAACACCCTTGCATAAACATCATTAATAAGGAAGGTACCTGTTATGACATTGTCATTCTGGATCGCCTCTTGTGCGTTCATCTGGAAGACCCTAGCATTGGTCTTTTTCCCTTCCTCAGCTTTCTTAGCAAACTTTGGGCAGTTGGACTTGATATGCCCTTTTTCATTGCAGTTATAACACGTAGCATCCTTGATTTTCTTACAGTCTAAGGTCTTATGCTAAGAGGATTTACAAATCCCACAAACTCTTGGCTGTGACTGGGATTTTGATTCATATCTGCACCTCCCGAAATGGTGCTTCTTACAGACCTTACACTTGGGCTTATCTCCTGACTGATGACCATCCTTTTTAGTTCCAGTACTCTTTTTGTGGTTATTGTTTCCTTTATGCTTCTTGTCTGACCGTCGTGAGTTGTCATCCTCACGCTTTCTTTTCTCAGCATCGGTGTTTCTGAGTGATCTTTGCCTGACCGCGTCCAAAGTAAGAGACAATGATATATCAGCTGCAGACCTAAAAGTAGCTGGTCTGGAGGCCTTCACACTGGCCTTGATTTCTGGGGCCAAACCCCCAATGAAACGAGCTATCCTCTTGGGTTCCGGAGTCACCAGATACGGAACCAATCTTGACATAGAATTGAAGCTAGTAAGGTAGGCTTGACAATCTAGGTTCTTCATAACCAATGACAAGAAATCAACTTCAATCTTTTCAACCTCATGCTGAGGGCAGTAGTTTTCTTTAATCAGTGTCACAAACTGATCCCAAGACAGATTGTACAATGGAATCTTCCCAGTAGCTTGGATCAACGACCTCCACCAAGCTAGTGCCTCACCCTTGAACGACTGCGATACAAACTTTACAACATCCTTATTAGCACAACCACTGATATCTACCATGGTGTCCATCTCATCTAACCATGACATGCAGTCAACTGCTCCTTTCTCCCCAGTAAAATCCCTGGGTTTGCAGGAAACAAAGTACTTATAGGTGCAACCTTTAGCACGTGGTTCTTAGTTCAGTACAACTCTCTTAGATGGAACACTCCTCTGGTTCGATGAGTGATGAGAATCACTCTTGTGAGCAGTGCGAGTTCTAGATGGTGGTTTAGAGTGTGGTACAGATTTGGTCCTTACATGGGTACCACTGGATTCATTGAATTGCCTATCCAAGGCTCTTGTAACAGCATTGTCTATCAATGCCTGTAGTTCTGCTCCTGCTACGTTGACTCTGGAGGTGTCATGATTATCTCTGGGGTGACTGTTGACCTCGTCTGACCCATGCATGTAGCTTGATTGCTACATAAGATAAATGATTTTAATTTACTCAGAGGTCTATAATAGTTTTATCATTCTAGAAGATTCATTAATCATGGTAATTAAGAACCATTTTGATTAATTTACTAGGCATATATATATTCAGGATTTTTATTATATTAATCCTTAGTTAGGGTAAGGATAGTGTAAAAAGGGCCTAAAGTGTGAGAAGTGTATTATAACACTATATATAATACTATATAACACCATATAAACACCGTATAACAATATGTAACACCATATAATACCATATAACACTATGTAACACTATATATCATTATATAACAAATATAACACTATACATTTATCATATACATGCTATCAGACAACCTATAGTGTTATATTTGTTATATAATGATATATAGTGTTACAAAGTGTTATATGGTATTATATGGTGTTACATATTGTTATACGGTGTTTATATGGTGTTATATAGTATTATATATAGTGTTATAATACACTTCTCACACTTCTCACACTTTGAGCACTTTTTACAGGATCCTCTACCTCCTTAGTTATAATTAAAATATATTGGTGGCATAAACGGCCGAATCACATGGACAGTTTTAAATTTTTAATCATGATCTTATAGGGTCATGGTATTGAGGTTTTAATCATAGTTCATTACCTCTTCTTAACAGGGGGTCGAAGACCACGACTGTCTTTTGTCTTATTTGACAATGAGTATAGCACGTAGGCATTATATCCTTAACGGATGTTTTAATTAATTAAAAGTATTTGGGAGAATCCAATACAAGGATGAATTTGGTGATTTCATCGAATCACTTTTGTCAAGAGTGTTAACATGTTTTCAAATGTTAACAAGGATTGGATCCTTTTGAATAGGTTTTACCATCTTGGTCGTGTCTGCAACGACATATAGACTAGGTTTTACCTTTAAGATTCTTTTTAATATTTAGCGCAAAATAATCCTAAATTGAGGTGTTAATAAGGACCTGTATCTAATTGAGGAATTACCATCTTGGCCCTGTCTTATAATGACACATGACTAGGTTTTGTCCCTTTTTAGATTTTTATTATTTTATTATAATGGTAGGTCTTATAAAAAGGAATGCTATATTTTCATTTATTTTTCATATTATATTTATGCATACAATTTAACAAAAATGAAAATTTGAATTAAATCATTCCACTACAAATTAACCAAGTACAAATTTGCCTAAATGGGACTTCTACAAGAATAATATGCCCGCGCAGGGGCTTAAACAGAATAACATACCCACGCAGGGGTTAAACAGAAAAAACATGCCCGCGCAGGGGCGGAATACAGGAAGACATGCCCACGCAGGGGCTGAATACATAAACAAATGTCCACACAGGGACATGATTAAACATTTAAATAAACAATTAAACAAACAAAGGATTTAATGATCCTTTTTGCTTTTCCCTTTAATCAAGTTCACCAGACCCTTGAACATTCCTCTGTTTTGTCTACGGTCTTCCCGCACTTCCTCCCGCACCTCATTTATCCTTTGAAGAATTTCCTGGTGTTGCGGTGGTGATATCACTGGTGGCTGCGGGGGTTGCTGATAAAACGGAGGTTAAGGTGGCGGCGGTTGCTGATACCCATATGGTGGGTACCCATAGTGTGGGTATCCAGCTTGATATGGGATCCCAAAGGATCCCTCCGGATGATGGGCACTGTAGTTTGCTGCTGCTACCAGGTAAGGGTCAGCCTCGACATAGTTGTAGTTGGTGTGGATCGGCTGCTCAAAGGGATTATACGCCGCCGCACCAGTGTATGTAGGTAAAGGGTCGCCAAAGCCCAACGGTGGTGGCACGACAGGCGCAGAGTTTACTTCTGAGATGGGGTTTGAAGGTCCTCCCATCTGCAGTTCTCCATGGAGTGGTGAGTAGCGGCTGCCACTAGAAGGTTGAGGGGTGCTGATTCGCACTCCTCCTCGCACGGACATCCGTGCGTTCGATCTTCTTCGCCTCGGTGGCTCCGGAGGCTGCTGCAGGGCTGGTTGCGGTGGCGGAGTGACCGTTACAAAATGGGAATCCTCGGAGGGATCCTGCTGTGGCGAGTTATGGTAACTGGGAGTAAACACCCAGTCGATCTGTCGAAACCTTTCTTCATAGCTATCAGGACCATTGTAAGGTGATCCCACGAAAGGTGACCCATTCGAAATTTCGATGGGGTGGTTAGGGGTTCTGGACGGTGGCTCAGCGGGATCGGTGTCCTCGTCTATGTCCATTGCATGGTCTCCCGAGAAATGGTCTTCGGGTCCTAGTGGGTTAAAACCCACTGGTTCTCCAAGGTAGTTTGCCGGGTTGAACCGGCTCTGGAAAAAGGGCGTTGGGTCATCAAAAGGTGAGTTGTGGCCCTGGAGAGGAATGTAAGATTGGTGGGAATTATGGGGCTCATTTTCAGAATGAGGCCCAAAGGAGTGTTGAAAAGAAGCAGCGAAACTGAGCGCCTTGCTGGTTCAATATAGGTCCTCCAGTTATCTTGAGGACTCCGGCTAAGTGAATCTGATGGTGTTCGCTGGTGCGAAGGCCCGACCTCATGATCATTCGGGGCGACGAGTGGCCCCTTGCCTCTTCCTCTCCCTCTCACTCTTGGCGGCATCTTGTTCAACCTGTCAAATCAAACAAAGGATATAACAAGGAAATATAAAAGACAACGTTAGAAATAAAACAAATTTGGATAAATCCTAAGTTCTTTGTCTAGACTCGAGAATCGAGGAATGTGCAACTGTGTAACTAAGATTAAACAAAAAAAGGCTAGTGTTTAATTCACTCAGTGTTGGCTCTGATACCAACCTGTCACACCCCGATATTTCCACGTATTACCGGTGGGCCCAGTGGGGAGTATCGTGACGTAGTTGATATCATCATAGTCAAACAACACAATTTTAAATGCACAGCGGAAGCAAAAGATAGATTTATTTCAACTGAATAAAATTGTAATATTAAGTATCACAACGTAGTTGAAACGGATCCACAGGCGGATCAAATAAACAGATAACATAGTTCATCGGACTTAAAATTCATCCAAGCTTGCGAGACTCTTATTGATGCTAAGGAGAGGCCAGCCTATTACGCTTAGTACCTGCACTTAACCTTTTTGGGAAAATACGTCAGTTTACACTGGTAAATACAATTAACTGACACATTTTGAAAAGGTTTTAAGAAAATTGATTTGAATGCACGTGGCACAAAACTTTTTATAACTTGGGATAATTATTTATATATAAACTTGTAAAAGAATTACATGTTTGTTATACGTTCAGTAGCCCAGATTGACACTGGGTTAAAGATTAACAGACACACCACATGATATAGTCCCGCGGCGGGTTATTCCCGAAACCGGCGGTTATACCTTATTATTTATTTATGCATTGTCGGGTGTACGCCTACACCCCGTGCTTAGGTCGTGGCCATTTCGTAAAATGATGCCAAGGATATCCGGGACATGGTCATTAACCCCCCAAAGGCTTTAATCAAACAAAACAATTTAAACGGGACGTTTCAATAATTTAATTTTCATACAATTAAAAATTCAATGCCCGACCAAGCGGTATTTTATATACCGTACCCCAAGCCCGTATAGGGAAAATAAGTTAAAAGTATTTACCTGAGCAAAGTATAATCACAAACAGCAAGTGCAAATAGCTTTTACCGGGTCTCCTATTCTGGAACAAAGGTTTTTAATAACCTATTAGATTACTAACGAGTCTTTAATTAAGTCTAAACTTAGACCGGTTAGTTTTAAAGGAAGATACGGTTCAAACGCACGATTAAGCGATGACCGGAATAGAATGTGATTTAGACCTGACAATTTTGGAGACTCGTATAATATGGGTAAACTAAACACATTCTGGATTTTGAGACAAAAATGATAAGGTTTGACCCGTTTCGGTCAATTTATACAAACTAGTTACATAAACCGAACCGAACGCGCAAGATGCGTAATGGGTAACCATATGAGTCATATACAAGTTTCCTAAGTTAATATGCATTAAATATGTTGTGACATCAGTAAGATATCATCTATTATACCCAAAACGAATTTAAACTCAAATTATGCCCCGTAGGGGCATTTTGGTCATTAAAAAGGTTATAAAAGAGATTTATTATAAATCTGAGTTTTTGGTCTGATATAATCAGTAAATATACTAAATTTTATAAGTCATAACAGTAGGGTATGGTATATATGTGAAATTTACCTTTTCTTAATCAACTATGCACCGTATGGGCATTTTTGTAATTTCACATAAGCTTAAAAGGTCAAAATAGGGAATCTGAGTTTAAAAACTTTCCTTACTGTTAAAGTATGATAATTTACTTAAAATATCAGTAGGTATCAAACCTTATATGTTAAAAATAGTTTTAATACATACTATGCGTTAAAAACGCTTAAAAGGGCGATTTTGAGCTATTTCCGGGTTTTTAAAGGAAAGCTGATATTTTTATTATTCCAAAAGGCTCAAAATATTTTATTTATCATATTAGATCAGTAGAAAAGGTTTGGTATCAAAATAATTTGTAAAACTCATTTTATAGCCCAAAAAGGCAAAACCGGCAATTACCGAATCAAGCTTAGAACCCTATGTTATGCTCAACCTAAAATTAAATAAAACTCTTCAAAAATCCCAAAATATTATTTTATATTAGTGGGTAAAAAGTTTGGTATTAAAATCGGGTTTAGATAGGCTATATGCTAATTACGCCATTTATTTAATAAAAAGCTTTCTAATTACGCTAATGAGCATAACTCCTAATTTAGACCTCAAACCGATGTCAAATTTTAGGGACAAGTCTAATAATTAGTAACTAAGGTTTCTATTCTTTTACATTTTCAAAAATCACGTTTTAAGGTCATATGGGCATAATAGTCAACCTTTAAGCAATTAACGGAAACATGCATATGAATCGGATAACTATTGAACCAAGTTGTATAATCACAGAGGGTTATACTAACATGAAACCTGGTCCAAATAAAGCTCTAAGGCATTTCTAAACTATGCTCAAACGGGTCAGAACTGAAAGTCAAGGCAGAAGTCAAATTATGAGACTTCGGTTCCGAACCGAGCCTAAACTGAAAATTATCGGGTTGAACATGTTTAGACATGTTCTTACATTAATTACCAAGTTATATTAGTGATAAAACAGGTTGTATGGGTTCTACATTGCTAATTATGCATTAATTTGAAAATAAGCTTTCTGTTGACTTTTTAAGATAAACTTTGACCCGACAATTGACCTACTTAGAGTGGGAATCAGAGGGTGCCCTTTTAAGGGTTTATTGCCCACATAATTACCAACTCATAGGTACTTTTAATTCGAGATTTGACTGGACAATTATTGATTAATCTCGAAGTCAAACTCTAATTACGATGGTTTGACTTTAGGCTAATTAACTAGGCCAAACTGAATTAAAGAGGGTTAAGGACACTTACAAGGGTCCTATGCATGACTTAAGATCACTAGGAAGTGTGCTTGAACTCCAGGTACCTCCAGAAGTGAAGTTGTGAAGTTTGCAAATGAATGAACAAAGTGTTGCAACAAGAGGAAGCTTATATAGCCAAAATGATGCAACAAGATCATGCCAAAGAGGTCTACTGATGTTCCCAGATCAAGACAAGTGCCCCCTATCCATGAAAACTTGTTGGTGCAGCCCCTGGTACGTAAAAACAAGGTTTTAAGTCGGTTACACAGCTCCAACAAGCACCTGTCCAAAGTTTCTGTCGCTGTGCTGCTCTCGCGGTGTAACACCTCGTAAAATCATACCCAATAAAATAAAGACACGTGTCATGTAAGATAAACGTGTCAGGAACCTGGATCAAGTAAAAGATGTATGGTAGGATTTAAAAGGGTCGACATGTTAATAAACACCTCTGAGCGACCAAATAATAAATCCCAAGACCTTAAATCGTTATGATAAACATCTGATGTATTTAACCAGTTACTCCTAAATTAAATAAATTCAGTTTATAAGGAATTGGATTTTAAATAAATAATGTTACGATAAAGTATATGGCAAATTCTTTTCAAAAGAATCCAAGCTCCTTAAAAGCATGCAACATAAGGATCAAAGGCAACATAAGTGCATGGCTAGGCATGCATGCCCTTTCAGAACTGACCTTATGGTCCCACTCTGTTCCAAAAGACCCAAGGTTCGAATTATAAAGGATTGCATGGTCAAAGCTTGAAAGTTGCAAATTTTTGTCTTCTGATGAAGGCTTACGGACCGCAAAGGTGAGTCCTTATGGTCCGTAAGGTAGCGGAGTTGGACGAAGATAATAAATAAAAAGCGGATACGGACCGCAAACCCAATGGCATACGGTCCGCAAGATTGTAACTGGGCATCTTTGATCAAGGTCGGTTACGGACCGCAAGACCAATAGCTTACGGTCCGTAAGAGGTGCTTACGGTCCGCAAGGCTTCCTGCTTACGGTCCGTAAGACATGTATCTGGGCAGAATTTTGGACAAATGCCTGTTAAACAAGTTACACCGCCTTATAAGAGTGGTATTCGAAAATCAGGGGCCCTATAACTGGTTTTTAGCATCATAGGGACACCTGGGAACATCTTACAACAATTGTAGACTGATTTGGAGTGATCTTGATGCATCAAAGTTGCTATATAAGAGAACCTCTTGTTGCAACATTTGGTCTTTCATTTGCAACTCACTACAAGCTGGTCTCTGGAGCTCCTCTGGTCAGCAAGCAAGTTCCCTTAAGTTTCAAATCATACTTAGGACTTTTGTAAGTGTCCTTAATCCTTTTTAATTCAGTTTAGCTTAGTTAATTAGCTTAAAGTCAAACCACCGTAATTAAGGTTTGACTTCGAAATTAATCAATAATTGTTCAGTCAAATCTCGAATTAAAAGTACACATAAGTAGGTAATTATGTGGGTAATAAACCCTTAAAAGGGTACTCTCTGATTCCCACTCTAACAAGGTCAATTGTCGGGTCAAACTTGATATTAAAAAGTCAACAGAAAGCTTAATTTCAAATTAATACATAATTAGCAATGTAGAAGCTATGCAACCTGTTTTATCATTAATATAACTTGGTAATTAATGTAAGAACATGTCTAAACATGTTCAACCCGACAATTTTCAGTTTAGGCTCGGTTCGGAACCGAAAGTCGCATAATTTGACTTTTGCTTTGACTTTCAGTTCTAACCCGTTTAAGCATATTTTAGAAATGCCATAGAGCCATATTAGGACCAGGTTTCATATAAGTATAACCCTCTGTGATTATACACCTTGGTTCAATAGTTATCCGATTCATATGCATGTTCCCGTTAATTGCTTATATGTTGACTATTATGCCCTTTTGACCTTAAAACGTGATTTTTGAAAATGTAAAAGATTAGAAACCTTAGTTACTGATTTATAAACTTGCACCTAAAATTTGACATCAGTTTGAGGTCTAGATTAAGAGTTATGCTCAATAGCGTAATTTGAAAGCTTTTTAGTAATTAAATGGCGTAATTAGCATATAGCCTATCTAAACCCAAATTTTGATACCAAACTTTATACCTACTGATATAAAATAATATTTTGGGATTTTTGGAGATTTTTATTTATTTTTAGACTAAGCATAACATAGAGTTCTAAGCTTAATCCGGTAATTGTCGGTTTTGCCCTTTTAAGCTCTAAAATGAGTTTTACAAATCCGTTTGATCCCAAACCTTTTGCTACTGATTCTAAATGATTAATAAAGTATTTTAAGCCTTCTGGAATAATAAAAAATATCAGCCTTCTTATAAAAACCGGGAATGGCTTAAAAATCGCATTTTAAGCATATTTAACGCATAGTAAGTATACAAACTATTTTAAAAATATAAGGTTTGATACCTACTGATATTTTAAGTATATTTTTATACTTTAACAGTAAGCAAAAGATTTAAACTCAGGTTTCCAGTTTTGACCTTTTAGGCTTAAGTGAAATTACCAAAATGCCCTTTCGGTGCATAGTATGGTTAGAAATGATAAATTTCACATATAGGTTATACCCTACTGATATAACTTAGTAAATTAAGTATTTTTACTGATTACATCAGGCCCGAAACTCAGATTTATATTTGAACTCTTTTATAACCGTTTAAATGACCAAAATGCCCTTACGGGGCATAACTTGAGTTTAAATTCATATGGGGCATAATAGAAGATATCTTACTGATGTCACAACATATTTAAGGAATATTAACTTAGGAAACTTGTATATGACTCTTTTGGTTACTCGTTACGCACTTTTCGCGTTCGGATCGGCTTATGTGACTAGTTTGCATATATTAGCCGAAACGGGTCAAACCATATCATTTTTGTCTCAAAATCCAGAATGTGTCTAAGTTACCCATATTAAACAAGCATACAAGCTTTTCGGGTCAAAACCACATTCTAAACCGGTCTTCGCTTTATCATGCGTTTAAACCGTGTCTTCCTTTTGAAAACTAACCGGTCTAAGTCTAAGCTTAATTAAAGACTCGTTAGGATTCTAATAGGTTATTAAAAACTTCGTTCCAGATTAGGAGCCCAGTAAAAGCTGCGTGCACTTACTGTATTTGATTTATACTTTGCTCAGGTAAATACTCTTAACTTATTTTCCCTATACGGGCTTGGGATACGGTATTATAATAATACCGCTTGGTCGGGTATGTAGTCATTTAAATCGGATTGTGATTAATGTATTTACATAACTTGTTTTATTCTGTATTATTTGGTGTATGGCATTTGGGGGTTAAATGACCATGTCCCGGATATCCTTGGCATCATTCAAAGAAATGGCCACGACCTAAGCACGGGGTGTATGCGTACACCTGACAGATGCATTATGTAAATACTGGTAATCCACTTTAAGGAAATAATCCTTGTGGGCATTATACCTGTGGCGTGTCAATTAATCTAGACCGGCCCTACAAACCGGCCCTAATGGACGACAAATAAATAAAACTGTATACAAGATTATTTTTAAATAATTGTACCAAGTTATAAAAGATATTTCTGCCTAAGTGCATTCAAATTAATTTTCAAACTCTTTTCAAAATGAGTCAGTTAAGTTGTATTTACCAGTGTAAACTGACGTATTTTCCAAAAAGGCTAAGTGCAGGTACTATACGTAATAGGCTGGCTACTCCAGGAATCAATAATCAAGTTTCGCAAGCTCTAGATGTCAAAGTCTGCTGAACAGTTTTCCTTTTTTATTTGATCCGCCTGTGGATCTGTTTCAACTATTTTGTGATACTTAATATTACAATTTTATTCGGTTGAAATGAATCTATCTTTTGCTTCCGTTGTGCATTTATATATTGTGTTGTTTGACCATGATGATATCAACTACGTCACGATACTCCCCACCGGGCCCACCGGTAATACGTGGAAATATCGGGGTGTGACAGGTTGGTATCAGAGCCAACACTGAGTGAATTAAACACTAGCCTTTTGTGTTTAATCTCAGTTACACAATTGCACATTCCTCAAATTTTTTGAGTCTAGACAAAGAACATAGGACAAATCCTGATTTTGTTTTATTATTGTCTTTTATATTTTTGTTGTTATCTTTGCTTATGTTGACAGGTTTTAACATGCCGCCAAGATTCTTTAGGAGAAAGGGAAAGGCACCTGTAGCAGGCCACAACCATGAGGCCGGGCCGTCTCAAAGACGAACCTCACCCGTCAACATGCGTACAAGTCCCCAGGGGGACTGGAGGACACATCTGCAGCCAGCGTGGCGGTCAGTCTCGTTAAGCTTGTCACCATCTTACCTTCACTCTTTTGGACCCCATTCAGAAAATGAGACCGAAAACCCAAAGCCTTCATTTATCCCTCTCCAGATGTCCAACTCTCGTCACTCCTTTGATAACCCGTCACATATCTTCCGAAGCCGGTTCAACCCGGCAAATTACCTCGAAGAACCAGTAGGTGTTAACCCATTGGGACCCGAAGATCACTTTTCTGGAGATCACGCCATGGATATGGATGAAGACACTGACCCTATCGAACCACCGACCGGTACCCCCACACATCCCATAGAAATTTCTGATGGGTCATCTTTTCATGGATCACCCTACCGTGGTCCTGACAGTTACCAAGCAAGGTTCAACCAGTATGAATGGTATTTTACACCCTCTTATCATTCATCGCCTCATCAGCAGCAGGATCCTTCCGAGGATTCACGTTTCGTGGCAATTACCCCACCACAACCACCACCTCAACAACAGCCTCCTGAGCCACCGAGGCGAAGGATATCGAACGCACGGATGTCCGTGCGGGGAGGAGTTCGTATCAGCACCCCTCAACCATCGAGTGGCAGCCACTACCCGCCACTCCAAGAAGACCAGCAGATGGGGGGACCTTCAAACCCCATCCCGGAAATGAACTCTGCACCTGTCATGCGACCACCGTTGGGCTTTGACAACCCAATTCCCACGTACACTGGCTCAGCAGCGTATAACCCCTTTGAGCAGCCAGCTCACACCAGCTTCAATTATGCTGAGGTCGACCCATATCTGGCATCCTGGAACTACAATGCTCTCAACCCCGAGGGGCCTTACGGAGCTCCCTGGGGAGTTGGATACCCAGCTTATGGATACCAACAGCAGCCGCCTCTTCGACCTCCACATCAGCCGTAGCCGCAGCCGCAGATACCACGATTTTCCCCGCCAGAACGGGAAGAAATATTCCAAAGATTGAGCCAAGTGGAAAGGGTAGTCCGTGAGGACCAAAGAAACAACCGGGGATTCTTTAAGCGATTGGCGAGTTTAATAAAAGGAAAGAGCAAGAAGGACCATTGAATCCTTTAAATTGTTGGTTGTATTTCCTTATTTTTAATCCAGCCCCTGCGTGGGCATGCCTTTTTGTTTAACCCCTGCGAGGGTATGTCTTTTTGTATTCTGCCCCTGCGTGGGCATGTTTTTCTGTTGACCCCTGCGTGGGTATGTTTGTTTGTTTAAGCCCCTGCGTGGGCATGTTATTTTAGTAGAAGTCCAGTTTAGGGCAACATTGTACTTGATTAAATTTTTATGGAATGGTTAATTTAAATTTTCATTTTATTAAATATGTGCATAAACATAAAAGGTGAAATAAATAAAATAACATTCCCACTAAAAGATCTACCATTATAATAAAATGGCAAAATCTAAAAGGACAAGACCTAGTCATATGTCACCTTAAGACAGGGCCAAGATGGTAGTTCCTCAATTAGATTCAGATCCTCATTAACCTCTCAATTTAGGGTTGTTCTGCGTTAAATATTAAAAAGAATCTTAAAGGTAAAACCTAGCCTAAATGTTATTGCAAACATGGCCAAGATGGTAAAACCTATCCAAAAGATTCAAAACCTTAACTTCTGAAAGCATATTAACATGCTTGACAAATGTGATTCGATAAAATCACATAAGTCATTTTTAAATTGGGTTATTCTAAATTCCCTTATTTATATAATCATCCCTTAAGGATGAAGTGCCCACGTGCTATAATTAACGTCCTCTGAGACTAAAGACAGTGGTAGCCTACAACTCCCTGTCAAGAAAAGGTAGTGAACTTTGATTCAAACCTTAATACCTCGATTCTGTAAAATCCTGGTTTATAAACTAAACTTGTCTACGTGACTAGGCCTTTTGTGCTATTACTAACTAATAATTTAGGATTATGATGAAGATCCTGAATAATTATATATTTAGCAAATTAACTAAAATGGCTATTAAAAACCATGGTTAATAAATTGTCAAAAACTGTATAAGCTTCTATATAAACCTTGCCCTTATTTGATTTTATGTAGCAATTAAAGCTACATGGCTAGTTCAGAAGAACTAAACAGTCATCCGGTGGAAAACCATGAAAATACTAAGATACATGTGACCGGTGCGGAGCTGCAAGCATTAGTAGATAATGCTGTTACAAAAGCTATAGAACGACAGTATAATGAATCTAGCGGGACTCGAAGTAGGACCCTATCCACACCGCACTCCAAGCCTAAGACTCATTCGGAGGCTCATAGCAAGCCACCCTCTAAGAAAGATGAGCCAAAGAAAGATGATGATCGACATTCATCCAATCAAAACAGTGTTCCATCAAAAAGGATAGTGTTTGATGATAAACCACGTACCAAGTCATGTACCTATAAGTACTTTGTTTCCTGCAAACCCCGGGATTTCACTGGGGAAAAAGGGGCAATTGATTGTATGACCTGGTTGGATGAGATGGACACGGTAGTTGACATCAGCGGGTGTGCTGAAAAGGATGTAGTGAAGTATGTATCTCGATCCTTCAAGGGAGAGGCATTGGCATGGTGGAAGTCTCTCATTCAAGCTGTTGGAAAGATCCCACTCTACAATTTGTCATGGGATCAGTTCGTTGCTCTCATTAAGGAGAATTATTGCCCGCAGCATGAGGTTGAAAGAATTGAATCGGATTTCTTATCGTTGGTGATGAAGAATTTAGATTGTCAAGCTTACCTCACCAGTTTCAATACCCTATCTAGGCTGGTTCCGTATCTCATAACCCCGGAACCCAAAAGGATTGCTCGCTTCATCGGGGGTTTAGCCCCAGAAATCAAAGCCAGTGTTAAGGCGTCCAGACCTGCTACTTTCAGATCAGCAGCTGATCTATCTCTGTCTCTTACCTTGGACGCGGTCAGGCTAAGATCACTGAGGAATTCGAAAGAAGGCAAGAGAAAGCGTGAGGATGATAACTCACGAAGATCTGAAAAGAAGCATAAAGGTAGCACTGACTTCAGGAAGAAGTCTGGATCCTACAAGGGTAGCCAACAAGCTGAGGAAAAGCCAAAGTGCAAGAGTTGAGTCCAAGTCTAAGTCAGGACCACCTACATGTGGGTTATGCAAGTCTAAAGAGCACAAGACTGTTGATTGCAGGAAGATTAAAGATGCCACATGCTACAACTGCAATGAGAAGGGGCACATTAAAACCAATTGCCCTAAATACGCCAAGAAGCCTGAAGAGGTCAAGAAGACCAATGCAAGGGTCTTCCGAATGGATGCAAGGGAAGCTGTGCAGGATGACAATGTGATCACAGGTACCTTCCTCATAAATGATGTCTATGCAAGAGTACTTTTTGATTCAGGAGCTGATAAGTCATTTGTAGATAAAATGTACCAAGATCTAAAGGCAAACTATTGGTGGATAGGCTTGAAAAAGTCTATAGCTGCCTATGTAGCTAAATGTTTGACGTGCTCGCAAGTCAAAGCTGAACACCAAAAGCCGTCAGGTTTGCTACAACAACCTGAACTTCCCACATGGAAGTGGGAGATGGTGACAATGGATTTCATCACCAAGTTGCCAAAGACCAGGAAAGGAAATGATACTATATGGGTAATAGTAGATAGACTGACTAAGTCAGCACATTTCCTACCCATTAAGGAGACTTATAGCTCCGACATGTTAGCCCAATTATACGTATATAAGATTGTATCTCTGCATGGCGTGCCAGTGTCAATTATCTCTGACAGAGATACTAGATACACATCACATTTTTGGAAAAGTTTCCAACAATCTTTGGGCACGCGCTTAAATTTTAGTACAGCTTACCATCCTCAGACGGATGGGCAAAGTGAGCGTACAATCCAAACTTTGGAAGACATGCTTCGTGCATGTGTGATTGATTTAGGTGGTAGTTATGTCACACCCCGAATTCCACACGCTTGACCGGTGGGCCCGGTGGTGAGTATCGTGACGTGGTTGGCAACATTATAGTCAAACAACACAATATTTAATATGCACAGCGGAAGCAAATGAAAGATATATTTTCAATCGAATATAATATTGTAATATCCAGTATCACAATAGTCGAAAGTTTATCCACAGACGGATCGAAAATAAATAGGAAACAATAGTTCAACAGACTTTTGGCATCTTAAACTTGTGAGACTCTTTATTGATGCTAAGGAGAAATCCAGCCGATTACGATTAGTACCTGCATTTAATCTTTTTGGGAAAATACGTCAGTTTACACTGGTAAATACATTCAACCGACTCATTTTGAAAAGTTTAATAAAATTGATTTGAATGCACGTGGCACAAACATTTTATAACTTGGGATAATTATTTAAATATATAAACTTGTAAAAGAATTACATGTTCCTTATGCGTTCAGTAGCCCGGATCGTGCCGGGTTAAAGATCAATAGACACACCACATTATTTATTTATGCACTGACGGGTGTACGCCTACACCCCGCGCTTAAGTCATGACCTTTTCGTAAAATGATGCCAAGGATATCCGGGACATGGTCATTAACCCCCCAAAGGCTTTAAGTAAACAAAACAATTTAAACGGGCCAATCAAATTTTTCAATTAACCACCATACGATGGAAGATTTAATGCCCGACCAAGCGGTATTTTATATACCGTACCCCAAGCCCGTATAGGGAAAATAAGTTAAAAGTATTTACCTGAGCAAAGTAATAATCACAATAAGCAAATGCAAGTAGCTTTTACTGGTCCTCCTATTCTGGAACGAAGGTTTATAATAACCTATTAGAATCCTAACGGGTCTTTAATTAAGCTTAAGCTTAGACCGGTTAGTTTCAAAGATACGGTTCGTACGCACGATTAAGCGAAGACCGGATAGAATGTGATTTAGACCCGACAAGTTTGAAGACTTTCTTAATATGGGTACATTATACACATTCTGGATTTTGAGATTAAAATGATAAGGTTTGACCCGTTTCAGCTAATTTATGCAAACTAGTTACATAAACCGGACCGAACGCGCATGAAGCGTAACGGGTAACCATAAGAGTCCTAAACAGGTTTCCTAAGTTAACATGCCTTAAATATGTTGTGATATCACTAGGATACCTTCCATTATGCCCAAAATGAGTTTAACCTATAATTAAGCCCCGTAGGGGTATTTTGGTCATTTTAAAGATTATAAAAGGGATTAATTAAGCTTCTGTGATCCGGGTTTGAATTAATCAGTAAAATGACTTATTTTAACAGGTCATATCAGTTGGTGTTAAGTCCTTTGTGACAAAATGGTTTTAAACCCTTACTATGCGCTTAATACGCTTATAAAGTCGTTTTAAGTGATTTACGGGTTAAAATAGGAATCTAAGTTTCCAGGTCAGTTCATAAGGTTCAAAACACTTCATTTATTATTTAAAATCAGTAGCAATTGGATTGGTAGCAAACGGACTTGTAAAACTCATTTTATGGCCGAAAAGGGTATAATCGGTATTTACCGAATCAAGGCACTAATCCTAGCTTATGATTATTTTAAAAATAATTAAAAATCTTCAAAAATCCCAAAATATTACATTACATCAGTGGGTAAATGGTTTGGTGTCAAAAATTGGGTTTAGATAGGCTTTACGCTAATGACGCCTTTTAATTAATAAAAAGCTTTCTAATTACGTCATTGAGCATAACTCCTAATCTAGACCTCCAATTGACGTGAAAGTTTACGGACATGCATATTAATCAGTAGCAAAGATTATTGTTCTTTCACATTTCCAAAATTCTCGTTTTATGGTCATAAGGGCATTATGGTCCATATTTTAAGCAATTAACGGAAACGTCGGACAATTAAGGATTCAAGTGGTATAAACGCAGAGGGTTATACAATCATGTAACTAGGTCCTAATGGAACTTTAAGGCATGTCTAAACCTATCCAAATCGGGTCAGAACCGAAGTCAAGGCAAAAGTCAAACTGTGCGCCTTTCGGTTCCGAATCGATCCTAAACTGAAAAATTGTCGGATCAAACATGTTTAGACACGTTCTTACATTGATTACTAAGTTATATTAATGATAAAACAGGTTACACGCCTCTCACATTGCTAATTGTGTATTAAATCGCAAATTACATTTCTGTTGACTTTTTATCATCATCTTTGACCCGACAAACGACCTAGTTAGGACGGGAATCAGAGGGTGCCCTTTTAAGGGTTTAAAGCCCACATAATTACCAACTTATAACTACCTTCAATTCGACTAAACACTGACCCATTCATGATCAATCATTAAGTCAACCGTTAATTACGACGGTTTGACTTTTAAGCTATATACTAAGCAAAACTTAATTAAAGAAGGTCAAGCATACTTACAAGTGTCTAATGCACGATTAGGGAAGAGTTGGAAATGTACTTGAGCTCCAGAATTGATCAGGTGATGAGTGCAAGAATGTTTGCAACTTAGGAGCTTTATATAGTGATTTAAACTCCTTAGATTGTTGACATCTAAGGCTACAACTGACCATAACTTACCCACAAGTGTCCCTAGTGCCCTAGGAACTTTTTAGGGGTCGCCCATGGCAGTGGAAATAGCAACAAAGTCGGTTAAAACATTCAAAACAGGCTACTGCCAGTTTTCTGATCGCTGGGCAACCCTTGCGCACCGTAAGGGTATGTCTTGCGGTGCGCAAGCCTTCTGCAGCAGCCAAAAATCCTTGGCTTTTCAAGCATTCGAAGGGGCAACCATGTATTACGAATTTTTGGCTTCTATTATTCAGAATGGGGCCTCATGAACTTGCCTTGAACAGTTTAGATCCCTTTAATGTTGTACATTTGTCTTGGACATTATCAAAAAGTCATAAACGATGGGTTGTCATGCATTTCTTCGTAGGATTTCCATTCTTGCAACTTGAATCAATTATTGTGAGTATTTACCGGATTATATCAGATGTTTATAATAAATATTAGGGTCTTGGGATTTATATGAGGTCGTTCAGAGGTATAAATCAACATGACGACACTTTTAAATCCTGCCATACATCTATAATTGGATCCGGGTTTATAATACTTTTGTCTTACATGACACGTGTCGTTATTTTATTAAACACGAATTTTCGAGGTGTTACAAGTTGGGATAGCCACCTACCATTGATCGAGTTCTCCTATAACAATAGCTACCATACAAGCATTAAGGCTGCGCCTTTTGAGGCATTATATGGTAGGAAATGCAGAACACTTATTTGTTGGGCAGAAGTAGGGGAAACTCAATTATCAGGACCTGGCATAGTCTTTGAAACGACGAACAAGATTGTCCAGATTCGTGATCGCCTGAAAGCTGCCAGGGATAGGCAGAAAAGTTATGCTAATAAAAGGCGGAAACCTCTAAAGTTTGAGGTTGGTGATAAAGTTTTGCTTAAAGTATCACCCTGGAAAGGAGTGATGCGTTTTGGTAAGAAAGGTAAGTTAAGCCCGAGGTATATAGGACCATTCGAGATCATCGAATGTGTCGGAGCAGTGGCTTACAAGTTGAACTTGCCTGAAGAGCTCAGCGGTATTCACAATGTATTCCACGTCTGCAATCTGAAGAAATGTCTAGCCGACGAATCGCTAGTCATACCAAAACGGATGTGCATATAGACGAGAGCTTGAAATTTGTTGAAAAACCTTTGTCGATTGAGGATCGACGGGTTAATAAGCTTAGGAGGAATCATGTACCTATTGTAAAGGTCAAATGGGATTCCCGCAGAGGTCCCGAATACACGTGGGAGGTAGAATCCACAATGAAAGAAAAATACCCTCATTTGTTTCAGTAAATCTCGAGGTCGAGATTTCTTTTAAGGGGGTGAGGATGTAACACCTCGTAAAATCATACCCAATAAAATAAAGACACGTGTCATGTAAGATAAACGTGTCAGGAACCCGGATCAAGTAAAAGATGTATGGTAGGATTTAAAAGGGTCGACATGTTAATAAACACCTCTGAGCGACCAAATAATAAATCCCAAGACCTTAAATCGTTATGATAAACATCTGATGTATTTAACCGGCTACTCCTAAATTAAATAAATTCAGTTTATAAGGAATTGGATTTTAAATAAATAATGTTACGATAAAGTATATGGCAAATTCTTTTCAAAAGAATCCAAGCTCCTTAAAAGCATGCAACACAAGGATCCAAGGCAACATAAGTGCATGGCTAGCCATGCATGCCCTTTCAGAACTGACCTTATGGTCCCACTCTGTTGCAAAAGACCCAAGGTTCGAATTATGAAGGATTGCATGGTCAAAGCTTGAAAGTTGCAAATTTTTGTCTTTTGATGAAGGCTTACGGACCGCAAAGGTGAGTCCTTACGGTCCGTAAGGTAGCGAAGCTGGACGGAGATAATAAATAAAAAGCGGATACGGACCGCAAACCCAATGGCATACGGTCCGCAAGATTGTAACTGGGCATCTTTGATCAAGGTCGGTTACGGACCGCAAGACCAATAGCTTACGGTCCGTAAGACATATATCTGGGCAGAATTTTGGACAAATGCCTGTTAAACAAGTTACACCGCCTTATAAGAGTGGTATTCGAAAACCAGGGGCCCTATAACTGGTTTTTAGCATCACAGGGACACCTGGGAACATCTTACAACAATTGTAGACTGATTTGGAGTGATCTTGATGCATCAAAGTTGCTATATAAGAGAACCTCTTGTTGCAACATTTGGTCTTTCATTTGAAACTCACTTCAAGCTGGTCTCTGGAGCTCCTCTGATCAGCAAGCAAGTTCCCTTAAGTTTCAAATCATACTTAGGACTTTTGTAAGTGTCCTTAATCCTTTTTAATTCAGTTTAGCTTAGTTAATTAGCTTAAAGTCAAACAACCGTAATTAAGGTTTGACTTCAAGATTAATCAATAATTGTTCAGTCAAATCTCGAATTAAAAGTACATATAAGTAGGTAATTATGTGGGTAATAAACCCTTAAAAGGGTACTCTCTGATTCCCACTCTAACTAGGTCAATTGTCGGGTCAAACTTGATATTAAAAAGTCAACAGAAAGCTTAATTTCAAATTAATACATAATTAGCAATGTAGAAGCTATGCAACCTGTTTTATCATTAATATAACTTGGTAATTAATGTAAGAACATGTCTAAACATGTTCAACCCGACAATTTTCAGTTTAGGCTCGGTTCGGAACCGAAAGTTGCATAATTTGACTTTTGCTTTGACTTTCAGTTCTGACCCATTTATGCATGTTTTAGAAATTCCTTAGAGCCATATTAGGACCAGGTTTCATATACGTATAACCCTCTGTGATTATACACCTTGGTTCAATAGTTATCCGATTCATATGCATGTTCCCGTTAATTGCTTATATGTTGACTATTATGCCCTTTTGACCTTAAAACGTGATTTTTGAAAATGTAAAAGAGTAGAACCCTTAGTTACTGATTTATAAGCTTGCACCTAAAATTTGACATCAGTTTGAGGTCTAGATTAAGAGTTATGCTCAATAGCGTAATTAGAAAACTTTTTAGTAATTAAATGGCGTAATTAGCATATAGCCTATCTAAACCCAAATTTTGATACCAAACCTTATACCTACTGATATAAAATAATATTTTGGGATTTTTGGAGATTTTTATTTATTTTTAGACTAAGCATAACATAGAGTTCTAAGCTTGATCCGGTAATTGTCGGTTTTGCCATTTTAAGCTATAAAATGAGTTTTACAAATCCTTTTGATCCCAAACCTTTTGCTACTGATTCTAAATGATTAATAAAGTATTTTAAGCCTTCTGGAATAATAAAAAATATCAACCTTCTTATAAAAACCGGGAATGGCTTAAAAATCGCCTTTTAAGCATATTTAACGCATAGTAAGTATACAAACTATTTTAAACATATAAGGTTCGATACCTACTGATATTTTAAGTATATTTTTATACTTTAACAGTAAGCGAAAGATTTAAACTCAGGTTTCCAGTTTTGACCTTTTAGGCTTAAGTGAAATTACCAAAATGCCCATGGTTAGAAATTATAAATTTCACATATAGGTTATACCCTACTGATATAACTTAGTAAATTAAGTATTTTTACTGATTACATCAGACCCGAAACTCAGATTTATATTTGAACTCTTTTATAACTGTTTAAATGACCAAAATGCCCTTACGAGGCATAATTTGAGTTTAAATTCATATGGGGCATAATAGAAGATATCTTACTGATGTCACAACATATTTAAGGCATATTAACTTAGGAAACTTGTATATGACTCTTTTGGTTACTCGTTACGCACTTTTCGCGTTCGGATCGGCTTATGTGACTAGTTTGCATATATTAGCCGAAACGGGTCAAACCATATCATTTTTCTCTCAAAATACAGAATGTGTCTAAGTTACCCATATTAAACAAGCATACAAGCTTGTCGGGTCAAAACCACATTCTAAACCGGTCTTCGCTTTATCATGCGTTTAAACCGTGTCTTCCTTTTGAAAACTAACCGGTCTAAGTCTAAGCTTAATTAAAGACCCGTTAGGATTCTAATAGGTTATTAAAACCTTCGTTCCAGATTAGGAGCCCAGTAAAAGCTGGGTGCACTTGCTGTATTTGATTTATACTTTGCTCAGGTAAATACTCTTAACTTATTTTCCCTATACTGGCTTGGGATACGGTATTATAATAATACCGCTTGGTCGGGTATGTAGTCATTTAAATCGGATTGTGATTTATGTATTTACATAACTCGTTTTATTCTGTATTATTTGGTGTATGGCCTTTGGGGGTTAAATGACCATGTCTCGGATATCCTTGGCATCATTCAAAGAAATGGTCACGACCTAAGCACGGGGTGTATGCGTACACCTGACAGATGCATTATGTAAAAACTGGTAATCCACTTTAAGGAAATAATCCTTGTGGGCATTATACCTGTGGCGTGTCAATTAATCTAGACCGGCCCTACAAACCGGCCCTAATGGACGACAAATAAATAAAACTGTATACAAGATTATTTTTAAATAATTGTCCCAAGTTATAAAAGATATTTCTGCCTAAGTGCATTCAAATTAGTTTTCAAACTCTTTTCAAAATGAGTCAGTTAAGTTGTATTTACCAGTGTAAACTGACGTATTTTCCAAAAAGGCTAAGTGCAGGTACTATACGTAATAGGCTGGCTACTCCAGGCATCAATAATCAAGTTTCGCAAGCTCTAGCTGTCAAAGTCTGCTGAACAGTTTTCCTTTTTTATTTGATCCGACTGTGGATCTGTTTCAACTATTTTGTGATACTTAATATTACAATTTTATTCGGTTGAAATGAATCTATCTTTTGTTTCCGCTGTGCATTTATATATTGTGTTGTTTGACCATGATGATATCAACTACGTCACGATACTCCCCACCGGGCCCACCGGTAATACGTGGAAATATCGGGGTGTGACACGCGGGCCGCGTAAGCCCATAGGGCACTCTTACGCGGGCCGCCTGGCCTTCCAGAACCTGCCAAACAAGTTTCAAGTTTGCACTTTTGGTCCCTGGTCCTTTTAAACGTGGTTTTAAGCTCCAAATTTGCACTTTCAGCCTTCTAACTTGATTTTTAAGGCCCTCAAGACTTAACCAAACTCCGTTAAGTCCTTGGTTAACTTTTTGATCACCCGTAAGGCCTTAGATTTCAATGTTGACGCTTTTAAGCCCTCGTATACGAATATTGCCATAACTTTCTCATACTTTATCGAAACCTTGTGAAATTTTTGTCACTTATTTTCGTGAGTATAATTAATCATTACAAAGCTTCGGGTTTTCTAAAAGGTCACTCAGAGGTATACTTAAAACATGTTGACACATTTAGCCCCTGTAGTTTGTAATTCCTCACTTTCTTTCACAATTAGCTTCGTATGATCCATGATTTATTCGTTTAAGGGTATAAACATCATGTAGGGTTATTTTAAAGTATATTCATTCGTTGTTGGCATTTTGAACCCTTTTATTCACATACTTTCCTTGTTTGTCAACTTTAGTCCCTCTAAAGCAATCTTTTACACGTTTAAAGCTCATGACACGTGTCAATACTTTATTGGACATAAATTTACGAGGTGTTACAGTAAGTGTTTTTGTTTTACACATGTGTAGGTGTTTCCATTTTACATGTGTAAATTCTCTGTTAAGCATATGAAAATTTGTTTTACAAAGTTTGTGTTTTACACATGTGTAAGTGTTTCTGTTTTACACATGTGTAAATCCTCAGTTACAATAAAATGTAATTAAACAACATTTCAAATATGTGTAAGTAGCTGTTTATGCAACTGCTTTCTTACACATGCGAAAACAACTTATTTACACATGTACAAACATCTTATTTACACATGTGCAAATTGCTTAATTACATAAATCCAATATTAACTAAGATGATGTACACATGTGTAAACAACTTATTTATACATGTGTGAATTTCTTAATTATACAAATGCAATAGGAACTAAGATGCTTTACACATGAGTAAATTGCTTAATTACACAGACGCAATATTAACTAAGATGATTTACACATGTTTAAAGATTTAGCTTAAGCATGATAATGTACACCAATGTAAACCTACATATAGATGATTGTTTTATTAACTACCATGATTTACACATGTTTAAAGATTTAGCTTAAGCATGATAATGTACACCAATGTAAACCTACATATAGATGATTGTTTTTTTACAACTTGAGAGAATAGTTTATGTCCTTGAACAAGCCTAGATATCATGAAACAACAAGCAATGTGATTCCAATAGTTTTGTCAAAATCATAGATTCCAACATGGCCCTATTGCTAGGTCTGGTCTAACCAGTTGTAATAATATACCATCAATAAACTGGATAAAATTATAATATACACTTAGAAGATATATCCTGATAAATTCTAACATAAATATAGACATTTTTGTTAACCAACTCATATACAACTACTCAAACAAAAATAAACACCTCATATGAAACTACTCAAACATAAGTAACTCAACAAAATCAATGCAATAGACACTTCGACCTTTAATCAAACACCTCATATGCAACTACTCAAATAAAAGTAACCCAACACACACTTGGACATTTCATCAAACACCTTATGTGCAACTACTCAATGCCAACTATATCCCTCTTACATTCTCAAATAACTCTCAAATCCCAACAAGATCCAAACCAACATGCATCAAACAAAACAAAAGAACAACAAATACCATTAATCAATAGCAAAACAGCAATCAGTTACCTTATAGATTAAAAAATGAACAAATCAAAAATCAACAGTTGCAAACACATTTAACAATCAGAGAATTAGAAATTAAGTGCAGATACACACCTTACATATGGTATCAATGTTGACTTTTAGTTTAAATTTCTTTGCGTCAGCCTTGTCTCCGGCGTGAGAAATCAGTTGCAGAGAATTGGGTTTTTGATTTCATGAGGATGAAGGTAATTTGGGGGGCTGATGGGTTGTGTGAAGGTAATGGGTTTTTTTGAATGTATTTTTACAATAATACCCTATTGAGTCTTTTATTTTATGGTTCCCTTCTCATTTAAACCCCTCTAATCTTAGCCCTTGGTTGAGAATGATCTATGGATTAAAACGGTTCCTAGTGTTCTCACAAAATTTCATGTTCTCAAGATAACCCTCCCATATATATATATAGAGCGGTTAACATACATTACAGCTTAACGTACGACCAGTACGTCACGAAATCACGCACGTTCATCGGAAAATCACGCACGTTATAATCTCAAACAAACCAACATGCGTTATTATTTAAATACACATGCGTGATTATCTCATTATCTTCTTCAACCTCCAAACCTGGGTTCAGCATCATCATTCCAGCTCCTTCTTCGATTCCGTTTCCAACGATAAACACTTCCTCATGTTTCAGACTGTCGGAATCAAAGTTTCGTCATATCCCTTCATCCTCTGTTCTACGATTAGATTTCGATGGTCGACAATTTGATGAAACTTTTCAAAATCAAAGATAAGTTTGAACCCAAATCGATAAAATTGATAGAACAATTGCGAATTTAAAGTGAAAGGAAAAGAAAATTGAAAAAAATCGGACGAAATTGATCAAACCCAGGTTAATTGAAAAAGAACAAAATCACGCACGTTAGATTGTAAAATCACGCATGTTGTCGTACGTAATGTACGTTAAGTCGTAATGTACATTACACTTTCTCCATATAGATATGTATATATATACATATAAGTTCAAAATGTAAGTATATGGAGAAAACCCCTATAAGTGAGAAAACCTAGGAAACTCTAACCTCCCGACATTTTTTGATTTTGAAAAAAAATCACACATGTAATATGCATGTTTTTAAGAGTTTTGAGCAAAAAATACTAAAAAGCGCCGAGTGGATATTTAAAAAAATAAACAAGTTTTGCGCAACGCGACTGTAACATATGTTACACATGAATAGTGTAACATATGTTACACAAAAACTTGTTTATTTTTTTTTAAATCTGGTCGGCGCTTTTTTTGATTTCTTTTGCCCAAAACCCTTAAAAACATGTATATTACATATGTAATTTTTTTCAAAAAGAAAAAATGTCGGGAGCTTAGAGTTTCCTGGATTTTCTCACCACAAGTGGGTTTTCTATTTGTCCTTTCCCTAAGTTCAAATATTCAAACAATTAAAAGGAAATAAGATAGGAAACTTGTAACACCCGTCTAATTTTACTTGATATTAATAATAGATTATACCCTTGTAAATAAAAGTTGCTTAATTAACATAAATTTCATACAAGAAGTTCATAAGTAGCATAAACCTTAGTCAACTAACGACTAAGTTAAAACATTTCAAAAGTTGTTTAACAATTGTTTACAACCCATAAACCAAGTCTAGTAAAGATTTAAAACATTGCGGAAGCTTGTAAGTAGTGTTCGGTTCTTCAAAAGTTTGCTCGATCATCTTCCGGTTAGTTTCCAACATCACCTAAGATCAAAACCATAACAAATGTTAGTTTTGATCAATTTACAATGGATACAAACAAGTTCCAAGGGATTACAACACAAAAAAAATAAAAATTTCCGGAAAGGGGGGCGTCGCGTGACGCCAAGGTCCCTCGCGTCACGCCAAGCCCCCTTTTTCACAGAATGTTCAGTTTGTTGTTGCTGCAGATTTCCAGCTCCAAGTTTAATCAAGTTCTAACTTAAAATGGCCATAACTTTTGACTCGTAAGTCCGTTTTAGGTGATTCTTTTTCCTATGCGTCTGTAAATTCATTACCGACATGCCTATTACAATTTTCATCCTGAAAAACTTGTTTACGGGCAAAAAGACTATATGACCATATGAAATTATTCGACCCATTTCTACTTGACACAATTCACTACCAATTGACTAATAAACCTAAGGCGTTTATTACCCAACTTCCGGGGCTTGTTATCACCGGCACTTCATTACCAAACCTATGGCTTCGTGCTCTTGTGAACATTTTCGCCATTTCTATTTATTTACAATATTATCATTACAATATGACATTATTTGACCCGTTTGGTTCATCTACGGAAATCCTCCATTTTGGTGACTACCAAACGACTACAAACCAATTTTTAACATACGGATTAAGTAATGGACAAGGTTGCTACCATCAACACAACTTTTAAATCAACGACGCATAGTTTAACAACAATTCATCAAATGTAACGAGTCAAGTTACATACCTTCAAAGTAGACCTTTCAAACGTGGTTCGCCACCCGCTTGTCCGCTTGACGCTCCTGCGCCCGTTCCTATAGAGTTCATTTATGATATGTTTAGAACTCTCTTTAAATCATAATTCGCATAATACACCAAAACATCATAATTATGCGTTTAAACTCGGACTTTCAGTTTTAAAGCCTTCTTAGAGGCATTTTCACAAACACTTTAAGGGCAGATTTTTACATGATTAAACATCAAATCTCTAGTTTATCACTTAGCCCTAATTTCACATCATTCAACCATTTTACATGATTGTTTACTTCTAAATTTCTGAAATCACTTCAAAATTGTCAAATTACACTAGATCAACACTCTATCTCCTAGTGTTCATCAAATTACACATAACCCACTAATCACCTACAATGGTGTTCATAGGTTTTACTAAAATTTCATATGATTTCAACTTCTATTTGTCTAGGGTTTGTCCCTAGACACTATAATTGTTCCTAAATCATCATAATACACACATGCAACCATAATTTCAGATTTCTCCCAATTTCATGAGAATTTCAAGTTGAGAGTTTTCCTTAAATTTTACATACCTTGGAATCCTCTTGCGATGAGGATCAATAATCTATGCTTTAATTTCGATTTCAGCTTTGATTGAGCCTTCAATTTGAGAGTTTTAGTGATTTCTAGGTTTTTGAGAGTGGGGAGTCGCCCCTGCCTTCTCCTGTACGACCAGACATCCTTAATGGGTGTTTGGTTTTGATTATTATTAAAATTAGTAATATAATTTCAATTTCTTACAACTTAGGCCCTTCCACTTTGTCCAACTTATAGTTTAGTTGTTTTTAACCCAATCATAAGCTATTTCTAGACTTGTAACTAACTAGGTTAAAATTCCTAGTTAGTAAATTCTCGTTTTTTTATACTTTAAAGTTTTATATTTTCGGGGTGTTACAAAATTTCTTTATTAAACATAGGAAATAACAATACTCACTATGTTAGTTTAATAGTTTATTTGATGATTTTTCTTATTAATTGATTAATTACTGGATTAAGTGATTTCTTGATTAGTGAATATTTGTTTGTTAATGTGTATTTTAAGAAACATGAATCACACGGTGAAACGATTGATCAAAAGAAAACGTTGAAGAATCATCTTCTAAAACTCATCTAAAACTTATGAATATATTGACCCGACCCAACCCAAACCAAAAGATTTAATATACATCGATAGTCAACCGACCCTAAAAGCTCACCACCCATGAAAAAAGTTATGGGTCGTATGTTGAGACGTATACATTCATGCTTTATTAGTTGTATCAAGATATTTTATACAACAAAATTAAAACCTATCAAGATTTAATAAAACTAATATTAAGAAGAAATCTCTTCCATGTCCATCTTGTGTCATGCATTCATTTCAATTTCGCTTTCCACTTTTTTTTAGTCCAACTTGTCCTTTTTTTTATGAAACGAGAACTTCATTAAAACACACCCGAGCCCGAAAACCGAGCCGGGAACAAAACAAACAACACCTTACATGAAGACAAAATTACACCAATCCAACCATAAGATATGATTGTTCCTCGATCTATGTTTGTACCATAAGAAGCCTAAAGATTTAACTTCGCTAAAAACATTATCCACCTTGACCTCGGCTTCCGAAAAGATAGCCCTGTTTCGCGCCATCCACAAGCACCAACACGAAATAACTATGATACCTTGGACAACCGGTTTCCTCCCAACTCTGATGTTCCCCGCCTTGTGGATTTCCAACAGGTCTCTAAAGGAGAAAGCGTATATGGGGGGGTATACTACACCACCGACTGATCTTTTGCCAAAGAACCACAGCAACGACACACGAAGTAAAGAGATGATCCACCGTCTCGAGCTCGGATTTGCACAGAGGACACAACCCGTCCCCAACCGCAATCCCCCTCCTACAAAGCGCTTCCGAGGTTGGGATTCTGTTCATTTTTTATCTCCAAACAAACAGATTACATTTGGACGGCACCCAATTGCACCAGTCCAACACAAACCTGCCGCTATCTTCCACTGCTCCCAACAGAACTCTTTTGGCTGACTTCACCGAGAACATACCCGACTGATCGCCCAACCACTTCCACTTGTCGTCCCTACTGCCCAACGAGACAGGAGTCAGATCCGAATGAAGAGAAACCAATTCCCTCGACTCATCCTCCAGGTCTGGGTCGTGCTTCCATAGCCAATCCCCTAGCAAACGGTCCCGCACGGAACAGGTTTTCACCATTTCCAGCCTAAACAAGTTAGGATAGAGCTCTTTAAGAGGCCCCTCCTTCAGCCACGGGTCAAGCCAGAAAAGAATTCGGTCGCCTTCTCCTACAACGCCTTTAAAGAGGCTCCGAAGATGAGAATTGCCAGCAAACGACTTGTTAATAACTAAAACAATGCTATGCCAAACACCACCAAACGATTTTTTCATCGGAAGAAACGACCAACCCGAGCCACCAAAATGGATAGCATCCACCACTTTAACTCACATGCTGTGATTGTCACACTTGTACCTCCATCCCCACTTATACAACAAGGCACGATTTATGTTACTTAGCTTGCTAATCCTCAATCCACCAGATTTCTTAGACGATGTTACTCTATCCCAAGCGACCCAGTGAGTCTTGTTAACCTCATTCGAACCACCCTAAAGAAACTTTCTGATCAACTTTTCCAAATCCGTCACTACCCTCACCGGCGCCTTATAAGGCGAGAAATAGTAGGTCGGAAGGCTCTCGAGCACCGACCGAATAAGCGTGATCCTCCCTCCAAAAGATAATAACGAGGATTTCCAAAGAGCAAGCCTAGATTCGAAAATATAGAAAACCGGCCTCCAATTATTCACGCGATTCATATTCGCCCCCACTTTAAAACCCAGGTATTTAAAGGGAAGAGAATCAGGACTACACCCGACTACTTCCGCCATCGACCCTACCTCATTAGAACTAACCCCAATACCTTAAAGATTAGATTTACCAAGATTGATCTTCAGACCGGAGCAAGCGTAAAAGCATCTCAGAATTCGAACAATATTCATGGCGTTTTCCTCGTTCCAATCCCCAATAATAAGAACGTCGTCAACAAAAAATAAATGAGATAACATGGGACCGTCATTAGGCAACTCAATACCGGAGAACACGCCAACCTCGTCGGCCTTATCAATTAGGCAAGATAACGCTTCCATGACCACCACAAACAAGAAAGGCGATATAGGATCCCCTTGCCTTATACCTTTACCACACTTAAACTCAAACGTAGGGGACCCATTCACCAAGACAGACGCCCGAGCCGATGCCAAAATCCCCCGAATCCAATTACACCACTTCGACCCGAACCCCATTTGACAAAACACATCCACCACAAACTTCCAGTTGATGTTGTCGTATGCTTTTTCGAAGTCAATTTTGAATAAAAACGCCTTTTTCTTGCACCTTTTGTGTGACAACCCAAACTTTTATGGTCAGTGTCTCTTAGTTTCATGATCCTAATTCCTTATTATTCCTCGTTTACATTCCTTATTATGATTTAATTTGTTACATGCTCGTGTCAATGTTAAACTTGGTAAATGAAAAACGTATTTGTGTATGATTGAGGGTGCCCGTGGGCTATTCTAGATGTTGATGTCTAGTTGAGTTAGAGGGGCCGCCGCGCATGTTAATGGGCTACCCGCACACACGCTCACCTCGACCTCACACTTGTGTCCAATCGAAGCACCTGAGCCTAACTCTTTGCATATGCTGTTTCTTCGGCCCGCAACACATGAGGCCTAACCCGAGTAGTGCATTGTTGAGTGGATCAAACATCTTGGTTGCATGACCCAAGGATCTCGGCCCAGGACCCTCAAACCTAAACTGGGCCCAAACCACCTTTTGTGTTATATGTATAGATATTAGAAGATACGTACCATTCTTTTGAAAACCCTAGCACATCCCCTTGGAGTTTGATCATCAGCGGCAGGAGACCCCCCCCCCTCTCGAGACATCACTCTATTAATCGAAGACCTTGGTTAGTACGTCCATATTTATGTTAAGTATTATTGGATTGTTCTTTATATGATTGTGATTTATAAAAGTGTTATAATATGTTGAGTAACATGTTGATTATTCCTTTGATAATGATCACTTCACATGGTCGGCACTATGTTTCAAGTTTGCATGAGAATTGTCAGTAGTCATGTGCTTGTTAAATAGCTTAATATGTGTGCAACCTATTTATGTCATGTATGTATATTTAGATGGGACATAATCTGCTAGTGCTCTCGTCAATCGAGGATGAGGGTTGTATATTATTGAAGATTTAAGTGCTACTGTATTGTTGATGATTTAATGAGGGTTCGAATTATATAAACAGTGGAAGTGATGCTTGAATCATTTCGATTGATAGTGATTGTGAGAATAATTACTGTTAATGATTTTAGGAAGTTGATGTCCGATGAGGTTGTGTTATGACATATTCATAGATGTGTTAATATGATGAATGAATCTTGAAGATGCAACAACTAGGTAATTCGATTGAAGGACTGATGATAATGATTATTGCTAGAATATTTAGGGTCACATGATCTATGGAAAGTTGTTGTGAATGTGCAACTGAATCGACCGAGACTTATGGGACTGAATAACTAATCACACACGTTGAGTCGCACACTTCAGTCATGATCTCACACATGCATTGTGTTGCACACCTCTCTGGGCCGAACGATGTTATTGGGCCACATGGTTTTTTTGGGTCGTACACTCGGAGTCAGCCGCACACTATGCGTGGGCTGGTCACCGATGGGCCGCACATCCTCTTTGAGTTGCATGATTTACATTGGGCCGTATAGTGAACATGGGCCGAAGTGTCACAGCGGACCGAACCAACTGAAATGGGCCACACACGGGTGAGAGTTGAACTCGGTTGGCTTGAGTACTAGTTAATGGGCCACAAGTTGATACGAACAGTATACTAGATTCTTGGATCGCCCACTCTTGAGTGAAAAATTAACTTGATTAAATCGCACACTTTGTGAATGTCGAATGAATAGTTAAGGTGTTGTGTGAATTATGCATCGGTGATGTGAACTTGTGTATAACTGGAATACCTGCTATGTGACAACGATGAACTGTTAGATACATGAGTAATTGTTACATGTTATGTGCTTTACTAGTACGCTATGTGTATAATGTGTATGAAAATACGTGATTAATGTGCATACGATACTGACTATATTTGGTAATCACGGTAGGGTTTGGTTCACCAACTTGGAATGGGTAATGAAACATAACATACCGAGCAATCCAAGGTAAGTTCACTACCTTTGAGCATGCGTCCCGGTGGTTGGGACAGTCAGTGGGTATCCCGGGGAGGGACAAGTCTTTTGGGTAAAACTGGTATATTGGATAATATTCTCATTCTATCACTCTTAAGTCCCATCTTTTGTTACCGGGGAGGTAACGGGGTATTAGATGGTAGCGCTACTTAGGTGTGCTTTGATAGGAGCACTGGGGAACGGGCAAAACATACATCAGGAGCCGTCTTGTTTATTATCGAGATATTACCAATATTACTTTTGTTTTGTTAATGAACTGGAATAAACATTTGGTAACAAACATTTTCATAAACTGTGAACTCGCCAGCTTTGTCTGATACACTTGTTGCATGCTCGCAGGTCGTTAGGTTTCATGGATTTTGGATACTTGCTGTTTAGAGTAGCAGAAGTGATCATGGGTCGATTGGAGAGATTGATGTGATTGAATTCTTGATACTATACTTGAGTTTTAAACAGTTTAACTTTGGTTTATTACTTTCTTCCGCTGAACATATTGGTTTTCGTATAAACTTGTTGATGGTATTTTATTAATGATTGAGAACTATATTTTGAAACTTGTATGGGTTCAAGGTAATTAGTGGCTCATTGTCGGTACGTCACACGCCTGTTAGGGACTTTCCCTAGGTGGTATTTTGGGGGTGTGACAGTTTGGTATCAGAGCCACTGGTTATAGTGAACTTGGTTTTAAAACATTTTCATAAAACCAGACTATAACCGAACAGTTCCGAAATCGACCATGACACTCAGCTCCAGACTGCAAGGTTCGTTTCTTGATTACTATTGCATAGTATATCTAGCGTACACTTATGCATGACATTACACGCGAATGCACACTTAGCACTGCAGTATGAACTTCTATGTTACCAACCCATGTTACGTGTTTTAAGAGTGCGACTCTTCTTGAACTTTCATGAGCTATGTTGTGGTGTCATCTGTCTTATTGCTCGAATTCGGGGAACCTTTTAGCGCGAGTTAAGAGGCACTGAGATAAGCATGCAAATTTCCTTATTATTATGGGTGCACACATAATAATAATAATGTGGGGTGCATGTGAGTCCCAGTGAGGCTTAACGAGTGTGAGAGGGGTTCCGCTCTGTTAATTGATGTTATGTTAGAACTCAGCAGTCTATAGAAGTCATAGCAGTGACTGTCTCCTACTCGAACATGATCTTTTCACCCCTTTCTGAATCCTTACGAACCTCGATGTTATCAAGTATCACCTGAACACTCATCTGAACGCCTAGCGAACTGTGTAGAATGTTAGGTGCTAGTACGAACATCCCTGAGTTGGATGGCTCAGCATCAAATGATTGGACTATACTTTCCTCACTTATCTATGTTTGCTGGAACTTAGCGTGTTGACACCTTAGATCCCGAAGTACGATCACTTCTGCAACACTCTCGCGACATACCGTGTATTACTCAGTCAACTTGCAAGAACGATGGACAAGAGGGTAAACGTAGTACCTTACCGACTTCAGCATTTGAACGACCCTAGTTACCGGCAACGAACAATAGTGATTTGACTCCAATCGAATCCTTAACCCCAGCCAGCGACTCATGGGAGTCGACTCTTACGAACCAATCGGGACAAAATCGATGACGATTGACTGTAGAGCGGACTTTGTAACTGCCCGCACCATGAGTAGTGCCTTAGGACGTGGCACGGAATGTGAAAAGATGGACCTTGTTGGTGAAAGGACACAGGACACCATTACAGGCAACAATATTAGAGGCAACAGTCGTGGCAACTTCAAGGTACTTGTGATCGTAGCTTACAGTATAGAAACGAATGTGACCTCGACAAGGATTGACTGTGTTAAGTCAAGGTGACGACAACCAAGGGAACGACGGCAGTACTAGAAATTCTCGTGACGAAATCAACACTGGAAATGAAGCTCTTGGAAGGACATTTAGTATTTGGCATAGGCTATACCAGGTGTAATAGCAACACGATAGCTTGGATGGGTAGCTATTCGCTTCGTCTCTGTTCTGTTTAACCCTGATGCTTTTTGAAACCAAACCTGTTGTGGAGTCGGCTGATGCAAGTCACTTGAAGCCTTATATGTTCGCTGGGATGCAAACTCGACCTTGGGGGACAGGTGTTCGACATCGACCTTCCTTCCACTACCCTTGATGGTTGCAATACAGTAGTTAGTGTGGATTGGTTATCCAGAGATCGCGCAGATACGCCAGTGAGGAGAAAATTTTATGTGGAGAATCGTTATTTGTTCTAAAGCGTCAGAGTGGTACAAAGGTTAGCGCCATTTCAGCTATGAAGGCCAGAAGTGTCTGCGGAGGGATTACTCCGCTATACTAGCAACCGTTACTGATGTTAGGGCTAAGGAAGTAGAGGATCGAGGATCCACCAATCATTCGTGATTCCTTTCGGTATGCTACCCAAGGAACTTTTGGGTTTACTTCCACAACTGTTAGGCGAAATTTCAGTCTGATCTCGCGCCAGAGGCAACCCTGACTACACATACTCTTACCGTCTTACACCAGGAGGGTTGCAAGAGCTGTCTAATCAACGGCAGGAACTGTTGGACAAGAGTTTTATCGGACCTAGCTTTTCGCTTTGGGGAGCCCCGGTTATATCCGTGAAGATAAGCCTTTTCGTATGTGTACTGATTTTCAAGAACTCAATAAAGTGACAGTTGAGAACCGTTTGCCACGCATATATTGACAACCTGACGACCAGTTGCGGGGGTCGAGCTTCCATTCGAGGTTTGAATAACAAACGAGCTATTGTCAGAAGGTAGTCTAAGGGGAGAATGTGCCTGCAACGGCATACCAAGCGCAGTACGGCCATTTCGACGTTGTATTCCAAGACTTTCGAGCTAATCATCACACCAGCAGCTGTATGGATCACATGAATCGACCGTGTCTATTATTGATGTTTTGAATCATTACAAGGAGAAAGGAACACCATGGACGGCATATGTATCTTGTTTTGGGTCTCCCATGGGAGGAGCAACTCTACGCGAAATCTACCAAAGTATGAATTCAGGATTCGAGAAATACACTTTCTTGATCATGTAATCAACAAAGTGGGAATACACGTGGATCTCGCTAAGATCCATTTTGTTAGAAGGTGATTGGTACCAAAGAGTCCTTTGGGGATAAAGCAATTTCTTGGTTCCGCTAGAGACTATCGCAGGTTCATTATGGAAATTTTCGAGGGTTGCGCAACGTCTTTTTAGCTTCTGAAATCCAACTCTACAATGCACTGAGCAACGTCTTTACCCGAGGGCACGGGTGATCTAGCAGTATACCATGATGGTCCGAATCAGAGTCCTAGTTACACGCCAATACAACATGAGAAGGTGATAGCTTACGTAGTGGATTTACGAAGGAGAATTGCATGAGTCACAACCTGCAGTGGAAGCCGTGGTCTTTGGATTTAAGATGGATGCATTACTTGGGCGGTACCAAATGCATTACTTAGACCGATCACAAGGGCCTCCCGTGTACCTTTGTTTCGGAAGAGCAAAACCTGTAATAGCACCGCTGGATGGAACCTTTGAATGATCACGACTGTGAAACCTAAACACGTACGAGCTTTGCAGCTCACTACTGACTCTAACCTACCTGCTCAGACTCGCTCTGTTCAAACTGGAGAACGGAAAGAAGAAGATTTTCAAGTTGAATCCATGCGGGGCATGGAGAAGTGATTTTTGGCAAGTCGGGTGATATTCGCTACTTCTTGGAACAAATATGGATCCCACTGTACAGCAACCCAAAGGAACTTGTGTCGAGAGAAGCACACCCACCTCGATATTCTAGTTATCTGGATTTTTATGAAATATGTTAGGATCTAAGGATCTTGTACTGGCGACTGGGCTTGAGGGCCTACACAGCGAAGCATGTGGACGACGTTTGACTGTGCGAGAGCAAAAGTGGAACATCAGAAACCTTCTGGTTTGTGTCAGCAACCAGAAACACCCATATGGGAATGAGAATAGACTACCATGGATTTTGTCACTGGTCTACTTACAACTCGAAACGGAAACATTATCACCTGGGTGATCATTGATGGACTCAAGTTACCAGCACACTTTCTTGCAATCAAGAAAACTGACAAGTCTTCACAGTTGTGAATGTTCCTCTGAGAGAGGCGGCTTTTAGGCACGAGGTGCCTACTCCTGTTACCTCTGAATTTGATCTATGCATGATTTATGTCAGGCAATACACAACACCCTTGGCTCACATCAAGACCAGAGCATTGCTTATCGCCGTTGGGCCAACGATCGGAGAAAACGAACTCTCCTGGCACTCGAAGACATGCTGCGAGCATGTGTGAGACTGGCCTTGGTGCCAATTTGAAGGACTCTTACCTATGGTTGAGTACTACTGCGGCAGTTATCATTTTGATAACCAGACAGCTCTGTTGAGGCATTACATAGACAATAATGCCAACCTTCTTGTTAGACTGAGATGGATGACAACTTAATTACTGGTCCAGGACTGGTACTCGAAACTCTTGGGAAGGTTGTTTGGATCGGGAGTCGATTGGCGGCAACGCGTGACCGTCAGGAAAGCGGATAAAGATGGGAAACGCTGGAAGATCGCTGTAGGCAATCGTATCGTGTTGAAAGTCTCACCCTGAGAGGGTGTGGAATGCTTGGAAAGCATGGCGAGCTTGACTGACGTCACGATGGACCTTTAAACAGTCTGGGAAGAATCGGTAGCATAACCTACAAACTCGAGTTACCTGGCAAATTAGGTAACGTACACGATGTCATTTATGTCTCGAACCTAAAGAAGCGTTTATTCGACGCAACACTTGTGATACCCTTGTTGAGGAACCCACCGTTAACACAGTCGAATTTCAATCGTGAGAGTTCGTTGGAACTCAAGACGTGGACCGAAGTTCCCGTGAGAACGCAAAGACCAGGTGAAGCTCTGTTATCCTCGATTGTTCAAACGGTGGGACCAACTTTTGATATCATTGGCGAATTTCGGGACGAAATTCCCTTTCAAGTTGGGGATGATGTGGCACCCAACTGACCTCGCAATCCTGTTTTTACAATTTGGTTTACGTGGTGTTTGTGCAGTTATCTGGATACTTAGTGATTGCGTGTAATGCTTGATTATTATTTGTGATTATTATTTGTGTAGTATTACATATAGTTTAATTAGAGTTTCTATCGCTTCACTCTTCTGTGCTTACTTGTCAAATTTCGGGACGAAATTTCTTTCAAGTTGGGGATGATGTGACAACCCAAACTTTTATGGTCAGTGTCTCTTAGTTTCATGATCCTAATTACTTATTATTCCTCGTTTACATTCCTTATTATGATTTAATTTGTTACATGCTCGTGTCAATGTTAAACTTGGTAAATGAAAAACGTATTTGTGTATGATTGAGGGTGCCCGTGGGCTATTCTAGATGTTGATGTCTAGTAGAGTTAGCGGGGCCGCCGCGCATATTAATGGGCTACCCACACACACGCTCACCTCGACCTCACACTTGTGTCCAATCGAAGCACCTGAGCCCAACTCTTTACATATACTGTTTCTTCGGCCCGCAACACATGAGGCCTAACCCGAGTAGTGCATTGTTGAGTGGATCAAACATCTTGGTTGCATGACCCAAGGATCTCGGCCCAGGACCCTCAAACCCAAACCGGGCCCAAACCACCTTTTGTGTTATATGTATAGGTATTAGAATATACGTACCATTCTTTTGAAAACCCTAGCACATCCCCTTGGAGTTCGATAATCAGTGGCAGGAGACCCCCCCCCCCCTCTCGAGACATCACTCTATTAATCGAAGACCTTGGTTAGTACGTCCATATTTATGCTAAGTATTATTGGATTGTTCTTTATGTGATTGTGATTTATAAAAGTGTTATAATATGTTGAGTAACATGTTGATTATTCCTTTGATAATGATCACTTCACATGGTCGGTACTATGTTTCAAGTTTGCATGAGAATTGTCAGTAGTCATGTGCTTGTTAAATAGCTTAATATGTGTGCAACCTATTTATGTCATGTATGTATATTTAGATGGGACATAATCTGCTAGTGCTCTCGTCAATCGAGGATGAGGGTTGTATATTATTGAAGATTTGAGTGCTACTGTATTGTTGATGATTTAATGAGGGTTTGAATTATATAAACAGTGGAAAGTGATGCTTGAATCATTTCGATTGATAGTGATTGTGAGAATAATTACTGTTAATGATTTTAGGAAGTTGATGTCCAATGAGGTTGTGTTATGACATATTCATAGATGTGTTAATATGATGAATGAATCTTGAAGATGCAACAGCTAGGTAATTCGATTGGAGGACTGATGATAATGATTATTGCTAGAATAATTAGGGTCACATGATCTATGGAAAGTTGTTGTGAATGTGCAACTGAATCGACCGAGACTTATGGGACTGAATAACTAATCACACACGTTGAGTCGCACACTTCAGTCATGATCTCACACATGCATTGTGTTGCACACCTCTCTGGGCCGAACGATGTTATTGGGTCACATGGTTTTTTTGGGTCGTACACTCGGAGGCAGCCGCACACTAGGCGTGGGCTGGTCACCGATGGGCCGCACATCCTCTTTGAGTTGCATGATTTACATTGGGCCGTATAGTGAACATGGGCCGAAGTGTCACAGCGGACCGAACCAACTGAAATGGGCCACACACGGGTGAGAGTTGAACTCGGTTGGCTTGAGTACTAGTTAATGGGCCACAAGTTGATACGAACAGTATACTAGATTCTTGGATCGCCCACTCTTGAGTGAACAATTAACTTGATTAAATCGCACACTTTGTGAATGTCGAATGAATAGTTAAGGTGTTGTGTGAATTATGCATTGGTGATGTGAACTTGTGTATAACTGGAATACCTGCTATGTGACAACGATGAACTGTTAGATACATGAGTAATTGTTACATGTTATGTGCTTTACTAGTACGCTATGTGTGTAATGTGTATGAAAATACGTGATTAATGTGCATACGATACTGAATATATTTGGTAATCACGGTAGGGTTTGGTTCACCAACTTGGAATGGGTAATGAAACATAACATACCGAGCAATCCAAGGTGAGTTCACTACCTTTGAGCATGCGTCCCGGTGGTTGGGACAGTCAGTGGGTATCCCGGGGAGGGACAAGTCTTTTGGGTAAAACTGGTATATTTGATAATATTCTCATTCTATCACTCTTAAGTCCCATCTTTTGTTACCGGGGAGGTAACGGGGTATTAGTTGGTAGCGCTACTTAGGTTTGACACCCTCACGCCGTACCGGGGAGGACGGTTGTGAACTAATGACCCAGTCGGGCCCAGTGCTTTGATAGGAGCACTGGGGAACGGGCAAAACATACATCAGGAGCCGTCTTGTTTATTATCGAGATATTACCAATATTACTTTTGTTTTGTTAATGAACTGGAATAAACATTTGGTAACAAATGTTTTCATAAACTGTGAACTCGCCAGCTTTGTCTGATACACTTGTTGCATGCTCGCAAGTCGTTAGGTTTCATGGATTTGGATACTTGCTGTCTGGAGTAGCAGAAGTGATCATGGGTCGATTGGAGAGATTGATGTGATTGAATTCTTGATACTATACTTGAGTTTTAAACAGTTTAACTTTGGTTTATTACTTGCTTCCGCTGAACATATTGGTTTTCGTATAAACTTGTTGATGGTATTTTATTAATGATTGAGAACTTTATTTTGAAACTTGTATGGGTTCAAGGTAATTAGTGGCTCATTGTCGGTACGTCACACGCCTGTTAGAGACTTTCCCTAGGTGGTATTTTGGGGGTGTGACATTTTGAGCCACGAGCACACCTCATTAATAATCAAAGGCCCGTCAAGGATATATCTACCACCCAAGAACGCTGACTGAGAACAAGAGATGACCGAGTCAAGAACCTTCTTTAATCTGTTAGCGAGGACTTTAGACACCACCTTGTTGATAACCCCAACTAAACTTATAGGACGATAATCGTTGAGATCCAAGGGATCTCTTTTCTTGGGAATCAACGTAATAAAAGAAGATCCGCATCCGATGTTGATCCTACCCGTCTCGAAGAAATAATTCAAAAGTCTCATGAAATCCTCTTTGAATACCTCCCAAAACAGTTTGAAAAAGCGAAAATTAAATCCATCCGAACCAGGGGCCCGATTATCCCCGCATTCGAACACCGCGACTTTAATTTCCTCCAAAGAAAACTGAGCTTCCAACCAAGAAGCATCAGCATCCGAGATCCTCTTCAGATTGGGACAAATAATAGATGGCCGATCCACACAATCCTCCTCAGATTTGGCTCTAAAAAATCTGTACACTTCCTTTTTAACGAGAGACGGCTTAGAAACCCAAGCACCACCAATGTTTAGGCCGTGAATCACATTACTAGTTTTCCTACAGTTAATCTGAGTGTGAAAAAACCTAGATTTTCATCCCCTTCTTTGGCCCATCTAATCCGAGATCTTTGTTTGAGATCCATAACTTTGGCAAATTCTGTCTCAGCAATAATTCTTTTGTTTTCCGTTAAAATCCACTCCTCCTCAGACAAATCCCTTGATTCCAGAAGTTTTTCTACCACATCCACTTCCTCTTTAGCACTACCAACCTCCTCTCGTTCCCTTCGAATCATATCATCTCTCCATTCTCTTAACTTATTACGAACAACCCCCAATTTTCTGATCAAGAAGACATCAGGAGGACACCCCAGATCAATAAAGCTGTGACAAGCATTCTCAACCACTTCTTTAAACCCCTCTTTCCCCATCCACGAGTTAAAGACACGGAAAGGTCAGGCCCCAAAATTAACAGATTTAGTGGAGAGGATAATAGGACAGTGGTCCGACCACAGACTCGACAAGGCACTAAACTGAGCTTCCGGCCACGAATTAAAAAATTCTGAATTAACAAGAAATCTGTCGAGTTTACTCATCTTATTCCCACTCTCAGAACGCCACGTAAAGGCTCTACCTCTCATGTGAAACTCCGTAAGACCTACATCAAAGATAAAAGAATTAAAGTTATTCGCACAAGAAGGTTTAAAGGAACAATTTCTCCTTTCTTCCCGAAATCTAACCGCATTAAAATCACCATCCACAACCCATAGCCCATCATTTTCATTGATCAGTGGAACCAACAGATCCCACAATTCTTTCTTGGCCTGAATACTTTGGTGAGCATAGACATTCAAAAAGTTTAGAGTTAGATTACTCCAAGTCAACCTTCCCCTAACAAGAATAAAATTTCTATTTGTAGAAGACTCCGTCCAACTTGTCCTTAATTATTGGATGCTACAAATCACACTAATGGTATATATTGGATGTTGGATATGACATCTCAACAAGTATTTTAGATTCTATTAGAATCATTACATATTTAGCACAACTGATAGATTAATATTATATTTTTAATGTCACTTTCATTTGTACTTGTAGATAAGAAAAATATAAATTCTCTAAACAACATTAATTAATCTTGTTTATGTCACCTACAGTGTGATGAGATGCATTGTGGCACATTCTTGAAGTTACGTGATTCTCTTTCTTCTAAAATCAAGGATTAGAATTACGGGTGTGAATTGATCGTATGATATAAAATTGAGAACTTGGTTTTAAGAAACCGACCGGTTTAGGTTTTTTCGGTTTATGGTTTGGTTATAGCTCTATTTTCTATTTTGAATTTGGGAATGAATTGTTTGGGACCTGAAAAAGTGTTTAAAAATAATGGATTTAAGCTTAAAACAATCATATAAAAAAGTAGAAATCTTTACCAATCAAATTTAGAACACTAACCATATGATCATCTTACAGTGTTGTAGAGACCGTATCAAATGTTGAAACCTTAACAACTATTTCATAAGGCTCTTTGCTAACATAATGTTGAAACTTAAACATCCAAAGCTAGATCAACGACACTCTTAACAAACTATGAGATCTCATTTCACACACTAAAGTGCACTAAACACTTTAATAATAAATAAATAAACAAAATGCTACTATCCTTTATATTTCCAATTAAATCTAACTAACTAAAAACAGATCACATATACACACAACATATACAAATAAAACGTACTCTTCTTCACTTGCCACCATACTCCGGCAACAGAACGGTATCTCCTTCCTTAACACCTACCGGAATTCTTATTACCGGATAAATCATGAGTTCCGGGACCAACAGCACCTACATAAATCCCTAATCTTTTTACCCACCCTTTCTTCCATTGCTGCCCCTGCTGCTCCCTTCTTGACACATCAGTTGTGAAGCCCTCAGTTCACATTGAATGTCGACATTGCGATTAAATCATCAATTGAAACGACAAGAAACCGCTGTGTCCATTCAAATTCCCATCATCACCTCAATTGTTTTGGAAATTCATCAATTGAAGACGCAAATTCAATGTATCTTCCGTTTCGATTACCCACTGCTCCACAATTGATGGCCTTTGGAAATTCATCAGTCAAGGCTTTATGGTACCTGGTCTCTCTATCCAACAACGTGGCTGTATGAAGCGCATCTGGTAAGGGTGATGCTGGAGGATTCGACTACGACGTCGAATAAGGTTATTATTATATTTCATTTTTTTTAACTTTTTTAAAATTTGTAATATATGTTGTTTTGACACATGTGACATTATTGTAATTTGCAGTTGAGTTGTGCAAAAAGCCTTGTGTGAAGGTAAGAAACAAGGGTTAAGTAATACCCTTGTTATTATTATATTAGATGTCATATATATAATAATTAATTTGGTGTTTCTCGATTGTAGGCTGACATTGGTCTAGCTATGGAAATCCAAGGAACTGAAGTTGCGAAAGAAAACAGTGATATTATCATATTGGATGATAACGGGTCCACATATGAGGATGCACCTTTATTAAACACATCGGAATGTCGTATTTGCCAAGAGGAAGGTTCAACTGATACTTTAGAGCCTACAATGGTAGTCTTAAGGTAATCCACATAGTCTAATTCAAATAAGAATGCAACTCTCGCATATGATAAGATATGGTGTAGTAATTGGATGTGGTTTAAATGCTTCAAGTATAATAATCACTTTTGATGGTGTTGAGTTTTTAAGATTTTTTGCAAGTAGTAAAGGGTAAAAAAGCAATTTTACTTTGATAATCAGTTTTGTTGCAGCTATTGTCAAACATAATATTTTATTCATAGATAATCAAATATCTACAATCAGAAGTTGGTTGCCCGAACACTATATATATAACTAATGGTGGCAAGATGCATGAGATGGGTAACTGGTCACCATGGGTTCAAGTTGGAATGGAGCATTTGAAATGGGTCGGGCTGGGTTGACCCTCAACAGTTTATTTCATACTTCATCTATAAATAATCACCTAATTGTTACGAATATAAGAACAAAATTATTTACAATAATCATTTAACTCTTTGGATAAAATGATTCAGTAGGATGTATGCATTATAAATACCCTTTGGGTGGCTTTTAAACCGTTTTGGCCCCTAAACCCATTTCTCTTTTAGCTAACCCTTTTGAGGTAAATCACAACTCAAGTTAACCTATTTATACGAAATTGGGCAGATATTGCCACCCCATGTTAGAAATTAATTATTGATGATCACCTTCAAAACACAGTTCCGAATTCCAAACACTGCCTAAGTTTACACTTTATGAGGTGCTTTAGAGTAGGAATAGTAATTTAATTCTTTTGTATGCACATTGTTCTATTCTTTTTGTTAAGCTTTTATATGTTCTTATTTTTCTATATGACATTTAAGATTTTGAATAAGTTTTATGTTTATGCAGTATGCTCATATAAAGTGTGTTCAACATTGGTGCAACGAAAAGGGTGACATCACTTGTGAAATATGCCACCAAGTAACCCACCATTTAAATAAAATGATTTTTTTTAATATTTTCATCAGTAAAATCTTCATGATCATTAAGATATACCGGAGCCAATTAACATTACAAGTTTAAACAACTTTTTTTTAAACTAACAAACTTTTTTATTGAATCCTTTAAAAAAGCATGTTACTCTAGGATCAATTTTCCGTTCTTGTGTATATGTTTTTTCATAATGTTTGTTACTGTAATTATTGTTATGCAGCTTTACCAACCTGGCTATATCGCCCCGCCTTCCAGACCACATTTGGAACTCACAGATCACCTCATGGACCGAACCTCAGTTGGCAGAAGGTTTGACTTTGTAATCTATAACTATTAATATAAAATTTTGTGATAAAATAACAATCTTCAAATATCATATGGTGAAAAAGTGTATTCATAGATTAGGGAACCTCTTTTAAAAAATATTATGTGGAGTGGAGGTTTGTTGGTTCAGGAATAGCGTTGACTTTTTTTTGTGAAAATATATGTGAAGGTAAATGCCATAGTAATTGTTGAATAAAACTATAGGCTATGTACCAAGTGACAGTCCTGCTTGTACTCAACCTTGATAGGGAAAAGGATTCTGAATTTAGAGGATGAGAGCACTAAGTTGGCCCTCAAAAAGAACACCCATTTTTAATGCTTGTATTTTCTCTGGTGATATTTAATGAATGGGTGGGTTGGGTGTCTGGGTTTGGGTCAAAATGAATGCGTATTTTAATGCTTGTATTTTCTCAGGTGATATTTTTCTGAATGGGTGGGTTGGGTGTCTGGGTTCGGGTCAAAATGAATGCGTATTGCCTTATGACTTAATACTTTATTTTATGATCCTCAAATGAGGAAGTCTGCACCAGACTGGAACAAGTTTGAGAAATTTAAATCCAGTGCAGATATTGCGTTAGATGAATACATCCAAGTTTGAGAAATTTAAATCCAGTGCAGATATTGAGTTGGGAGGTTAAACAACAGTCGATCGGAATTGAGGTTAGAGTCGGTCACAGCTGGGTTCTTCACAGCAACTGGAAGTCCGTCGTTCCTATTTTGTATGACTGGCTTGCTAATCATAACCTCGTGTGGCCTTCTCTCTCTTGTCGGTATGTAGTTGGTTCGTTAAACCATAATTTTTTAAAATGTTGAGTTCGTTTTTGCTAATTGGTTGATTTAAGTTAGGATCTGGTGTCAAAACCCTAGGTTGATTGATGCTGTTTTATGGTTGTATGGATTGTTTTGGTGAATTCAAGAAGATTAGATCTTCGGTATGTTCTTGTTGATCGGAATTTTTTCAATAACTTGATGGTTTAATCTTTTATTTCTCAAGGAATATATGGGCTTGAAATTTTTCTAGATTTGTGATCTTGTTGCCATATCCAGGCTTCTCAATGCTACTGTAGTCATTCCAGAGAGAGATTCAAGAAAGTACCTACTCTAAAGGCATTAGGTATGTTTGACGGTCTTGGGAACAATTAAGAATAATGTTGTAAGCTTTCATTTTATTTTGTGTTTTTTTATGATTCCCTGCAGCTCGGAATTCAAAAGCTTCTCATACCTCTACAATGAAGAACAGTTCATAACCTCTCTTAAAAATGGTATTATCATCATGAAAAATCTGCCTTCTAAGTTGAAGGAGGCGAGGAAACGCAAAGAATTTTCTACGTTTAAGCCCAAAATTTTGGCTTCTCCTGATTATTATTATATTATAGAACTCTCTCTTGCTGGAGTTAAAGAAGTCAAAGGTTATTGGATTGGTGATTGTGGATGGAGGCTGTCTACTGGTACAATTTATCTTTTATTGTTTTTTTATAGCATAAGATGAGGCTTGCATGTCACAGTTAAAGTTTCCTTTATGGAATTTATTTGAGTTTGTTGTTACATATATATATATATATAGATAGATATATAGGGTGGGGTTCTAGAGTGAACACTAATGTACTTGTGAACTGAGTGAACAAATCCTAACCATTGATTTACATCATCAAATCGTAGAATACACTAGTGTATTTTCATCATCAAATCCTAGCCATTGATTTACACTTGTGTATACACTTGTGTATTGATAATCAAGGGCTATGATTAGTTCACAAGTGTTCACAATTAAGGGGGTTGTTCACTAATGAACCTAACCCTATATATCTATATATATGTAGATTAAGTGTACTGGACAATTGGTGTTAACGTACGACGCGATGTAGATTCCGCATGTTATAATCCTCCCAAACTAAAACCCGCATGTTGAAAACAACCAAAAACCGCATGTTATTTGTTCCACAAGCCGAATGTTATTGTTTTCCAAATCCGCATGTTATAACAATAAATCCGCATGTTATCTGCTCATCGCGTACTCATCGTACGTTAATTAACCCATATATATATATATATATATATATATATATATATAGATTGGGGATCCTACGAAAAGTGTGTTTTTCCTAAAAAGTGTAAAAAGTCATAAAACATAATAATTTCAGGCATAAAACACACCTAAAACTCACAAATAATAGAATGAATATTACTAAAACACCATATTCAAACTCTAATAGTCCATAAAAACTTCAAACACACCATCGTAGAACTATGAATATAAAACACACAATGCTAAACAACATAAAACACAATAATATTTGTCATTCCACAATCAGAGCCTTAACATCTAAAACACAACACAAAACCCACATACATGATGTTTTAGTAATCTTCATCATATTATTTGTGGGTTTTTGGTGTGTTTTATGGTTGACATTATAGTGTTTTATGACTTTTTACACTTTTTAGGAAATTTGGACTTTCTGGCCAACTCCTAGCCTATATATATATATATATATATATATAGGGTAAGGATAGTGTAAAAAGGGCCTAAAGTGTGAGAAGTGTATTATAACACTATATATAATACTATATAACATCATATAAACACCGTATAACAATATGTAACACCATATAATACCATATAACACTATGTAACACTATATATCATTATATAACAAATATAACACTATACATCTATCATAGACATGCTATCAGACAACCTATAGTGTTATATTTGTTATATAATGATATATAGTGTTACATAGTGTTATATGGTATTATATGGTGTTACATATTGTTATACGGTGTTTATATGGTGTTATATAGTATTATATATAGTGTTATAATACACTTCTCACACTTTGAGCACTTTTTACAGGATCCTCTACCTATATATATATATAGGGAGGAGCTCATGCGAGAACCACCATTATTGTGAGAACCGCGAGAACCAATGTGAACACAACCTAAAATAGCTAAAAAAACCTTAACCCCCCCCCCCCCCCCCCCAAGCTAAAATGCTAAAAACTAAACCCCCAAAAAACCTAAAAAAAATCTAAAAAAATCTAAAAAAATTTTTTTTTTTAATATTTTTTATGTTAAAATCGCTACTTTTAGAAGCCAAAAAAAAAAAAAAAAAAAAATTTGGCTTCGAAAAGTAGCGATTTTTTTATAAAAAATATTAAAAAAAAAAAAATTTGTGTGATTTTTAGCTATTTTTAGGCATTTTTGGTTGTGTTCACATTGGTTCTCGCGGTTCTCGCAATAAGAGGTGGTTCTCGCATGATCTTCTCCCTATATATATATATATATAGGGTTAGGTTCATTAGTGAACAACCCCCTTGATTGTGAACACTAGTGAACTAATCCTAGCCCTTGATTATCAATACACAAGTGTATACACAAGTGTAAATCAATGGTCAGGATTTGATGATGAAAATACACTTGTGTATTTTACAATTTGATCATGTAAATCAATAGTCAGGATTTGTTCACTCAGTTCACAAATACACTAGTGTTCACTCTAGAACCCCACCCTATATATATAATAGGGGAGGGTTATCTTGAGAAAGCTGCGAGAATCGTGAGAACAAATGAAAAAACCAATCAAAACCGAATTTTTTTAATACAAACCTCATTGTAATTAAAATACAACATCAAAAAAGAATTTATAACATCAAATAATTCATTTCTCCTCTCAAAATCACTCTTACTAGATTTTTTACGCATGTGTAAATATAACAAATTTACACACGTGTAAATGACAAACTTACACATGTGTAAATTTTCTTTATTTACGAATTCACGTAAATTTAAACGTGTAAATTTAATTTACAACATCGTATTCGAATAATAATGATAAGTGTAAAAAGAAATTTTGAATTTGAACTGTTTTTGACCAAAGTTCTCGTGGTTTTTTCATTCGTACTCACGGTTCTCGCGATATTTAGCGTTCTCATTTAAACTCTCCCCTATATATATATATATATATATTGTATTCTCAAGTCAGAGAGTCTGTTACAGTCAGCCCTAGCCGGGTTGGAGTATTATGGTCTTTGTTTGTGAACCAAAAAATGATGACCTGCTTGCCTTGCTAGAACTGCAGACATAAACAACTATCGAACCAAAAACAACTACAAGAGTCAAAAGTAATAGATGGATACGTCTCAACAAGCTGGATCATGTGATAAATGTAACTCCAGCTCATTGTCACGTGATCTAGCTGTGAAGACATTCAGTCCATTACTTATGGCCTTATAACTTCAAACATAGCAAGGGTCATGCCATTTCTAATAATGAGTCATCTATCTCTTGGGTCAACTCCATATTGAAACTTGACATATTATTACTTAATCCTACAAGTGTCCCGCAGATGAGAGGGAAATCCTACTAAGACAAGCATTTGGACTTGGGTTGCCCGAACCCAATGTGACATTTGCTCTTTGTAGAGAGAATTAGTCTTTATCAGCAGTAAGGACACAAATTATCACCAACGTGCATTGTTTTCTGCAGCTAAGAGTCTATACAGCAGATGACATAGTGAATAAATTAGTAAGAGCAAGACTAGAGTATCTAGACGCTTCAGTAGGGGTTGTTGGCAAGAAAAATATTATGGCACCAAAGCTTCTACAAAGGCACATAAACGATTTTTGCTGAATATAATAATATAATTATGAGACCGTTACGTATATGTAAACCATTCGCCATGTTTTGAAAAAATAAAATGTTAATTGCAGGTACACTTGGAGCAACATCAAGTGGATATCAGTCAAAGCCTCGTATGCATGTCGGATGCATGTAATCAGGACCTGTTCTTGCTCACAGGTAAGCCAAATCCCTTCCATCAAACTAACTTACTGCTTGAATTGTGGTCTTGTAGTCGTTATTGTTATTGAAATTGATAATTATGTATATTTACTGCTTGAATTGTGGTCTTGTAGTCGTTATTGTTATTGAAATTGATAATTGATAATTATGTATATGGAAAGATGGGGTAACGGGTCAAAAAAAAATAAATCTTCGATGCGGGGTTAGTTGGGACTGTAACGGATCAAAAACAAGTAAATTTTAAGGAAAGTCAAGACACCTCACCTCACACATTTCGATCCATACAAAAATTACCTACTTTGGTCTGAACACGTTATAACCCATTACCTGACCCTCTTGTTCTGATACATCCATGTTTATCTTGTATCTAAGTATCTTTCCTTACACATTGAGCCGTTATCAATAACATAAAAACACAACTCGACCCGTGTTCACCTGGTTATTATTGCCACCTACGGTTTCTAACTTTGCTCTTTGGCTGGCAAAGGAGTGCGGTATCATGAACCCAAGCACTGGAAATTGGGTGAGGAAGGAAACAAGTATTTCCGTCATGCCACAGGACAATTATACGCCATTTCAAAAGATTTAGCTACTTATATTTTAATAAACCAGTAAGTACCGTTTTTCACTTTTTTCTTTATCAATTTATGTTTTCTCCATCTCGCGTTTGGAGCAGTTTAGACACGCGCTACACAAATACGCCAACAAGGACGTTTCACTGGGAATATGGTTCATTGGACTGGACGTGGAGCAGATCGATGATAGACGATTGTGCTGTGGCACACCAGGTACAAAATCAATAATTGTTATTGTCTCAGTTTATTAGTGATGGTTAACTTATTAACTTATAATCTGAATGTTAGTGGAAGGCTCTGGCAGGGAACATATGTGTAGCTTTATTTGATTGGAGATGCAGTGGGATTTGCAGGTCTGCTAACAGGATGGAGGTTCACAAGAGGTGTGGGGAAGGTGAGACTGCGGTGTGGAATGCATCTTTTTGACACTATGTTCATACATCTGTAAAAATATCGAGAGATATGTAGAAGACAGGTAGAGGTCGCAGGCACAGGGGTTCGGCTCTATTTTAGCCACACCCTTTGTTGGAGCGACCTATATAGAGTTAATGATAAATTCTTCTTACTAATAAAAAGTCAACGAAAAAGTCAAACGTTGATCTTTTGTACGACTATTGTATGGAGAGAAAAAGTCAAACAGTCAATGGTCTTTTGCATGACTATTGTAGCTTTACATCTATACTTTCTATAAAAGGAGAAAACACGCTGACACAAGAAAAGCTGAGGTGGCAGCCATAGAGGCTGTCCAACAATGCGTTTCTTATGTCATTATTGCATCATAAAGCTTAATTTAAAATACATTTTAAATTCAAACCTCTGCCATTCATTCAAAATTCAAACCTCTGCACTCATTCAAAATACAAACCTCTGCCCTTCCTTCAAAGTCAAATCTCTGCCGTTCATTCAAAATTCAAACCTCTGGCCAGATTCAAAATTCAAATCATATACGTATAAAACGCTCTTTTTAATTTCTCTGAGCTTTATCAACTCTCAACTCTCTCTCCAAAACTCACTTTCTCTCTCTCAAATCCAGATCCTTCCATCTGCAGAGACAACCAGAGAAAAAGAAAGGCCTAGGCAATTAGTAGAGAACATGGAGCTTCAATGGCTTCTCCGAAGAAAGATATACTTCTATAAGCCTTCAAGAACGTTTTAGTGAGAGTGAATGTTTCCAAATATGGAATCATTGAAGACTGACAGTGCCGCCATCGGAGCAGATTCTGGGAGAGGTTAATCGGAGGTGAATCGGTTTTTAGGTCGAAAATGGAGGTGAAGCGGAGAAATCGACGGCAGAGGAGCGGTTACAGTCGGTGGCTGTGAAGAATTCGAAGGAATTGAGCTCGCCGACGGCGGCGGATCCGCCGGAGAATGCCTTCGTGAGCTGCTGATGCAAAGGATTTTCTGTTAAAATGCCTCCAAAAGTATGAATTTTGTTTTCTATTCCTGTGTTTATTATTTTCTTCAGGGATGTGTTGTGCCTAACAATGTAACCTCCAAGTGTATCCACATTGTACTGAATTCACAATATTCACCATTTGTTTTAGTTTCTTATTTTGTATCTTGCATTTAAATGTTGATTGTGCTTGTAGGGAACCGGATCTGAGGCCTAATGCATCAGAGTTGCTTCAGGTGATTCTCCATGACAAGTTTTATGTATAGAGATGAGATTTCTATTTGTTTTGTTTTCTTCTATAATTTTTTTGTGCAATAAGTTTTTGGCTAAGATGTTTCAGTCCATATGATTAACTTAGAAATGCCAAAAATGTTAAGGAAACTGTATTCCCTTTTGAACTTAGTTTTTTTAGTAAAGTAAAAGTTTGGTTTTTATGGTGTTTGTTGATTCTCTGCAGCATCCTTTTGTTACTAAGGAGTATAACGAGACTCATCCTGCCTTTCGGACATCACTTATGGTCAGATTTCTAGCATGAGCTCTCTTCGATTCAATTTTCTCAAAATTAAACATACCCAAACCATTTTTATACATATCATAACACAATTTTGTGATATCAGGGCACCCCCGACAATTTTGTGATATAATTACGATCAAGTTTTTCATGCAGGTGATAGCAGCAGCAAATCGTGCTGATATTTTAGACCCTGCCCTCATGCGTTCTGGAGAAACTGTAATGCATATGATGGTAAAGGCCATTTTCAAGGTAATGGTTTGTATGTTAGGGCATACTTTTATTTGTGACACAACTTGAAAAAGTTGCAAGTTAATATTGTAACCTAATATGCAACTCGTGTAGTTTTAGATCCTTTTGTCGTTGGTTGTGCGGAAATGATTATCAATTGGACTGAAATCGTGTTATTTGTTTTGTAAATTTCTGCATTCTTTTTTTAAATTTGTAGAAGTTGTTGTGTGACAGATTAGTGTATCGGTGTTGGCTGTTAATCTACGAGATTACTTTCAATGGAGATCAATCTCAACAAAGAATAAAGTTCTGAAATAAGTATATTCGTCAATTTTTCTATTCGGTATGTATCAGTTTTAGTGTAAATAGCATTTTTCAATCTTCAGAATATACAGTAATAAGTTCATTTATTTACTTAAACAGGAATCCATGAATGATTCCCAACAAGTGTTGATGGAACCGGAATACCGACAAGATTCAAGTCAACTTTCAGCAGCTGAAAAACAAGATTTAGAGGACAAGATGATCAGGTTATCATCTATGTTAAAAGAAGTAAGTTTCCTATTTGATCTGATTAATGTTGCTCCGGTTCAATTCTTATGTGGGGAATCTGAAATTGAAGCCACTCGACTCAGATTATTTTTTATCCCTTTAAGTGAATCTGAGATTGATTGCATGATTGAAGCCAATCCTAATCAGCAGCAGAATCCAGATTATCAATTTGTAGTTGCGGTCAATGGAATAGTTGATCATAATCTAACAAGAAACAACGATTCACGGTGTTTGACAAATGAAGTTAACCAGTTGATATCTGCTGATTCAACCATGGTTTTAAAAAACGCCAGAAACGTACGCCTTGAGGCGCGCCTCGAGGCGGAACGACAGAATATCGTATCTGAGGCGCCGCCTCACCTTCTCTAATTAAACGTACGCCTCAGTGTAGTGAGGCGTACGTTTGTTTTTTGGGCGGCAGAATTAGGGTTTTTTTTAAGAATCTGTTCATGTATGTTAGAAGAAGTAGAAAATAAAGCTTACCTGTGATGTAGATGAGCAGATGAAGTTACGATGGTGAAAAGATGAGCAGATGGAAATGATTTTGGATGGCGGCTGATTTTAGGGTAGAAAAGAAAGTATGTGATGGAGAAAAAAGTAGGGTTACAACAACTGCTTACGTATCTTATCTTTTGTTTTTACTAACTTACAGTTTTCACCCTTAGCTTTTAAGTCTTTATCAAATTACTAAGTTACAGTTTTCACCCTTAGTGTTTAAGTCTTTATCAAATTTAATCTTTAAACTTCTAATACGTTTAGTATTTTTTTTTATAACATATATATATATTTTATATTTATTTATTAATACCGCCTCGGCCTTACGCCTCGTTCCGCCTCGAGGCATATGCCTCGTGAGGCGGAGGGAAAACGCCTCGAAAAGCGTTTCCGTTCTTTTAAACCTTGGATTCAACAGACGTACTCAGGGACAAAATGGCATTTTACTCTAAAAACATTGTATGGTCGTCCAGAAACACTTTTGTGTCAGAAAACTAACTTAATTTATGCCATCTAAATAACAGGTTGCTTACTGGATCAATCTTAGCTCATTAAATGATGCATTCATGGTTGCGACTTAAAGGTTTGGCCACCACTCTTTGTTCATCAACATTTTAAAAACCGGACATAAGACTTTTTAAAATTCGTTGTAGGCCTTGACACTGTGTTATATCCATCATTTACTGATTTTTATTTTTTATTTAAGGGTACCTGACTCTTCGTCCAGATGTGGAAGAAGGAATATGTCAAACGGTAACTCATATGTGGTTAACAGCCGAGATAGCATTATTATCAAGGCAAGGGAGAAGATTTCCATTTGAGAAGAAGCTTGCAGACTTCTTTAAACAGCAAATTGAATCTGACACGTCACTCGTGTACGGAAATGGTTTCCGGGCTGGCAATCGGGCCGTGCTTAAATACGGGGAAATTTGGTCTTTTTCAGGGGTGTTCGGTCTTTTGTACATAAAGTGAAAAAGACCGAAGTGCTCTTTAAGTTAACAAAAAAACGGAAATACCCCTGACTCAACGGGGAGAAATGAATGGAGTTAACGAGCCGGATGAAGATGGCAAAATGACAAACCTTTTGGATCCAGATTGCGAAAAAAAAAAACCTTTGGACAAAAGTCGCAAAACTAGCCAACCTCAGGGACGAAATGGCATTTTACTCTAAAAACATTGTATGGTCGTCCAGAAACACTTTTGTGTCAGAAAACTAACTTAATTTATGGCTACTAAATAACAGGTTGCTTACTGGATCAATCTTAGCTCATGAAATGATGCATGCATGGTTGCGACTTAAAGGTTTGGCCACCACTCTTTGTTCATCAGCATTTTAAAAACCGGACTTAAGACTTTTTAAAATTCGTTGTAGGCCTTGACACCGTGTTGTATCCATCATTTAACGGTTAATCTTAGTGTTTTTTCAACTTGTCATACCAGTTTCTGTTGAATTAACGTTAACGGTTAATCTTAGTGTTTATCCTTGTCAGGTTGTGAATGACATATGTGTCATAGGATCCTATGAACGAACAACTTCTTGTGACTTAACCATTCATTTATGGAATAGTCAATCGGGAAGAAAAATATCTGTAATTGCTGAAAATTCTGCACAATATGGTAACTCCATGACGTCGGCATCCAAGATACATTCTGATCAAGCCAATATGCTTGCTTTTAGCTCACTCGGTAGTGGGATTTTGAGTAGCGCGTATGATGGAAGTATGTATACTTGTATGCATCACTTGGAAACAGTAAATAGGCTCGTAGCAGGTACCGGAAATGGTTCCCTCAGGTAAATCACTACGTCCAGATCGATACTTATGGAGTTGTTTTCTCATCATACAATAAATAATCATCATACATGCGGTATGATAATGTTTTTCAGGTGCCTGTAACTGGTCTGAAAACCCCATTCCGTGATGGATTGCTAAAACATGTTGCTGAAGAAGTTTTGCAGTTTGCAAAGGTGATTGTAAAATTCTAATTGATACCTTCAAGTCATGTTGGTGAATCCGTTTGTAGTAGTTTTTTAATAACAAACAGCATTTATCCAGGATGGCCTGGAGAGAAGAGGATATAAAGAAACAAGGTTCTTAAATGAAGTAGCAGAGGTGGTTAGAACAGGTGAATCATGCTTCTTATTTATTGTCTTTTCTGTTTTGACAATCATAAATAAGTAGCACGTTAAACATCCTTGCAATAATCAATATTAAGGTAGCGTTTGGTGATGAGGCTTCACGCCAAAAGCTAACTGATGGTCCGTTTGGAGATGCTTTGAAGACTGCTCAGGTAATGCTTTTGTTAATTTAGGAGTTTGGATGCTGCTTCATCAGTTTGTGTTTCGGAATATGATTATTTGTAGGTGGGCATATTGTATGATGATATTTCTCTGTTTATGGCCAAACATCTGTTTAAAGCCAAACATCTGTTTATGGCCAAACATCTGTTTAAGTCCAAACATCTGATATAGAAGGCCAAACATCTGTTTAAGCCTAAACAGATGTTTAAGTTAACCAGATCCACTGTCTTCTCATATTTTAGAACTGTTTTCCTCTTCAAAACACTGTTCAACCTAACATGGGTTTCCATCCAACTGTTGACCAAAAGTCAAACAGATGTTCAAACCACTAATTGAGTTATTCAAACGTCTGTTGAATACTAAATGAGATGTTAACCAAAAGTCAAACAGACGTTGACCAAAAGCCAAACAGATGTTGACCAAAAGTCAAACATATGTTGATCAAAAGTCAAACGAATTGACCTGTACATGATTTCAAAGAGTTAAGCTGTTGAGGACAGTTATTGATAAATTGTATTATATTTGCTGTTGATTTGACCTTTGAATCTGCGTCTTTTTAGTGAAGTGGTGTTTGTTTCATTTTGTTTCCCCTAATATTTTTTGTTTGTTCAGGTTTGATCTTGATGTAGCTTTGTAATTTTTCTTGCTTTGAACAATGCCTAAGGTATATTTTTTTAAAAGTCTGCTTTAGTTGATAAGCATTTTAGGAATGGCCAGATGTCACTCGGCTTTTCCATCTTAGTACCTTTGGTATTAGTGGCATTATAATGACCATCTAAAATGCATAGTGTGAAGCAACTATTCAGTTGTCATTTTTTTTTATAATAGACTATTATGCTTTGCTTGTTATATTTGTATAAATATGCAAACCTGCTTTGTTTAATTGAAGATTTGTGGTTCTCATGTGTCCTCCATTAGTTATCGAACGAACTTAAATACGAGTATATTAAACCACCATTTACCCTAAGTACCGGGAGACTTATTATTAACTTTATATGACCAACGTTTCTCAATTATGCGCAGATGAGGTTGTTGCAGGCTTAGTAGCATGGCTTGGCAGTGCTTTCTTGTGTGTTTTGCGTTCAATCCACGGTGGTTGTGAACTGTGGTTGTATCAAAGTTTAGTTTTGAAAATAGATCGGTGTCATACAGTCGTGTACAACAATGTGGACATTTGTATAAAGCATCAATGCTAGATTGTATTTAATCTTTGCTTGATCGTCTTAAAATTATTAACCATGTCTGTTATTTAAATGATGTTCCCTTTCTTTATAATCCATTTTTAATTAAATCTTAAAAACTGTATAATCATTCATTGACTAATAAAATGTGGTATGCATGGTTTTCTAAACACCATCCATGTTTGCACACGGGTTTTACTACTAGTTCGTATTAATAAATCAAGGTAGTTATACGTACACCAAAAATATTCTGTTGAGTTCTATTCATGCAAGGATAGCAATTAGGCAACATGGCATCTCCAGCCTATATAAACAAAACGAGACGATAAACAAGTAACACCTAATGATCCATATGGTAGAAGAATCGTCAAACCACAACTATAAACCATAAGTTTCCCTCCCAGATGCATAAAGTATGCACAAAATTTGGGAAGTGTTTATAAATCAATAAGAAATTTAAACCATCACAATGATGTATTTTTAGCTTTAGTAACCGTCATCCATATGGTTAAGTTTTGATTGTAGGTTTAAGTTGTCATCGATTATCACATGGATTAAAGTCACATTATGTGTATTGTTAACCATAAATCATCTTATATCGTTATGCTCATAACATTCGGACCTATTGAACTCGACTACAAGAAGCTTACTCTTCAGTTTAAAATTGGTGAGTCTACACAACTATTGGAAGGTACAAAACAACAACCAGGTGATTGATTCCTCTGATGCTCTGTCGGATAAAGAGTTACAGAACCTCCAAGGTATGAGATACTTGTTCCGCCGTTTCATTCAATGACTTCAATAGTGTCCAACACCGATAACATGGAACTTCAACAGCCATTACATGAATTTCAAAGCATTTTTAAAACACCTTCATCTCTGCCTCCATACCAATAACATGGAACTTCAACAACTATTACATGAACTTCAAAGCATTTTTGACAGTGAGTGAATTGCTTACATGTTTCTACAATTTAATTCAATGTTATGCAATGATTTGAGAATCTTTTAAGTTTGATTTGACCAGAAGTTGAAACATAGGAAAGTAGGAAACTAATGTTTATCCAAACTCAACCGTTTGGAATTATTACAGAAAAATTCGAACACGATATAAAAGTTTTCATTGTATTCTTGGCAAATTCAATCCTTGATAAATCTGATCAATGCCAACTTGTTATCTCCCCAATCAATTTCACGGACATCGAACACCATCTTGCGTTTTTTTGCAAGCTCCTCCAGCTTCCAGTTCACATATGGCCCTCTGTGGTGATCAAGCAATTGGCCCTCACCCCTCACGTCTCCACCAAAAACATCGATACAGTCAATCAAATACTTATCAATTAACTGATGATAAGCATTTATCAAATCAGTAGGTTGTTCTTGCTTGAAGTTAAACCCCATGTAGGGCCCACTCTTCAATCTTGGCCACATGTATAGAATGATTTCAAAAGTGTTTAGCTCTCCCTCCAACTTGTTCTCTTTGGATCGTCCATATGACGAGTCAAAAGCTCCCTCTCTGATAAGCGGGTTACTAGCGAAAGTGCCCGGGTCAACTTCAAATTTGCAAATCCCTTGCATAAGTTGTAAATTTCCTTTGATTCCTTTAGTATTTACTTCGTTAGTCCCAGAGGTAGAAAAAAAAGACATTCATGTTGAGTGTGAATCCACTTCAATTATGGTGGCAGAAAATCTGGCCAAAAAGGATAAGTGGATAAAAGTCATTGTGATCCAGATTTCACGGATCTTGTTTTTTACTTTTCTTCTTTCATTCAATCTCTATATAAGAGATTCATCTGTATTGTAATTGATGTACCTCTCCGAGAAATATAAACTCCTAGTTACCCATGGACGTATGTCAGTTTAGACCGAACCACGCAAATCCTTGTGTTCTTGATTGTGGCAGAGAGTGTGTGGTCCGAGTTCGTGTTTGTGAGTGTTCGATCCTAACAACTGGTATCAGAGCTCAGGCTCGTGTTGTTGAACCGAACAGATGGAACAGAAACCGAACAGAACGAACAGAAACCGAACAGAAACGAAGGTGTAGAAGAAGAAGATACCTGAAGGTGCAGAAATCTGAACTAGGGTTTCGATTTGCATCAGTTTCTACCGGTTTGTTCTCGTCAGCCATTTTCTGTTCGAAGCCGCTGCTGCCCACACCACCGCCACCGCCATCAGAACCGACGCCATCGCCATCAGAACCGCCGCTGCTTCTCCGACCAGCCGGCAGCGTAGCCGTTGAACCGGCAGCATAGCCGTTGAACCCAGCCATCGATCGAAGTTTGTAAAGGTTGCCACCTGCTTGTTACTTGATCGATTGAGCAGAGGACCAAAGAAAAGTTTTTTTTTTTTGGTGGGAAAGAAGGAATCTTTTGTTGGGGGAAAAGAAGAAAGAAAAGAAAGTTTGGTGGGGCCACTCTTTTATTCTTTCTATTTCTTTCGTTGGACGGCAAAAGGAGACGAGAAAAGAAAAAGAAAAAGGAATTGTCATTATTCACTTTTTTGACTAACTTTTTTCTTTGGGATTAAACAAAAAAAAGGGATTTCAAGATCAGTTTTTGACTGGTTAAACCAGCAATTTTTTCAGAGTATCGTTTCATTGAAGATCGAAGAAACAGAACCGTAGACCAGTCTTGGTTAGGTTGTTTCAGTGTTGATTTTCGGTTTATAATTCAATTTAAGTTTCGTTTAGTCGTGTTTGTTAACATGGCAGAAGATGGGAAAGTTCAAATCGATAAGTTTAACGGTACAGATTTTAGCTGGTGGAAGATGCAGATTGAGGCATTATTGGTTCAAAAAGATCTTGATATTGTGTTATCAGGGGTTAGACCAGAAAAGGTGGAACCAGCAGATTGGGAATCAAAAGACAGGAAAGCCAGGGCAGTTATTACATTGGCGTTATCAAAGACTGTGGCATTCAACATCATGAAGGAAACCACAACTAGTGGCATGATGTTAGCCCTATCTAACATGTATGAGAAGCCCTCGGCAGCTAATAAGGTCTTTCTGATTCGAGAGCTGGTGAATACTAGGATGAGGGAAGGCAGTTCAGTCACAGAGCACATCAACAAGTTGAATTCGATTTTGGCCAGACTTGTGTCAGTGGACATCAAATTCGAAGATGAAGTTCAAGCTTTGTGATGCGTGTGAAGTGTTATATATATTAGGTGTATATTTTAAGCCCCTTTAACACTTTTTAGCCAAGTTTTAAATTTATAAAACACGATATTTTACTAACACTAAACACACATATGGGCAAGTGCACCCATCGTGGGCGTAGTATAGCGTTGGTAAGATACCGAGGTCGTCCAAGGACACAAGAGCTTTTAGTACCGGTTTATCCTCAACGTCTAATCAAAATAAAAAGTTAGAAAAGGTTTTAAACTAAGAAAAATAAAAACTAACTAAAATGCTGAAAATAAAAATAAAAGAAAAAACAGATAGACAAGATGAATCACTTGGTTCCGACTCGTATCTAGTATAACCTTTGATTATTTCCGCACTTTTGCACATATTTAAGAGATTATCTTAGTTATTGTAGTAGGCCCCTCTTTTGAAGGTGACGTTACCCTCACCCCAGTAGTTTGAGTCAGCAAGGATACAATCCTAAAAGGGTGGATTATTGGAAGATAATTAATTAAGTTATTAATGCAAATTATGGTAGGCCCCGCTTTTGGCGGTGACGTTACCCTCGGCTAAGTAGTCTGAGTCAGCAGGGATACAGTCCTAAATAACCGGGTTATAGTATTAATAGTAGTTAACTTATGAGGGGATCAAAGAGTTTGGACCCCCGCCATCCAATACCGTGAAGCATTGAAGGAGGTCCTACTAAATTTGACCCAGGTCCATTGCAGGACCTCTAAACGCTGAACAATGGCAAGACCTTTACCAAACCGTTCCCTTAACCCCCGACCAGGTAGCCAACATACCTCCATATAGACCGTGGAGATATGAATGGTGAAAATCTTTTATTTTATATAGGCAGTAAAATAATGCCAAGACACCACGGACAAACGATAAGGAAAGATCACCTTCAACATAAGTAACTAGTTATTAAAGTCATTAATACAAAACCAAATAAAAAGTGCAAAAGATTAGAAATAAAAAGTATTATACTAGACACTTTGTCTTCACCAAGTGATGTAAGAGACTTAAGCAAACATGGCCTTGATTGTCAAGAACTCTTACGATCAATCTTGGATCCCGAGACGACTCACACACTCTACGATGGACAATGGATGATGGTGGTGGATGATGGTGTTGTGATGGTGGTGGGTGGTGGATGAAGTGTGAGAGAGGTGGTGTGCCAAGGGATGAGTTGAAATGAAACCAAGCACTCCTATTTATAGGCTGAACAGAAGGCTGGGCACGGCCCCGTGTCCGCTGGACACGCCCCCGTGCCTGTCTGACATTCTCTCTCTTCATTAATTGTAATTCGCAATTACAATTAATGCGCCTGTTGTACTTTCGCCACGCCCCCGTGTTCACTGGACACGGCCCCGTGGTGGGCAATAGAAGCTTCTATAGGTTTGTCTTTTCTGCTGCTTCTTGGGCACGGCCCCGTGCTGGCTGAGCACGGGGCGTGTTCAGTCTTCTGCCTTCTCTATTTTGCTTGGGAAGATGCCGTTGAGGGGTCGGGCAGTCCACTTATGTTCCTTTTCTTGTATTTATGTTAGATTTAGCTGTCTTTTTGCTTCTTTTGTGAATTTGAGCTCATTTAATCCTGAAAATACAAAAGGAAGACAAAAACACTCTTTTTCCAACATTAGTACTTAAAAAGGGTTAGTTTTATGCCTTATTTGATGTAATTTATATGTTGCATTTTACACACATCAAATACCCCCACACTTGAACTTTTGCTTGTCCTCAAGCAAAACTCTTTAATATGTGGCTTACACTCCCAAATGGAATGGGTAGAAGAGAAGGTTTTGGCTTGTCATAGAGTGTTGGGAATCCAAGATCTTTTTGGGTTTTATTTTTATCTATTTACAATCATATTCGTTATGATTTGTTTAGAACGTTTCATAGGAGAAATTACTTATTTGGGCATAACATGCCTTTTTAAAATTCCATTTATATACAAGTTCACATACCTCACGGGAGAAATCACTCACACTCGGCCGAATGTGTATTTTTAGTGAATCACTCGAGAGCAGCATGGAACTTATTCCTACCATAAGCTTGCCAAGCAATCAATCATCCTCCTTTTTAACTTTTATACCTTTGTAAATATCAAGAGGACTTTGTGGGTGAAGGGTTAGGCTTGGGTTAAAGGTAGGTGGTTGGGTTAGTGGTTAGTAGAAAAAGGGTGAAAAAGCGTAACAAGTGTCGGATTTCGTAGGACTTTCTATTTTTATAACTTTTATTTTGATGAAGCTATTATTCAAACAAAGTTATTTTTGATGAACTTGTTTGTTTATTTTCTTTTGCTTCATCATCAACACATTTTTTTTTGAACGATCATACGAAAAATCGAACTTGTTACTAAAACAAAGGGTTAAAAATGAAAAAGGTTTTGGTGGGTAAAAGGGTGTTTGGTTTGGGTTATGAAATGAAAAGGTTTAGGCTCAAAGGGGCTAACTAGGGGGATTTTGGGTAGGTGGTAAAAAAAAATAATGGTGTAGAAATAAAAAGGTTAGTCCTAATGCCTCCATCATTTACTTACTCGGGTTTAAGTTGATAAGGACCGGGAATGTATCGTCATGGCAAGTTCTAGAGTCGTAAGAACCAAACGGCTATTCACACAAGAAACGAAAAATGAGCATTTAGTTTAATGATATGTAATTGTATGCTCAATAAAGGCTCAAAACTCACTTTTGTGGGAATGAGTTTTTATGTGATCAAGTATATATAATCAAATTTTAACTAAGTTTGTCATGCCTTTTCATAATTTCTTATGTTGGTTCTTTTTATCACGACGCTATCGGTTGTAAATTCGTAAAAATATAACCTTTTTGAGAACTTGAATTTCCCGAGTTAAACCTAGACAAGTAAAAAAAATGAAATTTTTGAAAAAATTTTGGGGTGATAAGCGGTTCCAATAGAGTTTTGTGTAAGGCTTGTATTTAGGACTTGCAAAATTTCAAGGTTTTAGCATTCCCCCCACACTTAAATTACACATTGTCCTCAATGTGTCCCAAAAATAAATTTTTAGGTTGATTAGATGTGTAAAATGGTGTTAAAAGCAAAGATTTATGTTACTGGTAGTCAGGACACGGCCCCGTGGAGACCGGACACGGCCCCGTGTTCAGGTGCCAGTAACAAAAATTAAAGAAAAGAAACAGAAGCCTGGACACGGGGGCGTGTCTGGTGAACACGGCCCGTGTCCAGTTACCTGAACTGGGCATTTTTCTGCAGGGGGTTCAGCACGGGGCCGTGTTGGTTGGACACGGCCCGTGTTGAACCTTCTGTAATGGAGAGATTGATGCCGGGTTGCCTTGTTCTTGTGCATGGGGTCATTTTTCTCGTTCCCCTTTTCATCCCTTACCACCATGAGTGTGTTTTATTCCTGAAAATTAAAACTAAACTAGAAAATATAAAAGTTAAACTAATCTAAAACTAAGGATAGTTCCGCGGAATGCCTCCGTGGTGCGCCACGTTTATAAGGGTCCTTGGCTAGACCCACCTTATCAGGTGGTTCTGGCTCATCTTCAATTAGGGGGTCGTCATTGCCGAATGGATATTTCATTGATCGCTCAAGGTCGACACTTTTTTTGAATGCCCCTAATTGAAGAGGTAGATTGTTGTACTTCCGGTTTTTCAAAGCTTCGTGTGTTTTTACAAATGGTCGTCCCAACACTAGAGGAGCGTCATCAAGGATGACAAAGTCGGTTGGGATTACCATTTGATTTGTTTGAACCAAGATATCCTCAACTATACCGATTGATTTTATTACCTTCCGATTAGATAGAAAAATGGGTATTTGAAGTGGAGAAAAATCACTAATACTTAATTTTTCGAAAATGTAGTTAGGCATTATGTTAACACAAAGATCTTTATCGATTGTGACATTACTAATAAACGAATTTTGAAAGAAACATGGAACCGGTGTAATGTTAATTTCAAATGGGTCTTCTTTTATTAGTGAGGTTTGATCATTAGTTAACTTAACACTTACCGTTTCGTCAATTTTAGTGTTAGTGCTTAACTCTTTTAAAAACTTAGCATGAGGGGGTACTAAACAATGATTTTCAAAAGAAGGTGACAAGAGATTAATTTTTTCAAAATTAGACTCTTCTTGAATTTTAACGTTGTTGGACTCACCTTTTTCGTTGTTTAACTCATGTATCGGTTTTTCACTTATTTGTTCTTCCATTTTTACACTTTCGGTTATCTCTTCCTTTTTTAACTCTTCTCTTGCGCGGGACTCCTCTTCCCTTGCGCGAGCTTCTTTTATACATCGATCGATAACTCTAATGTGTTCTAATATCCTATCGGTCACTTCGGTTATAGAAAAAGAATCGGAATTTTCTAAGCTTGAATCCGGTTGTTCGATCCTTTGTTCCTCATAATACCCATATGAAGTAGATGGTTCACACCATTGTTCTTCATTGTAAGTATATGATGGATAAGGGTCGTAATTTTGTTCTTCGTAATACTCATATGAGGTGGGTTGTTCACGCCATGGTTCCTCATAATAAGCATACGAAGGTGGTGGCTCATACCTTGGTTCCTCAAAGTATGAGTATGAAGGCTCATACCTTGGTTCATCAAAATATGAGTATGAGGGAGGAGGTTCATACCTTTGGTCTTCATATGATGTGTATGAAGTTGATGGCTCGTACCTGGGTTCCTCATAGTAGGTGTATGAATTGGATGGTTGATATGAGTGACTATTTTGAACTGAGTGTGTGTTACGACAATTAGTGCAATAATTACTCCTATAATCATCCTCCTCATAGGTGTAGTTGTAACCTCCTGAGTATTGATCCATGAGGATCACTCAGCAGACCACAACCAAGTCTCGAGATCAGAAAACAAAAATAAAAACGGAAACAGAGGCTGGACACGGCCCCGTGTTCAGTGGACACGGCCCCGTGTTCAGAATCTGTATCTGGGCGTTTTAATTAAATTTACTGATTTCGTTGAGCACGGGGGCGTGTTCAGTGAGCACGGCCCCGTGTTCAGACTCTGTATCTGGGTATCTAACTAAAAATATGCAGCATGGGGGCGTGTTCAGTGAGCACGGCCCCGTGTTCAGGCTACTGTAAATGCAAACTAAACTAAAATGCAGAAAAATGTGCGCGCGTTTTGAAAAGGTTTTGAAAAACTGATTAGGCCGTCGATTTTAAGCTTTCTTAAAATCCTTGTGTCCCCGGCAACGGCGCCAAAAACTTGATGCGTGTGAAGTGTTATATATATTAGGTGTATATTTTAAGCCCCTTTAACACTTTTTAGCCAAGTTTTAAATTTATAAAACACGATATTTTACTAACACTAAACACACATATGGGCAAGTGCACCCATCGTGGGCGTAGTATAGCGTTGGTAAGATACCGAGGTCGTCCAAGGACACAAGAGCTTTTAGTACCGGTTTATCCTCAACGTCTAATCAAAATAAAAAGTTAGAAAAGGTTTTAAACTAAGAAAAATAAAAACTAACTAAAATGCTGAAAATAAAAATAAAAGAAAAAACAGATAGACAAGATGAATCACTTGGTTCCGACTCGTATCTAGTATAACCTTTGATTATTTCCGCACTTTTGCACATATTTAAGAGATTATCTTAGTTATTGTAGTAGGCCCCTCTTTTGAAGGTGACGTTACCCTCACCCCAGTAGTTTGAGTCAGCAAGGATACAATCCTAAAAGGGTGGATTATTGGAAGATAATTAATTAAGTTATTAATGCAAATTATGGTAGGCCCCGCTTTTGGCGGTGACGTTACCCTCGGCTAAGTAGTCTGAGTCAGCAGGGATACAGTCCTAAATAACCGGGTTATAGTATTAATAGTAGTTAACTTATGAGGGGATCAAAGAGTTTGGACCCCCGCCATCCAATACCGTGAAGCATTGAAGGAGGTCCTACTAAATTTGACCCAGGTCCATTGCAGGACCTCTAAACGCTGAACAATGGCAAGACCTTTACCAAACCGTTCCCTTAACCCCCGACCAGGTAGCCAACATACCTCCATATAGACCGTGGAGATATGAATGGTGAAAATCTTTTATTTTATATAGACAGTAAAATAATGCCAAGACACCACGGACAAACGATAAGGAAAGATCACCTTCAACATAAGTAACTAGTTATTAAAGTCATTAATACAAAACCAAATAAAAAGTGCAAAAGATTAGAAATAAAAAGTATTATACTAGACACTTTGTCTTCACCAAGTGATGTAAGAGACTTAAGCAAACATGGCCTTGATTGTCAAGAACTCTTACGATCAATCTTGGATCCCGAGACGACTCACACACTCTACGATGGACAATGGATGATGGTGGTGGATGATGGTGTTGTGATGGTGGTAGGTGGTGGATGAAGTGTGAGAGAGGTGGTGTGCCAAGGGATGAGTTGAAATGAAACCAAGCACTCCTATTTATAGGCTGAACAGAAGGCTGGGCACGGCCCCGTGTCCGCTGGACACGCCCCCGTGCCTGTCTGACATTCTCTCTCTTCATTAATTGTAATTCGCAATTACAATTAATGCGCCTGTTGTACTTTCGCCACGCCCCCGTGTTCACTGGACACGGCCCCGTGGTGGGCAATAGAAGCTTCCATAGGTTTGTCTTTTCTGCTGCTTCTTGGGCACGGCCCCGTGCTGGCTGAGCACGGGGCGTGTTCAGTCTTCTGCCTTCTCTATTTTGCTTGGGAAGATTCCGTTGAGGGGTCGGGCAGTCCACTTATGTTCCTTTTCTTGTATTTATGTTAGATTTAGCTGTCTTTTTGCTTCTTTTGTGAATTTGAGCTCATTTAATCCTGAAAATACAAAAGGAAGACAAAAACACTCTTTTTCCAACATTAGTACTTAAAAAGGGTTAGTTTTATGCCTTATTTGATGTAATTTATATGTTGCATTTTACACACATCACTTTGCTACTGTTATCTTCTTTGCCAGACAGTTGGTCTGGAACTGTTACAGCGATTTCCAGTTCATCAGGTACCAACGGATTTACTTTTGAAGGGATTCGTGATCTTATTCTAGGCGAGGACGTCAGAAGGAAATGTTCGAGTGGATCATCGAGTGAATTACTGAATGTTGACAGAGGAAGGAAGAATAACAGAGATAGTCGGAGCAAGAACAGAAAGAGGAGTCAGTCTAGGGCTAGAGGTGATGTAACCTGTTGGAACTGTAAAGAGTTAGGACATTTTAGGAATCAATGTCCAAATGAGAAGAAAGAAGTTAACGCTGCAGTAGACCACTCAGATGATGATGTTTTGATCTGTAGTGTGGAAAGCAGTGTGGATTCTTGGGTTATGGATTCGGGTGCTTCATTTCACGCTACCCACAACAGTGAAGCACTGCGAAATCTGAAAGAATGTGATTTTGGTAAGGTAAGACTAGCGAACGATGAGGTTCTTGATGTGACGAGCATGGGTGACTTAGATCTGAAGACTTCAGTCGGTTCATGGACTTTGAAAGATGTCCGGGTAATTCCAAGTCTGAAGAAACAGTTGATTTCTGTTAGGCAGTTGGATGAACAGGGGCACGAGGTTAAGTTCAGGAACGCGCAGTGGAAGGCTCTAAAGGGAAATCTAGTCGTAGCTCTAGGAAAGAAACAAGGTTCGCTGTACATGGTCAGTGTACCGCCTGAGGGAGAGGTTCTCCCAGTTCAGAAGAAGACCAAGATCCGGTTCACAGAATCTCGTGGGCAGAAAAAGGTTTGCTTTGCAGATGGCAAACCTAGAGTCACAGGTCAGATTCAGGTTGAACGAGCTAGGAAAGGTTCAGGGAAACCAGTCAGGGGCATTCGTGGCAGTGGGAGCACGGGACGTGCTTCAGTCAAAGTTACCAGACGACAGTGGGTTAAGAGAACCAGTATTCCAGCTGTCAAAGTCTCTCCAGTTGATAATCTGCTTTATTCGGAGAGTGTTTGTTCTCAGGATGTTCCAGGATCGGGCAGTTCGTATCAATGGGAGCCGATAGGAACAGAGAATGGGTCAGGGGCAGACTTAGCCATGACTGATGTGTTGGAGCTAACGGGAGCTTCAACGGGCCTTCAGGTTAATTGAAGAAAAGGCCGGGGTAACTAGGAAGGAGCTAAGACCAAATTTTTTTTTACAGAAATAAAGATGCACAGTTGAAGCACATGTGAAGATTATTCTGTGGCTTCAAGTGGGAGATTGTTGAGTGTGAATCCACTTCAATAATGGTGGCAGAAAATCTGGCCAAAAAGGATAAGTGGATAAAAGTCATTGTGATCCAGAATTCACGGAGATCCAGATTTCACGGATCTTGTTTTTGACTTTTCTTCTTTCATTCAATCTCTATATAAGAGATTCATCTGTATTGTAATTGATGTACCTCTCCTAGAAATATAAACTCCTAGTTACTCGTGGACGTAGGTCAGTTTAGACCGAACCACGTAAATCCTTGTGTTCTTGATTATGGCAGAGAGTGAGAGCAGAGTGTGTGTGGTCCGAGTTCGTGTTTGTGAGTGTGAGTGTTCGATCCTAACAATTCACATTTAGGATTGGCAAACGGTTTCGGGTCAGATCGGGTCCTGTTTGGGATGGGTTTCGGGTCGAAACGAGTTGGGTTTATTACTCTACAACTTACCATGCCGATGGGGGGTGGTTGCCATTAGATTGTTTCCTCCTGTCACAGCTTTGATACAATGCGAGACATCAAAGTTCGTCTCATTTAAAGTGAGTATTTTCTGATCAGCTTTGTAGATTCCCAAACCTCTAATAGCATCCTCTTGCTTTGATGATTTTGAAGCAAAGCTTCTTCCCGATGATTTTAGATTTTTAATCCACAACCTAAACATGTCTTAAATCATATAATTTTTATTAGTTAGCCAAATCATTCACGATCCAGAAATTTTAACTTGTCTATAACAAAAATTGTGCCAAATTATTACCAATCTTAGCATGTATAGTTCAAATTTACAAATCACCAAAAACAGAGTGTCGATCAACTGAGAGAAATGTTCAAATGCATATAGAAAAACGGTGCGAAATCCACACATTCAACAACACCTAATCGAAAATCCTCATAATAATGAATTGAAAACAAAACCTCATCTAAACACTTTCAAAATGTAGTAAACATGAACATCAAAACAGAGAGAAAACGTGTTCAACTAGAAGATGATGCAACAACTAATCTGAACTCATATCCTGCGATAAGCACGTACAGTTCATTAATTCAGAAACATAATCCGATAATACAATTCCCCTGTGTTCACATTTTCACGATTAAATTCACAAATCAAAACAGAGTCTCAATCGAAGCTGTGAGAAACGTGCGGAACACACCGAAACTCGTCGTTCAAACAAAGCTTCGATTGTACATAACGAAACACATAATCCAATTTGTTTTAACGATCAAATGCATGTACAGAAACGGTGCAAAATCATTCAAAATTCATACTCTGTTTACATTCAACAAAACCTAATCCAAATTCTCCATGACGAATTCAAAAACAAATCTAAATTCCTAAGAATTACGAAGATATCGGCGATTTCAACTCGATATTTAGGTTTTAACAATCAAATGCATGTAACGGCACGAAATCATTCAAAATCCAGTTAACATTCAACAAACCTAATCCAAAATCCTCATAACGAATTCAAAAATGTTCAGCGAAATCACTTTAACTTATCCTCATTACGAATTCAAAATCCAGTTAACATTCAGCGAAATCACTTAACTTATCCTGAAGCTTTTGAACGAAGACTGTGATCTAGATACACGTAACGTAAATCAAATGTTCTTACTCTATATATAGTATACATTACAAAACCTCATCAACACATCCGAAATGTAGTAAACATGAAAATCAAAACAGATTTGATTGCAAATAACAAGACTAATTACCTGAAATTAGGTTTTCATGATAACAGAGGATAGAAAACGAGCTCCACTAGAAGATAATGCAACAGCTAATAATCTGAACTCATTATCTGCGACAAACATGTGCAGTTACATTCAGAAACACAATTAAACTGGAATAATTCGCCTACATTCACAACAAAATGCACAAATCACTGAGAAAAAAAGAGAGTCTCAATCGAAGCTGAAGAAACACCGAAACTCACCGAGCAAACAAAGCTTCCATTGCGCATAACAGAAACGGTTTGATCAAACTGAGGTGAACTGAGGATTATCGAGTGTGTATGTAAGGGAGAGAGACGGAGGTTAGTAAACTGAGGTGAAATTCTGTTGCAGGAGGAGGGAGAAGGAAAACGAATTCTGTTGTAGTGTGACAGGTGGAATCACCTTATTGGTTGACGGTTCAATTGTGGTCATGCAGTTATACGTATGTACAATTTTTAAAGCGTGTGTTACATATTTCAAAAAATCCTGTTCAAATATGTTTTTTTATTTGGAAAATAATCTACAGTAGCAAGGCATGAAGGCGCGTACTTTTAAAAACTTAAACCTTATTATTAAATTAAATGGAATATAGTCTCCACTTTTTCTTGTTTATACAATACAATAACACATAATGGGTTTATATAAAAAAAGGTTATTTGTTTAATTACAAAACATTCATATACGGTCTATATAAAAAAAGTTAGTTGTTTGATTACAAAACATTCATATACAATTCCAATCTTAGTCTAGCACACTTCTACGATTCTTTCAAAAGGGTTTCTAACATATGCAAAAGAATCATCATTTACAAAAGTTGTGTTCGACTCTTTATTATCCACTTCTTGATCATGAACGACAACGCCGTTCTTGTTTCATACATAAAAATACATACAACATACAAGTTAGCAAAGGCTAGAAAAAATCGTCCACGAATTAAGTCGATACACCTCGAACACCAAAAACAAAATCGCACAAAATATTAGACCCGCATTTGTTACGCCGGCCCCATTTCTTCTTTGGTGTATTGTGTTAGCGTAGATCAGTATCAGTTGGGGTATGTGTCTGCAAACTAGTGTGGTTAGGTAATGCGTGTCTTTTGAGTTAGAATCCAACTCTCCGCATACACGTATTCATATCGTACACTTCCATGTAACCAAACTCGATGCTTAACACCCAATTTGCCCAAAACAACCCAACTGTTATGCCCATACATTTGGAAATCCCTTCATTTCATTATATTTTTATTTGCATTCACACACTTTTTAGATCACAAGCCTTATGGTTTCTTTAGTTATATAGACTCATTTACATTCACACACTTTTTAGATCACAAACCTTATGGTTTCTTTAGTTATATTAACGGGTCACAAACCATATGACTACCTGATTCCACAGCAACGCGTCACAATCCATATCAATCGCGCCTCATTTTACCACCAAAGGTAACAAAACATGCGACTCTTCTTAGTATAAGATTAGTAATTACAACACTTTAATTAGTTTTTTTGTAATGAATATCATCTTATCATGAAGAAAATCCCAATGATATACTACACATATATATATATATATATTCATTTAAAGGTTTCATGTTAAGGTAGACCCGTTAGAGACAAAACCATTAAACTATAACCATTATTCATAAGTATAACTAGACGCAAACATCCTAGATCTCAAGTTTTACGAAAGATTAATTTAATCGAGAAATTACTTGAAATTCAATAAAAGATGCAAAATAAAACCTTCTTTTAGACAAGTATAATAATATCATGTGAGAATTTATATAAAACTAATTCAAGCTTATGCATTAAACTTTTTTTTATGTAATAAGCGATCGATATCACCAGAAGCTTCCGAAGCTTCCCTATGATATGGTGATTACTTACCGATTCCCAAAGCCGGGGCAGGGTGTTCCCATACGGTGCCAGGAGCTCACTGTCCCGGATTCCACTCGGACCCATAAGGACCACTGCTTGACCTTGGATGAGACCACGGGTAATGGTTAATGCCCTTTAAGGAGTATTTTTCGCCACATCACCATCATAATGTTCTTTCAAAAAATGTGTAACGGTTAATGCCCCATTATTGCCCATTCCATTCATTAATTTCTATTATTTTTCTCTTTTAGAGCCATTATTTTAGAAATGCTCCTCTCTTTTCATGTCCTTATAACGCCCAAGGGGTTGATGTAGAGAGCATTATCAAACTTTTCATGCCCTATAATGCCCGTTACGCATTGCCTAAAAATATTAACTGTCTACCACATTTTTTGAAAATTGACTTTTTAAATGCATTTAAACATTCTTTCCAAACTTAACCAACCTATTTCACGCTCAAACTCCACACTAAGTCATTTTTAAGTAAGTCATAAACTAGCAGTAAAATAATTGTTTGCTGAAAGTTATCTTTTAATTGAGTTGAATAAATTTTGTGTTTGAACTATTTTCTTATATTTTATAAATTTTTAAGATTAGAAAAATGAAAGATTTATTTTAGGGGTAACTTTACATAATGGTAACCAAGTTTCCATTTTGTTCTACCAAAGTCACTCAATCTTTTTTTGTTTTTCTAAAATCACTCAAGTATTATATCTTGTTCTAATCTTGCGTAATTTGTAGGTTACCAGGTAAGTTTGATGAAGTATCAGGTCACATTCTTTTTTATGCTTATGTGGATCATACATTATAATTGACATGGCTTTTTGAATTAAAAAAAATAAAATGACAATTTTTTTATTTTATTTAGAAAAATAATTTTTTTTGTTTCTTTAGTCCTAAAATATAGTAATACTTTTTATTAAACCTATTTTTAATTCATCGACAACCAAACGTTTGGTAATTTTCAATGTTATTATTAAGAATCCATTATTAATCAAATTCCCAAACCCTTTTTTTGATTTTATTCATCATATCCTCAATCCATTTCTTTATTTTATTCACCAGGTCCTCAACCCATTTTGACTTCATTTGTTCTTACTATGAACCCATTTATTATTCATCAAATCCCCAAACCCAATTCTTGATTTTATTCATCAAAACCCTAAACTATTTTTTTGTTAACCATCGGCAAATCATTCCAAACAATTATGGGGTAGGAAGATTTCGAACAAGTGGCTAATCCAAAAGAAAGACTAATGGATTTTTTTTTTTTTTTTGGAATAGAATATATGGAGCAGGTGGTTAATAAAAAAAAATTATCTACTGGGTTTTTTAGGGTTTGAAATTTGTTTACATAATATAAATAATTTTCAAATAAGCATTAAAAAATACGAGAGAAAATAATAACCTGGTGACCTGGTAAATCAAATAAGCATTAAAAAAATAAGAGAGAAAATAGTAACCTGGTGACCTGGTAAATACACATTATTAGAACACTAAACAAAATATTAGTTACTTTAAAGTGACAAATAAAGTTTGGATGACTTAATTGGAACAATAGGCAAACTTGGTTACATTTTTATGGCGTTTTCCCTTATATAAATGGAAGTATGAATAGTGTTTTTCAGCCTTTTGTTTATGTTTTATTATTATTATTATTATTATTATTATTATTATTAATACAAAGTCTTCATGAGTGATTTTGATTTATTAAATAATTGTTTCAGTTTTTCAAACAATGTTTTATTTATCATATATGTTGATTATTTTTTTAATTTGCGTTCTATTTTTATTTTTTCAATATTGCGTTATAAATTTATTGAAAACGGTTACTTGTCGCTATCGTACTAAACCGAACTGAAACCGATTTTTCTTTTCAACACTGCAATATAAATGTTAATAAAAACGGATATTGTGTCGCTATCCTACCAAATAAGAGCCGAAACTGACCGAATAATATATGTATCAGTCTAGTATTTATTTATATTGTTTTCCTTTTGATAAACTGAAATCGTATTGCTACTATGTCGTACCGAACAACATCAGTACATGTACTCCTTTGTATGTTTTTGTTTGGTAATGAATGTTGTGTCGCTATCATAGTCAACCAAACCGAAACCGACCAAAAAAACATTGGTATCTTTACCGGTACTTATTTTTACTGTTTTTTTCTTTTGATAATTGACGCGTCCAATCGAACAACATTGGTAAATGTACCTGTATTCATTTTTATGGTTTTCGGTTTCGGTAACTTCCATTAATACAACTCTATCTACGATGATAAACCAATATCATTACCGGTACCATGACGATCTGAACTGGACGATACCGTTAGGACAACATCATTGTCGGTATCGATGTTCGTTTTTTTCGTTTTCGTTCGATGTAAAATATGTGTTAGTTTTCGTACCGAGTGCATGTATCGTATCAATACTATAACGAACCTAACAAATACTGATCAAATGCCTGTGAAAACGTATAGCCGCAACGCGCGAGAAAACAACCTAGTTATATTATACTACTATTAATACAACCTAATGAATAGTAAATTTTTTATATTATAATAATATATATAGTTTTATTAATACTTTTATTTTTTTAATATTATAATAATACACTTTCATATTTTTCTTTACTTTAATGATTTTTTTGTATTACAGGTTGGGATAAGCTTGATGTCAACCAGTACGGTCCTGTTCGTTATCGGTACATGAAGGTAAAAAAGGCACCAGCCTGGTAAAGAATACGCCAAAAGTCGGTACCTAATTGATATTGAAAATCTTTTAGTTTGGGAAATTCGGTACTACTACCATGTACCATTTGCTCATCCCTGATCACGGGTACCGTACGAATAACAACGGTATCGTACCACTTTATTTTGTTGATTTTCTTCAACTTTTAATGATTTTTTTTAGTTTCAAAGGTAGGGATGAGCTTGGTGCCAACCGATACCGAAAATACCGGTTACCATACCGGTATATGAAGGTAAAAACCGGTAGCGAACCGGTACCAGGAACCCCAAAAGTCGGTACCGAATTGGTACTTAAGATCTTTTGGTTCGGGAAATTCGGTACCACTATCCAGTACCATTTGCTCATCTCTAACTACGGGTTTCATACGAACAACATTATTACCATACAACTTTTTGGTTGATTTTCTTTCGGTTACATTTTAGTGTTTTTTTTTCTACATTTTCTTTTTATTTTTGTCAGTGGTTCTATGCACAACGTGCAATGCGACTAAATAACAAAAGAAGTTCGCTGCAACGCGATAACGGTGATAAACCTAGTTTTATAAACTCTAAAACCCACTTTTTTTCTTCTTATAAATACCACCCTAGTTTCTCACTTAAAACACACCAACACTACAAACACAAACACTCCATTACACTCTCAATATTTCTCTCTATCTCAAAACAAACTCAACTTGTTTTCTGTTTTTTTAAATCAATCACCACCTACAAGCTAAGGTTTGTTGCAAGCGCCTCACACATTTGGTCTTCCCTCCTATTTTGGTATGGTTCTTATTAAAGCTTTGTTTGTGTTCATTATACTTTGTCAATATCAAGATATCGCCTAACAGGTTCATATACATGCTATTTGTATTATTAATCAAAAAAAAAAAAAAAAAACCTAGTGTTCATGCCTACATTTTCCGTAAATACATACATATACATATATTTAAGCTTGAACTTTTATCAAGACTTGGAACTTAGTTGTTCACGCTCACAATTTCGTATAGATATATGTGTTTATACAAATGACTTTAAACTCACTACAAGCCTTGCATAATGTTTCTTCGTATATTCATTATTATATATTAATACTTATGGTTGTATATACCATCATGATTTTAGAACAATGAACTTAGAACTATATTTTTTTTATAGTTAGAACTTATATTTCCATTCAAAATATATATACGTAGATACATGATTTCTAAACCTTAAATACAAGACTTATTATTTTTGTCTATCATGACATTTATATAGATATTTATGTAAATGGTTTCAAACTGGTCATCTTGATATCTCTACTTGATATGAATAGTTTTATTTCATACAAGTATACATATTTATATATGATTTTTATGAAATATTTTATATAAAAATATAAATAAGTTTACTTTTACGTAAGTTTGCAAATTTAGATAAAATCTTAAAGAATATATGTGTGTGTATATATATACACACACATATTCATTTAGCAAACTAATCGTGTCAGTTGTCGGGTTACAACGAATCACAGTCTTATACACTCGAGCACGTTTTTTTTAAAGTTGATCACTAACATCAGTCATGGTTTCGTGCTTTGTATATACATTTATATATATAATTAGGTTGCGTTTGGATCGATTTGACGGGTTCATGAGTTGACATGTAACCCATTAACTGTTACAACTTCTTAAATATATATTTTTATGTAATGCTTAAACTAAATGTGTATTTTATACCAAAAAAATATATAAAAAAATGAGAAATAAGTAACAGATTTTATAGTTCAAACTTAATTATTTTATATACATTTGCATTATTTATTGTAAATTTTAATTTTAGACTATTTATATGAAAAAATGCAAAATAAATTAAAATTTTCGGGCTAAACCACTAAACTAGTCATGTTCGTATCAACTCATGAAAACTGTGTTTGGGTTATTGTGTCTCACATGATTTATATGACATGTTGTAGGAGTGATGCCGTGATCAATAAATGATGGCATATCATATAATCACATCACAAAATGTCGATTTGGCTCAGAAGGAAATGTGCACTCCATCACTATATACTTATGGATTATGTGTTTGGTTGGTTGGGTCATCAATTGCCACCTAGGACCATTAATCAAATGCTATACCACCCGTCTCAAACATCCACCATGGTTCACGTGAATTAAACCACAACAACCACGGGCCTCCATTATCTTTTACCGATATTTTAAGCATGTGCATTAATTTAGGGTGGTAGTTTGGGTGGGTCATGACCACACCCTTAGGGTACTGATTTTGAATGGTGGATTAGATGTGGGTGACATGGAGCGGACGTAGCAGATCATGGTGGTCATGAGGGTCATGACCACACTCTATAACCTTATGATATCGTTTGAAAACACTGGTTGTGACCAACTATCTGAATGTCTAAAATTAATCTTGGTCTTAAACAGGTAAAGGATTAAACTAAAATGTCGAATAAAAAAATAATCTTATTGTTTTAATATATTAATAAAAAGAGTATTTGGGGGAAATACATGGAACACAAGAATATCGGCGGGTAACGAGACGAATAGTTGGGTATGAGGCCAGGTATATAACTATTTAATATTTAAAAAGGTTTGGGACAAGTATATGATTAAGTGATGCCTGCCCGATTACCTGAAATCGTTCCCATGCCCAAACACACTAACACATTATACATCCTAGAAGATATGATAATGGTACTTTAAAGTTACTAAAGACTTTGGGATTATTATAATATAAATGTTAAAGGTTTCAATCACTAGGAGAACATTTGGTGTTAGACAGTTGTGATGAACGAAAACCAAATTCACATAATACTCACTGACCTAGCAGGTTGGCGAAGCCAAAGTAAGATTCCATTTTCCTTTTTCTTAATTTGAGTGAGCCGAAATGCTGGACAGTAGATCCATGTTTCGGAGATGTTGTAACTCTTTTCACATCATCATAAAGTTCTCATAGAGTTCTTGTTCGCAAATCATGCTCCATCACATGCTCCATCCACACTCAACTGTAAATGTTGCCTAAACAAACTGGGGTGCCTGCTGGGCCAACCTCTGACCAATAACTACAATATTTTGCGCTGCTTGTTTCTTTCCTTGTACAAACTGTCATGGCATAGGTGTTTATATATTTTGGCAGCAGATCTTGGTCAAATAAGCTTCCACTGTGGCATGCCTCAACGTGTATCAGCTGATTTAACATTCATCAAAGTATTAACATGATGTTTGAAATACAAAAACCATGGTTGGTGCGTGTCGAGCGTGATATAATTTTATTAAAATTTTAAGTTCGTTTTACGCATTAGTCAAGTTTTAAATTTATAAAACACGATATTGTACTAACACTAAACACACACTAGGGCAAGTGCACCCATCGCGAGCGTAGCATAGTGTTGGTAAGATACCGAGGTCGTCCAAGGACACAAGAGCTTTTAATACCGGTTTATCGTCAACGTCTAATCAATCTAAATTTTTGATAAAGGTTTTTAAACATAAAAGTAAATCTAAAAATTAAAAGATAAATAAAATGAAATACAAATAGACAAGATAGAATCACTTGGATCCAACTCCTCTTTAATGTACCCTTTGATGATTTTCGCACTTTCGGACTTTTCAAGAGATTATCTTAGTTATAGTAGTAGGCCCCTCTTTTGAAAGTGACGTTACCCTCAACCCAGTGGTTTGAGTCAGCAGGGATACAATCTCAAAGGGTCGGAATATTGAAAGATAATTAAATAAGTTATTAATGCGAAAAGTGGTAGGCCCCTCTTTTGAAGGCGACGTTACCCTCGGCTAAGTGGTTTGAGTCAGCAAGGATAAAATCCCAAGAAGCCGGTTTAATGTTTTAATAGTAGCTTACATATGAGGGGTTCAAGCTATTCGCACCCCCGCCATCCAATACCTTTGGGGCATTGAAGGAGGTCCTAGTAAGCTTGAACCAAGTCCTCGCAGGATCTTTACACTGAACGAGACAAGAACTTTACCTAACCACCCTTCTAACCCCCTTCCAAGTTGTTAACGCGCTTTATATAGACCGTAAAGACACGAATGAGCAAATCAATGACATCATGAAGAAATGGTTAGGAAAATTCACTTTCAACATAAGAAACTATTTATTAAAGTCATTAATAGATATCCAATTAAAAAGTGCCGAAAGATTAAAAATCAAAAGTAATACATTAAAGACTTGTCTTCACCAAGTGATGTAAGAGATTAGCCAAGCATGGCCTTTGATTGACAAAAACTCTTATAATCAATCTTGGGTCCCGAGACTACTACACACTCTAGAGATGATAGATGGATGATGGTTGTGGGTGTTGGTGTTGGTGTTGTAGTGGTGGTGGAGTGGTGGCAAAGTGAGAGAGAAGTGGTTTGCCAAGGGATGCCTTTGAAGTGAACCAATCACCCCTATTTATAGTCAAAACAGTGCCCTGGCCACGGCCCCGTGTCCATTGGGCACGACCCGTGTCCAGCTTCTTCTCTTCCTTCATTAATTGCAGGTGTCAGCAGTGGCCCCCCACACGCCCCCGTGGACTCTGGGCACGGCCCCGTGGTCAACTCTTCGCTGTACTATCAAGATTCTGCAAATCTTAAAGTTTGACCACGCCCCATGGTGACCTGGGCACGGCCCCGTGGTAGGCGTAGAAGCTTCTGCAGTCTTTAGGGCTGTGTAACGGTTCAGAACCGGACCGAACCGAACCAAACCAAACCGGAACCTAACCGGAACCGTTAATTGCTAAATTTAAGAACCGGAACCGAACCGTATTATAACGGTTCCGGTTCGGTTTCGAACCGGTTAAACTGTTCTCATGTAAACGGTTCTCGCGCGAACCAGTTAACAATTAAATCGTAAAATTAACAATTCAATAAAAACGAATCAAACCATTTAAAACATTAACTAAGAGTTGCAACATTCAAAGTTCAAACCAACCAAAATAAAAGTAGCAAAGCAACAATAAAAAACTTCAAGCCATAAAACAAACTCTAAATAAAACTATTACAACCATCGTGTTAACAATTAAAACAAACATCTTCAAACTTCATTCGATCTTCATTCTCTCAATCTTCTCATAAACATCTAAATGAAACCAAGTGTTTGCAATTAAAAAAAATAAACGATTAATGCATCTACTGTATTTGGTTCACGTAAATTGATTGATCAGTAATGCATCTACTGTATTTACCAAGCGATACACTATTTATATACACATTTACAATTTAATCAACATTGATCTGATTATTTTTGTTCAATTTTTATTTTCACATACAGAAAACTATACGTATCAGAAAGAAAACATCTAGAAAGAAAATATATGCAATCATAAAAAAAGTCATGTAGAATAGCGTACCTGTATTTGCAGGGCGTTGATGGAGATGAACTTGTATGATAGCAATTAGGGTTAGGGTTGAGAGATAGAGAAGAATTAGAAGATGAAAGATGAGATCGTGGAATGAATATAAGAGGAGGGAATAAGAATTCGGATGGTCGTATATGTTGAAAGGTCCATTAATAAAATAGGTTTTAAATATTTATAATCCCAACTGGTTCTAGCGGTTCTTTAACCCGAACCGTGGTTTTAACCGGAACCGAACCGGGAACCGTTTTTACCCAAATTTAAGAACCGGAACTAGACCCTATATACAAAAATACGGTTTGGATCTAATGGTTCTGGTTCGGTTCCTCGGTTCTGGCGGTTCTGAACCGTATACTGCTCATCCCTAGCAGTCTTTGTCTTGAAGTGCAATGTCTGACCACGCCCCATGCCCGGCTGGGCACGGCCCCGTGGTCAGCTTCTGTTCTCTTGTTTTTGTCTTTGGGGTGTTGCTGAGTGGCCGGGCATGCCACGTTATTCCTTCTTTCTGTATTTATGTTGGTTTTGGCTGCTTATTTGCTTCTTTTGTTCTTTTAAGCTCATTTGGTCCTGTAAATTTAAAAAAGAACAAAGAAACGCGCTTTTTCCAACATTAGTACTAAAAAGGAGTTAGTTTTATGTCTCATTTGATGTAATTTATATGTTGTATTTCATACACATCAATGGTTCCCTAATTATACATACCATGGATTCAAAGCCGCCCATAAGGTACTTCACAGTAAGCAAACTCACAAGTTCATTGGCCCTCTGAGGAATTCCCTATTTGGGAATTCTAAAACAAAAATAGAAACCAACGAGTTTACTTAGTCAGTTTATAGCAAATCTGCAAACGCAAAACAATTAAAAGCAAAACATACGTAGAGCTTTTAGTGCCTCTTGAAGATTTGATACGCAGCGCAGATATCGGACTACAAAAAAAAAGATTTGTAATATGTAAAAGAAGAAAATCAATATCAAAATCAAAATGTGTCGCCACACAAGCATGAAAATGTTATGCTTATAAACCTGAATTAGTATTTCATTTAATGACCACATGTTATGCTTTAATAATGCTTCAAACACTATTACTATCATCCAAATGAGCATTCACTTCTGCATCTTCATCATTAGCTCCAATAATCACAACACGTTGGTCAACCTTTGTTGTGTAGCCTGTAGAGTAGGCAATTCTCCAAGAAATAAAAGACGAAGACAGAGACACTTGGGGCGATTTTCGGTTTTTTTTCTCTAAATTAAAAAGGTACAATGCATGCTTTAAATCGATTTTTGGTTTTTTTTTCTCTAAATTGAAAAGGTACAATGCATGCTTTAAATAGAAAATGAAATCCTACTCAACTTCCTACCACTACGTGCACTTTATTAGGGAGACATGGGGATGAGGGAAAGATCATGCATGCAACATGGAAAACATTAAAACTAAACTTCTCTACTAACTAGTCTTCAAATAACTTCCTTGAATGAGTCAACCTTATCCTTTGAATTCTCCAACGGTTTGTTCTGTTGGTTTACCGGGTCTAGGATGGGTAGTGGGTTATGGGTTGTATCAATACCCACCCCTTCAGATTCGACCTTGTCCCCAAGGTCGGTGATGGTAACACCGGATGACTTCGGCGAGTGAGCTGGTTGGTTGCCCTTCAAAGTGACAGTGTGATTCTTATGACGGAAGGTAAGCGATGGAACCGAAAAATCCGCTGTGACCGGTCCTAGTGAACGAAGCCAATCGAAACCCAGGATGAGTTCATACCCTTTGAAAGCTAACAGGAACAATGGGACTTGAAAGGAGGTGTCATGCAACACCACTGACACGGCGGGGCAAAAACCGGTACATTGGAGTGGCTCACCGTTGCCCATGAGAACCGGAAATGGCAGAGTCGGTTGGACCGCCAAGTTTAGCAGAGATGCGACATGAGGTTGGATGAGATTGTGGGTACTACCCGAGTCAACAAGTATGCTTACCGGCCGATTGTAAATGAACCCAGTGAGGCGCATCGAAGTCGTCGGTGCCATACCAAAATAAATCGCTGGAGTGAGGCAGAGAAATTCCGGAACAACAGCGGCATCCTCAAGTGTGGGAATTGGAGGAGCAGGTGGAACCTCATGAGAATTGTCAACAATAAGAAGAAACTGAGGGGGTTGCACCGGTGGCCCGGCACATACTTCTCGGGGCATCGGAAACAGAGCCCGGCAGCCCGGCGTTGTTGCAACTGTTCGGGCGACAAGCGAGCGGTTGGTAGAGGGTTGGCAGCGGCGGTTGGGGGTGGCAAGATGGCCGGTGGAGTTGTGTGCGGAGTTGGCAAAATACCCAACGATGTGGGTTTTGAAGCAGGTGATGGGGTGACAATAGGTGGAGAAACCATAGAAGCCGTAGCCTTTTCTTCCAACAGTTTGGCAAGCCCTACCGCGTCCTGGAATGAAGTCGGTTTGAGGACCGAGAGGTCCTGTTGGATGTCAGAACGGAGACCAGAAATGAAGCAATTAAGCAAGGCGTCCGGCGGTAGGCCGACGATGCAATTACTCAAACGTTCAAATTCTGCAACATAGGCTGTAACCGTGGTGGTTTGGTGGAGCTTGAACAAAGACGCTTGGTGGTTTTCATAAGAAGAAGGACCAAAACGGAGTTCGAGAGCTCGCGAGAACTCAGGCCAAGTGGTGAGGAGGTGATTGTTGGCTAAATATTTGTACCAACTAAGGGCTTCACCGGTAAAATAAAACTGAGCCAAGGAAAGGCGTTGGGCGGGTTGAACGGAATAACACTCGAAGTAGTTGGTAGCTTGAAAGATCCAATCAAGGGGATTAGAACCATCAAACGTAGGAAGGTGAATTTTTGGTGGACGCATGGCGGAATTGTTCGGTGGTGGGTTGTTCGGCAGAGGGTTGTTCGGTGGTGGGTTGTTCGGCGGAGGGTTGTTCGGCGGGGGGTTGTTCGGTGGTGGGATGGACGACACGGCAAGGGAAACGGCAGTGGGAAGGTTCGAAATGGCTTCGGCTAGGCTGGTTAAGGCAGTGGTGAGTGTGGTGTTGAGGGTGGCAAAGTTGGTGCTCATGTGGGCTGCAGTAGCATCAATCCGATCAAGAACAGGTTGCAAGTCATCATCAACGTTGGAGGATGAAGAGTCTTTCTTAGGGGCCATGGTGAGTTCAAGAATGAAAGCACCAAATTGTTGTGTAGCCTGTAGAGTAGGCAATTCTCCAAGAAATAAAAGATGAAGACAGAGACACTTGGGGCGATTTTCGGTTTTTTTTTCTCTAAATTGAAAAGGTACAATGCATGCTTTAAATAGAAAATGAAATCATACTCAACTTCCTACCACTACGTGCACTTTATTAGGGAGACATGGGGATGAGGGAAAGATCATGCATGCAACATGGAAAACATTAAAACTAAACTTCTCCACTAACTAGTCTTCAAATAACTTCCTTGAATGAGTCAACCTTATCCTTTGAATTCTCCAACGGTTTGTTCTGTTGGTTTACCGGGTCTAGGATGGGTAGTGGGTTATGGGTTGTATCAACCTTGGCTTAGGTTTTTTGAACTTACCAACCACATTTGGTTTGGAAGTCTGATACCAAACTAGAGCACGTTTTTATTCATTCCAAAACTATACTTATATCAATTCTCAATGTATCATTATCAATATTTATCATCATCATCATCATAGCACAAACATTAAATAAACAAATTGTTGCAAACAATAAACCCGATAAGTAAGCAGAGAACAACATCATCTTATACATCATCTTAACACAAACATCAACACACAAATTTGGCCAAACAATAAACCCTAAAATGAGTAAAATAATTAAGCAGAGAAGGCGGAGTTGATTATGGCCCGTAGAATGATAGAGTTGCTTCTTTTCGGAACTCCAGGTATAGAAGAAGAACCCGATCAGCAACCTAAAGTGGGTGGCCAACATTTTTTTGGATACACCGTATGTCTTCCTTCCTTCCTATGGACCTACTTTTATTTACTGAATGAGTTTGTTTGTTTTTGTTTCATTAAAGCTTGACTTATTTGAGAAGCATTGTCGTCATGCGATGTTGGGAGACGACGACGGCTTGGACTTCACGTGGACCATTAAAAAGATTTGCGATAAGTTGGGTGACGACGAGGCTGCTGTTGAGGAAGCGTTTAAGGTTGCTTGGGCCAACAAGAATTAAGCTTGAATGATTAGGTACATGGTTTCACGAGGAAGAGACTGATATCCTGAAATTTGCACTTGTTAGCTAGCTTAGATTTTGTTATATCTCCAAACCTAACATTCCTAGCTGCCAGTTGTCATACTATATAAGATTATTTTCTTAGCCATCGTTTCCTTGAACCATCCTTTCTAAACCTTTTTCTTATGTTAGGATTTGGGGGTGAGCCGAGCCCCAGCTTGACTAGGCTCTTGCTTTGTTTATAAAGCTCGAGCTTGGCTCATGGGTAGTTTTTCAAGCTCGACTTTGGCTCAGGCTTAGCTCGTTTATTATTTACTAATTAATTAATTAATTTATATTAATTATATACTATTTATTATAAATTTGTATATAACATTTATTATATATAACGATTTGATTATTTTATTATAGTTTTATAAATATGTATAATTATTAAATAAATATATATTTAATTTATTACACAAAAGTTATATAAATAATAGGCTCACAGCCTGGGCCGACATATATAGATTTAGTCATTAGATTTTAATTTTTAATTAAAGATTTTAAAATAATAGAACCCAAAAATTCAAAAAATATAACCCAAAAATCAAGTTCTAATTCGATGCCAATCTTTACAACCGTTAACCATATACACTTTCCCATTTTATTAGCACATCCCTAAATAGATTGTTTAGCCCCACCCACTATGACTAACTAAAAAGTGTTCGTCTGTAGGAAAGAATCCATTAGCTAACCAATCTTTTAACAAATGCGTTATGGAGTTACTAAAAATTAAATAAAAGGAAAAAAAAAAGTTTGAATGGTGCATTAGGGGTGCCCGGGCCCCCATTCTGGACATCTATACGCGTTGGAGGATGAGGTGCGAAGTGGTCTGGTCCGCAACATGAAGTGGAGGTCTGGAGTTGTTTAGCTTTGAGGAAAAAGGTAGTTTTTTTAAGTAGAGGCCTGGAATAATATGACGTGCTAAGGTGGTAGGTCTGATTTTAGATTCATCCTTTGACCTTTTGGTCAGCTTTGACCAGGGGCGGACTGAAGTATTGTCCAGGGTGGGCGGGCGCACCCCCGGGAAAAAAAAATTTTAGTGCTAAGTTCTGTCGAAAATCCCGTCCGCACCCCTTGGAATTTTTCGTCCGCACCCCTTGGATTTCTTCGTCCGCACCCCTTGGATATATTCGTCCGCACCCCTTCGAATTTTTCGTCCGCACCCCTTAGGTAAAAGCCCATTAGTCTGATTTATACAAAAAAACTATCTATATTAATAGATTATACTACTTCAAATAAGATTCTGCCCAGCGACCTCCTGGCTCCTGTTCTGATTATGCCCAGCAAAGGTAAAAGCCCATTAGTCCCATTTAAACCCAATACCCAATACCCAACAATACAAAGGTAAAAGCCCACTAGTCCCATTTAAACCCAATACCCAACAATACAAAGTCTGATTTCCACCTCCCGCCCTTCTGTTCTGATTCTGCCCAGCGACCTCCTGGCTCCTGCCCAGCGACTTCTTCAACAAGCCAGCAGCAACAGCAGCCATCGACTTCCGGTTCAACTCGGGAACTACTTTAATTTTGTGAAAAAAGATAAACAATTCGCCAACTTGGATGGTTTGTCAAGTCTTGTAAGGTTAATGGTTTCAACAAATATTCACGTTACTTTTACATTGGTATATCGGTTATTGAAGCTTGTTCTCGTATTACCCGTCGCAACCGCAACCGTTGAAAGATGTTTTTCGGCAATAAAGAATGTGAAGACCGACTTGCGTAATCGGATTGGGGATGAGAATTTAAGTGATAGTTGTGTATGTTATATAGAGAAAAACTTGCTTAAGAAAGTAGCTTTAGATGATGTTTTGGATAGATTTCAAAAAATGAAAACCCGTAGGGCGACGTTTTAATTATGTTTGTACAAAGTTTGACGTGTTTGCCAAATATATAAATTTAGTTTGATGTTCTTTTGTCTTACATGGCCCGACCCGACCCGACCCGACCCGATACAACTGATTTTTTTACTTATGTACCTAGGGGCCTAAAATTTTTAAAAATGTTCCGCACCCCCATGGAAAAATTCCTGGGTCCGCCACTGGCTTTGACCAACAAAAAGAAAAATCAATCGACTAAAAAAGTCATCTTTGACCATAAAACATCCTTTTAATTTTAGTAATCCTTGTCAAACTGACTTTTTCTATTTCTACATTTCCCTAGAGTTGGCCATGATCATCAAATGGTTATGTATATACGCTCCCCTCCCGACTAATAATCGAAACCATATAGAATGCCTCGCACCCTTGATCGGCACACGAATTTCTATCAAATTCTTATCCAAAAACATTCTCGCACCCTTGATCTTTACGACGAGCGTCAGGCGGTTCTGAAGGCCCGCGGCTTCATTAACGGTGAACTTCATGGGGAAATTCCACGTGGGATCGGAACCACCATGTTTATCAATGCGGGTTTTGAACTTTTGAAGCTTGCCGACGGAGTCCGAGATGGATGCGACGGCGTAGACGTTCAATTTGCCGGCCTTCGTTATTCCCTTTGCGGAGACGAGGGTGAGGTCTAGGGTTCTGTACTCCATGATTGAAATGAAAGCTTGTAACTGCTGATGTTTCTTGAACAAATGGTGAATTGTGATGATATTTTGAAAAAAAATTGAATAGATAGTGACGAGATGGGGATGTTTATATACAAAACTAACTAACAGTAAAACTGACATCCTTCAAAATGGATTACGATTATATAGGAGATTTTGAATTATAAGATATATTATTTTACGTGAATTATAAGATATATTATTTTACGTGCCACAAGAGACTAGAGACATTTTTGGGATTTAAATTTTTGAGTAAATTGCAATTTTGGTCCATGTGGTTTTGTAGTTATTGCTATATTTTATAAAATCCAAATGTCTTGCTATTTAGATACTTATGTTTTTATTTTGTGACGGTTTTGGTCTACCATACTAACTCCATCCAACTTTTAGTTAATTTCATTTCATATGAGAGGCATGTACTAGGTATTTTGGTAATTAACCATTAAAGTCACATATACATATTTTTTATTTAAAATATCAGTTTTTGTATAATTTATTATTAGTATTAATTTATTTTCTAATTAAACACTATTTTTTATAAAAAAAACGGCTGAGTATAAGTATTGTATTTGTTTAAACTGTTATATTTGTATTTTTTTTTACTTTAAAAAGTTAATTAATCTTTTGTAAGAAAAGCTATTAAAATTTACTGGCTATCTTAATTCATCCTTTAGTTGCATTGAGACCACATCGCCATAGTATTTTAGTTGGGAACTTAACATAAAACTACGAACTTCGAAAAAAATGGTCTATATGTTAAAAGTTTTGGTCCCAAAATGATTTATAAGGACTTAGGAAAACCGTCTTTCACTATAAAAGGCATCTTTAATATTTTTATTTAAGTAATTGTTTGTTCAATTTTGATGCTTTTAACGAAATATATATAGTACCAATTCAACTCTTTAATATTCACTGTTTATTTTTAATGCTTGTCGTGAATAGAAAATAACATGTCTTATTTTGAATTGAAATGTCGAAAAGAATATGTTAGATATTTTAGTGTAATCGAGATTAACTTGGTGACCAAAGGGAATTATAATATACATCGAACAAGTTAGGAGGTGCGGGAGTGCACGCTTTTTCGAGTTGTTATAAATCCAAGTATTCGGGCGGAGCCCCGAAAGCGGGTTCCAAGGGGGCAACGCCCCTTGGCGGGGGTCCGGGGGCAGCGCCCCTGGGAGCAGGTGTCACACCCCAACCGATGGCAGAATCATCGGGGCGTGGCGCTAAGCGATTCAGATTGCCCGTTGCACATAATACTATTTGGTGACAATAATTAATTTAAACCAAATTTCATTTCATAAATAAATTGTCAAGTACAATACATGGGAAATTCAAATAAACATCACAACATTTGACAAAATTTGATACAACATTAATAAACCTAACGTCTATGTGTGTATCTAGCATCAACGCTACTTTGATTTCATAGCATCATCTTCATCAACCTGTAACATGTTTTAAAATAGAGTTCAATGCAAAAGCATAGGCGAGTACACAAGTTTAAGCATAGCATACGTAGATGAATAAAGTTTAAAACAAATCCTCATGGCAACTATGATTCATACACGTGCAATATACAAGGAATGTAATACTTCTAGTCAAACCCTTAACGCAAACACGATATTTTAACATGGCCTCTAGATTTCATGAGGAGGGGGATGCGTTACTTCCTATAGCGCTATACATGTCAAACGAAGGCTAAAATAGTTAATGACTAAGGTATCACATAAAGAATGTCCAAGATATAAGCATCACGTAAGCATATCAAGTATTCATGAATATAGGATCGTTTGTGCATTTCATAAAGTTTAAGTGTTGTGATTTTGTATATGGAAAACATGTTACACCCAAGAGTGACATAAACGAAAAGTGGGTCGAGTGTACTCACAAAATTGCAAAGTCTTTCGATTATTCAAGTGTTGACGAGTGTATGAGATTAGGAGGATGGAACACCGAGGTAACCCTATATGGGCAAGCGAAGGTGCATGAGTGATCGGAATTACGACGGAGGATTTGAATTGGAAATTAGGATGTACGCATATATTTAACATCTTTTATGAAAGAAACCTCTAAATTGAATTCATAAAAAGATTGTGGGAGTGCTGTCAAAATAATGAGTATATATATTTGACGAAAAGCATGTTGGGTATATATATATTTATATGCTAACGAAAGGTATAAGATATATATGTATATTGTCGAATGGTGTATTAGATATATATTTATTTTGTCGAAAGGAAATACATACATACACACATATATATATATATATATATATCTTGTCGTTAGGTATATACATATTTGACGAAAAACGTATTAGACAAATGTATATATTTTAACGAAAAGTATAATGGATATATACATATATATATTTGACGAAAAATTATAATAGGTATATATATATTTGGTGAAAAGTGTGATAGATATATATATATATATATATATATATATATATATTTTTTGAGGAAAGCTTAATAGATTTATATATATATATACATATATATTTACATATATTTATATATTTTGACGAAAAAATATAATAAATGTATTTATATTTTGACGAATAATATAATAAATGTATCTATATCTTGACGAAAAACATAATAAATATATTTATATTTTGACGAAAAACGGGGAGAGTTTCCTCTGTTTTTGGACGATCCCGACAACACAGTTGTCGATTATTTTACAAAACGCAATTACAATTTTATCAATAATATATGTATATCTTTTGGTGAAGTTATCAAACAAAATAAATAAATTATGAATCGACGATTTGAGTTCAGTTTTACGCTAAATAATACGAATTGTACAATAATATAAACAATACTCTCGTCGTTAATAATTTTACCGAAGCTCGTGCCGAAGCGTTGACCGTGTCCGACTGAGTTTGACTAGCAGTTGACCGAGTTGACTCGGTTTAACCGAGTTGAAACTGAACCGAAACGAACCAAAGCGGTTGTTGTCTGATGTTGGCTCGAACCCGCGACTGTTTGACCACAGTTGACCAGGTTTGACCTGGTTTGACCGAACGCCAAACTGAACCAAGGTGGACCCGAACCAAATCTGAATCGAACGAAATCTGAACCGAACCCGAACCTGCTGAATAACGAACGAATTAACGAGACTCGAATCAAAGCAAAACCAAGACCCAAACCGCGACTAACCTGAACCGGAGACCCGAACCTAGATGAACCAGATCGGAACGTAACCAAAACGATTAGGATAAGACACAACCCGACTGACACCCAAACCCGAGACCCTAACCGGACTCGAACCAAGACGAAGCCGGAACTACCTCCGCCCTTGCAACCCAGGTCGACCGAAGCAGTAGCTGTAACAACCCTCATCAAAACTATTATTTATTTTATTATTTCATCCAATAGGAAACCCTAATTGAGACACCCAAGTGATTCTGCATAAACCCTAAAATTTTCAGAATTATCAGAATCAGGATCAGGGCCCCTAAAACTCAGGGGGGTAAAACCCTAGTTACAGTTATCTATATAAAACGTTGTCGAAATTGAAATTTCACGTACAACCAACTCAGCTAGGCTAGTCCAGGACGTGGCTACCCTATAGTGATTAGGTGTCCCTTACGGACCGTAAGGGATAAGGCTTACGGGCCGTAAGCAAGGGTAAAAGTTTACTATAAATAGCAGGCATTGGCAATCGAAGTTTGGCACTTGAACGACGTAAATTCTCGTTACGTAGACTGAGATATCGCAGAAACACTTCTAAAACACACACGGATCACTAATCGTCGCCGCAATACAGGGTAATAACTCGATCGCTGATACGATTCAATGTCCGATTGATCAAAATATCCAATGGATGTTTAAGTGCTGCCCACATTAGGGTTATGCTTTGTCATTCGTCGTTAATTCGATGGATGTTTGAGTATCGCACTTTGTCATTCGTTGTGAGGGTTTGATCTCGTGAGTTATTGTAAATGCTGTATTAAGTTACTAACCGAATTGTGTGCCTATTATTAATTTAGGTTAAAAGGCTAATCAGTAGGCTAGGCTCTGCTCAAAATAAATCTGCAATGTGAGCCATTCTCTTTTTATCAAATTACTTTCAAAAATCATGTTTATTTTCAAGGTTATAATTACAGGGATTAAGTTTATGTAATCACCAAATTACAGCCAGTATGTGGGGTTTTGTATACATTACTTGATAATCTTTGCCATTGGACAAACGGGTGGCCAATGGTGATATGACCATAGTCACAGATCCGGTCGAGTGACAAATACTGTGGGTAGTTGGTTGATATAGAAACATTGTAATCTCCCATAATACTGTAAATTATAACAAACAGGTCATTTTACTAAAAAGAATGATTCACTCAGTATTTCCCGCTGACAAAACCTTTTTAAAACATGTTTCAGGTGATCTGTTGTGATCCAGGAAAAGTGCCGCGAAGCACTACAAGCTTAAGGAAGTGGCTCAGTATAAAATAAAGAAACATGTTTTGTAAAATAAAAGATTTCTTCGTGAAATCTCAAGATTGTAAATTACCGGGTTTTATCCCGAGTTGTGAAATAAAATAATCGGGAAATATTTCAGTTTTAAAAAGATCCTGAAGAAACTTCCGCTGTTAATTAAATACCACGGGATTTCTGTCCCGCGGCTCCTGAAACGGGTCAAACCGGGTCGGGGGCCGTGACAGAAAAAGGTGGTATCAGAGCCACTGATTTAAGCCAATTAAGTATTTAGAAAATACTTAATTTTATTAATTGCTATTTTGTGATTATGTGTTTTATTATCTGACTAATTGTGTACAGTATGGGCAGATCTTTATATGCTAGCCACTGTAGCAGTAAACACAAATCTTTAAATATTTTGATTCAAGTTTTAGCACCCTTATTAAATATAAGCCAGAAACCTGATTCAGTAAATAAATAAATTTACAAATAAAACCTAGTATGTTTTCATATTCGGTTGTTTTGTAGTTACCCAATATGAAATAATATTTAAAGGTTTTCTATGAAATTTTGTTATAAAATTTTAAATCAGTAATGGTGTGTATTGATGCATACTATTAAATATAAAAATGGAAATCGAGAAATCGATAGTTTTGATTATATATGTATATTTGAAATTTATATAATTGTTTTGTGTATAATTATTATTTAATCAATACTAATAAAATATATATATTAATTATCAGATGGAAAACGCTAATAATGAACCAGTTAATGAGGTTAATCAATCTGAGCAACAACCGGGGGATCAATATATGACTAGACAAGATATAGAAAATATCGTTGCTCAAGGGATAGCCAATGCTATTCCAGCAATAGTTGCTCAAGGGATAGCCAACGCTATTCCAGCAATAGTTGCTGCTGTTAGAAATCCAATCGAACCTCAACCAATCGTTCCTAGCAAACGTATTTCTGAAGATAACTTCAGTAATAGCGTAAACGGAGGCAATGATCATGTTAATCATGATGAGGAACCACGGTAAGCTCCGCTCCCTAAGAAAATGAAAGCTGCAACATCTGGTTGCACTTTTAAAGAATTTCTTGCTTGTAAACCATCTGAGTTTGCAGGCAATGAAGGAGCGACTGCGGCACTACGTTGGTTAGAGAAAACAGAGGCAGTAATTGCCATAAGTAAATGTGCTCAGGATGATCAGGTCATGTACGCGTCAAACCTTTTCAAAGAAGGGGCGCTAGAATGGTGGAACACGGTGCTACAGGCTAAAGGAAGAAATAGGAATTATGCCATGAAATGGGAAGAATTTAAGAGTCTTGTAGAAAGAAAATTCTGTCCCGAATATGAAAAAGATCAAATGGCAAATAAGTTTCTAAATCATCGAATGATGGGTGTAGATTGTCGCGGTTATACTTCGACATTCTTTGAATATGCTAGAGTGGTACCAACACTGGCTTCGCCAGAACCGGTACTCATTTCTCGCTATATTTGGGGATTAATTAGTGAAATCCGTAACATCGTTAAAGCTGCGAGACCTCGTACGATTGACGATGCTGTAGAATTAGCTAACACCCTAACTAACGAACTGGTACGCACGCAAGATGAAAACAGGAAGAAGGAACTGGCTCAGAAAATTACCCAAGGATTCCGTACAGGTAATAATAGCAGTTTCAAGAAAAGAGGAACAGGGCAATCCTCAATTCCACCTTTCTGCAAGAATTGCAGAAAGAAACATTATGGAGGATGTAATGTGACCTGCAACTTTTGCAAAGCCATAGGACATCGTGAAGAAGACTGCAGAAGGAAAACCAGGATCTGCTATAATTGTGGAGAAGTTGGGCATTTCAAAACAGAATGTCCTAAATTGGTCAAACCAGCAGACAACAAAGTTAAACCAGCTGATGGAGCTACAAAGAAGAATGTTAGAGCCTTTCAGTTAACAACTCAGGAGGCCGAGCTAATCCCAGATGTGATAGCTGGTACGTTCTTAGTTCACAACATTTACGCCAAAGTATTATTTGACTCTGGTGCAAATCAAAGTTTTATCAATACTTCATTCTGTCAAGCTCTTAATTTACCATTAACCAACCTTAGGCAGATCTTTACAGTCGAAACGGCAGACGGAAATTCTGTTAGCATAGATAAAGTTTTGAAAAAGGAAAATATAGAACTCTCAGGTCATAAATTCTTTGCAAACCTATTACCTATGAAATTAGCCGAATTTGATGTTGTGTTAGGAATGGATTGGTTAGTAGCCAACCATGCTCGAATTCTTTGTGATCAGAATTCCATAGAAATTCAAGCACCTACTGGAGAAGTAATCATAATTACAGGAGACAAACCACGTAAGCCCATGAAGTTCATATCAGTAATGAAAATTGCTAGTTATGAACGAAAGCAAGGAATAGTGTATATGATTTCGGTAATCATTAGCACTAAGGGTAAAGATCTTAAGGAAATACCAGTAGTCTCAGAATACCCAGATGTATTTCCAGAAGAGTTACCAGGATTACCACCAGATAGGGAGGTAGAATTTAGGATTCATCTAATTCCAGGAACCATACCGATAGCCAAGGCACCTTATCGGTTAGCACCTACAGAAATGTTAGAACTGAAAAAGCAATTAGATGAATTACTAACTAAAGGTTTCATACAACCTAGTTCATCCCCTTGGGGAGCACCAGTGTTGTTTGTTAAGAAAAAGGATGGTTCGATGAGAATGTGTATTGATTATAGAGAATTGAATAAGGTTACAATTAAGAATCGATACCCATTACCTAGGATTGATGATCTTTTCGATCAACTTCAAGGAGCTAGATATTTTTCTAAGATCGACTTACGTTCCGGATATCATCAATTGAAGGTACAGGAACAAGACATACCTAAAACAGCTTTTAGAACTAGGTATGGTCATTACGAGTTTACAGTCATGCCCTTCGGGTTAACGAATGCTCCTGCCGCATTCATGGACATGATGAATAGAATCTGTAAACCATACTTGGATAAATTTGTAATTGTCTTCATCGACGATATACTTATTTATTCCAAAAGTCAGGAAGAACATTGCCAGCACTTGCATGCACTCTTAACTTTGTTAAGAAAAGAAAAGCTTTATGCCAAATTCTCAAAGTGTGAATTTTGGTTGCAAGAAGTGCAATTTTTAGGTCATATGGTGAATCACGAAGGCATTCATGTAGATCCTGCTAAGATAGAGGCGATTACCAATTGGAAGGTTCCACAAACTGCAATGGAAATTAGAAGTTTTATAGGTTTAGCTGGATATTATAGACGGTTTATTAAGGATTTTTCCAAGATAGCTGTACCATTAACTAAGCTAACCTGTAAAGCAGTTAAGTTTGAATGGGGACCTAAACAAGAAGAAGCCTTTAGGATCTTGAAACATAAATTAACCAATGCTCCAATCCTAGCTTTACCAGAAGGAACTGAAGATTTTGAAGTATATTGTGATGCTTCAAAACTAGGATTTGGATGTGTGTTAATGCAACGCAAGAAGGTAATTGCGTATGCTTCAAGACAATTGAAAAAGCACGAAGAAAACTATACGACTCATGACTTAGAATTATGAGCCGTAATTTTTGCCCTGAAGATTTGGAGGCATTATCTGTACGGAAGTAAATTTACTGTCTATACAGATCATAAAAAGTTTAAGATATATATTTGGGCAAAAAGAGTTAAACATGAGGCAAAGAAGATGGATGGAAATCCTAAGTGATTATGACTGTGATATTCAGTATCACGAAGGAAAGGCAAATGTAGTTGCAGGTGCCTTAAGTCGTAAGTACCATGAAAAACAACAAAGAGTTCGTGCTCTCAGATTAAATCTACAGTTAGTTTTAATGGAACAAATAAAGAATATTCAGGAAACAGCAATCAAGGAAAATGCTGAAGGAATGAAAGGAAGACTAAAAGAGTTAGAACAAGGAACTGATGGAATTTGGAGATTCCACAAAAGAAGGATTTGGGTACCTAAGTAGGGAGAATTAAGAAATAAGATTTTAGAAGAAGCTCATAAATCTAGGTATACCATACACCCTGGAAATAATAAGATGTACCAAGATTTAAGAAATAATTTCTGGTGGATAGGCATGAAAAAGGATATAGCTAGATATGTTTCTAAGTGTCTTACTTGTTCACAAGTTAAGGCAGAACATCAAAAACCTTCAGGTCTATTACAACAATTAGAAATGCCTGTATGGAAATGGGAACTCATAACAATGGATTTTGTTACTAAGTTACCCAAAACCAGAAAAGGTAATGATGCAATTTGGGTAATTGTGGATCGATTAACCAAATCTGCTCACTTTCTACCAATGAAAGAAACCTTTAGCATGGAAAGATTGGCAAAGTTGTATGTAGATGAAGTCGTATCTCTACATGGAGTTCCACTCTCCATTGTATCAGATAGGGATAGTCGTTTCACTTCTCATTTCTGGAAAAGTTTCCAAGAAGCAATGGGAACTCGACTAAATTTAAGTACGGCATATCATCCACAAACAGACGGACAAAGTGAAAGGACGATCCAAACTCTAAAAGACATGCTCAGAGCATGTGTAATAGATTTTGGTGGAAATTGGGACGATCACTTACCTCTGATCGAATTCTCCTATAATAATAGTTATCATTCCAGTATTGAAACTGCCCCATTTGAAGCACTGTATGGAAGAAAGTAAAGAACTCCAGTTTGTTGGGCAGAAATAGGAGAAAGTCAATTGTCAGGTCCCGAGATAGTGCAAGAAACTACCGACAAGATTACTCAAATCAATGAAAGATTGAAAACAGCTCGAGATCGCCAGAAGAGTTATGCAGACAATAGATGCAAGCCATTAGAATTCCAAGTTGGAGACAGAGTAATGTTGAAAGTTTCCCCTTGGAAAGGAGTGGTTAGATTTGGTAAGAAAGGAAAGCTAAGTCCAAGATACGTAGGACCATTTCCAGTGATCCAACGTATAGGACCAGTTGCTTATCGTTTACAACTACCAGAAGAGTTAGCTGGAGTACATGATGTATTTCATGTATCCAACCTCAAGAAATGTCTATCAGACGAATCTTTGGTAGTACCTCTCCAAGATATAGAGGTAAACGAAAAGTTAAAATTTATTGAGAAACCTATTCAAATAGAAGACAGAAAAGTGAAGTTTCTCAAACACAAACAACTAGTGCTAGTTAAAGTCAAGTGGGATTCAAAACGAGGACCCGAATACACTTGGGAGCTGGAATCAGAAATGAAGAGAAAGTATCCTCAATTATTCCAATAAATCTCGAGGACGAGATTTTTATTAAGGTGGGGAGAATGTAACAAGCCTCATCAAAACTATTATTTATTTTATTATTTCATCCAATAGGAAACCCTAATTGAGACACCCAAGTGATTCTGCATAAACCCTAAAATTTTCAGAATTATCAGAATCAGGATCAGGGCCCCTAAAACTCAGGGGGGGTAAAACCCTAGTTACGGTTATCTATATAAAACGTTGTCGAAATTGAAATTTCACGTACAACCAACTCAGCTAGGCTAGTCCAGGACGTGGCTACCCTATAGTGATTAGGTGTCCCTTACGGACCGTAAGGGATAAGGCTTACGGTCCGTAAGCAAGGGTAAAATTTTACTATAAATAGCAGGCATTGGCAATCGAAGTTTGGCACTTGAACGACGTAAATTCTCGTTACGTAGACTGAGATATCGCAGAAACACTTCTAAAACACACACGGATCACTAATCGTCGCCACAATACAGGGTAATAACTCGATCGCTGATACGATTCAATGTACGATTCCCTGAGTAAGGAATCCGTGGGAAAGTGTCACTTATCTGACACAGACCATGATAAATGAACTGGAGCCTGAGGATTGGAAAATCTCTGTAACCTCCTTGTGTCTTGACTATCTTCTCCAAGTTTACCCTGTTTACCTCCTGAAAGGCGAGTAGAGTTAAGATTAAACATCCCGCTTAGGGCTGTAGCGTTATGAAATCTCCATGTTGATTAGTACCACCAATTATGGAATAATCGAAACCCTGATTAAGTAAGTTTCAAGAGATAGGTCGTCGAGTCTAACTCAATAGTCTGAGAATCCAGTATTGTTAATTAAGAAAGACGGTTCATTTTGCTTATGCATTGATTACTGCAACCCTATTTAGGCCACAATTAAGAATCGCCATCAGCTGCCCAGGATCGTCGATTGTTCGACTAGCTGTGAGGATTAGCTATTCCTTGAGATTAGTTTTAAGCATTGGTTGGAATAACCATCTCACCTTAAAATAAGCTTTTCTATATAGTTGTTGTGTAAGTATCAAGCTGCTCCTTGGAGACCTTGTATAGATAGAATGTTAAACATTTATTGTTAGACAGAAGATTGGTAAGTTCAATTATCAGAATTTGAAACTTGCCTTGGAAACAACGAATAAGATCATACAAATCCATAATCATCTGAAAGTCGCCAGTAGTCGGCGGAAAATCAAGGATTGATAAAAGTCGCAACCCTCTTAAGTCCTTAATAAGGAATAAGGTTCAATTGAAAGTATCGCTCTAGGAAGGGTGTGCTGAAATTTTTATACAACAGGCTAGTTAAGCTCTGACTATATATAGGATCATTCGAGGAAACCGAATACATCAAAGGTCAATAGCTTATAAACTAAAATCTATTTATGGAACGTAGTGGAACTCGCAATGTGACCCACACTAATGATTTAAGTATGTATTTCACCAATAAGTCGAGAAGCATTATCACATAATGATATGCGTATCTATGATATGATAAGAAACCCGTATAATTTAAGGATCGTCAGGATTAGAATCTTAGGAAGAAAACATGAACCTATTATAAAGGTCATTTAGGATGCCTCTAGAGGCCCAAATAGGCTGTGGAAGTTAAATCCATTGTCCGACAGAAAGTACTTCCATTACTTTAGCAAATCTCGAGGTCGAGGTTTCTTTTAAGGGGGTGAGGATGTAACACCTCGTAAAATCACGTCCAATGATGTATTGACACGTGTAATAAACCTTAATGAAGTCAAAGGTTGAATTTAAGGGACTGATTTTTAGGAAAATCAAAAACTTTGATTATGAAAGGACTGGAAGTGTTAGCATGCCTAAAATAAGTTTCTAAATAACCTCTCACGATATTATATTCACAAATGAGCCACTTGTTGATCGAGTGTAGCCGTTTGCGTAATTAATTGAAAGTTGCGCAATGAAGGGTTAAAAGCGTCAACATGTTAATTCTTACCTCTGAGCGACCTTTTAACAAACCGGGAGCTTCATGATATTTAATTATACTCTCGGGAATGCCAAAAAATGGCCGTCTAAAGTTTTTATGCTTATAAGTAAGGTTACGCGCAACTTCGCAAATTAGAGGGACTAAAAGTGTCAATATGTTTAATTATACCTCTGAATGACCTTTTAGCGAACCCGAATCATCGTGATGTTTAATAAGACTTTAAAGAATGCCTAATATGGATTAGACGAGGCTTCAATGCTATTAAATGATGAGATGCGCAAGTTTGCGCAATAGGGCGACCTAAAGCGTCAACTTTTGAATATACGCCTTTCGGTGACCATTTAAGCGAACGGGAGCATAGTAACATTTAAGTATATGCTTGGGAATGATCATTATGGGCCATGGAAGGCTTAGATATTGTTAAACAGCATTTTACGCTACTTTGCGCAATTAAGGACTAATTGCGTCAAAAGGCAAAAGTATGTCGAAACGTATGGTAACTGACCTTCCGGAATATGACCATAAGTTAAACATACCCTATTTATTCTTTATATAGCTTAGATATAGGCTTAGAGGTGTTTGGTGCCAAAAATAAACTTTTACGTCAAGCAGGGACTAAAAGTGTCAAAAAGTGCACAAGTTTGCATTTTCGCGCATATCTTCCGTTCTGTATATCTCCGGACACCCAAAAATTTATGTAAGCACTAAAACATTTTATTTTAGTGTTCGGCATGATAAAATCTCTTTCGTCGCGTAGTTTGGTTCGTTTTTAGCGTCCGTTAGTGTTTCGTCGTAATTAGACGCACAAAAACGAACCGACATCCGACATGTTTTTGAACATGTCTCATGTCCCCTATGTTTAAACATAATAGTGGAGCCTTAAAATGAGGTTAACGGGCCTTAAACGTGCCTAAAATAACCTTATGAGCTCACAGGGACCAATTATGTCATTTCTGGAAGATCCTGTGCAGACCTGGACTGCCAGTCGGGCCGCGTAGGCTTCCTGTGTTTCTTACGCGGGCTGTGTGAGTTCCCCAGAACTGCAAAACTGCTTTCCAGCTGCAGACAGCCTGTTCCAGCTTGATTCCAGCCTTTGCGCATGGTAATTCTTCAATCCTTGGGCGCCCCTAGTATAAGAAAACCATGTGTTTGAGGTGTACGGTCCAGATCAAGGCTCGTTTATTGAGAAACGGTCCTAACGGTCCTTGTATTCCTATATAAACCCACTTGATCTTGGCTTTCATTCACACCTTCACTTCATTTCTGCTTGCTCTCTGAATTCTTGGAGGATCTTGAGCTTCTTGAGAACCTCCTTCAGTCCTTTGGACCCTTTGTAAGTGTTCATTCATGCTTAGTTTAAGTGTTTAGCGTTTATAGCCGGAAAGTCAAGCGTTTTCGATAAACGCTTTGACTTTTAAACGGTTTAGCCATTGTTCGCAACGAACATGGCTACGTGACCGTAATTAGGTAGGTGTTAAACCCTCAAAAGGGCACCTCCTAATTACCACGTTTACTCAGTCAATTGTCGGGTCAAACTTCTTAATAAAAAGTCAAACGAGTCAGTTTTTACAAATAAATTCATAACTAATAATACTGAAGTTATGGAACATATTTTAACACTTAAATAACTTGGTAATTAATATAAGAACATGTTTAAGCATGTTCAACCCGGCGATTTTGAGTATAGGCTCGGTTCGGAACCGAAAGTCGCAAAAGTAGACTTTTGCTTTGACTTTCAGTTCTGACCCGATTTAGCTCAGTTTAGACATGCCTTAGAATTCAATTAGGACCAGGTTATAGGTTAGTGTAACCCTCTAAGGTTATACAACTTGGTTCCTTAGTTATCCGATTCATATGCATGTTTCCGTTATATGCCTAAATGTTGACTATTATGCCCTTTTGACCCTAAAACGAGAATTTTGAAAATATGAGAGGACAATAATCTTTATTACTGACTTATAAACTTGTCCCTAAAATTTGACATCAATTTGAGGTCTAGATTAGGAGTTATGCTCATTAGCGTAAATGAAAGACTTTTTATTAATTAAACGGCATAATTAGCGTATATCCTATCTAAACCCAATTTTTGATACCAAACTTTTACCTACTGATATAAAATAATATTTTGGGATTTTTGAAAATTTTTATTTATTTTTAGGCTGAGCATAACATAGGGTTCTAGGCTTGATTCGGTAATTGCCGGTTTTGCCCTTTTGGCCTATAAAATGAGTTTTACATAATATTTTGATACCAAACTTTTTGCTACTAATTTTAAATCATAATAAAATATTTTGAACTTTATAGACTGATCAAAAACTCAGATTTCCTATTTAAACCTGAAAATCGCTTAAAACCGACTTTTACGCGTTTTAAGCACATAGTATGAGTTAAAATTATTTTTGGCATATGAAACTTAATACCTACTGATGTTTTAAGTAAATTTATATATTTTAACAGTAAAGAAAAGTTTTAAACTCAGATTCTCTAATTTTGACCTTTTAAGCTTATGTGAAATTACCAAAATGCCCATACGGTGCATAGTTTGGTTATAAATAGTAAATTTCACATATATGCTATACCCTACTGTTATAACTTATTAAATTAAGTATTTTTACTAATTATATCAGACCTAAAACTCAGATTTATATTTAATCTCTTTTATAAGCTTTAAAATGACTTAAATGCCCCTACGGGGCATAGTTTGAGTTTAAATTCGTTTTGGGCATAATGGAAGGTATCTTGCTGATGTCACAACATATTTAAGGCATATTAACTTAGGAAACCTGTATATGACTCTTATGGTTGCCCGTTACGCATATTTCGCGTTCGGATCGGTTTATGTAACCAGTTTGCATAAATTGACCGAAACGGGTCAAACCTTATCATCTTTGCCTCAAAATACAGAATGTGTTTAGTTTACCCATATTATACAAGTCACCAAACTTGTCGGGTCTAAATAACATTCTATTCCGGTCTTCGCTTAATCATGCGTTTTGAACCGTAAACCTTTCCCTAAAACTAACCGGTCTAAGTTACGACTTAAATAAGACCCGTTAGGAATCTAATAGGTTAATAAAACCTTCGTTCTAGATTAAGAGCCCCAGTAGAGGTACTTGTGCTTGCTGATTAGGATATAAGGCTGAGTATAAATTGCATTTTAAGCTCAAGTAAATACTCTTAACTTATTTTCCCTATACGGGCTTGGGATACGGTATTATAATAATACCGCTTGGTCGGGTATCGAATGTTCAATCGTATTGTGATTAAATTATTGAGGTAACCCGTTTTAATCTGTATTGTTTGAAATAAAAGCCTTTAGGGGTTAATGACCATGTCCCGGATATCCTTGGCATCATTATAATAAAATGGCCACGTCTTAAGCACGGGGTGTAGGCATACACCTGACAGTTGCATAAGGGAAACGGTATCTCACTCTCTTGTGGGCCTATACTTGTGGCATGTCTGTTAATCTTGACTCGGTTTCTACATCGGGCCCTGAATGTATAACGAACATGTAAATCTGTATACAAGATTTTATATAATTGTCCCAAGTTATAAAAGATATTTTGTGCCTTGTGCATTCAAATCAATTTTCTAAAAACATTTTCAAAATGAGTCAGTTAATTGTTTTTACCAGTGAAAACTGACGTATTTTTTCCAAAAAGATTAAGTGGCAGGTGCTATACGTAATTGGCTGGGAGCTCAAGGCGTTAATAGGGAATCTCGCAAGTTCTAGATGCCTAAAGTCTGTTGAATAATGTTACCTTTCCGTCTTATGATCCGCCTGTGGATCCAACTTACATTCTGTTGTAATATTTGATATTACTTTTGAATCGGTTTGTATTATATTTATCTTTTGCTTCCGCTGTGCATTAAATTGTGTTGTTTGACTATGACGATATCAACTACGTCACGATACTCCCCACCGGGCCCACCGGTAATACGTGGAAATATCGGGGTGTGACATGGTTGGCCGGTTTATTGTGAGTGGAAGGTTGATGCTAGTGAGGTGAGGTGTAAGGAGGGGTCGTGGTGGTGTTTGCCGGGGAAGGAGAAGAAGACCGGTGGCCGACCACTGGACAAGGCAGAGAGCAGAGTGAGGGAAACATAGGGGGGCTAGGGTTTGTGAGGAGGGTGAAGTTATAAAGTGTATTTATAGGTAGGTTTTTATTAGGTGGGTTGGGCCCAAGGCCCAATAACGTTTCTTGAACCCGTTTTCGTACCCGCGCTTCGTAAAATGCGGTAGGATATTATTTTAAATCAAAAACACGTAAAAATGTTTGTCGGAAATCGATTTTTGACGTGTACATGCGTTATTTGCGTTAAAACGCTTCGGTTGTCGTTTCTAGTCAGTTTTTCGAATTGAACACAACTGTAATTTAAAAAAAAATAGAGAAACGACACGTATTTTCTAAGAAGATAGAAATACGAAAATACGAGGCGTTACAGCAGGGTGCAAGGGGCAGAGGAAAATTAAATTGCTCTGTGAAAAATGCCTTAGGGAAAATTTTTATTAAATTTTCGTCACATTTTTCAGACAAAAATCAAGGCAGGTTTTTAAGGCAGTTTTATTAAATTTGAATTATAACTGCCAAAGGCAGTTATCTGAAAAATTACCCCAAATTCGAATTGAGTTCTCTGGTCACACACAATCTGGTTCATACGAATTCACCATAATCATACTGTTGTTCTAATTCTCGAAATCAGAGTTGTATCCGATTGAATTATTCGATAGAACCACCGAAATAATTTGATCTAAGAGTGATTACACGCCTCTGTGATCATCCGATTATTACAAATTCCCCAACATAATACAATTAAGCATAATAAGAAATGGAGGTTGGTGCATTCCAGAAGAGAACTAGGGTTTCTTCAATTTAATGTGTATATGGAAGGATTTTTGAACTTAAACAATATTTGTTTTCTTTCATTAATGGTTATTTATCAAAATGCCATGCACATGTCTCTCATGTGATCATGAATTAAGTATAAATTGGATGGAGTTACTATGGTGGGTCAAAACCGCAATAAAATGAAAACTTTGGTATGCAAATTGCAAGACTTTTGGATTTAGTAAAATATAACAATAACCACTAAATCACAGGGACTTAAACCGCAATTTACTCTAAATTTTATTTGATTTATTTAATTTAATGATAAACAAGGGTATTCTTGTTAATTAATGAAAACTAATGGTTAAAAACTGAAACAATAGGTTGAAGTTTGGAGATTGTATTAATTGGGCCAAAAAAACCTTATAAATTTTGGTCCTGAATATATCTATGCATTTAGGGTTTATCTCATAACCTCACTCCTGCTCGTTCCACCATCTAGTTGCAAAACTACAGATTTATTTTTTATTAGGGCTGTAAACGAACCGAACGTTCAGCGAACAGTTCGTGAACCATTCGGCGGGAAGTTCGTTTATGTTCGTTCGATTAGCTTAACGAACGAACACGAACAAAGACTGCGTTCGTGAACGTTCGGTAATATGTTCGGTTACGTTCGTTCGTGTTCGTTTGATTATATTAAAAAATAAAAAATAATAAACCCTTTATCTAAACATATTGTAAACTTAAAACCCTATTTTTTTCTATGTTGGCTAAAATTTAGGCATTCTAAGACATTTTTGAGGATAATTATGTCTAAGTTAGTTAAACTTGATCCATCGTTTGGTGGTGTAGTATACTTCTTGTGTTTTGATTTATCATTTGATGGTTGTATTTAATTACTTATATTCAGTGTTTAAGGACTTATATTCAGTGTTTGATGGTTGTATTTAATTACTTATATTCAGTGTTTAAGGACTTATATTCTGTGTTTAAGGATGACAATGTTTTTAATTTTTGTTTTCAAGCTAAATGATCGTTTGCATTCGTTTTTATTTGCTTGCGTTCGTTTATGTTCGAGACTAGTGTTCACGAACTGTTCGTGAAAAACTGAATTTCCTTAACGAACGAACGAACACGAACATAAACTTGTGTTCGGTATGCGTTCGTGAACAGTTCACGAACATGTTTATTTCCTTAACGAACGAACACGAACATAGCCTTGTTCGTGTTCGTTCGGTTCGTTTACAGTCCTATTTTTTATATCTTGGGTTTATCCTTATCGTATTTGTAGCCTAGAGGTTTTGAATGTCAATCGATTATTGAAGACGGTTACATTTCTTTTCAATAGTTGCCTTGAATGAAGACCTATCGTAGTAAGTATTCTACACTTGTTTGTTGTATTGATCGCTTTAACGGTGGTGGCAGACGGTATAAGATGGGATTTATTAGATGTGATTGCTAAACAAGTCAATGAGCAGTTTGCTATGATGCCTCTTGGTGTAAGCCAAGGAGATCCTTATCTTAAATCCTTGTGGTCAAAGGCAAGTATAATTTTGTTTTTTTTTTTTTTTTTTTATGATTATAGGGTGTTGCTAATGCTACACTTAAAAAGCTTCTTTTCACACTCTATATACGTAGCTCGTATACATGTATACTAGTCGAATACCAGTAAGGGAATGACAGAGTGTGTTTGGTTGCGCAAGTAGTCCTATACTTGCACGGACTCTAAATTTCCCTTACTAGTATAGTATACTACTCAATACATGTATATGGGTCATATATGTGTCAGGGTGTACATTTAGCCCAAGCCTTATGTAATAATATGTGTATGTGTAGTACTGGAGGTCATCAAGATCAGAAAAGCCCCAAAGTGTAGAGGAGTTAAGAGATGCGGTGAAACATATGGTGAATTTGGACATGACTGTGAATATGGTTGAGGTGCTTCTTTTTGGACCGCCACTCGGTCCGGTTGAAGATCTCGGGCTAGATTTAGTGCTTAACTGGGAATGTCTTAAGCCTACGGTATGTCTTCTTCCCATGGATGTTTAGTTTTTATGTTTCCACTTGTATCATGCACTAAATGAGATTGATTGTGTTTTTGTTTCATCAAAGGTTGACTTGTTTGAGAAGCATTGCGGTGTGATGACTCGATTCAGCTTGAGACACTTCCTAACCTTTGGAAGCATTTGCAGTAACTTGGTTGATAGCTAGGGACACTGTTGAGGAAGCGTTTAAGGTTGTTTGTAGAAAGAGGATACTTGAATAATTACTAATTAGGTAAGCCTCATGTTTACATGTATAACCCCTAAAGACATGAATAATTCTAATTAGGTTTAAAACCGAGTTGTGAACACCCCTAAGGGGGGACGGGGTGGTCCGTTATACCACCCCAAAACGCGTTGAAAGTTCACGGAACACCGCCGCCGGTGGTTTAATAACGCGTTGAGTTTTGAAATTGGAACGTTGGGTTTTTGACCGTTTGTGATATTTTGACCGTTTGAAACCTTTTATTTATAAATCCTCATCTCAAACATTTATCTCAAACAACAAATTCTCAAACTCAATTAAAAAAAAAAAGAAATTTATCTCAAACTCAATTCAAAAAATCAGCAAACTCTCCAAATATTTTTACAAGAAACATGGAAGGTTCAAGCAAGAGAGGTGTGGGTTCGAAAAAAAGAGGTTCGGGTACGAAGAAAAATCCCGTGAGACCCAAGGTTCGAGCGAATCTTGGCGAGCCGACGCGCTTTAGGTCGCAAGACGAACCCGACCAAGTCCCACCCTTTCATACCCAACAATATCCACCCTTTCAAACCCAACAATATCCACCCTTTCAATCGCAAACGTACCAAAACCAACCGTTCGTTCCACCGTTTCAACCTCACCAATTTCCAAACTTTCAAACCCAACCCCACCAACTCGACCCACTACAAGACAACACCCTCATCCATCAATTTGCAACCGCGTATCGTGAACCACAACAAAGTCTTGACGACGATGATGATGATTACGATCAAGAACAACCGGTCGAAGAAGAGGAAGATGAAGAAGAAGAAAATGATGCCGTTCACGAAATCGTCCAAACCGGCCGACAACCTTGGACGAGCGAGGAGGAGGTGTCCTTGACGCAGGCGTATTTGCACATCTCGGAGAACAGGAAACATGCCAACGAGCAAAAAAAGGATGCGTTTTGGAGACGGGTCATTAAACATTTTAGGCAACTTCCCGGTGCAAAGATACGAAACATGGACCAAATGACGTCGAAGTGGACGGATTTGAATGGGAAAATTAGTAAGTTCAACGCTTGTTTCATTCAAAAGGTATGTTTTTTATTAAAGTTTTAATCTTTTTTCATTAAAAAAAAACATAAAAACATAACAGTTTTAAAAAAAAAAAAAACAGAAACAGTTTTTAAAAAAATAACAGAAACAGTTTTTAAAAAAAAAAACAGAACAGTTTAAAAAAAAATAAAACAGAACAGTTTTAAAAAAAAATAAAACAGAACAGTTTTAAAAAAAATAAAACAGAACAGTTAAAAAAAAAACAGAAACAGTTTAAAAAAAAACAGAAAACAGTTTATTTAAAAAAAAAACAGAAAACAGTTTATTTTAAAAAAAAATAAACATAACCTTTTATATATTTTGTAGAACCGAAACCCACAAAGTGGAGCGAGCGAGGCGACAATCATGCAACAAGCAACCGAAATGTATTGCGAAGTCTATAGCAAGAGGACTTTTCCACACGTGAAGGCATGGGAAGTTGCGAGAAATCACCCGAAGTGGGTCCCCGTTGAGTTGGTTGACAAGCATGGTCCTACGGCTCCAAAAAAACGAGGAGGAGGTAAAAGATCAAAAACATCCGATTCGGGGAACTACACGACTTCCGCGTCGGATAACTTGCCCCAAATGAACTTAAACGACGACCCCCTTGACGAACCCGATCAACCCGTTAACGACCCCCTTGAAGAAGTTACACCTACAAGGCCACGACGCAGGAGAGGTGGTGAATCGTCAACCAAAGGGAAGGAGGTGGTGGCGGAGTCGATCTCCAGAATCGAAGAGGAGAAAATGACCCAATTCAAGAAGGCCGAGCAAAGAAAAGAAACAATTTTGTCCCTAAAAATTGAACGCGAGCAGGCGTACAAGGATCACTTGAAGACGATTGAAAGACAAAATGATTTAAAAATCTTGTGTGAAAAGCACGACCATCTCGACGAACCGTTTAAGTCAGTTGTCATTCAACAAAAGCGCGAAATTTTAGCAAAGTGGGGTTGGGAGATGCCACTTTAGTTTATTTTTTTCCCAATTTTAGTTGTTTTTTTATTTTCCTATGTAATTTTTTTTTTTAATTTAATGAAATTTTTAATTTTAGTGTTTTATTGTTAATTTCTAATTTAAAATAAAAAATTTAAAAATTAATGAAAATTAAAAAAATTGGGAGTGATAGAATTTCATCACTAGTGATACCACCCCCCCTACATTTCTATCACTAGTGATAGAAATTTCGTTGATGACATGGCACGATCTTATTGGACAATGTGAGTGATAGTTTCTATCACTAGTGAACCACCCCTCCCCCCCTAACAGCCTTTTTTTTCTCACTTCAGATGTGACCAGTTGAAAGTCATGAGGAAGAGACTACAGCAGGGCGTATGTGATCTCCTGAAATTTGCAGTTGTTAGCTTTTTTTTTTTGAAGGTGACTTTCTATGTACTTGACCAGTGGTCACCGGGTTCATGTCGAAGACAATCCCCCGTCAGCCCCGCATCTGAGGACGCGATGTTCGATTGGGCCCCGGCCTCCCACTTGGGTTAAGTCGGCCGGCCCTCCTTGGAGGTCACCGGTTAAGCTGCCTGGCACTATTCCCCTAACTTAATTTAAAATATAATTACGTTTTTGCCCCCACTTCAAAATAAAATTATGTTTTTGTCCTCAGCTTAAAATTGCGATTTTGCCCTTAGTGCAAAGTTATATTACGATTTTGTCTCTGGTTCAAATTTATGGTATTGCCATCACTTTAACTTTTGGCAAATTACGATTTTACCCAAGTCAACAAATACAACATTGCCCTCAGTTCAAATTACAGTATTGCTATCGTTTTAGTTTTTTAGCAAAACTGTAAAAGTGTTTTTTTAAGTGGTTGACTGGATTTAATTTTTTTCCATGTCAAGGAGCTGCCTAACACTCGCTCATTAATCCTGACAAACTACAGTTTTGCCCTGAGCTCAGAACTACGGTCTTGTCATCGTTTTAGTTTTTTTTTTCCTAACAAAACTATATTAGTGTTTTTTTAATTGATTGAGAATTATTCGGCCATCGCCCCGCAACGCGTGCGCGTAATCAACTAGTTTAATACAAACTTTAAGTATTTGATGCTAAATCAATGGTGGTCATCTCTATGTATTTAGGAGTTTTGTTTCCAAATCATGGTTTCTTCAAACCATGATTTCTAAACCTTTTTCCTATGCTACATTGCTTGATCTTCTTGCATCGCTTTAATGTTGGTGATGATCACCGGACATGTATGGAAGGCTCCACCCAAGTGGGTTGAGTAACAGGTCAAAACAAGTCTAGCTGCCAAAACAGGCCGGCGGGTTGGGTTGACATGCCTTTTTTTATGATTCTTTATAATTAAATGAATATGTTGATCATGATTGCAAAACAATGTTTAATTAACGTAATAATTACAATCTTAACAAGATGGGAGATGTTAAGATTCATTTTTATAACCGTGAGAATTTGTTAAACAAAGAAGCTCATGTTGTCTAAGTATGGTTTTTTAGGACTTTGAAAGAAATCAATTGTCTAATCTTCTATGTATATCTAAACTACTCTAACTCAGTTTTGATTTCAAATAGAATTTAGAGGTGTTAAATGTATCAGTATGATAGGTAGAAATAATATGATGCTATATCTATATCTCTTTTCATGTTAAACGACACCAACTCTAACCATGTCACCTAACGCGACTTTTTTGTGAATCAATACCTTCTCACAATAAGCAATGGCAAGTTAAAACGAGTTGGACAAAACGATTAGCTTGCTGAAGTTGACATACTGTAATCAATTTGTAAAAGAGGCTAGTTATCGAAACGGCCACCTGAGAATGCATTGATCAACTAATTTTGTAACTTTTATAATCTTTGTATGTTAAGATTTTTTTTTAATTTTATTATGATCTGATTTATATAGAATAAAATTTTCATAGTGTAATTTCCATACAACTTATTAATTAACTCAAAATGTAAAGTCATATATCATGCTTGCCAATTTTGTGAATCATTACCTTTTCACAATAAAAAAAAACAATAATAACTCTATTAGCCATTTAGACCAACATTAAAGGAGTCTGAGAAGCTTAAAAACTAAGCATGTAAAGAAAAAAAACGAAGGGAGTGAGATTAAAATATGACCTAAACCATATGAACTATAATTTAGGGGTTGTTTGGCAACTTCTGAATGGTTAAATGCTGAATCAGTAAGAGGTCTGAACCATTAAGAGTCAGTATAATGCTTAAGCGTTCAGAGGCAAATGTCTGACCAATTCAGATTAGAGGTCTTAACCATTCAGACTCTCTATAATACTTAAACATTCAGATGCAAATGTCTGAACCATTCAGATATTTGCTCACGAAACAAAAATTCTGAACCATTAAGTGTTGAACCAGTAAGAGGTCTGAACCATTAAGAGCCTCATTAAGAGGTAAACAAACAACCCCTTACTCTTTAGTTCACCAAATTTATATATAATACAAACACCATGAGTGAAATAGTGCCCGACCGCTGCTTGACACTCATTTCATTGGTCATGACTTTCAATGGCGAAGTATAATGGGTGCCCGGGGGTGCACCCGCCCACCCCAATGTTTCGATTAGAAGTATATATGGTCTGATTTTTCGTCTGAAAAATTTAAAATTATATAGGATCGCCCCCCGATTATTTTTCCTAAATGATGGGTAGTTTGGTAAATATATTTTAACTCTTATTTTATTTGTTTAACCATAAATTACCCACCACACAATAAACTTAATATCTCACAAATAGCTTGATGATTTACATAATTGATGAATTCAAAAATCTTAAAGGTCGTCCGGCTGAGTTGTAATTCTTCGTCCAGGTTCCATTTATCTCGTGTCATTATATATATATATATATATATATATATATATATATATATATATATATCTATATAGAGGAAGGTTAACATACAAAAACCCTTATCCTACATTAACATACGCGACGCCCATAACCATCCGATCAGGGATGTAATCACGCATAGAACGATAATTACGCACGGGAGTCACAAAATCACGCATAAACCCTATTTAATCACGCATTGGAGCCTTGTTATACAAAATCACGCACGTTTATATGTTAATCACGCACGTTCTATTCTTGTGTCGTACGTTAACGTACGTTAAGGATATTTGTACATTATACTTATTCTATATATATATATATATATATGTCTTTTCTTTGTTATACAATTTTTAGTTTTTCTATGTGGAAGAACAGGTCCTTTGAATGAATGAATTTTTTTAGTTTTATTTGGAACTATTATTATTTGACCCGACCTGAATCGAATAGCCGACCTGACCCGACCCGAAACATAACGATAGGAAAAAAAATTGGGTCCCATCACTTTGCGCCCCCTCGAAACTTTTGGTCAAGTTCCGCCACTGATGACTTTTTGTATTCTACTTTAAATCTTCAACTTCGCTAATATACGTGTTTAGCCCCCTATCACTTACTCATTGGCTTTGACAAATTACGAATTTGCCCCTAGTTTAAAATTACAGTTTTGCCATCGTTTTAGTTTTTTCTTTGGCAAAACTATCGCAGTGTTTTGTTTTAATTGGTCGACTTTTAACACTCACTCATTTGTCCTGACAAATTACAATTCTGCCCATAGTTAAAAATTACAGTCTTGCTGTCGTTTTAATTTTCTGCAAAACTATGGTAGTGTTTTATTTAAATTAGTTGACTCAATGTCATTTTTTACTAAGATCATATTATCACTAGTGTGTATAAATAACCGAAACACATGTGCAAATGTTATGAAACTAAGACTTATTTGTCTTAACGTCCCGCAACCGCAACACAGGCCGGGCCGGGCCGGGCCAGGCCAGCCCAGGCCGGGCTTAAAAGTAATAAGATAACAAAAAGAGTAAACTGCAATTTTACACCCTGTGGTTAGGGGTGATTGGCACCTTTACCCCCCTAAGGAAATAATTGCAATTTTACCCCCCCCCCCCCCACTGTTTGCTGTTATGTTGCAACCTTACCCCCCGGCTTCAAATTTGTTGACTAATCTGTTGACTATAACTTGAAATGACTATAATGTCCTTTCATATTACCCCCTGTGTTTTGTGCACTCTGCGATATTACCCCCTGCCACCACTGCCACCGCCATTCACCACCACTGCCACCTCCAGCCACCACCACAACTTAATATCCCTTTCATATATAACACCACCACTACTTCCGTCACCGGAAACCTGCAACTCCGGTCATCTTCTCCATTCACCACCACAACCACCACTGCAACTGCCACCTCCAGCCACCACCACAACCACCACTGCCAGAGTCTGATCTCATGACATACTTTTAGCATGGCGTGCATAAATGCAGTCGGTTGCATATCAAATACACTGGGTCAACCTAACATACCGTACTACATCTAAACATTTTTCAAGAAAATGGGTGTCACTTTGAGGGTGTAGGTAGGTAGCAATGGATCAAGAAAACCCAACAAATCTTCTTCAAGTCCCTCTTATTGTTCAAAAATCTAGAGAAAGAAGATGGGTTGAGATAAAATCTAGCATTAGTTCATCAGAGCCAATAGTTGAACTGAAACAACAGTTGAAGTTAGCTGGACCTCTTTGTTTGGTTAGTTTTTTGCAGTACAGTTTGGAGATCATTTCTGTCATGTTCGTTGGTCGTCTTGGGAAGCTTTCGCTTTCTGTTGCTTCCATGGCGACCTCTTTTGCTTCTGTCACTGGCTTTAGCTTCATGGTATTAGTATTACACTTTTTAGTTTTCATCATTACTCTGTTTATGGAATTTTTTTTGGAAATGGTATATTTTAAAAATATTTTTAGGATAACGGGGAAGTCAAAAAAAAAAAGGAATTTGGGGTATCCGCTATTCCTAATAGCGGATTAGGAAGGATTGGGAAGAAGAATATGGTGTGCCGTACGAGGTGTCAGACTTATTTCCTAAGCTGCTATTCTGAATAGCGGCTTAGGAGGAAACCATTTAACCCAGTTAACTTTTAACAAACCAAACTAACCCCTTTAACTATCTATCTAACCTTCGTTAAATAATATTATTTTGTTAAATAATATTATAAACAATAATATAAATGGTTCAAACCTAACTGATTAGAATATTATAATAAATATTATCTATCTAACCCCTTTAACATTTTTTTTATTTTAACAGTTTGATTGAATGCCTTATCGGCACGTGCTGCAAAGACTCCCGGAAATGTGTAGAACAGGCATAAGCAGTTGGAGGTCACGATGTTTTATAATTTATTGGAACATAGTTGAATATCATCCGGTGGAAAGGATTATGAGGCAGTTTGGACCCGAGGCACGTCCCCGGTGTTGTCCACACTGGTTTCGATGATCACGGTGGAACTGCAAGATACTTGGTTAGTTAAAACATATATAAATTTGCAAACTTTTTGTGCATTATTAGTTGTAAGTTGTGCTTTATGAGTTTTTCAAAAAAAAAAAAAAACTTGATTTTTTAATTTTAACCCAAAGGTTTGTACCTTTTCCAATTTTAACCCTACATAATTTGTTTTTTTAACGTTTTCCGGTTTACGCACCGCCGCAACGCGGGGTGTGCTTTGGGGGTTTTCAAAGAAAAAATTGTTATGCATAGTTGTCGTAACGTTGGCTTTGGGGGGTTTCAAAAAAATGTTTTTTTTTTTTTTTTTTTTTTTTTTTTTTTTTACTTTTCACCCAAAAGTATTTCATAAATTACTTTTAACCCAAAACTATTTGTTTTTTTACTTTTAACCCAAAACTTTTTATCTTTTGCAATCTATCCTCATAACCTTTTTTACTTTCAACTTTGGTCATTTATAGTTTTCATTTTTCGCAAATTTTTCGCTCTATGCTTGGTTCTAAATTTTGTGACTTAACACATCACAGCTGTGTCTTTGGCTTAACGTTTTTACGTTTCGTTCTAAATTTTGCGAGTTAACACGACGCAACATGCGTGAGTGGGTGAACGTTTTTACATCGTCTATTTTTACCCCGTTTGACAGGTTTAACATAACGTGTGGGTCGTAGATCGACTTAGTTATAAATAAAGAATCCCCGCCGCATTGCGGCGGGTCGTAATCCTAGTTTAATTAAAAATGTAGAATTAAAATTAATAAATTAGTAATGCGTATAGCTTTTAATTATTTTGGTTTTGCAGTTGGTTGGGTTAGGCTTCATTGGTCAGGAAGCAATCAGAATGCGAAACATCCGCCCACCTTCGCAAGTTAGATAGATAATATTTATTATAATATTCTAATCAGTTAGGTTTGAACCATTTATATTATTGTTTATAATATTATTTAACAAAATAATATTATTTAACGAAGGTTAGATAGATAGTTAAAGGGGTTAGTTTGGTTTGTTAAAAGTTAACTGGGTTAAATGGTTTCCTCCTAATCCGCTATTCAGAATAGCAGCTTAGGAAATAAGTCTGACACCTCGTACGGCACACCATATTCTTCTTCCCAATCCTTCCTAATCCGCTATTAGGAATAGCGGATACCCCAAATTCCTTTTTTTTTTTTTGACTTCCCCGTTATCCTAAAAATATTTTTAAAATATACCATTTCCAAAAAAAATTCCTGTTTATGGGTCCTATGTTCATTTACTTTAATGTGTAATTACAGTTTTAGTTTTCAACATTACTCTGTTTATGGGTCCTTTGTTTTTTTACTTTGATGTGTAAAAAACATGCCTTTGAAGTTTGATTAATGGTGGTTTTTTTATGTTGTTGTTAATTATATGAGACTGTTCATGAATCATGCCACATATGGTCATGGGTTGTTGCAAAAAGTAGAATCTTGCCTTTCCTTTCTCGTTCAAGATATGATTTTCTGGTAGTATTCATGATGGCAGTGGTGGTTGTGGTGGTGAATGGAGAAGATGACCGGAGTTTCCGGTGACGAAAATAGTGGTGGTGTTATATATGAAAGGGATATTAAGTTGTGGTGGTGGCTGGAGGTTGCAGTAGTGGTTGTGGTGGTGAATGGCGGTGGCAGTGGTGGCAGGGGGTAATATCACAGAGTGCACAAAACACAGGGGGTAATATGAAAGGGCATTATAGTCATTTCAAGTTATAGTCAACAGATTAGTCAACAAATTTGAGGCCGGGGGGTAAGGTTGCAACATAACAGCAAACAGTGGGGGGTAAAATTGCAATTATTTCCTTAGGGAGGGTAAGGGTGCCAATCACCCCTAACCACATGGTGTAAAATTGCAGTTTACTCTAACAAAAACTAAAAAGTGTTGTGGTCCGTTTGAGAAATTCAAAACAATTAAGAGGAGAAAAGATTTTGCCTGCTCCAATCTCCATCACTACCGGAGAAGCAAAACCTCTCGGAGGTTCCCGCCGACGACCACCACCACCACCTTACGACGTCGTACCGGAGAACCCCACAACAAGTAAATATATCTTATCTCTAAACTAGGGTTTCATTGAAATTGCACGTGATTTACTTTAATCTGGTTTCATTTAAATCCTAACAAATTTAATTTCAAGTGTATGTTGAGTTGAGTTGAGTTAATATCCTTTGTAACTTGTTGTTGATCATATCAGTTTTAGAGTTATTAAAGATTAGTTCTTCAGAGGTAGAAGAAACCATATTCATGTTGTGCACACAAAGTGTTCGATGAAATGCCTCACTGGGATTTGTTTAAATTTACAGGAAATCTCGATATAGTGTTCATTTTATGATCAGTTAATAAAGATGAGTAGGCTCTTTGATGGGTGGAATGAGATTTTAAAGATTCAGAAGTTCCGAAGAGCGGTGGGAAAGACTATATTCTTTTCTTTCTCGGCGCTCATTAGCTATGCATACAACTCGAATACGTACATCTACCATTATTGATTGCATTTGAAATTTAAGGTTTTATAATCTTCTTTATTTTCCCTTATTTAATCTTGCAGGACAAGAGCTGGGTTTTCCAGAGGTGATCAGTTTTATGCATCATATCCTGCAGGGAGTGAGCTTTTGACCGATACTACTAAGGTAACTTGTATCATATTGTTCTGGAAAAAAAATGTTTGTTATTCAGAGTTTTGAAAGCTTTTAGTTGGTGGTTAGTTGTATAAATCTGCACTGGGGAATTGTTTTGAAGTGGAAGAATGGGGACCTATAGAATGGTCTATAATGGCTAAACATTTTGAGCGTCAAGGGAAATCACCGTATGCATATCATGCTGTAAGTTACCTTGACACATTGAATGTTTCTTTTTTCTATTTAGCTGTCATGCTATATGTTGAACATAAATATTAAATACGGATTCTTTTTCTAGTAGATTATAAGTTCCTACTGAGTTAACGTCATACTGAACATATCATTAGAAGATGTTAGTTTTAGTTTTTTATGTTCTCTTATTACATTAGGTCTGCACTTGGAACCTAGATAAACATTGTAATAACACCGTTGTCTGGTAACTAAGCCTGGCAAAACGGACGGGTTGGGTCAACTAGGGTGTGTACACGGGCCGGGCCGAGCTCGGCTCGTGAGTAGTTTTTCAAGCTCGAGCTCGGCTCATGAGTAGTTTTTCAAGCTCGAGCTCGACCTGTTTATTATTTATTAGTTGATTTATATAAATTATAATTATTATCTATATATGTTTTAATTATATTTGACATAACATATAGTACTTAGTAATTATAGTTTTATATATAATAATTATTATTATTTAATATATTAAATAAAAAATATATAAATAACATGGCTCATTTAGGCTCCCTCAAGCCGGCTCGAGCTCGATAAGTGAAGCTTGGGCTCATGCTCGTTTATTAAACAAGCTTATTTTTAGGCTCAGGCTCGAGCTCGTTTAGGCTTGACTCAATTTAAGCTTTGAGCAAGCCAATCTCGAGTAGCTCACGAGCGGCTTGGCTCGTTTACACTCCTAGGGTCAACTAAAAGCACTAGTTTTGTTATGGTCAAAATAGGTTATGAAGAAAATGACCTCCGGTTGAAATGGACCATTTTAGAAAATCATTCACTTGTTTTTATGGTGGCTAGTGGTTATGGCAGGAAAAATGGGTTGCAGTTGTGGCGATTGTGGTGGCGGTGGCAGTGATGGTGGTGGCACGTGGTACTGGCTCATTTGGACCAGTTCTAAGTTAGCAAATTTTATGGCAGTGACCAATTTTGACCCATTATATAGTTATGAGTGACCCATATCAATCCATTTAGTAAACAAAGTTACCCAGATCAACCTAGTTCTTGAAAAATCCATGATGATTGTCAGGTGTACATGTACAGTTTACCATCTGATAAACATGTCTGCATATGCTTGTAATAATCACATTCCTGTCTAACATCAATAATCGACCTATTCAGATTGGAAACTACAATCAACATATACGTTTATAAAATTTTGAAAGTTTTAATGATATGTTTTATGTTTTTGCAGCAATACCAGGCTCACATTGCCTCTAATAGACATCTTGATGGAAGTGGCTGATGGTAGAATATGAAGCCAAAATCCCGCATGAGTAGGAGCCAGAAGCATATGAGATTTTGGTTAGTAGTAACCCTTCATTAATGTTATGTTGATTCAGTTGTTGTTCTTTAATTCCAAAGTATATGTTTTTCAACACTCAAATTACATGTTGGCATCTTCAAGCAATTTGGACAAACTAAATGATCAATAAAGCCATAGATCCATTTAGTTTAGTTATGGGGGTGTTTGGGTTTGATCATATAAAAACATCATATCTACCTATTTTGTTATACATAGAAGATTATTTTATTTAGCCTAGAGCAATTTTATTGATAGAAATTAGTAGTAGTATTTGTTCCTTTTTCCATTTCATGTAATTTCACATGCTTATATTTTAGAAATTTTGATTGACGAAATAAAGAAAGTAGGTTTATGTTTCTAGGTGTGTTATTTTTTTATGGTAATGTCAGAACCAATCACCCATCTAGCTATGAGATGCGATTACAAAAGTTAGATTTTACACAACACCATATCGTGTATAAGTTGTTCCCTTGTGTGTCAGCATAAAATGTTATTATTATTATTAAGCAATCATACAATGTTATTATTATGAAGCAATGTAATACTCGACAACATTGTATAATAGCAAAATTAGGTTTAACATGTTGATGATCAAAGATCCGCGTCTTATGATGAATTAAGAACGTCTACATGGTGTTATGACTTAATAGTTTGGTGACTGATTTAGCAGCATAATGCAACCTTAGTATTGGATGTATTGCATGTTTTCCCGAAAGAGGAATATCTTAGTGTGGAAAATTTAAACTAAGCACTTTACTAAACGTTTGTAACTTCGTATTTTGTCGTATTTCGACAAGACCCTATAGTAGAATCATGGGTGAAGCTTTTAAGGGGCAGGAGGGGGCGGCCAACCCCCCCGAACTTTTCGCTCAGTAGTGGAGAGTATGTAGTTTTTCGTATAGAAATTTTTGGGTATATACGTTTTCGACCCCCCAGTTTTATAGAAATTTTTAGGTCCGGTGACTTCCGCTCCCCCTTGGGTCGGAAATCTCAAGCTTCGCAACTGAGTAGAATGATATATAAGGGATTTTCAACCAAGATCTTCCCATATTAGAAAAAAACATGTAGTACAATCAAGCATTGTTGGTTGCAAATGTTCTATTATTTTGTTAACATTGACCACTAACTAATTATTAAAGGCCAAACAATGTGTAGACATTCTCAACTTACCCTAAGACGTTAATGAAACGTGTGAACATGTTCCCATATAATGCTGACAAGGTACAACCCATTACAAAGGTAAGTGGTTGGATTTGACGTATATAGGTATTGTCTTATGGTAAGTCAAGAACGAAATAACAAATAGGAATGTGGGGTTGAGTGATACATGCACGACTTCAAATAACATATAGGTGTTAGGGAAGCAAGGTAAATGAGTGGATATTATGAAGTATGATGGATCTTTATGACACATAAGCCATCCATTGGTTGTGCTCCCATCATAGGCAAGTCAAGAACGTAGCACATGAACATCTTTAAGAGGGTGAAGCGATACACTCTCGCAATAAGACTCCGATCACTAAATGTACAGCGTGTTCATACTCAACCAATTACTAACAAACTTTATAGCCTTTGAGATGGATGGAGTATGTATAACATCTCTCAAAACCAGAGTATACATACAAACCAAACATAACTGAAAGAACCGGCTTTACAAAGCCGAACAAAATGAACCGGTTTTACCGATTTTAGTTTTTGGTATCCGATTTTTCGGTTCGGTTTCAGTTACACATACGCAAAACCGATTTAACTGAACCTGATCCGCTATATTCAAGTGAAAACAGAATAGAACCAACCGGACAGAAATGCTATTTTAGTTGAAAGTAGTTATCATTTGTTTTGTTCTTTCTTTATTCTGTGAAGAAGGTAGGTATAAAGTGAGCTTTTTGATAATTTTGTGAAAATACATTTGGGGAATTGTTATGTAGCCAATTCGTTTGTGATGTACATTTGCTAGTCCATTATTGTTTGTAGAGTTATATTGTATGCTATGAAGGCATGAAGCGATCTATACCAACAAAGCTACCTTCTATAAAAAAAAATATGTGTTTACATACCAACAAAGCTACCTTCTATAAAAAAAATATATGTGTTTACTCGTGCTTTATCATAAGTGTGAAATCAAAAAATTTCATACTGGAATAGTGGAATTCATTACTTTGGGTTAATTTTTATCATGTTCAAAATATTAGGCTCAAATTTAGTATTTTGTTATCACCTACCCATAACCAAACTGAACCAATGCCTATAAGTGATTAACCGAAACAAAATCAACCAAACCGATCCGTTTTTAAAACTACATAACCGAATTTTTGGTTTTGGTTGGGTTAGTCCTAAACCTACCTATGCACACCCATAGCGCAACCAACAAATGATATCCAATGACCATCAATAAGTGCAACTCTTCTCTCAACGGGGACAATTTATAAAAAAAAAATCATACTGTCACTTGCATGAGTAGTTGACCTAGACATTTCAAAGTTCATGAACCATCCACAAGCAACAATCAATCTTGTGATTTGAAAGACCTCCGATATTAACTTTGTTGATTATTCGATAACCGCCCTCACTAACCAACATTTCAGGATCTTAAATAGAAAATTTTGGCTTTACTAATACACGACTTGTGTACTCGTATATATGGATCGGATCTCTTCAAACTTTCGATATATTTAAGAATTCAAAAACTCGTAAAAACAATCATTTATTTATTTATTTTGTATTAATATTATTTAAGTTTATTTTATCTAGCTTATATTATAATGTAGTTTTGTGATTAGATATATGTAATCATAAGTTTATATATCTCTAAGAATCAAATTACATATGTGTAATGATCATTTTAATATGTGTAATAACTAATGCATGTATATGCACATTGAAGTCGATTTATGTCTATGATTTTATAGCTATAAATGTATATTTGTTTTTTTAAGAAAAGATAAAATTGTTTGAATGACATCCATCTCAAAGGAATGTTCTTATCTATCACATGGACTTCTTGGAATGGAATCAACAAACTTGCTCCCCAAAATCACCATTTCCGTTTTCCACCATCCATGCTCATATTCAGGTGTCACCTTGAAACTCACATACACATACTTCTATAACTCATTCTTTTCTATATTTATTTCATTAAGGGTTCACTTTACCAAAAATAATAATAATTGAATACTGAAGAAAAAATATATAGTTAAAAATGAATGAGTGAATGGTGACAAAATAAATTATAGAATAGTAACAAGAGAAAGCTATAATTGAAGTGAGAAAGTATATGTTATGATGGACCAATTAGCGTTATAGCCTAGCAATATTAAGTACATAATGGTGTTGATTTTCAGACTTGTTTCGCGAGTAGATGTCTAAATGATTCAGACATTTGCCTCTGAATGATTAAGTATTATACTGAGTCTGAATGGTTAAGACATCTTATCTGAATTGGTCAGACATCTGCATCTGAACGGTTAAACATTATACTAGCTCTTAATGGTTTAGACCTCTTACTGATTCAACACTTACTCATTCAAAAATTACCAAACAGCCCCTAAGTTACCCAAATGAGTGTTACAAAAATAATTGTTAATACACTTGTAAGGAATTCACATATACTTGTGTTACCATGTAAGTATAAATTTAGCTGGAAGGTATCTTAGTTATATAATGTTGATTTAGCTAAATCACATATAAAAGGTGTCTTAATTAGTAAATCACATATTTACTGTAAAAATATGTGAATTGTATATTTTATTAATTCACACTAATAAGCCGCTTAGTTATCTTTAATTTTGTTCCTATAACTTTTAATTATAAAAATTTGACATCACCAATCAGATTTTTATTCAATTGTACACCATAAGAGAGCATGACGTATTGTTAACATTTCTTATTAATGCATTATTAGATTCCATTCGTATAATAATCACTAAAAGAGCTCTTGGTTCGATGTCCATCTTATAAAGGAAGGAATACTAATTCAACTTTCTTTTGAACGGCACTAATTCAATTATCCTAGAATGGATAAACGTGTTATCATCGATTAACTAAAGTTTAGGGTAAATTACACTTTTCGTCCTTTATGTTTGCATTGGATTGCAGTGGATGATCTTTAACTTCAATAATTACAGTCACAATCTTTTATTTGGAAAACTCATTACATCCTACGTCCTTTTTCATTAACTTGGTTAAAATTTTCAGTTAAGTTAGACATGTGCCTTGCACATAAGGGTAAATTCGTCTTCTTACTATATTTTTGCAATAAATATATTTTGTTCTTTAATCTATGCCATCTCTCTCTTCTCTGTATATAAAAATTGTCTCTCTAATCTCTGTATATTGTCTGCAGAACAACTCATATCAGCCACAAACCACCACCCCCATCCAAGATGCACCCCACCGTCTTCATCCAAGGGCATGTTTGGCTAAGCTTATTATAGTTAAAAGGACTTTTGGAAAATGACTTTTGGGAAAAGGACTTTTTGAAAAGGAGTTTTTAAAAAAAAGTGTTTGGATTAGCTTATTGGTGTAAAATGACTAAAATGAGCATTCTTTTAGATATAAGGGGGTAAAGAAGGGGTATATTGGTAATTTGTAGTTTGAAAAGTTAAAAGCTGGCCAAGAAGTCACAATATTGTGACTTCTTGAAACATCTTTTTTCTTCTTTGCAAAAAGCCATTTCTAAAAGGACTTTTGGCTTAGCCAAACACAAAAACAACTTATTGGCTTTTTGATAAGTCAATAAGCCAATAAGTTGTTTTGAAAAGCTTAGCCAAACATGCCCCAAATCCGGCACAGCACACCGCCGCCTCCATACAGATCGCCACACCCCCACCCCCACCCCCACCTCCATCTTAATCTGCCGGTGACGAAGCCCTAGTGACGAAGCCACCACCCCCACCCCCACCCCCACCTCTCTGCAACCACCACCGTCTTTACCACTACCGGTGACGAAGCCCTAGTACGCGGCCTCCACCTTCAGATCTGGTCTCGGAATCCCATTTGGGATTATCAAAACAGTTATACCTGCGAAATGATCCATGGAAACGACCTTTGATGTCCGCTGTTGTGGCCCAGCTTGAGGATGCATTGGCGATGCAAACTGGCCAAAACCCATCTTCTTCTATGATCGACAGTCCTCTTCATAGATACTTTAATATTCGGCACAATCAGCAATTCCGACGATGCATACTATAACATATTCAGCACGGACACCAATCCCGCAACATCAGAGACTCGTGATTCTTTCGATAAATCCAAACGCACAAGCCGTTCACAGACTCCTACTACCGAGAGCTGGATGAAATCAGTTCAATCTAGGACAAGCGCATGTGAAATTGAAGGGTGGATTGAAATAGAGCTGTAGGATTGGAGAAATCGAACAGTTGGGATCAGATCTGGTGAGGAGAAAGAGATAATTTGGGGAAAAATAGAGATCGAAATTGAGAGGGTTTTGCAGGTTGTTGATTTACACTTGTTGATTTATAAATACAAAATAGAGTAAACTGCAATTTTACCCTCTGAGGTTAGGGGTCATTGGCACCCTTACCCCCTTAGGAAATAATTACAATTTTACCCCCCACTGTTTGCTGTTATGTCGCAACCTTACCCCCTAAGCTCAATTTTGTTGACTGATCTGTTGACTTGGTGGTGAAATGACTATTTTACCCTTTTATTTTACCCCCTGTGTTTTGTTTACTCTGTAATATTACCCCCTGCCACCGCCATTCTCCACCACAACCACCACTGCCATCTTCTTCCTCCCCATCTCTCTCTCTCAAAAAAAACCCACCACCCGCCTTCATCTTCAACAATCACCACCGTCATCTCCACACCCCAGCCTCCAATCATACACATACATACAACCAAACCATTCATAATCACCACCTGCAACTTCTCCGTAACAATAACCACCACTTCCTCTCTCTCCTCCACCTTCTCCACCCCGCTTCTCTCTCATCCCCACCCATTCATCTACCATGCTCATCTCAATCAATAGCAACAGTTAATCCGATCAATCCGAATCTCAGTAAGTCACGTAGTCTCAATCTAAATCTCTACATCACTTTTCTTCATAGATTCTGTGAATATCTGTTATTTACTGAACAAAACCTCTGGTATATTCGTCCTGTTTCGTAATTTTATCTATCACAGGAATTAGATTTGATCAAATTGATGTAATAATAAAATGGATTTACATATTTTGTAATAATAAAATGGATTTTATCTATCACAGGAATTAGATTTGATCAAATTTTATCTATCGTCCTGTTTCGTAATTTTACCCCCTGTTTCGTAAGTTCTGGTAGAAGGATAAACATAAAGTCAAAACTGTTGCTATTGACATGATTAAACTCATTATTTGGATAAAATGCTGTTATCCCTTTGTCAGAAAGAAAATGAACAGACTTAAACTCATTATTACCCTTAAGTGAACAGACTTAACAAAAAAATTTAACCTGGTTAGTGGTAAAGGACGAAAGGTGTAATGAGTTTTCCAAATAAAGGATTGTGACTATTAAAGGTTATCCATTACAATTCAATACAAACATAAAGGACGAAAAGTGTAATTTACCCTAAAGTTTATTTAGTAAAGAAAAAATGGAAACGGGGGTAAGTGAGGTTTGTAAAACATGCACAAATTATTAAAAGGATGGAGGAGGACGTGGCGTGTAGAGAGTGGTGTGTGGTGTTAAGTAGAAACGTTCATGCATCAACCTATACATGTAGCTAGCTTAGGATAGAGGTGGGCCAAAAAATTGGTTTGTTAACCGGAACAAAACTGATTAATAATCGGTAAACCAGTAACCGGTTCCTAGTTAATATTAAACTTCAGTCCGTAACCGGTTATGGACATTTAGGATGGTAACGGGCCGAAAAAACGATTTTTTTTCTAATTAACCGGAAATAACCAGTTAGGCAAAAATGAGAAAATAACCCGCTAAACCGGTTAAAATTACCCGAAATGTGCACCTCTAGCTTAGGACACCCTTTTTGTCTCCACTTCACTTGTTAATAATAAGCAAGAAAAAACACACTTAGACTAGTGGGTATGGAGAGCCCCATCCCCAAGGGGATGGGCCGCCACGTCAGCGCCACGTAGGCTCGGCTTGGAGGGGATGGACCTAGGGGGTGGGGGATGAACCCCTTTATATATATATATATATATATATATGTATAGATGTGTGTGTGTTAGGAGAGAGGAGAGAGGGGCGTCGAGTTTGGCTTGGGGCGGCGACGGGCATGGGGGGTGGGGAGTTTGGGGCGGCGACGGGCATGGGGGGTGGGGAGTTTGGGGCGGCGGCGGGAGGACGGGCCTAGGACGAGCCTCCATACCGCTTAGTCTTAAAGATATTGAGCGAAGAGATGAGGATCTTGTTGTATCAAAAAGTGGCAAGGATAGGGAAGGAAATAATTTGGTGTAGAAGAAATTTGATTTATGTTTCTTTTTTATAAATGTATTGGAATAGGTTTAACGAATTGGAATTTTAAGTATCTGGATTTGAAACTAAAATTTGCTAAAACAATTGTAATTTGAAGGAATTGAAATATATTAGGAATTGAAACTTGTGATATACTTAGTTGACAAAAGAATTAGGAAGAAGTTAGAATCTATCATCACTAGTGGAGTAGTGGTACCACTACCACCTCTTGACCATTGTCGCAACCATCACCACCATTGACGCTTGCGACGCCACCTTCATTGTTGCCACAACTTATCAGTCTCCGTTAGTACCACTTCCTCCACAATCGTCGCCAAATGATGGTCTTGCAAACTATGGTGGTGTGGCGTTGGAAGTGTCAATAGCTATAAGGGCTAATAGGTGGTAGTGGAGTGATGTGACGATGGTTGTAACGACGTTCAAATGGTGGCCTGGAGGTGGTGAGCTGGCGTCGACTAGTTTGTGGGGGCAATGATGAGAGTGGCAATTGGAGGTGGGGGTGTCGTCAAGAGGGTGGGGTGGATGTGGTGGAGGACAAGGGTTGTGGTGGGGATCACATAGGTGGTGTTGACGGTGCTGTAGGTCTTAGTAACGATGATCCTGGTGTCATGGGCGATGTTGATGATGACAAACGTGATGATGAATAGGGAGTCAAAGACTCCACTCCTTTGATTAAATTTCTCCACAATATAAAAGTAGGAAGGTTGAATTCCTTTACATTTAGGAAGTTTAGGGAATTCATTCAATTCAATTCAAATTGCATTATTTTTTTAACTCAATGTGTTATTCTTGAAATTTATATTCTAGTTCCAACAAATTATGTGAACCAAATTTATTAGGAATAAAATTCATATTTCATTTCTATACAATGGTATAAAACCAAACACCCCAAAAGATAAAGTATAATTTCACAAGTTCAAGGATTTAAAGCACATTAAGGTAAATCCACCACTTTTTAGATTGAACTAGTGTTTACTATAATTTTTAATTAATAATGCAACCATACTTTATTAGTAATTTTTATAATGGAGCAAGTGTTAAAATAGGTACAAACCTTGCTACAATCTTTACTATAACTAGGAGTTAAAAATCATTCTGGTCATTAATACAAGAAACAAATCCAGCCAAATACTAAAACCGAAGAGCAGAAGCAGAACAAAACACGATGATAAAGCGTGCGTACGTCAACATGTGCAAGGATGGAGGCATTTTATCGATTAAGGTTAGGGTTTGTAATGGTGGTGTGTGTGTTGGTGGTGGTGACAGTGGGTTTGGGGGTTTTGGAAGAGTGGGAGAATTGAGAGACGAAAGGTTTTGAAAAAGTGATGCCAGACAGTAAAAGGCATGCAAGATATGTGGTTTCAGAGAGACTGTTAGACACGTGGATCACGTCCTAAAACCGGCTACATCCGCAAAATTACAAATATGCCTTTTCTACTATTCACAAGGTTTGTGAATTCGAAAGGTTTTGAAAAAGTGATGCCAGACAGCAAATGGCATGCAAGATGTGTGGTTTCAGAGAGACGTCAGTTAGACATGTAGATCACGTCCTAAAACCGGCTACATCCGCAAAATTACAAATATGCCTTTTTCTACTATTCACAAGGTTTATGAATTAATACTTTAATTTAATTAATTAATAATAATAATTTAATAGATAAAATACAGGGTAATTTTACTATTCACAAGGTTTGTGAATTAATAGATAAAATAGATAAAATACAGGGTAATTTTGTAGGGGAAAAGAATTTGAAGGACATGTTAAAATATGTACAAAACTCATGAATAAATTAAGGAACATTCTTTAATGTTTAAAACCTTTGAGTCAAGAAAACAAAATTGAACAAACTAACTGGATTAAGAAGAAAGAAGTTTGTGTCTAGTGCACTAATTTGCATAATTACTAATTAGTGTTCCTAATTACCAAAGTTTGTGTCTTGGACCACTCTCGAAGAAAGGAGGCGTGTAATCTAGAATGGATGGAGGGATCTTGATTGAAACAATTAAAGTCAATGAACACAAGTTTAAAGATTAGGTACATGGTGCAATCAGAGTGTTAGGGTTGTGTGTCTGCATGTGAAAGTGCATGGGGTTGATGATTATGCCACATGAACAAGATCAAGCAAGATGAGGAATTTATGTATATTGATATGATTGAACTTCTATAGCATATAGCTTTTTTTTCTTTTATTATAAACTAATGGGGTTTAAATTATAAACTAATTGGGTTTAAATAAGGAAAATAAACAAGTAGATTAATGGAACAATGGTATAAGGCATGATGGCATTTTTTCTTGTAGTTTTTATATTTTATATAACGTGTGTATAGTTATGTATTGAATAAATAATACGAAAAATGAAGAGTAATCTTGATATAGGAAGTTGTATTTAAATAGTTAGAGATAATTATTAGTTTAAAGTATTATGTTTATCTAGTTATTTTATTAATAGGTTAAATAAGTATTAGAGTTCGTATTGGTTTAGGATAACTTGTTTAGCAGGTAATTATTTTAGTATAAATAGATATGTTATGCTATGTAATTCTTTGGTTGTTTATGTTTTGGTTCAATAGTAATAAAGAAGAAAGAGTCGTGATCTAGTTGATCATAAAATCCTTGTGTGTTTTACTGTTTTGATCCAGTTATTTCCAACAAAAAAATGTAGCAAGCTTACGTCAATACTAAAAAAATTCACAAATTTAGAAATTATCGTTTAATGTAGCAAGCTTCTGGTCACTGTAAGAGTTATTACTAGTATCGGTTATTTCTATGTGACAAAATGCCTAACATTCCATCTAGACCAAATAAATCACTAAAATTGCACAGTTTTCACCTCTTCTCGTTTAAATTGAGGTTTTAATGATCAGATCGACCGGCCAAGTGGACTGAGAACAACGTTAAGGGTCGTTCGGTGAGGTTGGGCAGGTCTGAAATGAGCCAGGTGGTCGAGTTGGTGACCCGGGTTTGGTGAGTGGACAAAGTTTTAACAACAAAAAGTGTAATATTCGAATTAGCAACCTTTAATGTATTAGAAAATAATTTGCCACCACTTTTCCTTTACATCAAAAATAGATATTTTATTATTTTTATAGCTTATTGATTTGAAATTGAGAATTATCATATACATGTATGAGGAAGCCATTGTCGACTGTTTTTAATCACAATTTATGAAGTGTTGCTACTTGCTACAAACATCCTGTACAAGTTCGAAGATGACTGGAATGTTGGCAAGCTTGTGTAGTAATTAGTATCCGGGTCTTCTATTTGTGATGTATAATGTAACAACCGTCAGCCTCAACACAGGGAGGTAGAGGCCGATAACCCTGTGTGACCGACTTTGACGTGAGAATAAGTAACTTTTGGTTTGGAACGTATTTAATGCGGGTAGTTAATGTGAGTATTAAATGAGATCATACATGTTTCGTTCGGAGGTCGAAGTCTTTCTATAGTCGACTTTTTGCGGGGAGCACACGGAACATCGTTCGAACCTAGTGGTCTAGACATGTTTGTCACAAGCTTATGCTTAGTGCTCCGGATGTGGTGAAAGCTTATCGGTGCTTTAGGCGTGGTAGTCTAGAGCTTATACCTAGTGGCTCAAAGCTTAAATCATTTGGTGTGGAGGGGCATGAAAATGAAATGTTATGCGACATGTAGCAGCCACGTTAGTACGCGTCAGAAAAGTGACGAGGTGGAAAAGGGGGTGAAAGGGTGACGTTATTTGACACGTGTCACACACTTATTATTATTATTATTATTATTATTATTATTATTATTATTATTATTATTATTATTATATACTAAAATAATATAAAAAAATCTATTAAATTTAAATTAAAAACATTAATATTAATTGCATCAAATCACACAAGGCCACATCATCTCCAACTATGCCCTCCATGCTAGTGGAATTCTAGCCGCCCCTTCAACAACACCGCCGTCCACACCGTATCCTGGATGGTGTGCCCGTCGTGGAATGGCTTCCACGCCCACACATGTGGGTGGACTGATATGGGGTTGGCTCTTTATTAAGTTTAACGATTTTGATTTCGGTTTAAAAAATATATAACAAATATTTTATATGTTAAATGCAATTTTAATAAGAAAATAATATATAAAATTTAGAAAATGAATTGAGATTCATACCGATTGCACGAATGCATCTAGACAGCTAGACCCACTTGAAAGTGAAGTTATATATCCAAACAAAACAACTAAAATTATAGAACTTAACATGTACAATAATCGTAGGGTTCCAAAATTTCCTACAAATTGTTTGTTTTACATCGTTTAGTCCCTTTCCTTTGTAATGCTCAGACACATATCATATGGCCCCTTGTACATCCTAATTTATTTGAAATATTATGTTTAATAATATAAAAGATTTATTTATGTACACAATAATCATAAAACAATATACAATGTGTATATTATGTGGTGAAGTGTGACAACTAAAACGGTATTTTTCAACATTTAATGTTGATGTATGAACCAAAGATTAAACTTTTTATGTTTAATAACAACCATACCCGATAAATCCCATAAATAGCAAAATTATTGGTTAGGTCTGTAGATGGTGGGTGTAGGCAAACCTTACCTCTTTCCTAAGGATATAGAGACTGCATCCAGAGAGACCCCCAACTCTAAATCAACAACAGACAAATATACGGAAGGTGTAGCAATAGTCAAATTTATCATCAGAAAACAACAAATAGGCATAGAACAAGAAACCTCGCCTATGTAAGGCCTATCTAAAGTGAAAGAAATCTAAGCCCCTAAGACAAAGCTATGACACAACTATACCCTTCCCTAAAAGTCCTTAACCTTAATCTTACGTCTCCACGCACTCCTATCCTATACCATATCCTCAGAGAGATGCAACTCTATCAAATCCTGCCCAATATGATCGTCCCAAATCAACTTAGGCCTGCCTCTACTCCTCCTTCCTTCCACACTGAGGGTTTCAACTGCTCTAAAAGAACATTAAATCTCCTAACTCGTCAAAAGATTGACAATGGTCTATATTAGACGACTTACTTTCGTTTTGGGTCTTTTTAGAAATCCCTCTAAACCACATAAATCTACTTCTGTTTGGTTTCCTTTTCCATAGTTTAACGTACTTGAGTGAGAGAAATTCATAATTGATGACCTCATTAGAAGTTTCTATCTGGACAACCAAAAACAAATGCGTAAGCTCCTATAAGCAACACAAACTTTATGTGTTGGCAAGAAGGGCATATGTTGCAAATGGTATAAGAGCCACTCCAACTTTATTCTATTTACGCTGGTGGATCAAGTCTTATCAGGGTCTACGAGTCTCAAGGGGTGTTTATTAAACCTTAGGCAAATTGCACAATGTGTATGTTATGTAAATAAAAACACCATCAAAATAAGAAGCTGTCATTTAGTAGAGGTACATGCCTCTTAAAGAGGAGTTCTCAGGTTCAAACTTGGGCAAGGAGAATAGTTCAATATAATTGGTGTGAAGTACGAGTAGATGTACTATTTTTGGTTAAAAAATAATAATAATATGCTCATGTATTTTTTTTTAATTTTCAAATTTTCACCTAGACATGTATAGATAATATAATCTACACTTGATTTGCACATGTATAGGTTCTATAAATAAACAAAATTTCTTCATACATTTTTCTTTTGAATTTTAAGGAGATACAAATAAACATTGCATTTTAATTTTTTTTTATATTAAAAAAAAGTAGAATTGAAACAATGAAGGATTTATTTTATTCTCCCTTCGTAAAGATTGCATTTCAACCATTTTTTACTTTAGATTCTTCCCACAAATTTATATAAATTTAGAGCATTGTTTAACGTATCACACATATAATACAATGAATTCCAGTTATAATATTCATTACCAACAACAAATCTCTCTTCGTTTGCTTTAGAACTTGCCAATCCTGTTTGTCATGATGCTTCTTTCTCCTAGACTCTTAGTGTAGCTTCGTGATTATTTGATTTCCTTTAACGTTTGTAGCTATAATTAATCACTATATGGTTAAATACACACTTGATACAAATTTATGTAAATAAACAAATGAAAATAATTAAAAAATGACCTACTGACTTGATATTATCTGTTGCCACTAAAAATAACCTAGTGTAACTCATTCGCCAAACATAACCCACTAAGACTCACTATAACGTATTATAACTAAATATGATTCATTGCACCAAAATGTGGTCCGATATATGTGATTGTCCCCCAAATATGATTAATTGAGACGCATTATGGCTTGTTACAACACATTACAACCAAATATTACTCTATAAGAGAATACATATAAACTAGAACCATGTATACTTGTTACGATCAGTTACAAACGAATATGCCTATTAATACCCGTTATAACAAATTAAATGCAAATATAACAAATGTGAGATTAAATATATTATTAATGTAATATTTAATCTTGTAGCCTTTATAATCATTTATATTATATAGATCAAAATATAGTAATAACCTATTAATAATTAGTTGGTAATTGTTGATGGACCATATTACCCTTATTAACTAATTAGGTTTCCTCTTGGGTGTATAAATAAGGAGCTTATTAGAGAGTTAAAGGGTTACACAAGTTAGATAATCACACAACCCTCATAACATCACAATCTCGACTCTCTCTCCCAACCGAAATCCTCCCTACTTTCGGTTCATTACCATCATCACCTTACACCCTAAGGAGGAACCGGATCATCCTGACAAGTATGTCGAACTCAATGGCTGCATCTCTGACTGGATTCTCTAATGGTCTGTCTGCTGTAACAGGTATGTTATTCATGTTTTCCATTATGTTTAAACAGAACTGATCAACATGTGGTATCAGAGCATATGTTGATAAATCAGTTATGTTTTTGTATCCATTATTCTGGGATCAAAATCTGGAAAACAGAATTTTTTGAAAGTTTATAAAAATCTCGGCTGATTTCGAGTACCATGTGCCGAAATCACTGTTTCGGAAGAATGTTTAAATTTTTTGACTCGAAATCATAAAGGGTTAAACTTGTTGTTACGAAATCCATTACAAAACCATTAAAATTCAGGTTTCGGATCTCCAGAATTATGTTTTTTTTATTTTTTAGGGTTCATCGCTTGTTCTAAGTAAAACTCGAAAATTCCCTAAATTTTGGAATATAATTTGGATTAGTGGGTGTTTTCATTGTTTTGATCTTAATTTTATCTATTAAAGTTTCCGAAAACTGTTAAAGGATAATCAGTTATTATTTTCGAAATCTTTTGATAAGTTTAGATCAAAAATAAAATAGGAAACACTATCCCACAATCCCTCAAATTTCGAGTTTCAGTTATTATCACAATAAACAGCCTTAACAGTGGATTCGAAATCATCAATGTAACTAATCGCACAAGTTCCCTTCAGTCGCACAAGATCAGATCAGATATGATCTGATCGCACAAGACAGTCGCACAAGATCAGATCAGATATGATCTGATCGCACAAGACAGTCGCACAAGATCAGATCAGATCACATAAGATATGATCTGATCGCACAAGGGCAATCGCACAAGACAGTCGCACAAGATTTGTACAACTAATTAAGTACATTGTACAAGTTAAGACTGCATAATCGCACAAGACTTGTGGATCGCACAAGATAGTGCCGATCGCACAAGACTTGGGCCTTACATACATTGATCATCAGGTCCTTAAATCTTTATAACTCGAGACTGTGGTTGTAACTCGAGACCTCATTATGACTCGAGATCTCATAACTCAGTCGAGACCTAACTCGAGACCTGACTCGAAACCTCATTACCCTAGGCTATTTGATGTGAACTAAAATTTAGTTCGATCCGCGCTAACAGGTGGTTTGCTATTAAATACTTGGTTTTGTAAACAATTAATTAACTAATCAGAATCAGATAACTTTTACAAAACCAAAATAGCTTAACTTGAATGAGCTTCTGATGTATTAATTCTGGCCAAAGCTGATTTAATACATCTATTTATTGTTCAAGTATTATAAAAGTTATGTTGAGTATGCATTACAAACGTGAAATGTCTTAATTCTAGCCAAAGCTGATTTAATTCATTTATGTTTAGCATGCTTGACAAGTGCATAACTAAAGTGATTGTCTCATTTCTGGCCAAAGCTGATTTGTCACGATTACTTTGCACACATACTTAAATGATTACACTTCTGGCCAAAGTTGATTTGTCTTTGTTTAAGTAGAATTTTACTAAGTCTATTATTTTGATGTTAGTAATAGACATTATCACAGCTTCATAATTAAAATGGTCATTATTTATGCCTGCCTTAGTATAACATGCCCTTAGATCACGTTAAGACTTTCTTCTTAGTATCATAATTCGCTCATCTTATTTCCACTATCAGCACCAAATCAGGGGATTCCACCTTTGACTGGTGATAACTTTGATGCATGGAAGGATGCCCTCATGCTTACACTTGGATTGCTGGACTTTGATTATGCTCTAAGAGAGAATAAGCCAGCGGATCTTACTACTCAAAGTACTGCTGCTGAGCAGATAGTTCATGAAAAATGGACTAGGTGTAACCGCATGTCTCTCATGTTCATGAAGCAGTCCATTCATAACTCAATCAGAGGAGCCATTCCTGATTCTGAAGATGCTAAAACCTATTTGGCTTCTGTGGGGGATCAATTCAAAGGAACATCAAAAGCACACGCTAGCACTCTTATCCTCAAGCTGGTGACGACTAAGTATGATGGGAGGAGCGGCATACGCGAACACATCATGATGATGCATGACATGGCCAATAAGCTGAAGGGCCTAGAGATGGAAATCAGTGATGGTTTTCTTGTTCACTTCATCATCACTTCGCTTCCTTCGTCCTATGAAGCATTCAAGATCAATTACAACACTCAGAAGGACAAATGGACGATGAGTGAGCTGATCGCTATGTGCGTGCAGGAGGAAGAGCGTATGAAGATGGATCGCACTACTGATGTTGCTAACTTCACCACCTCCAACTCTAAGAAGAGGAAGCACAATTATCAAAGAAAGGATGCTTCTAAGGTCCAAAAGCCAAATCCAAATCCTCATACAAGTGCACCTTCCAGCTCTAAGAACTCCTTAGGCAAACCCTACTGCAAGTTCTGTAAGAAAACATGACATAAGCAAAAGGAATGCCCTGACTTCAAGGAGTGGCTGGCTAAGAAAGGTAACGATTTTTTCATGATACTTGAGTCCTTTAATTTAAATGTTCCTGCTAATTCTTGGTGGTTTGATTCTGGTTCTATGGTTCATGTTACCAATTCAACTCAGGGATTCCTTACAATCCGGAAGCTGGGAAGAAACTAAAGAACACTTAAAGTTGGGGATGATCGGGAATTAGAAGTGAAGGCCATAGGAACATTACAATTATTTTTGAAAACTGGTTTATGTATTAAACTTTATGATACCTTATATGTTCCTGAGGTAACTCGGAACCTTGTATCAGGACCAAAGTTAGACATGGACGGTTTTGTCGTTTCTCATGGTCATCGCAAACTCTCTATTCTCTATGATTCCGTTGTTTATGGTACTGACATTCTGGATGGTGGTCTCTATAGATTAGAACTAGATGATAATTTTTCCAAATCTTTGTTGTCATATAATATTAATGAATCACTCACAAAGATGAAACAGGTTCGAGACTTAGAGATCTCATCTATGTTGTGGCATCAACGTTTAGGCCACATCTCAAGATAACGATTAAATCGTCTCGTAAAGGATGAAGTCTTACCTCCTCTCGATTTTACTGATTTTGGAACATGTGTCAAATGTCTTAAAGGCAAAATGACATTAGCGAATAAGAAAGGTGCCACTAGGAGCTCTAATTTATTAGAACTCATTCACACTGACATTAGTGGTCCTTATCAAATCGTTGGTATAACAGGACATACTTCATTTATCACTTTCATTGATGATTATTCTCGTTACATGTACTTGTATCTTATTAAGGAAAAATCTGAATCTCTTACAACTTTTAAAGATTATAAAGCTGAAGTTGAAAAGCAATTAGATCGTCAGATTAAAGTTGTGAGATCAGACAGAGGTGGTGAATATTATGGAAGACATACTGATGTGGGTCAAGCTCCTGGTCCATTTTATGAGTTTTGTAAGGGCCAGGGGATTGTGAACCAATACACCATGCCTGGTACACCTTAGCACAATGGTGTCGCTGAACGAAGAAATCGTACCCTAATTTACCATTATTCCTCTGGACTGAAGCGTTAAAAGCAGCTGTTCATATACTCAATAGAGTTCCTTCTAAGTCTGTCCCTAAAACTCCTTATAAACTTTGGACAGGAAGGAAACCGAGTCTTAAATATATGAAAGTATGGGGCTGCATTGCTGAAGCAAAACTCTATAATCCTTTCCTAAGGAAACTTGACCCTAAAACAGTTACCTGCTTCTTTATCGGGTATCCTGATCATTCGAAGGGTTATCGTTTCTATTGTCCTTCCCATGTCACCCGTATTGTTGAAACCAAGCGTGCTGCGTTCTTGGAGGATTTCAAGGTCAGTGGGAGCAGTACCAACCCTTACGAAGAATTGCAAGAAGTACAAGACGCGGGGGGGAGAGACTCGTCGCTTACCATTACTCCGTTTACTCCTCTTGTACCCCATGCAACTGCACCTGAAGCCACTGCTGAAACTCCATCTCCACAATCAGAACCCATTATACCTCATAACGAAGGCACATCAAATGCTCAAAACCTAGACAACGCTGAACCCGATAATCAACTCAGGAGGTCATCTAGGCAAAGAAGGCCTACTAATTGGGATGATTATGTTACCTACCTGACTGAAATGGATGCTGGAAAGCTCAATGATCCTATCTCTTATAATGAAGCCATTAGCAGTGATCAGTCTTCTGAATGGAACAAAGCAATGATTGATGAGCTTGAATCCATGAAGAAAAATGACGTTTGGGATTTAGTCGAATTACCCAATGGTGCCAAACCTGTAGGTTGTAAATGGGTGTTCAAAACAAAACTGGATCCGAATGGGAACGTTGAACGCTATAAAGCGAGATTGGTTGCAAAAGGCTACACTCAAAAAGAGGGAATTGATTATCAAGAGACGTTTTCGCCTGTCTCTCGTAAAGATTCATTAAGGATCGTTATGGCCCTAGTAGCTCATTTTGATTTAGAGCTGCATCAGATGGACGTCAAAACTGTTTTCCTTAACGGAGACTTAGACGAAGATGTTTACATGAAACAACCTGAAGGCTTTAAACCTGAAGGTCAGGAGCATCTAGTCTGTAAGTTGAAGAAATCCATTTATGGGTTAAAACAAGCATCACGTCAATGGTACCTCAAGTTTGTTGAAGTCATGAAGAGGCAAGGCTTTATGAAGAATCAAGTGGATCAATGCACCTACCTCAAGATGAGTGGGAGTAACTTTACTATACTTGTCCTTTATGTAGATGATATTCTATTGGCAAGTAATAGTTTAGACATGTTGCATGAGTCGAAGCGGTTACTCTCGCATAACTTCGACATGAAGGATCTCGGAGATGCTTCTTACGTCATTGGCATCGAAATTCACCCAGATAGACACAAAGGGATCTTAGGATTGTCTCAAAAGACTTACATAGATCGTGTCCTTACACGTTACAACATGTAACAGTGCAAACCCTCAGTCGCTCCAGTAGTTAAGGGAGATGTTTTCGGTTCATTCCAGTGTCCGACAACAGAGGTTGAAAATGAGCAAATGAGCGAGATACCTTACGCGTCAGTAGTCGGGAGCCTGATGTATGCTCAAGTCTGTACTCGCCCAGATATCGCTTACATTGCTGGAATGCTAGGTCGTTATCAGACTAATCCTGGCCTAGATCACTGGAAAGCAGCTAAGAAGGTCCTTAGATATCTGTAAGGAACGAAAGACTATAAACTGACTTATAGAAGAAGTGATCACTTAGAAGTGGTAGGTTATTCTGATTCTGACTTTGCCAAATGCAAAGATGACAAGAAATCCACTTCAGGCTACATCTTTATGTTAGCAAGCGGACCTATCTCATGGAAGAGTCATAAACAACAGTTAACTACAACTTCCACAATGATGGCAGAGTACATTGTTGTTTACAACGCAACCTGTCATGGAATGTTGCTTAGAAATCTGATCACTGGACTCAAAATCGTTAATTCCATTTCTAGACCATTGAAGCTTTACTGTGATAACTCAGCTGCTAGTTTCTCGAACAGTAACAGTTCGACTGGAGCTGGTTTATATCTCGATACAAAATATTTGTTCGTACGTGAACGAGTTGAGGAAAATAATCTTTGTATTGAGTATATTAGTACTAAAGATATGCTTGCGGATCCGATGACTAAAGGTCTCCCACCTAAAGTTTTCGAAGAACATGTATCGAATATGGGACTTACTAAAGACCTTGTTTAATGGCACATTGTACTAGCTTATGTTTTAATTAATGAAATTTCCTCAGTTTGATTTTGTATGTCTCTAACATATGTTTTGCCGGTGTAATGACATATAGACAAATGTAAATACAAATCAGACGCTAAAGGGCTTATACGTATTTTGATCATAACTGTTAGGTTTTAAACTGAGGCTATAGTATGACTAATGGGGGTCCTGAGTCGAATGATGATTCAACGGCTGTATTTCTCTGCTATAGTTCTTGGTTTAAGGCTAAAATGAGTGTTAACTCCTGGCCAGGCTCATCTAATACTCATGATAAATGATTACTCTGGCTAAGTGGGAGAATGTGAGATTAAATATATTATTAATGTAATATTTAATCTTGTAGCCTTTATAATCATTTATATTATATAGATCAAAATATATTAATAACCTATTAATAATTAGTTGGTAATTGTTGATGGACCATATTACCCTTATTAACTAATTAGGTTTCCTCTTGGGTGTATAAATAAGGAGCTTATTAGAGAGTTAAAGGGTTACACAAGTTAGATAATCACACAACCCTCATAACATCACAATCTCGACTCTCTCTCCCAACCGAAACCCTCCCTACTTTCGGTTCATTACCATCATCACCTTACACCCTAAGGAGGAACCAGATCATCCTGACAAGTATGTCGAACTCAATGGCTGCATCTCTGACTGGATTCTCTACTGGTATGTCTGCTGTAACAGGTATGTTATTCATGTTTTCCATTATGTTTAAACAGAACTGATCAACAACAAAATATAGCGTTTCACCCAAAATGACCTTCATACCTGAACTGACCCATTGTAATCAGTATGATCTTTTAACATGTTTATATCGCATGAATACAATAAGTTTTCCCCTTCTTCTTTCACCAATAAATGTTTTAACCACATATCAATATAAAAATGGGTGTATGCTAGTGTCCTCTCCATACTTCTCAACAACAAGTGTAGTATATGCTATTTATGATATACATGGGAGACTGATGTGCATCCGAGGTTACTCGTTCAGTTCTTTACTATCGTATTACCTCGACCCACTTGTTCACATATATACATATACTTTTACTTGTACACAAGTTACAACTTACGAACGTATATATCTACACATGTTTGTATTTGCATAATCAAAATTATATTATAAAATAAATAATCCAATATACATAATTTGGTTAATAATTTAGTTGGTTCTTTCATATAATAACATGCATGCATGCTTACATACCTACACATATTAAAAAAGGTTAATTTGCACGGTAACCCCGACCGTGGAGGGGATCCCCCCTCCCAGGTCCCCACCCGACAAGGCTTCCTGGCATTAAATCCCCATAACCATCAAGGAGGGGTCCGACACATGTATCGAACCCGAGACCTCACAGGATCCTCGTTCCGGTTTTAGGCGGGGGTCGGTGGCCACTGGGCTGTCACCCAATGGTTCCTAGACCCTCAATCTTTAACTACTTGAGATGGATCACAACCAACCCTCAAACTAAGGCAACTAACCAAACACCAAAAAAAGTAAAATAACATACATACATTAATACATGTACATACGCATATAAATACATACATGCCTGATGCGTAGCTACCCAACTATTTAAAAGTTCACATGAGGCCAGATTGCTACTAACAAAGAGTAGTATATGTATTTTAGAAGTATGCAGCGAAGAATTCTACCAAGAAAACAAAATCCATGTGTGTATACATGTCGTGTATTAGGAAAAAATATATTAGAGGGTCTGGGATGAGCTACCAATAGTTTAGCCTAGTGGTATCTTGGGGGTGGGATAAGGCTTATGACCATTAGGTCATGGGTTCGATTCCCACAAAGGGGGTTTTCTCAGATTTATTGGGTTTCCTCCTGAATTGGTGTATAAGCATTATTGCCTAGTGGAGATGGATATGATCGGGTGGTTCTGCTGGTGGCACGATGATACTCCAGTGGTCCGTCAGTGATCCAAATTTGCCGTTCAAAAAAAAAAAAATAGTTTGGTTTGGGTAGTTATTCGATTGTCAAAATTAGTCATTTAGAAATCCAAACATTAATTCTTAATTAATAAATAGACTTCAAGTTATTTTACGTACATATTTTACAAGGTCACAAGTGATTCTAGGTTACCCGATTTTATGATTCGAACTGGTCGAAAAATGGGTGGTCGCATATTGTTGGAGGAATAGATGGTTGTATAGTCGATGACACAAAATGGAAAGATGTGCACAAGGAGTACATGAATTATTTTAAGAGCTATAATGTTATTCATGAACACCCAAATAAAGCCCTTAATTGACCTTCTTGGGATAAGGGTCTTACCAGGTGTCACTAGGTTATATTAACAAGTTATGTTGGGTGTAACAAATCATGTTACATGTAAATGAGTTATATTGAGTGAAACATTATCTATTTCATCATGATGGATATAAATATGCATTATTGAGTTATGTTGGGTCATAATATTCCAGGTTAGATGTTAATGCGTTATATTGGGTGACGATAAAAAAAAAATACGATTTAAATTAGTGACATATTTAGAGACGGCTTCCTAAAATGTCCTAAATTTCACCAAAAAAAAGTTGAAATTACATTTTATTTTATAAAAAAATCATCTGACAAAATAAGGAACGAGTTTGAGGATGTCGTCACCAAATTCGTCCTTAACACCGAACATGACTTATTATCACTAAAGTTTACTAATTAACACCAAAAGAACACACTTCACTTACTTTAATGAGCCTTGCTAGCTTAATGAGTTATATTGGGTGGCAAAGGGCCTTGTTGGGCATTGGTGAGTTATACTAGGGGTCTGTTTGGTATGGGGTAATGGAATGAACGAAGGAATGGAATGGACGAGGGAATGCAATGGATCATTACCATTCCATATCTTGTTTGGTTACCATGTGTGAATGGAATGAATTATTATTGTGTATTGTTCAGTATGCAAGAAAAACGAACTAATAAAATCAGCGGCGAGTGGTGGTGGTCGGTGGTAGTGATTGTGGGTGGTTATAGGTGGTCGTGGTGGGTGTCGACGGCGGCGATGGGTGGTGGTGGTGGCTGCGGCGAGTGGCGGTGCGGCGGTGACGACGAGTGGTGGTGGCAGCAGAGGTGGCGGTTGGTGGCGGCGGCGGTTTTTGGTGGTGGCGGTGGTGGTGGTGGTGGTGGTGTCGACGATGGTGGTGGGCGGCGGTGAGTGGCGTTGGCGGTTGGTCGCAGCTGTGGGTGATAACGGTGGCGAGTGTGTGGCGGCGGCGGCATTGGTTGTCAGGGTGAGGTGGTGGCGGGTAGCGGTGATGGCGTCGGTGGTGGGTGGTGGTGGTGGGTTGTGGGTTGTGGCGAAGGTGGTGGGTTGTGGTGTTGTGGTGTTGTTGATGAATGGTGCAAGAGGAGATTGAATGGAAAAAAAAAACATGGGTGGTGGAATGAATGATTTTGAGGGAATGGAATGTCTTTTGGAATGGGTGATTCCATTCCATTGACCAACCAAATACCCTTTTCTTCATTCCCTCTTAATCATTCATTCAATTCCACCTCTCATTTATGCATACCAAACACTACCTAGGTGGTAATAGGCCATATCATGTGTTAATGAGTTATATTGGGTGCTAATAATGATAGGTGTTAATAAGTATTAATAAGTTAACTAAGTCATATTAGGAGCTTGCGAGTTATATTGGATGATACATTTTCCTAATTCACCATAATAGGCCTTGATGAGTTAAGTTATGTGTTAAGGAGTTATAGTAATTGATTGATAACCTATATAAAGGGTTGATGAGTTATACTTGGTGGTAATAAGTCATGCTAGATGTTAGTGAGTTATATTGGGTGATAATATGTCATGTTAGGTTTTAATGACTTGTATTGGGTGATACATTAGCTAATTCCTCATGATGGGCCTTATTATGCCTTAATGAGTTACATTACGTGATAACCAGTCATGCGAGGTGTTAATGAGTTGTACTAGATGATAAATAAAAATATATGATTCAAATTGGAATGGATTTAGCGACAACAAACTCGACCCCCAAATTAAATTTATCAATTATTATTTTTAAACATTTCAAAATGGCAATGAATTAGCGACAAATTTGAAAGTAGCGGGTCGGTAATCGTTATCAATGTTTGCATGATAACCGAACCGGCATTTAGTAAAATCTTTGTCTAATTTTAGACTTTTCATCATTTTCTCAATATTTGATGTTATTGGTTGAACATTTGTTAGAATTTATGGGTTATCTCATATATTTTTAAAGTGTTTGTTTGAATTTATTGATTATATCATATCATTATATTTGAATATTAGGTAATAAACGGTATTAATATTATAAACTCTATGTATTTTAGTATTTGTAATATAACTAGTATCTATGACCCGTGCTTTGCAGTGGGACCGTGAAGCCGAACAAAAAGTAACCGTAAAAATAATGAATCACGCACGCACGTTAGAGCGTGTTAACTTACAAAAATTAGACCCAAAAAAGTAAAATATAGAAAAGAATAACTAAATCGGCTTAGGACCCGCGAGTTTCGAGTGAACTATTAAACCGTAAATAATAGACGTAAAAACAGTTAACTACGCCCGTGTGTTGCAGCGTGTAACTCGCAAAAATCTAGAACGAATCGTAAAATGAAAAATTTGTAAAAGATTAAAGTACAAGACACAAAAGTTAAAAGTGGGAAAATGTTGGGGTTAGAAAGAGAAAATGTATGTGATAAATATGTAAAAGACGAAAACTATAGGGTTAAAAGTGTAAAATATGAAAACTATGGGGTTATGTAAAAGATGAAAACTATTAGGTTAAATGTGTACAAGATAAAAAGTAAAAGGGTTAAAAAGAAAAGAAAAAGGAATAATGTTTTTGTAAGGGGAGAAAATTTTGAAAATTAATATAGGATAAATAATATATACAAAGGTGTAATAACAATTTATTCCATAGTAAAAAAAAATTAAGGTATTTTTAGCTAGGCCCAAATTTGTGGTTAACTGACCCATAACCAACCTGTCATAACCATCAAAACCGTCATAACCGATCAGTTATGGTTATGATTATCCATTAACCGACTCATGCACACATCTATTGACACAAGCGAGTTCCCATACTTGCAAATCAAACTCGGGACCATGACTAGTCGAGGTTGCGGCAGTGTACCTGCTTACCCTGGCATACATGGCTGGAGGGGTTGCGGGTTATGCGCCCTCATCCACATATTGGTTCTTCTAACTCAACCACAAAATCATAAATGCACTAAAACAACTAAAACATTTTATTTAAAAGTTGTTTATTTTGAGGAGAATGTTCAACACAATGTTTAGGAACTCGTCGATGCCTTTACATCTCACTCCATCATTTTCTTGTTTTGCTATTCAAAAAGAGATAGCGGCGTACCTTGTTGCCCGTTTATCATCTATCTCTATGTAAATTTTTTAACTTGATAAGGTGATCGTTATACTTAACAAATATAGTTTTGTTTATCAAAACTAATAATATAATATATCTATATCATTTCAGAATATAATATAAATAAAAGGCTTTATACTATTGTATGTTTGAAATAGTTGGAATAAAGTTTGGTTGTTTTGTTAGGACTTGTAAGTATATTTCAAAGGCATCTCTATGTTTAATTGTGGCCAATTTGAAATAGTTGGAACAAGTTTGGTTATTTTGTTAGGACTTTGTAAGTATAATTCAAAGGCATCTTTATGTTTAATTGTGGTCAATGATTATAAAATATTTGTTAGTCTGAGTCAATCATGCATGCCCAAAAGGCATTGATATTTTAGGTCTTTGGATGTGATATATGGGTTTGTAGAATCACTTTTAATTTTTTTTTATGTTATTTCAACACCTAAAATTTTAAAATCACTTTTCATAAATTTATTTATTAATGTTTTTAGATAAAAGCAATTTTGAAGAACTGCAAGCCAATGTTCAATGTTTTTACGATCGGATCGAACTAGACGTCGAAACGATCTCTTACCGGTCCATTAGCCACGCCAGTCGAATCAGTTAAGAACTGGGTGATGTCGTAAATAATATGGTAAAATTAAAAAATGTTAATCAAAATCCTGTTCAACCCATAAAAATCTGGTTCAACCCTCAGTATTCTAGTTTGACTGCTGGTTCCCGGTCCAACCGGGTGATTCGACTCAAAACAGGCCAGTTAGTGTGAACCAGATCGGCCAGACCCTTAATTACCGGTTTGACTGGCTAGTGCGGTCTGGTTTCAAAACACTGCATATGCTCTTATGCAAGTTTGTTATACATTCCGCTAACGACCATAAAAATCCTCCAGTTATAATTCAATTTAAGCAGTTCTCAGTTTATAATTTCAACTTAAATACATAGTATTGCACTTGGTGCACTCAGCCCACAAATACATCCTAGAGTTTTATATGCCCATCTCTTATTGTCTATAAATACCAGCAATAATATGCAAACCGGATAAATTAAATCGAGAAAACCGAATGCAATCATTCCACAATTTACATCCTAAACTCTTAATTTGGTTTGGTTCGGTTCAATCCAGTTTTCAGCTTCGTCAAGAAAAAGATCCAAACCGAATAAACTAAACCGAGAAAACCAAAATACGAACGGATTAACATCCGTAGGTATGAGCTCTCCAAATGTATCTCAGTTAGGGTAGTAAACATGTTTTGAAACTTGAATCTCCAAAACTATTGAAATAACAAAATTTACCATTTTGACTAGGGGTGTTCAAAAAAACCCGGATCCACAATCGAATCCAAAATTTCTGAAAACCCGTATCGAAATATACGAAATTTAGGATATTCAGAAATCAGATAATTCGAATTACCAGATTCGGATGTGAATTTCTAATATATATATATATATATATATATAGGGGAATGCTAAAATGAGAACCACCTCGAGTTGTAAGAACCGTGAGAACTACACCGTAGGGGGCGCGGTGGACCAAAATTTTTTTCATAAGCGTAGATGCATGTATAAAAACAACATTTGTAAAAAACAATTCAAAAAAAAAATGTCGTGTGTGTAGTTTTGAGCGCCACAAGTTTGTGTTTACGGGACCCGTAAATCTAGCCGGAAAATTTACGGGTCCCGTAAACACAAACTTGTGTTGCTCAAAACTACACACACGACATTTTTTTTTTGAATTTTTTTTTTACAAATGTTGTTTTTATACATGCATCTACGTTTATGAAAAAAAAAATTTGGTCCACCTCGCCCCGGATCAAAAAGTTCTCGCGGTTCTTACAACTTGAGGTGGTTCTCATTTTAGCGGATACTTATATATATATATATATATATATTATGTGAGTACTATATTTAATTTAAATATAGTAAAAATGGTAAATAATCAGATTCGGATGTGGATTTATGGATGTTTTTTGTTTTAATGTTGAAAATTTCGAAAATCGAATACAGTTTTAGTTTTAATCTATTAACGAAATGGATTTTTTTTGAGTTTTTTTTTATATAATTTTGGATATCCGCAATCCTTAATATTAATATTTTGAATAAGTTTTGAATTTTAGATATCTGAATCCTTATTCGAATATCCGAAAGTTTTGATACGAGTTTGAATATTAATATTCACTTTCCGAAATGTTCAGATATCTAAAATTTGGATATTCGAAAACATGATAATCCGACCTTAAAGGTTGCTAGTCAAAGCTTCTACTCTGGATTTGGCATGTGAGTGAATCTTTTGACTATAATTTTTAGTAATTAAATTAATATAAAATAATAAACAATTTAATTATTTATTCCACTAACTAATATTAAAATTTGGTAATACTATGTTGGATTGCAACTTTTAAACAACAATATTCGTTTAATGCTAAGTGTCTAATTTTTAATTTTAAACAAACAAAAAACTTCAACTTTTATCACTAGTATAATATTTAATATAATATAATCATGGTCGTTTGTGGGGGTATATCGGACCGGCATGATATCACGAGACTTGAGATTCCAGTCCACAAAAGATTATATAAATTTACGTGTAAAACGATCGGTTTACACATATTTTAGATGAGAACCTTGTCTCTAGGAGGTTTTATGGTTTGAATAGGTAGGTTTGGGAGTTCGACTCCGGTCGGGCGCGTATTTACCACTTGTGGAGTGGTTTACCTATATAGGGTCAAAGGACTTGTTGGGCCTCGGCCCAGCCCGGTGGCCTGGTAAACCGATACTGTTCTAAAAAAAAAAAAAAAAAAAGGTAGGTTTGGACAAAATTATGGGACCACCCGCTTACTATGTTTTCGGGGAATGATAACCATACTGGAGGGGTTAGGTGGTCGGTCGAACCGGTCCATGCTTATAATACATATATATATAACGGATAAAGATCAAATACAAATAAACTTAACGTACTAAACGTACGAATTGAAAGAAAAGTCAAAAAAAGGCGGTGGCATTTTTGTAATTACCAGTAACTATCAAAGTTAGTCTACAAATGTACCTGTAGAGTAATTTTGATCTTTTGTAGAGTAATTTTGTAAAATGGTCTTGTAGAGTAATTTTGTTCTTGTAGGGTAATTATCAAAATTACCCTACAAGTGTATCAAAATTACTCTGCATCAAAATTACTTTTACAAGTGAATCAAAATTACACTGTAAGTTTATCAAACAACATACAATTCAAAATTACTCTACAAATGATCATGTAGAGTAATTTTGATCTTGTAAAGTAATTTTGTAAAATGATCCTGTAGAGTAATTTTGATCTTTTGTATAGTAATTTTGTTCTTGTAGGGTAATTATCAAAAAATCTCTACAAATGATAATGTAGAGTAATTTTGTTAGCATTTAGTTATGGGGTTGAGCTTTATGGTTTAGATTTTAGTTTGGGAGGGGGGGGGGGGGGGGTAGGTTTTTTTTTAGGTTTTTGGGGGTTGGGGGGGTTAGTGTAATTTTGATAATTACCCTAGAAGACCCAAATTACTCTACATGAACATTTTACAAAATTACTCTACAAAAGATCAAAATTACTCTACAGTATCATTTGTAGAGTAATTTTGATAATTACCTTACAAGAACAAAATTACTCTACTAGACCATTTTACAAAATTACCCTACAAAACATCAAAATTACTCTACAGGTACATTTGTACATAATTACAAAAATGTCACCGCCTCCTTTTTTCTTTTCATGCAATTCGGACGTTTATTACGTTTATTTATTTGTACAGGAACTTAACTCTATATATAACTACATATTTCCCAATTCCAAACGGAACCGAGTTGTCTGCCAAAATCAATATTGTGAACCAAACTGCCTAACTCTCAAACAAGTGTTCTTCCTTTGGTTTATATAATTTAATCGGTTTACCTTTCAAAAAATGGCTCCTAGTCCAAATCTACTCCTATTAAACACCTATACATGCATCTTGTAGGATTTGAACCATCCGTCTTTAAAATAAAAACCACCTTACCATCACACCATGTATCTTAGGAACCGTTAATAACTTACTCGTCTCCCTTTTCTATTAGTTTAGAAGGTTAGTTTTATCATCAATCCTAAGATATAAAATAAATAACCTTTCAAATAATAATACAATTTCTTTCTAATTATTTCCTTTCAAACTTTTTTTTAAATGACAAATTTCTTTTAATCGTTGTCCTCTATGGGACTTGAAACCAAGGTCTCCTCTCAAATCCAGGTGTTTAAAAGTTTTGTCCTTAACATTGAACTACCAACGGCAACATGCACCGGAGTATTTAAGATTAAAAACTTAATTTTGTTAAATAATGATTAAAACGGAGTATTAAAGATTAAAAACTTAATATTGTTAAATAATAATGTTTGGATAAGACAATAAAAACCTTATTAAGTTAATCAATAAGTTAATAATAAGTCCATGCTTTATGTTGCAACCCGGGCACTCCGTACACCTAATTTCGCTACAATCTACATGCACGGGAGTACTAAAGATACGACTCAAATCTCAATAATCCTTCAATATTCATTAATCAAACAAATAATTATGAACTAACGCCGTTAGTTAGCTTTACTTGACAATGACGTTACAAATTGCGTTTTAGTTATATTGGAACGAAATGCATAGAAATCTAGTTTATAATTACAAAAGGTTTTGCAATGACTTAATTAAATCTGACGTTCCTTTCATCCTTTTTTCAATGTATCGGTGGGTGCGAACGAGCTGAGTTGAAACCGATAAAGTTTGAGGCAAACTCGTTTAACTTAATAGAGTTTGAACTCGAACTCGAGTTTGAGTTCGTATCGGTTTGAGCCTTTTAATGGAAACTGTGGGAACCTGTGGTGTCTCTGAGAATTCATGTACCCTGTTCGACCTCGAAAAAATGTGCATTTCCGTAATGTTTTATTATTTTTTTTTAAAATCAAATGGGTATTGGCTCACTAAACCTATTGCCAATTGGCTCACTTTTAAACCATAAAAATTGTTTTGTTAATGGGCCTATCTTAGAGTTGTTATTAGTATGTTATTTAAAAAATAATAAATAACATATATATATATCGGATTTCAAAAAACATGTGCCCCTCGAAATCATTGGCATTGTGTGGTGGTCCTCCTCGCACACCCTCATCGGTGCCACTGGTAGGAACGCACACAAGGTCTATTTCAAATAAAAGCTCTGACGTTCTTAGGATAAATTGTTTTTGATTAATTGTGTGAGTTCTATGAACAAATGTTTGCTTATTTCCTTGAGAAGGATGGGTCGGAATAGAGCCATTTGATTGAGTTGGCGGGTTTATGGAGGGATTGCAAGCTGTTTGATAGGCTGATGTGGCTTAAAACGGCTCGCGTTCCAGTCCACCTGAGAGATTGCAAGCTGGTCTGACTCGGACAACTCCAGCGATGGATGTTGGGTGGTCCCTGAATGTAACACCTCGTAAATTTATGTCCAATAATGTATCGACACGTGTCATGAGCTTTAAACGTGTAAAAGATCACCTATGAAGGACTAAAGTTGACAAACAAAGAAAGTATGTGAATATAAGGGTTCAAAGTGTCAACAATGGATAAATATACCTTACAATAACCCTACACGACGTTTATACCCTTAAACGAATGAATTATGGATCATACGAAGCTAATTGTGGAAGATAGTGAGTAATTGCAAACTACAGGGGTTAAATGTGTCAACATGTTGAAAGTATACCTCTGAGTGACCTTTTGGCGAACCCGAAGCTTTGTAACAATAAATTATACTCACTAGGATATGTGGTAAAAATTTCACCAAGTTTCGTTATCGTATGAGAATGTTATGATAAAATTCGTATACGAAGGGTTAAAAGCGTCAACGTTGAATTCTAGGGCCTTATGGGTGAACACAAGGTTAACCGAGGACTTAACGGTGTTTGGTTATGTCATGGAGCCCTTAAAAGTCAAGTTAGAGGGCCAAAAGTGCAAGAAATAAACTCAAAACCACGTTTAGAAGGACCAGGGACCTAAAGTGCAAATAATGAAACTTGTTTGGCTGGTTCTGGGAAGCCACACGGGCCGCGTAAGGTATCAGGGGACCCTTATGCGGGCCGCCTGAACACCCCAGCGACAGAATTCACCTGCAGGTGCCAGTTCAGGTCTGTTAACCGACTTTGGAAGCTTGTTTTGCATACCAGGGACTCCTCCAATGGTTTAACATGCAATAGGGGCACTTGTACTGGTCTCATAACACTTGTAGACCTCCTTGGCATGATCCTAAGTGATCAAAACTCCTATATAAGAAACCCACAAGTTGCAACATTGGACACTTGCACTTGGAAACTCTCACAACTTCACCTCTGGAGAATTTTGGAGCTCAAGCACCCTTCCTAGGAGTCACTAGTCATGCTTAGGACCCTTGTAAGTGTCCTTAACTTTCTTTAATTCAGTTTAGCTTAGTTAATTAGCTTAAAGTCAAACCGTCGTAATTAGAGTTTGACTTTGTGATTAATTATAATCTGTCCAGTCAAATTTCAAATTGAAAGTACCTATGAGTTGGTAATTATGTGGGCAATAAACCCTTAAAAGGGCACCCTCTGATTCTCATTCTAACTAGGTCAATTGTCGGGTCAAAGCTAACCTTAAAAAGTCAACAGAAAGCTTATTTTTAAATTAATGCATAATTAGCAATGTAGGAGCCATGCAACCTGTTTTATCATTAATATAACTTGGTAATTAATGTAAGAACATGTCTAAACATGTTCAACCCGACAATTTTCAGTTTAGGCTCGGTTCGGAACCGAAAGTCGCATAAATTGACTTTTGCTTTGACTTTCAGTTCTGACCCAATGTAGCATGTTTTAGAAATGCCTTAGAGCCTTATTAGGACCAGGTTTCATGTTAGTATAACCCTCTGTGATTATACAACTTGGTTCTTTAGTTATCCGATTCATATGCATGTTTCCGTTAAATGCTTAAATGTTGACTATTATGCCCATATGACCTTAAAATGAGATTTTTGAAAATGTAAAAGAATAGAAACCTTAGTTACTGATTATTAGACTTGTCCCTAAAATTTGACATCAGTTTGGGGTCTAGATTAGGAGTTATGCTCATTAGCGTAATTAGAAAGCTTTTTATAAATTAAACGACGTAATTAGCATATAGCCTATCTAAACCCAATTTTTAATACCAAACTTTTTACCTACCGATATAAAATAATATTTTGGGATTTTTGAATATTTTTATTTAATTTTAGGCTGAGCATAACATAGAGTTCTAAGCTTGATTCGGTAATTGCCGGTTTTGCCTTTTTGGGCTATAAAATGAGTTTTACAAATCATTTTGATTCCAAACCTTTTGCTACTGATTTTATAAGATAAATAAAATATTTTAAGCCTTCTGGAATAATAAAAATATCAGCTTTCTTTATAAAACCCGGTAATCGCTCAAAATCGTCTTTTTACGCGTTCTAAGCGCATAGTATGTATTAAACCCATTTTAGATATATAAGACTTAATACCTACTGATATATTAAGTAAATTTTTATATTCTAACAGTAAGTAAAAGTTTTTAAACTCAGGTTTCCAGTTTTGACCTTTTAGGCTTAAGTGAAATTACCAAAATGCCCCTTCGGTGCATCGTTTAGTTATAAATGGTAAATTTCACATATATGTAATACCCTACTGATATAACCTATTAATTTAAGAATATTTATTGTTTATATCAGATCTGAAACTCAGAATCATATTAAATCTCTTTTATAACCTTTTGAATGACCAAAATACCCCTATGGGGCATAATTTGGGTTTAAATCCATTTCGGGCATAATAGAAGATATCTTACTGATGTCACAACATATTTAAGGCACATTAACTTAGGAAACCTGTATATGACTCATATGGTTACCCGTTATGCATCTTGCGTGTTCGGTTCGGTTTATGTAACTAGTTTGCATAAATTGACCGAAACGGGTCAAACCTTATCATTTTTGTCTCAAAATCCAGAATGTGTTTAGTTTACCCATATTATACAAGTCTTCAAACTTGTCGGGTCTAAAACACATTCTGTTCCGGTTTTCGCTTAATCGTGCGTTCGAACCGTATCTTCCTTTAAAACTAACCGGTCTAAGTTTAGGCTTAATTAAAGACCCGTTAGGAATCTAATAGGTTATTATAAACCTTTGTTCCAGACTAGGAGACCCGGTAAAAGCTACGTGCATTTGCTGTTTGTGATTATTACTTGCAAAGGTAAATATTTTTAACTTATTTTCCCTATACGGGCTTGGGGTACGGTATATAAAATACCGCTTGGTCGGGCATTGAATTTTTAATTGTATGAAGGTTAAATTATTGAAATGTCCCGTTTAAATTGTTTTGTTTGCTTAAAGCCTTTGGGGGGTTAATGACCATGTCCCGGATATCCTTGGCATCATTTTAAGAAATGGCCACAACCTAAAGCACGGAGTGTAGGCGTACACCCGACAGTGCATATATAAATAATAAGGTATAACCGCCGGTTTCGGGAATAACCCGCCGCGGGACTATATCATGTGGTGTGTCTATTAATCTTTAACCCGGCGTCAAATCCGGGCTACTGAACGTATAACGAACATGTAATTCTTTTACAAGTTTATATATAAATAATATCCTAAGTTATAAAATATTTTGTGCCTTGTGCATTCAAATCAATTTTCTAAACCTTTTCAAAATGAGTCAGTTAATTGTATTTACCAGTGTAAACTGACGTATTTTCCCAAAAAGGTTAAGTGCAGGTACTGCTCGAAATAGGTTGGCCTCTCCTTAGCATCTATAAGAGTCTCGCAAGCTTGGATGCATTTTAAGTCTGATGAACTATATTTCTTTTTATTTGATCCGCCTGTGGATCTGTTTCAACTATTTTGTGATACTTAATATTACAATTTATTCGGTTGAAATAAATCTATCTTTTGCTTCCGCTGTGCATTTAAAATTGTGTTGTTTGACTATGATGATATCAACTACGTCACGATACTCCCCACCGGGCCCACCGGTAATACGTGGAAATATCGGGGTGTGACAGGTTGGTATCAGAGCCAACACTGAGTGAATTAAACACTAGCCTTTTGTGTTTAATCTCAGTTACACAGTTGCACATTCCTAAATTTTCGAGTCTAGACAAAGAACTTAGGAAAAATCCCGATTTGTTTTATTTGGTCTTTTATATATATCCCTTGTTGTTATTTTTGTTTATGTTGACAGGTTCAATCATGCCACCAAGATTCAACAGGGGAAGAGGAAAGGCACCAATCACAGGCTACGACCATGAGGCCGGGCCCTCACACAGACGAACCCCACCAGCCTCGATGAGTACGAGTCTTCAGGAGCATTGGAGGACGTATATAGAGCCAGCGAAGCGATCCATCTCGCTAAGTTCGTCACCATCCTATCACCATTCTTACGGGCCTCATTCTGAAAATGAGCCCCATAACCCGCAACCACCTTTCATTCCCCTCCAGGGATCCAGCCCTCACTATTCCTTCGACGACCCGACACCTGTCTTCCAAATCCGGTTCAACCCGGCAAACTACATTGAAGAACCAGTGGGTTTTAACCCACTAGGACCTGAAGACCACTTCTCGGGCGACCATGCGATGGACATGGACGAGGACACCGATCCCGCAGAACCACCGCCCGGAACCCCTAACCACCCCATCGAAATTTCGGATGGGTCACCTTTTCTGGGATCACCTTATAATGGTCCCGACAGCTATGAGGAGAGGTTCAGACAGATTGACTGGGTGTTTACTCCCAGTTACCACAACTCACCACAGCCGCAGCAGGCACAGCAGGATCCCTCTGAGGATTCTCGTTTTGTAGCGGTCACTCCGCCACCACAACCAGCCCAGCAACAGCCTCCGGAGCCGCCGAGGCGAATAAGATCAAACGCATGGATGTCCGTGCGAGGAGGAGTGCAAATCAGCACCCCTCAACCTTCAAGCGGCAGCCGCTACCCGCCACTACATGAAGACCCGCAGATGGGTGGACCTTCAAACCCCGTCTCGGAAGTAAACTCTGTGCCTGTCGCGCCACCACCGTTGGGTTTTGGCGACCCGATTCCTACATACGCCGGTTCAGCGGCGTATAATCCCTTTGAGCAGCCGATCCACACCAACTACAACTATGCCGAGGCCGACCCTTACCTGGTAGCAGCGACAAACTACAATGCTCATCATACGGAAGGATCCTTTGGGATCCCATATCAAGCTGGATACCCGCACTATGGGTACCCACCTTATGGGTATCATCAACCGCCACCTCCTCAACCTCCGCTATATCAGCAACCCCCGCAGCCGCCAGTGATGTCGCCACCGCAGCATCAGGAGATTCTTCAAAGGATTAATGAGGTGCGGCAGGAAGTGCGAGAAGATCGTAGACAAAATCGAGGAATGTTCAAGAGTCTGGCGAACTTAATTAAAGGAAAGAGCAAAAAGGATCATTAAATCCTTTATTTGTTTGTTGTTTTTAAATGTTTAATCAGTCCCTGCGTGGACATTTGTTTCCGTATTCTGCCCCTGCGTGGGCATGTCTTTCTGTACTCTGCCCCTGCGTGGGCATGTCTTTCTGTTAACCCCTGCGTGGGTATGTTATTTCTGTTTAAGCCCTTGCGCGGGCATGTTATTTCTTGTAGAAGTCCCGTTTAGGGCAAACTTGTACTTGTTAAAATTTTTGTAGTGGAATGGTTGAATTTAAATTTTCATTTTTGATTAAATTATATGCATAAATATAATATGTGAAATAAATGAAAATATAACATTCCTCTTATGAGACCTACCATTATAATAAAATAATAAAAATCTAAAAAGGGACAAAACCTAGCCATGTGTCATTATAAGACAATGCCAAGATGGTAATTCCTCAAATTAGATTCAGGTCTTTATTAACACCTCAATTTATGATTGTTCTGCGTTAAATATTAAAGAATCTTAAAGGTAAAACCTAGTCTATATGTCGTTGCAGACATGACCAAGATGGTAAAACCTATTCAAAAGGTTCCAATCCTTGTTAACATCTGAAAACATGTTAACACACTTAACAAAATGTGATTCAATAAAATCGCATAAGTCATCCTTATATTGGATTCTCCCAAATACTTTAATTAATTAAAACATCCATTATGGATCTAATGCCTACGGGATATAATCATTGTCATATAAGACAAAAGACAGTTGTGGTATTCGACCTCCTGTTAAGAAGAGGTAATGAATTATAATTAAAACCTCAATACCATGACCCTATATGATCATGATTGAAGATTTAAAACTGTCCATAGGACTAGGCCTTTTTGCCATTAATATACTTTAATTATAACTAAGGACTTATATAATGAAAATCCTGAAAAAAATTATATGCTTAATTAATCAAAATGGTTTCTTAAATACCATGATTAATAAATCATCTGGAATGATAAAACTGTTATAGATCTCTAAATGAATTAAAATCATTATTTTATGTAGCAATCAAGCTACATGCCTGGGTCAGACGAAGTCAACAGTCACCCCAGAGATAATCATGACACCTCCAGAGTCAACGTAGCAGGAGCAGAATTACAGGCATTGATAGACAATGCTGTTACGAGAGCTTTGGATAGGCAATTCAATGAATCAAGTGGTACCCATGCAAGGACCCAATCTGTACCACATACGAAGCCACCCTCAAGAACTCATACTGCTCACAAAAGTGATTCTCATCACTCATCAAACCAGAGGAGTGTTCCATCTAAGAGAATTGTGTGAAACCAAGAACCACGTGCTAAAGATTGCACTTATAAATACTTTGTCTCCTGCAAACCCAGGGATTTCACCGGGGAAAAAGGAGCAGTTGATTGCATGTCATGGTTAGACGAGATGGACACTGTGGTAGATATTAGTGGTTGCGCTAATAAGGATGTGGTAAAGTTTGTATCCCAGTCATTCAAAGGTGAGGCACTAGCCTGGTGGAGGTCTTTGATCCAAGCCACTGGGAAAATCCCATTGTACAATCTGTCTTGGGAACAGTTTGTGACATTGATTAGGGAGAATTAATGCCCTCAGCATGAGGTTGAAAAGATTGAAGCTGATTTCTTGTCGTTGGTTATGAAAAACCTAGATTGCCAAGCCTACCTTACGAGCTTCAATACTATGTCAAGACTGGTTCCGTATCTGGTAACTCCGGAACCCAAGAGGATAGCTCGCTTCATTGGGGGTTTGGCCCCAGAAATCAAGGCCAGTGTGAAGGCCTCCAGACCAGCTACTTTTCGGTCTGCAGCTGATATATCATTGTCCCATACCTTGGACGCGGTCAGGCAGAGATCGCTGAGGAACACAGACGCTGAGAAGAGGAAGCGTGAGGATGACAACTCACGACATTCAGACAAGAAGCGTAAGGGAAACAATGACCACAAGAAGAGTTCTGGAAGTAAAAAGGATGGTCATCAGTCGGGCGATAAACCCAAGTGTAAAATCTGTAAGAAGCACCACTTCGAAAAATGCAGATACGAATCAAAATCCCAGTCACAGCCGAGAGTTTGTGGGATTTGTAAATCTTCTGAGCACAAGACATTGGAGTGTAAGAAAATAAAGGACGCGACGTGCTACAACTGCAACGAAAAAGGGCATATCAAGCCCAACTGCCCGAAGTTTGCAAAGAAGGCTGAGGATGGGAAAAAGACCAATGCTAGGGTCTTCCAGATGAACGCACAAGAGGCGATCCAGAATGATAATGTCATAACAGGTACCTTCCTTATTAATGATGTTTATGCAAGGGTGTTATTTGATTCTGGAGCAGATAAGTCATTTGTTGATGATAAGTTTTGTAACTTGTTAAACCTACCTGTTAGAACCCTAAGCATAAAATATGAGGTTGAATTAGCCGATGACACCATAGAAACCGCATCAACCGTGTTAGATGGATGTTTCATATCCATTAGGAACCACTCTTTTCCATTGTCCTTACTTCCTTTGAAGTTAGCCGGTTTCGACATAGTAATAGGCATGGATTGGCTATCCCATAACCAAGCCCAGATCGTGTGTGACAAGAAGCAAGTAGTGATCAAGACTCCGTATGGTGAGCCACTTACCATACAGGGAGATACTCAGTATGGGTTGCCTAAGCAAGTGTCTATGCTTAAGGCTTCAAGGTGTATGAAGAAAGGTTGCGTCATCTACATGGCACAAGTATTCCCTGAAGAATTACCTAGTTTACCACCAGATAGGCAAGTAGAATTCAGAATTGACATTATTCCAGGAGCAGCACCTGTTGCAAGGGCACCTTACAGGTTGGCACCAACAGAGATGAAAGAGTTGAGGACCCAGTTAGATGAATTGTTGGCAAAAGGTTTCATTAGACCTAGCTCGTCTCCAGGGGGAGCACCAATCCTGTTTGCGAAGAAGAAGGATGGGTCGATGCGTCTATGCATCGATTATCGCGAGCTTAACAAGGTCACTATCAAGAATAGATATCCATTGCCCAGGATCGACGATCTGTTCGATCAATTGCAAGGGGCAAGTTACTTCTCAAAGATCGACTTGAGGTCAGGCTATCATCAGCTGAAGGATAAAGATGAAGATGTACACAAGACTGCATTTAGGACTCGTTATGGTCATTACGAGTTCTTAGTGATGCCTTTTGGGCTCACTAATGCACCTGCCGCATTCATGGATCTCATGAATCGCGTCTGTAAGCCCTACCTAGATAAATTCGTCATCGTCTTTATCGATGACATTCTCATTTACTCGAAAAGTCAAGCTGACCATGAGAAGCATCTTCGTTGTATTCTTAAGCTACTTCAACAGGAAGAGCTCTATGCCAAATTTTCAAAATGTGTATTCTGGCTTCGTGAAGTCCAATTTCTTGGACATGTTGTTAGTGAGCGTGGTATCCAAGTAGATCCCGCTAAAGTTGAAGCTGTCATGAATTGGCAAGAGCCAAAGACGCCCACTGAGATTCGTAGCTTTCTAGGTTTAGTAGGATACTACAGGCAATTTATTGAAAACTTCTCAAGGATTGCAGCACCCCTAACTTCATTAACCCGCAAGAATATCAAGTTTGATTGGGGTCCTAAGCAGCAAGAATCTTTCGATATTTTGAAGCAGAAGTTGAGTAACGCTCCAGTACTGACGTTGCCAGATGGAATTGATGAATTTGTAGTTTATTGTGATGCATCGCACACAGGTATGGGATGTGTGCTTATGCAGAAAGGCAAAGTTATTGCCTACGTTTCTCGACAATTGAAAGTGCATGAGAAGAATTACACCACCCATGAGTTGGAGTTGGGTGACGTTGTATTTGCACTAAAACTATGGAGACATTACTTGTATGGAACCAAGTGCGTGATCTATTCGGATCACAAGTGTGGCACCTGAGGAAAATCTGCAGCAATCTTGATTTATCACTGCACATCTCTGTGCTTACTTGTCAAATTTCGGGACGAAATCTTGATTTATCACTGCATCTTGCGTGTTCGGTTCGGTTTATGTAACTAGTTTGCATAAATTGACCGAAACGGGTCAAACCTTATCATTTTTGTCTCAAAATCCAGTGTCACACCCCAACCGATGGCGGAAACATCGGGATGAGACGAAATAGATTGCAAGAGACATCATAACGCTATTTGTGTCAAGTATTTAATGATTTCATTTTACATTATTTGAACTAGAAATACCACAAGTTTGAAATAAATAAAATGTGACAAGTATTCAAGTAAATAAATTTCATTTCATAATAATGGTTTATTATAAGATTGAAAACAAATTATAACAGGTTTGCAAGTATTAAAATTTAAATGCGTTTCTAGGCAATCCTACTAGGTTCCTTGTATCATCACAACATTGGTTGCGTTGGGATTTCTTGTAATATTGTACGAGTAAAGATGGAGGAAATCCAAGGAACGAGCGAGAGAGATTATCCTAGATATGAAATATGTGTACGAACTCGTTAAGTAATATTCCGAATATTTAGAATTTAGGTTATAAAAGAAAAAAAATATATATATTTATATATATATATATATATGTATATATAAATTCTTTATTATTTAAGATCTCTTTATAATAAAACTTGATCTTATAATGTTTAAAATACTTGTGATCTATTAGTTTATATATAAACAGTGACTTCGAATAAATAAAATCATAGTTTTGAATTTCATCTCAACATTAGCAGTTTATCATCTTACTCATAAAAAAAACGAACCGAACATCGGCTGTATTGCATGTATTCTTTTCTATTTCAGATTAGATTTAATGTATAAGGTTCATCATCTTCTTGTAAACAAAATGTAAACTGTAAACAAAATGTAAACTGTTAACATCTTCTTTCTAGTTAGATTCATGGCTTAATTTTGTTGAATGTATAAATGTCTAACAGTGAAGTTATGAGGACAAGAGATAGAGAAAATTATATACCGAAACAACAGGAACCGATGAAGACGTGGACCCCGACGAGACTCCGGTTGTCATCTCCGAGGGTACGAGTTCGGCGACGTCTCCTTATCTCTGGTGAAGCTACGGGAACTCCGGCAAGTCTTGAGTGCTCCGGCAAGTATGCAAGGCTATTCGAAAAAGATGTTACGGTGTTGCGCGGTGTCGAAAATATAAGAACAGAGGGTGGCGAATTGGGGTTGTGCCGAGATCGGGAATAGAACTTTGATGATGGTTCGGTTTTATAGCCTTTACTCGACTCGAAATTTATGGCAATACGTTATGAAATATATGGCAATACGTTATGAGTGATTCCATGGGTATAATAAGAGTCTAGGTTCATTCATCACCAAAAATGGGAACGCGGAAATCCCGTAGAATCAGCGAGAAAATGGAAATCATGGCTACGTTATTGCTGGCACTGTTTGGCGGCAAAATGTGAAAGAGGAAATTGTATGAAAGCCAAAATTAAGACTATATAATAACTTGTTTCTAAACATACAACAGTGTATGATTGTAATTGATTTTAGCTAATAACGACTCTCTCTCTGTGGCTTAAACCTTTCGTATTCCTTTTCGCCGATCGCCGGAGGCTCGACGGAGTAAGTCTGTCGGGTTAGCGTGCAAGGTCGATCGAGTTCCTGGCTGACCTTTCATTCTAACTTGATCCACTGATTCTCCCATTCGTCATCCGGGACTCGGCTCGCTGCTTTTTTCGTTCACCTTCTTGCTTAGAACCTAGTCGCCGGCGGCTCGACGAAGAGGTGGTGGCTGGGATATCGTGTCAGGTGGACGGTAAATACATATCGTCTGTGTTTTGCTCTACCTTGCATTATATCTTGGCTTATTATCAATTCCATTCGATGTTTGGGACTAGGCTTCTACGGGTGTGGAGATGGGGGGTTTCCCGTTGCCGGTAACGACCTTTTATGTCACAAATCTCCCTGGGGGGGGGGTGTCAAGAATGCTGCTGTGGATTAAGTTTCAACCATTTGGTGTGATGAAGGATGCGTATGTGGCAAGAAAGAAAGACTCAAGGGGAAATTACTTTGGGTTTATTCGCTATGAAGGTGTGCGGGATGTGATGGAAACCTTACGAGGAATGAACAAGGTCACAATTTTCGAAGCAAAGGTGAGTGTATCCGTGGCTAAATTTGATAAAAACCGTAGAAAGTTTCAACAGAATAACCATGGCTATGCGGCTGGGAAACAAAAACGACCGATGGAAAATAAAGGTGATCCGTCTATACAGAGGAAACCGGTGTACGAATACATGCCGGTCAGAAATGGCAGGTCATATTCGGAAGTGGTAAAAGGGAAAGAGGCGACAAAAGGTGTAGAGAACAAAACTGTAGTTGCAAATGACAGGCTAGCAGTGTACCCGGACCATTGTATGATGAGGGCAGTAATCATAGAAGTTAAAAGTGTTTTTGCTTTGAAGGAGATTAGGAGATTAATGAATGTTGGGGGGTATAGTGAGCTTCCAGTATCATACCTGAGAGGACTGAAATGCATGGTAGTGTTCAAAGAGAAGGGCGGGGCGATCGATTTTATGGAAAAAGGAGGGTATGGATGGGATCAGATAATCGAATCAGTATCATTATGGAAAGGGCAAGACATGGTCTATGATCGGTTAGTATGGGTTAGAATAATTGGCATTCCAATTCATCTAAGAGACAGCAATTTGTATAATAAGGTGGGGGGATGTTTCGGGAAAGTAGTTGGTGAATCAGACTTCTCATGGAATGTAATGGATAATTCAGACAATGGTTGTTGGATCGTCACCGAGAACGGGAAATGTATTGAGGAGGAGGCCAATATTGCGTGGTGTGGGAAGCTATACAAGGTATGGGTTAATGAAGAGCCTAACCCATGGTTGCAGAATGCAGTCATGGAATTAACTGAGGAAGTGAAGGGTTCGCCGACGAAGTCATCGGAGTCGGTGGTTGCTCCGGAGGAAGAGGTGGAAGAGGGGGAGATTCAGGACGGCGGGACCAAGGATGAGAATACGGAGGGTCGGCCTAGGGAGTCGGAACCGTCGACCCCCATGCAAGAGTTGCATGGGAATCTTGGTAGGGGGGAGTAAATGTTGCGGCGGGAGGTTTTGGAAAAGGAAATTGGGGTGACAGCGGTGGGACCCGGGTAGATATTCATGTGAAAAATAACTGTGGGGAATCCAATTTGGGTGTGGGCCAAGGCCCAGGTACGAAGTCAAGGAAAAGGCCTCATAAAGTTAGGAGTCCACAAGATTGGGGCCCAAATGAAGATAATATGGGCAGCAATGGACCTACTCACGTCCGGAACCTAGAAAGATCCTTTGATTTAAACAATACTACACAGTGGGGCGAGGAGTCCATGGATAATTCTATAAACAATACTGTGTGCAAAAAGCCTAGGGAAGATGATAGGGGTATGGCAGTTGCAAAAGACGATGGGGCGGAGAACCAGAATGGGGATCCAAATGATCAGAACAGTGAAGATATTTCTGGGAATGGAGATGCAAATGGGGCGAATGATAACAAAGTGACAGGAGAAGTAGCCGACACGATGGCGGTTGGGGCGGCTCTCGGATTTCAACTTGATGGCTTCATTAATCAGGTCAGTGAGGTAGTTTTTGGTGAACAAACCGGTTTGCAATGAATTGTTTATCTGTCAATCTTAGGGGGGTCAGGGACCAAAGGAAAGCAGACTGGATAAGAGGGTTAAAAACTTCACATGGGGTTCATTTCCTAGCAATTCAGGAAACGAAATTGAGGGGTATCACACAGTTTTCGATAAATAAATACTGGGGAAGATCACGATTTGAAGTGGCTTGGGTGGATGCGGTGGGTAGGTCAGGAGGATTAATAAGTATGTGGGACCCATATGTTTTCGAGTGTATTGAGGTTATTAAAGGACAGAGGTTCGTTATAGTACAAGGAACTTTAAAACATACGGGGGAATTGCTAAATGTGGTAAATGTATATGCATATAATGATCCTATTGAAAGAAGGGGACTTTGGGAGGAGTTGATAATCCTAAAGCAGTCGCTACAAGGCATGTGGGTGTTTGTAGGCGATTTCAACGATGTAAGAGAACCGGGTGAACGATTCAATTCCGATTTTGTATCGGTAAATGCAGCATTTTTTAACCAATTTATCGAAACAGCAGATTTAGTAGAATTCCATATGGGTGGGAGAAAATTTACGTACCATTCGGACAATGGTGTGCACAAAAGTAAATTGGACCAATATTTGGTGTGTAGGGACTTCTTTGCTAAATGGCCGACAGCATCAGTCGTAGCCTTATCTAATATGGTTTCGGACCACTGTCCTATCCTCATGGCAGTATTGGCTCAGGATTTTGGTCAAATTCCAACGAGGATTTTCAATTCTTGGCTTGTTCTCCCCGGTATTATGGACTTCATAAAACAGTCATTGGAGAGTTTTACGTTTCAGGGGGCGGCTGATTTGGGTCTTGCAGTTAAACTGAAGTGGATAAAATTCAAATTAAAGGAGCGGGTGAACGTAATAAAGGCGGAGAATGAGGTGGTCTACGAAGAAAAGTTAACGATCTTAGAAAATTTGGAACTCCAGGCCGAAGAGCGTTTGTTGACATCAGACGAATTGGTTAAGAGAGCTGAATGTAAAAAGGTGATAATGGAGGTAGATCGGGCAAAAGCTATGGATTTGAAGCAGCGTTCCAGGTTAAAGTGGGCCATTGAAGGGGATGAGAATTCATCCTTTTTCCATAACGTTGTGAATGCAAATCAGAGTTCTAATCGAATCAACGGGCTGATGATTAAGGGGGATTGGGAAATGAATCCGGTGCTGATTAAGGATGAAATCTGCTCTTTCTTTGCCCAGAAGTTCCAAGAGCCTATGGCCGTTCGGCCTAGGCTGTCATGTCCGTATCTATCTCATATATCGGCAGCCGATGGTGATTTGTTAGCGGCGCCTTTCACGTTAGCAGAAATTAAAGAAGCTGTCTGGGAGTGTGGTGGCGATAAGGCGCCGGGGCCGGATGGTGTAAATTTCAGCTTTCTCAAATGTTGCTGGGGATCATTGCAAGATGATTTTATTCGGGTTTTTGAGGAATTTTCGGGGAATGCAACTTTTTCAGCGGGTTGCAGTTCCTCGTTCATTGCCCTTATCCCGAAGTGCTCGGATCCAGGTGGTATGGGAGATTATCGACCTATTAGTCTCATAGGTTGTATAAATAAGACTATTTCTAAGGTATTGGCGAACAGGATGAAGGTAGTGATTAACAACTTGATTTCTGAAGAACAAACGACATTCTTAGCTAACATGAGCATTCTGGATGGGCCATTGATACTCAACGAGTTAATTCCATAGATGAGATCAAAGAAGAAGGAAGGCTTTATATTTAAAGTGGATATTGAAAAGGCATATGATTCGCTGAATTGGGGATTTTTGGAATCTATTATGGAGCAGATGGGCTTCCCTCCGGTGTACACAAAATGGGTTATGGCCACTGTAAAATATGCTAAAGCTTCTGTTCTGGTAAATGGGTCTCCAACTCAGGAATTTGTTTGCTGTAGGGGATTGAGACAAGGTGACCCTTTGTCTCCGTTTTTGTTCATTATTGCAATGGAAGCGTTGACCGGCGTGATGAAGAAGGCTTGTGATCTTGGTCTATATGATGGTGTTCGGTTCGAAAGCCAAGGTTCGGGTATCTCTCATTTTCTATATGCAGATGATGTAATATTTGTGGGTAGTTGGTCAAATCATAATGTGCTTAATTTGAGGAGAATATTAAGATGTTTTTTCCTTACATCCGGGCTCCGGGTGAATCTTGCAAAAAGTAGTGTGTTTGGGGTGAATGTGAGTGATGATAATATTTTATCCATGGCAAATTCTTTGGGATGTAGAGTTGGGTGTTTTCCATTTAAGCACTTGGGGCTTCAAGTGGGAGCAAACATGAACTTGGTAAAATATTGGCAGCCAGTGGTGGAGGTGTTTAAGAAAAGGCTAGCTATTTGGAAGGCAAAAACTTTATCGTTCGGGGGGAGGTTGACACTAATAAAATCGGTGCTTAACGCACTTCCTACGTACTATTTCTCCCTATATAGAGCGCCTGAACAAGTGATTGATCAGCTTGAAAGATTACGTAGGGAATTCCTTTGGGGCATAACACCGGAAAAAGGTAAAATGTCGCTGGTTGCGTGGGATAGTGTCATGACGCCAAAAGATTTAGGAGGTGTGGGAGTGGGGTCACTAAAAGACGCGAATTTAACAATGCTTGCTAAATGGTGGTGGAGGTTCAAGACGGATCCGGATAGTCTATGGAGGAAGGTTGTTTGGAGGATACATAATAATGAAAGATCTTGGAATCCGATACCAGTAAAGATGACAATAGCCGGGCCGTGGAAACAAATATTCAAGGTAGCAAAGGATATGGAAAAATATGGGGTAGTGTTTTCGGACTGTTTCCGGGCCTTTCCCGGAGTTGGAGACACGATTTCGTTCTGGAAAGATAAATGGCTGGGGAGTGAGGTGCTGAGTAGTCGGTTCCCTGGTTTGTTCGAGTTGGAAAGTGTCAAAAACATAGCGGTTGCGGACCATGTAAAGGTGATTAATGAAGCGGTGGTCATCAACTTTTCGTGGGTACGACAACTAATGACAACAGTTGAGGTGAATGAGGCACAATGTCTCACTAATGAATTGTTTGCGGCAGCGAAAGGATACGGCATAGATCAATGGTGCTGGGAACTTGATGATACGGGTATGTTTTCGGTTAAAAGTCTTAAGTGTACCCTTCAAAATGCAAGATTTACAGATTTGGGGAACAACTTCGTTTGGAACAATTGGTGCCCAATAAAAATAAATTTCTTGGCTTGGAGATTATCACTGGATAGACTGCCTACACTTGTTGCGTTGGCACATCGAAACATTCAGTTTGGCCAGATTAGATGCACATGATGTGATCAGCATGAGGAGGATGCGGACCATTTGTTTGTCAGCTGCGAGGTTGCACAGTTTATTTGGAACTTTGTATCTCATTGGTGCAAAATTTCAAACATTTATGCATTTTGTGCGAAGGATCTGTTGGAGTGGCATAAACACGTTCGGGGAAACGCAAAGTGGAGGAAGCTTATATATGCTATAATGCAAGTGTCGATATGGGTCATGTGGCGAAGCAGAAACGACTTGGTTTTCAATGATAAACAAATAAACCGGGAGCATTTGGCAAATGAAATCAAACATTTAAGTTTTTTAAGGGTCGGTAGTTGTTCAACGTTAAAAGGAATTTCATGGGAGGAGTGGTGTAATTTTGAAGTGTCGAGTAAGTGTCTGTAGGTGATTTCTGTGTCAATTGGTGTATGTAATTGGGCGGGCTAATTAATCGTTGGCCTTTGATAATGAATAAAATTTTGTTGGCCGTTAAAAAAAAAAAACAACAGTGTATGATTGCATGCCACCATAATAGTATATCATTAAATCATTAGTCATTTCTATTTTTTTTTTTTTTTTTTTTGAACGTAAGACATGCACACATGCATGAATCCTTTATTATAAAATAACATAATTTATATCTATCTTATTACAAATTTCATTATCAATAATGAACATAAAAATAAGTATAAAAACTTTTAATTCAATGCTTTTACAATAATAAAATAAACGTTACCATTAACTAATAGTATTATCTTATTTATTTTATAAAAATAATATACAATATTCTTAAGTAATCTCTATACTCGTTTGGTCAATAATAAAATGGCTTGATTTTACGAGCTTATTTTGACGGATGTTACATCCAGAATGTGTTTAGTTTACCCATATTATACAAGTCTTCAAACTTGTCGGGTCTAAAATACATTCTATTCCGGTCTTTGCTTAATCGTGCGTTCGAACCGTATCTTCCTTTAAAACTAACCGGTCTAAGTTTAGGCTTAATTAAAGACCCGTTAGGAATCTAATAGGTTATTATAAACCTTTGTTCCAGACTAGGAGACCCGGTAAAAGCTACGTGTATTTGTTGTTTGTGATTATTACTAGCAAAGGTAAATACTTTTAACTTATTTTCCCTATACGGACTTGGGGTACGGTATATAAAATACCGCTTGGTCGGGCATTGAATTTTTAATTGTATGAAGGTTAAATTATTGAAATGTCCCGTTTAAATTGTTTTGTTTGCTTAAAGCCTTTTGGGGGTTAATGACCATGTCCCGGATATCCTTGGCATCATTTTAAGAAATGGCCACGACCTAAAGCACGGGGTGTAGGCGTACACCCGACAGTGCATATATAAATAATAAGGTATAACCGCCGGTTTCGGGAATAACTCGCCGCGGGACTATATCATGTGGTGTGTCTATTAATCTTTAACCCAGCGTCAAATCCGGGCTACTGAACGTATAACGAACATGTAATTTTTTTACAAGTTTATATATAAATAATTATCCCAAGTTATAAAATATTTTGTGTCTTGTGCATTCAAATCAATTTTCTAAACCTTTTCAAAATGAGTCAGTTAATTGTATTTACCAGTGTAAACTGACGTATTTTCCCCAAAAGGTTAAGTGCATGTACTACTCGAAATAGGCTGGCCTTTCCTTAGCATCTATAAGAGTCTCGCAAGCTTGGATGCAATTTAAGTCTGATGAACTATGTTTCTTTTTATTTGATCCGCCTGTGGATATATTTCAACTATTTTGTGATACTTAATATTACAATTTATTCGGTTGAAATAAATCTATCTTTTGCTCCCGCTGTGCATTTAAAATTGTGTTGTTTGACTATGATGATATCAACTACGTCACGATACTCCCCACCGGGCCCACCGGTAATACGTGGAAATATCGGGGTGTGACACTGAACTTGGGAGACGTATTGATGAGGAATTAGAATTCCTATGGTGCGATATGAAGTATAAAGCTTGGGTTTCGGAGGAACCAAACCCTTGGTTGCAAGAGTTAATAGTTGAACTATCTAACGCAATTCTGGTGGCTCCGATGGACACCATTGAATCGGTCTCCGACCATGATGATTGGGAAGATGGAGAGTTTCGGGGTGGAGAGAGTAGAGATGAGAAGTTAGATAGGTGCCCTATGGAAACGCAATAGTCGGATCCCATGAATGCGTTGCACGGGGAGCTATAAGATAGGGTTACTTTGACGGCTGGGGAGGGTCATGTGGCATTGGAGAATGTTCTTAATTATGATGCAGGTGGGGCCCCTCAGAATAATAGGGAGGGTAAATTAATTTCTCAGGATAGTACGAGGGAGTCACGACCCATGTACTAAATCTAGGAAAAGACCTAGAAGTCTCAGGAGCCCACCTGAATGGAGCCCAAATGGTGAGCCAGGAGAAGACCGTATTCCATCGCATTCTGCCTGTGTTGGAGGTTCAAATCTTTAATCTAATGATAATATCGCCCAAATTCTAGCCACTGTTTAAGGCGCTGTTAATGAAGAAGGGAGCCGCCAGATTACGTTGGAGCAAATGATACTTGGTCCTTCGGGTACGGATTGCGAAGCAATCAATCCAGGATTTCTTTAGTAGGACGCGGCGACGGGACCAATCCAGGAAGAAACGAATGTGACAGTGGAGGTTGGAACTTAGGTGGTTTTAGCTAGGAGGTTTCAACAACCAAGTTAGTGAGGTTATTTTGGGTGAAGGGGGTCAAACTGGTTTGCAATGAATTTTTTATCAGTCATTTTAAGGGGGGTCCGGGACCAACGGAAGATAAACTGGATTAGGGTTTTAAAAATGTCTCATGGAGTGCACTTTTTAGCGATACAAGGAACTAAGTTGGGGGTGTTAACACACGGGGCAAGATTTTAAATGTGGTAAATGTTTACGCATATAACGATCCTATTGCAAGAAGGGCTTTGTGGGTGGAATTAATTTCTCTTAGGAGATCCGTTCAGAGTTTATGGGTTATTGATGGAGATTTTAATGATGTTAGAGTGCCGGAGGAGTGCTTTAATTATAAATTTGTGGCTCTATACGCAATGATTTTTAACCAGTTGATTGATGCGGCGGAATTGGTAAAACACCACATGGGTTGTCGCAGGAACACGTTCCATTTTGATACTGGGTCTCATAAAAGTATAAAAGTAAACTGGACCATTTTTTGGTGTGTAGGGGTTTTCGGGATAAGTGGCCTTCGGTAACGATTGTCTCCTTATCTAATGGCGTGTCGGACCATTGTCCAATACTGTTATCTTTAGCTTCACCAGATAATGGGCCTATTCCTTATAGATTTTTTTAACTCTTGGTTAGAGATACCCGATATTTTGGAATACATTGAGTAGTCGATGGCAAGCTTCGGATTCGTTGGGCTAATAAATCTTAGGTGAACAATTATAAGACAATAAAGGAGGCGGGGTATAGAGATAAGATGGAAAAATTGGAGTCTTTGGAACTTCAAGCCGAGGAAAGGATGTTGTCCCCCCATGAGATAGACTTTAGAGCCGATTATAAAAAGGCCATTATGGAGATGGATAGAGCCAAAGTTATGGATTTGATGCAAAAATCTCGAGTTAAGTGGGCGGTGGAGGGTGACGAGAACATGGCCTACTTTCATAATATTGTAAATGCTAATATGATTTCTAACAGGATAAATGGGCTCAGTGTTAACGGGGCATGGGATACACAACCAACGCTCATTAAAGATATGCTATGTACTTTTTTCGAACACACATTCCAGCAACTGATGCTTACAATATCCGACCTTCTTTGTCGACATTTGAGTAAGCTTTCGGTTGAAGAGTCAGAGATGTTGGCTGTTCCGTTTTCATTGGTTGAAATAAAGAACGTGGTCTAGGATTGCTTCAAAAATAAAGCTCCAGGTCTGGGTGGAATAAATTTCAGATTTAATAGGCGATGTTAGGGTTCGTTTGAGGCTGATGTTGTCAAGGTTTTTGAGGAATTATCTGTGAATGCAATAGTTTCACAAGGTTGTACTTCCTCGTTTATTGCTCTAATTCCTAAGAGTTCCGACCCAAGTGTATTCAAGATTATAGACCGATCGGTTCGGTGGGGTGTATTAATAAGGTGATCTTAAAGGCATTGGCGAACCGAATGAAAACTGATTTTTGAGGAGCAAACCGCGTTTTTGTCTAGTCAAATTATCTTGGATGGTCCACGATTGTTGAACAAGTTAATCCTTGGATGATGCGTAACAAGAATGAGGGGTTTATCTTTAAAGTCGACATCGAAAAGGCATATGATTCACTAAATTGGGGGTATATTGATTTTATTATGGATCAAACAAAATTCCCTGTGATATGGAGGAAATGGGTCATGGCCACGGTTACTAACGCTCGGGCCTTGGTACTAGTAAAAGGGTCTCCTGCACGAGAATTCTTGTGCTATAGGGGTTTGAGGCAAGGTTACCTCTAGTCTCTTTCCCTCTTTATTATCATGATGGAAGCACTTACGAGCATTGTGAAGAATGCATGTGCCATTGGGCTTTACGAAGGAATTCGGTTCACAAACAATGGTTCGGTTTTGTCACACTTTTTAAACGCCGATCATGTCATTATTGTAAGGAATTGAGCGAGCTCAAGAGTGAGAAATTTGAAGAGGATTCTTTGGTGATTTTATTTAGCATTGGGGCTACAAGTCAACCTTGCAAAAAGTTACGCATTTAGGGTAAATGTAAGTGAAGCACAAATTCAAAACATGGCGGTGAGTTCGGGGTGTACAGTGGGTTCCTTCCCATTCAAACACTTGGGATTCAAAGTGGTTGCCAATATGAACCTCGTTAAGCATTGGAAACTAGTATTTGATGTGTTTAAGAAAAGGTTGGCTATTTGGAAGGTGCACACGTTATTGTTTGGGGGAAGATTAACATTGATAAATTTGTTACTAAATTCTCTTCCAATATATTATTTCTTGTTACATAAGGCCTCTACACAAGTAATCAACCAACTTGAAAGATTACAGAGAGAGTTTTTATGGGGAATTACACCCGAACGGAGGAAGGTTAATTGGGTTTCATGGCATAGTGTGGTGACTCCTAAGGAACAATGTGGGGCTGGGATGGGGTCCTTAAAAGAAGCTAATTTCGCTATGTTAGCAAAATGGTGGTGGCGTTTCAAGACAAATTCGAAAAGTTTGTAGCGGAAAGTGATTTGGAGCATACACTATAATGCTAGGACGTCGAGCTTGGTGCCTGGGAAGTTAATGATAGCAGGCCGTGGAAACAAATGTAAAGTTATCATCTGCGCTTGTAATTTATGGCGTGAGTTTGGAAAGGTGTCTCTGTGCTATTCCGGGCAACGGGGAGTCGATTGTATTTTGGAAAGAGTGGTGGTTGGGGGACGAACCACTACTGAATAGGTTCCTTATTTTGTTTTCACTGGAATGGTATAAGAATGCAAAAAGAAATATGTAAGTATACTTCTGGAAGCTTTAAACAAGCCGAAAGAAATTACTACAAGAATGAAAAAGAATTACTTGCGGTAAAAAACACTATTTCTAAATTTTCTATTTATCTTACTCCTGTAAAATTTATATGTAAGTATACTTCTGCAAAGGTGGTGGAATAGTTCGAATCAATAAATGAGGGCTGTGTTGCTTAAACCGGTGTGGATCGATAACCTTCAACGCCGAACGAAATCGCGAAACTGCAGGAGCTTATGAGGTCGTTGTTCGGTGCAGGGGTGGGTACCAGAAGGGATCGGTGGAGCTAGGAATTAGATGATGCGGGAACGTTTTCTGTCAAGTGCCTAAAAACAAACTTCAACTTGCTAGATTCCTATACTTAGGGATTGATTTCATGTGGAACAACTGGATACCGACCAAAGTAAATTTTCTTACTTGGAGATGGAGGATCTCGATGGGTAGAGTGCTGACACTCCTTGCTCTTGCCCGTAGAAATATTATGAAAGGTCATGTTCGGTGTAAAATATATGATTTGGAAGACAAGGATGTGGGCCACTTATTTATTAATTGTCCAGTAGCTAATTTGATATGGGATCATATAACATGTTGGTGTAGATATTCCAATATCTATGCCTTTTGTATCGAGGATCTTGTGGGGTGGTATAAACAGGTGCGTGGCAGCGAAAAATGGAGAAAATTGTTGTATGCGGTGATGCAAGTGTCCGTTTGGGGTTATGTGGAGGAACAGGAATGACCTGTTTTTCAACGGTGAACAAATAAATTTGGCTAGGATGTTGGATGAGATAAAGCAACTTGGGTACCTATTGGTCAAAAGTTGCTCAAGTCTAATAATATAACGTGGGAAGAGTTGTGCAATTTTGATTTGTCAAGTAAATGTAGTTAAGGTGATGTCATGTAATTCTCTTTCTTGGTGTTGGTATGTATTTAGGAGGGGCTAACACATTTTGATTGCAAAACAAAGAATTTATTTAGAAAAGCTATCAATTTTAAGAAAGCAACCCCCTCCGACATCCTGGTTCTAGGTTTCCCACAAAACTCGTTTGTTTAATTGGATACCACATGGAAATGGTCTTAAGATTAATTTGTTGAAATTATAATTATAGACATGTTTTTAATGCTAACTCGTATAATCCAATTACCCAATTATAAATGCCAAATCCCTAGGTTACCAAACCACTTACGATAAAAGGAAACCAAATGCGTATGATAAAACGCAGATAACTGAAACACAAATAATTCATTTAAATTGACCAAACACAAGTTGTTCCATAATATCAAATAAAGAACAATTCCAAAAACACAAGCCAAACAAAATTTTAATGTTATCCTAAATGAACCATTCACGCGTAGGAAGTTACAAGAGAATTAGCCGCTTATCGGCATGTCCTCAATTAAGCTATTTAAAACTTCCATCTTTAATCCTTGTTCATAAGAAGTTAACCACCCAAGTCAACCCAAACCTTATTAGTGTGTTTTGTTGAAAACAATCACAATCAAGTTTCATAACGATAAATGTTATCATCCACATAACTAATTCAGTTCTAGTAAACCAACTATAACCATCCATTTGGTTATGTTTGCCAAAAGCTGAGGTTGAGCCTTGTTGAATCAATTTAAAACTGACGTGACCTGTTAGTTTCAAGGTTCGTCAAAAATAGTTTGATCGTCTCCTATGTCAACTTTTATGTTCAAAACACTTATGAAGGATCACAATTAATTTGAAATTATATTTAATCAATTTGGTCATCAATTCACCAATTGGCACTTCAGGTTAATTATGTTTTCTAGGATCATAGGACAATACTATTATACTTTTAACCCCCAAAATCATGGGGGACAATATTGTATGACACAATGTTTAGCACATAATAGTGTGTCATGCATGTCACGTATTCCCAAATTCTGTTTAATTCAAAAAGTTTACATGGTTTTCATAATAAAATACTTAACAAATTTTAATCATTAAGCATGATGTTTCTAAGTTGTTGAATGTGTTATACACCATTAGTTTTAAAACATGGATTAGGTATATAAACCACTTGTTAACCCTATAAATCAAAGAAAGATCAAGAGAAGTAACAATTGTCAAGTAATGATTTTTCACTTCGAATAACTTGTGATGTACACCATGAATAACACAAAAACTTTATTTGATGATTTGCCAAGTTGTTTGTTATGACACAATTGCTTTTGAACAAGAGAACATATAGAGTTGATGACTAATGTAGATGGTAATTATCACCTTTAAGGATATTATCTTCACGCCTTGAAAACAAAGACACTAATTGTTGCTTAAAATCACAAGTCTAATGCATAGCCTCATAGTTTCTCAACTAACAAAAATGTGTGGTCAATCATTAAGTCACTTACATCTAAACATAGCCAATCAAAGATGTGTGGTCAATCATTAAGACACTTACATCTAAACATAGCCAATCAAAGAACATATGTGAATATTACATGATGAAGGTTTTATTAACTTTGAGATTTTTTGTTTATTTTGTCTTTGTAAAAGAAGCATTTCAGTTTTGAACATCTTTAGTTGCTTCATCCATCGTGTGAAGGATAGGAGGAAGAAATCCGTAGGGGCGAATGCCCACATATGAAAACTACGAGGGAGGAAAGAGAAAGGAAGAGTGTGCGTTAGTACACGTTGATAGGGCAAACTCCAGACATAGACATATACGACGTAAATTCATTCGTGATACGTCCCACCCAAGAGTCTAGTGAATTTTTAAATTGGGCTAATAAAAGTAACGTTAAATCATTGCATAAGTTCCACCGAGGACGACGGTGGTTGGAAGCAAGGTCGGGGTGAATGGGGCCATCAAAAGCAAAAGGTTTCTTAGTGTGGTTTAGCTTAATCAGAAGCTTTATATCTTAAATTCCCTATATCTATTTTTATATAAGGCTGATTCTAAACACACCCCCCTGTAAGTATGTGAGAGGAGGGGGTGTAAAAAGTAATTAGGGGGGTGTAGAAAGTAACACCCTTATATAATTGTTTTTATGCTAATTGTCTTAAAAGATTTGTAATTACTCTACTTCACTATAGTTTTTTCTTCGCATCACTTTGCCATTTTTGCCGACAATAAATCTGCCTCAACGCATTTCCCTTTCTTTAAACACATTACAAAATCTATCTTATAATTCGGTATTTTTGTAAAAATTAAATGATAAAATAGTAAGTTATTAAGCCATAAGCTGACTCATATATAAAAACTTCCAACTCAGATTAGACATGTTGATTTCCACTAGATCGACTTATTCTAAATATCAAGACGCAAACTCTTTTGTTGAACAACACATTAGTTTCCTTTCCTATACCTTTATTTTTACCAAATATCAAGATAGTACACATTTCTGAGGTGTTGTTTGTTTTTTCTGCAGGAAAATGTCTGCAGTCTACGGACCACATCTGCAGGAGAAGAGGTGGACCAAAGGTCTGCAGTCTGCAACGAGAAGAGTGTTGTTTTACATATAACCCTTCTCTTCTCTTCTCTTCTCACACACAAACACACAGAAACACACACAACACCTCATCTCTCTCTCTCTGCCTTTCATCTACCACCACCACCACAACCAACGCCACCACCTCCACCTCATCTACCACCACCACCACAACCGTCGCAACCACCACCACCACCGAACACCCACCCCCGTCGCAACCACCACCACCACCACAACCACCCACCCCCGTCGCAACCATCACCACCACCGAACACCCACTGCCACCACCGTCACCGGAAGGATCGAGGGAGAGAGATCGATGGAGGAGAGAGAGATGAACGGGAAGGAGGGTTTCGATTTGGGGGTTTTATTTGCCTTCATCTACCACCGCCGCCACCACCGTCACCACTACACTACAACCACCACCGTCACCTTCTCACGGTTTGTTCTCCGGTGACTCTTATTCCGGTCCCGAGTTTTAGAATCGACGGTTTTCGAAATCGAATCTTCAGGTTAGGGTTTATGTGTTTATTATGTTTAATGATTTGGGGATTTTTTCGTTTGTTAAGAGATTTGGGGATTTTTTTTGGTTCAGATGAGGGTGTGGTGTCGGAGTGGAGGTAGTGGCAGAGTGGAGGTGGCGGCAGGTGAGGGTGGGAGGTGGTGGCGGAGTGGAGGTGGTGGCAGAGGATGTGGTGGTGTCTACTGGAGTGGAGGGAGAAGAGGGAGAAGAGGTTGTGCAGACCTTAGAAGACATGGGTTCATGTCTGTTTGAAGCAGAGGTCTCGCAGACCTTTTTTAATGAAAGGTCTGCGAGAAAACAAACAAGCTGCAGACACTTATGTCTGCGCGTGGTCTGCGTGGTGCAGACATAAGAAGTTCTGAAGTGCTTCTAGCAAAAAACAAACACCACCTGAATGTTATAAATTTATAGTAACGTCTTGAACAACTTTACCCGGATAACCAAAGATACATGATGAATCTTGGATCACATATATATCCACACTTACTCAACATTGGCGAGAAAACATTAACTACCCAAGTCACAAAACATTGGCGACGCCTTACTCTTGCCATAAACTATTTTTTTTATATTTTAATATTAATATTAATAAAGTCAAATGCCCTAACCAATCCCAAAGTCAACACCCTCCTTGAACAACAACATTGCCATGCTTAAGGCTGAACCAACTAGACTCGTCTATTCTTGTGGGTGGCTGCGGTGTTGTGAAACACGAACCATCCCGGCGGAGTATCATGAGGATGCCCCTTCCCCTCATTTCATACATGAATTACAAATATATGTAAATAAAAGTACATATACGAATATACACACACAATTTAATAAGTTATATCAGATTAGCAAATAAAACTAGAAACTCTGCTTTCATATACGTACTTTTTATAAAAGCAATTTCAAAACAATTAGTTGCTTTTTTTTTTTGTTATTTTCCTGTATATTGACTTCTATATGTAAATGTTTTTTTTTTTTTTTTTTTGCATACGATCTCCCATCACCGTTAAAAAAATAAATTTATAAATTTTGATATATTATTTTCAGATTTTTATTAAAATATTTTAAAAATATTAATAATATTTACATTTTACACTCACTCCACTCCTATATATACACTCCCCCCAGCCCTATCCTCTCTCTAATTTCCCCTGCTCACTTTCTAGCCGGTACTCATATCTCTGCCGGCGCCTCAGCCGTAATCAATAACAAAATCTGTCAGAAAAGATAACGAATTTCTACTTCCCTTTCCAATTTCCCATTTTACCCTCCACCCCACCCTATATTTCCCCTTTCCACCACAACAATGATCACCGGCCATGACTTCTACACGGTCATGTCCGCCATGGTCCCGTTATACGTCGCCATGATCCTCGCCTACGGCAGCGTACGCTGGTGGAAAATCTTCACACCCGACCAATGCTCCGGAATAAACCGTTTCGTCGCCATTTTCGCCGTCCCATTACTCTCATTCCACTTCATCTCCATGAACAACCCATACGAGATGAACTTCCGCTTCATCGCTGCAGACACTCTCCAAAAGATCATAATGCTTGTGGCCCTAACTCTATGGGCAAACCTTGCCCGTAATGGTAGTCTCGAGTGGGCGATCACCATCTTTTCGTTGTCCACGTTGCCGAATACCCTCGTGATGGGGATTCCTCTGTTGATTGCTATGTACGGAGAATATTCTGGGTCTCTAATGGTGCAGGTTGTTGTGTTGCAGTGTATAATATGGTACACTTTGTTGTTGTTTTTGTTTGAATATAGGGGTGCAAAGATGCTTATTATGGAGCAGTTTCCTGAAACTGCTGCGGATATTGTGTCGTTTAAAGTTGAGTCTGATGTCGTTTCGCTTGACGGACATGATTTTTTGGAGACGGATGCTGAGATTGGTGATGATGGGAAGTTGCACGTGACTGTCAGAAAGAGTAATGTTTCAAGACGGTCGTTAGGGTTGGGTTCGGTTACGGGTATGACTCCTCGCCCGTCGAATCTCACGGGCGCGGAGATTTATAGTTCGAGTTCGTCTCGAAACCCGACTCCGAGAGGATCGAATTTTAATCACTCGGATTTTTATTCGATGATGGGGTTTCCGGGTGGGCGTTTGTCGAACTTTGGACCCGCGGATGCGACCCCGAGGCCGTCGAATTTTGAAGAGAGTACGGCCCCGGGGCCGCTCAATATGAATTCGCCTAAGTTCGGGTTTTATCCCGCTCCGAATCCGGATATTGCTTCGAATGGTGTGAAGTCGGTTAAAAGTCAACAATCAGAAAGTCAAAAACAAACACAAACACAACAAAATGGTGGGCTTAATAAAGCTAGTCATGACGCTAAGGAGCTCCATATGTTTGTATGGAGCTCCAGTGCGTCGCCTGTGTCCGAAGGCGGGTTACATGTTTTTGGAGGTGGTGCGGACCTCTCGGGTCGCCCTGACCCGAATGATGCTAAGGAAATTAGGATGATGGTGTCGGATCATCAAAATGGTAAAACTAAGGGTATATTAGTAATTTTATGTATTTTTAACGTATTTTCGAAATTACATTAATGTTTATTTTTTGGTGTAGAAATGGGAAGAGAAGATTTTGGATATGGTGAAGAAGAGAGGGGGAAAGAGGGGCAAATTGGTCTAAATAAATTGGGTTCAAGTTCTACGGCGGAGCTCCACGCGAAAGGTGTTCCGGTTGACGATGGTGGTGTCGGGAAACAGATGCCTCCGGCGAGTGTGATGACCCGATTGATACTGATTATGGTTTGGAGGAAACTGATCCGGAACCCGAACACGTATTCGAGTCTCATTGGTCTGATATGGTCTCTCGTGGCGTTCAGGTAATCCCACGTGGCACCCTAGTATATTAATTAATATTACTTTGACTTAAGGTGTTCAAACCCCGTCGAAATAGTCAGTTTTCGGTAAAACATTTTACTAAATTAGGCCATGGGTAGTCCTAACCCCTTTTGTGGTGTTATGCGACACGTGGCACGCCACGTGTGCGGGTGGGCGTTATGGGGTGTTGCATTTAAGCCCGTAGTCATAAAGCCTCTACCCATCATTACCTAATTATTAATTTTCATTTTTATTAATTAATTATAAAAACCCCTGCTTTTTTGTGATTGGTCCAATTTTTGAAAAGCATCTCCATCACGCCGCTAAAAATATCGCGCCACTCCCCCATTTCTCCTTGATAGCGCCCAAGGTTTTGGTGTTGCCGGCGTTTTGGCGGCGCCATGAAGGGGGAATGCGCCCCACTACGTATTACCTTAAAAAACATATATATTTAATTTGTTATTACAGGTGGGATTTAGCGATGCCAAAGATATTAGAAAAGTCTATCTCAATACTGTCGGATGCTGGTCTTGGAATGGCTATGTTTAGTCTAGGTAAAATATTTTATTGAATTAAAAAAATATAAACTTATTTATTATTGTTAGATTTATTTTATTTATATTTTACTGTATATGTATATGAAGGTCTGTTTATGGCACTACAACCGAAGATAATTGCATGTGGAAATTCAGTGGCTTCATTTGCCATGGCGGTTCGGTTTCTGACTGGACCGGCAGTAATGGCAGCGGCTAGTATAGCCGTCGGTCTACGTGGCACTCTCTTGCATGTCGCTATCGTACAGGTAATCAACAACTCTTCACCTACATTTCATTATTGTTCATCATCTTTTATTTAATAAATTTATTATTGTATTTAAGTAGAAATTCTACTCAACTTTTTGTGTTTATTAAAGTAAATTAGATAACACGTAAAATATGTGATCATTTGATAAACGTGATTGAAAAATAAAAAGTAAAAAATATATGATAAATATTTATATGCAGTGGGGATTAATAAAAAAGACGATTTAGTGGTTATTTAACTAACGTATGTATTATGTTTTTTGACTGATAGGCCGCATTGCCTCAAGGAATTGTACCATTTGTTTTTGCAAAGGAATACAACGTTCATCCTGCTATTCTTAGTACTGCGTAAGTATTGTTTTATTTATTTTGATCTTAAGTGACCTTTTTAGGTGTTAATGAATTTGTATGAAAGGTGAAGGTTTTCATATTGAATTCGAAAAACATTCCTTTAGAAATTTAATATCTAAAGTTGGGAGTTCGGTATTAAAAATGTACACTTAAAATTTATGTCAAGTTGACAAGCACGTGTATCGACGCGTAACGGATATAATGAATGGTGATATATATGTCAAGTTAAATGATTAATGTAACGTTGGGTCGCAATCTACTTTAAACGTGTAATATCTAGGTCGCACTCTACTTTAAATGTATAACTCTTGACAGATTTAGATCTATAGAATATGTTGATTATAAACCCGCAAGTCTTTATCACCAAATTTAAAAAATTGTAAACATTGCAGGGTTATTTTCGGAATGTTGATCGCACTACCCATTACTCTAGTATACTACATAATTCTTGGGTTGTGAAGATTGAGAAAGGAAGATATGTTTTTTAAGGTTAAAGAGTTGTCCAAGACAATTGGAATATGGAATTTTTTACTTCATTTAAATCCTACTCCCTTAATGTAAGGATCATGCTCCCTCCATCTCCCAATGTTGTATCTTTTAATATGTTGATTTTCAAGAAAATGAGGAAAACAATGAAAAGAAGATGGCTTGAAGAGGGATGGCAAAAATGACTCCATGGGGAGATTATATCTTTTTTTTTTTTTTGTTTCTCTTGTAAGGAAGAAGAAGCATGTTAGTGATATATTAGTGAAAAGTTTAGGATTTGATGGGAAGAAATATTATGGTTTTTAATCGATTTCTCGTTTCTTGTTTCATCTATACTAGTGTTGTTTGTTTATTGCATATGCATCCCCTTGTGTAATTATATAACGGTTTGATTAAAAGATGATTAACATAAATGATCCAAGTAGAAAAGAGGATATCCATCACATAATTGATTTTATACACAGCATGGTTGGAGCCCTAAACAGAAAAGCTTGTATCATTTGTTATAATTGTGATACATAATCAAGCTATGTAAGAATACTTTTGTTTTAATTGTAGTAGTATATACTAAGCAAGTATATTTGATTTTGTAAAAGTAGGTTAAAGTGTTTTAATTTAGACAATATACCTAACTTTTCCTGTAAACAAATATCATATACAGAGTTCAAGAATTATTTATTGAGTGGTTTAATTGTCTTTTTTTTTTTTAACTCAATTTGTTTTTACAAACATAAAAGAAGATACTACTTTTTTTTTGAACGGCCAACAGAAATTTTATTAATTCAACTAGCCAGAAGCTAGACACCATATTTACAAACCAAAACACCAAAAAGACCAACCGGTCAAACCAGGCAAAACAAACGACACGAGGAACCAAAATTACATTTCAAAAATTACATTACAAACCAATGGAAAAAAATCGCCAACCATGCCAAGACCAATGCGAAGATCCCGAGCGATTTTTAATCCAGTGATATGCCATCGACTTGGACTCTTCAACCACCTTCGAAATACTAGGAACCGCCTGCCCGAAAATAACCTCATTACGCATTCTCCAAACGCTCCAAATCACAACCTGAACAATGGCATTTAGCACCTTCTTTTTCTTATTACTACCTTGCATATATAAATGGAAATCCAATAAATCTTTAAGACAGAACGCCATAATGGGAGGGATCTTGCACCACTGCGCCATAACAAGCCAAATGGACTGAGTGAACTGGCATGAAACGAAAAGGTGTTCACTAGACTCCTCGTAATCACCACAAAAAATACATCTAGTATCTCCAATATTAATGTTCCTTCAAGCCAAGGCAAGTCTAGTCGGAAGGAGATCCGCTAACGCCCGCCAAGAAACAATACCTACCTTTTTTGGCACAAGATTATTCCATAAAAATAAGGTAGCCGGAACAGACCTGGATGCCGCCGCTGCTACACGTTTAATACTAGCCACCGAAAACGTTTCAGCATGGTCATGATTCCAAACCCATTCATCCGGTCCTTCGCGGACCCCAAAATCACTCAAAAGAAGAATTAAGTCTGTCAATTCAGCTTCCTCATTAGCGGACAGTGAAGGCCGACTCCAAACCCACGACAGAATGACAGTGTCATCCCCCCAAGACACCCGGTCAGATATGGAACAAAGTTTATCCTTTTCTAAAGCAAATAGAAGTGGAAAACTAATATAAAGCGGCTGAGAACCTATCCAAAAATCGATCCAGAAAGCTGATTTGGATCCACAACCCACTTTACACCATATTGACTCCATCAGATTTATACCCACCTGGATAAGCGGTTCTCGAATGCCAACAATTTGCTTCCACGGACCAACCAAAGAAACTTTAGCTGGAATCGAAGACCAAGATCTACTATTATGATGTACTGCCCATACTACTCTCCGCCATAAACCTTCCTTATCCGTTTTAAACCTCCACCACCATTTTGACAACAGCGCGATGTTAGAATCCCGAAGAGATCCGAAACCTAGGCCCCCATATTCAATTGGAGCCGAAACCTTTTCCCAAGCCATCCAACTCATATAAGAATTTTCGTCCACTCCACCCCAAAAGAAAACCCTCCGCAACCGTTCCAATATCTCGATAACTTTTACCGGAGCTTTGTATAATGAAAAGAAATAAGTCGGTAACGAATTCAGTACCGATTTGAGTAGGGTAATTCTACCACCATATGAAAGGTTTTTAGCTTTCCAAATCAACAGTCTATTTTTAAAAACATCTATGACCGGCTTCCAGTTACGAATTAGATTCATGTTAGCCCCTACCACCAAACCCAAATGTTTAAAGGGAAAAGACCCTCTTTTACAAGACAGAACATCCGTCAATTGTTGCACATCTACTTCTGCAACCCCAATCCCGAACAAAGAGCATTTAGCAAGATTAACCTTTAACCCCGAAACCAAGTGAAAACATCTCAATATCCTACGTAAATTAATGGCATTTTCGCTCAACCATTCACCCAGAAAAACAACATCATCAGCGTAAATAAGATGAGATAATACCGGGCCAGCAGACGTACACCGTAGACCTTTGAAAATATCTTCCGACACGGCCTTCTTCATGATCCCCGTGAGAGCTTCCATGGCTAAAACGAACAAGAATGGAGACAGTGGGTCACCTTGACGCAGACCACGAGAGCACTCAAATTCCATAGTTGGTGAACCGTTCACCAAAACCGATGCTCTAGAAGAGATAAGGGTCGCCATAATCCACCCTCTCCAACGATCCGGGAAATTCATTTGAGCCATAATAGCCTCCAAAAACTTCCAATTTAGAGAATCATAGGCTTTATTAATATCAATTTTAAAAAGCATACCAGCTTTCTTAGCTTTTTTCATCCAGGCGATAGTTTCGTTTAGTATCAAAGGACCATTCGAAATATTTCTCCCGGCTAAGAATGCCGATTGTTCCTTCGAGATTAACTTTCTTATCACTTTCCTTAGCCGGTTCACCAAAACCTTGGAAATAGCTTTATTAATCACTCCAATCAAGCTAATAGGTCGAAAATTAGATGGGTCCACAGGGTCTTTAATTTTTGGAATTAAGGCAATGAAAGAAGACGTACAACACCGATTGATGGCACCTTTAACGAAAAACTCCTGGAATAATCTAATAAAATCCCCTTGAAAAAGATCCCAATTCTTTTTAATGAACAAAAAATTAAAACCATCTGGGCCCGGGGCCCGATCCCCCACACAACCCCAGATAGCTTCTTTTATTTCGATTACTGAAAACGGTTCAACCAGAGAGCCAGCGTCAACTGTCGAGAGAGAAGCCAAATTAGGACAGATTATATTTGGCCGAGAAACCATTGGTTCAACGAACTGTTTCGAGAAGAAATCCAAAAAGGCTTCCTTAATCTCCACCGGATTAGAAACCCAAGCTCCATTCACCATAAGACCATTGATACGGTTGTTACTGACATTAGAATTTATGAGGTTATGAAAAATGCAGTATTTTCATCCCCATCTATAGCCCACCTAGCCCGGGATTTTTGTTTGGCATCAACAAGCTTCCTACGGTCCGTTTCCAACACTATGTTGATACATTCGGCCCTTTCAGACAATTCCCTTTCCTCCAAGACTCTCTCCTCAGCCATCCTCTCTAGAATACGAATACGATTCTTCTTATCCAAATAAATTCCTTCAGATTTATCACGTTCGACCTTTAACCAAGCCTTGATATTGTTTTTAAGCCATCTCAACTTCACCGATAATGCCATATCCGCTGGCCCATTAAAAACAAAACTATGGCATAATTATTTTACTAGATCCACAAAACCCGGTAGCTCCATCCAAGAATTGAAACACCGAAACGGAATGTGGCCAAAATCTGAAGGTACAGTGGACAATAGAATCGGCCGATGATCCGAAACATCCCGATTAAGGGCTAGAACCGACGCCGTCGGCCATCGCTCCATAAAACCAAGACAAACAAGGTACCGATCCAGCTTGCTCAACTTATCCCCCCGATCAGAAATGTATGTAAATTTACCACCCCCCATATTGAATTCACAGAGACCCGCCGATAGGATAAATTGATTGAATGCCTCCGCGTTCGATGCTATAAATTCTGAATTAAACCTCTCCGATTCGCCCCTAACTTCATTAAAATCCCCCATGAAAACCCACAAACCTTGAATAGAATTCTTTAAATCCAATAACCTAACCCATAAGTTCCTTCTAGTTGACACGTCATTAGAAGCATAGACGTTCACTAAATAAATCCGAACGCCTAACTGAATCAAAGTCCCAGATAGGACCAAAAAATAGCGATCTTTAACAACATTATCACAAGAAAACATACCCGGGTTCCAGAGACAAGCGAGACCCCCTGATCTGCCCTCCGCATTAATACTCTCCAAATTATACGCCGACCTTCCCCAAAACCCATTGAACATAAAATACGAATCAGCCCCCAATTTTGTTTCATGAATCGCCAAGAAATGAACTCCATAAGATGTCTTGATACCCCTAACCCAATCAACTTTACGGGAATCCCGTCCCCCCTTAAATTCATTGATAGAAAATTCATTGACAACCATTAAACTCACCTTCACCAAGAATAACGGATCTAGTCACTTCTTCAAAGCCTTGTAGCTCAATGCCCACTTTTGCCCCAACCTCCACAGTAGCTCGAACTTCAGAATCCACGTACTGGTGGACCGGATTTAAATCACCAGGATCAGGGGAGAAACCTGAATTTAAGTTCGGGAGTCCTGATGCCGACTCAATATTCCTGCCAGAGGCCAGGTCCGACGATGACTGAGGTTGAATAGGCTTACCTACCGACTCACCAAGGAACGCCCCAGAAGCCGAAGATGGCCTATTGAGGTCAAAAGAAAAGTCATCGGGGTTTGGATCTTGGTAAAAGGATTTTATTGGTGGGCCCTGCATACAACCGGACGATGGGGGGCTCCTATCGGCCCTATTTCTCTTTCCAAGCCCAATATGGGGAGTTGGGCCCTCCTGAACCAGATGGTCCACCGAATAACTATTATTAACTCCTTTGTGGTGGGGACCACAATCATAAGTACCAGCCGCCACATTCTCGGAATTATGATTAGAGGATTCCCCATGCATTTCATGCAGCCCATTAGTAACCGGCTCTTCGATATCACCATCCATGGCACGCGACCTATCAGGACCCAACTTTTCGATTACCGGCGACTGATCATTAACCGGGTCCGAAGGGGGTTCCGACGGGGGCCTATTCCCTTCCTCCGGCACCGGCGAACTCAGAACTGGAGACCTAATTTCACCTTCTTCGACCTCGTCAACCATATTAGTGTCTTCTACACCTCCACCGACGCCGGAGGCTTCGTCCGTTTCTTCCGAAGACGAACTACCCAAATCCTCATCCACTGAATGGGAATCACTAACCAGATCAGGTTTCCAAGCCATAACTTCCTCCGCAACCCATACAACAAATCTCCTTTCCTGCCAGTCAATCACCACCGACTCCTCGATTCTCCTTCCCAGGGGAACTAACACCAGAACTGAGCCTTCAGAGTTATCCGATATTGACCATGAGAATGGAGATTCCTGGACTACTTTACCAAAAAGCCCACCAATCAGATCGTACACCGAGTTGTCCCTGAGATGGACGGGAACACCAGCAATTCTGAGGGATACTACTCGATCAGACGGAAGTTCATCACCTTTCCATACATTGTAGAAGCTAAAAACATCAGACAGAACCTCCGAAAAATTGGTCATAACATCCCTAACCAACCCTGGATTCCCGAGTGTAAGTAAAACACTAAGGCCACCCACATATGATAAACCAAAGTTACTTAAACCCCTCCTGCTAAGGACATTTTTCAATGACTTAAAAGACCTAAGATCCTTTAGCACACCATGGATGGAGCGATTCATATAGTGCAAGGGGTATTTGGAACCCTTGATATTAACCGCGACCACTTTTGCACCACTATGTTGAACATGACTATCCTTTTGGAATAAACTAGCAAAGGATTTTCCGGCCTGCACCGTTGCATTTCCGTTGAAAGCACCATTACTGTTAGGAGGAACCATATTAGAGGAGTCCTTCGGTCTCCATACTTTCTCCCCAACTATTTTAGACGTGTAGATAAACTGCTTATGATTCTTATCATATTTGGCGAGTGAGACAGACACTTTTGCTTCAAGAATTTTGACCGTGTTCATTGCCGCCAGAGTCGTATCCACGTTCTCAACCCCCTTATACCTAACGAACCCAAAATAGTTGCCTTTTTTATCTTTCTTACGGGCAACATATGCATCTGACACAAAACCATACGGCTGGAAGGCTCTCCTCAACATCATCCTTGTCGCCCTATCAGGCAAGTTTTGCACTATAAAAGTCAACTCCACACCACTACCACGGCCATTCCTATTCTTCTGGTATTGCACTTCTGTCCATGGGCCCCCATCTCTATCATCAACCCCCTCCCCCCAACCAGTATCGAACTCCATAAGAACAGGGAACAACAACAAGATTGACACCGGGCACAAAAAGAGAAATCGAGAAAAACCCCGGACAGCAAATGGGAGAAAGAGAAGAGGGATTAGGGATAGTGGTCAAGCCAGAGGAGGCGACCACACACACTAACACCGACTAACTCACTCCGTCGAGCCAATCCGGCGGACAGAAGAAGGGGAAAAAACAGACGCGCGAAGGACAAACTAACCCCGGCCAGCGAATGGGAGAGAGAAGAGAAGGGTTAGGGATAGAGGTCAAGCCGGAGAAAGCGACCTCACACACTAACACGGACTAAGCCTCTTCGTCGAGCCTACCGGCGGTCAGAAAGACGAACAGACGAGAGAGAAAAGAAGATACTACTAGCAAGAAGCTGGAAAGGAAAAAAATGACATGACTAATTATGTGTTTTGTAATTAATGTTACAAGCTATTGCTTGATTTCCTGTTCCTGTTAAAAAAAACAAGTTATACGAGAAAGTAAAGATAGACTCAAATATTCTTCTTTTTTTAAACAAGTTATATCAAGTTATTGCCATAAACATTGTTACTAAATCTCCATAACACTAACCACGAAGTGCCAAGATTGCATCAACCAACAATCTTTTCAAAGCATGCTGGCAAACCACATCTAACCATAAGTGCAAGCCCATGGGGAATTTTTGAAACATGCAACGCCCGTAGCAGTGGCGAAACTAGAACATTAACTCAGGGGTATCCTAAATTTTTTTTTCACCGTGCAATCGTACAATATTAAAAAACGACAATAAACAAATAAAGTAAAACAAATATCTAATAGATTTGTCCTCTTCTTTTTTTCATAGCTTGAAATCGTTCCATCACATCGTCGTCTTTTACGTCACGTAAAAAATTCTTTTCGACCGCACAAACCATAACATTGTTCAAAAAATCCGGGCCCATTCGATTGCGTAAATCCGTCTTGACAAACTTCAATTTCGAAAAACATCTTTCAACGGTTGTGATTGCAACCGGTAACAGCAAAGCTAGCTTCACTACCCGATAAATTGAAGGAAAAGAACTATGCGTTCCCGTTTCAGCCATAACACGCGCAAGATCACTTATTCTATTCAAGTTTGCAAATTTATCACCATCACTTATAGTGTGACGAAATGGGCAATTGAGATTTGGGCTTATTATTTTCAATTGATTGATATCCTCGTAGTTGGGCCGTGCCGTGCATTATAACTTCAAGGCAAGCCAATTGGGCAATTATTTACAATCTTTTATTATTTTGGGCTAACATATCGGGCAATTGGGCTTATTATTTACAATCTTCAATTGATTTGGGCTAACATATTGGGCAATTGGGATTTGAGCTTATTATTTTCAATTGATTTGGGCTTACAGACTCTTTTTTAGGGGTGTCATCGTAGTTGTTTAGGGGTATCCTTGGTATAAAAACCCAAAAAAAAAACTTATTTTTATACTACCGATAAAAAGTTGAGCCATAGCCCGTGCTACGGCTCGGACAACATAAGGTCCGCCCCTGGCCCGTAGTGTTAAGTTTACTGATAATTTTATATGTACTGAGTCCAGCACCACCCCCCTCCCCTAACCCCACCCTAATTTTTTCTTTAAAACTTTCGACTCCCTATTTAATAGTCTAAGATCCGTCACTGAGCCTAGGTTAATACTCTAGTATTCCGTATTATATGGAAAACTTGACATTTGCCAAACAAATGATTAACATTCCATAAATTGAATAACAATAATAATAATATTTTGAATTCCATAAATTGAGCAGTAGTAGTAGTAGCAGTAGCAGCAGCAGCAGCTGCTTAGTAGTAGTAGTAGTAGCAGTAGCAGCAGTAGCAGTAGCAGCAGCAGCAGCTGCTGCTGCTGCTAGTAGTAGTAGTAGCTTTTTAATTACATAAATTCCAAAGAGTAAGCAAGTGCTTGTAAAATAAACACCACATCAAAATATTGACATTTCTTGATAAAAACCGATTCTGTATAGTTTGATCCATACATACCATCAGGGAGGGTAACTCTATCAATATGCTTTCTAACGCAACTCACAAAAAACTCATCTTCGATGTCTAATCCTGAATCCATTAGTCTATGAATCTAGATAAAGACATATTACAAAGAAGCTTAGTTATATCCTGAAACTCATCTTCGATGTCTAATCCTGAATCCATTAGTCTATGAATCCAGATAAAGACATATTACAAAGAAGCTTAGTTATATCCTGTAACTGGAATTTTCCCCGCCCACCCTTGATAAGGCGTCGTCACCCTAACCGTTGCCATATGCCATTATTCAAATGATCTTGCATGTAACCAGTGGCGGATCTAGGAATGTTTTCCACCAGGTTCCTTTTGGTAGATTTTCACTAGTTTTCACTAGTGGTGTTCAAAACAATCCGTATCCGAAAATCCGATCCGAAATATCCGATATCCGAATCCGAAATATCCGATATCCGAATCCGAAATATCCGAAAAATCGGATATTCGAAATTCGGATATCCGAATTTTTCGGATTCAGATAGTGATTTCAAAATTTTCAGATATTTCTGATATCCGAAATATCCGAAATATAATTTTCATTTTTCTTCGGATATCCGAATATCCGAAGTATCCGAAAATATCCAAAATATCCGAAATATCTGAAAACTTATATTCGGATATCCGAAATGTAACACCCGTTCCTTTATATACATATTTTATATAAAATAGACATTTTTGAAACCAAAATACATCATTTATAATTTACACCAAACGGAAGTTTGCATATTGTTAGCATTCTAGTTAACTACTAACTAGTTTAAACATAAAAAAAAAACATTCGTTAAGTGTCTACATCATGAACATTGTCTGTAACAAAGCTAATTAAACGCGGAAGCTTCAAAAGGTTGTGTTCGGTTCTTGAAAACATGCTTGATCGCCATCCGAGTTGAGTCCAACGTCACCTAGGGTCAAAACCACTTTAAATATTAGTTTTGACATTGTTAAAATACGTATAAACATGTTCTAGGATCAAACAATTGAAAATAAAATAAAATTTCGAAATTGAGTCTGTCGCGCCACGCGACAGATCTCTTTCAATACTTCGCGTGCCGCGAGAGCTCTCGCGTGTCACGCCAGGTTGACTAGTTCCTGTCACGTGCCGCGGGGGAACTTGTTTTCCAGCAAGTGCAGGTTTGTGACCTGCATTTCCTGCCCAGCTCCAAATTTCAAAATTCTAACTTCAACTACTCATAACTTTTGATTCAAAGGTCCGTTTTAGGCGATTCTTTTTCCTACGCTTCTGTAATTTAATTACCAACGCGTCTATTACATTTATTTTACCAAAATTTAAGTTTACGGACAGAACATCTAAAATCACTATTTAGCTTATTCGACCAACAAAGTTTGCACTAATTCTACTATCTATGTTAATGTAACCTCACGGCGCATTTACCCAACATCCGGGGCTTACGATCACCGGCGTTTCATTACCAAATCTATGGTTTCACGCTCTTGTGACCCATCATTGCCAAACGCTATCCAAAACACATTTATACTACTTACTTAGACCATTATTCGACCCGTTTGGCTCATTTATGGAATCCACAATTTCTAATGATTACCAAACGCTTTCTAATCTATTTTAACTCATTCAATCAAGTTGCGAGCATTATCACTTCAACTAATACAATCTTTATTCTAAAACACAACAATGGATGATTACAATATCAAATTTACATAATGTAACGAAACAAGTTACATACCTTCAAAGCACACCCTTCAAACGCACGTCACCACCGGCTTGTCCACTTGATGCTCCGGTTTCCTTTCCTATAGAGTTCAACCGCAAACCGTTTAGAACTCTTTTCTTACATATAACGCATAGTTCGCCATAATTTTACAAATATGCGTTTTAGCTCAAATTTTCAGTTTTTAAGCCTTCTTTTAGGCATTTTTACAAATATCTTAAGGGCACAATTTCTCACAATTTATAATCAAGTTCAATACTTGTTAATTAGCCAAGATTATCACCAACTAAGCATGTCCATATCAATTTTCACATTAACAACATCTGAATTTACTTCCTAGAACTCAAATTACACTAGAACAACAATCAAAATTCTAGTGTTTAGCATGTTCCTACAAAACCCACTTATCACCTTCAATGGTGATTGTGAATTCACAAGAATTAAGCAAAATTTCAACAAGTAATTGACTAGGGTTTATCCCTAGACACTATTTCATTCCTATTTCATCCAAGAAACTTTCATGCATCATAAATTTCGAGTTTCAAGTATTGATTCAGAATTTTAATTAGAATCATTCAACGAAATTTCATATACCTTATGATCCCTTTACTAAGGAGATCACCAATCTATGCTCATATTTCGTTTTGGAACTGATTTGTGCCTTCAGTTTGTGAGATTTGTGTGAATTAGGGTTTGATGGGGGTTTCTTGGTCGCCCCCTACGTTTTGTATGGACCAGACACACACTTATGTGTGTGTTTGGTGTATTATTTTGTTATTAATATTTCAAGTTTCAAACTTGACAACTTTGGTCCCTCTACAATCGTTTAATTATATTTTGAGTGTTTTAACCCACTTATAAGTCACTACAAGACTTTTATCTAACTAGGTTATTTTTAATCCTAGTTAGTTCATTCGTTTATTTACCGATGTCATATTTATAATAAAAGATTTATATTTTCGGGGTGTTACAAGTCCACCCCCCTTAAAAGGGTTTCGTCTTCGAAACCGGAACACGTACCGAATAATGTTGGGTAGAGACGTCGCATCTCCTCTTCGGATTCCCATGTAGTATCTGAACCTTTTCTATGCTCCCACTTGATCTTAACTTAATCAATTTTCTTACTCCTCAAATCTTTAATCTTCAGGTCTAGAATCTCAATTGGCCTTACCGCATAGTTAAGGCTATTGTCCACTTCGATGTCATCGTAGTGTATATAAGCCATTTCCTCAGCTAAGCACTTTCGGAGTTGTGACACATGAAACGTACCATGGATTCCACTCAATTCGTCCTGTAATTCAACGCGATATGCTACCTTGCCAACCCGTTCGATGATTTTAAATGGCCCGATAAATCTTGGGCTTAGTTTCCCTCTTTTTCTGAATCGGATAATGCCCTTCCACGGAGAAACTTTTAGCATAACCATGTCGCCTACCTAAAATTCAATCGGTTTTCGTCTTTTTTCGGCAAAAGACTTTTGTCTATCTTGGGCCGCTTTCAAATGAACCCGTACTACGTCAATTTTCTCATTAGTGTCTTGAACTACATCTTTATGGGCTAGTTCGCGAGGACCCACTTCACCCCAACACACCGGGGTTCTACATTTTCTACCGTATAGCATCTCGTACGGCCATACCGATACTGGTATGATAACCGTTGTTGTAAGAAAATTCTGCTAACGGTAAATACACATCCCAAATGCCCCCGAAATCAATAATACACGCTCTCAGCATGTCTTCTAGTGTTTGTATCGTTCTTTCACTCTGCCCATCCGTCTGTGGATGGTATGCAGTGCTGATAAAAAATTTAGTTCCCATCTGTTCTTGGAAATCTCGCCAGAAGTTTGAAGTAAACCGGGTATCCCTGTCTGACACGATGGTTACCGGTACTCCGTGGCGTGCCACTATCTCGTTTGTATATACTTCCGGCATCTTTTCTGAAGTATAAGTCTCACGTATAGGAATAAAGTGAGCACTCTTCTTCAGTCTATCCACAACCACCCATATAGCATCGAATCCTCGATTCGTCCTAGGCAGTTTGGTCAACAGGTCCATGGTGATATGTTCCCATTTCCAAACTGGAATTTCCAATGGTTGAAGCTAGCCATAGGGTCTTTGGTGTTCCGCCTTGACTTGTAAGCAAGTCAGGCACTTCTCTACATATTTTACAACATCTCTTTTCATTCCAGGCCACCAGTAATTTTGCTTCAGGTCATTATACATCTTGGCCGCTCCCGGATGGATAGAGTAACGGCTTTTGTGTGCTTCATCAAGTAGAAGCTTCTTAACTCCACATGAGTTAGGAATCCATATACTGCCAAACTGAGTTTTCAACCCATTGTTATTATCCGTTAACTCTTTCAACTGGCCAACGATTCTTTCTCTTTTCCAATTTTCCTCTTTTATCGCCTCGGCTTGTGCTTCTCGGACTCGTTCAAGTAAACCCGAGGTTACAACAAGCTGCATCGACCGCACTCGTATTGGAACATAATCTGTTTTCCTGCTCAAAGCATCCGCCACATTGGCCCTTCCGGGGTGGTAATGTATTTCGCAGTCGTAGTCCTTTACCGTTTCCAACCATCGCCTTTGTCGCATATTTAACTCCTTCTGATCGAACAAGTACTTTAGGCTCTTGTGATAGGTAAATATGGTGCACTTTACTCCGTATAAATAGTGCCTCCATATTCTTAATGCAAACATCACCGCCGCCAATTCAAGATCGTGTGTGGGATATTTCTGTTCGTGCACCTTTAGTTGCCTCGAGGCCTAAACTATCACCTTGCCTCGTTGCATCAAAACACATCCGAGCCCCGAATGTGACGCGTCCGAGTAGACTACCAAGTCTTCGACTCCGTCCGGCAACGTTAATACTGGAGCGTGAGTTAACTTCTCTTTTAGCGTTTGGAATGCCTTTTCCTGTTCAACACCCTATATGATTCTTTCCTCCTTCCGAGTTAATTTGGTTAGTGGTGAAGCAATCTTGGAGAAATCCTGAATGAATCTCCTGTAGTATCCCGCAAGCCCCAAGAAACTTTTAATTTCTGAAGGATTCTTCAGAGGGCTCCATTTCGACACGGTTTCTATCTTTGACGGATCTACCAATATTCCATCGGCACTTATGATGTGGCCGAGGAACTGTACCTCTCGTAACCAAAAGGCACACTTCGAAAACTTCGCATACAATCTTTCTCATCTGAGTGTCTCTAACACCTCCTGTAAGTGATGCGCGTGATCCGCTTCATTTTTCGTGTATACTAGAATGTCGTCGATAAACACGATCACCGACTTATCTAACATAGGTTTGCAAACCCGGTTCATGAGATCCATGAAAGCCGCGGGTGCATTCGTCAACCCGAACGACATTACGAGAAACTCATAATGTCCATAACGCGTACGGAAAGCTGTCTTCGGCACATCTTCTTCTTTGACCCTTAATTGATGGTATCCTGATCTAAGGTCAATTTTCGAGAACCAATTCGCACCTTGTAATTGATCGAATAAATCGTCTATTCTCGTAAGCGGGTATTGATTTTTCACCGTGAGTTTGTTTAACTCCCGGTAATCGATACACATGCGCATGCTTCCGTCTTTCTTTTTCACGAACAATACCGGTGCGCCCCAAGGAGACACACTCGGCCTTATGAATCCTTTATCGAGCAAGTCTTGAATTTGCGACATTAACTATTGTAGCTCCGATGGCGCGAGTCGGTATGGCGTCTTAGCTACGGGTTTCGCGCCCGGAATCAATTCGATTCCGAACTCTACCTCCCGTTCGGGCGGTATTCCGGGCAAGTCTTCTGGGAACACATCCTCATAGTTACGCACCACTGGTACGTCTCCGATTTTCAGTAATTCTTTCCCCGGCTCATTCGCGTATATCATAAATGCTCTACATCCGTGCTTCATAAGCTTGTAGGCCTTCAACATCGTGCATATTATAGGATTGCCTCCTTACTCGCCATAGATGGTGACATGTTTTCCGCTTGGAGATGTTAATTTTATTTCCTTACGGAAACACACGACCTTTGCACGGTGTCGGGACAGCCAATCCATCCCAACAACTACTTGGAATTCTCCCATTGACATTGGAATTAGGTCTATTGAGTATTCTTCATCATCAATACTCAATTTACAGTCTCGACAAACGTCACACACTATGAAACTCTTATTATCCCCTATTTCAACTTCTAAGGGCACAGATAATTTCGTCAGTACAAATGAAGGATGCCGAATAAATCCATGTGAAATAAAGGATTTATTCGCACCCGTATCAAATAATACACGTGTAGGGATCGAGTTTATTGCGAATATACCTGAGACCACATCGGGTTCTGTTTTTGCTTCAGCCGCTGTTAGTTGGAAGGACATGGCCTTCGCCTTCGGAGTTTCTGATGGAGGTTCTTTGGTGTCTTTCTTTCCAACCAAGTCCGGACATTCGGACTTCTTATGGCCCGGTTGGTCCCTCTACAATCGTTTAATTATATTTTGAGTGTTTTAACCCACTTATAAGTCACTACAAGACTTTTATCTAACTAGGTTATTTTTAATCCTAGTTAGTTCATTCGTTTATTTACCGACTTCATACTTATAATAAAGGGTAAATTACTTTTTGAGTCCTCGTGTTTTAGTGGTTTTAACCATTTGAGTCCAAAATCAAAAAGTTTAACGCCCTGAGTCCCTAGTCATTTATTTTATAACGTTTTGAGTCCAATTTTGTTCATTTTATAACGATTTGAGTCCAAAAAATTGGACTCAGAAGGTTAAAATTTGGACTCAAAAGGACTCAAATGGTTAAAGAAAATGCTTATAGGGACTCAGGTCGTTAAACTTTTGATTTTGGATTCAAGTGGTTAAAATCACTAAAACACAGGGACTCAAAAAGTAATTTACCCTATAATAAAAGATTTATATTTTCGGGGTGTTACACGAAACTATCCGTTTCCGAATATGAAAAAATAAAAATTAAATAAAAATTAAATAAAAAGTTGGATTTTCGGATATCCGATTCACTATCCGAATCCGTATCCGTATCCGAAATTTCGGATCCGAAATTTCGGATACGGATTCGAATACTGAAATCTGGTATCCGAAAATTTCGGATATCAGGTTTTGAACACCCCTAGTTTTCACTAATTTTTTCCAGATCATACAAGGTTTCCACTAGTTTTTCTATTTTTTCCAAATCGAAGGGATTCCCGGAAACCCCCAAAACACCCCTGGATCCGCCCCTGCATATAACAATCCTTATGAATTTTCAGTTGAAAAACCTTGAATGCATATAACAATCCTTATGATTTTTCAGTTGAAAAACCTTGAAATCTCTCTAATAAAGATGATTGACCAATCCACAAGAAGTAGAAGCTCCATTTCCAACTTTTTTCTTTCAAGAATTCTAAGGAATGATCTCTCTATCATTAAAATTATCCCCATTTTCTTACCATGATTGTCCTAATAGTGTGAAAATAACAAGTGGATTCTCATTTGTAACAGGCTAAAAGAAAGTTACTTTAAAACAAAAGGCAAACCAACATGCTTTTTCTACAGTATATTTCGATTGATAATTTCCTTAAAGTAATAATTTTCATCATGTTCATATTTAATTAAAAAGGGGATTTGTGTATAGCATTGAGTAAACACTTTTGTAAGATAAAACAAAGATGAAAGGGACTTTGTGAAAGCAAGGGTGTAGTAAGTATAAGAAAAAGGTGACTAGTTTGTGGTAGGATTCAAACATTTGGTCCCTTCTTTATATTATCAAAATAGCATCTTTGCATAATAACATGCACAAAATCAACCAAAAGTTGTTTGAAGGCATGGGGGAATTGAATCATGTGTTAGCCACATAATTCAGAAAAGGAATCTTTCTAGAGGCCTAACTTTAAATTTCGTAAAAAGTAGAAGATATTTTTTATTAAAATAAATGTCAAGAGTTCTAGTGGTGAACAAGATTACCATAGTTAATGAATATCAAACAAAGTGATGTAATAACTAATAATCAAGTGTTTTAAAAAATTATGAATTTGAATTTGCATGTTCCCATGTATGTTGTTTGTGTGTTTGTAGATCCAAATTTAAGTGTTTTTGTATGTTGGATGGTTCATATGTGTGTTACATGTAAGTGGTTTCATATGTTTGCGTTTATGCAATGACTGATTTTGAACTTTTAAATTGACAGGGGGAGGGGAAACTCAATGCATATAAAATTTTCGGTAAAATTTACACTTCGAAGCAAAAAAGGAGGGGGTGATCCTTGCGTGGCCGCGGATGAAAACATGAACAATAGAACTTGGTAAGAAACATTCAGCCAACAATCACAAATATTTTTTTGTTACCTTCAATCAAGGATATACAGCCGAATAAAAACATGAACGATAGAAATTGTGGGAAAGAAATTTGTATAAAAAGTGTTACAAACGAATTATATAGAAGTTGCTATTAACGATGATATATATGTTACAAAAATTCAAATAACCTTTATGATATTTCTATAGCAAGTTGTTATAACAATGAAGCTAATGGCCATAAAAGGAACTATAAAAAAACTTTGTAACAACTATATATTTAAAGCACTTTTTCACAAAATAATATTTTTTTAATAAATAAACTTTTTTTGCTTGAAACCAAAATTTGAATAAATAAAGTTTGCATATAAAACTAGAAGATTATATTCAAAAGTAATAATGGATTTTAATAATCCTAACTATTAGTCATTGGTTGGCAAAGGTCCCAACTTAAAAATTCATCAGTGGTGGTCCCAACTTTTCATATATTGTAAATCTGAAAACGATAAGGTGACAAAAAGAAATTAAGGTTATGTTTGTAAAGGTCCATTAGTTTACAATATGTGAAAAGGTGGGACCACCACTGGTTATTTTTGAAGTTGGTACCGTTGCCGGCCAACGACTAATAGTTTGGATTATTAAAATCCATTATTCCTATTCAAAATACAAGTTTACTAATACCTACATGTCGTAACATTACAAGTAACTTAACATTTCATATCATCATACATGTGTATTAGTGTATAAACTTCGATACCATTTTGTAAAAAAAAAAGTTTATTACTCAAGTAGCGACCAAACTTAATTTACCAGGTTTATAGCCAATGGAAAAGGTTCAAATACATAGTCTTCTAAAATTAGGAAGTCGTCGAAAGAGTATCAAACAAATTTCGATTAAACTCATTCTAACGTTATTGGAACTGACTATTCGAACTCTATGATCTTGGATTTTTGGTTTTCGCTTTTAGGTTTTTAGCTTTGAAGATTTTTAGAATTTTTGTTTAGATAATCGTGTCTTATTAGGCGTTGTGTTTTTAAATTTTAATTTTGTCATTGTGTTTTTTTTCTACGATTCATTCTGTCTTTTTCTTAGTATTATGTCATATTTTGCGATTCGTTGTATTTTTGTACCTGTCCTAGATTTAGGAGACTTTATAGGTAACTTTACCATGTATGCAATTTACCTGATTTTAACTCTTGATAAATTGATTTACATGAAAAGACGTCAATGGGTCATCAACCTCATTATTACTATTTAATCAATTTGATTTCTGAAAAAAAAATTATTACTAAAATTATTATTATTATTATTATTATTATTATTATTATTATTTTGAACAGCAACACTAAAATTTAGAATTTTTCTAGGGTAAATTTTTTCCTTTGGGCAAGGGTAGTAAAAGGTTTCAAAACCACATCTTTTTGTTAACTTTTTTTTCTTTTTTGTACTTTTATATTTTTTAACTTAACTTATGTACCGAACACCCATTCAAAACCTAACTTTATGCTCATTAAATGTGAGACATAGAAGTCTTATTCCCACTAGTATTGTTTCAAAGTAGTAGGAAAAAAAGTATGGGTTGTAAAAAAAAAAAGGATTTTAAAGTTGGGACAATTCCATCTCATTCCAAAGATTTTAGGTCTAGTTGCAAAACACTAATTCATATATAATATTTGTTTCATTTTTTATGATTTGTATTTTATTTGAAAGACATTTGATGACGGGGTAACCTAAACCTAAATAAAATGACTAAGAATACATGGTAGTTTGAAGGGTTAAAATGTTCAAAGGTTCAAAACCCGGGAACTGAGCTAAAGCAGCACGAGTACAGTAATCAGTCATGTCACTGATTACTTCAACAACTCTCCCATCCGCAAAAGTAAAACGAGTGCACAGGGTGTAGTCTTTTACCCGCAGGTCCAAACGCTTCAACCCCTAAAAGGGTAAGTCCCCCACTGCAAGCATGTTTCACTAGTCAATGGTTTCCTCTTTGGGCGATGTCCTTCCCTATATAATGACACTCCATTTAGTGCTGGGGGGTATTCCGATCAGCTCTGATTCCATTGGGATCTCTGGTCTTTCTTCTCGAGTACTTGTTCCATGCAAGACTCCATTCTTCACATTCAACACACACATTTCCACTGCTCCTACATCCGAAGCTGAACACACTTCAGTGGAGGATCTCGAGCAAACAATAAAATCTAACTAATGAACCTCTCTCCACGTCTTGCAAACGTGGGGGGGGGGGGGGCACGACCTGCGTTAGGCAAACCGGAACCCTCCAACCCTTTTGCCTAACCAGCCTAGCTACTACCATCGATCTAGTATTTGTTGCATCAACAAGTTGGCGCCCACCGTGGGGCTACGCCACTGATTTTCTTCAAAAGACCTAGTAGTGTAGCTCAATTTCTGCTCAAAAGTCAGCATGTCGGAAGGTGAGTCTCCGGGAGAGGTAAACCAAATCCCACGTACCTCTACCCCAAACACTAGCCAAACTCCTGTGGCTATACCAACCTCCATCTCAACACCGGGAAGCACTCCAATTGGAGTAACATACCCCGAGTTTCTCACTTTCCAAACGCCGGCACCATCTCGTTCCGGAGTACCATCTCCCAATGTTGGTGCCTCTAACACTCCCTCATGTGTTGACCTTACTCCCGAATGGGTTGCTAATAACTTTCTCGAGTTAAGGTTTCTTCTTAACCAATACGTGAGTAGGGAACGAGAAAAGGGAGTGAGGATCCGTCTGGATTATGACGAGCCAGAACCATTGATGCGTGTGTAGCGTGATATATATTTAAGTATATTTTAAGCCCTTTTTAACACTTTAGTCAAGTTTTAAATTTATAAAACATGATATTTTACTAACACTAAACACACATATGGGCAAGTGCACCCACCGTGAACGTACTATAGCGTTGGTAAGATACCGAGGTCGTCCAAGGACACAAGAGCTTTTAGTACCGGTTTATCCTCAACATCTAATTAAATCAAAAGTTTAGAAAAAGTTTTAAACATGAAAATAAAAACTAAAAATGCTGAAAAATAAAAATAAAATAAAACAGATAGACAAGATGAATCACTTGGATCCGACTCGCCTTTAGTGTAACCTTTGATGATTTCCGCACTTTTGCACTTTTTAAGAGATTATCTTAGTTATAGTAGTAGGCCCCTCTTTTGAAGGTGACGTTACCCTCAACCCAGTAGTTTGAGTCGGCAAGGATACAATCCTAAAGGGTTGGATTATTGAAAGATAATTAATTAAGTTATTAATGCGTAATGTGGTGGGCCCCTTTTTTGAAGGTGACGTTACCCTCGGCTAAGTGGTTTGAGTCAGCAGGGATACAATCCCAAGTAGCCGGGTTAATGTATTAATAGTAGTTTACATATGAGTGGGTCAAGCCATTCGCACCCCCGCCATCCAATACCAGTGGGTATTGAAGGAGGTCCTAGTAAGCTTGACCCAAGTCCTTGCAGGATCTATACACTGAACAAGGCAAGAACCTTACCAAACCATTCCCTAAACCCCCGACCAGGTAGCCAACATATCTCTATATAGACCGTAGAGATATAAATGGTGTAAATATTTTATTTTATATAGACAGTAACATAATGCCAAGACACCACGGACAAATGATAAGGAAGTTTCACCTTCAACATAAGAAACTAGTTATTAAAGTCATTAATACAAACCAAATAAAAAGTGCGAAAAGATTAAAAAACAAAAGTATTACACTAAATGCTTGTCTTCACCAAGTGATGTAAGAGACTTAGGCAAACATGGCCTTTGATTGTCAAGAACTCTTACTATCAATCTTGGATCCCGAGACTACTACACACACTCTATGATGGATGATGGTGGTGGATGTGGGTTGTGATGGTGGTGGAGTGTGGGTGAAGTGGGAGAGAGGTGGTTTGCCAAGGGATGCCTTTGAAGTGAACCAAGAACCCCTATTTATAGCCTGCACAGAAGCCCGGACACGGCCCCGTGTCCATCAACTTTCTCTTTCTTCATTAATTGCATTTTGTCTGCATCAGCTCCACACGCCCCCGTGTCCGCTGGGCACGGCCCCGTGTGCAGAAGCGGATCTGTACTATCAAGATTTGCTTAGATTCTGCAAATCTTAGCATTGACCACGACCGTGTTGGCTGGGCACGCCCCCGTGTTGGGAAATAGAAGTTTATATGCTTTTGTCCTTTCTGGAGACACCTGAACACGCCCCCGTGTCCGCTAGGCACGGGGCCGTGGTCAGTCTTCTGTTCACTTGTTTTTGCTTGGGGAGATGCTGTCGAGGGGTCGGGCATGCCACGTTTATTCCTTTTATTGTAATTATGTTAGATTTTGCTGCATATTTGCTCCATTTGTTCATTTACGTTCATTTAATCCTGAAAATACAAAAGTAAGACAAAAGCACACTTTTTCCAACATTAGTACTAAAAAGGGTTAGTTTTATGCCTCATTTGATGTAATTTATATGTTGCATTTTACGCACGTCAACCATCACTATCTCCCGTACCCCCTGCTATTCCTTTTGCAAGCTCACAACCAACTGTGTCTAGAAATGAGGCTGGTCCCAGCAATCCTCCTCCAAATCCTAACCCATATTTGTACACGAGGCCAGATCCAACGTCTTTTCCCCTCCTTTCTTCCCAACCAGTTGCAACAGGTGCTCCCTTGGGGCACGAGTTGACTTTAGACCAGCTCCTACAATCTCCAGTAGCAAGCCTTCCACCCTCAGCAACAACTACGTGGGAACAAGCTTTGTCTGTGCTTCCCTTAGCATGAAGTGCCGTTATGAGCATTCCTTTGGGGGTAAACTGTCCAGTTGCACCTGGAAGCCTTCAGGGCTTCAACCTTATGCCTCAGATGATGGCCCAGATGATGGCAAGCTTCCTGTGGCAACACTTTATTAATAAAGTGCTGGCCACCCAAGGGAACAACAATAATAACAACAACGCAGGTGTAAGGGTGGAAGAAGATTTGGCCAAGCCATATAAACCAAGTAATTTGTCGTCTTTCTCTCAGCAGATTGCTAATTATGATTTTCAAACAAAGATCAAGATGCCGTCCCACATCAAAACATATGATGGGACTGAAGACCCAGAGGATCATCTCCAGATCATTACTGGTGCTGCTAGGATCGAGAAATGGTCTAATGCGGAGTGCTGCCTCATGTTCATGCAAACCCTTGTCGGGTCAGCCAGCATATGGTTCAATGATTTACCTGCCAGAAGCGTTCGAAGCTTTGATGACCTTAGCAAAGGGTTCCTGGCCAACTTCTCCCAGCAAAGGCGGTACATTAAAGATGCCACGGTGATTTTCCAGATAAAACAAAGAGATGATGAAAGCTTTCGAGAGTTCATAGAAAGGTATAAAAAGGAAGGTCTGACGTATGTGGGAGCGGATGTAAAGATGAGAGTAGCCGGTTTTATGAATGCAATTACCTCCAAATACCTTACCAGGGATTTCAACAAGTCCCTGCCAAAGACCTTGGAAGAAGCTCTCGAAAGGGCTGAAGCCCACATCAGAGGAGAGGAGGCTGCAGACATAAAAGAGCAAAGAAAAGGGGGATCTAGCTAGAGAGGCAACAGTCCAGCTAGAAAAAAGGGAAACTTTCATTCCTATGACAGACGCCAAAGGGGCTCAGAGCAACGAAGGTCTGAAGGCTGCAAACCCTCAAGCAGGGAGAAGGGCATGAACTTCACACCCTTCACCAAGACCCCTCAAGAGATTCTTGCTACAGAGGAAGTGAAACAAAGCTTCCGACCTCCTAGACCTCTCCCTAACAGCAAAAGTAATGAAAATTCCACCCATTTCTGTGAATTTCATGAAGAGAAGGGCCACCATACTAATGATTGCTTTCAAATCAAAAAGAGGATTAAAGAGGCCGTCAAGTCCGGGGAGCTTGCCCACTTAGTAAAGGGGGTAAGGGACAAGATGGCCGAAGGAAAGGGCAAGGAAGTTAACATGGTGGATTTTGATGGAAAGGTTCCCCACAAACAGCAGCGGTTGGAAGTTGGGAGCTTCAGTGTGTCTGCTTCCCTCCAACAGAAAAGGACCCACTCTCGAACCCCCTTGTGATTGAAGCAACTGTGGGTACACTAAAGACAAGTAGAGCATACATAGACACTGGTGCAGCCACTGAAATTATGTTTAAGAAGTTCTTCAACCGTTTGAGCAATGAGGAACGTTCGAAGCTACAACCCTCTGGAACCTCCATAAAAGGTATTGCCGACATACCCCTCAAGCCTTTAGGGCAACTAACCCTTGATGTCCGTTTCAGTGAAGGCAAGATGGGGAGAGTCCAACCTCTCACTTTTGTAGTCATCAATATACCTTCAAACTATGATGTCATCATAGGAAGGCCGGGGCAGTATGCATTCTACATGGCTGTTTCTGTTGGTCATGGCACAGTCAAGTTCCCTACCCAGAGAGGGATTGGAACCCTTCAACCTACTCAAGAGGCTTACATGGTTGAATGAGAAAGTTCCAAAAGTGAATAAGACAAGCAAGGGCTGATTATAAACCCCAAGTATCCCGAGCAAAGGATAAGGGTTAATCCAAGCCTTTCCCAAGAAACTCTCTCATATCTTGAAAAGCTGCTAGTACATTATAGCGATGTCTTTGCTTGGTGCCCGGAAGATATGACGGGTATCCCTCGAAGCATTGCTGAACACGAGCTGAAAATACCACCCGATGTCAAGCCTGTTGTCCAAAAGAAACGAAGTCTAGCACCCGAAAGAAGCTTGGCTGCATGCCAAGAAGTTGAAAAGCTTGTATCAGCCGAAATTCTCCGAGAAGTGAAGTATCATTCCTGGGTTGCAAACCCAGTCATGGTTCGTAAGCCTGACAATTCCTGGAGAATGTGCATCGACTTCAAGGACTTGAACAAGGCTTGTCCCAAAGATTGTTACCCGTTGCCAGAAATCGATCTTAAGGTTGATCCCCTCATTGGTTACCCTTTCAAGTGTTTTCTTGATGCCTACAAGGGTTACCATCAAATTCTCATGAAAGAAGAAGATGAAGAGAAAACCGCTTTTCACACGGATAAAGGAATCTTTTGCTACCAAAAGATGCCTTTTGGCCTTAAAAACGCGGGTGCAACCTACCAACGCCTAGTTGACAAGGCATTTGCTAGTCAAATTGGCAGGAACATGGAAGCATATGTCGATGATCTGGTAATCAAAAGAAAAACAGAATACCAAATGCTTGATGACATCCAAGAAACCTTCAAGAACTTGAGGAAGGTCAACATGAAACTCAACCCCGAGAAATGTTCGTTTGGATTTGAAGAAGGTAAATTCCTGGGGCATATTGTGGGAAAACAAAGTATAAATGCCAATCCTAACAAAGTCAAAGCCGTTCTTGAAACCAGGCCCCCACAAAGAAAAAAAGAAGTTGAGAGTCTTAATGGAAAGCTCGCAGCCCTGAAGCATTTTACCTCAAAACTGGCTGAAAAATCTTTACCCTTCTTTAAAACGCTTAAAGGGTGTTCTGACAAAAAGGATTTCAAATGGACGGAAGAAGCAGAACAAGCTTTCAACAAGATGAAGCTACACCTGGCTTCACTTCCTTATATTGCCGCCCCGGAAACAGGTGAGCTGATCTCTGTCTACCTCTCGGTTGTTGAGGAAGCAATAAGCGCGATCTTAACCATTGAACGAGACAAAGTTCAGGTACCTATTTATTTTTTCAGCAAAACTCTAAAATTGGCATAAACCAAATATCCTTCTCTGGAGAAACTCGCCTTAGCCTTAGTCCAGACGGATAGAAGGCTTCGAAGGTATTTCCAAGCACACCCTATACAAGAGGTCACCGACCAACACATAAAGTGTGTGCTTGAAAAACCAGAAAATTCAGGAAGGCTGGCCAAATGGTTTGTGTAATTGGGTGAGCATAAAATAACCTATGTCCCAAGAAAAGCCATCAAAGCCCAAATTCTGTCCGACTTCATTGTGGAAGTCCCAAAGCAAGCTGCCATGGAAGTTAATACAACCACGATTGAACCTTCTGACCCTGAAGCTTGGAAGCTCTTCACTGATAGAGCTTCAAGCGTTGAAGGGTCAGGAGCTGGGCTAATTTTAATCAACCCCGAAGGCTTAGAATTCACATATGCTCTTCGATTTGAATTCTAGACCACAAACAATGAAGCTGAATATGAAGCATTGATAGCCGGCTTGAGGTTAGCCAAGGAAATGAAGGTTAAAAAGCTTCAAGTCTTCACAGACTCGTTGTTGGTGTCAAGTCAAGTGAATGAAAGTTATGTTGCAAAGGAGCCCAACATGAAAAGATACAAAGAAAAATCTAAAGAGCTGATGAACACATTCCAAACATGTACCATCAAGCAAATTCCAGGTCTCAAAACAAGAAAGCTGATGCCTTGAGTAAACTCGCCTCTCTAACCTTTGCCCACCTTACCAAAAAGGTTTTAGTAGAGGTGTTGAAAACTCCATCAATTGAAGAATTAGAAGTTCAAGATGTAATCACCGAAGAAGGCCCCAATTGGATGAATCCCATTAAAGAATTCCTTAAAAATGGTGAGTTACCTGCTGATCAAACAGAGGCTAAAAGGGTTAAAATCAAATCTAGGCAGTACGCGTTGCAAGGTGAAATCCTTTACAAAAAGGGTTACCTTGCATCCTTACTGAGATGTGACGATCCTGAACAAAGCCAGTACTTGGTCAAAGAGGTTCATGAAGGGATTTGCGGAGCTCATTTTGGAGCAAGAACGGTGGTTGCTAAGTTAATGAATCTTGGGTATTTTTGGCCTTCCATGCACCGAGACACCACCGAGCAACTGAGAAAATGTGATTCTTGTCAACTTCATGCACCGGTCCCAAAGAGCCCCAAGCATGACCTTGTGCCGATATCTTCAGCCTAGCCATTTTATAAGTGGGGAATGGACATTGTCGTCCCATTCCTACCAGCCAAAGGTGGAGTAAAGTTCTTATTAGTGGCCATAGACTACTCCACCAAGTGGCCTGAGGTTAAACCACTTGCAAAAATCACGGGCAAACATGTCATTGACTTCGTTTGGGAAACCATCATTTGTCGCTATGGGTTGCCGAGAGTGCCGGTCACCGATAATGGAAAGCAATTCACTGAGAAGCCTTTTAGCATTTGGTGCAAAGAATTCAGAATAGCCTAGGTTTTCAGCTCAGTTGCATATTCACAATCAAACGGCCAAGTTGAAAGGATGAATCGAAGCATAGTTGAAGGAATCAAAACCCGATTGGGAAGGCATCAAATCAATTGGCTCGAAGAGTTGCCAAGTGTTCTATGGGCTATAAGAACAACTGAAAAAACAAGCCACAAAAGAACACCTTACAGCTTGGTGTTTGGATCTGAAGCCGTGATTCCAGCTGAAGTAGGAGTTGTAACTCAAAGAACAGTCAACATGGATCTCGAAGCAAACAACAAAGAGACCATGTTGAACTTACAACTCCTCGAGGAAGCACGAGACCAAGCTGCAATTCAAGAAGCCAAGTACAAACAAATGATGGAAGCTTTACAACAAAAGAGTCAAGCATGAACGCTTCAAGCCAGGAGACCTGGTGCTTAGAAACAATGAGGCTAGTAAAAAAGAGAACCAAGGTAAAAATGGGAAGGGCCATATACAATCCTTGAGGCACATAAGGGCGGATCCTATAAACTAGCCGACACAGAAGGTAAAAAGCCTCCCAGACATTGGAATTGAAAGAACCTTAAAAGGTTCCATGTCTGATCAAAGAAAGATTGGTTTGTATTTCACAAGTTGTATTTCAAGAGTTGTCCTATGATCACTTTTTGTAAAACAATATCTCTTGAATGAATGATGATGTTTTATCAAATTTGTCTTTCTATTCTAAAATCAGGTTGGGTACCTAGCAAAAAACTCCATGGCAAGGGCCATGTAAGGGGATGAGCTCCCAGGCCATATCGCTCAATAGGTTTAAGGGTTGAGTGAACCTATATAAGGGGTGAGTTCCTAAATCAATACAACTCCATGAGACTTATGAAATAATAAAAAACAAAGTTGTCTCATAGACGGGTCCAAACAGCCCACACCAAGTGTTCCTTAAGCCTTAGAAAACTTATCAAAAACAGGCTTACAAACTGAAATCAAACTAAGGAAAGTAATAAATAGGATAGGTGCTATGTCTTCTTGTTAAAAATACCAAGGCTAAGTGACTGCAGCACTGAACCCTTTAAGGTATAGAAAACATAAAGACAACATAAACCCAACAAACACAATAACATAAAAGATAAAGAATGATTCAAGAAGCAACACAACAACATAGTAAAAGGTTGCATACACCCAAACTCAGAAATACAAACCAAAGTAGCAACCGGAAGCTTTAAAGGCTTCAAGCTACAAACATTCAACAAAGCAATAACACAAGGCAAATAGTCAAAGTTAATAGCATAGGAAGCCTTAAAGGCTCCCAAATAAGTTAAAACAAACCTTAACGGTTTGTAAACATGGATATTGTCCAAACGGCCACCAAGGCCAACCACAACCACAAAACAGAAACCTTAAGGGTTTCTGTAAAACCTAAAATTGTTCAAAGTAACTTACAAACCATTAAATTTTTTAGTGGTGCTAAGAAAGCTACGAATTTTGTTCAAACATCAGAGGGAGGCCTAGAAGCTCCAGAACCATTACCTTTAGCCTTCTTGGTCTTCTTCGACTTCTTAGCCTTCGAACCACCATCATCACCAACTGCTGAACCTTCGAGGCTTGCATCCTTGGAAGCATCAGGTTCTCCCGAAAGGGTCTCCTCACTATCTTCCGAACGAGAACGCTTCCTCGAAAGGGAATCAAACATTTCAGCATAAACTTTTTCATTGAGACCATCCGGCTTCAGCTCCTGCAAGACAAGAAGGGGCTTACCAAAACAAGCTGCAACCTGACTTACATACGGGTAAGTCAGCCTCTCCATCTGCTGAACGAAACCTTTAAAAACCTCAGAAGCTTCAGGGCGATTCAAGGGAGACTTCTCCAAAGGCTGACCAGATTCATGAAGTTTTTGTAACCAGCAATAAGGCCTTGATATTTCCCCAAGTTTAGCAGCTTGGTGTAGACTTCTCCAAGAGCGGAATTGAATTCCTTGAAGTGAAGAAGGTAGGTAACAACTTGATGAAAACCTTGCTCAATTAGCCACTGGTTATCACTAGTAGCTTGAGCAACCAAAGCCTTCAAACCTTCCTTCTCTTCTTCGAAAGCCCTCTGCTGAACATCCAAGGTTTCCCTGTCAGCCTTCAGCTTCAACCGATCAGCTTCAAAAGTCTTTTTGAGATCGCTCATCTCAATTTTATGTCTCCTTGTCAACTCCCCAACCTTTTTCACCCAAGCTTCCTCTTTCTTGGAGAACCCTTCAACATCCTTCTTCATGGCAGCCATAGAGCCTTTCATCTTATCCTTCTTCTTGGAAGCTTCTTCTTACTCCTGCATACCCTTTGTGAAACGGGTAACACCTTCAGCCAACAAGGCTGAAAGGTTGCAGGAGCTTAGCATCAATCTTGAGATAAAGTGATCAGCTTCCATTTCAGAGATGGCACTCCGAACACCAGGAGGAGCAAAGTGGGCTAATACCTCAGCACAAACAACTGGATCCTTGAAGCTATCCCCATTCTTCACATCCTAGTTGGGAACATAAACTTCTTCAGCCTCTGGACCCTCCAAGCTCTTAACATTTTTCCCCGATGAACCCTGGATGGTAGGAGTGCTACCTTTCTTGACCAACTTCTTCTTCTTCCCATAAACCACTAGTTCTTTTCCTTACCCTTTCCCACTTCAACCTCAAGAACCTGTTCCGCAGACACCTCTATGTCATCGCTAATATCAATGGCCTCTGACCCAGAGGGTTGATCAGAACCTTTCAAGCGACGGTTTGAACGACGAACAGAAACCTTGGCACTTGAAGCTTTCGTGAAACCTTTAACGTTGGGAACATTCACATAGCCAGAACCCTCGAAACTATGCTCGGACCCCCTAACAACTGCATCTTCACCTGGAGTAGCCATAGCATCTCCAAATGCAACATCAGAAGTATCATCACTCTTGATAAAGTCAAGTGCAGACATGACTACAAAATAAACAAAAACAAAATATATAAGCAAGCAAAAAATAAGAACATAACAACACAACAAGATAAATGCATACCCTGCCCATCTCTCATAAGCACCGGATCTCGATCACGTTTGTCCCATAACTTACTGAGACCCAACAACACCAGTAAGTGCTCAGGAAAGGGACGAAGCCTTGAAGGGCATTCCCTAAGAGTTTCAAGAAAACGAGTGTTTATCTCAAAAGCAGAAGGTTCAGGCTCATTCAAAACGGCATCCGGATGCCTCCAAACAAGTTTGAAAGGAACAATTTTATCGGAAACCCAGAAAAACCGGTCTTTCTAGACACCAAGACTAGAAACCATAGATGAAATTAAGCAAGTGTCAACCTGAGATGTCTCGAATGTAAACCAGTCACCATTCTTGGCCAACCGGAAAAAACGACGGAACGATAAAAGAGTAGGATCATACCCAGAAGCCCGGCACAGAACTTCAAAATGTAAAACCCTAGCCAGAACTTGAGGGTGAATCTGGCCGAAGGATACGCGGTAATACTCCAAGACATTCAAAACAAAGTTCGAAAACGGGTGACGAAGGTTCAAAAACTCAAAATGGCGACAATAAAGAGCAATGGAACCAGGGGGACATTTATCGATTGAAACATCACAAGCCGGTGCAACCGGTTTAAACTTCATCCCAATCCCCCATTCCATACAGAAATTTTCTACTTCCTCTTGAGTTAATCGAGAAAATGATTTCGCTAATCTTTACGAGCACCCATGATATAAGAAAATAACCAGAAAATAGGAAATCGGAACTAACCTGAACTGAGAAAAGGGAAGGAAAACTTGAGAGAAAATGTGCAAATAATGATTCTTCTAAAAATTATTAATGTAAATTAATGAGAAGAATATGTTATAAGGGGGATGTTCAATTGAGAAGAATCTTCTTAAAAGAAGAAAAAATGAATTAATCTAGACCTTATATTTTTTTTTGATCAATGGTTGTGAATCAATATATAATTTTTGTCCACTTTTAATTAATGTTTTAATTACTAAGGGTAGTATAGACATTTTGATGTACAATATTAATAAATATTTTAAAGAGTTACACAAATCTTGTTAATGCAACCATAAATTCCTCCTTCACCATCATTACTATATTGGCTCCTATACAAATTTTATTAGAAGTGACAAAATTATTTAAAAATTATGTGTCCTACACATATTTTATTATGAGTCGCAAAATTATTTAAAAGTGTTTGAGTCCTACACATTTTGTATCCTACACCAAAATATTGTTTTAATGGTGTAGGAAACGTTGAAAATATAAGATCATGTGCATGATTGTTTTTATTGTGTAAGATGCATAACTATTTTATAAGATAGGCACATTAAATGATTAGATTCATTAATTTGAATAACAAAAACACATAAAAGAATCATTAAATGATTTGTTCAAATTCCCTTTGTATCATTTATTCTTTTTATTCTTAATTTTTAATTCTTCTCATTTGAACTCTCCACTATGTTATAATTACCCAAGGGTATTAAAACCGCCGCTTGACATAAAGAAAACTGCCACAAGTCATATCAACTGTCTTGTCAAAATTCAAAAATCAAAAACCTCAACCGTTTTCAACATTTCAAGCCTCGAAGCCTTGAAGCCTTCAAGCAACATAAAACACATGTACAAAAGTCAGAAGCATTTGTGCTTACACCCAAAAGCCTCTGACTTGGGAGGCTGATGACGGGGGTAGCCCAAACCTAAATAAAATGACTAAAAATACATGGTAACTTGAAGGGTTAAAAGGTTCAAAGGTTCAAAACCCGGGAACTGAGCTAAAGCAGCACGAGTACAGTAATCAGTCATGTCACTGATTACTTCAACAACTCTCCCTGCCGCAAAAGTAGAACGAGTGCACAGGGTGTAGGCTTTTACCCGCAGTTCCAAACGCTTCAACCCCTAAAAGGGTAAGTCCCCCACTGCAAGCATGTTTCACTAGTCAATGGTTTCCTCTTTGGGCGATGTCCTTCCCTATATAATGACACTTCATTTAGTGCTGAGGGACATTCCGATCAACTCTGATTCCATTGGGATCTCTGGTCTTTCTTCTCGAGTACTTGTTCCATGCAAGACTCCATTCTTCACATTCAACACACACATTTCCACTGCTCCTACATCCGAAGCTGAACACACTTCAGTGGAGGATCTCGAGCAAACAATAAAATCTTAACTAGTGAACCTCTCTCCACGTCTTGCAAACGTGGGGGGACCCCACGATCTGCGTTAGGCAAACCGGAACCCTCCAACCTTTTTGCCTAACCAGCCTAACTACTACCATCGGTCTAGTATTTGTTGCATCAACAACATTATTAAAATTTAAGATGTAATAAGCAGTACTACAACATAGATAGCATTCGAAGATTAATTTAAATAAATGCTCAGAGTCGAGGCAAATAAACGAGCTCAAGCTAGATGCCGCTAATTTACTCTATTATTTAGTTGATTTGAAAAGCCCATAACCCTTTACTCTTTAGGAGAGAACCTCTATCATCACAAAAAGTGTTTGGACGATATAAAGATGTTTTTCCGCAATTAGATCATGGGTAGATTTAAGATTTGTAAGTTATCTTGGTGAGAAGGATATGTTGCTCTCCTTTCATTTGTAATTTGTAACATGTTTTCTTTTCTAACATCTTGCTAGTTTTATTTATAAAAATATTGTCATTCTACAACGAAATATAGCCCGATAAAATGTTATAACAATGGTTCATCATAAATCATATGTTGTGTAAGTGATGGTGTGCAAATGAAATAGTGCATCTTATACTCAAACTCTAGTGGATATGGATTTGTTAGCATTATAGCTAATTTACTCAAAATCTTATAACTAATTTATAGTGTTAAAAACAATAATGTAGTTTTATAAGATTTCTGTTAGAGCCTTGTTTTTTTCTTTGAAAAAGTATATTTTTCTTTTTATGCATGTGATTTAATATACCTTAAAAAACTATTTATAAAATGACATAAGCCCTTATTTATAAAATACATAAAGGAATAATTGTAATTTTTTTTTTACACTTTTAGAAAAGACTTCCATGAAATCTTGCAAAAAAAGCCCATCCCTTCTCTTACGTAAACTTTCCATTGTAATTAGGGGTGTTCAAAAAAATTCGAATCTGAAACCGAATCCGAAATATCCGAAATTTTAGATATCCGAATTTTTCGGATATCCGAAAACCGGATAATCAGAATTTTCGGATTCGGATATTAATTTCAAAAATTTCGGATAATCCGATTATCCGATATCCAAAAACTAATTATTTTTTTTATAAATATATATAGTATATGAGCATTATATTTAGTTTGAAGTATTGTAAAAATTAGTAAAAAAATATTAAATAATTGTATGCGTGTGAATTTATGATTGTTTTTAGTTTAAGTGTTAAAAAATTAGAAAATCGAATATAAGTTTAGTTTTAATCTATACACGAAACGGATGTTTTGATTTTTTTTAATAAATTCGGATATCCGTTTGGATATCCGAATCCGTATCCGAAATTTTGGATATCCGAAAATCGGATATCCGAAATTTCGGATACGGATTCGGATATCAATATTCATTATCCGAAATTTTCGGATATCCGGTTTTCGGATATCCGAAAAACGGATAATCCGATCTTGAACACCCCTAATTGTAACTCCATCTAAACCCCTCAACCCTTGTGTTCTTTTATTTAATAAACAAGTTTTATGATTCAATAAAAACTTTGACCACCTCTGACGCATGAAAGGCCAAATACACTCATAAAAAGCATAAGAAAACAAACAATATCTAAGAAGTCAAATACCAAAAGGCTTGTACCATTGCGGTTACCAAGCGTGGTTTAGTAGTAAAATCAAAGGGGGTCTGAGTTAGGCGATCGAAAGAAAAAACAAATATCTAAGAAAGCAAATTTAGCAGATATGTTCCATCATGATTATTCCTTAACTTGTTAACCGTTTAAATTGTTGAGGTAGGGGTAGACACGCTATCTTCACTTTTTGTTAAAAACACTTATGTGGGGTGTCAAACGTAAATCAATCGGGTTCGATTAAACTTTTAAAGCGCAGAGGAATATAACCAAATCTTGCAACTATGTTGATCACTAGACAATTACTGTTGTGATCTTGACAATCTTGTTTCTAGAAGAGTTATGTTGCCTTTGATTGGTAGGTACATAGTGAGAGAATCAACTATTGCAAAATGTGGCGAAGAAGATATTATTCTTGATTGGGAATGAAATCACATCCATCAATTTTCATTAACGTGCATCCTCCTACAATTATGTTCTTTTTTTCTTTTTTTTTCAATTATCATACAATTATGTTCTTTGTTCTTTTTCTTTCAATTATCAAAACTGAAAATGATCAAAGAAGAAAAATATTTGAGTTTTTAATACCACATTAAAAATACCGGTATTACACAAAGAAAAAATAGAAACTTATTATCAAACAAAATCTGTAACTCTTTTAAGACAAGCAGAATCAAACAATCGAGTAGCAAACATACACACATGTTAGGTTCCTTTTATTTTCTTTATTGTTTAAATTTATTGTTTGTGAGACGATGAAAATTAAATTTATAATTTAGGGAGTTGTTGCAAATCTTACTTGAGATGTGGTGTTTTGGATTTGCTACGTTGTTGTGTGCAGGGGCGGACCTATGTGGACACAAGGGGGAGCGCCCGCTACCGCTTGGCGGGGAAAAATTTGACGTTTTTAGTGTAAATTTTGGAAAAATTTGACGTTTTTTCGATTTCGTTACCGCTTTTCTTATAAAACGTTCCTGCTTTGCGTGAATCCTAGATCCGCCACTGGTTGTGTGCCCTAAAGCTACAACTATATATATACATGATTACACTTTGTCATTATGGTCATTATTAGACAAAGGAATTTGACTTCTAGCCTTTGTAATGTTTCTAATGTTTCAATATAAGAAAATAATTAGTGGAATTAATCAGAAAATTTGACATGTTGGATTACATTTGAAACTGGAAAGGGCTCTTAAGAATATAATAAGTGGAATTAACTAAGAAAAAAAAACCTTTTAAGGGAATTAAATTTAAAAGCCTCCAAAATTTAAAAGAATGACTTAAGTTGGAGCTCTTTTTTAAGACATCTTAATGTAATCTATGTTTCTTTCTTGTCTTAAAGTTATCTATGTTTCTTTCTTGTTTTAATGTTATCTATGTTTCTTTCTTGTCAACGTTGTATGTGGATGCTTGTAGAGATCTTTTTACACAAACCTTTTTTTTTTCCTAATAAGCGTGAGATTTAATTTGGTTTTTTTAAAAACTTTTGGTGTTTATGTGTTCTTTCCTTATTCGTCAATATGGAATGTTACACTTAGACCTAAGCAAATTAGAGGACGTTTGTTATTTTATACATTTACATTAGAAAGACTTGAAATTACGGTTTCTTTTTACACACCCTTTAAATCTACTTTGTAATTTATATCAATGTCCATCATATGACTAAACCCTCAATTACTTGAGAAGAAACATCTTTATTACACTTTGATACCTCTATACTACAAGCTTACTATTATATACTCAATGGTTATTGTTACGTGCATAGCTCATATTAAACAATCTCACGTTGATCATGTCATTTAACTTTTTAGGGAGAAAAATCTCACGTTGATCATGTCCCTTAACTTTTTAGGGCGAAATTAATATAAACCATATATACAAGCTGATGTTTGTGCAGCCTGCATTATTTGTGATCATATAAAAAAAACTAATTTAGATAATAATAAAATATTGTGTACTTGTGTATGCAATTTAAATCTACACTAGTTTTTTATACCGCGCGTTGCGGCGAAACTGAGCAAATGATAATGTAAAACAAATGTGATTTGAAAATAAAGCATGTTGTTTAGAAAGTCAAACCATTAGAACGATTTAGTTTATCATAGTGCCGTTTTATGATACCAAATAAATACTTTATTTTGAGTATAACCTCGTTTTAACAAAACTTATAACGGAATGTCAGGGAAAGAAATCAAGCACAACTACGTACTTAAGTTTTAGAAAAAAGTTGTAAACGTAACTTATTAAAAACTATCAAATTAATCGATAAATTAATATATGTTAAAAAAAGGAAAAAAACAATTATTAAAAAAAAGGTAAAGGGAATTGATGTTTAAAAAAAAGAAAAATATGTTATTAAAAGTAAATATAATAATAAATTATTATAATATATTAAATAATGAAATAAAAAAACTATATATTATTATAAAAATTAAATTACTATTCATGGTCCTTCGAAATCAATATATATATATATAATCGTGCCGTTTTATGATACCAAATAAATACTTTATTTTGAGTATAACCTCGTTTTAACAAAACTTATAACGGAATGTCAGGGAAAGAAATCAAACACAACTACGTACTTAAGTTTTAGAAAAAAATTATAAATGTAACTTATTAAAGAAGTATCAAATTAATCGATAAATTAATATATGTTAACTATCTATTTGCTAAACAAGAAACCTTTATAATTAACTTGCACACAAATTATAATAATCTTAACTATCTATTTATATTAACAAACTATTTGCTAAACAAGAAACCTAATTAGACTCAAATTGGGAAACCAAATAAACTCTAATATTCTGACCATATCAATAAACATACGAAACAATGACAATTTAACACGGTTTTCTAAAAAACTTAAGCTTAAGTTATGCTTAATTTTTTAATAGAATTAAAAAATGTATATTTTATATATAAGCTTGTATATATTTGTCAATTTGTGTATACAAACTTGTAAGGTTATATATATTTGTAAAATGTTATAAACTATGTTACAAAGATGTTGATGTATTTATAAGAAATATACGAAATTAAACTATTTTCAGGTGTTATAGTTTCGTAGGTTTTACTGAATTAAATACCTTTTGTAAGAAAAAATGAGTGTTGTATTCATCTAAAGGATAAAAATAACATTTTTTTCTTTAGGTTATAAGTTTAAAATAAGGGTGAGTGTATTGATACATCCCTACTTTTTAAGTGCATATCCCCCAGAGGTGGCATATAGGGCAATAAGAGGAGTATATAGTGTGAAAGCAATTAATATGCCAGAAAAAGGGTTTTGATAAGCCTCTCATTGCCCTATGAGAGGCGTATAAGGTTGTGGTAGGTGGAACATTAAACCCTTTTACGCCACTCATTGAGCAATGAGAGGCTTACCGGCACGACTTTTGATGAATTTTAGGTATAATTACTGAAATGAAAGGAGTTCAGTCTGAAAAAGCGTGAAAGTGACCCATACGACCCTTATCGACCTATACGACCCTTATCGACCAAGAATGTTTATTTACCCAAGCATACAAGATTTATTTGATTCAAAATTTTTCAAACTCATAATAATAATAATTAAAATAATAATAATTAAAATAATAATAATAATAATAATAATAATAATATTACTTAATAAAAATAACATATGCACATTTAAAAAAAAAGATTATATAACTAGACCCGGCAAACGGGTCGGGCCGGGGGTCGGGTAGGGTCATGAAAACAATTAAAGACATAAAAATTTGACATTTTATAACATACACATTGCGTTATGAAAACAATTAAACACATAATAGTAATTGATAAATAAAAAATTTGACATTTAAAAGTTTGACAATTAAAGACGTAATAATACTCATTTAGTAATATTAAATAAAACTAATTTTGACAATTAAAGAAATAATAATAATTCATAAATAAAAAACTTTGTTATAATATATACAATTCGTTTTACAAAAAAAAAAAAATTGACATTTAATAATACTTACAAAAAATTGGCATTTTATAATATACACAATTCATTTCATAAAAAATATGAAGTTTTTAATAATAATACTTAATAAAAAAACATATGCACATTTTTTTATTAAAAGTATACACAATTCATTTTATAAAAATATGAAGTTTTATAATACTAACACAATTTTTTATAACAACATTTTATAAAAAAAATATTAATTTTCTTATATAAATATTTCACAACTTTCCCATACAAAAACTCTATCAAAATAAAGTTCCTTACATCCCAGTCATTGGTAATCATTGGCTGACACCAAATGATTGGCATTAATTAGATGGTAGGGACCATTTTCAAACGTATTGGACAATGATGGGCGTATGGGTGGGGCCAGTTTGAGGCGTATTGGACAATGAGGGTCATTTAGGGTTAGGGGATGTGTAAATACTTTTGGGGGGATGTGTGGATACCTCCACCGTTAAATAAAGATATACGTATACTTGTGTGCAAGGTTGTAGAACTCGCTAGGCGCTAGTCGGCCGGTGGGGTGGGGACTAGCGACTAGTCGGGATTACTCGGGATTAATCGGGATTACTCGGATCGGACTTTTTATGTATAATTTTAAGTTTTATACATATATACATATATTTTTATACGTAATTTTTTTAAGTGGACAAGTTTTGACCGGAATCTGGGAGGTTTTGGCCGGAATATGTGATTTTTTTTGTTTTTTTCTGATTTTTTTAGTTTTTTTCCGATTTTTTTAGTTTTTTCCGATTTTTTTAGTTTTTTTCCGATTTTTTGCCATTTTTTGCGATTTTTTCCGTTTTTTTTCCCGACCGACTAGGGCCGACTAGGCCGACTAGCGATTTTTTTACTGATTAGCTTAAAATTACTCAGTAATGGGCCGACTAGCGACTAGTCGGCGATTAATCGCCGGCTAGTCGCGATTTTTGCAACCATGCTTGTGTGGTCAAAATGAATCTTAGCTTGTAAAATAAAAAAAAATATAATATTCAAGCCTCTTATAATAAACACACATTATAAAAAAATATAATGTTCGACCCCAATGGGGCAGGGGTTTGTGTTTGGGAGGTTGGGGTTTGCAATTCAGAAAGGGTCGACGGCGCAGCTTGTTGCCCGTCTACCTTCTGTTTTGATGTAACTTAACAAGTTTTCTTAATTGGGAGATGTTTAAATGAAAACAAGAAAAAACTTTTTGATTTGCTTAAGAAAAATTTACGGACCCGAGTTAAAACTTAATATGAGATCACCCATTATAGATTGTTCTCAATCAAATACAATAATCAGCGTAGTTCTCCTACATTCAGAGGGTGTTTGAGATTACATTTTGAAGTGATTCTTTGATTATTGCGTTTGTAAAATATAAATAATCTAAAAAAGTGTTTGGATTAAAAAGTGATTATCTGCCTCCAAAACGCAGTTTTGGAGAAGCATGTACCTACATGCTTTTTCAAAACGCAGTTTTAAAAATGCAAAATCTATTTTGAAAACGCATAATTTATTTTAAAAACGCAAAAACACCCCCTCAGTGTATTTAAAACGTTACTTTTTTTACAGTTTTATTTTGTTTTATATTATATTATATTATATTTTTGACTCAACAAATAATTCCAACTAATTCTTATACGATTGGCTTTTCTTTTTTGGAAAATTAATATGTTTAAGATTGTAAAGAGGTAAAAGTGCAAAACAATAAACCTATCACACTCTCATTTATTGAGTTGGAGGGTCCATGCTCCACACTTCCCATGCTATGGCCATGTGGTTGTATTATTGTGTGTAAAAGAGGGAAATAGAGGATCCAACTAAATTTGGGAAGAACGTAACTCGCCAAGACCTTTTAGCTTAGTCATAATTGCATTTTCTTTTATATTTGCACTAATTTTGTCTACTATATATTATTTGTTATACAATATTTGTTTGCTAAGTGGGAAAATATGAAAAATGAAGCAAAGTAGAAGGAAAGAAGAAATCATGACGGTTTTCTTGTTAACTTATTTCATGTGAAGCATGTGGTGTGTGTTAGTTCATATCTTAGTGTAAAATAAAGCTCTTTATTGATGAATTGGTATGTAAAAGTAAACAACATGATTGGAAAAAAGTTGCAACTGCAAAGATTCAACAAAGAAATGAATGATGTGGTGTGTATGTAAGTATGAGAAAAAAAGTGACCACTTTTGATTACTGGTTTAGTCCAAAGATATTGAATTAAATATTAACATGTGTTGTCATTTATGTTTCATAGACTTATCAATCGTTCTTTAGTTGACTAAAATATAGGTATGTCTCATGCCCTACAAAACCCGAAATGTTATCCTTAACAAAGCTAAAGTGATTGTGAAATCAATAATGTCGGGTGTTCATAATCATGTCATATTACATACTAATCGATTAACAAAGATTATACAAAATTGTAAGAAAGGCTACATGCTTTAAGAAACATCCCACTTTTAACCTTTTGATGCAAAAATGCACATTAAATAAGATAGTTAAAACAACCAAACCCTTATGGCGCTTGTGGTTAAGAAATGATAATTTAGATAAGTGAGTGAAAGCAATCATAGTTTTCACTAACGGTTCATGAGCACTTATCGAACGAGATTTTTTGTTCGCGTCCACTCACTAAGAAAATGAATGTGTTCATAAAAGGTTAACGAACACAATCGGACAAAAATAAAATCTGCAGAGGAAGCGGAGGCTGGAGGGGATTACGGAGGGAGCAACACTAGAGTTCGAACTTGAAGCCCTAATCGTGGAACATAGCTAGGTCGATAGTATGAGCTTTCATTGGTGTGAATAATGAGAAAGAAAGGGAAACGCTACATAAACAAGGTGGGTATGAGGCTTCCAATTTTATATGTTAAGGTAATAAATGTTGGATTTGAGAGTGTGTGTTTTTGATAAAATAGTTGGATAAACTTTAAATTCAATCAAACAGTGATAATAAACACATCACCATAAACAAAACTGGATTTGGGAATGATTGCAGAATGATTTCATATTATTCAGAATGTTTTCAGCATAATCAAAGGTTCAAAAGACTCCGCCTCACCAGGTGCATTCTCTCACTAAGTTCTTTTGTTTTTCAGCTCATATTGTTGTGAAATACATTGTGTGCAGAACTATATATAGAGGAGAGAACTACTGCTGACGTCACCATGGAAATGACCTTAAATGTAATACCCCGACCATGTGGAACGCATGGCGGAAACATCGGGGAGTGACGTTACAAGATTGTTCATAATACATGAAAGTAAATTTTAAGTTTCATTATATTAAATTTATTGAGTTATATTGTTTTCAAAACACAAAACCTCGCAAGTAGTCGATTTTAAATTAAAGTAAACTACGGCCCAAGTCCGATTCTGTAACACCCTAATTAGTTTTTAACGGTTTTACATTTAAATACCAAAAATAGGATGTATAGTTAGGACTACACATGCTATAAAAATACGGGTTTATTAAAACTTTTACAAATCATAAGTTATTTGACATAACGTGATCGGATTCGTCGTTTAAATTTACGACAAGGCAATATGCGGAAGCATGAATCTTTATCGTGTTCGGTTCTTCGTTGAGCTTGATCGTCTTTCGGCATCCAAAATGTACCTACATTTCATAAACATGAAATGCTTTAGTCATACGGGAATTAAAATGTGTCTAAACAAATCCGGTAATGATAATGGAAGGAAAAAGAATCCCAACGTTAAACTCTTGATCTCAAAACAAAGATTTCCAACTGGCCTCCACCGTAACTTACGGTGGGCACCGTAAGTTACGGTGGCCCCTGTATTACAAATCTCCTACCGTACTTCAGTAGGCAACCACCGTAACTAAATCAGCTCCACCGTAACTTACGGTGGACACCGTAAGTTAGGGTGGTCCCTACATTCAACCTTTCCATTTTGCCGTTTATTGACACGAAAACTTTCGTATCTTTCAATCCGCTTATCCGTTTGACCTATTGTTTCTTCCTACATGATTGTAATTTGATCCTCCATCATATGGAGCTTAAATCCAACATTCGGTTTAACAAAATTTCAGACTTTTAAGTCTTCGGCTTATTACCCTTTTTACCAAATTTTGACCCGTTCGATTTTTATCAAACAAACAAGTTTGTTTGAACTTTTAAGTCTTCGGCTTATTACCCTTTTTACTAACGTGGTTTGACTACCAAACCCGTTTTCGGGGTGTTACAGATTCCTATGTGAAGCATACTTGATTAGCATCATGAATTAGTACTTGAAACATATATGAAAACACATATGGGTTAACTACAAAAGTTGGTGAGTAACATAGGTTTTGTGGCCAAGTATATGGCAAAAAGTTTGGTATTGCAATACGTTGACTAATTACAAGAGTTAGGGAGAGAAATTAAGTTTTATAGCCAAGTACATGGCAAAAATTTTGGTATTGCAATACGTTGGCCAACTATAAGAGTTGGTGAGAAAATAAGTTTTGTAGGAAAAATGGTTTTGTAATAATCGTATGGAAATAATTTGTTTAAGCACAAATTGTATGGCATTATATAGAAAGTTTTGTATTTTTTGCATAAAAAAGTGTGATCGTTTGAAAATACATTCAAGCTTTTGTTGACTTGTAGGATAAACCTAAAAGGGTTTACCTAGAATATATTGTTCGGTTTCTGTCATTCCCAACGTAACCTCCATAAACAAACCAAACCCACAGGAAGCTGGACTGGAGCGCCACACCTATAGCGCTATAACATACTACCGGTCGGCTTGGCCAAAGTTAATGAATGTATTTTTGTTATGAATGACGCATCATTAAGTTTCATACAAATGAGAATATATTTTATATAAACCATATGTAGTAAATTTGTAAATTTGAAAAATAGTTTAGCACATATGAATCGTCCCAAAGGTTTAAACCATTAAGTTTCATACAACTGAGAATATATTTTATATAAACCATATGTAGTAAATTTGTAAATTTGAAAAATAGTTTAGCACATATGAATCGCCCCAAAGGTTTAAAAAAATGGGAACTATGTACTTCCTTTGGTTGTTGATGATGATTTTACACGTGCTCAAGGAGTACAAGTATTTCCTAGTAATTAGGATGATTATATAGTTAGCGTGGATTTAGTTATGGTTTTTATTAGGCTAAACAGAAGATTTGATAGAAGGTGTTTTATAACCATACGAGCGAGGAGTCTCGTGTAATATGATTTGTTAAACCTTACATTTAGTATATATGAATAGTTAAAGAAATTGTATGTATAATAAACCCAAACAATGCAATATGAAGGCAGCATACTGGTAGGGTCAAGAAGGAGCATGCGTGGTTGAGGAGAGTCGAGGATAAGGATGTCATTGTATGAAGTGTTGATGGCACTCAGCACCTGATAATTGACTTTTTCTTCAGCATTGGCCGAGCAGCACAAGAAGGGTTAGGGGCGGTGGGTGTGGCGGCAGGATGTGATGGTGGCGTCGGCAGAGTATTAACAAGATTTCTTGAATTTTCGGTGACGATTTTTAACATTTATAGAGAAAAACATATTATACACCCGAATTGTTGATAAACAAATAATTTTCCTACATATTTTATTCATTCTTCTTTACTTTCTTTTTCAACACACATTTTATTCATTCTTTTATAGACATGGTGGCACTGGCATGGGTGGGTGGCCAGGGGTGGAAGGGGACCATTCTTGTGAGGGACGAGAAAGACAGCTCCTTGCAAGAAACTACTTTATGTCCATGTTTTTCCTTTTCATTTTTTAATGTCAAGAATAAAATAAAAATATTAAAAAAGTGAATTAATCTAAGTGATTTACACTTGATTGAACATGAACCCCGACCCCACAAAAATATTTAATGTTATTGTATTTACAATAGAGTAAAATGCTAACATCGTCTTTGAGTTTCATTAATTTTTTGCTTTTCCATCCAAAATGATTTTTTACTATATTTGAGTCCTTCATGTTTGCGTTTTATTGCATTTTCATCATTGAGTTTGGCAAATTATTGCGACTTTCGTCTCTCGAAATTTGACCTTTAGGGATGACAATGACAAGATTTCAAACTTTTTAGATGATACAATAGAGTAAAATGCTAACATCGTCTTTGAGTTTCATTAATTTTTTGCTTTTCCATCCAAAATGATTTTTTACTATATTTGAGTCCTTCATGTTTGCGTTTTATTGCATTTTCATCATTGAGTTTGGCAAATTATTGCGACTTTCGTCTCTCGAAATTTGACCTTTAGGGATGACAATGACAAGATTTCAAACTTTTTAGATGAAAATACCACCTCTGGTACGAAGATAACATTTTATTGTTTACAAATAAAAAGTAGCTTGTGTTGATTTGAGTTGATTTAACTATAATGTTTTTTTTTTTTTTTTTTTACATATTGAATAGATATTGTGGATTTTATCATAAAATATACAATAATATTATTTTGGTAAATATATATATATCAAAATTATTTGGAGCGGGATAAAAGTGAGATGTTTTGTTATCAAGAAAGAGAAATACACCTGCACTAGAAATTATCCGATGAGAATTGCCTGGCTGTGCTCACATATTTCTTCAATGGCCCCCTCTTCAATTATTGCATCAACCCTGTAATATACACAAGGGTAATCTCTCTCTTGACACATCGTAATCTAATAATGTATTTGTAGCTGGCTACGGGTAAACGAGTCTAAACTGGATTAGTTTCAACTCGTTTCGTGCTCTATCCTAAGCTCGAGTTTGTCATGTGATAAATTCTACAAACTCAGATTCAGCTTGTTTATAAAACAATATTTTAATATAAGATATGATTGAAGTTACGTGTAAATTACTATATTTTTAATATAATACTAGTTTTTTTTATATCGCGCGTTGCAGCGAAATCAAGAAAATGATAATGTAAAACAAACGTGATTTAAAAATAAAACATGTTGTTTAGAAAGTCAAACCATTAGAACGATTTAGTTTATCATCGTACCGTTTTATGATACCAAATAAATACTTTATTTTGAGTACAATTTCGTTTTTAACAAAACTTATAACGGAATGTCAAAGAAAGAAATCAAGCACAACTACGTACTTAAGTTTTAGAAAAAAGTTATAAACGTAAATTATTAAAGAAGTATCAAATTAATCAATAAATTAATATATGTTTAAAAAAACAAGAGTAAATTACAAGTTTTGTCCTTTATGTTTGTCCCAAATTTCAGGCGTTGTCCTTTACCTTTAAAATTGATGAGTTTTGTCCTTAATGTTTCCAAATCCTGCACGTTATGTCCTTTAGGCCAAACCCAGTTAGATTTTTTGGTTAAATTTGGTCATGTGCAAGGCACATGAGGGTATTATTGTCATTTCAACTTCCCAAGGACTATCATGTAAAACAACTTATATTAAGGGACCATTAGGTAAATAATAAAACACTAACTATATCATCATCACCAGAACTCTGCAACACACTCATTCTCTTTATCAACATCACCAGAACAAACCCTAACTATATCATCATCAGATCGATTTTCAACAATTTCATCACAACTAGACCGGATCTTACTATTATCCCATGAATCCAAAGGAATACCTAAATCTTCAGCACAACAGTCTTCCGACGAAGTGGACGCGATTGGAGGCGCGATTAGAGACAAATGATGCATTGAGAGGTGTAGAAGAGTATAGATCTTGTTAACTCGTCGGATTTGATATTGTTTGAACAGTTGCGGTGGTTGAGTGGTGGTCCGGTGAGAAATTGGTTGACCCCGGCGGTGGTGAGAGGGAGTAAACGGTGGTTGGAGTCAAAAGAGGGGAAGAATGATGTGGCGCTGTGTGTGGTGACGGTGTGCTCTTCCGTTAATCGAAGACCTTACCACAGTCGATCGACTATCAGAATGGTGCTTTGCAGGTTCTTGGGGTTAGGGTTCCAGCGGGGGTGGTGGGTTTAATGGTGTTGGTTGCTGATTTTGGTTGTTGCAGGTTTGGGTTAGGGTTCCGGTTCCGGTGGGGTGTGTTGATGGAGGAGGTGGTGTGTTGATGGAGGAGGTGGGTGAAGGAAAGAGACAAAGAATCGATGGTGGCGGTGGGTTAATCGATGGTGGTGGTGGGTCTGCAGAGAACGGGAGAGAAGAGAGAGAGTGGGAATTTAGGGAGAGAGAAGGCAGAGGATTGGAGGGGGTTTTGTGGGTGTTTGGTGGAAGGTGGTGATGATGTTGGTGAAGGGTGGAGGGTGGTGGTGATGGTGGCCGTAGTGACGGTGGCGATGGAGGGTGGTGGTGACGGTGACGGTGGAGGGTGGTGGAGATGGCGGTGACGGGTTGTGGTAATTGTTAAAGATATATGATATATATATATATACACTTATAATAATAATAATATTTTTTTAAATCATTTTGTTTTATTTTTTAATAATACTAAGTAAACAGTGTAAAAAGACTAAAATACCCCTGGGTGACCAGATTTAACCAAAAAATCTAACTGGGTTTGGCCTAAAGGACATAACGTGCAGGATTTGGAAACATTAAGGACAAAACTCATCAATTTTAAAGGTAAAGGACAGCGCCTGAAATTTGGGACAAACATAAAGAACAAAACTTGTAATTTACACAAAAAACAATTATTAAAAAAAGGTAACGTAAATATATGTTTTAAAAAAAGAAAATATGTTATTAAAAGTAAACATAATAATAAACTATTATAATATATTAAATAATAAAAAATTATATATTATTATAAAAATAAAGTTACTATTCATCAAACCTCGTCAACAATATATATATAATGTTCCATTACTATTAATTTTTATTTGACATTTTTAAATTAAGAAATAAAATACGCATGCGTGAAATAAAAGCAACATGATAAAAGACTATTGGGCTAACAAAATTGTAGTCAGGAAAACAAAGGATCGTTTAGGCTCGTGACACTAGTTAAGCTCAATATAAGGAACTTCTTTTAGACTCAAAATCAGGCTCGGGCTCAGACCCGTTTATAACAATACATACAGTGCCTGATGTAAATGAAGTTAAAAAAAAGATGAGGTAAGCGATTACATACCATCATATATATCACATTTGAAACAAAAGGTATAAGTGATTGTGAATCACATTTCTTCACTTAATTTGGTTTTGTATTAAATTAGTGGGATTTCCCATGCTACGCGCCGGAAATTCAAACGGTATCGATTCAATTCGTTATGTTTTCGCCATTCACTGTAGCAATCGAAATCGAAAACGAAAACCAAGAAAAATAAAGTTGTGATATACCCAAATAGATATCACATGTATTTTACACTGATCAAAGATTGAATACTGAAACCGGTTCCAATAACACCGATACCAATTCCGACGTTGATTTTTCGGTATCAGGCCGCTTTGTCTCGAACTAGCAATTGGTATAGTCTATGACACAAAGAAAGACATTACTCTGGACACAAATTGTACGATACAAAAAAAAAAAAAAAAAAAAAACTCGTTTACAACAGTTTCATTAACCAAAAGTTGTTTCATATGACCCAAAAAATAAAGTCGTGTTTTACATCAATCATAGACCATAAATACGAACACCAATACCGGTTCCGATGATACTAACACCAATACCGATGTATATATTATTTAATAGTTAAAAGTGTTTTTTTTAACGGTGACTTTCTTTTTGAGTGACCCAATGTCACACCGCCTAAACGGCGGCCCGAGCCAAGATCTGTCAGACTACGTTGTCTTAACCGGGCCCGCGCTGGGTTAGTCAGACTTGGTTACAACGTTCCCCCGGAAACTATTCTGCCTCCACACGAGTTGCCTGGCTGAAGTAACAGCCAGATGAAAACCGGGGTGCAGCTCAGGATCGAACCCCCCTCGGTGGGTTTGTCACTATCATTGCCCAACCACTGAGCATAAGCCCAGGGTTATATCCATCCCAATATAACACAAGTGAGAATTGAACTTAAGTCTTCATTGGAAAACCCAAGGCTCCTATCACTAGGCACAAATGGGAGGATTAATAGTTTAAAGTGTATATTATATATATATATATATATATATATATATAGGGTAAGGTTCATGCGAGAACCACCCTTATTGCGAGAACCGCGAGAACCAATGTGAACACAACCTAAAATAGCTAAAAAAACCTAACCCCCACTCCCCCCCCCCCCCAAAACCTAAACCCCCCCCCACCCCCCCCCCCCCCAAGCTAAATGCTAAAAACTAAAACCCCCAAAAAACCTAACCCCCCCCCCCCCCCAAAAAAAAAAACCTAAACCCCCCCCCTCCCCCAAGCTAAAATGCTAAAAACTAAACCCCCAAAAAACCTAAAAAAATAAAAAATAAATAAAAAAAAACAATCTAAATTTTTTTTTTAATATTTTTTATGTTAAAATCGCTACTTTTAGTAGCAAAAAAAAAAAAAAAAAAAAATTTTTAGTAGCAAAAAAAAAAAAAAAAAAAAAAATTTCTTAAAGTTTTGCTTCGAAAAGTAGCGATTTTTTTATAAAAAATATTAAAAAAAATGTGTGTGATTTTTAGCTATTTTTAGTCATTTTTGGTTGTGTTCACATTGGTTCTCGCAATAAGAGGTGGTTCCTAACGGATCTTTGTCCTATATATATATATATATATATTGTTATAATATAACAAGAATTAACACAAGATTAGTGCTAAAACTTTAAGAACTTTAGAAATTTTATAAGAGAAAGAAGAAGAGAATTGTATAACTTATAAAAGTGTATACATGAGGTGCATTTTTTCTTCTATCTTGAGCTAGTATTTATACTACAAAAAGATTAACTATTTGGTAGACAAGGTTAACTATTTGGTAGATAAGGCTATCCATAAGTTTGAAAAAGAGTTCATCCACTTGCTTGGTAAATGTAGAGGTAGATCTTGATTTTCATGGTAAATCATTTTGTAATATTATAACACTTCCCCTTGGATGACACTTTGCAAACTTCGGGGTCTTTATGTACTGCCTCATTAAAAACTTTGCTAAAGAAAAACCCAGTGGGAAAAAACCTTAGCTAAGGGAAAAAGAGTGCAGTCTATAGCTCCCCCTCAAGTTTGCAATTTGTAAGGAATCACATTCTCCGTACATGACGCATGCCAATGTCATGAACATGTTTCCTAAAAGTTGCTGTAGGTAGTGCTTTTGTGAAAAGATCGGCTGAATTGTTACTGGATTGGACATATCTCATCTCGACCTGATTGTCTTTAATAAGGTCCCGAGTATATGCAAAGAATCTTGGTGGTATATGTTTTGTTCTGTCACTTTTGATATACCCTTCTTTCATCTGAGAGACACAGGCGGCATTATCTTCATGGATAGGAGTTGGACTTCGATCTTTCTCTAGCCCATAAGAAGTCACAATGTGTTGTGACATAGATCTTAACCATACATGTTCTCTTGAAGCTTCATGTAATGCAATGACTTCAGCATGATTTGAGGATGTTGCGACAAGTGTTTGTTTCTGAGAACGCCATGAAATCGCAGTTCCTCCGTTCATAAATACATATCCAGTTTGAGATTTTGGTTTATGAGGATTAGATAAATAACCTGCATCTGCATAACCAACTAACCATTCTTTTGAATCGTTGGGATAAAACAAGCCTAAATCAACAGTACCTCGAAGATATCGAAAAATATGTTTAATCCCATTCCAGTGCCTTTTAGTAGGAGCTGAACTAAATCTTGCCAACAAGTTCACTGCAAAAGAAATGTCAGGTCTCGTACAATTGGTAAGATACATAAGTGCTCCAATTGCACTGAGGTATGGTACTTCTGGACCAAGAACTTCTTCGTTGTCCTCACAAGGATGAAATGGATCATTTTCGACATTAAGTGATCTAATGACCATTGGAGTGCTCAAAGGCTTTGCTTTGTTCATATTGAAACGTTTCAACAACTTTTCAGTATAATTCGTTTGATGCACAAGTATTCCATTGCTCATATGTTCAATTTGTAAACCAAGACAATATTTGGTTTTTCCAAGGTCTTTCATTTCAAATTCTTTCTTTAAAAGAATAATTGCTTCATGAATTTCTTTTTGAGTCCCAATTATATTTAGGTCATCAACATATACAGCTATGATCACATATCCTGATGTTGTCTTCTTAATAAAGACACATGGACAGATAAGATTATTTGTATAACCTTTACTTGTCAAATAGTCGCTCAAACGATTGTACCACATCCTTCCTGATTGTTTCAACCCATATAAAGATCTTTGTAATTTGATCGAATACATTTCTTTGGGTTTTGAACTTAACGCATCAGGGAGTTTAAATCCTTCAGGAACTTTCATATAGATGTCATTATCAAGTGATCCATACAAGTAAGCTGTAACAACATCCATAAGACGCATTTCTAACTTTTTAGAAACTGCTAAGCTGATTAAGTATCTAAAGGTTATTGCATCCATAACGGGAGAATATGTTTCTTTATAGTCAATCCCTGGCCTTTGTGAAAAACCTTGAGCTACAAGTCTCGCTTTATATCTTGTAACCTCGTTTTTCTCATTTCGTTTTCGTACAAAAACCCATTTATACCCTACAGGGTTTACAACCTTAGGTGTAACAACAATAGACCCAAAAACCTTTCGTTTGTTGAGTGAATCTAATTCAGCTTGCATAGCGCCTTTCCATTTATCCCAGTCATGTCTATTTTGACAATCATTGACAGATTTTGGTTCAGGATCATCATCTCCACCCATGATGTCACTTGCTATAGAATAAGAAAATATCTCATCAATATTTTCCATTTCATATCGGTTCCATATGGTATGTGTATGACCATAGTTGATTGATATCTCTTTGTTAGTATCATCAACATCTTCCGCATGAGAGGTTTCGGTATTTACTTTTTTATCAGGATCATTCTCTTTGTGGTCAATTTCCTTTACAAGTGCTTTTCTTTTTCGAGGATTCTTATCCTTTGAAACGATTGGCCTTCCACGTTTTAAACGTTTTTGAGATTCATGAGCTATCTTATTATCTATTGCCTTACTTGGGATCTCAACTCGAGCTGGAGTATTAGCAGCTGGTGTATGAGATTTAGTAACTCTGTTTATATCAGTAAAAGCATCAGACAATTGATTTGCAATGTCTTGCAAGTGTATTATCTTTTGAACCTCTGTCTCACGTTGTTTTGTTCTTGGATCAAGATGAGATAATGAAGGCACACACCATGAGACATCATTTTCTCATTTTTTATTTTCCCCCTAATGCTGGGAACATTGCCTCGGTAAAATGGCAGTCATCAAAATGTGCTTTAAATACGTCACCCGTTAAAGGTTCAAGATATCGTATGATGGAGGCTTTTTCATATCCAACATATATTCCCAACCTTCTTTGAGGTCCCATTTTTGTGCGTTGTGGTGGTGCAATAGGAACATACACTGCACACCCAAAAATTTTAAGGTGGGAAATGTCTGGCTCATGGCCAGAAACAAGTTGTAGTGGGGAGTAGTTATGATTTGCACTTGGTCTCACACGAATCAGTGATCCAGCATGTAAAATTGCATGACCCCAAACCGACACAGGAAGTTTTGTTCTCATTATTAATGGTCTAGCGATTAGCTGTAAACGTTTGATCAATGATTCAGCTAAGCCATTTTGTGTGTGTACATGAGCAACAGGGTGTTCGACAACAATTCCCACAGACATGCAATAATCATTAAAAGCATGTCATGTAAATTCACCATCATTATCAAGTCTCAGCCTTTTAACAATGTTATCAGGGAAATGGGCTCGTAGTTTGATAATTTGAGCAAGAAATTTTGCAAAGGCAACATTACGAGTTGATAATAAAGAGACATGAGACCATCTGCTGGATGCGTCTATCAAGACCATGAAATATCTAAACGGTCCACATGGTGGATGAATTGGTCCACATATATCACCTTGAATTCTTTCAAAGAAACATTGGTGATTCTTTGTCAACTTTTAAGGACGAAGGCCTTGTAATTAATTTTCCAAGTGAACAAGAGGTACATAGAGGCATTTTATCTGATTGGGGGATCTTCTGATATTTCAATGGATGTCCATGTGTGTTTTCAATAATTCTTTTCATCATTGTAGATCCTGGATGACCTAGTCTGTCATGCCATAAGTTAAATGTCTTAGGATCACAAAAACTATCTTTTACTGCCATATGTGCTTGAGGCACATTAATGTTTGTATAATGCAAACCAGAGTGGAGCATTGGCAGTTTTCCCAGTATATGATCTTTGTTCATGATGTGCAAATATTTTTTATTATCAACAGTCCTTAACTGAGTATCATATCCGTTATGATATATGTTTTTGAAACTTAACAAGTTTCTTGTTGATTTTGGGGAAAATAAAGCATTCTCTATTAAGAGCTTTGTACCATTTGGTAATATTAAATTAGCTTTTCCCACTCCTTCTATCAAGTTTGTAGGACCTGATATTGTATCAACGGTTCCTTTTGTTGGTTTCAACTCATAAAAATATTTCTTAGATTTAAGTATAGTGTGTGTGGCTCCACTATCTGCTATACATATATCTGCATCATTTGTCTGCTCTTGTGCTCCAATGGTATTCATTTTAATCTTAAAATATAAAGAGAAATAATAATAAGTGTATAACGAAGGCATTATGATTTATTTATTTATTTATTTTTAATAAGAAGTTTATTTATTAGCTAAAAACGTTACATGAAAAGAAAGACTAATGAAACATAATAAAGATAGTTATAATAAAGGAAATTACATAATTGTTGCATATAATTATTATGGTTTAGCAACATTTGTTTCAGATTTCCATCTCATTGGTATAGTCGGTGACATTCAGTTCGACGTTGATATCATTAAAATTATCCACATGGTTCATCTCATTTTCTTTTCTTTTGAGAGAGGCTTGGTAAAGTTCACATAAATGTGAAGGTGTACAACAAGCCTTTGACCAATGGTTTGTACTTCCACATCTGAAACAAGAAGTGCCATTGTTTTCGGACCTACCAGCTTCATTCCTTTTGTTATACTGGTTAGAATTGATATTTTGTGGAGTGTGGTAATTGGGGGTTCTTTGATTTCGACCATGACCACGACCGCGACCACGTCCACGACCATGGGAATTACCTCGGAAATTATTATTTCTTTTGAAGGAATAGTTGCGACCATTACCTTTACCAAAATGGCCACGGCCACGGCCTCGTCCCCATTTTCTTCCAGAGTCTTTAGTATCATCATTAACAACAACATTTGCTTCTGGAATGGCTAATGATCCAGTGGGACGAGCTTGATGATTTTTCATTAGTAGCTCATTGTTTTTCTCTGCTACAAGGAGAAATGAATTTAGATCAGAATATATTTGAAACCTTTGCAACCGATATTGTTGTTGCAAGTTTATATTTGATGCATGAAATATGGAGAAAGTTTTCTCCAACATATCTTCCTCCGTAACAGTTTGCCCACAGAATCGGAGAGTTGAGCATATCCTGAACAAAGCAGAGGTGTATTCATTCACCTTTTTAAAATCTTGGAATCTGAGACTGTTCCATTCATCTCTAGCAGTGGGAAGTAAAACTTCCCTTTGATTATCAAATCTGCTTTTTAAATCTTCCCACAAAACGTATGGATCCTCAAAATTTGAATATTCAAATTGCAACATCTCATCAATGTGTTTATGGAGGAAGACATTGGCTTTTGCCTTGTCTTGATCGCTACAATTATTCCACTCCATTATCGTTTCCAAAACACCCATTGACTTGAGATGTCGCTTAACATGTGCCGTCCACGGCATATAATTTTCTCCGGTGATATTAAGAGCCGAGAATTTAATGTTTGCGATGTTTGCCATTTTGTTGCTAAACATAAATAAGATATATATTAAAATCTAAATACTCATTAAAAATAAGATAACATACAAAGGTACAGCTATAAACAAATAAATGAATACATAAGTACCAAAAAGATGAGGTGGAAGCTCATATATTAAGGTCGGCAACAATATTAATATTATGCCGGCGAATATTAAAACCGGGTGAATCATCTTCGAAATTTTTCTTGAATAACCTTGAGAAGAAGAGTGTTTGTTGCGAAAAAATGAGATTGATAATTGGTGATTTATAGTGGTAAATTATAACCGTTTTGCAATGGTTATATTACCATTTTATAGCCGTTATATAACGGTTATATATATATATATGTATTTATAATAAATGATGAATTACAGATATGTTATTTTATAAGATATAAAATTAGGACGCATAATAATAAGAATAAAAATGTTAGTATACATAAATAAAACTAAACTCTAAATGAAATGTGAGCGTGTGTGTATAAATAAAAGTTAGTTGCGATAAAAGTAAAAGTTAGATGCATAATTAAATGTTAGAATGTTAGTAATCCCGTAGTTATGAAATATGTATATTAAAATGTTATTTTGTACTTATTTTTTTTTTCAAAGTAAATTATAAAGTTAATGATGTGCTTACATTGCTTGTGATGGATATCTTTGGGCTTTAAAGTCTTCTTTGATTAGGATATAAGCGACTCGTGCTGATAACGTGTTATAATAACTTTAGAAATGTTATAAGAGAAAGAAGAAGAGAATTGTATAACTTATAAAAGTGTATACATGAGGTGCATTTTTTCTTCTATCTTGAGCTAGTATTTATACTTCAAAAAGATTAACTATTTGGTAGACAAGGTTAACTATTTGGTAGATAAGGCTATCCATAAGTTTGACAAAGAGTTCATCCACTTGCTTTGTAAATCTAGAGGTAGATCTTGATCTTCATGGTAAATCATTTTGTAATATTATAACATATATATGGCTGAAAAACAAAAGTTGAAAAAACAATTAATTTGACTACTGATTCCATTGATAAATGTTAGGCTGCGGGGAATAGAGAGGCTTGGGTTGGGGGCATTGCTCGATATGTGGCAAGGTGGGATCCACAAACTTATGGTGAAAAATGAGGGGTGTGGTGTGGCGTGGCATAGCTTGGTTTGGCTAGCCATTTGATTTTTTTTTTAATTAAAGTAGCCAACCAAAATCAGCCATATTGAACTAGCCAACCAAAGCCAGCCAAAGCCAGTTTTCTGATTGGATATTTGTGACTTGATTTTGCCATTTACTTTATAACAATTTAAAAGGGCACCAGATATGTAGTTCGTTTAGGGTATCCAAACATGTTCGGCCAACTCTGGGTAGGGTATCAAACGTACTCTGATTGAACTCATTTTAGGTTTTTGCTTCTGGAATTTTAGTTTGTAGATTTTAGAATTTTTGTTTAGATCATTGTGCCTTTTTATTTTCCATTGTGTTTTTATTTTATTTTATTTTTGTCATTGTGACTTTTTTGCGATTTATTATATTTTTTTCCTCGAAATTGTGTTATATTTCTTGGGATTGTGTTTTATTTTGCGATCCATTGTGTCTTTGTACCCTTCATAGATTTATGAGACTTTGTATAATAACTCTACCCATGGTAAAAAAGCAATGTTTATTCGGCTCTTATGAAATAAGTAAAAAGAACATATTTCACTTATTTATAACCTATACATGTGTAAGTAAACGTAAAAAAAACTAAATAAAAACATATAAAGAAATTTGTTTGATGATCTTTTATAAATACATGAATTATCTATTTAGTGAACGCTTTCATGTATATAACCCCGTCTATATATATATTGAAGAGATTAATCTTGAATTTAGGAGATAATTATTAAACAGGTTATAGATAATTCTTGATGAATCATATTGAGTTTTTTTTATATTTTAATTAAGGATAATTGCTAGTTTGAATAAGATAGGTTTATCTAGTTGGTTATTTTATTTATATAAATAGAGTTTGAGTCGGGTTAGGACTAGAATGGGTTTAGTATAAATAGATGGTTAGGATTATTGTATTGGTGTGCTTTCAATGATAAATAATAAAAAGAGTCAAACGAGTCCGTTCAAATTGTGTTTTAGTGTTTGATCAAAGGCTTGATTTTCCAACAATTGGTATTAGAGCTTGGCACTTTTGAGAGTCATTTTCTGATAAAAGGGGGAGTTGCCCCTCACGGGGATGCAAGGGCGGTCTGTACACGCGACACAAGCTAGGCGGACCTGCGGTGGCGTTCGTTTTTGTTTGTACGGCGGCAACACCTTGAAGGGTTCTACGAAACGGCTGCCATTTGGATATATTTTATGGGTAGCAAATTAAGGAAGGGAAAAAAAGCAAACAATGTAACTGTTGGGATTGAACCCTACCAGAGGAACAGATAATTAAAGCCAAAACCGGATCACGACAGTGGATTCACAATAAGCAGCTGTTTACATTAGGCTTTCCCCTTGAAAGTGATTATAACAACTGATGGCTCTCTATCCACTGTCCGCATACAATTGCTGCTACCATTTCAACTGCTGACAAAGCCCTGAAGAAGAAACCACTGCTGGTTCTATCTACTGATGACAAAGCACTGCTCACTCAAAGACTGATCAACTTTGAGGAAAGCACTGATGGAAGAAGATAGCAGTAGTTTAGTGTATTACTTGTCTTATGTAAAATCAGTGGTTAAGATTAGCAGTGTTTGTATAGGAACAGTTGTTACAGGTTGTTAGGCTGTTAGACGTCGCTTTCATGGTGACGTCAGCTGAGATGCCTCAGTGGTTTGGCTTGTCTATAAATGGAGCAGTACTCTGAACTGTTACATTTGATCGTTTTGAGTGAGTTCTTCTCCTCAATTCAATCCTTTCATCTTGTGCAAACCAACCATGAAGTATCAGGCTGAGGGGGAGTTTAGCTTGTAAGCTTGCATTGTAATCTTTTGCTTTGAATTGTAATCTTTCGACTCTATGAAAAGCAAATGTTTATCAAACTATATTCTCCTTTGATTGTGTTTACAAAGTTTGTTTTCATTTCCGCTGCACTTAAACTCTGTTCATTTCTGTTGATTAATTCAATTTATACAAACAAGCACAATCATGACAGCCTCCGATCCTAACAATTGGTATCAGAGCTTGGACAGTCAAATTCGATCTAACAATCAATTTGACATAACAGTTCAGTTCAAAATCCATTGATACTAAGGTTGGTTGTATTCAGTTGAAAAACAGAGTAATGATTGATCACGCTTAACGTTGTTATTCAAAATACTCTGTAAAACAACCAAGATGTCATAAGACACACAAATTTCACACAACAAGTGATGTCATGCACAAGTCACTCATAGTTTTCAGATCTGAAAACATGTCTGTTAAACTATTTTCAAAATTGATTTCAACTGTTGCTATGAAACTTGTGATGTTCTCACTATATTAGATGCTAAAGTATGAACCCCAGATTAACAAAAACCTATGTTCATAAAAACATTAGTGTTTTTGCTAACACAAAAAGAGGGTAATTAAAACTTTAGTCATTAGATTTTATGTGTTGAAAACAGGTTGAGATCTTCAAAAGGAACAAATCAACTCTGTTAAAATACATTAAGAAAAACAGGGGTCAAGATAGTCCGTATCATATGTAATGTGAGATTGGTCAAAAATTTGTGCAAATATGGCTAAACCTCTCAAAGCATTCAGCAAAATGATTTTGGATTAAGTATTCCTTAAATAAAGACCTCCCAGTAAGTATTTCATTACTTATGAATGGGAAGGGTAAAAAGGGAAGAAGAAAATTCACAAAAACTCAGAAGTGTGTTTATCTCAAAACTTTTGAAGTCAAAAGAAAAGAGTATAAATATAAAACACTTAAAGAGTCCAAAACTGGGTTAAGAGTGGTTATCAAGCAACTGTTCAGGGAAGTTCAAGTGAAAATAGTATCACCTGTGAATAAAGTTACAAGAGGACTGACCAGCGTTCAGAATCATCACATGGCAACAAAATCTATAACAGGGTTTTCAAAAACTTATGTGTACTTGTGTCCTCATGTTTGCAATCAACTGACATGAAAGTGGTACCAAACAGTGGTCATAACGCATTTAAAATTTCATACCACTGTTGTCAAACCACTGACCATTTTCATAAACTTGAGAATGATATGATTTTGTGCTCTATTGTAAATATATATTAGATCCTTTTGGTGCTGTTTTCAGAAAATCCTTTATTAATTTTTTTTTGAAAAGGATTTTCTTCAATAAAGCAGGATATATTATTCTTTATTTTTCTTTAAGAATAATATATTTTGTACTTTTGCTAGTTTTTGATAGTAAAAGTTTCTTTCTCCTGACAGGATATAGAACCTTTATTTTTGGTGATATTATCCTCGAAAATAGATCAAAAGGAATTGGTGTATGTGTCAAGGTCATGTCAACTCAAGTTTGGTTTTAACGCTAATCAAAGATTGATTGCTAAACAGATCTTAAAATACTTGGGTATTCATGTCCTAATTCAAAAATTATGACAAAAATGAGTAACCTCAGTAAAAAGTTTTCATCATCTGGGGTACCAAACCACTGTCAGGAAGTTGTAAAAACTTCAAAATGTATAATTGACATGTGGCAAAACCTTGAATGAAAATTCCTTTAAAAGTTGCTGCCATATTGAGCTTTCAAATCATTGCCATTACTTTAACCCTAACCACTGTTATGTACAAACATCTGTTTCCTAAATACTGTCCACTGCTAAAAGTCAGCCACTGATCCTTCATTTTGCTTGGCAAGCACTGATGCTCAAAATCAGTGTCTTTTCCACTGATATGCTATCCACTGATAGTAAAAATCATCCACTGTTATCACATTATTACTGTTGTAACCACTGATGCTTGTTTCATCAGTGGCTCTCAAAACAACTGTCCTCCACTCTTCATCTATATCATCAGAGGTTGGCGCGTGGTCAGTTTTTAGCCATCAGATCTTAATAACCGCTGCCACATCAACGATCACTTTTTCCCTTAATAAAACCCTGATCAAAACCCCCAAACAGGGTTTTACACTGTCGAATTGAATTCCAAAATTCTCTTCTCAAAGCAGTTTCTAACTTTCCATCCCAAATCATTCTTCGTTCTTCTTCGCAAAAATGATGAAATCAAAATCAAAATCATTAGAGCCTCCGATCCCAACAATTGGTAACAGAGCTTTGTAGGTCTGGATGGAATGGATTTGGGTTGCCTCACTTTTCTAGTAGGCTTCTTCTTTTCATCTTCAGGATTTTCATCGTCCTTTGACCCAGAAGTACCCTGTGCTGATTGATCTAACCTAGCTTTATTCTTGGCCTCTCTATCTTTTTTAACACTTGCTATTGCTTCTGCAAGTGCATTGGTGGTCTCATCAACTTTCTTGCTACCATCTTGCTACCCAAATAGTTGTGAGGGGATTTGTATGGTATTTCAATGGATTCAGCGGCCGTTTGAGCGACCTATTTGGAAGATGATGATGATGATGATGATGATGATTTTGACTTTGATTTCGATTTTGATTTCGTCATTTTGATGAAGAGGAACAGAGGATGATTTGGGATGAAGGGTTGAAAACTGATTTCTTAAAAAAGGGGTATGCAGAACAACCAAAAAGGGATACCTTACAAAAAGGTTTCTTCCCCTCTGCGCCTAGGTTTTTATTCCACACACTTTTGATGTGTGTTTCAAATAAAACAACTGCTTTTAATGAAATATCATTAAAGATCCAATGTCTGGGTTATGCTATTTTAAATAATGAAAATTATAATTATTCCCAGGAGATCTTTAATGATTTAGTAAAGAATGTTGATAGCAAATCATTTTTACTTTTTCCAAGGTTTTTAAGTTACTATTTCAAAGAAAAATTTGGAAAAGAAAATGAAAGCTTACTCAAACAAGGTGCTTCCTTTAAAATAACTGGTTTAACAATTGAAACATTTTCTAGAATGATGGCACCTGTAAAAACAAAAGCAGAGGTGCCTGATCAGATTTTAGCAGTTACCCCTGCTCCTCAGACATCTACTGTTGAGCCCACTGCTCCAGGTGATCATAGCAGCACAACCACTGCTTTGAAACCCACACCTGTCATCACCAAAAAGACCAAAAAAGAAATCTTACAAAAGCCCACCAAACCCAAGAAAAAGGCAACTCTGGAAGATGAGATCCCAGAGCAACTGCCAGTGACAACACAAATGTAACCAAAAACCACTGCTGCTACTTCCTCACAACAGTTGGTAGAAAGATCTCCACCCTTATCTCAAACTCCTCCCGCATCCTCACAAAAGGATCAGGTTGTAAGCACAGGGACCCCACATTATGAAGCTCTGGATTCAATAGGATCCATCTTCCTCAGTCCTGATCCCAAGGACATGTCTCTTTCAACACCCATACCTTCACCAATCACATTACCATAATCAATAATACCCTTGTTGCATGCAGTTGCTATAGCTCAGACACAAACCAGTTCCTCTCTATCACTTGTCACTGAGAGTATACTCCCACAAGTGACTGGGTCTGATGCTACTACCCCTGCTATCCCAGCAACAACTGAGGAGGTTACACCCCTTGAGTTACAAGTAACTCTTGGTGGTAGTTCAAGTGGAGCAGCAACTACAAGTGATGGATCAACATATCTGCATTTGGACAGTTGTTTCATTAGTAAGACTCCCTTGAAGGCAATTTCTTCTATAGCACCTCTGGTAACCACCAGTGAGTTTGTTTTAACCACTGGTACCCTCAAAAGGTTATCAAGTGTTGAAGAGAGAAGACCCCAGAACCAAGAACAAGGGGCATCAATGGGTGATTTTTGGGACTCAATTCCTAAGTCACACATTGGTACAACCACTACTGGTGGGGAATCAGATGATCCCAGTAACATGGGTGATGATTTAAAATATCAGGAATTGACGGGCAGAGTTGAAAAACTTGAAAGTTCAGTTGCTGACATAAAGGATATGGTGCAACAGCTGTTAAAAGCTCAAAAGGCACAATCCACTGCTGCTCCAGCTCAAGCATCTGCACAGCCTGCATCTGTTGCAAATGAGTTGTGGAACCTATTCCAACCCCTGCTCCAACAACAGAGAGAAATGGCAGATCATCAGCATGCAATACATGTTCAGGAGATGAGAAACATGATGGAGTCCAGGTTCAAAGACACCCAGACATACATCAAGGCTATAAAGGCCCATATCCTGAACACCACTGGCAAATTTCCTCCCACTATACTCTTCATTGATAACCTCCCTCCAGATAATGCCAAAAAGGGGGAGAAAATCAGGCAGTGGAGGAAGAAGGGAATAGAAGATGGGCTCTATATTGAACCTGAAAAAGAAAACATGACCAAAAATATTCCACTGCCAGATGGTAGCAAGAAAGTTGATGAGACCACCAATGCACTTGCAGAAGCAATAGCAAGTGTTAAAAAAGATAGAGAGGCCAAGAATAAAGCTAGGTTGGATCAATCAGCACAGGGTACTTCTGGGTCAAAGGATGAAGAAAATCCTGAAGATGAAAAGAAGAAGCCTACTAGAAAAGTGAGGCAACCCAAATCCATTCCATCCAGACCTACAAAGCCTGCCTCTAAACCACCTCCAAAAGGCTCCAAATCTCAAACTTCCACCAAAACAGTAGTTGTAACACCTGCTGTATCAACATCTGCTGGTGTTTCAACTATTGTCAGCCAAACATCTGCCATCTCCTCAACACACACCACTACAACACACACTACACATATCACAACCACTGCTCTACCACCACCAAACACATCATCAGACTCTCCTACAATAAAAAGGAAAAAGATGTACATACCTTATGATTCACCACCACCATCACCACCATCAAAAACTACTTCACCACCTTCAACCCCTGCTCAAAAGCAGAAGACATCTACTGACAAATCAGTAGTTGTAATGACAACAGAGGTTGAGACACCAGTTGTTTCAACAGCTGTTAGTCAACTTTCCATCACTTCTCTCACCATTCCTACATCACAACCAAAACCCCCTCCACCCATAAAGCTTTACAAAAGAAAAAGAGAAACAACTCAGCCAACTAAGGACAAGTATGATCCTGTTGCTGCTAAATATCCACTGGAACTAGAAGCTGTCAAAAATGAGATGAAACAATTTTACACCGAGGATGATCCTTCAAAAAGAAGATTTCCTTCTCTCATAGGCTTCATAGTTCCAGAAAACATAGACGAATATCTTGAGATGAAAGCAAGGCAAGCAAAGATTAGAGCTAAGCTTGAATGCAAAGATCAAGGTGATGAAGCCATTTCTGAAAAATTGGAATTTTTGCTCACAAAAGTCAAGCTGATGGAAGATTATGCACAAGATCTGAGCAAAGAAAAAGCAGATCAACGAAAAGAGATGAGAAAAGAATATATTGCATATATCATGAAAGAAAAATTCTATCCAGCTGAAGAAAAACAATTTGAAGAATGACCAATGGTTGCTTTAAAGCATGAGGCAAACAGGATTGAAAGGATTAAAAATGATCCAAGAAAGAAGAAGACAGCTCCAAATTGGAACAAATACAAAAAGCTCATTGTTGATCTTACATCTGAGTACAAAAAGAAAAAAACAGGAACTGGTAGATGCTAAGGTGGATACTGCTGAAGCCATAGCAAAATGGACAAAATAGTATACCGACGAGGCTTATGAAAGGCTTAAGAAAAGAAGGATAACAGTTTCAGACACTTCTGACAAGCCAGACTACAACAAGCTAGAACAACAGCTAAATGCTCTTAAATCACTGATCACATCAACAGATAAGCCTATCCTTGTGAAAAACCAAGAAAAAGGAAAACAGTTGACCAGTGAAGAAGAAAAAGAAAAGGAAGATGAGTACTTCACAGAAGCCATCAAGAAAATGGATCTAAAAGAAGAGAGCTCAGTGAGCCTTCAAAACCTTGTAAAAAAGGTATTAACCAAACCTGCAGCAGATATCTCAGACACTGAACTTGAACAAAGAAAAAGGCAAGAGCTGATTGAACAAGAAGCTGCAGAAGACATAGCTGCAGCAAATGAAGTCATAGAAGAGGCTTTTAAACGAATGTCTGAAGTTCAGGATACTGCTTTACAATTTTTCTCAAGGCCAAAATCTCCAAGCTCATCAGAAAATAAATCTCCCCCAAGAAACCCACTGGGTTCAAAAGTACTAAAGTGGCTCTCTGATCAAAAGACCCATGTATTGACCCTGGTCAGATCCAATGGTGAAATGAAGTACATATCAAGGAAAGAAGCACTAGGCCTTGGTGTTGAAGATTTGCAGGATCTCCTTGAACTTTCACTGTGCAGGGATGAGGATGACACAAGTTCCAAAGATTTTGAAGAAGAATTTAAAAGACAAGCTAGTGAACTTCTGATGAGGAATAAAGATCCAAAATAATGAAGGGTTTTGGCATTATCTGTTCCAGGGGGAGATTGTTGGGATTGAACCCTACCAGAGGAACAGATAATTAAAGCCAAAACCGGATCACGACAGTGGATTCACAATAAGCAGCTGTTTACATTAGGCTTTCCCCTTGAAAGTGATTATAACAACTGATGGCTCTCTATCCACTGTCCGCATACAATTGCTGCTACCATTTCAACTGCTGACAAAGCCCTGAAGAAGAAACCACTGCTGGTTCTATCTACTGATGACAAAGCACTGCTCACTCAAAGACTGATCAACTTTGAGGAAAGCACTGATGGAAGAAGATAGCAGTAGTTTAGTGTATTACTTGTCTTATGTAGAATCAGTGGTTAAGATTAGCAGTGTTTGTATAGGAACAGTTGTTACAGGTTGTTAGGCTGTTAGACGTCGCTTTCATGGTGACGTCAGCTGAGATGCCTCAGTGGTTTGGCTTGTCTATAAATGGAGCAGTACTCTGAACTGTTACATTTGATCGTTTTGAGTGAGTTCTTCTCCTCAATTCAATCCTTTCATCTTGTGCAAACCAACCATGAAGTATCAGGCTGAGGGGGAGTTTAGCTTGTAAGCTTGCATTGTAATCTTTTGCTTTGAATTGTAATCTTTCGACTCTATGAAAAGCAAATGTTTATCAAACTATATTCTCCTTTGATTGTGTTTACAAAGTTTGTTTTCATTTCCGATGCACTTAAACTCTGTTCATTTCTGTTGATTTATTCAATTTATACAAACAAGCACAATCATGACAGCCTCCGATCCTAACAGTAACGGGTGTTGGTTTTCTTTGGGACGACAATTTTGAGGTGTAATTAAAATTACAAGTCAGTGAAACGGTGAAATCGCTTTACGGAAAGGTGATCACATTCTGATGGCTAAATTACTAATTTATTAGTGGGTGGATTATTCAAATACATCATAGAATCTTTCGTCGTTAAAAAAAGCTAATGGAACAGTGATAGTTGCATGGATTTTATAATTTAAAGCCATGGGCTAGGTAGAATGCATGGATGATGTTCACATTAGTAATATCTTGATTTTATTGCTAAACAAAAAGGGTTTTGTTTGGGAGCTGCTTAGGTTGTATTATAAGAAATCAATGTCAGGTGATTCGGGTATGGTTTCATGGTTGAAATCGGAGTCCAAACATTACCGAAAGGCAACAACTGATCAAGAAGAAGTGGGAGATTTGATCGAGTTTGTTGATCGTGTTTTATTTGTCGGAGACTCTTTCTCGCCAAGGAGGAAAATCACAACGAGGAGTACTAATTTGTTTTTAGCAAAAAAGCCAATGGGTGTGTCGTGGTAGAAACGGAAGAGCGAGGATGCTTAGGGTTTCGTTTGGCGACCGAGGGACGGATCAGCAGGTGTTTGTCATCTTTGTTGGTGGTTGATATTAGGAGGAATATCAAGGAGGAGTCTGAAAGGGAGGTAAAACTATGATTAAAGAAGGGTTCAATTTGCTTTACATTAACGATGAACGGTGGTTCGGATCAGCCGGTGTCACAGAAGTATCGTTGGGAAAATGGTGGTGACCAGGTGATAAGCTTCATTGCATTAGCAACTTTCAATCTATGTGATATCAAGACCCAGTCCTTCCGGCCAAGGATAAGAACAGAGTAACCGATGTAGGTTGTTCTTTTGGTTGAAATATCCGATTGGAAATTGCAGGTAGACGGACGATAGACAGACAGAAGAAGATTCGTCAAAGTGGGAGGCTTTGAATCTTGTCGTGTCTAGCAAGGAAAGAAAAAAAAATGATATAAGCGGGAAGCTTGTTTATTTCTTTGATCGGTGGTCAAGAACGTGGTTGTTCTTGTTTTTTTCTTTGATCGATAATGGTACGGATGTAAAGAAACGGGTCTAGTTCAAGATTAAGGGCGAGAATGAAAGGATTAATCTTCGATTTAGGAGATACTTATTAAACAGGTTATAGATAAATCCTGGTAAACTATTTATTAAATTTTTTATTTTTTAGGGCATGTTTGGATGGCATTTTTATTTCTCCTTATTGACTTTTTAACCTCCTTATCTCCTTTTTGGAGAAGTCACAACCAAGTAACTTTTTTATTTCTCCTTTTCAATGACTAAAAAGCTGTTTTTCACCTTATTACCCAAACACAATTTCACAAAAAACTCATTTTCCAAGAAGTCATATTGAGTTAAAATAAACTCATCCAAACATGGCCTTAATTAGGGATAATTGCTAGTTTGAATAAGACATGTTTATGTAGTTGGTTATTTTATTTAAATAAATAGAGTTTGTGTCGGGTTAGGACTAGAATGAGTTTAGTATAAATAGATGGTTTGGTGTGCCTTCGTTGATAAATAATAAAAACGTCGAACATGTTCGTTCAAATTGTGTTTTTGTGTTTGATTAAGGGCCCGATTTTCCAACATATCCAATATAAACTTCATATGGAAGTGCTTTAACCTAAAATGATTTTAATTTAGTACGAGTCTAATCTGCAATGGCGCAACTTAGAAGGGGCCGGTGGGGGGGGGGGGGGGGCAACAACCCACGAACTTTTCGTTCAGTAGTGTTATATATTTAATTTTCGTATAGAAATTTTTGGGTATATACATTTTCGACCCCTCCCCCCCCCCCCCCCCCGGGCCGAAAACGTCAAGCTTCGCCACTGCTAATCTGTAATTACAAGTCTATAGCTAATCAAAATTTAAAATGATAGAAAACTATGCATTTGAATATATTTAACTTGGTTTCTAACCCGTTTGATTTATTCAACCTGTTTAACCAATATATATTATATACGTTAGCTAATATTTTTCACTCAGTAATTTATATATTTCATCTCTTGTCAATACATCCACGACAGAAGATGTAAGTCGGGCCAAATGGCCCAACTCAAGAACGGCCCCTCCCTAAGAACCATTAAATTAATTCATTAAGTTGTATTAAGAGGTGTAAAAACCGTTTTTTTCCAAACTGGTTGGGGTTATAAATTAATTCACACGGTCAACTTCGGTCAAAACCAGGTTGAAAAGAAACCCATTCGGGTGAAAAATATCTGAACCCTATTTAAATTGATTTGGGTCCGGTTGAAACAGGTTTGAGTCAAAACCCGTTATTAATTTTTTGGGGTCGGTTTGGATGACGAGAGAGGAAACTGGTATACAAACTCTGTCTCAATCGGATTGAAATCAGTTTGGCTAAGATCGGTTTGTTAGTGTAAATTGGGAAGGGTTACCAAACCGGTTTTTTGTCCATCTCAATATATTTACAAAAAGTATTATTCATAAATTATCATAAACTTTATGTATGAAAATTTAGTTATACCAAATAGATGAATATAGAATTTTAAAAAATAAAGTTTATCATGCAATTTTCTGTGAATTAAAGAAACTAAAGTTAGTTGTATGAGAGTGCAAGTCAATCTCAAAATATTATTAATTGAAGTTTGAGTATATTGGATCCCACTTTTAACATTCTATGTTTGTATAAAATGTGATTTACCTTATGAAATCCATTAATGCTACTTAGGAGTTCATAATGTAGAGCCCACGTACCCAATGTCATGCTCTTTTCACGAACCTAAAGAGTACATATATCACCAATCCTCGTCCTATTTCTTGACTAAATGGAACATCACATGTCATTCCTCACGAGATGCAACTCTCATGAATAATGACCATACACCCCCCTCTAAAGATGATGAGATCTTGTATCTCACCGATACCCCACGTGTGTAAGCTCATTGATTATTGATTTTTTGGTATTTATATATGCATTTATGAATTTCACCATATTTTTTGGATTTTTCGATTTTGCAACAATTAAAATAAATGCATAAGGCCTGAGACTCATAGTTAGATAGATAGACGTTTTGTGTCACCAGTTAATTGTTCCACATTTCTATATGGTAATAACTAATAACAAAGATATTATAAGAATTAAAAGACTTTTCCTTTAATATTACTGAAAGAGAATCATCTGTAAAAGCAGAAACTTTTATGACTATACAAAATTTTATTGCATTCATTTTGATGCATGGGCATCGGGTCATCAATATGGTAATGAAGGGGGCCAAAAGCAAGGGCGGGCCTGAAGACAGAATTGGGCCAAGAACGCGCCAAATCAAGCCACCGTGCCAGTTGGGCTGCTGCTGAGGATCCTTGGTTGATAAGGTTGTGTGAATCATGGGCCAATTTAAAGAGTTTTCGTTTATCCATTATTTTCGAATCTATTTAAATATGTTTAAGGGTCGCGAGTTTTCTTAGTATTTGCTTTAAATATATATTAGGGTCGGGAGTTTTCTTAGTATTTGCTTTAAATATGTTTTAGGGTCGGAACTTTTCTTAGTATTTGCTTATTTTTTTATTATTTTTTGAACATTGTTAAGCTTTTGAGTATTAATCAAGCCGACTATTTGAGTTTGTTCTACTTGCATCGAGTGGTGTCAGAACTATGGCTAATCAAACAGTTTCTTGTGAAGACTGGTTCAACCTTCTACCACCGAATGAGACAACAATGTCCAAGGGCATGATTCACATAAACTTATCATACAAGGTAACCATTATCATCGATTTCCGGATGTGGCAACGAGTGTGGGAACTGAGACCCAAAGGATGTGATCCTTCGGAATCTATGCAGTAGGGTTCACCGTCTAAAGGAGGTGGCATGACAAGCATTGGAATTGGCAACCTAGGAAGTAAAGCAAGATGGAGTCACGACCCTAGTCATAGTGGCGGACCTATAGCCAAGTGCGGTGGGGGGCCGTAAAATAGTTTAGTGTATTATTTAACCGAAATCCCGATCGCACCCTTAAAAGTATGGTTAAATCCTCCAATAACACCCCCGGAAAATAAATCTTAGGTTTGCCATTGTCTAGTCTCAAGATGGTTGTTGAGTACCAACCAGGTCACCAATGAGGAACAGAGGGTGAGCCCCTTGAACCAACTATTTTGCACCCATTGCACAATTCAGGGAAGCGTTTGTGATTTGGTTATCGATGGGGGAAACAACAAGAATCTGATATCTTCATGGGTTGTGTCATTGTGAAGCTGTTGGGATTGCTAGTTGAAAACCACCCTCACCCGTACTAGCTCGCTTGAGTTAGAAAGAATGCCAAGATCACAATGAATAGACGATGCCTATTAAAGTTTATGATCAGAACACATTACGTGGAGGAAGGTTGGTGTAACGTGGTCTTCGTGGAATTGTGTCATTTTTATTTGGTAGGCCTTGGGAATTCAACCGACTAGTGGTATTATGAAATAAAATTTAGTTATACCAAATAGATGGATATAGAATTGTAAAAAATAAAGTTTATCATGCAATTTTCTATGAATTAAAGAAACTAAAGTTAGTTGTAAGAGAGTGCAAGTCAATCTCAAAATATTATTAATTCAAGTTTGAGTATTTTGGGTCCCACTTTTAACATTCTACTTTTGTATAAAATGTGATTTACCTTATGAAATCCATTAATGCTACTTAAGAGTTCATAATGTAGAGCCCACGTACCCAATGTCATGCTCTTTTCACGAACCTAAAGAGTACATGCATCACCAATCCTCGTCCTCTTTCTTGATTAAATGGAACATCTTATGAATCATGAGCATACATCCCCCCTCTAAAGATGATGAGATCTTGTATCTAACCGATACCCCACGTGTGTAAGTTCATTGTTTTTTTCAGTATTTATATATTCATTTATGAATTTCACCATATTTTTTTGGATTTTTCGATCTTGCAACAATAAAATTAAACGCATAGGGCTTCAGACTCATAGTTAGATAGATAGACGTTTTGTGTCACCAGTTAATTGTTTCACATTTCTATATGGTAATAACTAATAACAAAAATATTATAAGAGTTAAAGACTTTTCCTTTAATATTACTGAAAGAGAATCATCTGTATAAGCAGAAACTTTTATGACCATACAAAATTTTATTGCATTCATTTTGATGAATGGGCATCGGGTCATCAATATGGTAATGAAGGGGGCTAGAAGCAAGGGCGGGGCTGAAGACAGAATTGGGCCGAGAACGCGCCAAATCAAGCCACCGTGCCAGTTGGGCTGCTGCTGAGTGTTTTGGTCAAAAATCAAGCTAAGATAATGCAACCAAACTTTCTGTTGTGAGGTGTGATGCTTGAATCAATGAACAATGCTAAGGATCACTCAGAAATGAAATTAACAAGTGACACAATGATTTATACGAGGAAAAAACCCTTGATCAAGAGTTGATCTCCGGCATAAAAAACCTCGGGTGATGGAAACTACCGATCACCAACTCAGATTAAACAGAAAATGTATTACAACTTCGGATGATAGCGAGCTAGTTACAAGGATCACTAGAGTGTAATGTGCAAAAAAGTGTGTAATCTCCGAGCAAACTGTCGAGAGTTGATGAGAGCAGTTGCGAGTGTGTGTGTTAAGCTAAAAAAATAGCTCAGTGTTCTAATTTAGCTCGCTATCCCCTTATAAATTTAGAAAATATCTAAAGTAACTAACTATCCGCATTTCATGCAAGTCTCCCACGAACTCCATAACGTCCAGATTGGTCAAGCACGTGCGGAATAAAAAGGGAATATGCTCCAGGAATATCGCCAAGACCAAGTCCAAGCTCGTACTCCTGCAAAACAACATCATATTCAAAGCAGACAATCGTTAGTGTAAGGATCCTTATGATGATCCATGATCCTGATCCTATAATACTCTCTGAGGATCACTAATTCAAACAGAATTGAGGATCCCTAAGCTTGACAGTAATTGAGGATCACTGATCTTTTGAAAATCCTCCCCTAACAATTGCCCCCAAAATATAAGGAGTAATGTGTAAATAAACGAGTTGTATTTTCTCGTTCTTATCCATAACAAACCAACGGATATATAGCCGTTGAATCCTGACTAGCCGTTGCTAACATGACGTCACTGAAGTGACTATCCTGCAAGATCATCATTATAAATTGAAATTAGAGATAAGGGTTAGAGAGCATTTAAATTCGTGCGTTTCATGCTTTAAATCCTCATTCGAAGACTTGATCAGGTATTTCTCTTTCCTTTCTCTCTTCATCTTCTTACTCTGTTTCTTCTTCTTCACCACCGTCATAATCAAGATGATGCTAAGATCCTCACCGGCTAAGGATCACAAGAAGGACAGTCCCTTGAAGAGCCAAGGGATCATCAAAGACTCTGCAAAGGAACGATGTTGCTTCACTGATCCGCAGATAGACAGAATTCGCCATTGTTTTCCGGCGAACACCGTTTTCAAAACTTTTGATCCCACCGTCCTTAGTGACTATGTTTCTGAAACTTGGGTAGCCTTTCCGGTCACACCATTTACAATAGGATACTCGTATCCTTTTCCTGATTTCACCCAGTCTTTCTTCTCTCTCACCGGCATCTCCTACATCCAAGCAATGCCTATGATCTGGAGGGTCTTGTATACCCTTGAAAGAATCATTGAGCGTGAAAGTATTGATCTGGGAATGTCTGAGTTTTCAGAGATGTACGACCTTGTTAGCCATGGATCTCACCGATATCTACTCAAACATAAACCCGGTGAAGAACACCCCATCTTCAAAGCCACTAAGAATGACACCAACTGGAAACGGCGATTCTTCTTTGTCAGAAGGGATTCTCTCCCTGATGGAAAGGATTTGCCTAGAAAATGGACCACCCATGGTAGGATAGAGGATCCTTAGAAGGATCACCAGATGACCTTGTTTCTGCTGAGGATCACTAACATCCTTTTGTCTCTATTTTGCAGCTATTACTGTCGCACACCTTATTACAACACCTGCCACGAAGGAAAGGCTTGCTGCTTTTCGGAGGCTTTATCCTGAAATAAGATCATTCAAAGCAAATACCCAGGATTCTCAAGAGGTATCCTCAGGTTCTGTCACGATGTCAAGTAAGTATCCCATTTTGTGCATAATTAAATGTTTAAATTAAAATGAAATAAGGATACTTATCTGTTTTGGATGTGTAGGTGCTGGAAAATCATCGAAGTCTGCTACTCGCTTCAGTGTCACTGATCTCACCACTGTTGGTCCCAGGTCCGGAAGGAAGAAGGCTGCTGCTAGCCCAAGTACTGCCATCCCCAAGGCTACCACCTCCAAGGGAAAGAAGAGGAAAGCCTCTGATGCTGAGAATCTAGAAGGCCTGCCTCTAATCCGCCACCAGTTCCTTGAATATTTTGCTGATGTAAGGATCACTGACTTAGCTTAGTTATCCTGCCCACTTGAGGATCATGTGATCCTAAACTTTACATTGTCTTTTTGCAGAAATTTGCTGAAATCGAGGACTACGTAGGCAATGTTGAAGAGGTTGAGCAAAAGTGTTTGGACCTCCAAAAGATCATGCTGGCCAAGGATCAGAAGATTGCCTCCCTCGAAAACGATGTCAATCTGGTGAAGAGGGAACTTGTCCTGGCTCACATCACTGCTGATCAGGAGAAGAATGAGATCACAAATGATGCTAAAGTCTCCGCTGCCATTGCTATGTACAAAACCCAGTTACATATGGCCCAAGAAGCTCTGGATCCTGATTTTGACAAGAGCAACTGGGATATAGAGGGCTGGAAGGCTAGATTGGCTGAGCTGGATGATGAAGAAGAGGCTGGTGAGGTCTTGGCAATTGAGGCGAGTGGAAGCGGAAAGGATCATGCTGATGCTGGTGATGCTGGTGGTGATGCAGCAAAGGTGTAAGCTGCTGAAATGGGCGATGATGGATATTTCTAGACGCGGCCGGAGCCCATTTTTTAGGACTTGGTAGTTTTATTTTGGTTATGGTGTTTTGAAACAATGATGGGTTGTATTTGAACAATAGTTTTAGGATTATGGATCAAGGATCCTTGGACAATAGGTAGGATAATGGGTGGTGGATGGATCCTCTGTTTGGGGGATGAAGCCACTCGTTATCCTGCCATCTTTAATTTCCTGCACTACAAAGACCTATGAACAATGGACACCATTTGCCAACCCATGTGGACGGGCCACGTTTTGCTGGTAGAAACGTGGGTTGGCAATTTTGACAACCTTAAAGGGTTTAATGTTTTGTGAATAAAATAACTTTAACTTTTTGGATATCTCCCGTGTTGTTATCTTTGTTAGTACTTTACTTTTCAATTGTTGTGATATTCATTTTGTCTAAACTTATCAAATAAAGAAAAAATTTAACAAATATCTTCAAAAAGTTTAGGATATGATCAAGGATCACATATCCTATAGTCGACAAGTTCTGAAAAGTAGTGTAGTTTAAGGATCATAAGTTCAGTTGTCAAAGGATAAGGGTCACTCATGTAAATAATAAATGAAATCAGAATAATTAAGGATCATACCTGAGAATCCAAGTTAGGATCCTAACCTTTAACAGTTATAAGTAGGATAACCAAAAGACAAACCTTAGTAGGGGGTAAGGATTAAGGATCCTTGGTCATTTAGCTTCATAAACCTGAAATAGGATACAACTTGGGACTAAGCCAATATAAGATAAAAGTTAGTCACTGGGGATAAGCCCAACAATTCTGGGGACAAGCCTAATATACTGGGGACAAGCCCAAAGGATAACTGGGGACAAGCCCAAAGGATAACTGGGGACAAGCCCAAAGGATATCTGGGGACAAGCCCAAAAGATAAATGGGGACAAGCCCAAAGGATCGTATGTAAACTGGAGTATGGCCCTCACTGGCGACTATCCAAACTTAGTGACATGAAAATGTCAAAACCTTAGCTAACGTGAAAACATTAGAAACCTTAGGAACGGATGTATGATACGTCTACCATTATACGTAGGATCCTGAATACAGCCAGTGCAATGAAATTGTCAGCCCCTAAAGCGAGTACTGGTCCCATTGCCATGAACTGTACCAGGATCATCGTGCGCTACTGGCGATACTGGGGACAGGCCCAAACTGGGGTCAAGCCCAAATAACTGGGGTCAAGCCCAAATAACTGGGGTCAAGCCCAAATAACTGGATACTTCTGTGGATACTCAATCCTTTGTTAAGGATACCTGAACCTTCAAAACTCAGAATCAAGTGAAAGGAGGATAGAGGATGCAGGATCCTTATCCTTAAATAAGATAATAAAAGAATGAAATAGTTTGAGATTAGAATATTACCAAAATGAGGATCATCTGTCCTGTAAGGATCCTTCGAGGATACTTGTCAGGTAAGGATCATGGATCCTTGTTACATGAAGTATTTCTTTAAGTGGACAGCAGTCCAAGCTCTTGGTAGCAAGTCCCCTTCCATTGTTAGCAATCGATATGCCCCCTTTCCTGCCTCAGCTTCAATCAAATAAGGGCCTTCCCACTTTGGTGCTAACTTCCCATCAGCAGGATTGGTGGTATTCTGAAATGCTTTCCTTAATACCATATCACCAACTTGGAATTTCCTGATCCTGACATTCTTGTTGTAAGCTCCAGCCATCCTTTGTTGATAACTGGCCATTCTTATCCTTGCCAAATCCCTGAGTTCTTCTATAGTATCCAAATCTTGAACCAAGTTTTCAGCATTTTCCTCAGGATCATGAATGCTTGTTCTTGCAGTAGGGACCACCATCTCTGTAGGGATCACTGATTCTGCCCCAAATACCAAAGAAAATGGAGTTTGGCCAGTTGCATTCTTGGGAGTTATCCTATCAGCCCAAAGTACATAAGGTAGTTCTTCTGCCCATTTTCCTTTCTTGGATCCAAGCTTCTTCTTCAAATTGTTGATGATGATCTTGTTGGATGATTCTGCCTGACCATTAGCTTGTGGGTGGACTGGTGTTGATGTTATCATCTTAATCCCCCAGCTGTCACAAAAGTTAGTAGTTCTATTCCCAATAAATTGGGATCCATTATCACAAACAATTTCAGAAGGGATACCAAACCTAGTAATAATGTTTCTTTTAATAAAGGATATAACTTCCTTTTCTCTAACTTGAGCAAAGGCTTCAGCCTCTATCCACTTGGAGAAGTAATCAGTCATAGCAAGCATGAATACTTTTCCACCAGGTGCCTTAGGAAGCTTACCAACTATATCCATTCCCCATCTCATAAATGACCATGAAGAGGATATAGGATGCAAAAGCTCTGCTGGTTGATGAAGGATATTACTATGTCTCTGACAAGGATCACCCTTTTTGGCATATTCCACAGCATCCTTCTTCATAGTAGGCCAATAGTATCCTGTCCTCAGGATCCTTGAGAATAATGCCCTGCCCCCAGTATGATTTCCACAATCTCCTTCATGGAAATCCTTTAGGACTTCTTGGATTTCAGGATCCTCAATGCATCTTAGATATGGACCTGCAAGAGATCGTTTATACAACATATTATTCAATATTGTAAAGTGAGATACCTTGATTTTGAAAGCCCTAGGGTTTTCTCCTGTAGGAATCTCTCCATGTTGTATGTATCTCATGATCGGAAGGATCCATGATCCTGAATGAGATTGAGTATCATCACTAGGGATGATTGCAGAATCCTCTCCTATCTCCATAGCTACATGATCCTCGATAGCAGGGGTCAGGATATGGATAATAGGGATCTTGATATCCTCCGGGATCTTCAAGGATGATCCTAGATTGGCTAATGCATCAGCCTCTGCATTCTCTTCCCTTGGTACCTGTGTCAAACTAAAGGAAACAAAAGAGAGTGCCAATTCTTTGACTATCTCTAAATATTTGATTAGTTTTTCACCTTTAACAACATAGGATCCATTAAAGTGATTAGTGATCAATAAAGAATCTACATGTACCTCAAGATACCTGATCCTCATATGCTTGGCAATTTGCAAACCAGCTATCAAGGCTTCATATTCAGCCTCATTGTTGGTAGTTTGAAATTCACAAGCTATGGAGTGGGGTATTATGTCCCCCTGTGGTGATTTTAGTAGTATTCCAAGTCCTGTTCCTTTAACATTAGAAGCACCATCAGTGAAGAGTATCCAAGGATCCTTAGTTTCTTCTAGCTGTTGGACCTCTAACTCAACTTCCTTTTGCAAGTCACTACTAAAATCTGCCCCAAAGTCAGCTAAGGCCTGGGATTTAATGGCAGTTCTAGGCTCATATCTTATATCATAAGCACTAAGCTTCACTGCCCACTTAGCCATCCTTCCTGACATTTCAGGTTTCCTGAGAACATTCTTAATTGGAAAATTAGTCTTAACAGTAATGGCATGAGTCTCAAAATAATGTCTTAATTTAGTAGATGCCATAGTTAATGCAAGGATAAGTTTCTCTAAGTGTGAATACCTGGATTCAGCATCAAGTAAACTCTTACTTACATAATAAACATGATGTTGTGTACCTTGGTGATCCTTAACAAGGACCGCACTTACTGCTTTTGAGGATACTGCTAGGTATAAGGATAATATATCTCCCTTTTCTGGTTTCATCAAGGCAGGGGCTGAGGATAGGTAATCCTTAAGAGCTTTGAGCGCATTTTCATGCTTCTCAGTCCATTCAAATTTCTTGTTCTTCCTCAGGATGTCATAGAATTCCTTGCATTTTTCTGAGGATTTGGATATGAACCTGTTGAAGGCTGCGATCCTGCCTGTCAGCCTTTGCACATCCTTGGCATTGGCAGGAGATTTGATGTTCACAATAGCCTTAATCTGCTCTGGACTTGCTTCAGTGCCCCTCTTTGTCACCATATAGCCTAAGAATTTACCTGCTTTAACACCAAAATGACACTTGGAAGGATTTAGTTTCATATTAAATTTATCAAGGATATTGAATGCTTCCTCCAAGTCTTTAAGGTGATCCTCAGCTTTCTTGGACTTAACCACCATGTCATCTATATAGACTTCCATAGTGTGTCCAATTTTTTCCTTGAACATCATATTGACTAGCCTTTGATAAGTAGCACCTGCATTCCTTAGTCCAAATGGCATAGCAATATAACAATATATACCAGTTGGGGTCATAAAGGCTGTATCCTCTTGATCAGATGGTTCCATCTGAATTTGTTGAAATCCAGATGAAGCATCCATAAAAGTCAACAACTCATGACCCGCGGTAGCATCCACCATGGAGTCAATGTGGGGTAATGGGAAAGGATCCTTGGGACATGCCTTGTTTAAATCAGTAAAATCGACACATACCCTCCACTTTCCATTTTTCTTTTGAACAACAACCACATTGGCTAGCCACCTTGGATACTTTACCTCTCTTATCATACCTGCGCGAAGTAGTTTATCTACTTCTTCCTGGATAATAGCATTCCTTTCAGGTGCAAACTTCCTCCTCTTCTGATGTATAGGCTTGAATGACCAGTCAATGCCAAGTTTGTGAGTAATTATATCCTTAGATATACCTGTCATATCCTCATGTTTCCAGGCAAAGGTAGTTTTCCTTCTTTTAAGGAAGGATACTAGACCCTGTTCAATGTCGCTAAGAATCCCTGATCCTATGAAGACTATGGATTCAAGATCATCAGGATCCATGAGGATTTCTTTTACATCCTGTTCTCTTGCCTCCAAGACATCTCTTGAAGGATACTTTAATTGCTATTGCTCCCTTGGTCTTGAGGCTGGCTTCATTGATGAGGTATAGCAATTCTTAGCTTATTGTTGATCACTCTCAATTTTCACCACTCCCCATGGACTAGGAAGCTTCACGCACTGATGATAAGTGTTAGGGGTGGATTTCTAAATGATCAGTGATCCTTATTTACTGTTGGGTTTAGTGATCCTCAATTCTGTCTGAAGTAGTGATCCTCAGAAGTGTTGCAGGGTCAGGATCATGGATCACTATAAGGATCCCTGTACTAACGATTGTCTACTTTGAATTCGTAATTGTTTTGCAGGAGTATCAACTTGGACTTGGTCTTGGCGATATTCCTGGAGAATATTCTAAGTCTATTCCGTACGTGCTTGGCCAGAAATGGACGTTATGGAGTCGTGGAGGACTTGCACCATTTGCGGAATGTTAGTTAGGCTAGATATTTTCTATTTTTAAAGGGGGTAGCGAGCTAGTTAGAAAACACTTGGCTATTTTTGGCTACACACACACTCATACAACCGCTCTCATCAGCTCTCGCTAACACACTTGGCGATTACACACATTTTCTACACAATACACTATAGTGATCCTTGTACTTAGCTCGCTATCATCCGAAGTTGTAATACATTTCTTGTTTAATTTGAGTTGGTGATCGGTAGTTTCCATCACCCGAGGTTTTTTATGCCGGAGATCATTCATTGATCAAGGGCTTTTTCCTCGTATAAATCTTTGTGTCACTTGTGCAATCCATTTCTGAGTGATCCTCGTTGTTGTTCATTAATTCAAGCATCATACCTCACAACAGAAAGTTTGGTTACATTGTCATCGCTTGATTTTTGACCAAAACAGTTTGGCGCCCACCGTGGGGCAATTGGTGCTTTATTCCTAGAAAGATTCGTATTTTCGTGGTCATTTCGGTTCGCTACAACCAAACAGATGGCTTCCTCAGTGAAGAATACTTCAAGTTTGATGCCCTCATTCAGTTCTTCACAAGGCGTTCCTCCTTTGCCTCCACCACCTTCTGGATCCCAGAAGAATGCTGAGAATGCTGCGAAGAAACCAACTCCTATTTTCCAAAAACCACCTACTTCTTCTGTTTCAACTAATCCTACTACTAATGATCTTTATGCCCTGATTTTGCAGATGAGGAATCATGCACAAGAGCAGGATAAAACCAACGAAAGGATCCTTCGGGAGATCGATGAAATCAAGAAACAGAAGAAATCAGTGGAGGATCACTCCCCTCTGATGCCAAGGTCGCTGAACTTCGACACTCCGGCCATAACTTCCCAACACTCAGCAGTTCCGGACGTGCAATACTTGGGTGAACTACCAGGAAGGCGTTATGGAACAACAACAATGAGTCAGGCATTTGGCTCTTACTTCCAGCCGCAGGAATCCTCTTCTCAACCATCAGGATCATCCTCTCAGCATCAGGGATACTTCACGTCAGGAGGATACGTGGGAATGCATGCAGTCCAAGGATCCTCCCAGGTCCAAGGATCCTCCCAGGTACAAGGATCCTCCCAGGTACAAGGATCCTCCCAGGTACAAGGATCCTCCCAGGTCTAGGGATCCTCCCAGGTCCAAGGATCCTCCCAGGTCCAAGGATCCTCCCAGATCCAAGGATCCTCCCAGGTCCCAGGATCCTCTTTGGTCCCAGGATCCTCTCTGGTCCCAGGATTCTCCCTTGTTCAAGGATCCTCCCTGGTCCCAGGATCCTTTCAGGTTCAAGGATCATCTCAATTCCTAGGATCCAACCTCCTTCAAAATCAAGGATCCTTGAGAAGTATGCAGCCTCAGAACTCGGACGTTCATCAAGGAGACTTCATACCAATGCAGACCATTGCCTCCTCTGGTCCTTCAATCATGCCAGAGTCTCGACAAGATGGATTCACATCCGCAATTCCAAACTCGAATCCTGTGGGAGGTAACACTTTCAATAATTTATATAACACTAACCATGGCTTTATGCAGGATACAGGTATCAATCAGGCCATAGCTAGGGAGCTACAGAAGCTTAAGGATATGATATCCAGTGTACCAGGAGTGGTTAAACCCATTCCTGAGATTGCGGATGGTAGCCATAGGATATCTCGTTTTGCACCACCTTTATGTGATGCTGAGATACCTAAAAGATTCCAGATACCATCAATGAAGCTATATGATGGTTCAACGGATCCAGAAGAGCATGTAGCTCAGTACAGGGAGAGGAAGGAGATCAATCCAATTCCTGAAAGGTTGAAAGAAGCATGTCTATGCAAGGGATTTGGATCCACACTTACAAGATCTGCTCTTAAATGGTTGCTAAGTCTTCCCCCTTACTCTATTACTTCATTTGCTAATTTAGTTAACTTGTTCAATAGTCAATTCTCTTGTAGTAGAAAGTTTGAACGATTAACTAGTGATTTATATAGGGTAACACAAGGTCAAAATGAATCACTTAGAGATTATATCACTAAGTTTAGTAAAGAATCCTTAGATATTCCTAATTTGGATATTGCTACGGCTGTAGAAGCCTTTAAAATGGGATTGCTTAGGGATTCATTATTCTATGATGATCTTGTTATGACACCTTGCAGGAATCTTGATGAAGTAAGGACTAGGACCCTTAGGTTCATCCGCCTAGAGGATGACAAGAGGATCCAGGACAGATTGACAGGATCCTCAAAACAGGATAAACAAGGATCCTACTTTAGGAACAACAAATCCAAGTCCTACAACAGATCTGATAACCAGAATGTGCACGTAGTGGAACAAGAAGAGGATGATGAGGATTATCCTCCTATTTCTGAATATTGTTTTTCTGTTGATAACAATGAACTAATCCTTGCAATGCAGAATCTAGGTGAGAAAGCTAGGTGGCCAAGGAAAAGTGATAAACCAGCTGCTACAAAGGATAAATCCAAGTGGTGTGCATATCATGAGGATTTTGGGCATCTCACTGAAGAGTGTATTGCACTTAGAAAGGAAATTGGTTACTTGTTGAGCAAGGGGCATTTAAAGGAACTCTTGGGACGAAAGAAGTCAAGGACCCAGGATCCCGGAAAGGGCCCTGCTCCTCCAGCAGATGCACAAATCATAAATTTCATATCCGGTGGATCAGACATCTATGGTACATCCTTCTCAGCAGCAAAAAGACACGCTAAGGAAACCAAGATGGATAATGGAGACAGACCCGTCCGGACCTCCGTTGTCACCCAGGATAAAGTCATTACTTTTGATGAGGATGATCGTGTTGACATCCAGGATCCTCATCATGACGGTCTTGTAATTACATTGTTTATTTCTAACCACTTTGTTCGCAGGATCCTTATAGATGGAGGAAGCTCTGTGAACATCATTCAGCTGGATGTTCTCAAGAAAATGAATATCCCAGAGTCTGATATTATCCCAAGATCCTCAGTACTTGTGGGATTCAGTGGGGAAACAAAGAATACATTGGGGGACATCAAACTCCCAATCTATATTGAAGGATTGCATTCTTATCAAAAGTTTTGTGTTATTGATTGCTTATCGTGTTGTAATGTTATCCTTGGCAGGCCATGGATACATGATATGAAGGCAGTCCCATCCACCTATCATCAGTGTGTAAAGCTACCAAGTCCGTGGGGAGTGGTTAAAATTGAGAGTGATCAACAAGAGGCTAAGAATTGCTATACCTCATCAATGAAACCAGCCTCAAGACCAAGGGAGCAATAGCAATTAAAGTATCCTTCAAGAGATGTCTTGGAGGCAAGAGAACAGGATTTGAAAGAAATCCTCATGGATCCTGATGATCCTGAATCCAAGATCTTCATAGGGTCAGGGATCCTTAGCGATATTGAACGGGAGCTAGCATCCTTTCTCAAAAGAAGGAAAACCACCTTTTCCTGGAAACATGAAGACATGACAGGTATATCTAAAGATATAATTACTCACAAACTTGGCATTGATAGGTCATTCAATCTGATTCAACAAAAGAGGAGGAAGTTTGCACCTGAAAGAAATGCTATTATCCAGGAAGAGGTAGATAAGCTACTTCGAGCAGGTATGATTAGAGAGGTTAAGTATCCAAGATGGTTAGCCAATGTGGTTGTTGTTCAAAAGAAAAATGGAAAGTGGAGGGTATGTGTCGATTTTACAGATTTAAACAAGGCATGTCCCAAGGATCCTTTCCCATTACCCCACATTGACTCCATGGTGGATGCTACCGCGGGTCATGAGTTGTTAACTTTTATGGATGCTTCATCTGGATTTCAACAAATTCAGATGGAACCATCCGATCAAGAGGATACAGCCTTTATGACCCCAACTGGTATATACTGTTATATTGCTATGCCATTTGGATTAAGGAATGCAGGTGCTACTTATCAAAGGCTAGTCAATATGATGTTCAAGGAGCAAATTGGACACACTATGGAAGTCTATATTGATGACATGGTGGTTAAGTCCAAGAAAATTGAGGATCATCTTAAACACTTGGAGGAAGCATTCAATATCCTTGATAAATATAATATGAAACTTAATCCTTCTAAGTGTCATTTTGGTGTAAAGGCAGGTAAATTCTTAGGATATATGGTGACAAAGAGGGGCATTGAAGCAAGTCCAGAGCAAATTAAGGCTATTGTGAATATCAAATCTCCTGCCAATGCTAAGGATGTGCAAAGGTTGACTGGCAGGATCGCAGCATTGAACAGATTCATATCCAAATCCTCAGAAAAGTGCAAGGAGTTCTATGACATCCTGAGGAAGAACAAGAAATTTGAATGGACTGAGAAGCATGAAAGTGCCCTTAAAGCTTTTAAGGATTACCTATCCTCCGCCCCAGCCTTGATGAAACCAGAAAAGGGAGATGTGTTATCCTTATACTTGGCGGTATCCTCAAAAGCAGTAAGTGCGGTCCTTGTTAAGGATCACCAAGGTACACAACATCCTGTTTATTATGTAAGTAAGAGCTTACTTGATGCTGAATCCAGGTATTCACATTTAGAAAAACTTATCCTTGCATTAATTATGGCATCTACTAAATTAAGACATTATTTTGAGACTCATGCCATTATTGTTAAAACTAATTTCCCAATTAAGAATGTTCTTAGGAAACCTGAAATGTCAGGAAGGATGGCTAAGTAGGCAGTGAAGTTGAGTGCATATGATATAAGATATGAACCAAGGACTGCCATCAAATCCCAAGCCTTAGCTGACTTTGTGGCAGATTTTAGTAGTGATTTGCAAAAGGAGGCTGAACTAGAAGTCCAACAGCTTGAAGAAACCAAGGATCCTTGGATACTGTTCACTGATGGATCCTCCAATGTAAATGGAACAGGGCTTGGAATACTACTAAAATCGCCACAGGGGGACATAATACCCCACTCCATAGCTTGTGAATTTCAAACTACCAACAATGAGGCTGAATATGAAGCCTGGATAGCTGGTTTGCAAATTGCAAAGCACATGAGGATCAGGTATCTTGAGGTACATGTAGATTCTTTATTGATCACTAATCACTTTAATGGATCCTATGCTGTTAAAGGTGAAAAGCTAATCAAATATTTGGAGATAGTCAAAGAATTGGCACTATCTTTTGTATCCTTTAGTTTGACACAGGTACCAAGGGAAGAGAATGCAGAAGCTGATGCATTAGCCAATCTAGGATTATCTTTGAAGATTCCCGAGGATATCAAGATCCCTATTATCCATATCCTGACCCCTGCTATCAAGGATCATGTAGCTATGGAGACAGGAGAAGATTCTGCAATCATCCCTAGTGATGATACCCAATCTCATTCAGGATCATGGATACTCCCAATCATGAGATACATACAACATGGAGAAATTCCTACAGGAGAAACCCCAAGGGCTTTCAAAATTAAGGTATCTCAATTTACAATATTAAATAATATGTTGTATAAACGATCTCTTGCAGGACCATATTTAAGATGCATTGAGGATCCTGAAATTCAGGAAGTCCTAAAGGATTTCCATGAAGGAGATTGTGGAAACCACACTGGGGGCAGGGCATTATTCTCAAGGATCCTGAGGACAGGATACTATTGGCCCACTATGAAGAAGGATGCTGTGGAGTATGCCAAGAAGTGTGATCCTTGTCAGAGGCATAGTAATATCCTTCACCAACCAGCAGAGCTCTTGCATCCTATATCCTCTTCTTGGCCATTCATGAGATGGGGAATTGATATAGTTGGAAAGCTTCCTAAGGCACCTGGTGGAAAAGTATTCATGCTTGCTATGACTGATTACTTCTCTAAGTGGATAGAGGCTGAAGCCTTTGCTCAAGTCAGAGAAAAGGAAGTTATATCCTTTATTAAAAGAAACATTATTACTAGATTTGGTATCCCTTCTTAGATTATTTGTGATAATGGATCCCAATTTATTGGGAATAGAACCACTAACTTTTGTGACAGTTGGGGAATTAAGATGATAACATCAACACCAGTCCATCCACAAGATAATGGTCAGGCAGAGTCATCCAACAAGATCATCATCAACAATTTGAAGAAGAAGCTTGGATCCAAGAAAGGAAAATGGGCAGAAGAACTACCTTGTGTGCTTTGGGCTGATAGGACAACTCCCAAGAATGCTACAGGCCAAACTCCATTTTCTTTGGTGTTTGGGGCAGAATCAGTGATCCCTACAGAGATGGTGGTTCCAACTGCAAGAACAAGTATTCGTGATCCTGAAGAAAATGCTGAAAACTTGATTCAAGACTTGGATACTATAGAAGAAATCAGGGATTTAGCAAGGATAAGGATGGCCAGTTATCAACAAAGGATGGCTGGAGCTTACAACAAAAATGTCAGGCTCAGGAAATTCCAAGTTGGGGATATGGTATTAAGGAAAGCATTTCAAAACACCACCAATCCTGCTGATGGAAAGCTAGCACCAAAGTGGGAAGGCCCCTATTTGATTGAAGCTGAAGCAGGAAAGGGGGCATATCGATTGCTAACAATGGAAGGTGATTTGCTACCAAGAGCTTGGAATGCTGTCCATTTGAAGAAATATTTCATGTGATCATGATCCGTGATCCTTACCAGACAAGTATCCTTGAAGGATCCCCACTGACAGATGATCCTCTTTCTGGTAACATTTCAATCTCAAACTATTTCATTCTTTTTATTCCCTTACAAGGATAAGGATCCTGCGTCCTTTATCCTCCTTTTACTTGATTCTGAGTTTTGAAGGTTCAGGTATCCTCAACTAAGGATTGAGTATCCACAGAAGTATCCAGTTATTTGGGCTTGACCCCGGTTAATTGGGCTTGACCCCAGTTATTTGGGCTAGTCCCCAGTTTGGGCCTGTCCCCAGTTTCGCCAGTAGCGCACGATGATCCTGGTATAGTTCATGGCAATGGGACCAGTACCCGCTTTAGGGGCTGACAATTTCATTGTACTGGCTATATTCAGGATCCTACGTATAATGGTAGACGTACCATACATCCGTTCCTAAGTTTCTAACGTTTTCACGTTAGCTAAGGTTTTGGCATTTTCATGTCACTAAGTTTGGATAGTCGCCAGTGAGGGCCATACTCCAGTTTACATACGATCCTTTGGGCTTGTCCCCAGTTATCCTTTGGGCTTGTCCCCAGTATATTGGGCTTGTCCCCAGAATTGTTGGGCTTGTCCCCAGTTACTAACATTCATCTTATATTGGCTCAGTCCCAAGTAATATCTTATTTCAGGTTTGTGAAGATAAATGACCAAGGATTCTTGATCCTTACTTTCAATTAAGATTTGTATCTTGGGTTATCCTAATTTTAAGTGTTAAAGGATAGAATCCTAACTTGGATTCTCAGGTATGATCCTTAACTGTTTTGATTTTATTCATTATGTATTTAAGTGACACTTATCCTTTGACAACTGAACTTATGATCCTTAAACTATTTTTTATATCCTTGATCGTATCCTTAACTCTTAAGGGATATTTTTTAATTTTTTCCTTACTTGATAAGTATAAACAACATGAACATCACAATAGATTGAAAAATAAAATAACAATAAGGATATCAACACAGGATATAGCCAAAAAGTTAAAGTCATTTTATTCACAAAAGCTTAAACCCTTTTTTTTAGTTTGTCAAAAATGCCAACCCACATTTCTACCAGCATAACGTGGCCCGTCCACATGGGTTGGCAAAGGGTGTCCATTGTTCATAGGTCTAACAAGTGCAGGAAATTAAAGACGGCAGGATCACAATGGCTTCATCCCCCAAACAGAGGATCCCTCCACCATTTGTAATCCTACCTGTTGTTCAAAGGATCATCCATGATCCTCAACCCTAATTACTATTGTTCAAGTACAGACCAACCATTGTTTATCAAAACATCATCAAAACAAAAAAAACCATAACCAAACTAAAAAATGGGCTCCGGCTATGTCTAGAAGTGTCCATCATTGCCCATTGCTGCAGCCTACACCTTCGCTGCATCACCATCTCCAGCTCCACTAGCTTCACCACCATGATCCTTGCCACTGCCTCCAGCCTCGATCGTCAGGATCTCCTCAGCCTCCTCCTCGTCATCCAGTTCAGCCAGCCTTGCCTTCCAGATCCCAGTTGCTCCTGTCAAAGGCAGGATCCTGAGCTTCTTGGGCCATTTGTAGCTTGGTCTTGTACATGGCTATGGCAGCGAAGACCTTAGCATCCTCCGTGATCTCGCTCTTCTCATAATCAAAATTAATCAGGATTGTAGCTGTCTGAGCTTTGGCATCTTTGAGATCCTTTTGGAGGTCAGCAATCTTAAGATCCTTGAGCAATGCGACTTGTTGGAGGTCAGCAATCTTCTTGTCCTGCTCCTCGACATGCCCAACGTAGTCCTCTATCTCAGCAAATTTCTACAAAGAAGACAATGCAAAGATTAGAATTAAGTGATCCTCAAGTGGATAGGGTAACTAAGCTGAGTCAGTGATCCTTACATCATTGAAGTACTCAAGGAATTGATGGCGGATTAGAGGCAGGCCTTGTAGGTTCTCAGCTTCGGAAGTCTTTATCTTCTTTCCACCTCTTCCATTTGAAGTGGTAGCTTTGGGGATTACAACGGAGGGGCTAGCAGCAGATTTTTTTTTGGATCGGACGGTGTCAAGCTCATTGACACTAAATTTGGAAGCAGATCTTGATGATTTTCCAGCGCCTACACATCCAAAACAGATAAGTGTCCTTATTCTATTCATATATAACTATTTATTTAAACATTTGAATATAAAAAGAACAGGATACTTACTTGACATGGTGACAGAGCCTGAGGATACCTCTTGAGAATCCTGGGTGTTTGTTTTGAATGATCTCGTGGCAGGATCAAGTTTTCTAAAAGCAGCAAGTCTCCCCTTGGTGGTAGCTGAAGGAATAATATGCGAGAATGTGATAGCTGTACAAAAGAAACAAAAGCATATTAGTAATCATTATCAGAAATGAGTTTACTTAGTGATCCTTCTAAGGATCCTCCTATCCTACCATGGGTGCTCCATTTCCTTGGCAGATCCTTTCCATCCGGGATAGAATCCCTTCTGATGAAGAAAAACCGCCGTTTCCAGTTGGTATCATTTTTGGTAGCTTTAAAGATGGGATGTTCTTCTCCGGGTTTACGCTTGAATAGATATCGGTGGGGTCAAATGGTTTGAAAACGGTATTCGCCGGAAAACAGTGGCGGATTTTGTCTATTTGTGCATCATTGAAACAGCATCTTTCTTTCACTGAATCCTTAATGATTCCCTGGCTCTTGAGAGGACTTTCCTTCTTATGATCCTTGGCTGGTGAGGATCTCAGCATCATCTTGATTTGAAGAAGGTGAAGAAAGATGAACAAAGGAAGAAAACGTAAAAGAAGAAAAGGAAAATAGTTACCTGCTTGATCGTCGGATGAAAATTTAAAGGGAGTTCTCTTGAACTTAAATGTGAAATGATCCCTATCTCTAACTCTTATTTATAATGATGATTCTGCAGGATAGTCATCTCACTGACGTCATGTTCGTAACGGCTAGTCCGACTCCAACGGCTAGTTATCTGATTAATTCGTTACGGATAAGAACAAAATATAACTCATTTATTTACATAATTACTCCTTATATTTTGGGGGCAATTGTTAGGGGTGGATTTCTAAATGATCAGTGATCCTTATTTACTGTTGGGTTTAGTGATCCTCAATTCTGTCTGAAGTAGTGATCCTCAGAAGTGTTGCAGGGTCAGGATCATGGATCACTATAAGGATCCCTGTACTAACGATTGTCTACTTTGAATTCGTAATTGTTTTGCAGGAGTATCAACTTGGACTTGGTCTTGGTGATATTCCTGGAGAATATTCTAAGTCTATTCCGCACGTGCTTGGCCAGAAATGGACGTTATGGAGTCGTGGAGGACTTGCACCATTTGCGGAATGTTAGTTAGGCTAGATATTTTCAATTTTTAAAGGGGGTAGCGAGCTAGTTAGAAAACACTTGGCTATTTTTGGCTACACACACACTCATACAACCGCTCTCATCAGCTCTCGCTAACACACTTGGCGATTACACACATTTTCTACACAATACACTATAGTGATCCTTGTACTTAGCTCGCTATCATCCGAAGTTGTAATACATTTCTTGTTTAATTTGAGTTGGTGATCGGTAGTTTCCATCACCCGAGGTTTTTTATGCCGGAGATCATTCATTGATCAAGGGCTTTTTCCTCGTATAAATCTTTGTGTCACTTGTGCAATCCATTTCTGAGTGATCCTCGTTGTTGTTCATTAATTCAAGCATCATACCTCACAACAGAAAGTTTGGTTACATTGTCATCGCTTGATTTTTGACCAAAACAATAAGTAGATGGGACTGCCTTCATGTCATGTATCCATGGCCTGCCAAGGATAACATTACAACAAGATAAGCAATCTATAACACAAAACTTCTGATAAGAATGGAGTCCTTCAATATAGATAGGGAGTTTGATGTCCCCCAATGTGTTTTTGGTTTCCCCACTAAATCCCACAAGTACTGAGGATCTTGGGACAATATCAGACTCCGGGATATTCATCTTCTTAAGGACATCAAGCTGAATGATGTTCACAGAGTTTCCTCCATCTATAAGGATCCTGCGAACAAAATGATTAGAAATAAACAGGGTAATAACAAGACCATCATGACGAGGATCCTGAACATCAAGACGATCATCCTCATCAAAAGTTATGATCTTATCCTCGGTGACAGTGGACGTCCGGATGGGTCTGTCTCCATTATCCATCTTGGTTTCCTTGGCATGTCTTTTGGCTGCTGAAAAAGAAGTACCACAAATGTCTGATCCACCGGATATAAAGTTTATAACTTGTGCATCTGCTGGAGGAGCAGGAGCCTTTTCCGGGATCCTTTCAGGATCCTGGATCCTCGACTTCTTTCGTCCCAAAAGCTCTTTCAAGTGCCCCTTGCTTAACAAGTAACCAATTTCCTTTCTAAGTGCAATACACTCTTCAGTGAGATGCCCGAAATCCTCATGATATGCACACCACTTGGACTTATCTTTTGTAGCAGCTGGTTTATCACTTTTTCTCGGCCACCTAGTTTTTTCACCTAGATTCTGCATTGCAAGGATTAGTTCATTGTTATCCACAGAAAAACGGTATTCAGAAATGGGAGGATAATCCTCATCATCCTCTTCCTGTTCCACTGCATGCACATTCTGGTTGTCAGACTTGTTGTAGGACTTGAACTTGTTATTCTTAAAAAAGGATCCTTGCTTCTCTTGTTTGGAGGATCCTGTCAATCTCTCCTGGATCCTTTTGTCATCCTCTAGGCGGATGAACCTAAGGGCTCTGGTTCTTACTTCATCAAGATTCCTGCAAGGGGTCATGACAAGATCATCATAGAATAAGGAATCCCTAAGCAATCCCATTTTAAAGGCTTCTACAGCCGTAGCTATATCCAGGTTAGGGATATCTAAGGATTCTTTACTAAATTTAGTGATGTAATCTCTAAGTGATTCATTTTGACCTTGTGTTACCCTATATAGATCACTAGTTAATCGTTCAAATTTTCTACTACATGAAAATTGACTATTAAACAAATTAACTAGATTAGCAAATGAAGTAATAGAGTAAGGGGGAAGACTTAGCAGCCATTTAAGAGCAGATCCTGTGAGTGTGGATCCAAATCCCTTGCATAGACATGCTTCTTTTAACCTCTCAGGAATTGGATTGATTTCCATCCTCTCCCTGTATTGAGCCACATGCTCCTCTGGATTCGTTGAACCATCATACAACTTCATGGATGGTATCCAGAATCTTTTGGGTATCTCAGCATCACACAAGGGTGGTGCAAAGCGAGATATCCTATGGCTACCATCTGCAATTTCAGGGATGGGCTTGACCACTCCTGGAACACTGGATATCATATCCTTAAGCTTCTGCAATTCCCTAGCCATGGAGGATCCTTGAACCTGGGAGGATCCTGGAGCCATGGAGGATCCTTGAACTATGTGCATTCCTAAATATCCTCCTGAGCTGATGAAGGATCCTTGATGCTGAAAAGAGGATCCCGATGGCTGAGAGCAGGATCCTTGAGGCTGGAAGTAAGAGCCAAATGCCTGACCCATAGTTGCTGTTCCATAACGTCTTTCTGATGGACCACTTTGATACTGGATGCCCGGAACTGCCGATTGTAGGGTAGTTACAACTGGAGTGTCAAAATTCAATGACCTAGGTATCAGAGGAGAGTGATCCTCCACTGATTTCTTCTGTTTCTTGATCTCAGCGATCTCCCGGAGGATCCTTTCGTTGGTTTTGTCCTGCTCTTGTGCATAATTCCTCATCTGCAAAATCAGAGTGTAAAGATCATTAGTAGTAGGATTAGAAGAAACAGAAGAAGTTGGTGGTTTTGTGAAAATGGGAGTTTGTCTCTTCGCAGCATTTTCAGCATTCTTCTGGGATCCAGAAGGTGGTGGAGGCAAAGGTGGAACGCCTTGTGAAGAACTGATTGCCGGCATTGAACTTGAAGTGTTCTTCGCTGAGGAAGCCATCTGCTTGGTTGTAACGAACCGAAATGACCACAAAAATATGAATCTTCTTAGGAATGAAGCACCAATTGCCCCACGGTGGGCGCCAAACTGTTTTGGTCAAAAATCAAGCTAAGATAATGCAACCAAACTTTCTGTTGTGAGGTGTGATGCTTGAATCAATGAACAATGCTAAGGATCACTCAGAAATGAAATTAACAAGTGACACAATGATTTATACGAGGAAAAAGCCCTTGATTAAGAGTTGATCTCCGGCATAAAAAACCTCGGGTGATGGAAACTACCGATCACCAACTCAGATTAAACAGAAAATGTATTACAACTTCGGATGATAGCGAGCTAGTTACAAGGATCACTAGAGTGTAATGTGCAAAAAAGTGTGTAATCTCCGAGCAAACTGTCGAGAGTTGATGAGAGCAGTTGCGAGTGTGTGTGTTAAGCTAAAAAAATAGCTCAGTGTTCTAATTTAGCTCGCTATCCCCTTATAAATTTAGAAAATATCTAAAGTAACTAACTATCCGCATTTCATGCAAGTCTCCCACGAACTCCATAACGTCCATATTGGTCAAGCACGTGCAGAATAAAAAGGGAATATGCTCCAGGAATATCGCCAAGACCAAGTCCAAGCTCGTACTCCTGCAAAACAACATCATATTCAAAGCAGACAATCGTTAGTGTAAGGATCCTTATGATGATCCATGATCCTGATCCTATAATACTCTCTGAGGATCACTAATTCAAACAGAATTGAGGATCCCTAAGCTTGACAGTAATTGAGGATCACTGATCTTTGGAAAATCCTCCCCTAATACTGAGGATCCCTGGTTGATAAGATTGTGTGAATCATGGGCCGTTTTAAAGAGTTTTTGTTTAATTGTCCATTATTTTGAATCTATTTAAATATGCTTTAGGGTCGGGAGTTTTCTTAGTATTTTCTTTAAATATGTTTTAGGGTCGGGAGTTTCCTTAGTATTTGCTTTATTTTTTTTATTGTTTTTTGAACATTGTTAAGCTTTTGAATATTAATCAAGCCGACTATTTGAGTTCATTCTACTTGCATCGAGTGGTGTCAGAACTATGGCTAATCAGAGAGTTTCTTGTGAAGACTGGTTCAACCTAGATGATAGATCCACCGAACGAGACAACAATGTCCAAGGGCATGATTCACACAAACTAATCATACAAGGTAACCATTATCTTCGATTGCCGGATGTGGCAACGAGTGTGGGAACCGAGACCCAAAGGATGTGATCCTTCGGAATATATGCAGTAGGGTTCGCCGTCTAAAGGAGGTGGCATGACAAGCGTTGGAATTGGAAACCTAGGAAGTAAAGCAAGATGGAGTCATGACCCTAGTCATAGTGGCGGACCTATAGCCAAGTGCGGTGGGGGCCTGTAAAATAGTTTCGTGTATTATTTAACCGAAATTCCGATCGCACCACTTAAAAGTATGGTTAAATCCTCCAATAACACCCTGTCAAGAATACATGGATCAAGAGCAGACATGAACAAGACTATACCCAAACCTTGATTTATTACCCTTAACAGATTGATTTCAACTAGTACAACTTCCAGATCTAAACAAGAAACTCTCAATCCTCACCACAACTGAGTTATCAACTAGATAATCTCACAAATAAAAGAATCTCACACTCACTTAACTTTGATTCAAGATGAATCAAAGTGTTACAATGAAACCCTAGAAATTTTCCAGAGAGAACTAAGTAAAATATCTGAATAATAATTAATCGAATATACTGGATGCTCTTATGACACCCAGGTACAAACTTATATAGCCAACTCGGGTATGGTATGTTATAACTGATCCGGATAACCCGGGTTTGTTTTTGTTATAACACACTTAACAAACCACAGGCCTTCAAGAATAAGCCCAATAGTTCCCTAGTACTTGCAATCTTTATAAGCCCAACTGCAACAACAGGTTCCCTGGTACAAGCCCATCTATAAGTCTAGCAGTGATAGTCCAATAAACTCAAGCCACAGTACAACTTCATCCATACCTCATGTTTCAGCCAAAAAAAAAAAAGAAAACAACATTAGATATCTAATGTATATAAAAACATCTATAAAATATAAAACTGATTGATATTAGATATAAATTTTTAACACACCCCAGAAAATAAATCTTAGGTTTCCCATTGTCTAGTCTCAAGATGGTAGTTGAGTATTGACCAGGTCACTAATGAGGAACAGAGAGTGAGCCCCTTGAACCAACTATTTTGCACCCGTTGCACAATTCAGGGAAGCGTTTGTGATTTGGTTATCGATGGGGGCAACAACAAGAATCTGATATCTTCATGGGTTGTGTCATTGTGAAGCTGTTGGGATTGCTAGTTGAAAACCATCCTCACTCGTACTAGCTCGCTTGAGTTAGAAAGAATATGCCAAGATCACAGTGAATAGATGATGCCTATTAAAGTTTATGATCAGAACACATTACGTGGAAGAAGCTTGGTGTGACGTGGTCTCCATGGAATTGTGTCATGTTTTGTTGGGCATGCCTTGGAAATTCAACCGACCAGTGGTATATGATGGCTAGCACACCACTTAAAAATTAGAAAAGGGGATAAGAATTACATTGTAATCCAAAGGTGACCATGTGAGGTGGAGAAGACATTACGGGATCACGAGTTTGTCTTCGCTCTTGTGATGCTCGAAGCACATGTAAAAGGAAACTAGATTCCTCCTTAGTTGTTTTATTTATATAGGAGTTTAGAGATATCTTTTCGGTGGACATCAAACTCGGATTGTTGATGGCTCGGGGCATTTAACATTGCATTTTCTAGTGAGTGAATCTGTAATTCGGAATAAGCCTACCTATTAAATGAACCTTAAAGAATACAAGGATCTGCACCGTCAAGTTTTAGAGCTATTGGATAAGGGCTTGGTACGGGGAAACACAAGCCTTTGTTCAGTCCCCACTTTATTAGTTCCAAAGCCCGGTGGTAAGAATTGGATGTGTATCGAATCTCGTGCCGTTAATAATATTATTATCAAATACCGGTTTCCTATTCCCAGGTTTGACGATCTAGCTGATTAGTTTCTGGGCACACATTTATTTTCCAAGATGGACTTGTGCATCAGATTCAGCTGAGGCCTGGAGACGAGTGGAAGACGAATTCTAAGACTCATGATGATTTATATGCATGGATGGTGATGCCATTTGGATTGTAGAATGAACCTGGTACATTCATGTAATTGTTGAACCAGGTTTTTAGAGATGTAATTGAAAAATTCTTAGTGGTCTAATTTGACGACGTATTGATTTTTAGTTGTGGCCTACAACAGGTTTTTCAACTCTTATGAGAACAAAAGCTATACACCGATCTAGGGAAGTGTAGCTTCCTTTACCCCTGAAGTGGCCTTTCTCATTTGTATGTGTTATTTTGGAATTCTCCATGCCCCGGAGCACGCATGATGCGAGTATTTTCATGGAGTAGCATCTTTCTGTCGATGCTTTATTTCAGGATAGCACCAATTAGTAAGTGTAAAAGATCAAACCTCAATAATCCCTGAGGTGATCGATGAGTATATTTATATTCAAAGGGTATACAAGAATCTCTCCTATAAATGAGGAGAGTCAACAACTAATTTACAAGATAATAGATAATCTGAATAAATACAAAATGTTACAAATCATTTCCTCTAATACCCCCTTCAATCGAAACGGTGGCGGTCCGAGACGAAGCATGTCACGGAAGACAACAAATTGGGCGCGCGGAAGACTTTTTGTAAAGATGTCAGCCACCTGGAGATTGGTCGGAACAAACTTAGTGTATAGCTTACCAGAATTAACCAACTCACGAATAAAGTAATAATCCAAGTCAATGTGTTTAGCACGTTTGTGGGACACTGGATTCTGAGTCATAAAGAGGGCACTCTTGTTGTCACAAAGTAGCGTTGGACGAGTAGGTGGGAGAGCATGCAATTCTCGTAAGAGATGAGTGATCCAAACAAGTTCAGCAGCCGTGTTAGCCATAGCACGGTATTCAGATTCGCAGCTAGATCTGGAGACGGTAGGCTGCTTTTTCGCACTCCACGAGACTAAATTACCACCGAGAAAAATTGAATAACCATAAGTGGAGCGTCTCGTATCTAAACATCGAGCCCAATCTGCATCGGAGTAACCAACGATATCCGGTGGGTGGGATCTGCTATAGGAAAGACCAAAGGAAATGGTGCCTTTGACGTAACGTAACAGGCGTTTAACTGCTCGAAAATGATCAACTGTCGGGCAATGAAGAAACTGAGATAGTTGATTAACAGCATACGAAAGGTCTGGCTGGGTAATAGTTAAATATTGTAACGCACCAACAAGTGATCGGTAGAAGGTGGGATCAGAGTAGGGAACACCCGAGGCCGTAAAGGATTCATGCGGAGCAAGAGGTGTATGAACAGGTTTAGAGTCAAACAATTTCGCCCGGAGAAGTATATCTTTAGCATATTTGGCTTGTGTAAAAAACAAGCCAGTGTCCGTGTGAACTACTTCTAATCCGAGAAAATAATTGAGACTACCAAGATCCTTGATTGCAAATTCACGATGAAGACGTGAAATAAAAGACCGAAGAATCGTATCATCATTTCCGGTAAGGATAAGATCGTCAACATAAACGAGAAGATACATAATGTGAGTGTCCTTACGGAGGATGAACAGAGAGGGATCGGCCCAACTACAAGTAAACCCGTAGGATAATAGGAAGTTGCTTAGACGTTGAAACCACGCACAAGGGGCTTGTTTGAGACCATAAAGTGCCTTGGATAATTTGCAAACATAATCAGGATGACTGAGATTGACAAACCCGGGTGGTTGTTCCATGAAAACAGTTTCATTCAAATCACCATTAAGGAAGGCATTTTTGACGTCCAGTTGATGTAAGTTCCATTTGTTCAGAACCGCGAGAGACAAGACAATACGAATGGTAGATGCCTTTACCACCGGACTGAAGGTGTGAGAGTAATCCAAGCCTGGAATTTGAGTGAAACCTTGGGCCACTAGTCGAGCTTTATACCGATCAATAGACCCATCGGAGTGGTATTTAATACGGAATACCCATTTAGAACCGACAACATTCATACAGGATGGCCGTGGAACCAACGTCCAAGTATTGTTGTGACGAAGTGCCTGAATTTCGTTGACCATTGCTGCCATCCATTTGGGATCTTTGGCAGCCGTTTTGAAGCCACGTGGCTCAGTATTAGTGGACAAAGCCACATGTAAAGCATACGAGTGTAGCGCCGCAAGATTTGCTTGATGTTTTGGTTTAAAAATTCCGGACTTTGCTCGAGTCGTCATAGGATGAGTGTGTGCTATAGTTGAAGTGGGGACGTTGGGAACGGTATTAGTGGAGTCGGTTTGGGTGGGACAGCCGAGGGACTCAGGAACAGCCGAGGTCTCAGGTGGGGTAGGAGTGGATTGGATAGTTTGTTGAATGGGCTCAGCAGGTAAGGTAGTGGGCTCAGGAGGGAGGGCAGTGGGTTCAGTTGTGTTGTGGACTGGGCTGGTTAATGGATTCGGGTTGGGTGGCTTGTGGGCTAGTGTTGTGGGCTGGTGAGGGAGTGGGTGAAAGGGTACACACTGGGCAAGAGTTAATTGGGCTTGTGGAAGAGATTGGGCCAGGAGGTGAAGGTGGGCTGGTGCGTGGGATTGGGCTGGGAATGGGAAGATCTTCACAGAAGGTGGTCAATAGGAATTGTTGTGAGTTCAACGAGGTAGTGGTACCTTTAAAAGGAAAAGACGACTCATCGAAATGAGCATGTCGGGAGATAAAAATCCGATTTGTAGACGGATCCAAACATCGAAAGCCCTTGTGTGATGAACTGTAGCCAAGAAAAAGATACGGTAGACTTCGAGGCTCGAGCTTATGTTTTGCATAATCACGAAGATACGGGAAAACGAGGCACCCAAAAACCCGAAAATTTGAGTAGTTTGGAAGATGATCGAACAACATCTGAAACGGAGACTTATGTTGGAGAAGCGGTGTTGGCACACGATTGATAACATAAGTCGCGGTAGTAAAAGCATCAACCCAAAAAGAGGCAGGCACGTGAGCATTAAATAACATAGCGAGACCGATTTCAACTATATGCCGATGTTTTCTCTCGGCACGTCCGTTTTGCTGAGGCGTGTGTGGACAAGAAAATCTGTGAAATGTTCCATTAGCTTCAAAAATTTTACGAACCGTGTGATTCAAAAACTCACCGCCACCATCACTTTGAAACGTTTTGATTTTACGTGAAAATTGAGTTTGAACAAGTTGAATGAAGGCCGATAAAACCGCATAGAAACCTGTTTTTGTGGTGAGTGGATAAAACCACGTGAACCTTGAATAATCGTCAATAAAAACTACATAATAACGATAACCATCCGTAGAGGCTATAGGTGCCGGTCCCCATAAATCACAATGAATTAAGTCTAACGGAAAAGACGCTCGTTTTTCATTGTTAACAAATGACAAGCGTTGACCTTTTGCAAGTTGACATGACAAACAAAGATCCGGTTTTGGTAATAAAAAAGTAAGCGACAAACAACCAGTTTTATTCAAAGTAGAAATAACATCAGACGATACATGACCTAAACGGGCATGCCATAATTCATAAGAAGCTTTCTTGGGGACATCGGCAACTAGAGCTTGTGGTTCATTCCGAAGCACATAAAGACCATCAACGCATGTTCCCCGAGCAAGTACCTGTTTTGTTGTCCGATCCTGAATGTGAAAATTTTTTTTAGAGAACAACACATCAACTGGAAGATCATTAGTAAGCTTGCTGATTGATAATAAGTTTTTGGTAAGATGTGGAACAACAAGTACATTTCGAAGGGGAATTTGATCACCCACTTTAGAGGAGCCAATATGCGTTATAGAAAGTCGCTTACCGTTTCCGAAAATAACCTGATTAGTACCTTTTTAAGGGGTGGAATGGTGAAGGCAATCCTGAGTTGAAGTCATGTGGTCAGTGGCCCCTGTATCACCGGTCCAATCCGGAGTATCATGCGTAACATGGCATTGAGCATGAAACGCCTTGACCAAGTCATCATCCGAAGTGGAGGATCTAGTCGCAAAGGTTTTAAGATCTGGACAGGCCGAAGCATAGTGGCCATTGGTCCGGCACAATTGGCAGTGGGGCGGGCGACGATTGTTGCTACGGCCCCGGGCATAGGAGCTACGAGAAGATGTGCCACGATACGAGCCACGACCTCGGCTAGACGTTGAAGATTCACGTTTATGTTGAACATGAAACGCAGCCGGAGGTGTGGTAGTCTCATGAAGAGATTGAGAAAATAGGTCGTGGCTTTCTGCCTGTGTAACCAAATCACGGAATAAATGGGCCGGTTTGACGGCGCGAATGACGATCGAAAACCCTTCATAAGAGGGACCAAGACCACGAAGGAACCAATGTATTTTATCGGTCTCGGCAACGGGATGACCAATTGCAGCAAGTTGTTCACAAATAAGTTTGAATTTTCGGGAAAAGTCCGTGACGGATGACGTACATTTTTTAAGTTGTTGAAGAGAGTCACGTAAGGTTTGAACGCGTTCAATGGACGCATTACTATAAGTATTCTCTAACGCAACCCAGATTCGTCGAGCACTAGAGATGCCTAGCACTTCGGTTGCAGCCTCCTCGGTCAGAGAGGAAAGAAGGAGGAGCGCAGCCTTCTGATCAGCGGTGGTCCAGGATGTAAATTCTGGGTTCTTCGCAGATTTTCCATCAGCCGTGATGGTTTCAGCGGGTACAGGCGATCCATCGATGTGGGCCGAGAGTTTGTGTAGTCCCAGTAACAGGGTCATATGATTGCGCCAGATAAGGTAGTTGTTTGAGGAGAGTTTGACAGGGGAGAGATGGGGAACGGTGGGATCAGTGGGGGTGGCCATGAGAGGATCGAAGGTTTAGAGAATGAAGGGGAAGAGGAAAAGTAATGGAGAGAAGGTTAGAGATAGGCTGATACCATGTAAAAGATCAAACCTCAATAATCCCTGAGGTGATCGATGAGTATATTTATATTCAAAGGGTATACAAGAATCTCTCCTATAAATGAGGAGAGTCAACAACTAATTTACAATATAATAGATAATCTAAATAAATACAAAATGTTACAAATCATTTCCTCTAATAGTAAGTGCTTCAAAAAGATTTGTTTTGAGTGGACCCACAAAGTTGGCAAAGCCTTTAGATGCCTAAGGAGCAGGTTACACAATCTGCTCTGTTAGTTTTGCCTAATTTTGACGAAGCTATTTAGGTCGAATGTGATGCCTCAGGGTTGGGGATCGGTTGCGTCTTAAGCCAAGGTCAAAGATATATCTCCCTCATTGGTGAAAAGCTGAATAACACCAAGAGAAAGTATTCAACATATGACAAGGAGTTTATGCTAGTATTATTCACTCACTTGACATGTGTTGTTATTATCTCCTTACAAATGACTTGTCCTCAACTTTAGATCCAAAGGGGGTTGAGGTACATTGTCGAAACACACAAGTTTAGTGCTTGTCATGCTAAGTGGGTGGAGTTTTTACAAGGTTTCTCCTTCGTTATTCACCATGAAGCGGGGGTACGAATCCAAATGGTTGATGCTTTGAGCCGGCAGTACTTGTTACTTGCAACTTTGTGCATCAAAGTTACAAGTTTTGACACTGCACGTGAGCTTTATAATGATTACTCCAATTTCAGAGAGGCATGTTTGGTCGGTGCTTACCCCATGTGGAATTAGCCCTTTCCAAGGGTTGCGTTGAAAGGGCTTTGTCCATGAGCGTTGTGCCATTCTGTAAGAATTTTGTCCGAACAAGATAGTGGCCCCAAATAAAAAAAGTAACTTTTGTTTGTTTTAACCCTCTCAAATGTGTTAATGACTTGTTTAAGGATTTATACATCAATGTTATTTTAACTCTTTAATTCCTATAAATATATAAATTGGGCAATAAAACAAAAATTGTTTTTTAATGAAAATAACATTTTTTTTTGTTTCGATCCTCTTCATGTGCTTCAATTACTTGAACATCATGCGATTTAATGACTTGTACATCACCTTTATTTTTAATTTTTTAAATCGGTTTACTTCCATTGATTGAGTAAAATGACAAAAAAATATGTTATGTTTATTTTTAAACGTTTATTCATTATTATTTTTTTTGTACACCATTTGCATTTCTTTAGGTACAATACTTAATTTATACAAATTATTATACTAGCAAAGTATTTGTTTTTTATTGTTTTTATTTTATAATATGGTAACTAAATGTTTAAATAGTTACATTTGGTATAGAAAATAACTTGATTATGGAAAATATATTTAAAAAGTCGTGATTGTGTGGAAATATAAGGTTTTTCAAGGATAAAGATTTTTTTTGGATGAATTTTGAATGGTTAATACAAAACTTGGTGTTATGGTACTTGACGTGTTTGTGGATGTTCTTATTATAAGTCTAAATAAAATATTTATATAAACCTTATATATACCGCACTAATAGTAGAGTTAATTGCTCGGATGGTCCCTGTGGTTTTACGTTTTTTCACGTTTAGTCCCCACCTTTTGAAAATAGCAGGTATGCTCCCTATGGTTTGTGATTTTGTTACTCGGATAGTCACTGAGTAGATGTCAGTTAGTTTGGAAATTGCATGTATGCTCCCTATGGTTTGTCGTTTTGTTACTCGGATAGTCCCCAGAGTAAATGTTGGGGGACTATCTGAGTAACAAAATGACAAACCATAGGGAGTATACATGCTATTTTCAAAAGATGTGGACTAAAAGTGAAAAAACGCGAAACCACAGAGACCATCCGGGCAATTAACTCTTAATAGTATTTTATTACATATTCATTACATTGTCATTTCAGTTTTTCACTATGATAATGTAAGTTTCTTCCTTATTTCTTCATACCTAGTATTTATTTACATACAATAAATAACCTATAACAATTCCTTTTTAATTTTTTTTAACAACTAGAAATTTTACCCAGCGCGTTGCGGCGGAAGTTTGATTATCAATATAGTACCGACACTCGGTATAGCAACCGAAAGTGATAACATAAAATCATTGGAAAAGGATTATTGAAACGTCCACGTATGTATAAAAAACACTAACAAACGAAATACTAAAAGAAAAAATATTGGTTCTGATAATACCAATAGCGGAAACAATATTATTCAGTTGGATTGGCTTTGGTTCATCACGTTAGGGAGAAAAAAACCTCTAAAAGGCGAAATACTTAACTAAATAAAAGTAAAATAGAGTAATTAAATATGTATATCAACAAAGTTAAAGTAGATGACGTAAACATGTATATAAGCAAAGTAAACTAATGGCGAATCAAATTTATTAATTTGAGGGACTAAATATGTATATTAGGAAAGCTAGAGTAGAAGGACAACAAAGTTAAAGTAGAGGGACTAAACATGTATATTAGCAAAGTTAACTAATGAGGAATAAAGTTTATCAAGTAGAGGGACTAAACATGTATATTATGATAGTTATAATAGAAGGACTAAACACGTAAATTAGAAAAGTTAAGGGTTAAAAGCAAAAAATTCTTTTGACCAACCAGAAGTCGACACTTGGCTATGTCGGATTAGCCCACCAACATAGCCTTTTAAGTGGATATATAATATGTAACATTTTGATTACAAGGATAACAAAAAAATAGCACATGGTTACCTTTGTTTGAATATAATACTTAAAAAACCTGTTATGATATATATGTCGTATAAAGTCTAAAAAACTAAACTATACATCGTGTCAAATCCATATTACGTCCAATAAAGCTAATAACTTGAATCTCTTCCAAGCAAAATAAAGTTGGATTTATCTTTGGTGAGCATAACATAAACAAAAATAAAGTTTGTGAAGCCTAAAAATATACACCTTCAACAATTACATTTCTAGTTAATTTTTGTATAATAAATAACATTAAATAAATATAAGAAACTTACATTTAGGGGCTGTGTGTTTACCTCTTAATGAGACTCTTAATAGTTCAGACATTTTACTAGTTCAACACTTAATGGTTCAGATTGTTTGTTTCGTGAGCAGATGTCTGAATGGTTTAGACATTTGTCTCTGAATGGTTAAGACCTATAATCTGAATTGGTTAAACATTTGTCTCTGAAGGATTAAGTATTATACTGACTCTTAATGGTTCAGACCTCTTACTGGTTCAACACTTAATAGTTCAGAATTCTTAGTAGTTCAACATTTAACCATTCAGAAGTTAGAAGTTGTTAAATAGCCCCTTAAATATATGTAATCAAAAGAAATATATGTAATGGGCTTTATGGAACTATGAGACATTAGGATTTGAGACTAAACATTTAGGATTGATTGCCGTTTTCGGGCTTAGGGCCGGGCTTTTTATAGGCCGGCAGTGGGTTGGGCCCAAGACCCATCTAGAAAAGTACAAAGTACTAACGGACATAGTAAAACTTTAGAAAAGAATAACATACTAAAACTTTAGAAAAGAATAAGATGATAATTTGGAATATCTCTTGAGCCAAAAAGAAATTATAAATCTATTAATTGTTAAGAAGACAACGAAAAAACAAGTATAAAAATATAAAAAAACAAGAAAAGTTAACATCGACTCTTTGAAACCATGATTATTTAATCAAGATGCCCAAATTAAAAAACGAAAAAAAAAAAAACCAACAGAGTATCAACTATATCCTAGTCTGCTTTCTAAGAGTTTCTTATATGAAGAAAAACCATTGTTAACGTAATCAGAGCTGACTGGCTGATCGGATCTGAAATCCGATATATAACCACCCGGTTTAACCTATTTGAACCTCCCGGTTGAATTGGTGAACCAGATCAGGTGATTGGTCGAATTTCAAATATAGTATATATATTTTTTATTTTTTATTTTTATGATTCCAAAATCTCTTTAATGTCCTACTTTGTGCTTCACATCTTCTTGTTAATTCAGGTTTTATATTTTGTTAGCACTGAAATCTACACAAAAACGATAAGATAGTTTTATATTTTGTGTCAAATTTTTTATATATAGAAGAATTATAGAGAGAAAATCCACTTAAGTTGAGAAAACCTTCCGGTTGAATTGGTGAACCAGATCAGGTGATTGGTCGAATTTCAAATATAGTATATATATTTTTTATTTTTATGATTCCAAAATCTCTTTAATGTCCTACTTTGTGCTTCACATCTTCTTGTTAATTCAGGTTTTATATTTTGTTAGCACTGAAATCTACACAAAAACGATAAGATAGTTTTATATTTTGTGTCAAATTTTTTATATATAGAAGAATTATAGAGAGAAAATCCACTTAAGTTGAGAAAACTCAAGAAAACCTTATGTAAATTTTTTTTTTTTTAAAGAAATTAGGGAATTGGTGAACCAGATCAGGTGGTTGGTCGAATTTCAAATATAGTATATATATTTTTTTATTTTTATTTTTATGATTCCAAAATCTCTTTAATGTCCTACTTTGTGCTTCATATCTTCTTGTTAATTCAGGTTTTATATTTTGTTAGCACTGAAATCTACACAAAAAAGATAAGATAGTTTTATATTTTGTGTCAAATTTTTAATATATATGGGAATTATAGAGAGAAAACCCACTTAAGTTGAGAAAACTTAAGAAAACCTTATGTAACAAAAAATAAAATTTCTAAAGAAATTAGGGAATGTAAGTTACATATTATCGAATGTTTTGTAACAAAAAAAAGCGCTCAAGGGATTTTTTTATAATTTTTTTAAAAATTCAGTGTTTATATATATATATATATGCTAAAAAACTAAATTTTTATTTTTTTTTTATAAAAAGTCCCCTCAGCGTTTTTTGTTTTTTGTTACAAAACGTTCGACAACATGTAACTTACATTCCCTAATTCTTTTAGTAAAAAAATTGTTACATAAGGTTTTATTGAGTTTTCTTAACTCAAGTGGGTTTTTCTTTCTATCCATCCCCTATATATATAGAGCAAGGTTGGAGAACTCGCTAGTCGCTAGTCGGTCGATGAGGTGGGGACTAGCGACTACTCGGGATTACTCGGAATTAATCGGAACGGAACGTTATATGTAAATTTTTTTATTTTTATAAATATGTATATATATACTCACACATCCATATCAATATAATACTTAAAAATGTTAAAGTAGTTCAAAATATAAACTAAACTTACATATAAGTGATAACATAACAAGTCTCAGTACTTAAAATTCAAACATTAACAAATAACTCAAATGTAATCGTCATCCCCGTAGTGTTCAATGATTTCCACACCATCCAACTCGTATTCAATCTCCTCGTCTACTTCACCCTCTTTCTCTGACTCAAATTCTTCGTCACATTAGGGTAAGGGATAAGGAAAATGGGCTAAAGTTGTAATCTTGGGCCTGTTTTGTAAGGATTTCAAATGGGCCGACTAGGACGGCTTTGACCGACTAGAGATTTTTTGACTGATTAGTGAAAAATTACTCAGTAGGAGGCCGACTAGCGACTAGTCGGTGATTAATCGCTGAAGAAACACTAGATAAAAAGATCGGAATCAGGTTATCTAGGGGGTTACGTTCTGCATAAAAAGGGTTGGTTCTCTCTCGTTTGATTCGAAGGGATTGTTCTTCTTCTCCGGTGAACTCTACAAAACAGAACACCGTTAGCCTCGTCACGGGGAAAATGGAGGTTTTCTCCGCGACCCGACTCCGGCGTGAGAATAAGTATGTGTTTATGGAGAAGAAGAAGTATTGGTGAAGTGAGTGTAACTTGAAGTTCATACCTGAATTACTCTTATATTTAAAGCCGGGAGTTTGGGCGGGAAAACTTGTTGATGAAATATTAACGGAAGATGCTAACCCCGTAAGCATTCCTTCCGTTAATCTTCTTGATCTGACGTGAGTACACACGGATCGCCATTCAGATCCACGGCTGGGGGATTGCCACGTGGAAATTGGGCAAGTGGAGGTTTTCCTCCAATTCCATGCCATCATCGTGATTTCAGGGAGGCCTGAGATGACGACACGTGTCCCAGACGGTTATAACCGTCTGGTGGTGCACGATTGAGCCTTCTAGAAGGTTACTGCCATAATCCGGTGTGACTCCTTATCGTGTGGCACCAGTTGAGTAAATAATATCCAAGTCTGCGTATTATTAAGCGGAAGTGTTAAACTAGGATTCTTATCCTTTATTTGTTATGGAGGAAGGCGCAAGGATTTATTATCTTCCTTTTGGCGCGCGGGTGTTACTTGCTGTCTTTCTCCTAAACTCTCTTTGTAGAACCAGTTGCGCGGCCGCGCGAGGCTAAAAGAGAGCTAAGAGATGAGGTTGTGGTATGGTCCCAAGTACTTGTTATGAGGTTTTTGGGACCTTACCCCTTCAAGTCCCCCCAGTCTAGTGTTGCTCTTATGCAAATAAGTGGAGCACTGGACTATATGAGAGAAATGCTTTTGGTGCGAAAGTAGGGAATCTTCTATGAGAAGATTTATTTTGCTTAGTATGGGGATTTTGAAAATCTTTGACTTTGGGTGAGAAAGGTACAGTAAGAACTGTGTGACAGGCTGTCACTGTCAGGTGCACATTACTGACCATGCTTTACATTCGCGCGTGAACTCGCGTTTGTGTTGCTTCCCACTCGCCCCTGTCGCTTGGGTATATGTGCTATCCCGAAAAAGGTGGTGTTGCAGTTACCGAAGCTATTTATGGCGGTGGGTATATAAGTGTTTTGGATTTCCCGTTTCCAGTAATCATTACTTTTGTTGAAAAATCCTCCTCTTTTCGTCTTCTTTCTCTGTTCTTTAGAAAGAATTGCAGTTTCGTCTTCCTATGTCAACCGGCGATCATCACGAAGACTCAGAAGAAATGTCTGTCGAACTTCCACCATCACAGTGGCCTAGGGCAACCTTTGATGGTTTGATTCGGAATCTCAGGTTCCCAGAAAACTGGGGTGCCCTCTACCCTGAAGAAGGTCAAACGGCGGCGGATGCTCCGGCCGGGTATGTGACCTTGTTTTGGGATTTTTTTAGTGCAGGCAACTTTCGTTTGCCTATAACAAAATTCTTCCTTGAAATTCTTGAGTACTACAAATTCCACATCTCCCACATGCATCCAATTGGCATGGTTAGGGTTCGACATTTTGAATTCGTGTGTCGTACGATGCATATTGAGCTGACAGTTCCTCGTTTTCGAGTTTTTCATTAAATGCACTGTACCCAAGGGTTCTATTCATTTGTTCAAAGGGCATCGGCGAAGAAGATTTTGCTTCATCCCCCCAAATCATTCCACGACTGGAAACAGAAATTCTTTTTTATTAAAGCAGGGGTTTTCCCGATGAAGATGATTTTTAGGGGAAAAGAGGATGTCCCCACCGAAACTATTCAGACCCCTGTTGACGAAAATTGGTATCAGGATCTGAAAGACGTTCCAAATATTGCTTTACCGGAGAAAGCCCTTGTTGGAGCCGGTATGAGTCTGAAGTGGAGGATGGTACGAGAAGAGAAACCGGTGTACATGGAGGATGGCAAGGGTAAGAATTTTGCCTTGTTTCTTTCTTTCTCCTCTCTTTTTTTTTTTAAGAAATCCCAACTTCTCTTGTTCCCACAGAACCGCTGCCTGTGGTTAATGAAGAACTCCCACCCTCTCCTCCGCGCACTCCTGTTGCTGATCAGTTAAAGAATACTGATGATCCTGAGGGTGGTGTGGAGAAAACTGTTGGGATTGAGGATCTTGGAGCTGACAAGTCTGTTGATGTTTCTGCGGATGCAGAAAAGGTTTTTAGCCCAGAGGTTGTGGATGGTGCTGGTGATCCACAAGCCCCTGAACTTGCTGCTCATGATTCAGAGAAAGGGAAAACTGCCGAAGAAATCCCTGTTACAACTCCTTCCAAGGCTTCTGGTGCTATGCCCGAGAATGTTGAGAAGGTTACTGTTGAAGATCAGGGTTCATTTTCTGATGCTGGCAAGAATTCCCCAATCCGCCCAGATGAGACTCTGGGGGATTATTACTATAGAACTTATTCGGAAAAGGATGCTTCCGACACCCATGTCCCTGTTTGGAATCTGAAGAAGGGTGATACTTTCTCAGATTGGCGCGTGTGCCGGGACTGGTTGCAGGGGATATTTCTGCCAGGGGAGATTAAGTTTCAAGAGAGTCACCTTCATGAGCAAACTTATCATGCCTACCTTGAGGAAGCTGCTTCTCATGCATCGACCACTCATCGCATAGTGCGCGAGTGGCATAGTATGCATAAGGAGTGGGATGCTTTCAAGGTGTCCAAGAAGAAAATTGCTGACGATGAAAACCGAATTGCCCAGTTGAAGGCTAAGCTGGAAGCTGATCAGGCCAAGTTTGAAGCTGATCGGAAAACTGAAGAATGGTCCGTTGAGGGCTGGAAGAGAAAAGCGGAAGCCGAAGCTGCTCTTCTTTCCGAGGAGCGCAAGAACTGGAAGAAAATATGTGAAAAAGATAACTCCGAAAAGATGAATCTCCGCAATGTTATCAATAATCTCAAGGCTGAGGTTGAGAAATTGAAAAAACACGATGCAGAGATTGAAAAGCTGAAGAAAGAGAAAGCTAATGCCGAAGCTGCGCGTGATGAGGCGCGTTCACACAGGGAGCGAAGCGAACAACGAGAGGTACAAGCTTGCGCTACCCTTGCTCTTAGAGATAAAAAGTTAGAAGAAGTTACCGCTTTGCTTTCTGACCAGGAACAACTCAAGAAAGACCTGGAGCTTGCGCTTTCTGAGAAAATTGAAACCTCCCGCCGCTTAACTAAAACTGAGGAAAAACTGGAAAATTCTGAAACGGCGCGGGTCACAGCAGAGAGTAAGCTGGAACCTTTGAAAAGCGATATGTTATGGTTGAAAGAGCGTGGGATTGCCTGTGTAAGTTGCTTCTTGTTTGTTTTCTTTGCGGGAATGCTTTGCGCTTTTCTGTTATTTATCTTTCTTGTTTTTATAGGTTGCTGAATCAGTGTTGAACTCTGTGGAGCTTGATAAAACCGTTGCGCGTTTAGTTGTTGCCGCGCATAGTGACGGGTATGCTCAGGGATATGCGGAGTGTTCACACCATGTGACTAACGCATTGAAAGTTGATTGGGATACTAGTAAATCTGCTACTCATGGAGTTAATACTGGTGCCGCCTTTGCAGCTTTAAAAACAGAATTCGACAATTTGCAGCTTCCTGTTATGGATCTCATAAATGTTGCTTTGCAATCTGAAGATCACGTGACGCAACTAAAAGAAATCTTCCCAGAGGGAGACGAAGATCTAGCGTAATTTTCTTTTTTGTAATTGTATTGAACAAGTTATTTTTTGTGCTTTTCTGGGATGTGTATCCTTTTTCTTGTTAACGCGCGGCCGCGCAAGTAACGTACATTGAAACACTGCCGTGTTTAATAGTTTTCTAAGGCGTACTGGTGCGCCGAGAATAGCATGATGTGTGTTTTGGTTTACAATATTTTGCATGGGTTCAATTATTTTGATCAGGTAAGGCGAATGAAGGTGGTATAAAGCTCATGTGTGAACGTGTGGTCTTATATGATGTAATCACTGACCGTTCATGAGACTTGTATTATATTTACCATAATGTTTTTGCGTTTACCAAAAGAAATTGCATGCACTTTGTAAAAAAACACAAGAATAATAGAAACTTTGCTGTTTATTTCGGGATAAGGCGTAGAGGCCGTTACAAAGTCTATTAAGATAAATACACGAGACTTAACTTACTCTATCTCCTGCTTAACTTGATAAACCGTAGAGTCTGTTCCGTTCTTGCGAGGAGAGCATAGAGTTACTTCTTAATTTTTCGCTTTCTTGCTCGGGCCTTCTTCGCCCCGGGTGATTTGTTTTATTTCCTTGCGCACGTTTTGTAGTAGGTGAGTGAGCTCACCACTTTTAAGGGCCTTTTCTATCTCGGTGCGCAAGGAAATGCAATTGTTGGTGGTATGACCACTGTCCTTGTGGTAATCACAATACTGAGCTGGGTCTTGTCCACGTTTGTTTTTCATGGGTGGTGGAGGCTTAAACTGATAATCCTCCGTGCTTAAAACTTCCGCAGGAGTTTTCGTTAAGGGAGTCCATTGTATCTCCCTGTTCTCTTTTTTGGCTTCTCTCTGCGCGGAGAGTTTATTGATTGTGGCTCGAGCATCCTCGGATGAATAGTTCCCTGAGCCAGAATCGCGCCATCCTTTCTTAAATTTCTTCCCGTCACTTGAGCTTAAATCTGAGGGTCGATTATGCGGTGGTGGTGGTCTATTGGTAGTAAGATTCTTTTCTGTTTGCGCGTAAACCTTAGCCGCCGCCATCACTTTTTCCCAGCTCTTCGGGAGTCCTTCCGTTCCAGACAAGACTTTTATCATATTGTCGCATCTGACTGCATATTTGAATTGGGCGCGAATCAGCTGCTCATGGACGTCCCCGATCTCAAGTACCTCTTTGTTATAATGGGTGATGAAGTCTTCCAGACTTTCGTCATCATGACGCCAGATGTTCATTACATCCGCTGTGTCGCGGATAGATCGCCTTTGCTGGCTGAAATGAACCAGAAACTTCTCGCGCAAATCTTTCCATGACGTGATTTTCCCAATGGGCAAGTTATCGAACCAGATTCTTGCGGCGCCGGTAAGAGTTTGTACGAAAAGGTGGCACCATAATGGTAGGGTCCAGCCTCCTACTAGCCCTGCGCTTGTGAACACTTCTCAAATGATCGTCAGGGTCTGTCAATCCATTGAACTTGCCCACGTTAGACGGTAACTTTGCTTTCTCTAGCGGAGCCAGAGCGATTTCGGTAATAAATTTTGAATTCTCTGCCGCCTCCGCAGGACGATAAATCAGATCATAATTGTGCTCAGCCTCGGGATTGTAAACTGCCCGGGGTCTACACTTGTTGTAGTTCGGTTGTAACCGACTAAACACGCTGGCATTTTCACCTATACGGTAAGTTGGATCATATTCACTGGTGTGGGTGTTTCGCTGAGAACCCAACCTGGTGTGAACTGGTTGTCTCCGGTGAGAGTGTGACTCATCTCGATGCTCTCTTCGACGACTTTCTGATTGGGTATACTCGTATCTCGATGGAGATCTAGAGTAAACCTCTGTGTCTTCGTGAGATGGGCCCTCACGTTGAGAAGCATGAGCACGGGATCCTTGCCTTCGTGATTGAGTTTGGGGAGCAGTTTGTGCACACAGCTATGTGTATACTGCATTTAGTGCCCCCTAAGACCTGACGTACCAGGAGATTGGGGTTTCTCCTAGGGGCAGAATTGAGTTTACAGGAATCTCTGGTTGTTCACCTGGGGTGATAGGTTCACTCGGATGATTGAATTGTGCTTCATTGTCACCCGAGGATTCTTCCACAATACCCTCAACTTGGGTATTGTTGATACAATTTGGCCGAGGGCCGCTTTGTCGATGAGTTGAAGTTTCTTCCATGTGCAAATGGAATCAACGGGGTAAATCAAAAATCGAGAGAAAAACGGATGAAACAGAGAAATCGGTGGGCGCCAATGAAGAAACACTAGATAAAAAGATCGGAATCAGGTTATCTAGGGGTTTACATTCTGCATAAAAAGGGTTGGTTCTCTCTCGTTTGATTCGAAGGGATTGTTCTTCTTCTCCGGTGAACTCTACAAAACAGAACACCGTTAGCCTCGTCACGGGGAAAATGGAGGTTTTCTCCGTGACCCGACTCCGGCGTGAGAATAAGTATGTGTTTATGGAGAAGAAGAAGTATTGGTGAAGTGAGTGTAACTTGAAGTTCATACCTGAATTACTCTTATATTTATAGCTGGGAGTTTGGGCGGGAAAACTTGTTGATGAAATATTAACGGAAGATGCTAACCCCGTAAGCGGTTACATTTCCTTCCGTTAATCTTCTTGATCTGACGTGAGTACACACGGATCGCCATTCAGATCCACGGCTGGGGGATTGCCACGTAGAAAGTGGGCAAGTGGAGGTTTTCCTCCAATTCCATGCTATCATCGTGATTTCAGGGAGGCCTGAGATGATGACACGTGTCCCAGACGGTTATAACCGTCTGGTGGTGCACGATTGAGCCTTCTAGAAGGTTACTGCCATAATCCGGTGTGACTCCTTATCGTGTGGCACCAGTTGAGTAAATAATATTCAAGTCTGGGTATTATTAAGCGGAAGTGTTAAACTAGGATTCTTCTCCTTTATTTGTTATGGAGGAATGCGCAATGATTTATTATCTTCCTTTTGGCGCGCGGGTGTTACTTGCTGTCTTTCTCCTAAACTCTCTTTGTAGGACCAGTTTCGCGGCCGCGCGAGGCTAAAAGAGAGCTAAGAGATGAGGTTGTGGTATGGTCCCAAGTACTTGTTATGAGGTTTTTGGGACCTTACCCCTTCAATCGCTGAGTAATCGCGATTTTTGCAACACTGATATAGAGAGAGAAAAAGTGTAACGTACAATAGGCCTTATCGTACAATGCGTACGCAACGGAAAATCGCATGTACTAAATGATAAAAAATAAAATCGCATGTGCATAAAAGTGGTTGTATTGTTCATGGAATCGCATGTTCATGTTATACGTATATGAAATAATGAAATTGCATGTGGTTTATTTTATTAAAATCGCGTGAAGTGGTGTATATTATTTTCGCATGTTATATTTGTTTCTTACAAATTGTATGTTGATGAATAAAATTGTACGTTGAAAATACAATCGCGTACGCATCGCACGTTAAGTATTTTTTACGTTAACCCGCTCTCTCTCTCTATATATATATGAATGTATTTATATATACTATTTTTGTAATACTTTTTTAATACTATGTAAGGATTTTCGAGGAAGGTTTGAAAATACTATGTAAAGGCTGTGGACTTGATACATTGTAGACGATATTATGGAAACAAATCCTCTAGAAAATCCAAAACCAGAGTTAAAAAGTAAAATAACAATAAACCAAAGACTTCCAAGATTCCAAGAACCAACCAGTCAACATCAATGATTAGAAACAATAATATTAAAAATATGCAGATGACAAAATGATTAACAAGAAGATAATAGAGAAAAAGTTGTCAATATTCTTAATCAATAGCCTTCAACATTGTGGCCCTTCTATCATCTTTTCACCACCTTCTTGCCACTACTTTTTCTTCATATTCTAATTTTGCCCCTTCTTCAACATTTCTAACACCATAGTACTCATATTCACAGAAGAGTAACAGAAAGTAAAGAATTTTAAACATGGTACGTAGGTAACTTAACCAACAAGTAACAACAATGATAAAACAAGATCAATCGAAAAGATCACAACAGTCGATCGTTGTCGGCTGGCTGTTGATGAGGGTTGATCAGTGCTATGAGGTGGCTTCTTGTAGTAATAAGGGAACCATGGAACCACAGGGTCGGGCGGTGGCTGTCCCCCGCCGTAGTAGTTAGGGTTTGGAGGGTTATATGGGAATATAGAAGAAGGCGAAGGGTAATACCCTGTTGGAGAAGGCGGTGGAAAGGTGGTTTTTGGTGGACTGTTTCCACCAACACCACCACCGCCTCCTCCACTATTACCACCGCCAATTGGTGGTGGGTAGCATGGATATGGACACTCCTGATCCACCACCGCAACTGCGGAATTTAGGGTTGTGTAGAGAAAGAGGAAGATTGAGAGAATTTGGTGGAGTTTAGAGGACATATTGTTGTGAAAAAATGGGGAATGAGAGTGTGGTATGAAGCAGATAAAATAGAAGAGTAGAAGAAAAGGCCAAAGAGGGTAGGAGGGTTGTTTGAGTGGAAGTTATAACTAGTCAACAAAGGTGGTAAACATTATGAACTCTAAGAAGGAACACTTGCAATATTTAGAGGTTACTTTTGTTTATGGTGAGGGCCTACATATCCCATTCATCCATAATGACCGAGTCATGCTAAATGTGGCTGAAGTTAACTCAGTTCTTTAGTCACCTTGTGGAACTCTACTTTGTCAGTGGACACTAGCTTTGATTTTAATAGAGCATCCACAAATAAATATATACTAAAAAACACTCCAAACACTAAAAAAACTCCTTGACTAGTTTTCACATAAAAGCAGTTATTCTACACAAAAACACTGATAAGCAGTGGCTGATCCAAACTTTTTTTTTTTCACATGAACCCACTTAATTTAAAAAAAATGAAAAAAATTAGTAAGAACCTTGTATAATTTAGAAAAAATTGGTTAGAAAAACGAACCCTAGAAAAAAGTTCTAGGATCCAAGTGGCGAAGCTTGAGATTTCCGACCGGAGGGGCGGAAGTCACCGTACCTAAAATTTTCTATAAAACTGGGGGGTCGAAAACGTATATACCAAAAACTACATACTCTCCACTACTGAGCGAAAAGTTCGGGAGATCGGCCGCCCCTTAAAAGCTTCGTCTATGGATCCACCACTACCGATAAAGAAACCCAAAAACATCTAAAAAGATTAAAAGATTGTCACATTATCAATGTTGTGACTGAAACTTCAAAATTGGCAAACTGGCATTCAAACATATGACAGAAACTTCAAAACCAGGAGTTTTCAAAACCAATTAAAATGGTAGACTTACAACCAAAAATTATTAAAATAAATTTTGTTTTTTTTTAAAGTTTTTTTTCGAGTTTTCTAATTTTTCACATTTAAGTAGTTTTCACATGACCCTCTCCCTATATATATATATATCAAGGTTGGAGAACTCGCTAGTCGCTAGTCGGCCGGTGAGGTGAGGTGAGGACTAGCGACTACTCGGGATTACTCGGGATTAATCGGATCGGAACTTTATATGTAAATTTTATAGTTTTTATAAATATGTATATATATACTCACACATCCATATCAATATAATACTTAAAAAGATAAAAGTAGTTCAAAATACAAACTAAACTTACATATAAGTCATAACATAACAAGTCTCAGTACTTAAAATTCAAACATTAACAAATAGCTCAAATGTAATCGTCATCCCCGTAGTGTTCAATGATTTCGACACCATCCGACTCGTATTCAATCTCCTCGTCTACTTCATCCTCTTTCTCCGACTCAAATTCTTCGTCATATTAGGGTAAGGGATAAGGAAAATGGGCTAAAGTTGTAATCTTGGGCCTGTTTTGTAAGGATTTCAAATGGGCCGACTAGGGCGACTTGGGCCGACTAGGGTGGCTTTGACCGGCTAGCGATTTTTTGACTGATTAGTGAGAAATTACTCAGTAGGAGGCCGACTAGCGACTAGTCGGCGATTAATCGCCGAGTAATCGCGATTTTTGCAACACTGATATATATTAGTATTTAAGATTTATATTTTTAAAATTTATGTTTCTTACATTCATATGTATATATTATATATATAAAAAAATCATATATTTTTACACACACAATCTACACATAACCTACATATGTGCAGGTTATATTAAAACTGAAAATTTTTCATATTTTGTTTTGAATTTTAGTGTAAGAAACAATAAATCTTACATTTGTAACATTTTCAAATATTTTTTAAGTTTTTAGGATTGAAAATGGGTGATTTATTTTGTTTTGCATGTTCTAACAATTAGTGTTTTGTATAGAACTTTCCCTATATGTATGTATGTATGTATGTATATGCACATGTTAAAAAACTACCAAAAGTTAAAGATAGTTCGACATATTGAAATCTACATAAAAGTTAAGATAGTTCTCACGAATTTTAACATAGTATTGATTTTGAAATTATAAATCCTTATCACTTAAACCCCCAACCCCCCCCCCCCCCCCCCCCCCCCCCCCCCCCTTGATTTTTGGTTGAACCATCTCATCACATACATTTATATTTTGTGATTGAAGTATAGTTGTCATACATGTTTTTTTAATCATATATTACAGTTCCAAGAAATTGACATGTGTCATTAATTAATTCGATCATTATTTAAAATGCATGGTGACAAATCGATTTTTAACCTACGTGTTGTCTTAGTTGTTAAATAATTCTAATAATAATAATTGTAAGCCTTCATCACATGCTGGTTTTCTTCAGCTGCTTCTCTTTCAAGGCTCTCCCTTATTTTTTTATTTTCATATATGTCTGTATTTTTCATTATTGTAATCGTAAACTGTACGATAATAACATAATGGATCAGTTATAATCAAATCCAGTATGCTATAATACCAAGGAGCTCTACTGTTATAATTAAGTCAATAGTAAAGTCATTAGAGTTAAGAGTGTGATGAAACAATGGTTAACCAAGGGGGTTAACTCACTGGTCTCGTCAAGTAGGGTTAATCCCTTCTTTCCGAGGATCGCTGGCTGGATCGTCCGCTGGTTGATCTCCTGCACAAGGAAACAAACCGTGACTCGTAACAAGGAGGATGGGGTGGGGGTTGCTCCTTGTTACCACTCTCCGGCGTGAGAATCAGTAATTTGCTTGGGAAGCAAAGTGTGATAGTAGTAGTAGTGTGAGAGTTGTGAAGAGATACCTCAAACCTGGTTCGGGGTAGGTATTTATAGCCGAGGAGTGAAGGAGGGTAGTTGAGTGGCTAGTCTGACATCGCACAGCCTCCTGCAGGTGTGTCAGGCCTGTCGGTTACAATGGTGATGCCACGTCCTGCTGTGGTGTCAGTCTGTCGCTTACATGTGGGCTGCCACCTGCACTGTGGTGTCAGTCCCACTTGCCTTGTAGGCAGGATGCGGTGCCGGTTCGCATCGCTGCTTGCGGTAGCTGATGTTGTTCCCGCGTTCTTGTTCTGGCCAAACGTATACGGGATGCGGTGCCATGCCGCATCGCCGCTTGGTAAGTGTTACTGTTGTCCAGATCCCTTGTCGTGATGAAAATGTTCATAGGATGCGGTGCCAGGCCGCATCGCTATGTATACACCCATTTTCACACATAAGGTATGTATTCCCATCTCTTGACCGATTGGATTCAACTGCTGTGTTCGCGCATGCCCGCACGGACACAGATAAGTTCTTGCTGGTGGGGGTTTTTGATAAGGTTAATGGTCGCTCGCGGTCATGCTGACGCGAGATCCGGGACCATATCCGTTCAAGTCCCCCCAGTCTAGTGTTGCTTCCTTATGCAAGTTGCATGTGGGAGGAATACTTGACTATGGTATCTAGAAGGTAGAATATGGGTTGTAGAAGAATTTAGGCCATGCGAATGGCTCCTGCTTCAAGTGAATCAAGCTGGGGGTCCGGTAGAGTCGTGAGACGTCTCTTCCGTACCGGTGAGCAAGGTCCGCTTGATGCGAAATTCTCAGCCTGATTTGATTCGGTAATATGGTCTACCTTTCTCTGATGTCATCAGCCACCTGTTGGTGTTTCGAACCAAGCTTTGAGACGGTGTCTGAAGATATTATAAAGGTTTAAACCAACCTTTGAGACGGTGACGGAAGATGTCCGTGATCGCAACTCTGGTTGTAACCTCTGTGTCAGCTGATGCAATGCTGTAAGTGCTTTGCTCAAGCTCTATGTTTATCTACTGGACATGCAACGATGATCCCTGCTTTGTGGGGTATTCGCGTTCTCCAGTTTAGCTCTTAAGTAACCGCACGTCCTTTGCGGTTACCTCGTTGCCGCATATCGTTGGCCATGTTTGGTCGAACAATGTGGGGAACTTGCGTCATTGTTGGCCGTGTTTGGTCGAACAATGTGAATCTGTACTATGGGCAAATAAACATGGTCATAGGCATGATAGTGCCCACCATTGTTTATTCTATACGGTCCATAGGTGGGCAAACAGATTCATAAGCAGACTTGTTACCACTGTTGCTTGGCTTGCTGCTCGAGGAGATCACCTTAGATACATGGGAATCTGGGTGAAACTCGTCCGCATTCGTTCCTTAGCTACTTTCCTTCACGCTTAGGTGGAAAGTAGTTTTCCTTGAAGTAGTTTTGCTTCAACCATATGACGGCTCAGTCGTGGCTCTTCCGTAGCTACCGCCTGCGTACTTGTGTTTCGCCGCGGCTACTCGTGAGTGTTTGCGGTTTGCAGCAAAGGACTCGCTTTAAAAGAGCTTGAAGCTTGGATGTAGCTCTTGAAGGATCAGGAGTCAGGGTTGCTGATGTGCGGTTGCCCAGCATACTTGTCCTTTTTCCTAAGGAGAAGCTGTTTGCGTCCCCTCTGTGGTTGTGAACCAGACACGGGGGATTTGAAGCTTAAAGAAGGTTGCATGGAATGCGGTTTACCGCATCCTGAGAAGCGGTTTTCGCAGTCCAAAGAACAACGCTGGTTCTGGGTATCTGACACACCTGTACGGGATCGTGTGTGTCATCTCCGCATATTCCATGTGTGCTCGTAGGTATATGCGGATATTGGTTATACCCCTTTACATAATGTAGACATATATATATTTTGCCTTTTTTGAGGGGTATGTAAAAAATGACATGCGGTATGGGTTATGGTGCGGTGTACCAGAGAAACCGCATGCCCCTTATGTTTGGATAATGTTGTCGCTTTTTTGTTGCATACGTAGCTGAACGCACGTGTGAGTTGGTGAAAGTTGGTAGGATTTCCTGGCATGTGCTGAAACGAAAGGACGTTTGCACTGCCCAAGGTCATAAATGCACTGTAGCAGGAGTGTAAAAGTCTCCTTTGTCAGGCGCGTGGACGGCCACTCGCGAGTGGTAACCGTCAGCGGAATCGTCGCTAAACACGTGGCGTCGCATAACTCGCTCTTTTCAAATGTGATGATTCGGTTACTGCCTCGCCTTAATTGCGATGGGTATATAAGGGGAGACCGTTTGGTTTCCCCTCACTTGTTCAAAATTTCAAAAAATTTCCGGTAAGAGAAAGAGAGCTTCCATCGTCTTCCCCGATAAACTTGTTTGATATTTCGGTGAGGTTTCTGAGTTTCTTTTGAACTCGTTCCCTAGTTTCTGTCTTTGTTATTACAATGGCTGAACCATCAAATCCTCATAATGTTGAGGGTGAAAACCCAGATCCTTCATCGCCGGCGGCGGCGGAAGAGGAAGAAGGTGGTGCACATGGTGGCGGTCTGCCGGTGTTGAAATGGCCGAAATCCTCTTTCGATCATCTGATGATGGAGGTTCAGATGCCTTAAGAATATGGGGCTGTCTACCCCCAAGAGGGTGACACCGGTGCTGATGCTCCGGCCGGTTACGTCACCATGTGGGCAGATTTCTTCGGTGACTGTAACCTCCGGTTGCCGTTGACTGTGTTTGTCGCCGACGTACTGGAATGGTATAAACTCCATATTTCTCAACTGAGTCCGTTTGGCATGATCCGGATTTGGAATTTTGAGTATACCTTTCGTGCTCTCGGTATAGAGCCCACCGTCGGGGATTTCCGACGATTTTACCAACTAACGGTGTCGTTGGGGTTCTTTTCTTTCCGTCAACGGGACGGTAGTCCGAAGTTGATGACCCCTCCCAAGGGTATTACAAAGTGGAAGACAAAGTTCTTCTATATCAAGGCTGCTGCGGTCACTGCCAGGTTAACCTTTCGGAATGTGACTGATAATATCATAACGGAGACTATTGCTGTCCCCAGTGTTAAGACGATGGACTGGTTCCTAAGGTTGCGGACCATTGAGTGGTAGAGACTGAGCAACACGCAGTTGTGGGTGTTGCGGATGATGTTGGGGAGGGCAAGTAGGAAGGTGAGGCCCGTTGTGCGGGTGAAGAGTGGTGGTAAGTACCTTTCTTCTTGTGCGGTTCCTGACTTCCCTATCTTTTGTATTGAATTCTTTGTAAATATACTATCAGAGGATGCTGCCCTTTGGAGAATATTTGATCCGCAGTTTGAGGGCAAGGTGGAGGTGCTTGCATGTGCGGAAGGTGAAGAAGGTTTTAACCTGACCATTCGCAATAACTTCCGCATTCTTGATCGCGATGCGATGCAGGCACCACTGCCGCAAGGCAAAGGTATAGTAGATATTGTTGCTTTGTAAAGAAAATGGCCTTGCTGATCTGTTCGTTTGATGGTTTACATGCAGGTGATCTTGGGGCCCTTGGAGATTCTGACGCGAAGGGTGTTCCCAAAAAGCAGGTAGAGAAACCTGTGCGGTTTCGCCAGAGGAAAAAGCATGAGCCTGCTGTTGTTCCTCCTTTGGTGCCGCAGGTGGCAGGTATCTCTCGTACTAGTTTCCGCAGATACACCGATTACGTGGTAGTGTCTGACACCCTTGAGGGTTTGGGTGTTCCAGGTGGTGGTGCGGGTACAGGCGGTTCCTCTGCGGGTTCTAAACCTGCTGGTGAGAGGAAAAGGAAGGTTCAGGAGAAGGCTGCTGGTGCTGGCGAGAAGAAACATCCGATGTTGCAAACGAAATGGACAACTGCTGTCTCGCAGTCAAAGCCTGCGGCTGAGGCTGGTAAGTGAATCATAACTTTACAAGTGTTCGCTATTGTAATTTGTAATTGATAGTTATTTTTGCTTTGTTCGCAGAACCGCAAGATGGAGGTTTCTCCTTGTTTGATTCTCCTCCTTCCCCCATGCATGACGCGGCTGCGGATGCGGGGGTGGACAAAGGGTTCACAATAAACCCTTCTGTTAAAGTGGTTATTGAGCCTTCTGTGCAAGCAGAGGATACTGGGAAGAAGACCACGGATCAAATCTTTGATACGGTAGATTCTTCTGATAATCTGATCTTTTCGGGGGATCTTGGGAACCTTAAGTTTGTTGATGCTGAAAAGCAAAAGTCTCCTGCTGCCGAGAAGGCTTCCGGTTCTGCCTTTGGGGGTGCGGGTGTTGAAGGGCCTTCCATTCAGCCTGGTGAGTCTGAATTGGAGTTCTGCTACCGTACTTATACGGAAGACCGGAGTGTGACCTACCATCATCCCCCTTGGAGCGTTATGCAAGGGGATGATATTTCAAATGATCCCTCCGCTTGCAAGGAGATTTTGGGTGGTTTGGGCACCCCGTTTTGTGGTCTTTCGTGCCCGCGGCCTGCCTCGTGAGCACCGGATCAACCAACTCTCGTCTATGCTTGTTGGGAGTTCCATAATGGCGAATGCCATTATGGAAGACTACAAGGTGCTGGGACGCAAGGAGGAGGAAAATGCTCGCTTGCGGGCTGAGGCTGAAGCGTTGGTGAAAGCTGCTCGGGAGGGTGCGGAGCACCTCAAAAGGGAGAAGGCTGCTTTTGAGCAGTATAAGCAGACTGAGGAGTGGGTTGCCACTGCTGGCCTTAAACATGTTTGTACTCTTGCCAAATTGCTTTCTGATGAGCGCAAGAGTTGGAAAGAATCTTGGTCCAAACAGAATGAAAAGTTGTTTCGTGTTCGTCAGGAGCTGACTAATGTCAAGGCAGCGAATGCTGCTTTGGTCAAGGAGAAAGCCGCAACTGAGGCGGTTGCCAAAGAGGCCGAGGAGGCGGAGGTCCGCGCTGCTAAGGCTCTTGAAGAGGCAAATGCTGACCGCACCAATTTAAACAAGACTGTTGAGGGCCTCCAGGTATGTGTTGCTTTTGCTCTTGATCTTGTATCTTTGTTTCACAAGTATGATTGATTATCTTTGTATACTTGTGTTTTCTTTGTTGTTGAAAGGCTAAGGTGCAGAACCGTGTGACCAGTCTTGTGGAGGTCACTGCCCGCGCGGCCGAAGCTGAAGCGTGGGCATGGGAGGCTGCCGAGGCTAGAAATAGCCTGGTTTCTTCATTTGATCAGCTTAAGGCAGATCGCGATTGGATGCGTGATCATGGTATCGGGCATGTAAGTACCCGGTGCCTTTGCTACCGTTTAGTTTTGCCTTTGCTAACCTTATTGCTTGTGTTTTGCAGATTGTTGGAGCCATCCTTGACGCACCTGAGAACGCAGCTGTTGTAGAGGAGCTTAAGCAGCTCGCGCGGGAGGCTGGTTTTAAAGCTGGTTATAACTGATGTATCAGCCATATGAACCTCTTATCCCAAGGAAAATTTACCGATGAAAGGTCTGGGTTCCATGGCGTAGATACTGAAGCGCGTCTTGCTGTCGCTGTTGCAACATATAACGACCTATCCATTTCCGCCCTTGAGGAAATTGATAAATGCTTGGAGGCGGAAGATTATGTGGACCGCTTGCGGTTGTTGTATGGTGATCCTGGAGAGGAAGAGGAAGAGACCGCTGGTAGTGGCAAGGTTGGTGCGGGTACCAGTGGTACAAAGAAGGACTAGGTTGGCCTGCGTGCCCTTTTTGGTTTCCTCGATGTAAATGTTAGAAAACTTTATGTAAATCTCTTGTGCACTGCGTAGGTGTAGAAATTTTTTGTTTTTTGAATACAAAGTTTAATCGTTTTGTTCAATTTGTACAAGTGTTTTTACTACTTGCATGCTTGAACGTGTATGAGTTAATGTTATTGTGAATAGCATTAAGTCTGAATTTGCCTTTTGCATATCTAGGTGATATGCAAGTATGTGCGGCTCAAAGTGTGTAAATTTTTTTTTACTTTCTTTGTGCGAGTGCGTATGACTCTGTTGGCTGTAAAGCGCAGTTGAGTATACTCTGTACCTTTGTCGTATGAGTATTAGTCAATTCCTGTTTTTGTCCTGTTAAGGTTTAGGAATTGTGTAGGTTTTGCAAAAACCGTAAGTGTGTATCCAGCCGGTGTAACCATTTAATGTTTTGCCTTTGCTGGCCTATTACAATATTTGTGTGTGGTCACCACTTTGTGTGGGTATCGCGAATGAAGATTTTGCCAATCTGTTTTTGCAGATACCGGAAAGTGGAACACACATTTGTAATAGAAGGAAATAAACAATATTGCATTGAATCGTTCATTTATTTATTTATTTGCAAATGGCCTGCGGCCCGATAGGTTACATGGGAAATGTTTAAGACATGGCTTACATGTAACAGCGTCGAAGTTGCTGTGCATTCCATGTACGCGCGAGAGGCTCGCCTTCTAACGTTTGTAGTTTATACGCGCCTTTGCCCAGGACCTCTTGGATGAGGTAGGATCCTTCCCACTTGGGGACAAGTTTCCCTGGGCGCTCAACGTTAGAGGCTTCATTATCCCGATGGACGTAGTCTCCTGGGTTAAAAGTACAAACGCGGACGCGTGAATTGTAATACTTTTCAAGCTTAGTTTTGTATTTGGCCTCGTTGATGGCAGCATTTTCACGCCTTTTTTCTAGGAGGTCCAAATCAGGCTTGCGTTCCTCACTGTTGTCTACCTTGTTGATAGCCAACATTCCGGGTGAGGGGAGACCTACTTCCGCAGGGATCACCGCTTCTGAGCCATAGACCAGGCTGAAGGGTGTCTTACCGTGACTTGTTTTTGGGCTTGTCCTGTGAGCCCATAAGATACTTGGGAGTTCATCGACCCAGCCACGTCTGGCCGTTCCCAACCGTGCTTTGATGCCTTCGACTAAACTTTTATTAATACTCTCGACTTGGCCATTCCCTTGCGGATGCGCCACTGAGGAGAATATGTGTTCAATGTGTAGTTCCTTTAGCCATTTTTGAAAGTCGTCGGTAGCAAAGTTGGTGCCGTTGTCGGTAACGATGCACATCGGTAGATCGAAATGGCAGATGATATGTTTCCAGACGAATTTCCTTGTTATCATAGCGGTGGTTGAGGCGAGCAGTTTTGCCTCTACCCATTTTGTAAAGTAATCAACAACCACTATGATAAACTTCACCGCACCTGGTGCGTCTGGAAATGGTCCCACCACATCGATTGCCCATTTTTGGAATGGCCATGCAGTGGTGATGGGTATCAGGTTGTTCTTGGGGCGCAAGGTTTTGGGAGCATGCCGCTGACAATTGAAACACTTGCGCAAGACTTTGACCGCATCCAGATGCATACCGGGCCAGTAGTACCCCGCGTTCATAATTTTGGCCACTACCATGCGTGGGCCTACGTGTATGCCACATATTCCCTCGTGTATCTCTCTGATAAGGTACGTGGCATCTTGGGGGTCGACGCATCGTAGGAGTGGCCCCAGGTATGATTTACGGTATAAAATACCGTATCCCATTTGATAATGGCACGCTTTGTATTGTAACTTGCGTGCCTCTGCCTTGCTTTCGGGAGTAACACCTGATTGTAGGTATGCAATGATCGGTGTCATCCAGGATGTTGTCCCGTATTGGATGACGTTGAGTTGGCGCAGGGGTACTGAGGGATTCTGCAGAATCTCAATGCGTATCTCCTTTGCCAGATGTTGGAAGCTAGTGGATGCGAGTTTTGATAGTGCATCCGCGGGTTTGTATTCACTTCTGTTGATATGGCGAATATTGAAGGAAGTGAACTTTGATTTCAGTTGCAAGGCTTGTTCGAGGTAGAGGATCATGATATCCCCTTTTGCGGCGTAGTCGCCGCGCACCTGCCCTGCAACTAATAGTGAGTCGACGTGTGCTTCCAAATGTTGTACGCCGAGTTTGACTGCCAGTCGTAGCCCTGCCAGTAGAGCCTCATATTCTGCCTCGTTATTTGTGCTTTTGAAATCTAGGCGGATTGCATAGGTAAGCTCTTGGCCATCGGGGCTGACGAGTCGCAGACCTGCGCCTGCACCATCCTCATTGGATGCACCATCGGTATATAGTGCCCAGGTTTCTGAGGAGGATGGTGGTGGTGTAGGATTTTGTTCTTCTTTGCATTCCTGAATGCGATTTGCCGGTACTTCGGCAACGAAATCAGCTAGAACTTGGCCTTTGATTGTGGGGCGCGGCTTATAGATTAGCGTGTGTGCGCCCAGTTCAATTGCCCATTTTGCTAATCTCCCAGATATGTCGGGTTTTGATAGGATCGGCCCGATCCTGTAGTTGGTTAATACCGTGATGACGTGATTTGCAAAGTAACATCGTAATCGTCTTGATGCGTGCACTAGTGCCAGTACCAACTTATCCATGATGGAGAATCTTGTCTCTGGGTCGTTGAGCATTTTGCTGATATAGTAGATGGGTGTTTGAACTCCCTCTCGCTCCACTATGAGTACCGCGCCTACCGCGTTATCTGCGGCGGATAGGTACAAGATAAGTGGCTCTTTCTTGCGTGGTGCGGTTAGAGTTGGGAGTTGAATCAAACACTCTTTCATCTCCCAGAAAGCGTTTTCGGCCTCTGCGGTCCATTGGAATTGCTCATTTTTTAAGCAGTTCCGCAGGGTCTTGATGAAAGGATAAGATTTAGCTGCATGATTGGCTAAGAATCTATTCAGTGCGGCTAGCCTGCCGGCTAGTCGTTGCATTTCTTTCATCGTGGAAGGCGATGGCATGCGCTCGATCGCCTGAACTTTTTACGGGTTCACCCTGAATCCATCTTTGGTGACGATGAATCCAAGGAACTTGCCTTCCTCCATTCCAAACGAGCATTTCCATGGATTGAGCTTCATATTGACGCTGCGTAGAGTTTGGAATGTTCTTTCGATATTGTAACACCTCGTAAAATCATACCCAATAAAATAAAGACACGTGTCATGTAAGATAAGCGTGTCAGGAACCCGGAACAAGTAAAAGATGTATGGTAGGATTTAAAAGGGTCGACATGTTAATAAACACCTCTGAGCGACCAAATAATAAATCCCAAGACCTTAAATCGTTATGATAAACATCTGATGTATTTAACCGGTTACTCCTAAATTAAATAAATTCAGTTTATAAGGAATTGGATTTTTAAATAAATAATGTTACGATAAAGTATATGGCAAATCCTTTTCAAAAGAGTCCAAGCTCCTTAAAAGCATGCAACACAAGGATCCAAGGCAACATAAGTGCATGGCTAGGCATGCATGCCCTTTCAGAACTGACCTTATGGTCCCACTCTGTTGCAAAAGACCCAAGGTTCGAATTATGAAGGATTGCATGGTCAAAGCTTGAAAATCACAAAATTTTGTCTTCTGATGATGGCTTACGGACCGCAAAGGGGTTACCTTACGGTCCGTAAGGCGGATACGGACCGCAAAGCCAAGGGCTTACGGTCCACAAGATTGTAACTGGGCATCTTTGATCAAGGTCGGTTACGGACCGCATGACCAAGGGTTTACGGTCCGCAAAGAGGTGCTTACGGACCACAAGGCTTCCTCCTTACGGTCCGTAAGACTGTCGCTGGCAGCATAAATTGGACAACTGCCTGTTCAGCCTGTTACACCGCCTTATATGAGTGGTATTCGAAAATCAGGGGCCCTATAACTGGTTTTTAGCATCATAGGGACACCTGGGAACATCTTACAACAATTGTAGACTGATTTGGAGTGATCTTGATGCATCAAAGTTGCTATATAAGAGAACCACTTGTTGCAACATTTGGTCTTTCATTTGCAACTCACTTCAAGGACTTCTCTGGAGCTCCTCTGATCAGCAACAAGATTCCTTAGGCTACCTAATCATACTTAGGACCTTTGTAAGTGTCCTTAACCTTCTTTATTTCAGTTTAGCTTAAGTGAATAACTTAAAGTCAAACCATCGTAATTAAGGTTTGACTTCGAGATTAATCAATAATTGTTCAGTCAAATCTCGAATTAAAAGTACCTATAAGTTGGTACTTATGTGGGTAATAAACCCTTAAAAGGGTAATCTCTGATTCCCACTCTAACTAGGTCAATTGTCGGGTCAAACTTGATATTAAAAAGTCAACAGAAAGCTTAACATCAAATTAATGCATAATTAGAAATGTAGAAGCTATGCAACCTGTTTTATCATTAATATAACTTGGTAATTAATGTAAGAACATGTCTAAACATGTTCAACCCGACAATTTTCAGTTTAGGCTCGGTTTGGAACCGAAAGTTGCACAGTTGGACTTTTGCTTTGACTTTCGATTCTGACCCATTGTAGCATGTTTTAGAAATTCCTTAGAGCCCTATTAGGACCAGGTTTCATGTTAGTATAACCCTCTGTGATTATACAACTTGGTTCATTAGTTATCCGATTCACATGCATGTTTCCGTTAAATGCTTATATTTGACTATTATGCCCATATGACCCTAAAACATGATTTTTGAAAATATAAAAGAGTAGAAACCTTAGTTACTGAATTATAAACTTGCACCTAAAATTTGACATCAGTTTGAGGTCTAGATTAGGAGTTATGCTCATTAGCGTAATTAGAAAGTTTTTTATTAATTAAACGACGTAATTAGCGTATAGCCTATCTAAACCCAATTTTTGATTCCAAAATTTTTACCCACTGATGTAAAATAATATTTTGGGATTTTTAAATATTTTTATTTATTTTTAGGCTGAGCATAACTTAGAGTTCTAAGCTTGATTCGGTAATTGCCGGTTTTGCCCTTTTGGGCTATAAAATGAGTTTTACAAATCATTTTGACCCCAAACCTTTTGCTACAAATTTTATATAATAAATAAAATATTTTGAGCCTTCTGGAATAATAAAAATATCAGCTTTCCTTTGAAAACCTGGAAATGGCTCCAAATCGCCTTTTTAAGCGTTTTTAACGCATAGTATGTATTAAAATTATTTTAAACATATAAGGTTTGATGCATACTTATAATTTCAGTAAATATTTATATATTAACAGTAAGTGTTGATGCAACAAATACAAGACCAACGGTAGTAGCTGGGCTGGTTAGGCAGAAAGGTTGAAGGGTTTAACTTAGCCTAACGCAGGTCGTGGGGTCCCCCCACGTTTGCAAAACGTGGAAGGAAGTTTACTAGTCAGTTTTTATTATTTGCTGGAGATCCTTCTCTGAAGTGTGTTCAGATTCGGATGAAGGAGCAAATGGAATGTGTGTGTTGGATATGAAAGGGAGTGACTTGCACGAGACAAGCACTCAAGGCGAATGACCAGAGATTAGAGAATCAGAGCTGGCCAGGAGATGTTTTCTGAAGTAAATGAAGTTTCAATTTATAAGAGAAGACATCTCCCGAAGTAGAATGTATTAGACTAGTAACCTTGCTTGCAGTGGAGGGATTCCCCTTTTGGGGGTTAAAGCCTTTTGACCCCTGGATAATAGCGTGCATTGTGGAGACCTGCTTTGCTTTTGCGGCTGTGGGTTGGTGAAGTGATCTCCGGATGTGACTGGCCACTGTTTCCGTATTGCTTTTCCCATCCCACAGCTTTTCAACCATTGAACCGTTTAACCATTTGAGCGTTTACATATTTAGTCATTTTATTTAGTCTTGGGCTACCCCCGTCATCAGCCCCCCAAGTCAGAGGTTTTTGGATGATGAGCTCAAAGACTTCTGACTTTTATGTACGTATTTTATTGCCTGAAGGTTTCAAGGGTTCGTTGCTTGAGGGCTTGAAAGGTTGAAGGCAGTTAATGTTTTGAATTTGAATTTTAAATAACTGACAATTGATTTGATTGATGTATGGCAGTTGATAGGGTGGCGGTTTTGCAGAAGTTACTGTTTGCCATTATTACCCCTATTGTAGGTTTATATTTATTTTATGTTTGCAATTCTTATCCATTTTCTTCATAATTTTTCCAAGTTTCTCGCCATTTCCTTCCTCCTCTAAGGTTAGTTTCAGTTTCTTTACACCTTGCATTCTTCATTTTCTGTTTTCAAAAATGGGTGCTCGTAAGGATTTAGCAAAATCTTTTTCCCGGTTAACACAAGAGGAGGTAGATTTATTTTGTATGGAATATGGTATTGATAGGAAGTTTAACCCAACTGCTCCTGCTTGTGATGTTTCCGTTGATAAACCGACCCCTGATTCGATTGCCCTTTATTGTCGTCATTTTGAGTTCTCGAATCTTCGTTATCCCTTTTCGTTTTTTGTTTTGAACTTGTTGGAGTATTATCGTGTTTCTTTTGGGCAAGTTCATCCGAAGGGGATGCCTAGGGTTTTGCATTTTGAGGTTTTGTGTCGTGCTCTTGGATATGATCCTTCCCTTTTACTCTTTCGACGGTTTTTTCGTTTGGCTAAGAATGGCGATTGGTTTACTTTTGAAACATCCAAAGTTGATACCTGTCTTATTTCGTCCATGGTTACTACGCTTGGGGCTTGGAAGGATCGCTTTTTCTGGGTTTCCGATGCTATTCTCCCATTTAAGATGGTGTGGAGGCAACCGGATGCCGTTCTCAATGATCCGGAACCTTCCGAGTCTGAATTGAATGTTGTTTTTCTCAAACCCATTCGGGAGTGCCCTTCGAGGGTTCGTCCCTTTCCTGAACACTTACTAGTTCTTTTAGGGGTTAGTAAAATTTGGGGGAATGTTGATCGGGATCCGGTTCTTATGAGGAGTGGCATGGGTATGCACTTTCCTTTTTTGCCCTCTTTATGTTTTTCTTAACTTATGACTTATGTGCTGTTGCTTTTTGCAGTCATGTCTGCTTTGGATTTTATTAAGAGCGATGATACTTCTGATGTTGTATTTGGGGATGCTCCGTCTGTTCCTGGTGAGAATGTTGTGGTTAGAACTGTTGATCAAAGGTTTGAGGGCTCAGGTTATGTTAGTGCTGCCACTGTCAAGGGTTTTTCTAAGTCCAATGCTCCCAAGTCTTCAACCCGTCGATCTTCTCGTCGGTTGTTGAAGGCTGGTCCTCAATCCACTTCTACTGAACCAGTGGACTTAAGTGACGATATTGAAGTTTCGGAAGATCAAGGTGGTGAAGCAGGTGCTGAGAAGGATAAGGAATTGGTTGTTCATGGTAAAAAGGTTTCAGGCAAGAAGGTTGTTGCCACCCCTGTTCAGGAGTCTTCAAGCAGGGACGTTGAAGGGTTAGATCCAGAAGGGATTTATGTGCCTACTTGGTCGGTGAAGAATGATGATAGCTTCAAAGATGCTGCCATCTGTGAGGATGCTCTGAGTCACATTGCTCCTCCTTCAGTGCACAAGACCATTGCCGGGATGGATGATGACTTGATGTTGTCCCGCATGATTTTGAGTACTTGCAACCTTGCTGCTATGCTTCCTCAAGGCATTGCTCGTTTTCGTCAAAGGATGCAGGAATATGAAGAATTTTCCAAGAAGAAGGATAAGATGAAATCCTCCATGGCCTCGATGAAAAAGGAGATAGCTGGTTTTACCGAGAAAGAAGCAGCATGGGAGAAGAAGGTTAGTGATTTGAAAAAGATGCATGAGATTGAGATGGGTGATTTGAAAAAGAGCTTCGAGGCTGATAGGTTGAAACTTAGGGCTGACCGGGAAACTTTGTTTGTTCAGCAACAGGCTTTTGGTAAGGAGAAAGAGAGGTTGAAGGCTTCAGTTGCTCAGGCTACTGTGGATAATCAGTGGTTAATTGAGCAAGGTTTCCAGCAGGTTGTTACTTACCTTCTACATTCCAAGGAGTTCAATTATGCCCTTGGTGATGTTTACACTAAGCTTCTCAACCTGGGGAAACACCAAGGCCTCATTGCTGGGTATAAGCTTCATGAATCCGGCAATCCTTTGGAGAAGTCACCTCTGTTTCGTCCCGAGGCTTCTGATGTTTTTAAGGGCTCCGTTGAGCAAATGGAGAAGTTAACCTATCCTTACATCCATCAAGTTTCTGCTTGTTTTGGTAAGCCTCTTGCTGTGTTGCAGGACTTGAAACCGGAGGGTCTAAATGAAAAGGTTTGTGCTGAAATCTTGGGTTCTCTCTCAAGGAAGAGATCCTACTCGGGGGATAGTGATGATACCCTTTCCGGTCAGCTGGATGTTCCCAAGGATGCAAGTTTGGAGGCTTCGGCGGTTGGTGGTGATGGAGGTGTGAAGACTAAAAAGCTGAAGAAAACAAAGAAGGCCAAGGGCGAAGGTTCTGGAGTTTCCAAATCTGTTGATGCTTGATTCGTAGCTTTCTTAGCACTGAAAACAATTTATGTTTGGTAATGTTAACTTGAACAATATTAGGAACCCTTAAGGTTCCTGTTGGTTGTGTTTAGGGCCTGTATGGCCGTTGGAACAGTAGTTAATCTTGTAAGTTATTAGGACTTGCTCTAACTTGTGTTTGAAAGTCTTTTGGGGCTTTCTTTTTTATGGTATGATGTTTAATTAGTTTCCTTGTATTGTGTTTTTATACTCGTGTCTTTTTGGTTAAGGTAGTTTGTTTGGCTTTAACCTTCCAAGCCTTTTGGCTGTTTGTTAATAGGTTAAAGCCTTTAGGGTTTCGAGTTGTTATTCGGGTGGCTTGAAGCCTTGAAGGCTTCCTAGTTTTGTGTCCTGGCTTGGATTGTACCTTTGTGATTTTTGTCTAAGTGATTTTGTTCTTTTAGATTTTCCTTGTCTTTTTGTAACTATGTCTTTGTTGGGTTTGTGCTGCCCTTATGTTTTTTATACCTAAAAGGGGTCAGTGCTGCAGACACTTAGCCTTGGCATTTTTAACAAGAAGAGATAGCACCTATCCTTTTTATTATTTCTTTGGTTCTTGCTTGACTTTTTCAAGCCTGTTTGCGGATTATATTTTTAAGGCTTAGGGAACGTTTGGTGTAGGCTATTCACGCCCGTCTATGAGACAATTTTATGTTTTCTTAACAAGTCTCATGGAGTTGTATTGATTTAGGAACTCACCCCTTATATAGGTTCTTTTTAACCCTTGAACCTATTGAGCGATGTGGCCTGGGAGCTCATCCCCTTTCATGGCCCTTGCCATGGAGTTTTTTGCTAGGTTCTCAACCTGATCTTAGGATAGAAAGACAAGTTTGATAGAACAACTTCATTCATTTAAGCAATACTTGCTTTTTACAAAAGGTATTCATAATCTTTCTTGCAATACATTTTGATACAAACCAAACTTTCTTGTTTAAACGTGGAACCTTTTCAAGGTTTTGCCGTTCCAATGCCTTGGAAGCCTTTTGCCTTCTGAGTCAGCCAGCTTGTAGGATCCACCTTTGTGTGCTTCTAGGATGGTGTATGGGCCTTCCCATTTTGGGCCAAGCTTTCCTTGATTTTCTTTCTTGCTGGCTTCGTTGTTTCTGAGGACCAGGTCCCCTGGCTTGAAACGTTCGTTCTTGACTTTTTTGTTGTAGTAAGCTTCCATCTGTTGCTTGTATTTGGCCTCTTGAATTGCGGCTTGATCTCTTGCTTCCTCTAGGAGTTGTAAATTCAACATGGTCTCTTTTTGGTTTGTTTCGGGATCCATGTTGACAATTCTTTGGGTTACAACTCCTATCTCAGCGGGGATCACAGCTTCGGATCCGAATACCAGGCTATAAGGTGTTTTCTTGTGGCTTGTTTTTTCGGTTGTTCTAATTGCCCATAGGACACTAGGCAATTCTTCAAGCCAGTTGCTTTCGTATCTTCCCAATCTTGTGTTGATGCCTTCTACTATGCTTCTATTTGTTCTTTCAACCTGGCCGTTTGATTGCGGATAAGCCACTGAGCTAAAAACTTGATTGATTTTGTATTCCTTGCACCAAATGTTGAAAGGCTTCTCAGCAAATTGCCTTCCGTTGTCGGTGACAAGTACTCCCGGCAATCCATAACGGCAAATGATGTTCTCCCAAACAAAGTCGATGACTTGCTTTCCTGTGATCTTAGCAAGTGGTTTGACCTCGGGCCACTTAGTGAAGTAATCTACTGCCACCAGTAAGAATTTTTCCCCTCCTTTGCTAGGGGGAAATGGACCAACAATGTCCATTCCCCATTTATGGAATGGCCATGCTGAGGTTATTGGGACTAAGTCGTGCTTGGGACTTTTTGGGATCGGTGCATGGATCTGGCAAGCATCACATTTCTTCAATTCTTCGGCTGTATCGCGATGCATTGAAGGCCAGAAATATCCGAGGTTCATGAGCTTTGCAACTACCGACCTAGCTCCAAAGTGAGCTCCGCATACACCTTCATGAATTTCCTTGATCAAATACTTACTTTGCTCGGGACCGACACATCTTAGCAAGGGAGCAAGGTAACCCTTTTTGTAAAGGGTTTCTCCTTGTAGTATGTATTGCCTTGCCTTGATTTCAACCCTTTTGGCTTCCACTTGATCATTGGGTAATTCACCATTTTTGAGGAACTTTCTTATGGGAGTCATCCAGTTTGGATCTTCTTTGGTAACCACGTCTTGAACCTCCAATTCATTAATGGATGGGGCCTTCAACACTTCTACCAGTACCTTCTTGGTGAGGTGGGCAAAAGTGAGTGATGCAAGCTTACTTAGGGCATCGGCCTTTTTGTTTTGAGATCTGAGGATCTGTTTGATGTTACACGCTTGAAAGGTACTCATCAGTTCCTTGGATTTTTCTCTGTATTTTTTCATGTTGGGCTCTTTAGCTATGTAGCTGTCATTCACTTGGCTTGAGACCAGCAACGAATCCGTGAACACTTCAAGCTTTTCAACCTTCATTTCTTTGGCCAGCCTTAGGCCGGCTATTAGTGCTTCGTATTCAGCCTCGTTATTGGTGGTCTGAAAATCAAAACGGAGAGCATATGTGAATTCCAAACCTTTTGGGTTGATCAAAATTAACCCAGCCCCTGACTCTTCAACGCTTGAAGCTCCGTCGGTAAAAAGCTTCCAGGCTTCAGGGTTGGAAGGTTCAGTGGTGGTGGTGTTTACTTCAGTGGCTGTTTGGTTTGGGACTTCCACAATGAAATCAGCCAAGACTTGGGCCTTGATAGCTTTTCTTGGGACATAGGTGATGTTATGTTCACCCAGTTCTATGGCCCATTTGGCTAATCGCCCCGAGTTTTCAGGTTTTTCAAGCACACTCTTAATAGGTTGGTCGGTGACCACTTGCATAGGGTGTGCTTGGAAATACCTTCGAAGCCTTCTAGCTGTTTGAACTAGGGCTAGGGCAAGTTTTTCAAGGGGAGGATATTTCGTTTCAGCTAATTTTAAAGTTTTGCTGAAAAAATAAACGGGTACCTGGGCCTTGTCTCGCTCAATGGTGAGGACTGCACTGACGGCCTCGTTCGTGATTGAGAGGTACACCGATATTAACTCCCCGGTTTTTGGTGCCGCAATGTCTGGTAGGGAAGCTAGATGTTGCTTCATCTGGTTGAAAGCTTCTTCAGCTTCTTCAGTCCACTTGAAATCCTTCTTATCTGAGCAGTTCTTGAGCGTTTTGTAGAAGGGCAGAGATCTTTCGGCCAACTTTGAGGTAAAACGCTTCAAGGCTGCAAGCTTCCCGTTCAAGCTTTCAACCTCCTTTTTGGTCTTTGGTGGCTTGGTTTCGAGGACAGCTTTCACTTTGTTAGGGTTGGCTTTGATGCTTTGTTTTCCAACAATGTGACCCAAGAATTTTCCCTCCTCGAATCCAAATGAGCATTTTTCCGGATTAAGCTTCATGTTAACCTTTCTGAGGTTCTTGAAAGTTTCTTGAATATCGTCGAGCATTTGATATTCCGTCTTGCTTTTAATCACCAAGTCGTCGACATATGCCTCCATGTTTTTGCCAATTTGGCTTTCGAAGGCTTTGTCAACGAGCCGTTGATAGGTTGCTCCGGCATTTTTGAGGCCGAAGGGCATCTTTTGATAACAAAAGATCCCTTTGTCCGTGTGAAAGGCTGTTTTTTCCTCATCCTCTTTCTTCATGAGGATTTGGTGATACCCTTTGTATGCATCAAGAAAGCATTTGAACGAGTAACCTGTGAGGGAGTCAACCTTGAGATCAATTTCCGGTAGTGGATAACAATCCTTTGGACAAGCCTTGTTAAGATCCTTGAAATCTATGCACATCCTCCAAGAGTTGTCAGGTTTCTTGACCATAACCGGGTTTGCAACCCATGGTTGGTACTTGACTTCTCGGAGAATACCGGCCGACACAAGCTTTTCAACTTCTTGGCAAGCTGCCAGACTTCTCTTGGGTGCCAGGCTTCTTTTCTTTTGGACCACAGGCTTGACATCCAGTGGTATTCTTAACTCATGCTCGGCAATGTTCCGAGGGATCCCGGTCATATCTTCCGGACACCAAGCGAATACATCGCTGTAATGTGTTAGCAACTTTTCAAGGTATGAAAGAGTCTCTTGAGAAAGGTTTGGATTGACCCTTATTCTTTGTTCAGGGTACTTAGGGTTTATGGCCAACCTTTGCCTGTCTTCTTCACTATTTGAGCTTTCACCTTCAACCATGTAGGCTTCCTGAGAGGGTTGAAGGGTTGCTATGCCCCTCTCAGTAGGAAATTTGACTGTGCCATGGCCAACAGACACGGCCATGTAAAATGCACACTGTCCTGGTCTTCCAATGATCACGTCATAGCTTGAGGGGATGTTGATAACCACAAAGGTGAGTGGTTGAGTTCTTTCTTTTAAACCTTCACTGAAACGAACATTAAGTGTCAGTTGCCCTAAAGGCTTGAGGGGTATGTCGGCGATACCTTTTATAGAGGTTCCAGAGGGTTGAAGCCTTGAACGTTCTTCATTACTCAAGCGGTTGAAGAATTTTTCGAACATGATCTCAGTGGCTGCCCCGGTATCTATGTATGCCCTACATGTTTGCAGCGTTCCCACTGCAGCTTCTACCACAAGAGGGCCAGAGAGAGGGTCTTTCTCCGTTGGGGGGAAGCAGACACACTGAAGCTCCCAAGCTTCCAACCGCTGTCTTTTATGAGGAACCCTTCCATCGAAATCCACCATATTGACTTCCTTACCCTTTCCTTCAGCCATTTTGTCCCGGACTCCCTTTACCAAATGAGCGAGTTCTCCGGACTTAACAGCCTCCTCTATTCTTTTCTTGAGTTGGAAGAAATCATTGGTGTGGTGACCTTTTTCTTCGTGAAACTCACAGTATTGGGTGGAGTTCTCGTTTTACCTGCTTTTGGGGAGAGGCCTAGGAGGCCGGAAGTTTTGTTTGACTTCTTCCGTTGCAAGGATCTCTTGAGGGGTCTTTGTGAGGGGAGTGAAACTTATGCCTTTCTCCCGGCTTGAAGGGTTCCGGCCTTCAGACCTTCGAGGATCTGAACCCTTTGACCGCCTGTCATAGGAGTTGAAGTTTCCCCTTTTTCTAGCTGGACTATTGCTTCTCCAGCCGGACCCTCTTTTTCTTTGTTCTTTAATGTCTACTGCCTCCTCTCCCCGGATGTGAGCTTCAGCCCTTTCGAGGGCCTCCTCCAAGGTTTTGGGTAGGGATTTGTTGAAATCTCTTGTGAGGTACTTAGAGGTGATGGCATTCATGAAACCAACCACTCTCATTTTCTCATCGGCCCCTACTGTCACACCCCCAAAATCCACACGCGGAGTACCACCGCTTGGAGGCGTGACATGACCAGGATCAAGCCACCAATCATATTGAACATAAGTATATAGTAAAAGTCATTCATCAATACGATAGGTGTTTCAAAAACCAAATATAAACAAGTGTGTAGCGAAAGCATTTAAAGTAAACCCAACATAAGTTTAAGTACAAAATGTCATAATGTTTAACAACACATTCACGATCCATGTCCACAACGACCGTGCCTCCCGTGCAAGCTCCAAAAGTACCTAAGGTCCTGCAAGGCATGTAACAGAGAGTCAACAACTTGTTGAGCGAGTTCACAGTGAGTTGTTTAGTAATAATGTTCGTTTCATAAATCGTTTGTTTGTTTAGTAACCCACGTATCGTTATTAATTACATCGCGGCCCTCAAGGCATGTTTGCGAAGATTAGTGGGGGTCTCCCATGTTTTCTAGACTAGTTATATTTGTATCGCGGCCCTCCAGGCATCTTTGCGAAGATTAAAGTATAGTTCGCGGCCATTCCAGGCATGTTTGCGAAGATTGTTCTAGTATCGCGGCCGATCCCGGCATGTTTGCGAAGAGAAGTATATGTATCACTAGTCTAGTAGTATCTACCATTGACCTTCCTCTACCGAGGCCAATGGTATGTAATTCCGATAACTCTTAAGCATAAATAATCAGTCAACCCATTCCCAACCCCGGGAATCCCATGCCTTGGTAGAAGTGTGAACTCACCTTGTTTGCTTGGTATGCTAAATTATGTGCTCCCAGTTAATCAATCAAGTCCTAGAGTACGCACGTATACATAATCAGTTTGTATTCACTAAGTCCATGTAAGCATATACAATCACAGTAGCGTTGAACTAGCAATCACGAACAACAAAAGACACATATTCAAGTTCATACAAGTCATGCATATCAGCTTAACAGTAGTTAATAAACCCAGTTAACTTTTAACAGAATTTATCCAGGTTACTGTACAGATTAACCAATCGGCAAAACGCCCCCCTGTTTCGCCGTGATGGGTCTTGGTAAAACACCTTTGTTTCGCCAAGTCGGTTTCATCATCCGGTGATTCGCCGATATTTTTTTTGTTTCGTCCCAACACAACAGCAACAATACTAATTCTTTAATAAAATTTTCGGTTGACATTAAAGTGCCATTGGGCCGATCCAACAGCCAATGGTCTTCATGGACCGCCCATCACCACCAATCAACATGGAACTTTCTTTGACACAAAAAAAATGAATTTCTTATTCACACAACAGATCCCTATGTATCTTGTGACTTGTTCTTGTAGCCTGCACCTTACTAAGCCGCCATTTTTGTAGTTATCATTCCCCCACCACTATCAATTTATAATGAACCGACAATTTTTTTTTTTTTTTTAACCACCTCAATGTTTTATTGGACCAAATAGCTCGGTGGGTTTGACAACATTATTCACATGATAATACATACAATTTTAATAATTCATATTGATTCATCACATATGTCAAACAATCTAATCAATTCCAGCCGACAATCCATGTGGTGTTCCTTATCTTACAAATCGACAACATATATACAAACAATTAACAAATGAATCTTGACTAACATATCCTGACAACACACACATGGGCCGCAACTAAAAGCATTCATCAAACAGACTTTTTAATCAATACAACAAGTAATCAATTCTGTTTAATACACACTAACCGATTTGGGATGAACAACGGGAGGATTAGAGAGAGAAAGATGATGGTGGGAGATGGTTATCGCCGTCACACGGTGATAAGGGGAAGTGGTTAGGGTTTTCGAATTAACTTATGCGTAAAGGCTATGAATCAAATATTATAACCGGGTGTTACTGGGTCAAAGCCCACTTCTGTTGTCGTGGGCCTCTTTGTAGACGAGATGTGTTTTTGTGGGGTGTGGGTTTGTTTGGCTTAACAGATCTCATTTTGTTATATTAATTATACAAGGCATATCACTAATACATAACATATACATATACCCACTTATAATGCACACCACAAATAAATATAAAACCACACTTTGCAAATAAGTATTAAGTCGAGTCAAATAGAGACCTTGAAAACTCGGGTTGTCACATTATCCCCAACTTGAAAGAAATTTCGTCCCGAAATTTAGCACGTGGTTACTGAGGAAGCTAGTTGTGTGGTGTAGTTTACTGGTTTTCCTGGGGTGTCACATCATCCCCCCGTTGATTTGGAATTTCGTCCCGAAATTCTGTAGTAGCTTCAGTCTCAGTAGTGGTTGCACTGTTTCCGAATAACTGGGGATATTTAAATTCCATTTGGTCTTCGCGTTCCCAGGTATACTCTGGGCCACGACGGGAGTTCCAACGAACTCGAACAAGAGGTATTCTGGTGTTCTTGAGGACCTTAACATCCCGGTCCGTGATTTCAACTGGTTCTTCGACGAAATGCAACCGTTCGTCGATAGTGAGCTCCTTCAAAGGAACTATGAAGGTCTCATCTGACTGACACTTCTTCAGATTTGACACATGAAAGACGTTGTGAACTGCACTGAGTTCAGCTGGTAAGTTCAGTCTGTAGGCCACTTTGCCTATCTTTTCTATGACTTCAAATGGTCCAACGTATCGTGGATTGAGTTTGCCCCTTTTGCCAAAACGAACAACACCCTTCCAGGGTGAAACTTTGAGTAGTGCTCGATCCCCAACCTGGAACTCGAGTAATTTCCTGTCTTTATCGGCATATACTTTCTGACGGTCACGAGCTGCCGCCATGCGTTGTCGTATTTGAGCAATCTTTTCAGTAGTATCAACTACCATTTCTGGACCTGTGATCTGACTGTCACCCACCTCTGCCCAACAAAGAGGTGATCGGCATTTACGTCCGTACAATGCCTCAAACGGAGCAGCTTTTATGCTGGTGTGGTAGCTGTTGTTGTACGAAAATTCCACCAGTGGCAGATGCTTTTCCCAGCCCTTGCCAAAGTCAATTACGCACGCCCGTAGCATGTCTTCTAGAGTTTAAATAGTGCGCTCAGACTGCCCATCTGTCTGAGGGTGGTAAGCTGTGCTCATGTCTAATCGAGAGCCAAAAGATTTATGCATTGCTTGCCACAGTTCTGAAGTAAAACGTGCATCACGATCGGAGATAATAGAGGTGGGCACCCCGTGCCTCGAGACAACTTCTTTAAGGTATACGTCTGCTAGAGTGGAGAACTTATCCGTTTCCTTGATAGCCAAGAAGTGAGCAGACTTTGTGAGTCGATCCACGATCACCCAAATAGTATCATTCCCACGTTGAGATCTAGGTAGGCCAGTAACAAAATCCATGGAAATTTGTTCCCATTTCCATTGTGGTATCTCAGGTTGCTGGAGTGGGCCTGATGGTTTCTGATACTCCGCTTTGACTCTCGCACAAGTCAAACACTTGCTAACGTAAGTTGCTATGTGGGCCTTCATGCTAGGCCACCAATATGTAGTTCTAAGGTCGTGGTACATCTTATCCGAACCAGGATGTACTGAGTAGCGAGACTTATGAGCTTCATCCATTACAAGCTCGCGTAAATTACCATAGAGTGGGACCCAGATGCGTCCTGTTACATAGTAGGCTCCGTCTGCCTTTTGTTCTAACCGTTGCCTTGAGCCGCGTAGGGCTTCAGCCCTGACGTTTTCTGGTTTCAATGCTTCTACCTGAGCATCTCGTATCTGTGAAGGAAGACTAGACTGAATAGTGAGTTGTAACGCTCGTACACGCCTAGGTGTAGTATCCTTTCGACTGAGGGCGTCGGCCACCACATTGGCTTTGCCCGGATGGTACTTTATAGCACATTCGTAATCGTTCAGTAGTTCAACCCATCTACGTTGTCGCATGTTCAATTCTTTCTGCTTGAAGATATGCTCAAGACTCCTGTGATCGGTGTAGATGGTGCACTTGGTGCCATATAGATAATGTCGCCATATCTTGAGCGCAAAAACAACAGCTCCAAGTTCTAAATCATGTGTAGTGTAATTCCGTTCGTGAATCTTAAGTTGGCGTGAAGCATAAGCAATAACTTTATCCCGTTGCATCAACACACATCCAAGACCTTGGATAGATGCATCGCAGTAGACTACAAAATCGTCCGTGCCTTCAGGCAATGAGAGGATAGGTGCGCTACAAAGTCTATCCTTTAAGTGCTGAAACGCTGTTTCCTGTGTATCACTCCAACGGTAAGCAATACCTTTCTGTGTCAGTAATGTAAGCGGCTGTGCAATCTTTGAGAAGTCTTTGATAAACCGTCTGTAATAACCCGCCAAACCCAAGAATTGGCGTATTTCTGTTGGTGTGCGAGGTGCAGGCCAGTTCTTAATCGAATCTACCTTGGATGGATCAACATGAATCCCATCCTTGTTTACCACGTGGCCTAGAAATTGGACTTCACGAAGCCAGAAGTCACATTTTGAAAACTTAGCGTACAGCTGTTCCGTTCGAAGGAGTTCCAGAATAAGTCGTAAATGCTGCTCATGTTCCTCCCGATTCTTCGAATAGATCAGGATGTCATCAATGAAAACAATAACAAACTTGTCAAGATAAGGTTTGCACACCCTATTCATAAGATCCATGAAAACCGCAGGCGCGTTCGTTAGCCCAAATGGCATGACCAAAAACTCGTAGTGGCTGTACCGAGTTCTGAATGCTGTTTTGGAGACGTCCTCATCTCGGACTCTCAATTGATGATAGCCTGACCTCAGGTCAATCTTCGAGTAATAGCTCGACCCTTGCAACTGGTCGAATAAGTCGTCAATGCGTGGAAGTGGATAACGATTCTTTACGGTCACCTTGTTTAGTTCGCGGTAATCTATGCACATACGAAAGGTACCGTCTTTCTTCTTCACAAATAATACTGGAGCTCCCCAGGGCGATGAGCTAGGACGTATGAAACCCTTTTCCAAGAGTTCTTGCAATTGCTTAGACAGTTCTTCCAGTTCAGTTGGAGCTAAGCGATAAGGCGCTCGAGCTATAGGTGCTGCTCCTGGAGCTAGCTCGATCTGAAATTCGACCTGACGATGAGGCGGTAGCCCAGGTAACTCTTCAGGAAACACTTGAGGAAAGTCGCGTACTACAGGAATATCCTCAATCTTTTTCTCTTTCTGCGATGTATCAGTAACGAGTGCTAAAATAGCTATGTGGCCCTTTCGCAAACACTTCTGAGCCTTCAAGAAGGAGATGGTGCCACTCACGACACCACTCTTGTCGCCTTGAACTTCGAGAGGTTCTTTGCCAGAACGAGGAATACGAATGATCTTCTCCTTGCATAGGATCTCTGCTTGTTGTTGGGATAACCAATCCATACCAATGACGACATCAAAACTACTCAGAGTTATAGGAATGAGATCGATAGAGAAAGTCTGACCAGCGAGGATAAGATTACAACCCTGAACTATGTGTGTGGCCTCTAGACTTTTACCGTTAGCTAACTCTACGACATGTTTGGTGTTCAAAAGTGTTGGTGCGCGTTTAAGCATTTGACTAACTTTCAGAGACATATAACTGGTATCCGCACCCGAATCAAATAGTACAGTAACATAAAAGTCGTCGAGAAGAAACTTACCCATAACCACATGAGGATCGTTCCTTGCGTCACTCTGACCAATCACAAATACACGACCCTTTGCACCATTGTTGTTGTTGTTTCCCCCATTGTTGTTCCCACTGCCCTGATTATTGTTGTTGTTATTCTGATTCTGGTTTAACTGGGGGCAGTTCCGCTTGAAGTGACCTTCAGCCCCACACTGAAAGCATGCCCTATTTCCTTGTTGTTGTTGCTGTGGCTGGTTTCGTGGAGCCGGTGGCTGTTGTTGCTGGTTCTGATTCGCAGGCCTTGAGCTTCTGCAATCTTTAGCTTCATGACCTACCCTTAGACATCTCTGACAGCGGCCTTTACGACACTGACCACTGTGGTGTTTGTTGCACCTGTTACACAGTGGATGAATTCCCCGATATCCACTCTGCCCCAGACCACCAGACGATTGCTGACTCGGACTCTGATAATCACTAGTCTTGCGCTGCTGCTGTGCTTGAGACTGTACAGTTGCTGAACCCCTGCTGGAATCCCCTTCCCATTTCCGCTTGTTGTCACTGGGAGTAGCAGGAGTAACTGGAGTGGTAGCGGTAGTAGTAGTGCTGATACGTTTAGGCAGCCTGTTCTGTTCGACTGCCTGATCGGTGAGGCGATGAGCTATCTTGACAATCTGCTGAATGGTGCCAAGATTCGCTGAGGTTACGTGACTTTGAATTTCCGGCACCAGACCATTGAGATACAGTTCGATACGCTTAATGGGAGGGTCCACCATAGTAGGACACAGAATAGCCAACTCATTCGATCTTCTGGTGTACGCTTCAATTTCTGACCCCGTCATTTTCAAGTGGTAAAACTCTACCTCCAGCTTATGAATGTCATCACGGCTACAGTATTCCTCTTTGATCAATTCCTTAAAATCATTCCAGGGTGTGGCGTTAGCAACAGCCAACCCTAACATCTGGACTTGCGCATTCCACCAAGTCGGCGCAATGCCTTCTAGAGTACCAGTGGCGTACTTCACCCTGCGAGCCTCAGGGCATTCACACATTTCAAACACGGACTCGAGCTTTTCAAACCAATGGAGGAGTCCAACCGCTCCTTCCGTGCCACTAAAAGTAGTAGGACGACAGTCCATGAAAGTCTTGAAGGTGCAAACAGGTGGCTGAGCGTGCTGACCTCCTGTTTGTGCGGCTGCAAGTGCCGCAGCAACTTGCTCGTTAATGAGAGCCGTCAATTGGGCTTGCGTCATGTTGATACGTCCAGACATGATCTTCATAGCAAATATGACATAAGTGAGAGAGGTTCGCGAGTAGTGCGATAACAGAAGAGAGTAAGCACACAAGTGTTCTCATGCAATAGGGTTAAGTTAACCTAAGCATACCCGGAGCAAAATTCTATGCAATTCTAGCAAGTAGGCAATAAGACATGTACCATATTACCTAGAGTGATGAGTCTTGCACGTGGAGCGAGGCGTCGTTGTGGATCGTTGAGCACTGTTTCGGTTATAGTCTGGTTTTAATAAAAACGTTTTCCCCTTATTAAAACCGAGTTCTCTATAACCAATGGCTCTGATACCAATCTGTCACACCCCCAAAATCCACACGCGGAGTACCACCGCTTGGAGGCGTGACATGACCAGGATCAAGCCACCAATCATATTGAACATAAGTATATAGTAAAAGTCATTCATCAATACGATAGGTGTTTCAAAAACCAAATATAAACAAGTGTGTAGCGAAAGCATTTAAAGTAAACCCAACATAAGTTTAAGTACAAAATGTCATAATGTTTAACAACACATTCACGATCCATGTCCACAACGACCGTGCCTCCCGTGCAAGCTCCAAAAGTACCTAAGGTCCTGCAAGGCATGTAACAGAGAGTCAACAACTTGTTGAGCGAGTTCACAGTGAGTTGTTTAGTAATAATGTTCGTTTCATAAATCGTTTGTTTGTTTAGTAACCCACGTATCGTTATTAATTACATCGCGGCCCTCAAGGCATGTTTGCGAAGATTAGTGGGGGTCTCCCATGTTTTCTAGACTAGTTATATTTGTATCGCGGCCCTCCAGGCATCTTTGCGAAGATTAAAGTATAGTTCGCGGCCATTCCAGGCATGTTTGCGAAGAGAAGTATATGTATCACTAGTCTAGTAGTATCTACCATTGACCTTCCTCTACCGAGGCCAATGGTATGTAATTCCGATAACTCTTAAGCATAAATAATCAGTCAACCCATTCCCAACCCCGGGAATCCCATGCCTTGGTAGAAGTGTGAACTCACCTTGTTTGCTCGGTATGCTAAATTATGTGCTCCCAGTTAATCAATCAAGTCCTAGAGTACGCACGTATACATAATCAGTTTGTATTCACTAAGTCCATGTAAGCATATACAATCACAGTAGCGTTGAACTAGCAATCACGAACAACAAAAGACACATATTCAAGTTCATACAAGTCATGCATATCAGCTTAACAGTAGTTAATAAACCCAGTTAACTTTTAACAGAATTTATCCAGGTTACTGTGCAGATTAACCAATCGGCAAAACGCCCCCCTGTTTCGCCGTGATGGGTCTTGGCAAAACACCTTTGTTTCGCCAAGTCGGTTTCATCATCCGGTGATTCGCCGATATTTTTTTTGTTTCGTCCCAACACAACAGCAACAATACTAATTCTTTAATAAAATTTTCGGTTGACATTAAAGTGCCATTGGGCCGATCCAACAGCCAATGGTCTTCATGGACCGCCCATCACCACCAATCAACATGGAACTTTCTTTGACACAAAAAAAATGAATTTCTTATTCACACAACAGATCCCTATGTATCTTGTGACTTGTTCTTGTAGCCTGCACCTTACTAAGCCGCCATTTTTGTAGTTATCATTCCCCCACCACTATCAATTTATAATGAACCGACAATTTTTTTTTTTTTTTTTTAACCACCTCAATGTTTTATTGGACCAAATAGCTCGGTGGGTTTGACAACATTATTCACATGATAATACATACAATTTTAATAATTCATATTGATTCATCACATATGTCAAACAATCTAATCAATTCCAGCCGACAATCCATGTGGTGTTCCTTATCTTACAAATCGACAACATATATACAAACAATTAACAAATGAATCTTGACTAACATATCCTGACAACACACACATGGGCCGCAACTAAAAGCATTCATCAAACAGACTTTTTAATCAATACAACAAGTAATCAATTCTGTTTAATACACACTAACCGATTTGGGATGAACAACGGGAGGATTAGAGAGAGAAAGATGATGGTGGGAGATGGTTATCGCCGTCACACGGTGATAAGGGGAAGTGGTTAGGGTTTTCGAATTAACTTATGCGTAAAGGCTATGAATCAAATATTATAACCGGGTGTTACTGGGTCAAAGCCCACTTCTGTTGTCGTGGGCCTCTTTGTAGACGAGATGTGTTTTTGTGGGGTGTGGGTTTGTTTGGCTTAACAGATCTCATTTTGTTATATTAATTATACAAGGCATATCACTAATACATAACATATACATATACCCACTTATAATGCACACCACAAATAAATATAAAACCACACTTTGCAAATAAGTATTAAGTCGAGTCAAATAGAGACCTTGAAAACTCGGGTTGTCACACCTATATAAGTCAGACCTTCCTTCTTGTATCGTTCAATGAAAGCACGAAGGCTTTCATCATCACGTTGCTTTATCTGAAAGATCACTGTTGCGTCTTTGACATATCGCCTTTGTTGGGAGAAGTTGGCCAGGAAACCCTTGCTGAGATCGTCAAAGCTTCGAACGCTTTGAGCAGGTAAGTCATTGAACCAGATTCTGGCGGATCCAACAAGAGTTTGCATGAACATTAGGCGACATTCAGCGTTTGACCATTTCTCTATCCGGGCTGCACCGGTGAAGATCTGAAGATGGTCCTCAGGATCTTCAGTCCCATCATACGTCCTAATGTGGGACGGCATCTTAATCTTTGATTGGAAATCATAATCAGCTATTTGTCTTGAAAAGCATGAAAGGTTACTTGGCTTGTATGGTTTAGCCAAGTCTTCTTCAGCCCTTGCATCTACATTATTGCCGTTGCCGTTATTTCCCTGAGTGGCTAGCACTTGATTAATGAAGTGTTGCCATGGGAAGTTGGCCATCATCTGGGTCATTATGTTGGGCATGGGGTTGAAGCCTTGAAGGCTTCCTGGGCCAACTGAGCAGTTTATCCCGAGGGGAGCGCTCATAACAGCACTTCGTGCTAAAGGGAGCACGGACAGAGCTTGCTCCCATGTGGTTGTTATAGATGCTGGATAGCTTGTTACTGGGGACCGTAGGAGCTGGTCAAGGGTTAGCTCATGTCCCAAAGGAGCACCACTAGTAATTGGTTGGGAAGAGAAGATAGGGTGCACCGTAGGATTTGTCATAGTGGACAGATAAGGGTGAGGGTTTGAAGGATTACTGGGACCAGCCTCACTTCTTGTCATAAAAGGAGGGGGAGGTGGTCTGGGAGACAACGTCGGTTCAGGTTCATCATAGTCTAAACGAATCCTCACTCCTTTTTCTCTTTCTCTACTCACGTGTTGGTTGAGAAGGGACCTCAACTCAAGGAAGTTGTTGGCAACCCCTTTGGGGGTGAGTTCAACACGTGCTGGGGCGTCAGAGACACCGATATTGGGAGATGGAACCCCGGATCTGGACGGGGTTGGTGTGTTGAAGTTGAGGAACTCGGGTGTGCTCCCCGGAGTTGAGAAAGAAGTTGGTATAGCCACGTGAGCTTGGCTGCTACCCGGAGTAGAAGTGTTTGGGATCTGATTTACTTCTCCCGGGGATCCACTTTCAGACATGGTGGTTTTAAGTGAAGAGAGCTACACTACTAGGTCTTTTTTGAGAAGAAATAGCGGCGTAGCCCCACGGTGGGCGCCAACTTGTTGATGCAACAAATACAAGACCAACGGTAGTAGCTGGGCTGGTTAGGCAGAAAGGTTGAAGGGTTCAACTTAGCCTAACACAGGTCGTGGGGTCCCCCCACGTTTGCAAAACGTGGAAGGAGGTTTACTAGTCAGTTTTTATTACTTGCTGGAGATCCTTCTCTGAAGTGTGTTCAGATTCGGATGAAGGAGCAAATGGAATGTGTGTGTTGGATATGAAAGGGAGTGACTTGCACGAGACAAGCACTCAAGGCGAATGACCAGAGATTAGAGAATCAGAGCTGGCCAGGAGATGTTTTCTGAAGTAAATGAAGTGTCAATTTATAAGAGAAGACATCTCCCGAAGTAGAATGTATTAGACTAGTAACCTTGCTTGCAGTGGAGGGATTACCCTTTTGGGGGTTAAAGCCTTTTGACCCCTGGATAATAGCGTGCATTGTGGAGACCTGCTTTGCTTTTGCAGCTGTGGGTTGGTGAAGTGATCTCCGGATGTGACTGGCCACTGTTTCCGTATTGCTTTTCCCATCCCACAGCTTTTCAACCATTGAACCGTTTAACCATTTGAGCGTTTACATATTTAGTCATTTTATTTAGTCTTGGGCTACCCCCGTCATCAGTAAGCAAAAGTTTTTAAACTCAGATTTCAGTTTTGACCTTTTCGGCTTAAGTGAAATTACCAAAATGCCCTTTCGGTGCATAGTATGGTTATAAATGATAAATTTCACACATAGGTTATACCCTACTGATAAAACTTAGTAAATTAAGTATTTTACTGATTACATCAGACCCGAAACTCAAATTAATATTTAAACTATTTTATAACCCTTAAAATGACAAAAATGCCCTTACGGTGCATAAATTGAGTTTAAATTCATTTGGGGCATAATAGAAGATATCTTACTGATGTCACAACAAATTTAAGGCATATTAACTTAGGAAACTTGTATATGACTCTTTTGGTTACTCGTTACGCCCTTTTCGCGTTCGGATCGGCCTATGTGACTAGTTTGCATATATTAGCCGAAACGGGTCAAACCATATCATTTTTGTCTCAAAATCCAGAATGTGTTTAAGTTCCCCATAATAAACAAGTGTCCAAGCTTGTCGGGTCAAAACCACATTCTAAACCGGTCTTCGCTTTATCATGCGTTTGAACCGTGTCTTCCTTTTTAAAACTAACCGGTCTAAGTCTAGGTTTACTTAAAGACCCGTTAGGATTCTAATAGGTTATTAAAACCTTCGTTCCAGATTAGGAGCCCAGTAAAAGTTGCGTGCACTTGCTGTAATTGATTTATACTTTGCTCAGGTAAATACTCTTAACTTATTTTCCCTATACGGGCCTGAGATACGGTATTATAATAATACCGCTTGGTCGGGTATGTAGTCATTTAAATCGGATTGTGATTAATGTATTTACATAACTCGTTTTATTCTGTATTATTTGGTGTATGGCCTTTGGGGGTTAAATGACCATGTCCCGGATATCCTTGGCATCATTCAAAGAAATGGCCACGACCTAAGCACGGGGTGTAGGCGTACACCTGACAATTGCATTATGTAAAAACTGGTAATCCACGTAAAGGAATCAACCTTGTGGGCATTATACCTGTGGCGTGTCAGTTAATCTTGTCCGGCCCTACAAACCGGCCCTAATGGACGACAGATAAGTAAAACTGTATACAAGATTATTTTTAAATAATTGTCCCAAGTTATAAAAGATATTTTTGCCTAAGTGCATTCAAATAAATTTTCAAACTCTTTTCAAAATGAGTCAGTTAAGTTGTATTTACCAGTGTAAACTGACGTATTTTCCAAAAAGGTTAAGTGCAGGTACTATACGTAATAGGCTGGCTACTCCAGGCATCAATAATCAAGTCTCGCAAGCTCTAGATGTCAAAGTCTGCTGAACAGTTTTCCTTTTTATTTGATCCGCCTGTGGATCTGTTTCAACTGTTTGTGATACTTAATATTACAATTTTATTCGGTTGAAATAAATCTATCTTTTGCTTCCGTTGTGCATTTATATATTGTGTTGTTTGACTATGGTGATATCAACTACGTCACGATACTCCCCACCGGGCCCACCGGTAATACGTGGAAATATCGGGGTGTGACAGGTTGGTATCAGAGCCAACACTGAGTGAATTAAACACTAGCCTTTTATGTTTAATCTCAGTTACACAGTTGCACATTCCTCGAACCTTCGAGTCTAGACAAAGAACATAGGACAAATCCTGATTTTGTTTTATTTTTGTCTGTTATATTTTTCCTTGTTGTTATCTTTGATTATGTTGACAGGTTCGAATATGCCGCCAAGATTCCTTAGGAGAAAGGGAAAGTCACCTGTAGCAGGCCACGACCAGGAGGCCGGGCCTTCTCAAAGAAGAACCTCACCCATCAACATGCGTACAAGTCCCAAGGGGGACTGGAGGACGCATCTGCAGCCAGCGAGACGGTCAGTCTCGTTAAGCTCGTCACCGTCTTACCTTCACTCTTTTGGACCCCATTCAGAAAATGAGCCCGAAAACCCACAACCTTCATTTATCCCTCTCCAGAGGTCCAACTCTCGTCACTCTTTTGATAACCCGTCACAAATCTTCCGAAGCCGGTTCAACCCGGCCAACTACCTCGAAGAACCAGTGGGTGTTAACCCATTGGGACCTGAAGATCACTTTTCTGGAGATCACGCCATGGATATGGATGAGGATACTGACCCTACCGAACCACCGACCGGTACCCCCACACATCCCATAGAAATTTCTGATGGGTCATCTTTTCATGGATCACCCTACCGTGGTCCTGACAGTTACCAAGCAAGGTTTAAGCAGTATGAATGGTATTTTACACTGATATTCGTTAATTTACACATATTTTAGTCCCCCATTTTATCCCCATTTTATGCGTTTTCGGCAGTAAAACCGTCATTCGGATACTTAATCATGTATACTTTTGTTTACAGGCCTAAAACAGCGTACCAGACAAGATGATAGTGAAAACGAGGACTTTCCGGACAAAACGACAAAGCTGCGAACATTCTGTTAGAATTCTGACCTGGGCAAGTGGAACGGTCGTGCGACCTAATGAACGACCGTGCATCTCCGACTAATGCTGTCCAGTCCGACAATGAACGAGGGTGCGACTTGGCGTGCAAGGCAATCTTGGTGACGCACGGTCGTGCGTCTGATTGCACCCCGTGCGGATTCGATGACCAGACAAACCCCGGTAACGCACGGTCGTGCCATGGGAAGAACGGTCGTGCAAGACCGAAGCCGGTCAAGATCTGATGACGTCATCCAGTATAGTGCACCATACCTCCAATAATTCAAAAAGTGAACGGTCGTGCAACAGGACGCACGACCGTGCGATTTCGAAATTATATAAAAACGTGTAGAAACATTCTGCTCGGAACTCTGGACATTTTGGAAGCGATGCTGGCGATTTTCAGGCTCCGGAGGCTTCTGCTTTCACCCGGATTCAAGCCACATTGTGCCGATTAGCTTCGTTATCTTCCAGATTCTTAATCTTATGCTTGTTTATGGTTTGGTTTTCTAATCTTTCCATGATTTTGTTAATCTTTCAAGCATTTAGATTAATGTTTATTTATTATTGTAGCCTTTGGGCAAAAAACACAACAATCCCTTGCTTGATTATAACCATTAGTATGTTAATCTTTGTTTGTAATGACATTTGGAAGTATTTTCTATGTTAATCTTTGATGATTAGTTTGCAACCTTGTTATTGATATTGATTTCTTGATTATAAGTAATTGTGTTGGATGATTGGTGTTTGGTTAGTTAAGATAGTTGAAAAATGAAGCTTAATTAATCTTGTATTAGTAAACTTTAAACTTGGTTAACTAGTTTAGCTTGGTTAAAATGTGTGCACCATGATACTAGAAATGGTTAGTGGTTTAATAAAATGTAGTTATTGTTAATCAAGAAAGCTTGCCGTCATATAAGGACCTTAACGGGTTAAATGGTGTCGTTATAAATTCTTGCCATGATTTGTTAGCTTAGTTAGTAGTTTAGGCCAAAATTGCTATCTTGGTGAATTTATGTGCAAGATTTGTAAAATGAACTCGGTTGTGATTTAATCTAGTTTATGCTTGTCTCGGTGGTTGCATTGTGTTTATCGGTGTCGCTTTCCTTGTTTAAGTGAGGTTAGAAAACTCCTAACGGATGACTAACTTATTTTAAAGAGATTTTCATAGACATTTATCAATTGCACGTTAAAGAACAATTTTAGGTGGTTAAAGTGTGTTTATCGTTTTATCTTTCCGAATGATTGTCATGTTAGGATTCCCGAAAGGGATACTAATTGTCTTAAAATGGAAAATTGACCGAATGCTTCTAGTGCCAAAACCGACTTAGTTGACATACTTTGGTTGTGTATTAAGCAAGGCTATTTATATACTTTCTACTATGTTTTATAAGTATTTGTTTATGCTTACTTTAGTTTATAAAAAATCAAACAACTTATGTTTTTACCGGTAGTTTAGTGACAAAGGTCTAGTATTATTTCTCCGCCCATTTCCTTGGATCGATACTTGGTTCTTACCGATACTTTACTACATATATGACGGGGTACACTTGCCTCTTTCGTGTGTGTTTTGATGTAAAAGTAATAATCACTTTTATAAATTTAAAACCAAATCATGTGTAATTTCATTGCAAAAGTATGTATATATACGCACACGTCATACACCATCCTACCATTCATCGCCTCATCAGCAGCAACAACAGCAGCAGGATCCTTCCGAGGATTCACGTTTCGTGGCAGTTTCCCCGCCACCACCACCACCTCAGCAACAGCCTCCTGAGCCACCTAGGCGAAGGAGATCGAACGCACGGATGTTCGTGCGGGGAGGAGTGCGTATCAGCACCCCTCAACCATCGAGTGGCAGCCACTACCCGCCACTCCAAGAAGACCAGCAGATGGGAGGACCTTCAAACCCCATCCTAGAAATGAACTCTACACATGCCATGCCACCACTGTTGGGCTTTGACAACCCAATTCCCACGTACGCTGGTCCAGCAGCGTATAATCCCTTTGAGCAGCCGGCTCACACCAGCTTCAATTATGCTGAGATCGACCCATACCTAGCGGCGTGGAACTATAATGCTCTTAACCCCGAAGGGCCCTACGGAACTCCTTGGGGAGTTGGATACCCAGCATATGGATACCAACAACAGCCGTCTCTTCGACCTCCACATCAGCCGCAACCGCAGCCGCAAGTACCATGGTTTTCCCCGCCGGAACAGGAGGAAATTCTCCAAAGATTAGACCAAGTTGAGCGGGAAGTTCACAGAGATCGCAGGGAACGACAAGGCTTCTTTAAGGGGTTGGCAAGTTTAATAAAAGGGAAGAGCAAGAAGGACCATTGAATCCTTCAATTGTTGGCAGTATTTCCTTGTTTTTAGTTGAGCCCCTGCGTGGGCCTGTTTTTCTGTTTTGACCCCTGCGTGGGTATGACTTTTTGTATTCTGCCCCTGCGTGGGCATGGCTTTCTGTTGACCCCTGCGAGGGTATGTTTGTTTATTTAAGCCCCTGCGTGGGCGTGTTATTTTTGTAGAAGTCTCGTTTAGGGCAAAATTGTACTTGTTGAATTTTATGGAATGGCTAATTTAAATTTTCATTTTAATAATTATGTGCATAAACATAAAATATGAAATAAATAAAATAACTTTCCCACTAAAAGATCTACCATTATAATAAAATGGCAAAATCTAAAAAGGACAAGACCTAGTCATATGTCACCTTAAGACAGGGCCAAGATGGTAGTTCCTCAATTAGATTCAGATCCTTGTTAACATCTCAAATTAGGATTGTTCTGCGTTAAATATTTAAAAGAATCTTAAAGGTAAAACCTAGCCTAAATGTCGTTGCAGACATGGCCAAGATGGTAAAACCTATTCAAAAGATTCAAAACCTTAACATCTGAAAGCATATTAACATGCTTGACAAATGTGATTCGATAAAATCACATAAGTCATTCTTAAATTGGGTTATTCTAGATTCCCTCATTTATATAATCATCCCTTAAAGGATGAAGTGCCCACGGGCTATAATTAACGTCCTCTGGGACTAAAGACAGTGGTAGCCTACAACTCCCTGTCAAGAAAAGGTAGCGAACTTTGATTCAAACCTTAATACCTCGATTCTGTAAAATCCTGGTTTATAAACTAAACTTGTCTACGTGACTAGGCCTTTTGTGCTATTACTAACTTATAATTTAGGATTATGATAAAGATCCTGAATAATTATATATTTAACAAATTAACTAAAATGGCTAAAAAAAAAACAAAACCATGGTTAATAAATTGTCAAAAACAATAAAACTGTATAAGCATCTATATAAACCTTGCCCTTATTTGATTTTATGTAGCAATTAAGGCTACATGGGTAGGTCAGAAGAGGTAAGCAGTCATCCGGTGGAAAACCATGAAAATACTAAGATACATGTGACCGGTGCGGAACTGCAAGCATTAGTAGATAATGCTGTTACAAAAGCTATAGAACGGCAGTATAATGAATCTAGTGGGACTCGAAGTAGGACCCTATCCACACCGCACTCCAAGCCTAAGACTCATTCGGAGGCTCATAGCAAGCCACCCTCTAAGAAAGATGAGCCAAAGAAAGATGATGATCGACATTCATCTAATCAAAACAGTGTTCCATCTAAAAGGATAGTGTTTGAAGATAAACCACGTACCAAGTCCTGTACCTATAAGTACTTTGTTTCCTGCAAACCCCAGGATTTCACTGGGGAGAAAGGGGCAATTGATTGTATGACCTGGTTGGATGAGATGGACACAGTAGTTGACATCAGCGGTTGTGCTGAAAGGGATGTAGTGAAGTATGTATCCTAATCCTTCAAGGGAGAGGCACTGGCATGGTGGAAGTCTCTCATTCAAGCTGCTGGAAAGATCCCGCTCTACAATTTGTCATGGGATCAGTTCGTTGCTCTCATTAAGGAGAATTATTGCCCGAAGCATGAGGTTGAAAGAATTGAATCAGATTTCTTATCGTTGGCGATGAAGAATTTAGATTGTCAAGCTTACCTCACCAATTTCAATACCCTGTCTAGGCTGCTTTCGTACCTCGTAACCCCGGAACCCAAAAGGATTGCTCACTTCATTGGGGGTTTAGCCCCAGAAATCAAAGCCAGTGTTAAGGCGTCCGGACCTGCTACTTTTAGATCAGCAGCTGATCTATCTCTGTCTCTTACCTTAGACGCGGTCAGACTAAGATCGCTGAGGAATTCGGAAGAAGGCAAAAGAAAGCGTGAGGATGATAACTCATGAAGATCTGAAAAGAAGCATAAAGGTAGCACTGACTTCAGGAAGAAGTCTGGATCCAACAAGGGTAGCCAACAAGCTGAGGAAAAGCCAAAGTGCAAAACTTGCCAAAAACGCCACTTTGGAAAATGCAGGCTTGAGTCCAAGTCTAAGTCAGGATCACCTGCATGTGGGTTATGCAAGTCAAAAGAGCACAAGACTGTTGATTGCAGGAAGATTAAATATGGCACATGCTACAACTGCAATGAGAAGGGGCATATTAAAACCAATTAGCCTAAATACGCCAAGAAGCCTGAAGAGGCCAAGAAGACCAATGCAAGGGTCTTCCGGATGGATGCAAAGGAAGCTGTGCAGGACGACAATGTGATCACAGGTACCTTCCTCATAAATGATGTCTATGCAAGAGTACTTTTTGATTCAGGAGCTGATAAGTCATTCGTAGATAATAAGTTTTGCAAATTGCTGAATTTACCTGTTAAAACCCTAAGTGTGAAATATGAGGTGGAATTAGCTGATGGTACCTTAGAAACCACCTCAACAGTGTTAGATGGATGTTTCATATCCATTAGGAACCACTCTTTTCCATTGTCCCTACTTCCTTTGAAGTTAGCCGGTTTTGACATAGTTATAGGCACGGATTGGTTATCTCGTAACCAAGCCCAGATAGTGTGCAATAAGAAGCAAGTAGTGATCAAGACTCCGTCTGGTGAGCCAATTACCATTCTGGGAGATACCCGGTATGGACTGCCTGAGCAAGTGTCTATGCTCAAGGCATCTAGATGTCTGAAGAAGGGTTGTGTCATTTATATGGCACAAGTAACTATTGATGAGCAGAAACCCAAGATTGAAGATATTCTAGTCATTTCTGAGTACCCTGAAGTTTTTCCTAAAGAACTACCTGGTTTACCCCTAGATAGGCAAGTAGAATTCAGAATTGACATCATCCCTGGAGCAGCACCTGTTGCGAGAGCGCCTTATAGGTTGGCACCAACAGAGTTGAAGGAATTGAGGACACAACCAGATGAATTGCTAGCCAAAGGTTTCATTAGACCTAGTTCGTCTCCTTGGGGAGCGCCAATCCTATTTGTCAAGAAGAAGGATGGATCGATGCGTCTGTGCATCGATTACCGTGAGCTTAATAAGGTTACTATCAAGAATAGGTATCCTTTGCCCAGGATCGACGATCTGTTCGATCAATTGCAAGGGGCAAGCTACTTCTCTAAGATCGACTTGAGGTCAGGCTATCATCAACTGAAGGTTAAAGACGAAGATGTTCACAAGACTGCATTTAGGTCTCGTTATGGTCATTATGAGTTCTTAGTGATGCCTTTTGGGCTCACTAATGCACCTGCCACATTCATGGATCTCATCAATCGCGTCTGCAAGCCTTACTTGGACAAATTTGTTATCGTCTTCATCGACGACATTCTCATTTACTCGAAAAGCCAAGTTGACCATGAGAAGCATCTCCGTTGCATTCTTAAGCTACTTCAACAAGAAAAGCTCTATGCCAAATTTTCAAAGTGTGAATTTTGGCTCCGAGAAGTCCAATTCCTTGGACATGTTGTTAGTGAGCGTGGTATCCAAGTGGATCCCGCTAAGATTGAAGCTATTACAAACTGGCAAGAGCCCAAGACGCCTACGGAGATTCGCAGCTTTCTAGGACTGGCAGGATACTATAGGCGATTTATTGAAAACTTCTCAAGAATTGCAGTACCCCTAACTCTACTCACCCGCAAGAATAACAAGTTTGACTGGGGGCCTAAGCAGCAAGAATCTTTCGATATTTTGAAGCAGAAGTTGAGTAATGCTCCTGTATTGACATTGCCTGATGGAATTGATGAATTTGTAGTATATTGTGATGCATCACACACCGGTATGGGATGTGTGCTTATGCAGAAAGGCAAAGTCATTGCCTATGCTTCACGACAGTTAAAGGTGCACGAGAAGAATTACACCACCCATGACTTGGAATTGGGTGCTGTTGTATTTGCACTAAAACTATGGAGACATTATTTGTATGGAACTAAGTGTGTGATCTATTCTGATCACAAAAGCCTTCAACATTTGTTTAATCAGAAGGACTTAAACATGAGGCAGCGACGTTGGATGGAAACTTTGAATGATTATAATTGTGAAATAAGATACCATCCTGGCAAGGCAAATGTGGTTGCCGATGCCTTAAGTAGGAAGGAAAGAGTAAAACCTATAAGAATCAATGCCAAGAGCATTGAGATAAAGAATAGTTTGAATGAGAGATTATTAGCTGCACAGAAGGAAGCTGTCTTGGAAGCTAACTACCCTGATGAAAAGCTAGGTGTAACTGAAGAACAGTTATCCTATGACAAAGACGGAATCCTGAGGTTAAATGGACGAATTTGGGTTCCAGTTTATGGAGGACTTCGGGATGTTATCCTCCAGGAAGCCCACAGTTCCAAGTATTTCGTTCATCCTGGAGCTGATAAGATGTATCAGGATCTAAAGGCAAACTATTGGTGGATAGGATTGAAAAAGTCTATAGCTGCCTATGTAGCTAAATGTTTGACGTGCGCGCAAGTCAAAGCTGAACACCAAAAGCCGTCAGGTTTGCTACAACAACCTGAACTTCCCACATGGAAGTGGGAGATGGTGACAATGGATTTCATCACCAAGTTGCCAAAGACCAGGAAAGGAAATGATACTATATGGGTAATAGTAGATAGACTGACTAAGTCAGCACATTTCCTACCCATTAAGGAGACTTATAGCTCCGACATGTTAGCCCAATTGTACGTAGATAAGATTGTATCTATGCATGGTGTGCCAGTGTCAATAATCTCTGACAGAGATACCAGATACACATCACATTTTTGGAAAAGTTTCCAACAATCCTTGGGCACGCGCTTGAATTTTAGTACAGCTTACCACCCTTAGACAGATGGGCAAAGTGAGCGTACAATCCAAACTTTGGAAGACATGCTTCGTGCATGTGTGATTGACTTAGGTGGTGGTTGGGATGACCACCTGCCATTGATCGAGTTCTCCTATAACAATAGCTACCATACAAGCATTAAGGCTGCGCCTTTTGAGGCATTATATGGTAGAAAATGTAGAACGCCTATTTGTTGGGCAGAAGTAGGAGAAACTCAGTTATCAGGACCTGACATAGTCTTTGAAACGACGGACAAGATTGTCCAGATTCGTGACCGCCTGAAAGCTGCCAGAGATAGGCAGAAAAGCTACGCAGACTTAAGGCATAAACCTCTAAAGTTTGAGGTTGGTGATAAGGTTCTGCTTAAGGTATCACCCTGGAAGGGGGTGATGCGATTTGGTAAGAAAGGTAAGTTAAGCCCCAGATATATAGGACCATTCGAGATTATCGAATGTGTTGGGTCAGTGGCTTACAAGTTGAACTTAGCTGAAGAGCTCAGTGGTATTCACAATGTATTCCACATCTGCAATCTGAAGAAATGTCTAGCAGATGAATCGCTAGTCATACCACATACAGATGTATATATAGATGAGAGCTTGAAATTTGTGGAAAAACCTTTGTCGATTGAGGATCGACGGGTTAAGAAGCTTCGGAGGAAACATGTGCCAATTGTCAAGGTTAAATGGGATGCCCGCAGAGGTCCCGAATACACGTGGGAGGTAGAATCCACAATGAAAGAAAAATACCCTCATTTGTTTCAGTAAATCTCGAGGTCGAGATTTCTTTTAAGGGGGTGAGGATGTAACACCTCGTAAAATCATACCCAATAAAATAAAGACACGTGTCATGTAAGATAAGCGTCTCAGGAACCCGGAACAAGTAAAAGATGTATGGTAGGATTTAAAAGGGTCGACATGTTAATAAACACCTCTGAGTGACCAAATAATAAATCCCAAGACCTTAAATCGTTATGATAAACATCTGATGTATTTAACCGGTTACTCCTAAATTAAATAAATTCAGTTTATAAGGAATTGGATTTTTAAATATATAATGTTACGATAAAGTATATGGCAAATCCTTTTCAAAAGAGTCCAAGCTCCTTAAAAGCATGCAACACAAGGATCCAAGGCAACATAAGTGCATGGCTAGGCATGCATGCCCTTTCAAAACTGACCTTATGGTCCCACTCTGTTGCAAAAGACCCAAGGTTCGAATTATGAAGGATTGCATGGTCAAAGCTTGAAAATCACAAGATTTTGTCTTCTGATGAAGGCTTACGGACCGCAAAGGGGTTACCTTACGGTCCGTAAGGCGGATACGGACCGCAAAGCCAAGGGCTTACGGTCCGCAAGATTGTAACTGGGCATCTTTGATCAAGGTCGGTTACGGACCGCATGACCAAGGGTTTACGGTCCGCAAAGAGGTGCTTACGGACCGCAAGGCTTCCTCCTTACGGTCCGTAAGACTGTCGCTGGCAGCAGAAATTGGACAGCTGCCTGTTCAGCCTGTTACACCGCCTTATATGAGTGGTATTCGAAAATCAGGGGCCCTATAACTGGTTTTTAGCATCATAGGGACACCTGGGAACATCTTACAACAATTGTAGACTGATTTGGAGTGATCTTGATGCATCAAAGTTGCTATATAAGAGAACCTCTTGTTGCAACATTTGGTCTTTCATTTGCAACAAGATTCCTTAGGCTACCTAATCATACTTAGGACCTTTGTAAGTGTCCTTAACCTTCTTTAATTCAGTTTAGCTTAAGTGAATAGCTTAAAGTCAAACCATCGTAATTAAGGTTTGACTTCGAGATTAATCAATAATTGTTCAGTCAAATCTCGATTTAAAAGTACCTATAAGTTGGTACTTATGTGGGTAATAAACCCTTAAAAGGGTAATCTCTGATTCCCACTCTAACTAGGTCAATTGTCGGGTCAAACTTGATATTAAAAAGTCAACAGAAAGCTTAATATCAAATTAATGCATAATTAGCAATGTAGAAGCTATGCAACCTGTTTTATCATTAATATAACTTGGTAATTAATGTAAGAACATGTCTAAACATGTTCAACCCGACAATTTTCAGTTTAGGCTCGGTTTGGAACTGAAAGTCGCACAGTTTGACTTTTGCTTTGACTTTCGATTCTGACCCATTGTAGCATGTTTTAGAAATGTCTTAGAGCCCTATTAGGACCAGGTTTCATGTTAGTATAACCCTCTGTGATTATACAACTTGGTTCATTAGTTATCCGATTCACATGCATGTTTCCGTTAAATGCTTATATTTGACTATTTTGCCCATATGACCCTAAAACGTGATTTTTGAAAATGTAAAAGAGTAGAAACCTTAGTTACTAAATTATAAACTTGCACCTAAAATTTGACATCAGTTTGAGGTCTAGATTAAGAGTTATGCTCATTAGCGTAATTAGAAAGCTTTTTATTAATTAAACGACGTAATTAGCGTATATCCTATCTAAACCCAATTTTTGATACCAAACTTTTTACCCACTGATGTAAAATAATATTTTGGGATTTTTAAAGATTTTTATTTATTTTTAGGCTGAGCATAACTTAGAGTTCTAAGCTTGATTCGGTAATTGCCGGTTTTGCCCTTTTGGGCTATAAAATGAGTTTTACAAATCCTTTTGACCCCAAACCTTTTGCTACTTATTTTATATGATAAATAAAATATTTTGAGCCTTCTGGAATAATAAAAATATCATCTTTCCTTTGAAAACCCGGAAATGGCTCCAAATCGCCTTTTTAAGCGTTTTTAACGCATAGTATGTATTAAAACTATTTTAAACATATAAGTTTTGATGCATACTTATAATTTCAGTAAATATTTATATATTAACAGTAAGCAAAAGTTTTTAAACTCAGATTTCAGTTTTGACCTTTTCGGCTTAAGTGAAATTACCAAAATGCCCTTTCGGTGCATAGTATGGTTATAAATGATAAATTTCACACATAGGTTATACCCTAATGATATAACTTAGTAAATTAAGTATTTTTACTGATTACATCAGACCCGAAACTCAAATTAATATTTAAACTGTTTTATAACCCTTAAAATGACAAAAATGCCCTAACGGTGCATAAATTGAGTTTAAATTCATTTGGGGCATAATAGAAGATATCTTACTGATGTCACAACACATTTAAGGCATATTAACTTAGGAAACTTGTATATGACTCTTTTGGTTACTCGTTAGGCACTTTTCGCGTTCGGATCGGCTTATGTGACTAGTTTGCATATATTAGCCGAAACGGGTCAAACCATATCATTTTTGTCTCAAAATCCAGAATGTGTTTAAGTTCCCCATAATAAACAAGTGTCCAAGCTTGTCGGGTCAAAACCACATTCTAAACCGGTCTTCGCTTTATCATGCGTTTGAACCGTGTCTTACTTTTTAAAACTAACCGGTCTAAGTCTAGGTTTACTTAAAGACCCGTTAGGATTCTAATAGGTTATTAAAACCTTCGTTCCAGATTAGGAGCCCAGTAAAAGCTGCGTGCACTTGCTGTAATTGATTTATACTTTGCTCAGGTAAATACTCTTAACTTATTTTCCCTATACGGGCTTGGGATACGGTATTATAATAATACCGCTTGGTCGGGTATGTAGTCATTTAAATCGGATTGTGATTAATGTATTTACATAACTCGTTTTATTCTGTATTATTTGGTGTATGGCCTTTGGGGGTTAAATGACCATGTCCCGGATATCCTTGGCATCATTCAAAGAAATGGCCACGACCTAAGCACGGGGTGTAGGCGTACACCTGACAGTTGCATTATGTAAAAACTGGTAATCCACGTAAAGGAATCAACCTTGTGGGCATTATACCTGTGGCATGTCAGTTAACCTTGTCCGGCCCTACAAACCGGCCCTAATGGACGACAGATAAGTAAAACTGTATACAAGATTATTTTTAAATAATTGTCCCAAGTTATAAAAGATCTTTTTGCCTAAGTGCATTCAAATAAACTTTCAAACTCTTTTCAAAATGAGTCAGTTAACTTGTATTTACCAGTGTAAACTGACGTATTTTCCAAAAAGGTTTAGTGCAGGTACTATACGTAATAGGCTGGCTACTCCAGGCATCTATAATCAAGTCTCGCAAGCTCTAGATGTCAAAGTCTGCTGAACAGTTTTCCTTTTTATTTGATCCGCCTGTGGATCTGTTTCAACTGTTTGGGATACTTAATATTACAATTTTATTCGGTTGAAATAAATCTATCTTTTGCTTCCGCTGTGCATTTATATATTGTGTTGTTTGACTATGATGATATCAACTACGTCACGATACTCCCCACCGGGCCCACCGGTAATACGTGGAAATATCGGGATGTGACAGATATCATTGAGCATGGTATCCTCCTCCATGCTCATGACGACTAGGTCGTCCATGTAGATCTTGACACTTTTGCTGATTTGATCACCAAAAGTGTCGTTCATCAATTTTTGATAGGTTGCGCCCGCGTTGCGCAACCCGAACGACATTTTTGTATAACAGTAATTCCCGGTAGGTGTGCGGAATGTCGTTTTATCTTCGTCCTCGATTGCCATCTGTACCTGGTGATAGCCTTTGTAACAATCGAGGAAGCACTTCCATCGAAATGGTGCGAGGTTATCGACTTTCTCGTCGATCTCTGGAAGTGCGTAACAATCCTTGGGGCAAGCTTTATTGAGATCTTTATAGTCGACGCACATGCGCCAGCCCCTGGTTGGTTTTTCTTCCATAACTGGGTTGGATAACCAAGTCTGGTACTTAACTTCCTGCTGGATGCCTACGGAGAGCAGTTCTTTGACCTGCTCATGCATCGCCTCGTTCTTTGCGGATCCAAGGTGGCGTTGGCCTTGGATCACCGGCTTGATACCTGGCAAGGTGTTCAAGAAATGTTGCGCAACTTCGCGTGGCACCCCTGTCATGTCTGCGGGTATCCATGCGAAAATATCTTGGTTTCTGAAGAGGAGTTGCTTCAGGCGCGCCCTAATGCTGTGGGACAAGGCGTGGCCCAACGTGACTGTTTGCTATGGGTATCTTGCGTTAAGAACCCATTTTTCTGGTTGGGTGTTGGGGGTAGGCCTTGCTATCTTGGTCGGACGCAGCTCGTCCGTGGACACAACTTCTCTGCGGGCGTATATTATCGCAACCCCCGTCTCGGTTGGGAAACCGATGGCAGAGTGGGGGACGGATGTAATCATGTTGAAATCGCCCTGGGACTCCCTCCCGAGAAGTACGTCGTATTTGGAAGTGTGGGGTAAAACCATGAAGTTTACCTCCTCCGTTCGCGTGTGCCTTCCGTTGGTGAGGCGCACAGAAAAAGTGATTTGGCCCAGTGGGAATACGGTTTCCCCCGCAAATCCGGCCAAAGGGTAGTCTACCGGCTGCAACCGATCCTTGTCTTCTTGATCAAACTGGTTGAAGCACTGCTCATATATGATGTCAGATGTACTGCCCGGGTCGATGAATAACCGCTCCGTGCAGTAATGAACCAGGTATCCTGTGATTACGACGGCGCGCCTGTCGCGCGGTCCGCCTCGGACTTTTAGAAAGACAACTTGCTCGTCTTTCCAGTCATTGTCCGGTGTTCTTGCCGCTTTGCGCGGCTTTCCTCGTCCTCCATTGATCATGTGGGTTGAGGCCACATACATGGTCCTTTTACCCGTGGAGGTGCCCTCGTTGTGGGGGGTGATGCGCTTAGTTTGTTTTTACGCGGCTGGCAACAAATGTTGCAGCTTCCCCTCTTTCAGGGCTCGCTCAATCTCCAGTCGGAGACTGATGCAGTTGTTTGTTGTGTGTCCTGAGTCCTTGTGATACTCACAGTAAAGTGTGAGGTCCTGATTCTTCTTGGACTTCATTGGTTGGGCCGGTCACAGGAATTGCGCGTCCGTGAGGAGGACGTCGCTTGGCGACTGGTTGATCTCGGTCCAGTTACGGTCCCGAGATTCCTTCTTCGATGCCCGGTTTTCACGTTGGGCATTGATTGTTGCCCTTGCATCGGGCTGGTGACCACGCGGAACATACGGTTTGGGATCGCTGCCGCGATTCCACGTGTCCCGGTTGCGCTTGTTGTTGCGCCTGGGGTCCTGGCGGGAGGACTGGACTTCCGCTTGGGGCTTTGCCTTTGTAACGTGTGGCTTGAGACATCGCTGAGTCTGGGCGTATGTCTTGACCGCGGCCATAACGTCGTCCTATTTCTTTGGCAAGCCTTCCTTGCCTGAGATGGTCATAACCATTTCTTCATCCTTGACGGCTCGAATGAAATGGTTGCGTGCCATTTGGTCTGCAACACCGCCTATCTCCAGGCACTCTTTGTTGTAACGGATGATAAACGACTCGAGAGATTCGTTGTCTCCACGCCAGATGTTCATGACGTCCATAGAATCGCATTCGTGACGTCGCTGCTGGCTGAAATGTGCGAGGAACTTTGCTTGCAAGTCCTCGAATGAGGCCAATGATCCCACTGGCAAAGAATCGAACCAAGCCCTCGCCAGACCAGTGAGGGTCTGGGGGAAAAATGACACCAAGTGGGCTCTTCCCACCTGTCGTTGCATCCGACGCCGGTAAAAATATTCATGTGGTCGTTCGGGTCGGACGAACCATTGTATTTCCTGATCGTTAATGGGAATTTAGTCGTGGTGACATCGGCGTGGGCAATCTCCCGGACGAACTTGGAGTTTTCGGCCGCAGATTTCGGCCTGTAGGGTTGGCTTTGGTGGCGCTTTGCAGCGCGGGGTTCGGTGGGAGGAACATAATTGCGTCCTCCCGGTCTGCTGCTAGTAGCGTGGGATTCCCCGCAGTATGTATGGTCGTCCGGATCGGTACGGCCATACCCTTCGTTGTGGGACTGCGGTCCCAGCCGGCTATGAATGCCGGAGCCGCGGTGGGTTGTGGATTGCCGCCTGTTTTCGCCCTGAGGGCGCAGACGGTTATGTATTGGGCCCCTAATGCGGGACCCGTATGAGGAATCATCCTCATTGATTGTGCGGACCTCGCAGTAAGAGGAACCGCGGTCTTCACGCCTACTTCGGGAGGCTGGGTGTGTAGGGGTCTTGCCGTCGTATTGCAAAATACGACCCGTAGGTGTATGTGGTGCTGGGGTAGGCCCGGTAGGAATTTGTGCTTCTGCGCAAGCTCTGTTGTATGCTGCGGCCAGCATAGCTTGTTGTTGGTCATACCAGGCATGGAGGTTCATGCCTGGAGGTATCACAGAAGCATACTGTGAAAGATCTTGTGCAAATGTAAAGGATGCACCCCCTTGTGTTGATGTGCCAATGTGGCCAGTATTTGGGGCTGGAGGGGTGATCCCTGCAGGCCCTGGGTTTGCGGGGTTTAGGCTATCCCCGGCAGTGTTGTTTAGACGATCAGACATGATCTTGGGAAAAATGAATGTGGAAAAAAGTGCTAAGAGTAGCGGTGGGCGCCAATGATGAAACAATGGTTTACCAAGGGGGTTAACTCACTGGTCTCGTCAAGTAGGGTTAATCCCTTCTTTCCGAGGATCGCTGGCTGGATCGTCCGCTGGTTGATCTCCTGTACAAGGAAACAAACCGTGACTCGTAACAAGGAGGATGGGGTGGGGGGTGCTCCTTGTTACCACTCTCCGGCGTGAGAATCAGTAATTTGCTTGGGAAGCAAAGTGTGATAGTAGTAGTAGTGAGAGAGTTGTGAAGAGATACCTCAAACCTGGTTCGGGGTAGGTATTTATAGCCGAGGAGTGAAGGAGGGTAGTTGAGTGGCTAGTCTGACATCGCACAGCTTCCTGTAGGTGTGTCAGGCCTGTCGGTTACTGTGGTGATGCCACGTCCTGCTGTGGTGTCAGTCTGTCGCTTACATGTGGGCTGCCACTTGCACTGTGGTGTCAGTCCCACTTGCCTTGTATGCAGGATGCGGTGCCCGGCCGCATCGCTGCTTGTGGTAGCTGATGTTGTTCCCGCGTTCTTGTTCTGGCCAAACGTATACGGGATGCAGTGCCATGCCGCATCGCCGCTTGGTGAGTGTTACTATTGTCCAGATCCCTTGTCGTGATGAAAATGTTCATAGGATGCGGTGCCAGGCCGCATCGCTATGTATACACCCATTTTCATACATAAGGTATGTATTCCCATCTCTTGACCGATTGGGTTCGACTGCTGTGTTCGCGCGTGCCCGCATGGACACAGATAAATTCTTGCTGGTGGGGGTTTTTGATAAGGGTAATGGTCGCTCGCGGTCATGCTGGCGCGAGATCCGGGACCATATCCCTTCAGAGTGGGAGGTCAAGTGTTAGAAGCTCGGTAACATCGCTTCTCAATAAAAAAGATGAGACTTTAGAAAAAAGGTAGCTTGAATACCAAGGAAATAGTTTAGCTTGCCAAAGTGTTTACAAATAGACCAAGAATGACATTGATTCAAATCTATCACAAAAAGCTAAAGAGCTCACAATAGTTTAACTTGCTAAAGTGTTCACAATAAATCTAGGGAAAATTACCAAAATGTCTGTTGACCAAGTGCATTTGCAAATATGTCACCTTCCTGCGTCTTTGGAAGGTCCTCACAGACTCGGAAGCGTCCGTCTATCATATTGATGCGTCAATGTCCTACAAGCTGACACGTGTCCGACATGTTCAAGCGTCTCTTGATTAATGTTGATGCGTCGGTGACGCAATGATTCCACGGCTTGCGTCCCTGTTTCACATCGTTTTTAAAGCGGCTGACGATGTATTTGGCTGGCGCACCGGAATGGTCCGGCTGACTTACCGCAATGGTCCGGCTGACGCTTTCCCAAGCGTCCCGCTGACGCACCGTACCGGACCATTCCGACGCTTTAAAATTGACTGGCCGATGCTTTAAAAAGGACAGGCGGACGCTTTAGCTTAGGCCGACGCTTTAAAAATTTCTGGCGGACGCTTTAGAAAGTCTGAACGTGTTCAATTTTTAGGGGACAAATTTTTAAATTTTTTGAAGTTCAATTTATTGTTTGTTAAACGGTTTGGTTTTGACATATTTATGATCTCCCCATTTAATTATTAACATATAACAATTTATTGTTAAACCGTTTCAAGATTTCTTCCCCTATATATACCACCAGTTCTTCATAAAATCCTCATTTTGCATTGAACATCTCATGAAAATTTCCTTTACCCCCGTAGATTTCACTCCTTCCAAATATGAACAGACCCCCTGAAATTGATTTGTGTGAAGTTGCTTTAATTGAAGATGACGTTTTCCTGAGCTTTAGAGTTGTCATTTTTTGTAATCGACAATACTTGTCTGATGGCACGGGTGTCAGCCGATTTCCCCGTCCTCTACATCTGATCACTACAAAGTGTTCAAGAGCTCATCTACAAAGAACACGTGATGCATCAAACGGGTTGTTCCGCACATGACGGTGAAGAAACTGTGAACAACCCGTCCCATATTACTTCCGCCAAAGTGTAAATAACCATTTCAAGACACATCGTTTATCTTTGGTCGGTGTTTTGATGCGAATTCCGGAAGCAGAAATAAATTCATTCTTAACTTAATATTTCTGTCCGGATCTTCTACCCAGAAGGATTTAGCAGTTTGACGAAGTTATTTGAAGACTATTTAATTCAGTTGGAAATAGCAGTTCGGCGTAGTTTATGTTTGTTTGTAACACTTGATTTCAAACACGTCTTGTAATAAATATCTGTTTTTAGGTTATATTTTTTTGTTTTTTCATTTTTTTAATGTAATGTTTAGGTTTTATGTTAATATAAAAATGGTCTTGTCTATAAACGTAGAAAAGTAAAATTATTTTGTTGTTTAACCGATCTGACTGTTTGGCAAAATCCCAACATTAATAAACCAACAAATAGATCTTGTACAACTTTATTTATTATTTTTATAACATAAATACTTTTCTTATATAATTATTTTATTTTAGGGAATTGTTTTATAAATTATAGACAAAATTCTGACCATCTCCATTAATTAAATTAACATTGAAAAACGGGAACGGTCTGGCTGACGTAATCGAGAAGTTCCGTTGACGCAATAGAGAAGGCCCATCGACGCTTTAAAAAGGGATTGGTCGACGCTTTAAATAGTATGAACGGACGCTTTAGCTTTGGCCGACGCTTTAAAAAGGTCTGGCGGACGCTTAAGCATTGGCTGACGCTTTAAAAAGTGTGAACGTGTGCAATTTTTAAATTTTTTGAAGTTCAACGCTGTTTATATACATACAATCTTTTGTTCACCATATCCTCTAACCTCCTGAAATTTTTTTTTGAAGTTCAACGTTGTTTATATACATACAATCTTTTGTTCACCATTAGTGTTCACAGTTCACAGCTTCAAAAAATGGGTAGACCCCCTGAAAATATTTTTTTCAAATTCAACAAACGGGTTTAAGAAGTCATCTACAACGGACACAGATTTCATGGGATGTGATCGGATATCCCCTTCCACGTGCTCTGCGGGGTCGATCGGGTTCAAGAACTCATCTACAACGGACACGTGAAGGGTCTAACGGGTTGTTCACCAATGTGTTAGCCAGGTCTCCAAATATCACTGAAGCCGGGGAACCGTTGAAGAAAATGTGAAAACCCGTTACATATCACCTAGGCCAATATAAAAGTGGGTTGATGGAACTTACCAGTTCACGACCCATCTTTATCATTGCTAGGTGTTTTGATGCAAATTTCGGATTCAGAATCCGGATCTCCTAACCAGTTGGAAGTAGCGGTTTGGTGTATTCTAGTTCAAATGATTATGTTTGTATTTTTTTGTGTTATGTTTTTTATGTACTTTGTATTGAATCATAATAAAGTTATAAAGTTTACTGATTTATGTTTGAATTGTAGTTCAATTGCAGTAAAATTCAATCAAAAAAATTATATAATAATGAACTCAACGCCGTTTTAACAGCCATTTAAAATAATATATTCATTTAAAGTTACATTAAATATTCATTTAACCACCCATATTAACTAACTAAATACATTTTGTGTTCAAAGTTTCCAACAAACAGACGCGGTTCAGTTTTGTGTTTAACCGATCTGACTGTTTGGTAAAATCAACAAATAAACCAACAAATAGATTTCGTACAACTTTATTTATTATTTTTATAACATAAATATCCAAACAGAATATTAAATTAAAATAAAAAATAATCAGCGATAATCGTCTATAGAACGGGTTGTTTGCAGTCTCTTCGACGATGATGCAGCTTCGTTATCAGCCAGGCACATTATAGCCACCCCTCTTACGAGACCTGACTAACACATTGGGACGTCAACCACCCTGAAGGGGTGGAATCGTCAAGCGTGCTATAGAAGGTCCCTTAGCAGCAGCGGAGTGAATATAAAACTGAGAAAAACATCATGTAGACACAAACTCGCAGATAATTGTTCCATAATGCATTTTTCTAATATTTGACAATCTCAACCGGAAACAGATTTTTTAACTAACATGGTTGGCATAAGTTGCTATGATTTATTTATTTTTAGAGTAGTATTTATAGGCCGATAAGTATCAAAATATTATCAAAAATAATTTTCTTATATAATAATTATTTTAGGGAATTGTTTTATAAATTAAAGACAAAATTCTGACCATCTCCATTAATTAATAATGAAAAACAGGAACGGTCTGGCTGACGCAATAGAGAAGGCCCGCCGATGCAAAAGGAAGTCCCGCCGACGCAGAAGGAAAGTATCGCCGCAACCGGAAGTCCCGCCGACGCGAAAGGGAAGTCCCGCCGACGCAGAAGGGAAGTCCCGCCGACGCAAAAGGCGTAAACGTACCGTACGGACTGACGCAACCTGATGGACGCTTTAAAATCGGACGAAGGACGGATAAATCACATGTGGACGCTTTAGATTGTATACGTATTTCATAAACATTTGACTCTTTTAAATAGGCAGTATTGGGACCCCGGAAGTATTACTAGTAAGAAAATTAACAAAAGACATCACGTGTGATTTTACTCTCAATTATGGGTTTTAGATTTGTTGTATCTCTTGGTGGAAACTGGAAAGTTATTAATAACAACATGGAATATGTTGTTGATTGTCAATCAGTAAGACGTCTTTTAGAAATCCCGAACAGTAATATTTCGTATACTGAATTTGTAAGATATCTTTTTGAGATTTTTGGTGTTCAAAATATCACACGTTTATCATACAAAATGTCATCTTTTACTGATCCCATTGATTTAACTAATGATTATGATATTTCCTTTTTTTTCCAGCTTATTGAAAAAAAATCCCTATGAGCTTTTTAAATTATATGTACAGTAGAAACTCGATAAATTAATACTCGATTATTTAATAAACTCTCTAAGATAATATTTTTTGCCGGTCCCGACTCGGGGATAGGGTGCTAAATTAATAATTTGCTAAAATTATAAGATAATACATTTTTGATAATTTCTTTAGACCCCATATAAAATATAAATTAATAATCCCTTATATATAGCATATTACATGAATGATTTATGAAGGTTTCTTGAAAAATGACTCAATTGTCTTTTGTTTTTTGTTGAAATCAATTTCCCCTTGAATCTCGTCTCTAATTTTCCTTAGCATGGTAAGAACTTCTGGTGTTGTTTTCTCATAGCTTGCATAATGCTCTTCGAATCACGTCTGTCATTGTTGTTTTTTTCACACCTTTAAGATGGGAAGCCATGTTGTGTGTATGATTTATTTGTGTTAACCTATTTTGATCTTGTATTTATATAGAAAATATTTTTAATGTCCATAAAGTGATACATTGAACACAAGAAGCATAATAAGGTGGGAGATTGAAGGTTTCTTTCAAATTGGGCCGTTCATTTGATATACATGCATTGTATACAATAATTAAGTGGAAGCTTGAAAGGTGTTTGTAAACTAAGTATTCTACTATAAATTAATAAAATATTAATTAATATATAAATTAATAATTATTAATTTATCGATTAATTAATAACTCTTTTAATTAATAAATTTTGGTGGTCCCAAGTGTATTATTTTATAGAGTTTCTACTGTAGTTCAAGAAATTGGTGTTGGTTCGTCTTCTGGAAGTCAACGCACTAATTTCAAATGCCCCGATTTAAACGATAATGTTTTTGAAACTAATGAGTTTAATGATTGTGATAAAGGTAATTTTGATACTGAAAAGCAATCACCTGTTTCTTTTAATGTTATAGAAAAAGTTGGGTCACATTGTCGGTTAAAAGAAGGGTATCTTTTTAGAAACAAAGAAGAGATGAAAATCGAACTAGGAAGATTATGTCTTGAAGAATGTTTCGAATATAAAGTAATAAGGTCATCAAAAACAAGTTATGTCGCATCATGTGTAAATGACGACTGCGAGTGGCTTTTTAGAGCTTGTAGTCGTCAATCTAGTGATGTATTTTATATAAAATATTTTAACAATAAACATACATGTTCTAAGACGCAGACGCATCCACGCCTGCGTCAAGCAAACCCGAGTATTGTTGGAAGTTACGTAAAAGAACAATTGAAGGAAGACGGTCGCGTTTACCGAGCTACTGATATCGTTAAATATTTTAGACAAAATTTTCAAGTGAATTTATCTTACATGCAAGCTTGGCCGGGTAAATGTAACGCGTTACAAAATCTGCAAGGAACATTGGAAAATTATTTTGCCGAACTTCCATCATATTGTCACAATTTGAAGAAGGAAAATCCAGGAACAGTGACACATATATTGACAGACAACGAGAGTCGTTTTGAAATGTTATTTGTCGCCATTGGTGCTACGGTAATTTTGGTCCTAAATGTACATAAAAAAAATTTTGATATAATTTTTGCTAGATATTTATATTTTTTTATCTTTCAGGTTCGGACTTTTATTAACAACTTAAGACCTGTTGTTATCATAGACGCGGCTCATTTGAAAGGGGAGTTTAAAGGCACAATGTTTTTGGCAGTTGCGATGGATGGAAACAATCAGATTTTGCCTATCGGCTACGGCATTGGTAAATCTGAGGACGGGCAGTCCTGGACCTGGTTCTTGTCCAAATTAAGAGAGTGTATCGGTGTTTATCCGGAGTTGGCCATCATATCTGATCGTGCAAACTCCATTCACTTAGCCGTACGTGATGTTTTTCCAGAAGCCTTTCACGGCCTGTGTTGCCGGCATTTGATGGTCAATCTTCGTTTACCGTCCAACAAGAAAAAGGAACACGAGAGCCTCTGGTGGAAGACTTGTAAATCCTATAGGATGTCCGATTTCGAAGAATCGTTCGACGCGCTTTGTGCAGCTGTACCGAGAATTCGACAGACTCTTATAAGCATTGGTTTTCATAAATGGTCTAGAGCACACTGTACCGGCAAAAGATATCATTATATGACATCTAACAGTGCGGAGTCTATGAATGCTCTATCTAGACACCAGAGGAAAATGCCAATAACCCAACTGGTCGAATTTTTCGTACCGGCAAAAGATATCGTTATATTTTCCAGAAGCCTTTCACGGCCTGTGTTGCCGGCATTTGATGGTCAATCTTCGTTTACCGTCCAACAAGAAAAAGGAACACGAGAGCCTCTGGTGGAAGACTTGTAAATCCTATAGGATGTCCGATTTCGAAGAATCGTTCGACGCGCTTTGTGCAGCTGTACCGAGAATTCGACAGACTCTTATAAGCATTGGTTTTCATAAATGGTCTAGAGCACACTGTACCGGCAAAAGATATCATTATATGACATCTAACAGTGCGGAGTCTATGAATGCTCTATCTAGACACCAGAGGAAAATGCCAATAACCCAACTGGTCGAATTTTTCGTCACTCTGTACAAGGTTGGTTTTATGATCACCGAAATCAGGGTATCCATGGTAAGCAATTGCTTACATAATGGGCTGAGAAAAAAATAGAAAAAAAGATATGCAAGTCTCGGACGTGGACGGTTGATGGCATTGGAAAAAATACTTTTGACGTTGAAGACGGGAAAAAAAGGGGCCTTGTCGACTTCTCGAACCAAACATGCAGTTGTCGGGTGTGGCAGGTATCTGGGTTTCCGTGTGGCCATGTGATTGCCGTTTCCATGTTTCTAGGTGAAACGAGTTGCAGTCAATATGCGTTTTCTTGTTATAGCAATGAAGTTTACAAGAGAACATATGAGCAAGCGGTATATCCTCTGCCGCATAAATCTGAATGGGAAGTACCTGATGACCTTATTAATCTTCTGCCACCACGCATTACTAAACGTCAAGCGGGTCGTCCAAAGGAGGGGAAAAGAATCTTATCAATCGGAGAGGAACCCACTCGTTTATATTGTAGTAGGTGTAAAACGTACGACCATCATCGTGATAGTTGCACACTCCCCATGCCTTCCCAGAATTCTTCGCGTCGAGGTTCAAAGAAAAAATCGTCGTCTACCAATCCTGAGGTTCAAAGAAAAAATCGTCGTCGAGGTTCAGGAATATGTATTTCAAAATACCTATCCATCATATAATCTTGGTGATTTTTAATGTTTATTTAATACATTAAATTATTTATTAATTAATTTACTACAAACCATTCACATTCACACATATGTATATATATATATATGCATGCATAGAACCATTCAACTTTGTTCATATCAAACAAAGCCTTTCAAGTGTTGAATACCAAAACGAATTCATTCAAGAAAAATGTCTACCTCATCCGAAAATTGGTCCAAAGAAGAAGACGTAGAATTGGCGACGTCTTACGCCGAAGTGGCTGATTTAGCTTTATATGCTAGCGTCGGCCTGACTCGATAATTATTTACTTTTTTTTTTTAGTTTTTCCAATTTTAAAGTTAATCTTTAATTTTCCATTCCACTATCTAAATTATTATTTTTATTTATTTATATGAATTTCAGTTAATTCTTAGGTTTGGAGAATGTAAGTTGCTTTTAATGGTAATTCATAAAACATAACAACTCTAAATTAAAGAACACCAAATACAATAAAAATTACACATCATACAACTAAATTTTATTATACAAGTAAAATTACACATCATATCACTAAAAATTACACATCATACCACTAAATTTTATTACACATCAAACAGCCCCCTCTGTAAGTAACTTCTTTAGGAGGTGGAACACCATACCGATAACACGGTGTGATTCTATGTGTTCTTTGAAGATGAGTTCTTCCCATTTCTGAGAAGTTCACTAACACTTTTTCATCAACACCGGTTTTCATGTGACCTTTGAAGATGAGTTCTTCCCTGCTACCGGTTTTCATCAACACCGGCATTTTTAAAGCGCAGGAAAACGTCATTTTCAAAACATGTAAACGCCTTTGTTTCTATTTGTAGACTATCAAAAGAAAAATTAATTAACATATGCTTTGTATAACGCTGCTTGGAAAGAAAACATCTGATTTCCAAGGGTATTTATATACAGAAAATTATAACAAAGTATAAAAATCAATAAATTTGAAAAAATATGTTGCCAGGCGTCCGTCTGACGCAAGACGCCTCCGAAGCCTGACAAATTCCCAAGCGTCCGCTGACTCATTAATTTAGTTTTTTACCTATTTTTTGAATTTTTTATGTTAAACTTAATTGAAAGTAAAACATCAAAAAAATGATGGCGGCGGGACTCGAACCACCGTGCCTACCGAGTCTAACCCAACACTAACACACGCATCAATTATATTATTTATTTTTGTTAACATTTGCTAAACATAGCGGCCAGCATACAGTTGATCAGCCATAAATCTTCTATATCTCATACAAGCATCTTGAATGTTTCCTTCTACCCATTTCAGTGAACGGTTTTCAACCAGATTTTGTAGTAATATACATACAATAACCCCAGAATTTCGCCAAACGTGACGAACACACGTAGGCCATACAACATCCCCAGCATATTCTAAGGCGTCAGCCTCGCTGAGTCCAATTTTTTCCCAGTAACCTATACGTTCTAGAAACCATAGGAATGCCGACTCGAATTCAATAAGAGTTTGGTATATTCTCTGGTGGACGCAAAACGAATCACCACAATTAATTGCATCGCAATTGTTTGTATAATAAACAGTAATAGTTAGTGACGGCATTTCAATCTTAATAAGGGTCCAATTTTCTTCGTCTGCTGACACCGGTATATATACCTGACAAACGTTAAGTTAACATTAATATTGTAGTTTCGGAAAAAAAATTACTATTATTTTTAGGTGCCTTATTTTTACCGTATCGACATCCCACAATGCAGGATATATTCCGCTAGAGCCATTTACATATCCGTAAGCATCATGATGTTGTTCTACAAGGAGATTGAGAAATTGAGGTGGGAGCACCGTCCAGCGATAACTAACTGATGACGTCGCAATTCCGGGATTTTCATTTTTCTTCGACTGCACGAGCCAGTTACACCATGCTCCGACATGTTGTGTACAATATTTTTATATTTTAACCTTTTATTATAAAACTTAAAGATATTACACAATTATTGTTTCTTGAATAAAACCGTTTCCACAGAAACCTAAAAGGCCACCCCACCAGTGTTTATCTAAAGGTTGGCTCCCAATATAGCTGGAACAACAGGAAGAACAGTCACCCTCATAATAAAACTCAAGAACATTTGGAGACCAATTTTCATGCCGTTGCTTATCATTGTCCCAGATAGTTTTTTCTATTGATTCCGGTATGTTACTGGAACGCCTCCCAGTTGCCATCATGCTCATACACACTAATGGACAATGTGGGCCAGTATATATAGGCTGAAAATTTAAAAACTTATATTTAACTAATATCTTGTAATATTTTTACATTGGAAAATTTTATGTTTAATAGAATAAAAAATATATATATATATGAGAGAAATCAGCCGAGCCAAACAAATTGGAAGAGTCGGCCAAGCCATTGGAAGCATCGAGCAAGCCATTGGAAGCGTCGAGCAAGCCAACGGAGGAAGCGTCGGCAAGCCGTTCGAAGCGTCTAGGAGCCATAACTTTTTGGAAGAGATGATGCGTCGGCAAAACTCAAAGTCGGACGCATCAACAAACTTTTTGGTTATGATGCGTCGGCCACCGCCGCTAGAACATGTCGGACACGTGTCAGCTTGTAGGAAATGGACGCATCCACATGATAGACGGACGCTTCCGAGTCTGTGAGGAGCTTCCAAAGACGCAGGAAGGTGACATATTTGCAAATGCACTTGGTCAACAGACATTTTGGTAATTTTCCCATAAATCTATCACACAAATGTCATGTTCAACATAAACAAGGTTATAATATGTAATCAAGTTTTGATAATAGACAAGGTGTCATATAAACTATGAGAAAATCCAAGAGTGATAAGAGCTAAAGATAGCTTAGAAAATGAAGATTGAGGTGCTTTCTTACACATGGTGAGGATGACTGGAATGAACGAGACGGACATATCAATGATGCAACTTTCAATCTTGTCTTCCCAGATGGTGAGGTGGTTAATTTGCAAGATGCCATCTCCCTATGATTTATCATTTTGTTCTATTATTTCATTTTTATTACATATAATTAGACCATAACATATATTCGTATTACCGATAAGGACTTCTTTCTCCTCATTTGGTTGTGGTGCAGTGTGTTTGTGATACGTGGTCGAAAACCGGTGTTCGTTAATGTTTAAGTTCATGTATTTGCTTAACTTTTAATCTCGAATAGCCTACTTTTAATGGGATTTGTGTTTTGCAGGTCTTACGTAGTTTAAGGAGCTATTTGGGAACTTTACGGAGCACTGGGAGCGAACGGGATCAACCGGGGATGTGAAATGAACAAAACCGGGTTAATCATGAATATTGGATGTGTTTTAGGGGATGTTAATGGATTTAAAATGAATATATTGGACTATGTCATGATAGAGGGCTGAATTACGAGTACATGGGCGAAAACGGTGAGTAAAACGGAGCTATAACGAAGAAGTTATGAAGAAAACCGTTTTGGCAGAGACTGGCAATTGTAGAGGGCGTCGCCGATGGGTCAACAGGCCGTCGCCGACGGCTTTCCGTTTCTTGTATCGTGAATTTCAAGTTTTGTTGAGTTTGGACGAGTTGTAACGGTTGGAGGAGCCATTTTTTTCGGGGGTTACGAGTGGTGATCGATAAAAACACTATGGGGGATCATTCAACCTTCAGCTAATCCACCTCTAACACCCACCATCCATACCTAACATCTTTCTTTCACCTCTAACATCAAAACCCTAACCAATTCTCCATAATCCCTAACTTTCAATCATTCCACCATCACCACCATCTTCAACCTTCCATCATCACCTTCAACCCTAACCTCCACCACTCTTGAAGACTCAAGGTCATGGCTACGTGTTCGTGTTCGTTGGCCGGTGATCGCGTCCACCCAACCATGAGCGGCTAGTCTCTTCGGTTTCACCCCGGTGTAGGTAGTTGTATTTTCTAGGGTTTATGCATTTGTTCTTTGATTCGACTTCGTGACAACTTGTATTTATTTTTGAAACCATTGACAATAGTTTACATTTGTTTCGTATTCGTAAATTGTCGAACGATGTTAAAAGTTATGACTTTGTGAAATGGTTATGTGTAGTTATGCGTTGTCGTGGTTAGGATTTACTTGTGTTGATTACAAAGTGCATTCTTGTCCGTTCTTCGGGACGTTGATAGTTATTGGCACCTAAGTCACGGTGCACTAAATCCGCTAATTGTATGCAATTGAGTTGAATTAAAACATGTAGGAACCCTAGGACTTACAATTACCGAAACCGGTTGTGATCCGTATTCTTAATTCTTGTTTTCAATTAAGTAGTTTAGTTTACAAGTTTAGTTAATAAATCATTGTTTTCGATAACATCAATTTGTCGGTTCATTCCGATTTATTTTAAAAACCAAACAAATAAACAAAAATAGCAATCTTCATAATAATCTTGTACATTATTTGTAAATAGTCTAACTAATCGAACGGGTCATGCAATACTGACCACCTGCTCTTCGTGGATTCGATACCCGACTTACCCTAGCTACCTAGGTTTAATTGGGTTTTTGACTGATCGGGACGACACGGTCACGTCAAAATGGCGCCGTTGCCGAGGAGCTAGTGCGCTTAGTATTTCATTGCTTGTTCGATTTTAGTTTAGTTTTTTTTCTTTCTTGTATATTCGTGATTTTACTTTGGGTGGTCGAGCTTGTCTGTGCAGGTACATGTTTTGTAGTTACCATCTTTCAATATGAATTGGGTAGATGATGATCAGTTTGCCATATGTATATTCTAATTTATTTTGGGTTTCTTTCTTAACTTTTTGTTCATGGAAAGGTAATGAACAATCTTTGCTTTGTGTGGTTGGTTGTTGTTGGCTTAACTTGACGGTTGTTACACGCGTCTCCACCAAACCAACACTACTAAGGGTTAGTCGATAGTTGTATCGATAATGGTAGTGGCTGTGATGAGTATCAAATTTATACAGACCATTGATGAAGATGGTGTGGCAAAGGTGGTGGATGGTAGGTATAGACCTACAACCCACCTTGCAGCAAGGTTTTTTTTTTTGGGAACTCTAAGCCTTAGAAAGGTCGTTTTCATTGTGTCTATTTGATGTTGAATGTTTTTCTTTAACTGGTGGCATTACCACCGGATGAAAATGTGTAGAAAGAGAAACATATTGCTAAGGCCACTGGGGGTGGCAGCGTTGAAGTTCCGTGATGGGCTTTTCAACGCGTGGAAAACAGGAAGATACCACCGCCACCATCAATTTATAACGCGTGATAAATGCCAATTTCTTTAACTCGTGATTTTTTCAATGCGTGATGATAAGATTTTGTGAGAGGAATTGATGGTTGGGGGGAAATTGTTGGGTGTGGTGGTGAGTGATGACCATTGCCACTAAAAAAGGTTGTGAGTGATGGAAAAATGGTTGCTGACATGGCTGAACATGATTGGATGTTTGTGAGTGATGGAATTTCATCACTAGTGACCACCCCCACTCCCCTAAGGGGGTGGGCTGCTCCAATTTCCATCACTCACCACACCCAATCATGTTCCGCCACGTCATCGAACTTGTTTCCATCACTAGTGATGGATTTTAGTGGGGGTGCCCATCACTCACCACACCCATGATATCATGTGAAGGAGAAGGAAGCAGGAAGTGTTTGGGAAGAAATCTTAACGTGTTGTCACCACCATGAGTTATCACCACCATGCATGGTCACCATGAGTGGCGGCGGTGTTCCACGCGTGGTGAGCCACTCACAACGTGCCATCACTGAGCGAACCGACCCCCCTAATGGCATTACCACTGGTGGTGGCGGTGATGGTGTTGTAGTCTACATTAGTACTCTACAAAGTGGGAGTAATTTTGTTGTAATAAACAAGAGAGGTAGGCATTGATTAGACTTCAAAGATGTGTAACCAAAGTCTATTTCGTTATATATCTTTCAAGGCTACTTTCGACGTGGAGGAAGATGGGTTATGCACATAAATACAAGTTCTACTATGATGGGCAGGTAATGGTTTTGCGTGTATACTTTGTTATGCACATTTGAGCTCATATTTCCTCTTGAGCACAAAGTAGACGATGATGAAATTCCCCAACGTAACCCTAGGGTTCCAGATTAAATCTACTTACATGTTTGGCATATCAAACGTCACAGTTATTCAAATGACAAACACTATTTCCAAGGTTTTGCTCGTGGAACCTAATTATCCTTAATCTCACTCTTTTCAATTGTGTGCAAAAGGTATAATATTACAACAACAACAACAACCATACCCCGTAAATCTCACAAATAACAAAGCTACTTATAGGGTTTGGGGAGGGTGGGAAGTAGACAGACCTTGCCTCTATCCCTAGGGATAGAGAGACTGCTTCCAGAGAGACCCTCGGCTCCAAAACGACAACAAACCAACACACCAGGTCAAAGAATATAGAAATAAGAAGTCAGCAATACCAAGAAAGTTATCAGAATGACACAATATAATGTAAATCGTGTATAATAGCATACAACATCATTTGGGCATGAACACATGAAGATCACCGGTAAGGTCACTTAAAGATTAAGAAAACCTAAGTCCCTAAAATACACCTGAGACCTTTCTGCAATATCCTCTAGAAGTCCTTAACCCTAATCATGCGTCTCCACGCAGTCCTATCTTGGATCATGTCCTTAGAAAGATGCAACTCTAGTAAATCATGCCTAATATGCTCATCCCATTTCAGTTTGGGTCTGCCTCTTCCTCTCCTCCCCTCCACAGTAAGAGTTTCCACTACTCTAACTGGTGTCGTCGTTTGTCTCCGCTTCACATGCCCAAACCATCTCAATCTCCCCTCCTTAATCTTATCTGATACACTAGCCACTCCTAATCTTTTCCTAAAAACCTCATTTCTTATACGATCTAACCTCGTGTGACCACACATCCACCTCAGCATACTCATCTCTGCTACCTCCATCTTGCACGATTGTGTCTTCTTGATAGCCCAACAGTCTGTTCCATATAGCATAGCGGGCCTAACTGCTACCCTGTAAAATTTTCCCTTTAGTTTAGTTGGGAACCTCCTATCGCACAATACCCCACTGGCTGCCCTCCATCTACACCAGCCAGCCTGTATGCGATGGGTTACATCATTATCTATGTCACCATCTCTTTGTACAAACGACCCCAGATATTTAAATTTAGTTGCCTGTGGGACCAATTGATCCTCAATGGTGATTTGGGTGTCATCATCATCGGCTACACCACTGAAGTCACAGTGTAGATACTCAGTCTTAGATCGACTAATCTTTAGGCCCTTGCCCTCTAAAGCTACTCGCCACTCCTCTACCCTCGCGTTGAGGCATTGTTTAGTCTCTGTAATCAATACAATATCGTCTGCAAAAAGCATGAACCATGAAACTGTCTCCTGAATCAACTTGGACAACTCATCCAAGACAACCGCAAAAAGAAAAGGGCTCAACCCAGACCCTTGGTGGAGTCCTACCTCCAAAGGAAAAAAGTGTGTATCCCCTACAGGCGCGCAAACACTAGTTTCCGTTCTATGGTATGTATCCTTAATTATGTCTATATACTTCCCAGGTAGCCCTTGACCCTCCAAACTATCCCAAATCAGTTGCCATGGGACAGTGTCATATAACTTTTCAAGATCGATAAGCACCATATGTAAATCTTGCTTCTTCACTCTATACTTTTCCATCAATCTCCTTTGGATATGTATCGCTTCTATAGTTGACCTCCCTTTCATGAATCCAAATTGGTTTATTGAAACCTGAGTTTCTTTTCTAATTCTAGTTTCAGTTACCCTCTCCCAGAGCTTCATAGTGTGACATAGCAGTTTGACTCCTCTGTAGTACCCACAACAATGAGCGTCTCCTTTATTCTTGTATAAAGGCACAACGACACTACTCCTCCACTGATCTAGCTAGCATTTTTCTAGTCTTGAAAATACGGTTGAACAAAAGTGTTAACCATCGGACTCCTTCTTCCCCCAAACACTTCCACACCTCAATCAGTATGTTGTCCAAACCCACAGCCTTGCCTCTTCCCATCTTCCTAAGTGCCATCCTCACTTCTTCATGTGTGATCCTCCTGCTGTAGCAATTATTCTGTTGTCGCCTTTGAGTCCTGGGATTGCTGCTATCTTGTTGGTATGCCCTACCGTCGTTGAAAAGATTATGGAAGTAGATTTGCCATCTTAACATAACGTCATGTGCCTTGACTAAAACACGTCCATTCTCTCCTTTGATAAACTTTACTACTCATAGATCTTCTCTTCTTCGCTCCCTAGCTTTGAAAATCTTGAACATATCATGCTCCCCCTCTTTTGTTTCCAAACGTTCATACATTTGAATAGGGTATTATTATTTATTGGTTTAATTATAGGCAAGACTAGGATTTTCTGTGCCAACCATTGAATCTGTGGCTGAATCATTAAATGTTGATAAATAAGACTTTAGGATTTCACTTGCTAGATATGTAAATGGTAATTTTTTTTGATGATTTTAAAAGAACTTATTATAAAGTTAAAAAAGTAGGTGTTTGCGTGCTTTCGAGGCACCAAGAACCCACCATGAGTGCTTAGACTAAGGGGAGTGGGGCGACTCCCACCCCCAGATCGCCCCTTATCGCCTGGAACACCGCCCCCGGAGGCGACTTGGGTGGCGACCCCCTCCTGCCCGTCTCAACCAAGTCGCCCAACTTTACACTTTTGACTTCAATATATCCGTTGCCAACGGATAGTTTGGCCAAGCTTTTTTTTTTTTTTAAATAATCCAACCTTTATAAATAATACCCCATATCAAACACATTTTTACCACAATCTTCTCTCAACTCATCAAAATTTATACCAATCTTCTATCAACTCATCAAAATGTATCCCCACAACATCCCTCCTTTCAACCAAAATACACAATCTTCCAATCCACAACCCGATATGGCGGACCCAAACGTTTTAAATAACCCCGCTTTTTACGCCTATTTCAATAATATGCACGTTGCTAGCCCTACACCGCAAGTATACTACAACAATACGACGATACCGCAACATATGGGGTTCACCACTTGGAACACACAACAACCCGGTGGTTTTCAAAAACGTTGGAGGATCGAGACAACAAAATGGTATAAATTTTTTAGATATTTTTTTTGTAAAGAATATGTTTTTTTTTTTTTTAACTTTGTTTGTATTCCATCTAGTGGTTGATTTAGATGACGAAGAAGTTCCGGAGACCCAGTTCGATGTCGGTCAAAATGATGTTGAACCTCAAAAAAAGAAACGTTCACACAAGAGGAAAACACCGGGTGAAGAACGCTTGAAAACCAAACCGATACCATGGACTTCCAACGAGGAAATGAGCTTGTCCAAGGCTTGGCTAGAAATAACCGAAGACCCGAGATGTAGTAACTATCAAAAGGAAAAAACATATTGGTCTCGTATTTACAACGTTTTCCTCAAGTTGGAAGATCAAGAAGATGGATACCGTGATCCCGATGGTATCGGCGCGAAGTGGCGTAAAATGCGTCCTTTGATTCAAAGTTTCAACCAAATATACACTCGCCTAAGTAACTCGCGTGTGCGCCAAAGTGGTTCCGACGATGCGATGCTCCAAGCAAACGCCCAAAATGAATTCCGAGTCGAACACAAGAAGGCGTTTCCTTATCTTGCTATTTGGCAATTTTTAAGGAGTTCGAAATTTCACACAGTCATCGCCTTCGATCCATTTAAAACTCGTGGCCAACCGTCGGCTAAGCGGTCAAAAACCTCATCCTCAAACGACCATCAAAGTACCGGGTCGGACGCTCGGAGCCAAATAAATCTCAACGACATTGAGGAAGATTTGGAAGAGCCACATGAAGAGGCCGATGCGTTTCAACCACCACAACGGCCAGTTGGCCGAGATAGGGCCAAAAAAGCCGCCCAACCGTCTTCTAGCGGTGTACGAATCGACTACACCGAAACGTTCGAAAAAGTGATCAATAAGTTAGACGGCTTGTTGCAAACGAGCCAACAACGGATCAATTTAAAAAAGAACACGGGGACCGAAAGCTAAAGCTGAAAGAAAGTCGTCAAAAAGCACTTGATTTGCAAATATTAACAACCGACACGACAAACCTTACTGGAGCCGAGCTCGCTTTAGCCGAACAAATGAAGCAAGAAATTCGAGAAAAATATAACCTTTGTTGATTGTATTTTTTTATTTTTGTTGATGTATTTTTTTTTAGTTGATGTATTTTTTATTTTATTGAAGTAATTTTTTTATTGAAGTATTAGTTTTTATTTACTTTGATCAATACTTTTATAAAAAAAATAGGACTTTTTTTATATCTTTTACATAAAAAAAAGACAAAATAAATCAATCCAGGTGTCGCAAGACGCCCCACCCAGCAAGGTTGCCCCACTCCCCTTTTTTTTATCAAAATCCTCTTATATGACGTGGCGCCACGTGACGCCACGTGTCGCAAGACACCCCATCAAAGGATGCTCCACTCCCCTTAGTCTTATATATGAAGTTGTCAAGACTTGACAATAATAATGTACGGTTGGCCTAGCAGGCTATGGTAGGCATTCATTCGGACTCCTAGGATCACTTTTTTTTTTGAAGGGTGACTTTCTATGTACGTGACTCAGTGTCACCGGGTTCTTGTCGAAGACAATCCCCCGTCAGCTCCGCCCTCCGGCGCGATGTTCGATTGGGCCCCGGCCGTCTCGTAAGCTGACCTTCGCCCGGAAACCATACTGCCCCCACACGGGTAAAGCCGCTGGGGTAACAGCTGGGTGAAAACCGGGTTGCCCTCAAGACCGCACCATGCCTCGGTAGGATACGATCCATCATTGGGACGTCCTGCACCCGTTGCCACAGATGGGATTCGAACCGGCGCCCCCAAGGAGACACCGGCCCAACTTTACCACTGGGCCACAAGGTGAGGATTGACTCCTAGGATCACTTTGATACATATTTTTAAATTGCAAGAGGAAAAATAAGTTTCCTTATTTTAAAGTAAAATTATTATCAAATTCTTACATCTGTCTCTCTAAGTAAAGTGATTTGAGCATAAACTTCATTCTTGTCTTGTTCAGCCTACATAGCCAAAAGAATCAAACATTCTACATACCATTTATAACCTCAATTGATATAAAAAAAACAAATGTTTCAAAAGTAAAAAATTACATACCATTAAACAATCTGTTTAAAGAGTAATTTGGTAATTACTTGGGCAATCTCAAAGCCACGACTCCCTCCCAAGAGCATATACTTAGCTAGAACACATACTTTCTCAAATGAAACCTCTAAGCATGCCCATGAGGTGCATCATCAAACCAAATACATTAAGAGGTCTTAATATTTTCCCACTAGGAGTATTGATATATACAAGAATCATGGATTGCTGCTAATGAATTGGCGCATTGAAGTAAGTTTCCCCCCTACATTATCATGTGGTCAAATAAGGTTAACTCAACAATACCATATTTGAGCTAAGAAAGTCAAAATTCGTCTTTTTTTTTCATGGAACTAACCATAAGTATAAAGAGTTTACATCTAGGATCCATTGCTCCACTTGTCCACCATTCTTTTTTGTTTGTAGGATATGTATCACCTTCTCTGTTCGTGTTATTCAATTTCATTTTGTTATTTTTGACAAGGTTCTCATGATATAATAATCTCAACGCCTCTTTGTTACATGATAGAATACCTTCTTATAGAACATTCTATGTTGGTTGCATTAGTCATCAGAAGATGTAACTTGAGGTCATATCATTAAAAATCCTAACCAAATTGTTATGGGTAGCAATGGAATAAACCATCTTGAAGTAGTTCTTTGATGGCATATCAAAATAATGCCTAACATAAAAAAATACGAAATACATTAAACGATTATTGGAATCGGCTTTAATAATCTATTATCTGATTTTAGGCAAAAATAAAGACACGTGACTACTTTACTACTATAAAAATCTATTATCTCATCTTGGGCAAAAATAAAGACATGTGACTACTTCACTACTATAGTTATTGTTCAAACATTCACTTATTTACAAAGTTTTTTGAAATGTTTACCTTCATATTTCTAGTTTCAGATGCCCTACAATTGAACACCTGTGGAAGAACCACCCATGATCTCAAAAAGGTATCAATACTCAAGATTTGAGAGTCCAGCACCCAAATGGTTAGGCAACTTTCATAAAGGGATTTATTCACCGACGAGTATGTTGAACAGAGCATAACACGACCCACAACATGAGTTAAGGCTATATCAAACAAATTGCAAGTTTATACTACAAATAAAGAAAAAGAAAAGCACTAACAATAATAGAAAACCTAACAACTTACATGGAAATTTGAGTTTAGAAGGGTGAAAGTTAAGGGAATCCCCGATGCTCATGACTTCAAATTCACCAAATTGCAATCCCAAAAACCCCTAATTTTGACGACTTGTGTGTAGAAAAGATTAAAACAGATGATGATACAAAAAATTATTATGTAATCGAAGTTACCTGATGCAAAAGACAAAATCTTTTTTGTTCAGTTAACCCAATCTCGCAAAAGACAAAATCTTTTTTGTTCAGTTAACCCAATCTCTTCAAAGATGTGGCATAGGCGTTTTATCGAACACCTGAAGTGCACTACAAATATAGTAATTTTAAACCTCAAATCTTTCGATTATTATGTGAGGCAATCAAATAATAAATTGAAAAAAAAAACTAGGGTCTGAGCATGGTTGCAAAAGTCGCTAGGCGCTCTCTAGTCGGTTGACCGGGGAGTTGAGAGTACTTGGCCTGGGCGGAGAGTACTCGGGGAGTACTCGGACATGTTAAATTATAAAGAAATTAGTTTTTGGAAATTAAATATATGGCAAATAACATAAATTTACTAATATCTATAAAAACTACGTGAAAATGATATTCATTCTTTAATATAATAGGCATAGAAATTATGTTTTGTTATTTTTTAAGTCAAACTCGGCTCGAGTTGACCTACCTGATACGATTTTGGCCGAGGTTGACCCGTTTGACCAATTCCGAGTAATTAGGCGGAGTCAGAGAAAGTCGCCTCGGCAGCCTACCTTGTAGCGACTACTCGGGGAGTGCTCGGCTTTGAAAACCTTGTTTTACAATCATGGGTCTGAGTATGCAAACCTTGTGATTTTCCGCAAAATTGGTCGTCCGTGATTAAAGTTCTGTTGCTACTGACCTAAATTGACGAGAAGTTGAGATCGAATTTGTTGTTCCGATAGTGAAGTGATGCGTCCAACAGATCAAATATGTGTTTGGGGTGAAGAAGGATGGATTTGTTAATGAGGAGAAAGCAAAATTGCAGTCTTAGTGATGGTGGTGCAGTCGTCGTCCTTAGCCTCTCGATTGCACCTCAAATTCTCGTATCAAGTGAATTGCGGATTTTCTTCTCTTTTCTTTGGGAATGTAAAGATGAATTACAGATTGGAGAGGTTTTTGGGGGCTGGAGTGGTTAAAGAACATGAGGGAATTAGATATAAAAAGAAAACATAAACACCACATAATTATAGGGGAGAGTATAACCTCTGTAAAACGGCTGCTTGTAGAAGAAAAATATGAATTTAAATGATCAGGATCTAAAGTTGAAGATTTTAAAATCATCCCAAAAAACAGTTGAGATTAATGGGAACATAAGAATATATAATAAAAAGTTTTTTTGTTGGCCGTTAAAAAACATAGGAGCAAACAACTACAAGCAAGATAGGGACATAATTACAAGAAAGCGAAATTACACCGGTTCTTCCATCGAATCCTATTTTGTTTCTACCCATTTTAATCTATTAAAATCAAAGATTTTGACCATATTTGCTAGCTTGTTAGACAATGCGTAATGAGCATTATAGGAGCGTCATAATGTCCTCAACACCGTCTCCCTGGGCGTTACAGAGTCATGAAGAGGGAGGAGCGTTTCTAGTATAGCGCCAAGTGAGGAGAAAAATCGGAAAATAATGATTGGAAGGGCATTAAGGAGCGTCATGATTTAAAGGGCATTAAGGCCCCTTAATGCCCTTTTATTCATTACTTTCCATGTTTTTCATCCTCATTGGGGCATTATTCTAGAAATGCTTCTTACTCTTCATGCGTTTATAATGTCCATGCGGAGGTGTGAGGACATTATCAAACTCTTTCACCCCCCCCCCCCCCCCCCTCCTATAATGCACATTACGCATGACCTTACACATGGCCTTAGATAAAACCACCTTATTCATAGCTCGCCAAATACATTAACATGATAATCCTTTGAATCGTCTCATTGCCAACCAAACCATTCCCAGGCATCAAGCTCAAGTGGTAGGAGGACTTGAGTTCTTCTTTTAAGACTCAAGTTCAATTCCCATTTGGTGCAAAAAAAAGAGTGAGACACTGGTGGGCAGTGATAGGAGACTCAAGGAAACCTAAGTTCGATTCTTGAGCCAAACGGGTTTTACTGGTCGGCAGTGACAGGAGACCCAGGGAAACCTGGGTTCGATCCTTGAGCCAAGCGGGTGGGTTACCGGGGTTTCCCCCGAATTGATGGTGGACCACCCGGGTTACTCTCAGAGTAGTACGTTTGTCCAGTGGGTACCCCAAAAGTACTCGGAATTGATTTGTTGGCCGTTAAAAAGAAAACCCAGAACTAATGGAAGCAAAATTCTTAGGTTAATTTCTCAAGGACTTGGATGTTGTTCCATTGTTGATACAAGGAACCTTTAATTCCCATACTCCAAAGTTATTATAAGATTTACGTAATTTGATACATTCATGTCCGCCTTTTTAATTTTTAGTTAATTTGTTCAAATTACAATACATGCATTTTTTAAAGTATCAGATTTTATTATAACCTTTAATTCCCAACCATTTGTTCCCTTCCATATTTAGTTTTTCTACAATAATCAAACTTTAGGCTTCTACAAAATGTTTAAACAGTCATTTTATATGTAGAAACTTATATTTAACCCTTTTTTTACATTGATTTATTATAATAATAATAACACAAATAATTTAAATAATAGTAAATTATAATATATTGTTTTAATTCATGTTGTTGTTGTTGTTATTATTATTATTATTATTATTATTATTATTATTATTATTATTATTATTATTATTATTATTATTATCAGCAATGTAATAACACCATCAAATAAGCAATAAAACTAACTAATGTTGATGGCAATATATTCTACCCCTATACGTGGTTAGTATACCAGGATGTAACAAATGCGTTAAACTTTTTATAGTTTAGAAACTTATGCATTGATATGAAACTACAAATAAAACGCGAAATCACTACGTCGTCTGTCGATACTACTCGTCCCTCCTGTGATCACTCTTCGTCAGTTCGTCATTAGCCGTCATAAATATATAATGAGTGAATCTCTTTTGATACTGCTTTTTGTTATCTTTCTATTACGACACATTTCAAGTTATATCATTTTGCATAGAACTCAACTCATTTTGACCCCGACCTATTAATTTGATTTTTTTTTTAAACAACCCGGTACCATACCAATTGAACCAGAACCCACTTTAATACATTTTCCCTCCTACTTTATATAGAGAAAAGGACAATAATTTCTTCTATAAAGGCAAAGAAGCACTATGTATATCGACTTGAGAGTTGTGTTCAAGGTATCGGGCCAACTGAAGTTCTTTTAGTGCTTTTATGACCTTTTGGCGTTAAAATTGAGAAGGGAATATTAAACTTTATGGTATATAATATATAAAAAACTCAAAAACAACTATGTTGCATTATTTTTTTTTAACGGCAAGAAACGACGTGTGCCAATGGCTTTATAGCCTAGTGGCATCTTGGTGGTGGGATAAGACTTTGGGACCAATAGGTCCTGGGTTCGATTCCCACAAGGGGGTTTTCCATGTTTATTGGGTTTCCTCCTGAATTGGTGTGGCGTTATGCCTAGTGGAGATGGATATGATCGGGTGGTTCCTCTGGTGGCACGATGATACTCCAATGGTCCGTCAGTGATCCAAATTTGCCGTTCAAAAAAAAAAAGAAACGACGTGTCAACCGCCATGATACCAGGCACTGTGGTCAAGGTCGATTACTCGACCACCGCCAGCCCCTTGGCTCTCCCAGATGCGCGGAAACCCGACCTCCACCCGCCCGAAGGCACGGCAGTGGAATAATCGGTAAAACCTCGCCTCCCATCCAAGACGAACCGGCGCCACCCGTATTCGTCCTTCACCTGGATGCCGCAGAAAATAATGGGGAGAATGAGAGTCGAACCTGAGTTACAAGGAACATCAAGTCTTTCCCCAACCACTCCACCACAGCTACCTCATTGTCACTATGTTGCACTTAGGGGTGTCCAAAAAGCTCGCGGCTTGGTGCTCGCTCGGATTTAGCTCGGAAGAAGCTCGCTCGATATGGCTCGGTTAGGAAGTGAGCCAAGTCAGCTCGGCTCGGTTAGAAAGTGAGCCTAGCTCGGCTCGGCTCGTGACGAGCCAAATTGGCTCGGTTTGGCTCGCTTGGCAGCTCGGCTCGGCTTAGCTCGAATTTTTTTCTTATAATATATTTTATTTTTATATACATATAATATATTACAAAAAGTAATTATTATTTACATGTATTTAGGCTTGTAATTTGATATCTATGACATATTTAAAGGTTGATTGTCGTGCTAATTAACAAATATTATATTTACTTGAAATATAAAACTTATTTTGCGTTGTTGAACGTGATTTTGGCTTGTAATGTATTAGGTTGAACTTATTTTGAATATATGTTCTTTTGAAGTATGGAATAATATTTTAAAATACTGAATTTTGAGAGCTATGTATTAATTTTTATTTTTAAAATCGAGCCAAACCAAGCCAAGCCGAGCTAGCTCGGTTTAAAACCAAGCCGAACCCGAGCTTAGATTTTCAGCTCGGTTTCAAATCCTAGCCGAGCCAGCTCAGTTTATAATCGAGCCGAACCGAGCTTGCCCTAGCTCGGCTCGGCTCGACTCGGCTCGTGAACAACCCTAGTTGCACTATTAAGTTAAGGCATTTTTAACCAAACCATCTAAATTTATAAATGTTTAATGTTATTCATCCATATATTTTGTGTATTGTTATTATGCGTTTAGACCAATGGGTATGGGGATCGCCACAGGACCTTCCCCCCCCCCCCCCCACCCTTTAGCAACGTCGTACACCGCCCCTAAGGGGCTCGGTTCGGCACTTCCGTCTGGATTCCGACGGTGGAGACGTGGCAAGCTGGTGGGCCCCCATCTGACTTCTCTCTCCTCCTTTATATATATATATATATATATTAATATATTATTAATGGTGGGGTAGTCTTGGCTAGTCCCCACACCCTTGGGTAGTCCTCAAAGAGACTATCCTCCTCCCGTGATTACGTGGCGCTTACGTGACGGGTAGTCTCCAAAGAGACTATCCTCCCCATACCCACCGGTGTTATGTGATTTCTAATCATAAAAGACTCATTTGCTTTCCCAACAAACATTTTGCAGTTAATATTGGTGTTTTTAATTTCAAAAAAAAGTTTTAAAAGCTTTGAACTTTCTATCAAGAGCAAATACCAAGACAACCTTTTAATATTTGATCTGGTCGATAAAAGTAGCATCCCAAGTGACTTTGAGCATCAGTTTAGCTTTTCTAACGTTAGCTAGCTAGTACCACGCCCACAAAATGTACATTTTTTTTTTACAATAACTACTACAATTATGTATTTGTATTTACTTCCATCAAACAGTGGTAAATTCATTGTTAATTTGTGTTTAAGATGTTTTCGCAACTGGATCTATTTTGTGATAAGAGTTTAGCATCTGAAATAGGCATAACAAAATTTGCATCAGGCACGCGCGACACCTTTTCTTGAATGGCTTGCGAGTGATTTTTTGGCCCTTTGCTTATCTGGAACTTTTTAAAACATGATTTTTAAAATTTTCATCACGATACTATGAGCTGACAAGTACTTATATGCATGTTTTCTTTAAATTAATTTCTTATTAATATCATATTGTATTTAGGGATGCATGAGTATTGTACTTACTATATAAGCAGTTAAATATGGGTACTACATTTAGATCAACATTTCAACTTTTCAACTTGTACTTTTGATTTCCATATAGCATAAGACATCGCATTGCATTTCCCTTGAGAGATTCAGGTTCGACTCTCACTTGGTGCAGAGTGAGATACTAGTGGGCAATGATAGGAGACCCAGGGAAACTTGGGTTGGATCCTTGAGCCAAACGGGTTTTACCGGTAATTTCACCGTCGTGCCTACGGGCGGGTGAGTTACTGGGTTTTCCCCGGAATTAGTGGTGGACTCGGGTTACTCTCGGAGTACTCTGTTTTTCCAGTAGGTGCCCCGAGAGTGCTCGGGATTGAGTTTGTTGGCCGGTCAAAAAAAAAAAAAAAAAGACATGGGCCTTAAGTAATACACATTTGTAACACCCCGTGTTTCTGAAGTCAAAGTCAAGATTGAAGTCAAAGGAAGACAAGATTTCTAATTGCGTTCTGTCTCTCCTTGCTCAATTCCTGTTTTGACTTCTTTGACTTGTAATTAGTCTATTTTATTTTCGCTTTAGTTGTATTATGTGGAGTATCTATTAATAATCGCATAGTAATCGTTATTTATCGCATGATTAATCGCTGTATCGCTATCGCAATCGCACTCGCAACTCAAATTACGCATTTTGGTTATTGTATACGTGTGTGTGTGCCTTATGTGTTACTTGTGCATGTTTAAATTATGTTATGTGTGGTAATCAATCGAATCGCAAACGAAACTCAAACGCAATCGAACTCAATCGCAATCGAAACGGTATGATAATTGGTAGAGAAGAGATAGTGCGAGATATGAGTAGTTGGGATTAAGAGTAATTTGACTAGGAAACTCTATCGCATCGCAACGCTCGCAATCAAAATTGAAACGGCAAAACTCGTCGCGTCGAGCCCTCGAACCAGGTGCCAGCCGGCCGGTTTGCCATCCGACCGGGCTGCCACCCGAGCGAGGTGCCATCCGCCCGAGGTGCCACTCGGCCGGGCTGCGACCCGGGCGAGATGCCATCCGACCGACCAGCCCTTTCCATTTTGGGGATCCTATAAATACCCCTTGTCACTTTCATTCTTTCCACTTTTGGCAAGTGACGTCCGACCAGTGCTCCTACTCGCTTTTTCCTTCGATTTCTCGCAATTTCGGTAAGATCTCCTCCTAAATCTTGTACTACCTTAATCTACACGCACTCCTACACCTTTCTATCTTTTGAATCTTAAATTTTAACCGTGAAATCATCAAGATTCAAGGTGTTCTTGGATGACGTCATCATGTGTTCTTGAAGAACTTCATGTTTTGGCCTCAATCCACCAAGAACAACTTAGATCTAACCGATTTCCACATAAACAAACGAATATCTTTCATAGATCTAAACAAACTCACAATGAAAAGTGGTGAAAGATGGTTTTCCAACTTTCTTTCAACTCTTTTACACTCAATGCACTCAAACCCGGTGGGAATCGGAACTACTACTGAACGTCTACTCGTTCGTAGTGATGTATCAGTGCTAGATCCGAGTTCCATCTGAAGGATAGTTATTTCGGGTTTGGACATGAACCACCATCTCGAACCGTGCACCTTTGGACTAGGGTGATTCCTGTTCGGTCAGGTCATCGGGACGAGATAGGGTTCCCATTGTTTAAACCAGTCATCACAACGTCCCGCTCAAGTTACAACACTTCAGGCAAGATCGAGAAACAACTCGATCAAGTCGTTGGAACGAGTTGTCATCCGACCGGACTGCTGTCCGACCGGGTTGCCATCCGCTCGACCCACCGTCCGATCGGGTTGCATCTTGATCCATTTAAATCTTAAACAATTTTCAACATGTTCAACAACAGGGTTGCCACCCGCTCGGATGGACATCCGACCGAGTGACCACCCTACTGTGGAATTGTTTTCACTGAAGTGCCAACCTACCGGATTGTTGTCCGATCGGACGACCGTTCGATCGACCGACCTGAAAGGTTGAGATACTTCAATGTTTTCAAAATGCTACAACGAAAACTTCAAAAGCCAAGCCATCATACGCAAACACATCCTTCTCAAAGTAAGAATCAATCCTCTCGAACAATCATCCGACCGGACTACCGTCCAACCGGACTACTGTCCGAACGGATTGCCACCCGCACGACCGGCTGTCCGATCGGACTACCATCCGATCGAACCGCTGTCCGACTCACTTGTACCTTGCACCGTTTTATGCGTCACTTATGGTTATGCTATCAATCTATTCAGGCTAACCCTACTCTCTAGCGCTCCCTTCAATCCATCATCGCTGTGAGTATATTCGATCCCTTTTTGCTTTACGCACTTTTGGGTGTTACATACGTTACTTATACAAAATCACATCGAACACACTACGCAATACTTTAAACGCTAACCGTTATCGCATGTATACGTGACTAAATGAATGCTTGTTTGTTATGTTTACACATGGAATGCTGTCTACCTGCCTTAGCAACGGTAGTACTATTAGTTTGGACTCAACACCCGTTCACTCGGGGGTTGTTAAGGACAATTACCTACATGGCTCACAGTGGTGAGAATGTATCGCGAACTGCCTTGGGCAGTCAACCCGCAGTCATTGGTATCGATAGGTTCATGTCGATAACTAACATGCCTCATTTCACTCTGTGTACGTGTTGGTTATAGGTAACGCTTTCGAACTCTATATGCTATTATCAAACTTGTATGCTCACCTTTACACTATGTGTATTGACTGTTACTTTAACGTATGTGACAGGTGCTTAAGTTGTTTTTATGCTTAGCTTGCTGTGAACTTGAGGCAAGGAAAGGTCTAGGATGCTCTCTGTGCTGTGATGAAATCGAGGCTAGGAAAAGAGGTCCTAGAAACCAATAAATAAACTATCTATGTATAAATCTGAGTTGTCGGAACAGAACTACTTGACTAGATTTGTTTGTAATAATTTGTTTGCCTTTTAAGACATGGTATGGGACATGTTACTTTAAATTAATTGGTAATGATAGTTGTTATGGAAACTTCTGGACAATCTGTTTCGCTCAGTGTCATGCCCCGATTTTACCACCATCGGTTGGGGTGTGAGAACATTTATATAACCATGGTATGATACATGGTGTTATGTTAAAAAAAAAAGATAAGCACTATGTATGTCACAATAATGCTGACCGGCCATGTAAGGCACATTTTTATATCAATCATCTTTTGCATGACATAATAATTTCACATATATTGACTATGTTTATGAACTTTTTCCACTACTTAGTTTTTTAGTTGTGACAATTTGTGTGCTACCGCTTTATACGTTGCCCATGCCACTGCCAAATTTTAAATTAAATCTAAAAAATAACTAACTAAAAGAAATGATTGGTTTATATCATAAAGGGGCCCACCCAATCGCTACATCACCTTGGGTTTCTTCGATATACACTTGCCACTGCTTGCCTAGCAAGCCAAGCCGGTCCTCACATGGCGCATCACATGGAGTGTGACTTGTTGATCTGACGCTTGTTGTCATACACCCTTAAGCACCATATGAACATCTGCATGATGTTAATTCTTAGTTGCATGAATTTTGTAATCAAAGGAATACATTTGATACTTGTTGTATATTTATTACGTACGTTAAGTCTATCTTAACTTCTACAAACATGTGTTGCATAGCTTTCTGTCACATAAAAATGTTTTATATTGACGCTTATGTCACTTGTACACATGTTTTAGAGATGCGGTGAAATTGACTTGAGAATGTTGTACTAGAGCCGCACCAATAATTCACGCACCATTAAATTCCAATTTATGAAGGTGCGGTTGGTGAAACCGAACCACTTTATAACCCAGTCGCACCATATATTTGACTTTCAACCACTAGCAGCATGCCACTTGGCACCCCCATTATCACCATTAAATTCCGATTTCTAAACGTGTGGTTCGTAAAAATGCATCGAATCGTGTCCTCACTGTTCTCTCCACGATAATTCCATCAAACTCTACAGTTTTCTTCCTAAAATTGTGACCCTCCGGAAGGAATCGTGGATGTCCCATTTATACAATTAGTTTTTTTTTAACAATATCGAGTTTGTCTCATCTTCACAAACAAGAGAAGCTTTTTTACCCTTGTACTATATCCTGACAAGTTACCATATGCTAGAAAATCACTTATAGTACACATTATCATGGCCCGTAATTGAAAGTGTTCTTTCTTATAAGTTAATTAACATTTTAGTGTAAGCTTTCACTTTAATTTTAACTTTTAGTAAAGATTCTTAAAGTACGAATTCAAGACATAATATTCTAATGAGTAAACTGCAATTTTACCCCCTGAGGTTAGGGGTCATTGGCACCCTTACCCCCCTAAGGAAATAATTATAAATTTACCCCCTACTGTTAACTGTTATGTCGCAATTCTACCCCCGGCTTCAATTTTCTTGACCGGCCTGTTGATTTGGGGGTGAAAAGACTATTTTACCCTTTTATTTTACCCCCCAACGTTTGCTGTTATTTCGCATGTTTACCCCCTGGAATCAAATATGTTGCCTGATCTGTTGACTTGGGGTAAATTACTAAAATACCCTTTCTTATAACCCCCTATAATTTGTGTTTAGAAGCAAAATTACCCCCTGCACCTTCCAAAACCTTTCCCGCCACCATCCATATTCGATTCAACCACCCATATAAACCCCCTGGCATCAAATATGTTGACTGAATTCTTACTATAACCAACCAAAGCATTAGGAATGCAAATATTGAATTCATGACTGAATGCAAGGTTGTAACAATTTAATATGCAAGGTCTTACTTTCATTTCAATATTCGATTGCAATTTTAGAATGCAAATGCATCAGAACCTCTGCAAATGCAAATGCATCAGAACCTTTGCTATATCAGAGCCATTACTTTCAGCCACAGCTTAAAACCATTGCTAAAAGCATTGATAAAGAACTCAATTGCATCAGCCACAACTATACTTTGTTCTATGATCAAACATTCTGTTCTATGATCTGCATTGATAAAGGCCTCAATTGCTAAAACCATTGCTGTAAAACCTTCTGTAATGCATTTGATCATTCCAAAATTGCAATTAACCCACAGCAGAATTCTGTTCTATGATTAGCAACTTAACAGCAGCAACATTAACCCACAGCAGAATTCCGTTCTATGATCAGCAGCAACTTAAATCAGTAGCATTCTGTAGCATTCTGTTCTATGATCAGCAGCAACATTAAATCAGTAGCATTCTGTTCTATGATCAGCAGCAACATTAACCCACAGCAGCAACTTAACAATGGTCAAATATAACCAACATTCTGTTCTATGATCAAACCAAACACCAGAACCTCTGTTCTGTTCTATGATTAAGCCAAACACCATTATTACTACACATGTGTTCTATGATCAAACATAAGATCCTACACATAAAGTCAAATTAACAGCAAAGTAATATAAGCAATTTGATCAAACCAAACACCACTGTTCTATGATCAAACCAAACACCACTAATTTGATCAAAGTTAACAGTCAAATATACCATCAACTTAACAGCTGAGTAATATAACCAATCAGTCAATGTGTTCTATGATCAAACATAAGATCCTACACATTAACCCAAAAGATCCTAGAAGATTAGAGTTTAAGTATCCTACACTACATATTAACCCAAAAGAACCTAGAAAATTATAGTTTAAGTATCCTACACAACCATTTCCTGCTGAGGCGGAAACTGGAAATGCAGGAATGGGCGGCCTCGCATCTTGAGCACCAATGAGACCACAATCGATCGTAGTGAAACATGGATCCTCATGTCCACTGCAAATACACAAACATCCATTACTAGTTGTTTGATTTTACCCCACAATCAAAATAGTTGTTTGATTTTACCTGAAAATTGCGAGAAAAGGGAGGATCTCTAGACCACAGCTGGATCGATGGTGGCCGGCCCTGGCTCAGCCGGTGGAGCTGGATGCATAATGCCATTCTGTTTAGTCATCCTATGCTGGTGTGGTGAAGGAGTGGTGAAGAAGATGGAGTGGTGAAGAAGATGGAGTGGAGTTCGCCGGAGGGAAGGAGAATGGAGTGGAGGTCGCCGGTGAAGAAGCCGGAGGATAGGAGTTCGCCGGAGGAGTGAAGAAGAGTGGGGGAAAACTTAGGGGGTAAGGTTGGGATGTTAGGTTGAGTTTAGGGGTTATTTTAATATATAAAGTACAATTTTTGGTGAAATTACTTTTATACCCTTTGACCCTCCCATGTTTATGTTGACCGGTCAAGAAAATTGAAGCCGGGGGGTAGAATTGCGACATAGCAGTTAACAGTGGGGGGTAAATTTGCAATTATTTCCTTAGGGGGTAAGGGTGCCAATGACCCCTAACCTCAGGGGGTAAAATTGTAGTTTACTCTATTCTAATTGAACCTCATAGTTAAATTGCATGCTTTTCACATAGTGTTCAAAGCAAAAATTAATTAATATAACACTTGCTACTTCATTATTCTTCTTCTTGAATTTGTTAATGAAAAATCCTGATGGTGCACATCAACAATAATCCATTGCTAAAAAATATATGTAATGGTTGGCCGGTTGATTTAAGGTCGAAACATGACATCGACCTTGAAAAACTAATTTGGTTCATGGTTTGAATGATGGACCCGTTGTTTGACCATTTATTACTATTATTCGAGTAAATATTAGTTTACAATCCTTTGGTACACCAAAATCAATTTTGATGCCCCTAGGAAAACACTAGACACCATTAACATTTGCAATTCGCTTCACTTTAAAATGTTCTGTTTGTTGATCATTAGTTTAACTAATACAAAGACTATTTTGCCCTTTTTCATATGAATACATACATGTTCCTATGGTTTAAACTTAACTTGCATTTTACAAAGATATTTTCCTTCCATATTCAAATCCCATAATCACAAACTTAATTACAACCAAATCACCTAGATTATCAAATGAAAACACACTACAACAATCGGAGCCTATAGCGACGACATTTTTCGTCGTTATAAGGGCTACATATCGTCGCTATAGGCTATTGCGACGACACTTCGTTGTAACCAGTTTCGTCGCCACTAAGTTGAGGCTAGAAGGTGAATTGGTCGTCGCTATAGGCTTCGTCGCTATAGGGTATACCTGTAGCCACGACAAGTTGTCACGATAATGTTTAAAAAAACATTTAATCACCTATAGCGACGACGAGTTGTCACGCTAATGTTTTAAAAACATATATTAAGAAAATATTTAATCACCTATAGCGACGACCAGTTGTCACGATAAAGTTTTAAAACAATATAGATTAACAATATATTTAATCACCTATAGCGACGCCATGTTGTCGCAACAGGTAATAATTTTAATTTCTAGTTATTATTTGTTTTCCAAGTTTTTAATTAAAATAAAATATATGATAACAAGAACATGTTCAATTCTAATACAAATTAACATAAGTCTCAAAATATTTAGTTTGTTGAATCCTAATACAAAATACCATAGTTAAATCTTAATACAAGATACCATACTTAAATCCTAATAGTTGAATCCTAATACAAAATACCATAAGTCTGAAAATATTTTGTATGTTAAATCCTATTACAAACCAGTAGGATTCAAAAATCAAATTAGTCACAAAAACCTGCTCTACTCTAACCTCCTTCCATCTGCAACAACGAAAAAAATAAAGTTAAGAGGTGTTCTATTTATATTATTTACATATATAAATATACTAATTAAAATTATGAACATGCATACCAGTAGGGGTGTTCAAGATCGGATTATCCGATTTTCGGATATCCGAAAATCGGATATCCGAAAAGTTCGGATATTGTATTTCGATATCCAAACCCGTATCCGAAATTATCCGATATTTCGGATACGGGTTCGGATAATAAACCGAATATCCGAATTAAAAAAAAAATGAAAAATAATATTCTACATTCAAATAAATACTTTATGGTTTTCTAGATCTTTTCTTTAATCTATATTATTTATTAATCTTATGATTTTGCAAATGGCAACGAATCAAATCAACTGATATAAAATAAGCTTGAAAACCAAAATAGCAACAACACCAAATTAAATTCAGATCGGGATCCATTAAAAAATTCAAATGTATTACATTTCAGATCTGGATCCTCTACTACAAGTGACAAGGAGAGGCGATTCGGTGGCTTGGTGTTTGGTCGCAAAAGGGCCAAAAGGACATTACTCGTTTAACCAACAAAGGCCGACAACGGCGCAAGCTCTGTGATGGGAAGAGGAGCAGCAATGCCGCGACGGGAAGAGGAGCGACAACGAGAGGCGATTCGGTGGTTGTCTTCTGTAACAACTGGCTGCTGGTTCGTCGTACAACTGAACGAAGGTGTTCCGACATGTAAAAGACCATGGTTGATGAGGGCTCTAGAGTTTAGATGATTATTAAGGTGCGATGAAGGTTGATTAAGGGTGAGATGATTAAGATTTGAAGGTTCAGACCACGAAGGTTTAATGGAGAAAGTGGGGGCGTGGTGTACTGGTGTGGAAAAGGAAGGAAGGGATAGGGTTTTCTAGTATTTATCATAATATATTTAATATCACTACAAGAAAGGATAGCTTTTAGCGGCGACACTATTAGCGGCGACAGGGTCTTTGTCGCCGCTATTGGTCGATCCGCGTGCCTGATGCTGAAACCAAACCCCAGCCGTTGATCAAAATCCTGATCTAACGGTTGGGGAATTAAAACTTATTAGCGGCGACAAAAGAAAATCAATACCGGCGACAGGCTGTCTCCGCTAAAAGATATGTGTCAGAACATTAAACCCTAGCCACACAAACCTTATCCCTGGTCAACCCTTTACCGGCGACATATATCAATACCGGCGACAGGGTGGCGCCACTAATGGTCAAACGATATTACTTCCTTGTCAGCGCCATTTTTTCCCTCTTTCTTCACTTTTTCCCCCAAAAACTCGAGAGCACCGCCGGATTTCATCAAATTTTGACCAAATCGGTTAGTTTTTGTTACATTTCTTCTTTATTTTGTTATATACATATGATAGGCTTTAATTTTTGTATATTTTTGTGTGTTTTTGTGTTTATGGTAGTGAAATCGGATCATCACCATCACTTCTCCGATCACCACCGTCACTTATCCAGTCACTACCTCGTCTACGCGGTCTACATCTCTTTGAAACTTGAAAATACGGTTAGTTTTATATGTATTTTTTTTCAAAGTTTAGATATTGAATATTTTTTTGTTTTGGTATGTAAATGTATAATGTAGGTATATGTTAGTATGTCAAATGTATAATGTAGGTGTATTTGGGGAAAATGTGTATATGAAAATCTATGTATTTGTGTATGTAGGTGTATGTAAGCATGTATGTGGGTATGTAAGTGTACGAATGAATGTATGTATGTAGGTGTATGTTAGTATGTTGGTGAAAAATGTGTATGTTAGTATGTATGTTTGTATAAAGTATGCAAATGTGTATGTAAGTATGTATAAATTTTGTGGTTTTGGTCAAATTGTATAAGAAAGTCTATGTATTTGTGTATGTAGGTGTATGTAAGCATGTATGTGGGTATGTAAGTGTATGAATGAATGAATGTATGTATGTAGGTGTATGTTAGTATGTTGGTGAAAAATGTGTATGTTAGTATGTATGTTTCTATAAAGTATGCAAATGTGTAAGTATGCATAAATGATGTGGTTTTGGTCAAAATGTGTGTTTGGTCATGTTTGAAAAAAAAATATGTTTAAGTTGATAATTTCTATGTTTATGTATGTTTGTATAAAGTATGTAAATGTGTATGTAAGGATGAATGTTTGTATGTTTATGTAGGTGTATGTAAGCATGTATGTGGGTTTGTAAGTCTATAAATAAAGTATGTGTTAATGTGCATACATTATGTTTAAGTTTCATGATTTCTATGTTTATGGTCATGTTTGAAAAAAAAATATATGTTTAAGTTGATAATTTCTTTGTTTATGTGTAGGTTTGAAAAAAAATGTTAAAGTTTGATAATTTGTATATTTGTGTTTAGGTTTTAAAACATTTATATTTAAATTTGACAAATATATATTAGTTAGGAAATACCCTCTTTATATTAAAATCATCATTTAAAACATAACGAACTTAGAAAATACCCGCCAAAATTGAAATCATCATTTAAAACAAAAGGAGCTAAAAAAATACCCGCCCGAAATATAAACCATTATGAAGAACATTACGAGCTTAAAAACTATGCCTGCTATTGAATTCATCATTTCAAACATAACGAGCTAAGAAAACACCCAATCGAAATTGAAATCATGATTTAAAACATAACGTGCCGCCCAAAATTTAAAACAATCATTAAGAACATAACAAGCTTAAAAAACTGTGCCCGTCTTTGAATTAATCATTTTAAACATAACGAGCTTAGAAATACCCGCCCGAAATTGATTTAGAAATTAATTTCGGGTTGTCCCCGTTTATCTTGGGACTACTTTTTGAATACTTTATCTCATTTAGGATGTGAATGTGTATTACATGATTGTTTGTTTAAGAAGGATTCGGTTATCATTTTCTCTTTGCTCCTCGGGTATATATATCTTTACATATATACTTGGGAGCTAAGAGGAAATGCTGCCGAATTTTTCTTAAACAAACAATCATGTAATACACATTCACATATGTGATAAAGTGTTCAAAAAGTGGGTTTAGCAGCCTACCCTTGTCTTGTTAATCCTAAATTAGATTTTCTTTCAGTTGCATAATGCCTATCGATAAAAGTTGGATTGATTCCCCACGTCATTCACCTCACTACAAGCAAGGACTCAAGTCATTTATCGAGATGTGTGAAAGAGTGATAAAAAACCACGATGAAGTTAGATGTCCGTGTACCCAATGTAAAAATTCCGGCTTAAAAAATATGGCAGAAATGAAATACCATTTGCGTATTAACAGTTTTTGGAAGGAATACATGAAGTGGACCTATCACGGGGACACGACTCCAATTGCAGAAGTAAACGATGTTGCGCCACAAGGCGGTATGGGAAACGTTATTGAAGACATTAGGGGGGAGCGTATGGAAGAAGATACATACCTTAACCAAGAGAACTCGAATGGAGATAGTAGCGGTGTTGTTGATGATTTTGAAGACCTGGTAAAGGAAGTTGAAACATAATTCTATCCTGGTTGTACCAAGTATTCTTCTATCGACTTTTTAGCAAAGCTTTTAAATATAAAGGATACGTACCATTTGCAAAATGAAGCAGTAGATCGAATCCTCTCGTTGTTGCGAGAGTCAATGCCTGAAGGCAACAAGATTCCCTCTTCGTATTATGTAGCTAAAAAGACATTTAAGAAGATTGGTTTGGCATATGAGATGATAGATGTGTGCACAAATGATTGTGCTCTCTTTTGGAAAGAAAACGAGTCCTTGCAAAATTGTCCCGTTTGTAATGAGAGTCGATGGGTCGATAAAGACACAAAAGGCACGAAGGTGGCTCGTAAGGTGTTACGATACTTTCCTTTGACGCCTAGACTACGACGTTTGTATTGTTCAAGGCACACAACGAAAGATATGATATGGCATAGTACCGGACGATTGGAAGATGGGACTATGCGTCATCCAGTTAATGGATCTACATGGCAAAACTTTGATAAAAAGTACCCAAACTTCGCGATGGAGCCACGAAATGTTCGCTTAGGGCTTGTAGCTGACGGTTTTAATCCCTTTAACAACGGTACTGGATCCTCAACTCATAGTACATGAAGTGAGTGCTTCTATCTTTAACTTTTCATAATCTGTTAATTGGTATTTTTCATTCCCTTCTTATATTTGTCATCAATGTAGTGAATTCAAACATACACATCCCCAAGATGATCTTAAAACCAAATTTCCGGGATGGTTTCTCCATAAGGTATAATACATATATAACACTCATTACTCTACACTTGCTAGGTAATACATATATAACAAACATTATTACTCTATATTTGTTAGGTCCATTCGATGAAAACACAAAATTCTCCAGAATTCCACCCGGAGTTGTACGCTCTTTCAATTTGTGCGAAAATGACTGTAAACACTTACACTGCTTGCATAGTCAACGGTGTTAGGTTTAAGACACTTGAATGTGATGCAAAATGTGCAACGCAAAACTCTGGGGTGGAAGTGGTTGGAGAGAACGGTGTGAAATTTTATGGCCAATTAGAAGAAATTATTGAGTTGCGTTATACAAATGATTATTCCACTGTCTTATTTTGGTGCAAGTGGTTTGATACTCGAAGGGGTGTAAACCATGACAATAATATCACCAGTATAAGCACTGAACGTGAATGGGATAAAGACGATCAACTCATATTTGTTTCGCAAGCCAAACAAGTGTTCTTCATCCAAGAAACATATCGAAACCAAAAAAATAAACATAGGTGGGTAGTCGAAAATGTTAATCATCGAAAAATTTGGGATCGGCCATTAAGTGATGATGACCGCGTCAATAAGGTTCAAAATGTTGACAAAGGCTTAGAAGATACTGACGTTGTCGACAACAACTCTTCATCTGACTGTCCACTTGTCATTGACTTGACCCAATACTTTCAAATTGGATCTTCTCATGTTACTGCGGGTGAGCCTTCAATTGAAGTTGATCCCCCAACGGCTACCGTCGATGAAATGTTTGAGGTCGAGACTGATTGTGATGAGGTCGAGGCTGATTGTGATGAGGATGATCCCGATTATGTGGAGTCTGACTAAAAGAAAAGTTATTGTAATTTATATTGATTTGTATTTGATAAACACTTGTTTGAAATATTTATTTGAATTTGAGTTACACTTGTACTTTCCCTTAATTTCTATTAGATACACATGCTGTAACATTTGTAACTTTATAGGGATTATGTTTTCGGTATTGCTTTTATTCGCTTATCTGATGGCTGATGTGGCCCCCTGGGGACATGGGGGTGACGGCGCTGGTGATCCACCGCCTCCTCCTGGTGGATTTCGTGGCACGCACGAGACTGACGGTAAGTCTTTTACTAAATTATTTTGCAGTCCTTATATTTTATATATTATAAATGTTGTTACTAATTATTTTTGTTTTAATTGCAGCGGTTCCCCCGAAGAGGGTTAGGTGGAAAGCCAAAAACGAGAAACTACGGCGTCTGGTAAAAGCGGGGGGGGGGGGGGGGGGGGGCTGTATCGCTTATGTTTGACAGACAGGTCACGTATACCCCTGTTGGTAAATCAAGAGATATGTTTTCACGGGAGGCCGGCCTATATATGTGGCGGACCATCCCGTTCGATAAAATTGGATGGGATAACGTTGAACAACATTACAAGGATGCCTTCATGAACCACTTACGGGTAAATAAGTAATATGCATAAAATTTTATCAAATATTTAAGCACATGCAAATCTAATTTATATATGATATTTTAACTTTTTTATTTAATTTGCAGGAAAATTTCAATTTTGATGAAGTGGAACGTGATTTAGAGGCGAAAAACTTGACGGGCGGTATTAGGGCTGTGCTTATGAAGCGGTACTCTGACCGCAAGTACGAAGCTAAAAAATTATTTAAGAGCGAGGGAGGTTACAATGATATTGTGAGGGCAAGGGCATACCATCCCACGGATATGCCCTATGATAACTGGTTGAGAACCATCGAAGGATTCCGGGACGCAAAATATATTAAAAGAAGCAAGGCCAACACACTAGTACGCGAGAAACAACAATTCCCATACCGTGGGGGGACATCGTCGTACGGTAGCACCGCCTAGAAAAATGTAATGTTTTATGTATGTGTGCGTGTGTGTAAGCTTTTGTTTATTTAATGTCTAATCTAAGTTTAATGTTAAACATGATATGGATTGGGTACCTACGTATGCTAAAACCCACACGGACAATCAAGGGAATTGGGTTGATCCGGTTGCTGAACAAAATTACGTAAGTATTTCTTTTAAGTATTATTTTCTCTAACAAATATATATATATATATATATATACACATATATATTTAATCATCTTCGTAAAATACAGCGGAACATACAACAGTCCACAGATGAATGGAGCGGTGAGGGTCCTCCAATTGCCCCGTATCATGAAGCGTTGGGTGAGCGGCTAGGATGGTACCGCGGGATGGGGCCCAAACCTTCTTCCAACACGTCCTCGAACACGTCCTCTAACATGTCGTCTTCGCAAGCTCGGACGCAAGAACCCTTTTCCGAGGTAAACTACGCAATTTATAAAATGACAAACGAATGCATGTTTCCTTGTTAAATATATGTTGGTAGCGTTAATTAATATGCTAATATACGTTTTTATATCTATTATTGTAGGATTTTGTTAACAGCCTGTTCCAAACCCCGTCCTTTTTGAACCAACTTAACAACTATCTTGCTTCACAAGGAAAAGGAAAATGAAAGTCAAAGGACTACGATTCGGATGAATTATTCGATAATGAATCCGACGAAGAGTGACTTGTTGTTTTTAATGTATGATTTAATTAAACGTTGTAGGATTATAATGTACGACTTAAACGTAGTTTTTAATTATATTACCTTTAGTATATGTTCATGGCGTATGTTTGCGTTGTTTGAAATAGGCAGGTTCTGTTTTTTCGGCCGTAAAACTGGTTGGGTGCTGTATATACACCTGCTGTATTAAAAAAAAAAAAAAAAACTTTTAGCGGCGACACTTGTCGCCGCTATTGCCCTATACCCTTTACCGGCCATGGTTAATACCGGCGACACTATTACCGGCGACAGCTGTCGTCGCTAAAACAATAAGATCAATACCGGCGACACCCACCTTTAGCGGCGACAACAGGCCAATAGCGTCCGATCAATACCGGCGACCCTTTACCGGCGAGGTGTCGTCGCTAAAAGTCAATAGCGGTGACAAAAACCAACAATACCGGCGACACCTGTCGCTGCTAAAGGTGGTCCGTTCTTGTAGTGTATTTTAAAAATAATATAATTTAATATTTCGGATTTCTGATAATCCGATTGTCCGAAATTTTCAAAAACTCACATCCGAATCCGAAACTTCGGATTATCCGATTTTCAAATTGAATACGATCCTGCATTATAAAATACACACAAACATGAACTAGAAACCTATAAAGTATATAGTTGTTTATACAGTTTTTTTTTTTGGTATTTATCTGACTTTTTGGTTGTTTTTTAGGCCCACTTTAATACACCTAGTATATACAACTTATAGTTTGAATGGGTCAAAATTACCCAAACCTACTTTAATACACTTAATGGGTCAATATATCCCACATATATACTTTCAATTCTAAATCAAAACTTATTTACACATAACAACAACACACTTAATCATACAAATGAAAGTTTTTTACTTGCCCAACGTCCTTCTACCGCAGCATTTTCCCATCCACGTCCTTCCTTGTAATGCGGCCTTTTCCAAACCTCAGTATGACCTGGTTTACCTGTTTTTTAGCCTGTAAAAAACAAATATAATATTATTGAGATTTGACAAAGGTGTTAATAAATATATGGGTAATACTAAAACAATTACATTCAAGTGTCTCTTTCGCGCATAAGATTGACTCCCATGCGAACTTTTAAAGGGCTGTTTTGCTCTATTAGCTTTGTTTTTAAGGCAGCGGTCATTGTACTTGGGATCTAAGTACAAGTCATTGATTAGACTCTCCCACGCCTCCGGAGAAAGTCCTTCTGGTGGACGTGTCCTTGCCCTTGCAGTGTCTTCATAACCTCCAACATGCATAAAATGTGCTTTGCATCGTCTTTTCCTATTCCTGTATACATTTGCACATTCTGCCCTAATTCCTAACTTAATTCCTACCCAGTTGTCTGTTCCTTTGAATCTATCAAGATTAAAATAATTCTACAAAAGAAATATATCAGCAAACATTTAAAAGTGCTTAAAAAGATATAATGTATACTTACAGAAATAACCGAATATAAGCCTTGCTTATAATGATGGGGAACAGCTTCCCAACTAGCAAAATGGAAAGGAACCATCCTCGCAACCTCATTGGAGATACACCTTACAAAGACTGAGTGATTGTCTCCAACAAACCAATACTGATTCTCTTCATCATCAACCTTGATAGGTAGGTTTTGTTTGTTGTTTTTAGAAAACTTATCATATAGGTTTATATTTTTTCCCTTTTGAACCATTGATACATGAAACAAAAAGTTAGCAAATTGATAAAATATTTAATGAAAACACATATATTGAACAGGAACAAGTGACTTACAAGACTCACAAGCATGAAGGATCCTATTTGGATTCCCATTGGGAGGTTCATTCCGACCATCTCCCCTGTGCCCTCTTGCAACATGTGCTACCATTCCTACACTAAAGAAAAATGTTTAGTATGACCCACCTGCTATGTATCCATGATTCTAGGAATACTTTACTCAAGCATTGTATTCCATAAAAATGTTGTAATCCAAACCCCCTTGCTACATGAGCACTTTCCAGCTCAGGTGCCTCGAGAATCTTTAGATTCTGGATTCTAGAATCATATTTAAACAAAATACATGTTGCTGTCAAAACTAAAGCCAGATCTGCCAGCGAACAGGAGTGCGTCGAAGGGAAAGCGAAGAAGGTCGTGGTATGCGATGGGAAGGGGAGGGGAATGTTGGGTCACGTACTGATTGATTTTGAGCAAGGGACTAAAAATGGGTAAGGGTAAATGGGTAATTTCATAAGAAAAGGGGAAATATGTAATTGATTTTGTGGGTTGAGTAATATGTAATAAGGGATCTTAGGGAGGGGAAATATGTAAAAAAACCCTAATCGGAATAATCACTATCATAGTCCAGATCATTGTCGTCCTTATCATCATCGTTGTAGAACTCATTACTATTATTTTGCTCCTCCTTATCAGAAGTGTATGTGTCTTCACCTTCGTCGTCATGAATTAAACTTTCATCATCCACAATGGGGGGGTTAGGATTTGAAGATGATTGAGTTGTCCTCATAGGCAAGTCGCCTAAGTCGACTACCAAGTTTTTTTTCAATTGAGTGTCATGTAAGACATCTATCTCATCATTATTAAGTTGTGCACTTGACTCACCAACTTCAAACCCTAAGTCAACAGCCATTTACCCATATATTGAAATGATTGAGTTTTGTGATTTGGGGTTTTGTTTTAGGTCAAAATGGTTTTGTTATGTTTTATCAGATTAAAGAAAAAGAAAAATAAATATAATTTAGTCAGTTCTCACAGCATATCGTGGCTACTGGGTCCAAATTAGGCGGGCTTTTTTTTTCACGAATCCCACCGCCCAGCATCTGTCAACAATACGTCGTCGCAACAGGGGCCATGAAAATGAATTTTTTTTACTACCTTGTCTAAATGACAGGTTGTCGCGACAGAGGAAGCTATAGCGACGACCGGTGTCGTCTCTGTAACCTCCGATTCTTGTAGTGTAAACAACTCCTATATATATAATCACCTATATATATAAATACCCGAAACATATCTATATAATCCACAAAATTACCTAAGATTAACCCACAATATCTTTTTAGTTTTTATAGCCAATGAAAACTTTTCTAGAAGGATCATGCACTTATTACTTATAGAATTAAAGAGAATATTATAGTCTTCAAGAAATATTCCGTATATTTGTTTACAGATTTATATTACTTATAGAATTAAAAAGAATATTATAGCATTGTACTAATTATATTGTTTTACAACACACTTATATTTATGTCTTTAAACATTGGATAAGTTTAACTGACGATAAATATGTAAAAAAAATTACAAAGTGTGTGTTACTTTAGAAAAAGGTTTGTGTAGATGAGGCATGAAAATGATTATGAAAATAAAATTGGAAGAGGAGGTTATGCGGGGCCAACGAGAAATGGGAAAGGCCACATGAAGAGTTGTGGTACACATCACCAAGGGGTCCAACATCTAGTTTTTGGTCGATCTCTGACTCAGCAGATAACAAACTTTGATACAGTTTGATCTCCGAACCTTCTTTTCTCAAAATATTTATAGGACAAGATTATTACCAACTGTTCTGAATACTATATTAAAACAAGTTTACATATTTACTCATTAGTCATTTGTGTATTCTGGTGTAAAATAGTTTGTGACTATGTCTATTTGTTACTTCACGACATGTTTTGCTCTCTTTCCAGATACGAACATTACCATATCAATACTTGCTCTTTACCAAATCAATATACCCTAAATCACACAGAAATGACGAAAATCGTAAGACAACCAAACAAAATGATACTCCTAAGCACTCCACAACAAAGAAGAAGCAACACCTAAACCGGAGACAACAATCAAAGCACGGAGTAGAAAATATGTTAAATCTAATCAATCAAAAATATATTGAAAGGGCTACCAACGTCTCGAATACACATTCATGCAAACTAAAATGTAATCATATGAAAATAAAACTACATGTTTTTGCACACATCACAAAGGGATAAATGCATGCATACATGAATGCTAATATTCACTATAACAAACAACACAATTAATTTACCTGAATTGTAACATATACATGTTGAAACTGCAGTCATGTTGAAGCATTTCTTACCCTAGGGTTGCTGCTTGGATGACTGCTGCAGTTATTATTGGTAGCCTTTGTAGTATTGAAGGCGACAATCAAGGTCTAAAGAGTGATATTGTCGAATCCATAGTCTCGAATCAGGTTTTATGTTGTTAATCGATAACAATGGAAGCAATGGTGCAGATAATTATATTCTAAATCTAAAACACACGACACTTCATCCAATTAAGAATTAAAACCTGCAGATTGATGACGACGGTAAAGGGTATGGAGCGACTCATCATTTAGACTGATCATTTGAGGCGGTTTAAATCGACTGATCAAGATCAAAGAAGCGATGAAGGAAAGAGCAGGGCATAAAGGGAAGAAAATGGTAAAAATTAAAGATTTAAACCTAAAGCTTTTGGTATGGCATCTTAAAATTGGCGTTAAACTAGTATCAAGCACCCCCCCGTGTTGCGGCGGGGGCGAGCACTAATGCCACACTACTGTCAGCGACCACCGACACTGAAGTTTCGGTGTTAATGCGAAGAAATTAAACCGAAACGTAAAACAAAGAATAAAATAACTAAGTTGATCTAGGACTCGCGCATTACGATGAACCCGCGTCAATTTTCTCTCGTTTGACAGGTTCATCGTAATCTATATATAATATATATCATTACCACTATACAAACTATAATGCATACATTACAACAACCATTGCATCAATATGTTGCAAATTATATTTATACAAGATTTTGGCTAAATTAATTAGATTATTATAAGTAATAATAATTTACAAATAAAGCAACACAACTTTGAATGGATCAAACCGATTGAATATGGTAAGATAATGAAACCATTATTTGATTAGGGTACAACCACTTAAGTACAATTTACAACCATACATGCATACAAAACATATTGAAATTGGTAAGGTAATGAAACCATTATTATTTGATTAAGGTACAACCACTTAAGCATAACTTACAACCTATATTCGATTAAGGTACAACCATTTAAGCACAACTTACAACCAAATATGCACACAAATGTTTCAAATTAATAGTATATAAATTACCAATTTATCCATCCAATTTCCTAATAATATATTATAGATATTTATTATAGGCTAAAACTATTGGTACACCAAAGGTGTTTATTTGTATACTTTAGGGTTTATATACGATGTGTATAGGTCTATACGCAGCGTATACGGTTGCATAAAAATCAGTGTCTGACTGATGTCAGTTCTGGTCTGGCTGCTCCTATACGCTTCGTAGGCCTATGCACGGCGTATATAAAGGGTCAAAAAGACAATTTTACCCTTGGTTTGGATTGCATGTAGCCCCCAATCCAGGGGTAAAATGGTCTTTTTTACTATACGCCGCGTATTGCCTTGTATGTGGCGTATATATATGGGGCAAGTTTGGTAAAAAAGACAATTTTACCCCCTGGATTGGGGGCTATACGCAACCCAAACCAGGGGTAAAATTGTCTTTTTGACCCTTTATATACGCCGCGTATAAGCCTATACGCAGCGTATATAAAGGGTGTTTTTTTAGAAACATTTATACAATATTAATCATTTTTCTAAAGTTTTATAAAAAAAGTTTTCTATTTTAAATAAATAAAAAAATTAGTATTTCTTATAAACTTTTTTATTCAACATTAATCATTTTTATACGATAAATATTGTATCGTATCGTATAGATATGTATAGGTCACGTATTGACCTCGTATAAGCCTATAATTGTGATATGGTATCGTATAGTGTAATATATGTCTCATATAGGTGTAGTATCATATAGTATAAGTCTCGTATAAGCCTCGTATAGAACTATAGATGTAGTATTGTAGGCATATACAAGACCTATAACGGACCTGTACGAGACTTATACTACACTATACGATACGATAACACCTGTATAGGCTTATAGGTGTAGTCAGTATTGTAAAAATCGGAATTAATCGGCGCCTAGGCGTTAGTCGGGCGTTGACTGATTAATTTTGAGCTAGTCGGATCATTAGTCGGTAGTCGGTCCTAGTCGGTGCAAGGCGGCCCAAATCAGCCCAAGTCGGCCAAATCGTTTCTAGTCGGTCCACTCTTTTTTAGTTTAAATCTGGCCCAAATAAATGTTTTTAACCATTAAATACATGGCCCAAGTTGTTTAATTCCAACCTGGCCCAAAAAAACATGTTTTTAACCCATTAAAACATATTCTATGAGGACATGACTGATATGTTAATGTTTGAATGTTTAAATACTTAAATTGCTATGTTTAAAACTTCATTGTTTAAATTTTGAACTATTCTTAAGTATTATATTGATATTAACGTATGTATTGAATGTTTAAATACTTGATTTGCTATGTTTTAAACTTAGTTGTTTGAATTTTGAACTATTTTTAAGTATCATATTGATATTAATGTATGTGTATATATATAAATTTAAAAATTATATATATAAATTCCGATCCGATTAATCCATATTCAGTACTCCACTGCCCAACTGCGCCTAGTGATCTCTATAACACTAGGTGTAGTATAGGTCTCGTATAGTACTATAGGTGTGGTTTAGGTCACGTGTAGGTCTATAGGCATATATAAGACTTATAGAGAACCTATACGAGACTTATACAATACGCTATATGATACGATACGATACTATAGGATACCATACAAGACCCGTATAAGTCTATAGGTGTAGTATAGGTCCCTTATAGGCCTATAGGTGTGGTTTAGGTCCCGTATAGGCCTATAGGCACATACAAAATCTATAGCGAACCTATACGAGACTTATACTATACACTATACGATATGATACTAAACGATACCATAGAATACGATACTATAGGATACCATAGAACAACCGTATAGGCCTATAGGTGTAGTATAGGTCCTGTATAGGCCTATAGGCATATACAGGACCTATACGAGACTTATACTATACACTATACGGTACGATACTACATACATAGGCCTATACGAGGTTTATAGGAGACTTAAACTATATGATACGATACTTAAAAATATTTTTTTTAAAGTACTTATTATAGAACTTTGCTAAAACAATAAATAATTTATAAAATTGTTTTCTAAAAAAAACCTTTATATACGTTGTGTATTGGCGTATATGAGGCGTATATAAAGGGTCAAAAAGACAATTTTACCCCGGTTTGGGCAGCGTATAGCCCCCAATCCAGGGGTAAAATTATAACAACTCTCCTAAAACCATTAAAATACCCCTATACGTCCTAAAATACACCCCGTATACGAAAAACGAGCTTAAATTACCTTTATACTATTAAAAATCAAATAAAAACAAATAAATAAGGTCCTCGCGGGGCGTGACTACCGTAGGACAAGTCTTCGCGGGCCGCGACCCGGTGCCATCAAGCGGCACCCCATCCCGCCACGTGGCCAACGCGTGCTGAACCTATACTGATGACCCGCCAAGCCTATAACCCTAGTCTAGGGCCTCGCGGGCTGCGAAGGCCCCTCTTGTATCTCTCGCGGGGCGCGAGAGCCCCCTGATCAGACCCTATAAATAGGAGCTCGACGTTCAGTTTCAAATCGTTCAAAACTTTTAAATTCTCTCAACTTCTGAATAGCTATTATTATATACCCAGGTATTATACCCACTAAAAAGCGAAGCTCTGCCTCGTTGTAAGTATTATAACCCCCAGTTACGTATTAGTTACTCTGCCCGATTGATCTAGAACTCCGTAACGCATGTCGAGGCTCTGCCTGACTCAGTCGTAGGAGTTCTGTCTCGGGGGTATAGCTAACGTAAATTGGGTTATCTTACTAACACGTGTGCATTGTTTAATTTTAATAGATTATAACCAGAAAGTTATCAGAAAGCAGTAGGGTTATCTAAAATAGCAATGTGAGTACATTCACTTTTTTCTCACTATTTGTGAGTAAATCAACTTTTCATAAACTGTTTTTACAAAACCTCAATTGTTTTAAAGTATAATTAACAGTGATTGAGTATTTGTGAGTCTACAATTACTGTCGGTATGTTGGGGTTTTGTGTACATTACTTGTTACTAATACTGTGAATAGTAACATGACCACAAGTCAGGATTGACAGTACCGTGGGTGGTAATTTGGTAGATATAAACAAATGTAATTGCGGATGTCCTCAATACTGTAAAGATATAAAATTGTTTTGATTAAACTAGAATGCACTCGCCAGTATTTCTTGCTGTTAAAACTTTTTCAAAACGCGTTTCAGGTAACAAAATGTGAAAGCCAAATAGAAGCCAACTGGAGAGCACTGAAGGCTTGGAAAAGTGGCTATAAAAGTTACCTAAACAATAAAGAAGTTTTATTTCAATAAAATAGGGTTTATCCCTATAAACATATTATAAATGGAAACTTGAGTTTTACCCATGTGTTTATTATTTATAAAACGAGGTGTTTTACTCTGATAAACGATTTCCTAAGTACGGTCGCGGCCGCCCGCCTTCCGGGGCAGGGGTCGGGGGTTGCGACAAGAGGTGGTATCAGAGCTACAACCACTGATTTGAGCCACAGAAGTGTTCTGCTAACACCAAAATTTTATCAATTATGTTAGGAAATAATTTATGTGATTATGTGTAAATATGTATATTATTGTTTTGTGTTATTTGACAATTTGTTAGTTTAAAGTATGAGTGAGCAAGGTACGTCTGTGGCCTACCATCATCTAGATAGTTCTACCAAAAGTGAAGGAACCTCGTCACAGCCCACTCCTTCGGGGTATCTGCTGATACAGAAGAGGGGATTTTCATATTTAAGGCGCAATCCGAATAACCATTCCCTTCGAAAAAGAGAGGATGGTTCAGTCGGGGAGCACACGAGAGGAGAAAGCGAATGAGAAAGTTGCAGCAACAAAGAGCGTTAGCAGCAGCCAATAGCGAAGTCAATGCCCATACACAAGACTTAGTTAATAGACATTAGGCAAACTTCCAAATACTAGCCACCACAGCAGCAGATCCAAATCTTGACCAAATTATCGCACCACAACCATTGTCACTGTTTCCAACCGAACCAATGGAGATAGAACCTAACCCTGGAAACCAATTTCCCATACCAGCCTTTGACCCTGACGAGATACCTAGAATCCCAACACCCAATCCTCTAGCATATGATCTTGGAATGATGACCATAGGGAATACCAGGAACTTTATCCATAGGAGGAACCAATTCCAAACCCCATAGTACAATACACCAACCTTAATCCTTTAGATCCATATTGGAACGCCGATCAGTATGTCCAGGAAATCTTAAATAACCTGTACCCATATGGAGAACCGATACCTCAGTACCCTGACCCAGTACCCGCACCACGACCACCCATGAGTGACGAGAATGTGCAGGAACTCCGCACTTATGGTGAGGAATTGATAGAAGTAGGAGAGAGGATAAGACAGATAGGAGAAAAGCTCGTGTGGAAATACGACGAGCGGGAAATGCAGTTTAGATAAACAAAACCTAATAATAATAATAATATAATATATATATATATATATATATATATATATATATATAGGACAAAGATCCGTTAGGAACCACCCTTTATTGCGAGACCCGCGAGAACCAGTGTGAACACAAACAGTAATACCTAAAAAAAATCTAAAAAACACCCCAAAAAAAAAATTTTTACTATTTTTTTTGTAAAAATCGCTATATTTTGTTTACAATAAAAAAAAATTTCAAAAAAAAAAAAAAAAAAAAAAATTCGAGTCACAGTTATCCATGCACATGTGCATTTGTATCATTGATTTGACAAATTCCGTAATTCATTACAAATATTAGACAATTGCACTTTCATTTACACTACCACATGTAATACACTACTTTTTACGTTAACAATATTAGAAATGCACATGTGCATCTATACGTATCAACATGAAATAAGGTGTTTTGGTACACTACTTTCTCTTTCATCTATCATTCCATCCATAATACACAAACATGCACATGTGCATTTTTGTCATTTCTTTGACAAATTCCGTAATTCATTACAACTATTAGACAATTGCACTTTCATTTACACTACCATGTGTAATACAATATTTTTTACATTACCAATATTAGAAATGCACATGTGCATCTATATGTATCAACATGAAATAAGGTGTTTTGGTACACTACTTTGAATACACTTTCCCTTTCATCTATCATACCATCCATAATACACTACCATTACCTCCTACCATCCATAATACAATGCCATTACTAATATTTTCACTTTATTACATGTATGTAAACACCATTTATACCATCCAATCAACATATTACATCATAAATTGACAACTATAACCAAACCATCAACCACTAGATATAACTAACCAAAAAACATGTATATGGGCCTACTTCTCCATTCAAAATCACAAACTTTTTGTACCAAAACACGTTATATCGTGGTTATACCTAATGATGCATATGTGCATTTTGAAAATTGGTAATGTAAAAAGTAGTGTATTACGAATGGTATTGTAAATTAAAGTGTAATTGTCTATTCCTGATAACGTATTACCGAATTTGTCGAAGTAATGATACATATGCACATGTGCATGGATAACTGTTACTCGAAAAAAAAAGTTTCTTTTTATGGTAACGAAATATAGCGATTTTTTCAAGAAAAATATTAAAAAAAAAATTTGAGTGCTTTTTTGTTTTTTTTTTAGATTTTATTTTGTATTCACATTGGTTCTCGCGGTTCTCGCAATAAGGGTGGTTCTCGAATGAACCTTACCCTATATATATATATATATATATAGGGTAGGGTTCCAGCGTGAACAACCTCCCAAGCGTGAACTGCGTGAACTGATCTGGACCATTGATTTCCTTTTTAGTTGTTAAGGGTATGATTGTAATTATATAAAAAATTAGATTTAAATCATTATTTTAATAATTGAATTAAGTTACATCTTTCCTATTTTAAATTCATTATCAACAATATCTTTTATTTCATTTTTATTTTTTCAAATTTCACCACCAGAATTCGGATTATGATTTTTAAGATCCATGTAACCTTCATATTTCAACGGTGTACACATGTGTACTTGGATATTTCAACAGTACACATGTGTACTCAGCATGGTACATATGTGTAATTAGCTACATAATACACACATATAAACAAAACCTGTAAAACTAGTTTATATTAAGCAAATAAAAAGTTACATAATGTTTGCCAAACCAAAAAAAACATACAATTACAAGTTCCAGTTTCGTGAAAACAATAAACGCAACATAATCGGAAAAATAAAAAAGACATAGTCTTTTACAACTATTCGCCGCGTTGTATGCTGAATCATCCTTATCGACCAAGCAAACAAACATACGTGAATCATCCTTATCGACCTCATACGTGAATCATCCTTATCGACCTTCCATCTCCACTTTTATCGTTTACGACGTCTCCTATAATAACACAAAAACTCAGCAATTAGTACTTTGCATAATTCACAAGGGTGCATCAACAACTTTACACATTTAATACACAAAAAAAAAATGAGATATCACACAAACAGACGCTATACACATGTGTACATCGCATTAAAAACAGAGCAAAATCAAAATACACATGTGCACAGCACCTTAAAAACATAGCAAAATCAGAATACACATGTGTACAGCGCCTTAACACCAGAGCAAAATCGGAATACACACGTGTACAGCGCCTTAAAAACAAGCAAAATCAGAATACACATGTGTACAGCGCCTTAAGAACAGAGCAAAATAAAAAAAATACACGTGTGTACATTGCCTTAATAACAACCTTCAGAACCTCATAACAATCTTCAAATTCTCAATCAAACAATAATAATTTTCAACATCAAAACAATGAAAAATTGCAAACTTTTTTTCTCAATAATCAAACTCATAAAAAATCTTCAGAACCTCAATCAAATAATAACAATAATAACTTTCAAACATCAAAAACAATAAAAATTTACAAACTTCATACCTGGTCGGTAGCGATAAACATCAGATCGGCTGGCGATAAACATCAGATCAACCGGTGATAAACATCAAAACTTTTAGAATCATAGAAAGGCCAAACTAAGGCAATGAGCTTGTAAAATAAACAATTATATATCTTCAGGCTCCCAAAAAGGTAACAATAGATAAAGTATTCTTTACTTGTCGTATAACAATTAAGTTGGGTATATATCATTATTATTCACCGTGAGTGAAAAGTTAAAATATTCCAACAGACAAATGCTTATAACAAAAGCCAAGTAATTTAATAAGTAAAATATTCATCGCAAGAAACCACAATTCAAGGAAAATTATCCGTTTGTAAACCAAGAAATCGGCTGGCGATAAACATCAGATCAACCGGTGATAAACATCAGATCGGGAGTTTCGCTGTTTCGCCGGAGAAGAGCAGGGGAAGATCGGGAGTTTCGCTGTTTCGCCCAGATCAACCAGTGGCTGTGGTTGCCGGAGAGGATCAGGGGAAGAGGAGGGACGCTGTTTCGCCCCATCTGGGAGTTTTTTGAAACGATCCAGCTGTGGTTGCCGGAGAAGAGAACGAGGGAGAGAGCAGGGTTCTTTGAAACGATCCGACGAATGTGAGAGAGAAAATTAGATCTTCAAGAAAGTTTGAATATTGATTTATGAGATTGAACGTGATTTATGGAATAATTTAAAATGGAAATTACAGTTATACCCTTTTTCCTTTAATTAATTGAAAACAATTAACCACATATTTACTATCATGCCCCTCACTTTAATCTAAAGATCATAAAAATCAATGTCCCAGATCAGTTCACGCAATTCACGCTCGGGATTTTGTTCACGTTTGAACCTAATCCTATATATATATATATATATATATATATATATATATATATAGGGTTCCAGCGTGAACAACCTCCCAAGAGTGAACTGCGTGAACAGATATGGACCCTTGATTTTCATCATCTTGAGATTTTAAATTAATGGCATGATGGTAAATGGTTGCTTAATTTTTACTATTTAATTAAATGGAAAAGGGTATATTAGTCATTCCATATCTCCCATCTTCTAAACCCATAATCATTTCCTTTATTGAAAACAACTTCAATTCCCTCAATTGTCGCATATATCAGTTAACCAAAATATCATTGTTCCAATCTATAAAAATCCTTATTCTCTCCCTCTCTCTCTCTCTCTCTCTCTCTCTCTCTAAGAGCAAATCGACTACGATTCTGATGCAGATGAACATCACCTTCTATCGTGTTTCTACTTCTGGTGGCTAATTAAGGTATATAATAATGCATATAGTGATTTCTTCTTGCTCTGTTTCATTGTTTCCCCCCTTTTTGTTTCATGTAAAATCTAGGGTTTGTAGTTCATAGTTGTTCAAAAAACTTAAATTGTTTAATATAGTGTGTATAAGTTGTTGGATTTAAGTGTGGTGTGGTCGTTTTCGTGCAGATTAATATTCGATTAAAACAATGTTCGGTTTAAATGTTATGCTTAAATAGATTAAATGCATATATGTACTATGTTCTTTACACAGGTCTTTTGACCCATGTGTAATCGGTGGTCTTTTACGTCTGTGTATAAAGTATGTGCTTCAACCGATTCAGTACACAGGTGTACAGTTACTTGTACACAGGTGTACAGTGATCCTTGTACACAGGTGTACATACTATTATACTTAATTTTGAGGATACATGCATGTAATCATACGCAGTTAAGAGTGGTCGGAATCTGCAAACATTATCAAGCCACCGTGGTACACCGATTTCATCTAAGATATTATATGTTTTGGTGTCGTTTTCTGTTGCCGGATTATTCAATCTAGGGCTTGTAGCCAATAAACATTTTTTTTTTGTTTTTCTGATGTACTGATGTATATGACTTAAGTTGGGTAGAGTTTAATTTTTGCAAAAACTTGTTTGGATCATTTTGATGTGAACTGGTTCAGTATACACATGTGTACATTAGAATTACCGGTGTACACATGTGTATATTCAAGTTGTAAACATGTGAACTTTATATTTTTATTTTTCTATAGAAAGACGTTGTCGCAAAGTACTTGAAAATCAGTTAATCATCCGAAGTGGCGGGACTTTGATGGGGCATTGCTATGCGATTGTTTGAAATTCGGTTGATAGTGGCGTTTTTGCTATGAGACAAATGGAGAATTGGTTCGGGGTAACAACAAAAATATGGGATAATAGACTTGGTTCAGGTGAAAACAAGCAACGTGATCAAATACTAAAAGAAGCGCTTGCATACGACAAGGCGAATAGGAGTTTTGAATAGTAGATTTTGTGGTAGACAATAGTATGTGTAAGGAACTGGTTGATGACACAAAAATACACATTAGAATGATTATTATAACAGCCTATAAACGCATTTGTTGCAAATATAGGTATGCATGTGTAAAAATTGATGTGTATAATTAGCGGATGATTTTTAAACATCCCATTTTTTAAGTTTAAGATTGATCTTTACCTTTTAATGTTTAAATATCACATAAAATGATGGTTTCCACTACATTTTGATTTTGATATGTAACTATGGAAGATAGACCAGATATTAATAAATTAAAGAGGACAAGGTGGCTCAAATATAAAATTCTAATACTTTCTGATTTAGATATAGTTTATAGGTAATAATGTAATATTGAATATGAATAAATCTAAAAAAGATTATAACAATTATAACAATCATATTTCCAGTGTACGAGGGACCCGTTTGAAAATAATGAATTTATATTAATTAAATGTGATTAGGATATTGTTAGATATTTTGAAATCACAAGAATATAGGTTGGTGTAACTGATTTGTATTAATAACAGTAATGAATTAGTATTAATTAAAATGTGTAATTACAATCTTATCCCTTATCATCTTAAACAAAATCAAGGGCCAAGATCAGTTCACGCAGTTCACTCTTGGGATTTTGTTCACGTTTGAACCTAATTCTATATATATATATATATATAAATGCGTATAATTTGAAAAAAAAAATCAAAAACCCAAATCAACTAAAATAGATAGCCTAATACCTATTGATGCATAACTAGTAGTGTGTTTCAATTCTAGTTGTAGATTGTAATAGACATATATATGAAAAAGAGTAAATGTCGCAATGCTCGACGATTTTGATCAATCTGTTTGTTTGATTGTCTGCATTAAATTTTATTCTGTGATATTAATACCTGATAAATGTTTATAATCCAGATGGACAACGAAGAAAATAAGGAAAACCAGAATAATGATAATAATGGAAACCAAATAGATAACACTTCCATTCAACACATAGTAACACAAGGAATTATAGATGCTATGTCATATATTATCAAGTCTGTTAAAGAAGCAGAAAATAATAAAAGTGGAAGTAAACGACCACCTACTGAACCCAGTCATAACGTGAATAATGGACCGCTGCTCCAGTTACCAATTCCAAAAAGAAGGAGAACCTTGTCATATGGTTGTTCTTAGAAAGAATTCTGGTCTTGCAAACCAATAGAATTCTTTAGCAATGAAGGAGCCGTTGCAGTTTTACGTTGGATAGAAAAGACAGAGGCAGTCTTAAAAAATAAGCAAATGCGCAGATGAAGATAATATTTTGTTTGCTTCTAATCTTTTTAAGAATGCAGCCTTAGAATGGTGGAATACTATTCTCGAGTCTAAGGGGAGTGACAGAGTTTATAATATGGAATGGATCAACTTTAAGGAAATGGTTGAAAGAAAATTATGCCCTCCCAATGAAAAAGAACAAATAGCTAATAAGTTCTTAAATCTCAAAATGACTGGAATAGACTGCAAGGGTTACACTACCATATTCTTCGAATATGTTAGGATAGTGCCAACCTTAGCCTCACCAGAACCCGTATTGATCTCCCGTTATATCTGGGGATTAATTAGTGAGATCAGGCACGTAGTCAAGGCAGCTAGGCCAAAACCATAGAAGAAGCAATAGAATTAGCCAATACCTTGACCGATGAAATAGTACGTACACAAGAAGAAAATAAGAGAAAGAACCTAGCCCATAAACTTACCCAAGAATTTCGTTATGGAAATAACTACCGTGGGAAAAGTACAGGTTCTACTACTGCACCTTACTGCAAGAAGAAGCATTTAGGAAAATGCTCCATATACTGCAACTTCTGTAAAATGTCAGGACACAAGGAAGAAGACTGCAGGAGGAAACCCAGCAACAAGCTATGCTTCAACTGTGGAGAGAAGGGGCATATCAAACCAAATTGTCCGAAATTAGCTCTAGCAACAAACCACAAAGCTACCAAGAATGCCCAATGTAACACCCACTGTTTCAAAAGTCAAAGTCAAGGTCAAAGTCAACGACCGATCGCGTGACTTTATTAGTAGTGAATTCGTTTTATGTGTTTATTTTTAGTTGTATTATGTGGAGTAAGTGTCAAAAAGCGCAGTAATCGATGTGTGTTATTTTCTATTTAATCGACTTACGACTGTGAACTATAGGAAGTAACAATGCGATAAAGTTAACTAAAACGACACTCGAACTATGCTAAATAGAATCAACATCGAATGGTAATCGAACTCGCAACTCGAATTATGCATTTTGATTATTGATATACGTGTGTGTGTGCCTTATGTGTTACTTGTGCATGTTTATTTATGTTATTTGTGGTAATCAATCAAAACGCAATCGAAACTCAATCGCAATCGAACTCAATCGCAATCGAAACAGTATAGTAATTGGTGGAGAAGAGACAGTGCGAGATATGAGTAGTTGGGATTAAAAGTAATTTGAATAGGAAACCCTATCGCATTCACATCGCTCTCAATCGAAATCGAAACGGTAAAACTCATCGCATCGAGCACTCGAACCAGGTGCCGTCCGACCGAACCACCACCCGACCGGGCAACCACCCGACCGAGGTGCCACTCGGCCGAACTGCCATCCGGGCGAGTTGCCACCCGAACGACCAACCTAACCTCCCTTTCCACTTTGGGAAACCCTATAAATACCCCTTGTCACTCTCAAACTTACTACTTTTGGCAACTGACGTCCGACCAGCTCGTGCTCCCCACCTTTTCTTCGATTTATCTCAATTCCGGTAAGATCTCATCCTAAATCTTGTACTTCCTTAATCTACAGGCACTTCTACACCTTTCTATCTTTTGAATCTTAACTTTTAACCAAGAAATCATCAAGATTCAGGCTATTCTAGGATGACGTCATCATGTGTTCTTGAAGAACTTCATGATTCAGGCTATTCTAGGATGACGTCATCATGTGTTCTTGAAGAACTTCATGTTCTGGCCTCAATCCACCAAGAATAACTTGGATCTAATCGATTTCCATATAAACAAGCAAAGATCTCTCATAGATCTGAACATATTCACAATGAAAATGGTTGAAAGATGGTTTCCAACTTTCTTTCAACTCTTTTACACTCAATGCACTCAAACCCGGTGGAATCGGAACTACTACTGATCGTCTACTCGTTCTTAGTGATGCATCAGTGCTAGATCCAAGTTCCATTTGTAGGAAAGTGATTTCGGGTTTGGACATGAACAACCATCTCGGACCGTGCGCCGCCGGACTTGGGTGATTCCTGTTCGGTCAGGTTATTGGGACGAGATGGGGTTCCCATTGTTTAAACCAATCATTGCAACGTCTCACTCAAGTTACAACACTTCAAGCAAAACCAAGAAACAACACGAACAGACCATTGGGACGAGTTGCTGTCCAACCGGGTTGCCATCCGCTCGACCCACTGTCCGATCGGATTGCATCTTGACTCATTTAAAACTTAAATAATTTCCAACATGTTCAATAACAGGGTGGATTACCACCCGCACGATTGGCCGTCCGATCGGATTACCATCCGATCGAACTGCTGTCCGAATCACGTGTATTTTGCATCGTTTTGCGCATCACTTATCGATATGCTATCGTACTATTCAGGCTAACCCTACTCTCTAGCGCTCCCTTCAATCCACCAATCGCTGTGAGTATACTCGAGCCCTTTTTGCTTTATGCACTTTTGGGTGTTACATACGTTACGAATATTAAAATTACATCAAACACACTACTCAATACTATTTAAACGCTAACCATTCCTGCATGTTATACGTGGCTTAATGAATGCTTGTTTATTATGTTTACACATGGAATGTTGTCTACCTGCCTTAGCAACGATAGTACTATAGTTTGGACTCAGCACCCGCTCACGCGAGGGTTGTTAAGGACAATTATTTGCATGGATTACAGTGGTGATCATGTATTACGAACTGCCTTGGGCAGTCAATCCGCAGTCATTGGTATCGATAGATCTATGTCGATAACTAACATGCTTCATTTCACTATGCGTACGTGCTGGTTATGCGTAAATGATTTCGAACTCTATATGCTATTATTAAACTTGTATGCTCACCCTTAAACTATGTGTATTAACTTTTATTTTAACGTATGTGACAGGTGCTTAAGATGTCTATTTGCTTGGAAATCAAGGCTAGGAAAGAGTCCTAGAAACCAACAAATAGTTGTCTGTACTGATGAAATCAAAGCTAGGAACAGAGGTCCTAGACTCCAGTAAATAAACTATCTATGTATGAAACTCGAGTTGTCGGAACAGAATTATTTGACTAGATTTTTGTCTGTAATAATTATATTATCATCTATGACATGGTATGGGACGTGTTGCTTTAAATATTTGGTAAATATAGTTGTTATGGAAACTTCTGGACAATCTGTTTCGCTCAGTGCCATGCCCCGATGTTTCCGCCATCGGTTGGGGTGTGACACCCGAGCATTTGTTATGACGGCTGAAGAAGCCAAGATGATTCCGGATGTGATTGCCGGTACATTTCTAGTTAATGATATTTTTGCTAAAGTATTATCTGACTCTGGTGCAAACCAAAGTTTTATTAATACTTCGTTCTGCAAACTTCTCAATCAACCATTAACTAAACTTCCACAAGAATGTTTGGTAGAAACGGTGAGTGGAGAATCTATTAAGATTACTGAATTCTTGCAGGGAGCAAGAATATAAATTTTAAACCATAATTTTATTGCTAACCTTTACCCAATGAATCTGGCTGGATTTGATATTATATTAGGAATGGATTGGTTGGTAGCCAATAATGCCAACATTCTATGTGATCAAAAGTTAATACAAGTAAATTCACCAAAAGGTGAAAAGATCACAATTAAAGGAGATAAGCCAACTAGGTCTAAAAAATTCATCTCTATGATGAAAACAACAAGTTATGCAAGGAAGGGATCACTAGTGTATATGATTTCCATAATCATTAACACTAAAGGGAAAGAATTAAAAGATATTCCCATAGTATCTAAATTCTAGATGTTTTTCTAGAAGAGTTACCTGGACTACTGCCAGATAGAGAAGTTGAACTTAGAATTCACCTATTACCAAGAACAACACCGATTGCCAAGGTACCTTATCGTTTAGCACCAGCAGAGATGCAAGAACTGAAGAAACAGTTGGACGAACTTCTGGAGAAAGGTTTCATACAGCCTAGTTCATCGCCATAGGGAGCACCATTCTTGTTTGTCAAGAAGAGGGATGGATCAATGGGTATGTGCATTGATTACCGCGAATTGAACAAGGTTACGATTAAAAATCGGTACCCACTACCGAGAATCGATGATCTTTTTGATCAACTGCAAGGAGCTCGATTCTTTTCTAAGATCGATTTACGCTCAGGATATCATCAATTGAAAGTACATGAATAAGACATTTCTAAGACTGCTTTTAGAAAAAGGTATGGTCATTATGAATTTACAGTCATGCCATTTGGTTTAACCAATGCCCCAGCCGCATTTATGGACATGATGAACAGAATATGTAAACCATGTCTGGATAAATTCATAATTGTCTTTATAGATGTTATTCTTATTTACTCTAAGAGTAAAGAGGATCATGCAGAGTATTTGTTTATACTTTTAAATTTGCTGAGAAAAGAAAAGCTTTACGTTAAATTTTCAAAATGTGAATTTTGGTTAAAAGAAGTGCAATTCCTTGGACATCTTGTTAATCATGAAGGAATTCATGTGGATCCCACAAAGATCGAGGTAATTACTAAGTGGAAAGTCGCTGAATCACCGACGGAGGTGAGAAGTTTTCTCGGACTAGCAGGTTATTATAGACGTTTTATTCAAGATTTTTCTAGAATAGCCATTCCCTTAACGAAATTGACATGTAAATCAATTAAGTTTGAATGGGGACCAAAACAGGAGGAAGCCTTTAGGATTCTAAAGCAAAAGTTAACCAACGCACCCATACTAGCATTACCAGAAGGAACTGAAGACTTGATAGTCTATTATGATGCTTCTAAGTTAGGTTATGGATGTGTGTTGATACAACGTAAAAAGGTTATAGCTTATGCCTCTAGAAAAGTTAAGAATAATGAAGAGAATTATACAACCCATGATCTAGAGTTAGGAGCTATAATTTTTTCCCTTAAAATTTGGAGACACTATCTTTATGGTAGTAAGTTTACATCTTCACAGATCATAAGAGTCTAAGATATGTTTTTGGGCAAAAGGAGTTAAATATGAGATAGAGACGCTGGATGGAGATTCTTAGTGATTATGAATGTAATATCAAGTATCATGTAGGAAAAGCTAATGTAGTAGCTGATGCTGTAAGTCGAAAGTATCATGAAAAACCAAGATGAGTACGTTCTATTAAATTAAATCTGCAGATAGATTTAAATGAGAAAATTAGAGAAATACAAGAAACAGTAATCAAGGACGATACTGAAAAATTGAAAGGAATGATTAAGGAATTAGAACAAGGAATAAATGGAATTTGGAGATTCCATAAGAAAAGAATCTGGATACCCAAACAAGGAAACCTACGCCACCGAATTTTAGAAGAAGCCCATAAGTCTAAGTATACGATACATCCTGGTAATGATAAAATGTATCAAGATTTAAGAAGGAATTTCTTGTGGATAGGAATGAAAAAAGGATATAGCCACCTATGCTGCTAAGTGTCTAACCTGTTCACAGGTTAAAGCTGAACATCAGAAACCCTCAGGTATATTGCAGCAACTAGAAATGCGTATATGGAAATGGAAATTGATAAAAATGGACTTTGTTACCAAATTACCTAAGACACGAAAAGGTAATGATACAATCTGGGTGATTGTAGACAGATTAACCAAGTCTGCTCATTTCTTACCTATAAAGGAAACTTTCAGTATGGAACAATTAGCTAAGTTGTATGTAAATGAAATATTTTCATTACATGGTATTCCTTTGTCTATTGTTTCTGATAGAGATAGCCGTTTTACTTCTCATTTTTAGACCAGTTTCCAAAAAGCAATGGGAACCAAGTTAAAACTAAGCACAACTTATCATTCTCAAACGGACGGACAAAGCAAAATGATAATTCAGACTATGGAGGATATGCTTAGAGCTTGTGTAATTGATTTCGGAGGAAATTGGGACGATCATTTACCATTAATAGATTTTTCCTACAACAACAGCTATCATACCAGTATCAATGTTGCACCATTTGAAGCACTCTATGGACGAAAGTGCCGAACTCCAGTCTGTTGGGCAGAAATTGGAGAAAAACAATTGTCTGGACCAGAGATAGTACAAGAAACAACGGACAAGATTATTCAAGTCAAAGAAAGACTCAAAATAGCACGGGATCGTCAAAAGAGTTATACTGATAACAGACGAAAACCCTTGGAATTTCAGGTAGGAGATAAGGTATTATTAAAAGTTTCTCCATGGAAAGGAGTGGTTAGATTTATTAAGAGGGGAAAGCTAAGCCCCAGGTATGTTGGACCTTTTAAGATTATTAGAAGAATAGGACCAGTAGCTTATCAGCTACAACTGCCAGAGGAAATGGAAGGAATACATGATTTATTTCATGTATGTAATCTCAAGAAGTGCTTAGCAGATGAATCATTAGTGGTACCTCTTAAGGACATAGAGGTAAATGAGAAACTTAAGTTTGTAGAGAAACCACTACAGATTGGAGATAGAAAGATCAAGAATCTCAAACACAAGAGACTAGTTCTAGTCAAAGTGAAATGGGATTCCAAGAGAGGACCAGAGTACAAGGTGGGGAGGATATAACAACTCTCCTAAAACCATTAAAATACCCCTATACGTCCTAAAATACATCCCGTATACGAAAAACGAGCTTAAATTACCTTTATACTATTAAAAAATAAAAACAAATAAATAAGGTCCTCGCGAGGCGAGACTCCCGTAAGACAAGTCTTTGCGGGCCGCGACCCGTTGCCACCAGGCGGCACCCCAGCCCGCCACGTGGCCAACGCGTGTTGAACATATACTGATGACCCGCCAAGCCTATAACCCTAGTCTAGGGCCTCGCGGGCCGCGAAGGCCCCTCTTGTATCTCTCGCGGGGCGTGAAAGCCCCCTGATCAGACCCTATAAATAGGAGCTCGACGTTCAGTTTCAAATCGTTCAAAACTTTTGAATTCTCTCAACTTCTGAATAGCTATTATTATACCCGGGTATTATACCCACTAAAAAGCGAAGCTCTGCCTCGTTGTAAGTATTATAACCCCCAATAACGTATTAGTTAATCTGCCCGATTGATCTAGAGCTCCGTAACGCATGTCGAGACTCTGCCTGACTCAGTCATTGGAGTTCTGTCTCGGGGGTATATCTAATGTAAATTGGGTTATCTTACTAACACGTGTGCATTGTTTAATTTTAATAGATTATAACCAGGAAGTTAACAGAAAGCAGTAGGGTTATCTGAAATAGCAATGTGAGTACATTCACTTTTTTCTCACTATTTGTGAGTACATCTGCTTTTCATAAATTGTTTTTACAAAACCTCAATTGTTTTAAAGTATAATTAACAGTGATTCAGTATTTGTGAGTCTACAATTACTGTCGGTATGTTGGGGTTTTGTATACATTACTTGTTACTAATACTGTGAATAGTAACATGACCACAACTCAGGATTGACAGTACCGTGGGTGGTAATTTGGTAGATATAAACAAATGTAAGTGCGGATGCCCTCAATACTGTAAAGATATAAAATTGTTTTGATTTCACTAGAATGCACTCGCCAGTATTTCTTGCTGATAAAATTTTTTTAAAACGCGTTTCAGGTAACAAAATGTGAAAGCCAAATAGAAGTCAGCTGGAGAGCACTAAAGGCTTGGAAAAGTGGCTATAAAAGTTACCTAAACAATAAAGAAGTTTTATTTCAATAAAATCTGGTTTATCCCTATAAACATATTATAAATGGAAACTTGGGTTTTACCCATGTGTTTATTATTTATAAAATGAGGTGTTTTACTCTGATAAACTATTTCCTAACTACGGTCTTGATGTAAATTTCTGCTGCCAAATTAATAAACACCGATACCACCAGCTCTGAGTGGCTCGCAGCCGCCCGCCTCCCGGGGCAGGGGTCGGGGTTGCGACAAAAATTGTCTTTTTAACCCTTTATATACGTCGCGTATAGGTCTATACGCAGCGTATATAAAGGGTGGGTTTTTTTAAGAAACATTTATACAATATTATTCATTTTAGTAAAATTTTATAAAAATAAAGTTTTCTATTTTAAATAAATAAAAAGTAAGTATTTATTACAATCTTTTTTATACAACATTAATCATTTTATACGATAGATCATATCGTATATGTGTAGTATAGGTCACGTATTGACCTCGTATAAGCCTATAAGTCTCGTATAGGTCACGTATTGACCTCGTATAGGCCTATAGGTGTAGTGTAATACCATATCTTATCGTATCAAATAGTGTAGTATAAGTATCGTATAGGTCTCATATAGGTCTTGTATATGCCTATAGGCCTATATGCGTGTTGTATGGTATCGTATCGTATCGTATCGTATTGCATCGTATTGTATTGTATCATAGTATAGTATAGTGTAGTGTAGTGTAGTGTAGTGTAGTGTAGTGTAGTGTAGTGTAGTGTAGTGTAGTGTAGTGTAGTGTAGTGTAGTGTAGTGTAGTATAGTGTAGTATAGTATGATATCGTATCGCATCGCATCACATCGCATCGTATCGTATCGTATCGTATCGTATAGCATAGTATAGGCCTATATGGGACCTAAACTACACATATACGACACCTATAAGCCTATACGAGATGTAAACTACACATATAGTCCTATACGAGACTTGTACTACACCTATAGGCCTACGTGGTACCTATACAACATCAATAGGCCTATACGAGATCTATAAGCTTATACGAGACCTATACAAGACTTATACTACACCATAGATACGATACTACACCTATAGACCTATACGAGACGATACTACACATATATGCCTATACATGACTTATACTACACTATACGATACGATAGGATACAATATTATATTACACGTATGGCCTATACAAGATTTATACTACACTATATGATACGATACTACATCTATAGACCTATACGAGACCTATATTATACTATACGATAGAATACTTAACAATGTTTTTTATCTATCTATTTTTAAAAATTACTTATTATAAAAGTTTGCTAAAACGATAAATAATGTATAACAATGTTTCTTAAAAAAACCCACCCTTTATATATGTCGCGTATAGGCCTATACGCGGCGTATATTAAAGGGACAAATTCCCACATCATATCAGAATTCTCTTGGAAATTGAAAAAGGTTGTTATACGCCGCGTATGGACCTATACGCGGCGTATATAAAGCTAGGGTTTGGTGTGCAAATAGGCATTTTGGTGTGCAAATATATACACCCTTATTATAACTATAACTTTTATTACAACTTCTACCCCAATTTGTGACCGCGGAAAGCTAGGGTTAGGGTTTGATTGGTTTAAAGCCATGGCTACTACAAACTCCAACTTACACCAGTTGGAGATGTATTGTGAGACAGAAGATGACAAACCTGGCCCTAGGTGTGCTCACACACTAACCGTCGTTGCTCCGACTAAGTCTCACGGCCACGCCTCATCGGAGGCGCCACCACTATCGAAGGCGGTGCCTCTCCCCGGTCCTCGGGTTCAGTAATTTTCATATACTTGTGTTGATTGTTGCTTGATTGATGGTTTGTTGGTGTAGGTTGATTGATCTTGTTCTTTATTTTTTTAATTTTTGGGTTGGCCAGTGTCACTAACTCTGTTTATTCATATGATGTTATAACCAAGGAAACACATATTATTGTATGATTAACAATAACAATAATAATAATAATAATAAAGATAAGGGGTAAAATAGACCCGACATAATAAGTTTCAAGAGTTAAATAGACTTTTCAATTATTTTTCAAATTTTCAAGTGGTCAAACTAACGGCAACATACCTTAGGATTCAAAATGTACATTTTTCAAACCACAAGGACGTATGTTTCCACTTTTGCAAAAAAGGAACCTAATTGATTTTAGCCCCAGAGACACAAATTACAACTTACTTTTGTTTATAGTATGAAAACTTGGTTGTTACTTTATTAATGAAACTCTTAACATTATTTGATGATAAAAAACTAAAATTGATTTCAATAATCCTCATTCAAATTCTCTATTGTATATCATGATGAAGCAATTTCATAATTTTTTAATCATAAGTCTTTTTCAATTAATTATACTTAATTCAAGTGTCATGTTTTATCAATAACCAGGGTTGTAGTTATTCGTGTGTTGCGTAGGGACGTGGTTGGAATTTGGTACGTGTTGCACACCATGATAACCGATGAATAAATTTGTAAAATTAAACAAAATCATATCTAATCGCTTTGTGTTATTTGCGCTATAACTCAACTATGGACATTCAAACTATAAGAAGAGGTAAAACAATACAAAGTAAATAATAAAGATAAAAAGATAAACGAAAAAGAAAACAATAGGAACTCGACCATAGCACTCGTTATAGCAATGAAATAGAAAGGTAAAATAATATGTCCAACAAGGTATTGCCGCGTTCATTTAAAATAAAAAAATAAAAAAACAAGTACATGTTAGCAAATCCCGGCTCACATTAGCCTATCATCATTATTAGGCTTACATTAGCCTATGATCACTGTTTAACCTCTCTAGTTTTATATAGAGATAATAATGATGTTTGATGATTAAATAGACAATATAAGAGTTATATTATATATTCATAATTAGTAATTCGCCCCGCATGTTGCCGCGGCGTTGAAAAGTAAAGCACATTGAATTTGTACCGTTTAATGAAAATGTAATATATTTGACCCGACTGGTTAATACGTCAAAACGTAGTTCAACTGAAAGCACACATAAAAATAAGCACAAAACACATTATATTTGAACTGACTCAATTCCTGGAAAAAAAATAAATTTACGCTAAAACATAGACCAATCGAAAACGTGCATAATATTAAATATAGAAACATTTAATATTTGACCCAACTCATTTCAGGGAAAATTTTACGTCGAAACGTAACTTAAAAGGTAGTTTTGTTGTTTTTTTATAACGCCTATGTTTTTGTATTAGGCTATCGCACTCTCCAAATTGGATCTTAACCGAGCTCATGCTGGCTTCAGAGTTTGGCTTGGATGTTCACCCGGAAAACCATACCGCCGGCTGTCACTTGACAGTCGTCGTGTCACCACAAGAGCAGAACTCACTTGCGTAACACACGTTGGGACGAAAACCTGGGTGGACTCAGGATAGAACCTGCCACCTATGCAAGGAGGCTAGGCTCTATCTATTATTGCCTAATACATTAAAGTGACACAAGTAAGGATTGAACCTGAGTCTCTATTTTGAAGAACCTAAATCTCTCTAACATTTTTGTTGTTAGTTAATCTTTTCTAAAGGAATATTATTCATATATTGGTGTCCAATTTTCTTATGAATTTCAAAATTTTTACATTTTTCTCAAAAGCTTTCTTAATATGATATTTTAATAAATAGGTAAAGGATCCTGTAAAAAGTGCCCAAAGTGTGAGAAGGGTAAGAAATAATGTGGTGATGACAAGTGTCCTATATCTAAATTAATTCAAAAGGATGAATTAGTAATTTTCTATTTATTTCAATTAATTGATTAAAAGATAACTGCCCAAAATAACTTCCACCCTTTATTATAGGAATTTAGGAATTAATCTACGAATGTGTGTAGTGTTATATAATTCTGTAATGCAACAACCATTCAGAACTGCATAGTGTTATATATTTTTTATATAGTGTTATATAGTGTTAGTTGGTGTTATAATATGGTGTTATATAATTCTGTAGTGTTATATAATTCTGTAGCGCAACCATCAAAAAACACTATATAACACCATCAGTTATTAATTCTGTAGTGCAACCACCATTTAGAACTGTATAGTGTTATATATTTTTTATATAGTATTATATAATGTTACATGGTGTTATATAGTGTTCTTTGGTTATATAGTGTTATATGATGGATGCATAGTTTTATATAGTGTTATATTTTTCTGGTAGCATGCCTATGATGAATGTATAGTGTTATATAGTGTTATATGATTGATGTATAGTGTTATATGATGGATGTATAGTGTTATACGTTTCTTTGCAGCAGTTACATATTTTTCTATTTTTAGAATTTAGGATCGAGATAATTTAGCAATTAAATTTGAATAGCTAGTTTTTAGGAGATTGATGGCGGTTACCATATTTGAAACATTGGAAAAGACACTATTGCCCTTCAATTTTACATAAGGTCCTTCTAATTAAAACACAATTTACATTTTATACCCTATTGATCTCAACCATTAGATCAAATATCCAATGGTTTAAAACACTTCTTACCCTTCTCACATTTTAGACACTTTTTACCATATCCCTACCCTTAATAAATATTTTGTGTGTTTTCACTTCAAACAAATAAATAGGGATAATAGTGGTCCAATGTAAAGTGTAATCACTAGTTCGTACTTTAGTGGTGGGTAGGATGTTACCTTCATATATACATGGGATTTGTATTTTTTCCACAATATAGAGATATATTGTGTAACAGTACTCACATTGTTATAGTTCTTTACGTTTTGAACTTTCATGAAGTTATACTTCTTTACGTTTTGAATTTTCATGATGTTTAGACTGAACACAATTTTTTTTAAACATGAGAATAAAAAAGGTTTTTTTAACTTTTTAATATTAAAATTTGTTAAAAATATAAGAAAATGATTGGAATGTAATTTCATTTATCTCTCTTCGAAAATAGTATTAACAAAGTCAATTTATTTATAAAATTAATACACAACTCATGTGTAGTGTAGATTATATAACCTATATATGTGTAGCTAAACCTTTAAAAGTAAAAAAGAAAATATTAACAAATTAGTTTAATGGTTTTAATAAACATAACATATGAATTTTTATGTAAAATAAAAAAAGACTAAATTACAAAATTCGTCCTTTATGTTAATACCGGATTGCAAAGTATGTCATTTGTCTTTAAAAGAGACGAGATTCATACTTTATGTTTTAAAATCGTAACACGTTACGTCATTTTCCTTAAACTTAGTTAAATTTTAATGTTAAATCAGGATATATTGGTAATTTTACTAATTTATTCAAAATATCTCTAGTAATTAAAACAATTTTAAAAAACTAAAAATACAAAAAAAATTAGATCTCTCTCTAATAACACTCTCTCCCTTTCTCTCTCTTTCTCTTTCTCCCTCTATCTCTCTAACCACCCACTCTAGCACCACCACCGCCACCATAAACAACCCTCTCTTTTCTCACCCACCACCACTCTAGCCATCGCCAAAGAATTTACCAATCTCCACAACTTCGTTTACAAACACTTTAATTGAAATGAATTAACAAACAAATTCATTAAACCATCATAATTTGAAACAAATTGAAATTTTCTATTCAATCACACCTCAATCGAACCACATAGATCCGAAAACGAAACGCTAAATGTCAAAAACACCTATATGTTTCAATAAACTTCAAAAAAAAAGTGAAAAATTAGGGTTCAGATATGGTAGAACAGTTAGAGAGAGAGAGAGAGAACGACGGCAGGTGGGTGGTGTAGCAATGGCGATTTGCAATGAAGTGGTAGTGGTGCCAGTTAGGTTGTGGTGGTGGTACGATGGTTAGAGAGAGAGAGACAACGAAGGGGGTCGATCTACAGTGAAGTGGTGGTGGTGGCAGGTGGGTTATGGTGGTGGTAGGATACTTAGAGAGAGATAGAGAGAGAGGAGGAGGAGGGGGGTGATCTGCGGTGAAGTGGTGGTGGCGGCAGGTAGGTCGTGGTGGCGGCATGTGGGTTGTGGTGATGGTAGGATTATTAGAGAGAGAGAGAGAGAGAGAGAGAGAATGAGGGGGTATGTTATATGATGTCTACATATATTTATAAGTATACAAATAATTTTAAAGATAATTGTTTTATTTATTGTTTTTATGATTATTTATTTTAGCATTTAGGTAAAATGACCAAAATACCCCTTATGTGGGGTCCACTTAGTCAGATTTAACCATAAAAACTAGCTGAGTTAGGACTAAAGGGGATAACACGTAAAGGTTTCCAAACATCAAGTACGTTTTTTTGTACTTTTTGAAGACAAATGACACGCTTTGCAATTTAGTGTTAACATAAAGGACGAGTTTTGTAATTTACTCTAAAAGATTATGAATCACTGGTAAACAAATTAATCGATCAAGGTTAGTTTTTTATGTTCTCATAATAAGTTATTGTTTTGTATAGAATCCCACCACACGTATATGTATATGCTAGTGGGTTGGCTCGCGTAACAGGAACTATTGCATAGAGTACGTGTATACAACGCAACAAAATTTAGGGTAAATTACACTTTTCGTCCTTTATGTTTATAGTGGGTTGCAATGGATGACCTTTAACTTTAATAATTACAGTCACAGTCCTTTATTTGCAAAACTTGTTACAAATTAGGTCCTTTGACCTTAACCTGGCTAAAACTTTTAGTTAAGTGAGGTCATATGCAACCTATGTGAGGGCAAAACAATCATTTAATAAAAAAATGTCAAAATTTAAGAATTATAAAACATCATCATCATCCCCTCCCTGTACTCTCTCTCTCCCCTGTATTCTCTCTTTCTACACATCACTTCTACAACCATCATCATGAGTCCACCACCACTTACACCACCACACCAACATTAACCAATGACTGAGATTATTTTCACCTCTCAAAAAAACCGAATCAAAACCCTGTATATAAACCCTCACCGTCTCATCATCATTCACCGTCTCCTACCTTCTCCTTTGAAAACACTTCTCTCTCTAGAGAATTTCAGAACACATAACTTTTCAGAACCACAACAATGGCGTCTTATGGACTCGTTATGGTTATCCTATTCGCTATGAAAGCCGGATCTGCTCTTTCTCAATCACCGACCGCATCTCCGACGGGTTTGCCGACTGCTTCTCCGACTTTACAGCCGCCGTCCCCCGTCGTTTCTCCGCCGATGGCCACTCCAACTTCAACACCGACGGAATCACCGTTAGGTTCTCCACCTGCTCCTCCGACCTCTCTCACTCCTGGTGGTTCTCCAGCACTGTCTCCGGCAGGTTTATTGTAACGCCCTGTGTTTTCATACTTTCCATATTTAGAAACCATTGCTTGAAATTCTATTTTTTGGAAATCTTGTATTCCTTGTAATCGTATTTCATTGTATCGTTGTAAAATCCGAGACATTGATCGTAATGAAACGAATCTTTTATACATCGTTTATACATTGATACGTGCACTCGTTTGATACATGGTTCGTAATTCGTATAAACGTAAGCTTAACTCGTAAACAATGATCGTGTATTCGTAATCCTTAAATCTTCATACATTTAAACACTTAGTTATTCGATTATAAGATTAAATTGTATGTTTTTTTCACTTGATCATACCAAACTATAAACCATACATACTTGTTACATTTCATGTGTTATACACACATATGTTATCACACTTTTTGCAAAATTAAAACATGTCATTTATGCATTTTGGACCTTGTTACAAGTTACATACATACTAAACACCATGTAACACTTTATTAAACATCAAATATATACCTTCTAATGTCAAAAAAATAAAATAAAATAAAAATTATAGGGCTGTTAACAGCCTTGTATCAGCCCACTTAATTTCCTTGTTTTGAGTTATTTAGCCCACTAAACACTTCCAAATCCCAACCCAATGAAACCCTAATCCATCCCCTATATAACCCAAGCCTCCTCCAAGCATTTTTCACTTTCTAAACACTCTCCATTCACTCTCAAACACTCCAAACCGTAGGTGATTGCAGAAGTTCGAGCAGATTTATACCATTTCACTAAAGTGAGCATAACTCACTCAATTCTTATCCGATTCACTCGATTCTTTTTCCTACTACTTTGTATTGACCTTAGTTACGTTTCCATGGGTTTTCCCTGGAAAACCAGAGCCTGGAATGTTGCCAAAAGGGCTCCAAAGTAGACTGATTTTTCTGTTCTTGTTTCAAACTTTGATAAACTTGTTTAAACTTGTTGAAACTCATCTCGAACCTATGTCCTTATGCTTATAACCACTTATATGGTTAGTTAGGCTTAAAAAAAGGTTGAGACATTCAAAATCAGAGGTATAAACCTCACAAACTTTCTGTTTTGTTCAAGGGTTTTAACCCACAAGTGATACTCAAGTTCAAGACTTGATGATTGTGTGATTTAGGATTAGCTTGGGCAAACCCACTTGAAAATCCACACATTGTTGATGTTTTCTCATAGATTAGTTGTTCATATTCTATTGTTTCTTGTAAGTTCATGACTCTCCTTGTTGTTCATAACAACAAGTGTAGTGGTGAACAATAGAGGTACCTAAATGGAAGCTTTGTTTTTCCTACCTCATGTATGAATTCCATGATACTTAGAGGTGCCTAAATGAAGACTTTAATCTTCGACCTCATGCTTGACTTATATGATGTAATATACATTATGTAATACTTATGTAACAACCAAATAATCGAACTCTTGGAAATGAACAAATGGACATTCGTCAAGCTAGTAGATTGTATCATCTTAGGCCTTGACAACTTGTGACGATTCTAATGGAACTTTGTTCCATGAAAACATTTAAACTCTTTTAGAGTTTCATAGTGTCAAGAATAAGTGTCATAGGTGTTAGATGATTATTTTCATATGTTTATTTTTCATGTTATTTAAACTCCAAATCCCTAGAACCATATGTAAACACCTCTTAAACTCCAAATCGAACACATTCAACTTCCTAGTCTCAACAACTTCGTCACATGGGATAATCGGAAAACATATGCAACTTTGTGAGTAAACTTGACCCATTTTCCTTTTAATACACTTTGGGTGCAACATGTTTTACTTGTTAAAATGCACGATTTACAAACATGCTTTTATTCGTTCAATCCTTATACGTGCTTTGCTATGCTTAGGTTCATGCTAGAATACATACTACTTGTTAACTCGACTTAACAATTATAGCGCTATAGGAGTAGCACACCACCCGACGGGGTTTTGTTGAGTCTTTATTCTATAACGGTCTCGTCACTTTTGTGTCGAGGGATGCTAAATACTAGTGGACACTAGAGTTGACATATTGTTATGCATGATAGATTGACCTTGTATACCAATTGCTATGTTGGATTGAAAATACCTTTTTATACATATGCCACGAGTCTAAAACTAGTGTACTCGCCAATACCTTTGTATTGAACTATGCTTTTAAAACATGTTGCAGGTTTAGCGGTGATGTTGATGATGCATGGAATCTAGTAGGATGCGTAGATACACACTTTAAATTTTGTATTTTATTTGTATTGTATTACATTATTCATGTTGTATTTGTTTCAAATCCTTGTAATTGACTCTTTAGAAATGAAATGAAAATTTATCATTTAAATACTTGTCACAAATAGTGTTATGAAGTCTCTTGCAATCTATTTCGTCTCACTCCGATGTTTCCGCCATCGGCTGGGGTGTGACAGATTGGTATCAGAGCCATAACTATAGGAAATTACGAAAATTTCCCTGCTTTTGACCTAGCCTATAGTTAAGCACCAAAATTCGACCATACTTGCTTCACATGCCACTTTTATGAAATATCATTACATGTTATTCTTGAAATGTCTCATACGTGTTATTTTCTTAAAATGCTTTATGTGCTTATACTTGTTGTTATTATTATTTTGAACATACGTCTTTTACTCATTTATACTAAATTCGAAACGACTTGTAATACACAAACAAGACGACTCCACCAAAATAGGCGTGAAACCCACAATTTGGTGAAAGACTCTCAATCCACCTATTATTTTTACACGAAATTTGCCACCAAGTTAGGAGTGAGATCCTCACCTTTATGGAGAATTTCCGCTTTCAAATTCTAGTGGACCCTCATCAAAGTGTTGAAATTAAATTTTGACCCGACGAGTACCAACCACACTTAGGATACGAAATCGTCAAGTTAGGGGTGAAACCCGCACCTTGTCGACTAGTTCCACTCCTTGAATTTTTCATAAATCCCGCCAAGTCTCGAAATTTCGATTGATTTGGGACATGTAGTAACCGGAAGGGTAAATACCGTTAACTGACTTGTCGGCGAGAGTATTCCACCTATTAGGCCAAATCATGCTCCTCAAATTCGAAAGACTTTTCGACCACTTTGATTAGTCAAAGTTCCATTTTGGAACCATCCCAAATTTTAATCAAACATGTGTTTCTATTATTTATTTTATACGATGCAATCTTTCAAATTCGAATTTACTTTCGATATTTTCTTCTCACACACACATCATACTAAATCTTTTTCATACATTTATACCTATGCATGATTTCAAAACGTCACTCAATTTTGATTACATTCTTTATAACGCCAAAATGGAGACATATCATTGAGTTAGGAGTGATTTCCTTACCTTGACGATTAACTCCACTCCTTCTTTTCTTAAAACGACCTCACCAACGAGTTAGGGGTGATTCCCTTACCTAGGTGATCGTTACCAAAACTTTCCTTCAAAATACTTTATCAAGCAAACACAATCATGTTTCATACCTAAATCATTTATCATTTATTGAAATACCCACTTATATCAATTCCAAAATACATTGTTTTATCAAACGTACTTCTTATCCTACAATCTATTTTCACATAACTCACATACACGAAATTCTTAATCATACCTTAAAACATTTTATTTCCCAAATTTCAAAACCTTACGAAATGCTACCTATCAATTTAATCGGTCAAATGAATCTCTGGCCCATGAACTTCATATTCAACTTAATCACTAAAACACGCACACGTTATATCATCATACTAGAGACTTCCATTCTTAATCGAAATCAAACCAACCTTTCTCAATTACTTATAAGATCTTATAGATGTTATATGATCGTTTTACCAAATACTCTTTTCAACATCAACAAATCATTTGTTAAAACTTTTAACAATCACTAAGCCCTTTTGCTAAAAAAAAATTCTAAGGATCCTCGTTTTCACAAGAACCTCCTAAATTCATAATTTCTTGTTTGATGAAACGAACTTACTTTTTATCGAAAACCTTTTTCCTACACCAATTTACAAAACACGTGGGCAAGAAGACTTCATGGGGACCGACCATCTTCGGATTTCGTAAACTCTTTTAAAACAAAAGTAGCATTTCCATTCATTACAAAATACATTATGCTTAACCAATGAGTACTTTATATCCTCTTACATATACAAACTATATTCTACCCTTCAAATCAAGCTCAGTCTAATTTTGATTCGATAAACTCATCGTTTCGTTTAAACAACTATACATGCATATCATCATACACATTTTAGTCGATATCTCACGATAACATCCTTCATATCGTTCGTATTTACATACTCAAACTTTTGAATGCTTTTATACGCTTAAATCCACTATGTCCCAACGTACACTATATACGTAAATTTTATTATTCGTACCTACACTTATACGCATACGTTTTATGCTTATACTTATACTCATACTACTCGTATGTTTTATGTTTATACTCATACTTATGTGCATACTCATACTTAAACTTATACTTATGCTCATACTTTCATTCATACTCATGATTCATACATTCGTACCCGTACGCGAGCGTAATCCGAGTGATTCGCTTACGTGGGTCCCATAGATACTTAAGCATGGACTTGCTTATGTACTATATTCTTATACGTACACATTCTTATTTTTAAATTATGTATACCCTGATTCATACACAACTAGTACAAGCTATGCGGATCATGCGACGATCAAAATAATCGCGGGTGCACACGGGATTATAGTGATAGGTGTATGAAAACCATAGAGCGTACTACTGTGTATGGTAAGACACGGAACGTAACATGACACCGAATAACGAGACGGACATAACATGGTCAAAATATGGTGGATGCCCCGCTGGTACTTCCTATATATAAGTGTTTTCACCATGTTACCAAACTTTCATAAAACGTGCCATGAGAAATTCAGTGTTTTGCAGACCTTTTGACCTAATACAAACTCTAAACAACTCACAAACGCATTATATCTGATTATCCATGACGAGACTTCATCTTTAACACGCTACTTTCGTCTATCTAATACTTATATCATTCATATACTTGCATTCATTTAGAGTCAATCGTTCGCCCCATACTCCTATTATTCTCCATTATCCTTTCTTTCATATGAACCCCGTTCACAATCAAGGTTGTTTAAGCATTCAAATCCTAATTTATCTCATTACCTTTAAAACCGTCTTCCTATTCTTTATTCTTGTGTAAATGTACTTAGTATACCTTTAACGCTTTATTCAAAGTACCAATTCTTTTCGTTCCTCTCAATAAACAATTTTTACGAAAGTGTGATTTTTATACTATCCTTAAAACTTCCCCTGTAAACTACCCCACTTTCCAACAAAATACAAATCGTTTGTCAAAATCTTCCTTCTTAATACGTCCCATTTTTAATACATATCCAATTTAAGTTATCCAAACTTGTTTAGACTCACTTTACCTATATACGCACCTACACGTTTTGAACTATGTTTGGTACCTTAAATTATTTTAGACAATGAACTCCCTTGCAAATTTACCTTGTCATTCTCCAAAGTTTCGTACTTTTCAAACCGTTTCAAAATTTCCAAGTCTCAATTTTTTCCAAAACCTTTTCAAGTCTTCCTCTTGAATAAATTTCAGGACGAAATTTCCTAAAGAAGGGGAGACTGTAACACCCTGCGTTTTTATACTTTCCATATTTAGAAACCATTGCTTGAAATTCTATTTTCTGGAAATCTTGTATTCCTTGTAATCGTATTTCGTTGTATCGTTGTAAAATCCGAGACTTTGATCGTAATGAAATGAATCTTCTATACATCGTTTATATATGTTTATACATTGATACGTGCACTCGTTTGATACATGGTTCGTAATTCGTATAAACGTAAGCCTAACTCGTAAACATTGATCGTGTATTCGTAATCCTTAAATCTTCATACATTTAAACACTTAGTTATTCGATTATAAGATTAAGTTGTATGTTTTTTTTTTCACTTGATCATACCAAACTATAAACCATACATACTTGTTACATTTCATGTGTTATACACACCTATGTTATCACACTTTTTGCTAAATTAAAACATGTCATTTATGCATTTTGGACCTTGTTACATGTTACATGCATACTAGACACCATGTAACACTTTATTAAACATCAAATATATACCTTCTAATATCAAAAAATAAAATAAAATAAAAATTATAGGGCTGTTAACAGCCTTGCATCAGCCCACTTAATTTCCTTGTTTTGAGTTATTTAGCCCACTAAACACTTCCAAAGCCCAACCCAATGAAACCCTAATCCATCCCCTATATAACCCAAGCCTCCTACAAGCATTTTTCACTTTTTAAACCCTCTCTATTCACTCTCAAAAACTCCAAACCGTAGCTGATTGCAGAAGTTCGAGCAGATTTATACCAATTCACTAAAGTGAGCATAACTCACTCAATTCTTATCTGATTCACTCGATTCTTTTTCCTACTACTTTTTATTGACCTTAGCTACGTTTCCATGGGTTTTTCCTGGAAAATCAGAGCCTGGAATGTTGCCAAAAGGGCTCCAAAGTAGACTGATTTTTCTGTTCTTGTTTCAAACTTTGATAAACTTGTTTAAACTTGAGGAAACTCATCTCAAACCTATGTCCTTATGCTTATAACCACTTCTATGGTTAGTTAGGCTTAAAAAAAAGGTTGAGACATTCAAAATCAAAGGTATAAACCTCACAAACTTTCTGTTTTGTTCAAGGGTTTTAACCTACAAGTGATGCTCAAGTTCAAGACTTGATGATTGTGTGATTTAGGATTAGCTTGGGTTAACCCACTTGAAAATCCACACATTGCTTGATGTTTTCTCATAGATTAGTTATTCATATTCTATTGTTTCTTGTAAGTTCATGACTCTCCTTGTTGTTTATAACAACAAGTGTAGTGGTGAACAATAGAGGTACCTAAATGGAAGCTTTGTTTTTCCTACCTCATGTATGAATTCCATGATACTTAGAGGTACCTAAATGAAGACTTTAATCTTCTACCTCATGCTTGACTTATATGATGTAATATACACTATGTAATACTTATGTAACAACCAAATAATCGAACTCTTGGTAATGAACTAATGGACATTCGTCAAGCTAGTAGATTGTATCATCTTAGGCCATGACAACTTGTGACGATTCTAATGGAACTTTGTTCCATGAAAACATTTAAACTCTTTTAGAGTTTCATAGTGTCAAGAACAAGTGTCATAGGTGTTTGATGATTATTTTCGTATGTTTTTTTTCATGTTATTTAAACTCCAAATCCCTAGAACCATATGTAAACACCTCTTAAACTCCAAATCGAACACATTCAACTTCCTAGTCTCAACAACTTCGTCACATGGGATAATCGGAAAGCATATGCAACTTTGTGAGTACACTTGACCCATTTTCCTTTTAATACACTTTGGGTGCAACATGTTTTACTTGTTAAAATGCACGATTTACAAACATGCTTTTATTCGTTCAATCCTTATACATGCTTTGCTTTGCTATGCTTAGGTTCATGCTAGAATACATACTACTAGTTAACACGGCTTAACAATTATAGCGCTATAGAAGTAGCACACCACCCGAAGAGGTTTTGTTGAGTCTTTATTCTATAACGGTCTCGTCACTTTTGTATCGAGGGATGCTAAATACTAGTAGACACTAGAGTTGACATATTGTTATGCATGATAGATTGACCTTGTATACCAATTGCCATGTTGGATTGAAAATACCTTTTTATACATATGCCACGAGTCTAAAACTAGTGTACTCGCCAACACCTTTGTATTGAACTATGCTTTTAAAACATGTTGCAGGTTTAGCATACATGGAATTTAGTAGGATGCTTAGATACACACTTTAATTTTTGTATTTTATTTGTATTGTATTTCATTATTCATGTTGTATTTGTTTCAAATCCTTGTAATTGACTCTTTAGAAATGAAATGAAAATTTATCATTTAAATACTTGTCACAAATAGTGTTATTAAGTCTCTTGTAATCTATTTCGTCTCACTCCGATGTTTCCGCCATCGGTTGGGGTGTGACATTTATCTTCTCCTGCTCGATCTCCTACTTCTCCTGCTGATTACTCCCAACCTTACTCAAAAACTCACTATATGGCACACTAACAAACATAATATGATTTGGTAAGAAATTGGTGCGATTTTTCTTGTAAAGTATGATATATGTTGCTTTGAGTGTGTATGTATGAGTGATTGGAACAGTTGATATGAATTTGAGCATGAATGATTGGTTTACGGTTTCGAGAGCTGCCATGGTATGTACGGATGGTTGGTTGGTCTAGGTTGGTAATTGAAAATTAATCAAATTGGGGGAATAGATTGAAGAAAATTGGGATATTAGTAAACATGAAGAAGGTGGTATGGGAACGGATCAGGATTACAATGAATTTGGAGGTTGATGAAGATTTGTGGACACTGTTTGTTATGTAGAAAGAGAGAATATATGGAAGAGAGAGAGAGAGATAGAGTATAGGGAGGAGATGATGATGATGTTTTATAATTTTTAAATTTTTGACATTCTTTTTTTTATTAAATGATTGTTTTGCCTTCACATGGGTTGCATATGATATTACTTAACTGAAAATTTTAACCAGGTTAGTGTCAAAGGACCTAAGGTGTAACAGGTTTTGCAAATAAAGGACTGTGACTGTAATTATTAAAGTTAAAGGTCATCCATTGCAACTCGCTATAAACATAAAGGAGAAAAGTGTAATTTACCCCAAAATTTATTTTAAGCGTCTTAAACTTGTGGTAGGGGTGTGCATGGTCGATTTGGGTTGCTTTTGACCAAAAATCATAACCATAACCGCGATGTCGGTTATTGGATAACCATAACCGATCGGTTAGGGTGGTTATGGTTATTCAGTTTTGATGGTTATAGCGGGTCGGTTATGGGTCGTTAACCGTGTATTTAGCTTAGCTAAAAATAGCTTAATTTTTTTTAACATAGAATAAATTGTTATTGCATATTTGTATATATTAGTATATTACATAGTATTAAAAAATATATATAATTTACAATATTAATACCAATTATTATTATCGAATATTTATATAAAGTGATATGATATATTTCATAAATTCAAATAAACATTCAACCAAAACCACAAAATGATATGAAAAACCCATAAGTACTAAAAATTTTCAGTAAAAAACATCAAATATTAAAAACATGGTGAAAGTCCTAAATGAACAAAGATTAATTACATGTCGGTTCGGTTCGGTTATGGTGGGTATGGAAAAAATGATTACCATAACTGACCCGCTACTTTCGGTTTTCAAAAAAAAACCATTAACCGACCCACCGGTTTTTTATTTGGTTCGGTTTTTTTGGTTCGGTTAATTCGGTTTTTGTACACCCCTAACTTGTGGTAAACTACAATAAATCTCCTCTTTAAATCTATTATATAGTGGTATAGATGTGCCTAACACAATATGAGTAGGTGTTATTTGGAATAATAATTGCAACCTCAAACAAATAATCATAAATAAATGTCTTTATTAATAATTAAGTATCAAGAGGACACTTTGATTTCAAAGGATCCAAATTATTCCAAGTTACAAAGGACAACAAGAAGATCATGACATTGATAATCCACATTAACAATACTAAGTAACCAAACAAGAAACATTAAATTTGAAAATTAGTGTATACAATTATTTAGCAATGCTACATTATTTAGACCATAACTGTTGTGATTCATAAAAACTTCCTTTTTGCATGGAATCAGAATAATAGTTCACGGTGCCCATGAACTTTTGATCACTTTGCCTAGAATTCCAAGATTCTTCTATGGAGATAATCACTTTACCAAAAAGTAAGCACACCTAGTACTCCGAAGACAACCATTAGCGGCGGAGCCACCAAGATTTGGCGGTGGGCGGACGAGTGGGAATAGGGGTCGACTGGATACAAATTCCCCGGTGGACCAGTCATGTAAATGTATGAGGGTGGTGGAGGGCAGTTAAAGCCAGGTGTTGGAGACGGCTTCTTGGGTGGCGGCGGCGGTGGTGGAGCAGTGTAGCAAGGCTTGTTGCAAGGACAACCACCGCACTTAAATTGATCATCTAGGGCTCCACCCGGGGCTGTGTCGGTGGAGGTGAGCTTCCTAGGGTTTGTTGCTTTGTTTGGAGCTAGAACCGCTGCGGCCAAGATGAGGAGGAGGATCGGTGATATCGACATGGGCGGAAGACGGTGGCGACACTAGAGGCCGATGGTTGTGGTGAGATTAGTTGTTACGGAGAGAAAGTGAAAGAAGAAAGAGTAGAAGCCTGTGGTTTTATTTACTAAGAGAAGAGGTGGTGGTAATGCATGTAGAAAAGATACACAAGTTGTTTTAGCTTCTTTTAGATTTGTTTAATTATTTATATTATATTTTCTCTTTATTATATTGTTTATGTTTATAAGTTAATATATACGTAACTAGATGATAAAAGGAAAAGGTTTCATATTCAAAGTTTTCTCAATTAAAAAAGGTTCATGTTTAAGTTTCGTTTTGAATAAAAATAAAAAAAATTGACCCCTCTAGTTGTATAAAATGTGTTATTAATTTCAGCACAAGTGACCAACAGAAATGGCAATAACGAATATTGTGGGGTTGTTGGCTTAACTAGGAAGGTATCTCACGAATATTGCACATGGGATGCCCCCTCCCCCTAGCTCTCACGAAGTTTTACTTTGCAATTAACAATATACTTTCAAATACTGCCTAATAATAATATCTTAATACCTCTTAATACTATATGTTTATATAATATTATTCAAGTATTCAATTCGTATTTTCTAACAATTAAGATGAACAAACTACTTAAGCCGGTCTTTAAAAAAATCAAATTATGTATCCACACGTTTAAGAAAGACATGGAACCGAATTGAATAAAAAGATACAACTCGAAGAAGCCTAGTTTGGTGTATGAATTGGGTTCTATATCGTTAAATATAGTCTGGTTGATGGCGAAAAATAAGGTCTCATATTAGTTTTTCGATAACAAAACCTGATTATTTATCTAATGTTGTAAAGATAAAGCTGTAGTCATTCCTAACGAATGCAGTTGGTGAGTCCCACCAAGTGATAAACTACCATTTAACATTTGACGGGTACATGAAATACTTCTTATTTCTTCGTAAACATCTCTCTCTGTAACATTTTGATACAACCAATGATGAACATTTGAAGCATCAAAGGAGAACCAAGTTAAATTGTATGTAGAATGTGCTGAATTATCATTAGCTATCACATCTTATTCGACTGTCAAACATTTGGTTATAATCATTAAATTATAAAAGCTTAGCCTTTTTGATAGTGTGGTATTTAGGAGCACATAAAACTTTGTGACTTGTGAGGTGTATTTTGAATTTTTGTTAGATTGAGAAAAGAAGCAAGATAAGAGTCTAAAAGCATGTGACTAAGATCAGCCCAGCCTAAAAGTTAGGCTTTGAATAGGACATGATCCTTCAATCCCTCCTCATTGATTAATTAACTGATTATATACGTGTTTAGTTAAATGTACCAAATATGTTTTGAGCAATTAATTATTAGCAAAAGTTAACTGATCTATTTTTCTCATTGCAGAATATAAGAGAGTGAAAGAAAAAATTTAATCCTCGTTATTTTTTTAACAGTCAACAAATAGTATATAAGCCCGACCACCCGGGTAAACTTATTGGCGAAAGGCCACGCTTTGCGAAGCCAACCAACGCTGACGACCCAGCCCGTCAACCATTCCAGGAGAAACCCACCACCCTAGAGTGGACGGTGTGGGGGTCGGGGAAGGCCCGGTGAAGCCCAGCCCTGTCTAGGAACACCGACCCCCGAACCCGATGGAAAAAAAAACCCGGGGATTGGGGAGTGCTCATCGATTATCGGTTAGTTTGGTGTGGTGTTTTTTTATTATTTTTTTCATTTTCCTTTTAAAAATTATCTAAATATTTTTTTTTTATATTTTAAATATTTGAAAATAAATATTTTTAAATAAATTATTCTTATTTATTATTCTCAAACGGTTACTGTTTCAATAGCTAGTTTTTCAAACGGTTACTATTTCAACGACTATTTTTTTTCAAACGGTTACTGTTCCAACGACTAGTTTTCCGGTCCCTATATATACAACATCTCGTTTTACATCCCACATTTGCACATCTTACTTTACAAATCACTGCAATTACCAAATTAATTCGAAGAGATGGGTGGTGGTTATAATCCAAGTGATGCTGCCGGACTGTCGAACCTCAGACGATCGTCTCGTCGACGTTCTAACCCTCAATATGCTTCGTCAAAGCGTCCATTCTGCAACAGACTACTCACCACCTGCAACAGTCTACCCACCACCTGCAACAGTCTACCCACCTCCTCAGCAAATGCCACGACGATCACCCCTTCTACATCCTTATCTTTTAAACTCTTCACCTCCACATGATGATGACTGGGATGGTATCACAGATGAGGAATGATGTGCTCAGAGTAGTTTAACTAATATTAACTAATTTAACTAATATTAACTAAGTTAATCCTAAACTATACAATAAGTAATACTCTAGACTCTCTAAAACAAAACCACTGACAATCAAGTGAACCTTTCGACCTAGTAAAGCTAAAGTAAGTCCGTATATCAAACCCATGAGACTCCTATTTAAAAGGTGAACTAGACTTGATTTACTTATTTGCACTACTGATTTTTTTTTGATTTTACGTTTTGAGGAGGGTTTTCTAACAATCCTAATGCAATTAATTAAAAGATTACCAAAACGAACTTAGACAAACTATGACTGCAGGTGAAATTAGATGATGATAAAAGCCCTATCTAGTTTTGGAATCCTATTCGTGAATCATGGTTTTCTCTCGGTAATGGTAACTAAGATGGAACTGGGATATATGATACTAAACTAATATGATATTCTAAAGGATCCTCGACCTTTCTCGAGGTGCCTAGAAAGAATCCTAAAAGTTGTTAAACTCACCGGTTAGTCGAATCGCTTCAGAAAAAAATCTAACAATGCTAAATTACGGTAGCAACCCCCAACCCCTACTCCCGGGAGCGGTGTCGCGAGATCCAGATTAGTGGTATCGGTGTTTATTAATTTGGCAGCGGAAATTTATATCAGAACCGTAGTTAGGAAATAGTTTATCAAAGTAAAACACCACATTTTTATAAATAATAAATATATGGGAAAAACCCAAGTTTCCATTTATAATGTGTTTATAGGGATAAACCCTATTTTATTGAAATAAAACTTCTTCATTAGTTAGGTAACTTTTATAGCCACTTTTCCAAGCCTTCAGTGCTCTCCAGTTGACTTCTATTTGGTTTTCACATTTTGTTACCTGAAACGCGTTTTAAAAAGTTTTATCAGCAAGAAGTACTGGCGAGTGCATCCCAATTTAATCAAAACAAGTTTTATATCTTTTACATTATTGAGAGCGATTACAATGTTTCTATCTAACAAATTACCACTCACGGTACTGTCAATCTTGACTTGTGGTCATGTTACTTTCACAGTATTAGTAACAAGTAATGTATACAAAACCCCAGCATACCGACAGTATTTGTAGAATACATAGACTCAATCACTGTAATTTTATAATTTAAAGCAATTGAGGTTTGTATAAAAATATTTATAAAAATGAATGTACTCACATTGCTATTTTAGATAACCCTACTGCTTTCTGGTAACTTCCTGGTTATAATCTATTAAATTAAACAATGCACACATGTTAGTAAGATAACCCAATTTACATTAGCTATACCCCCGAGACAGAACTCCAACGACTGAGTCAGGCAGAGCCTTGACATGCGTTACGGAGCTCTAGATCAATCGGGCAGAGTAACTAATACGTAACCGGGGGTTATAATACTTACAACGAGGCAGAGCTTCGCTTTTTAGGGGTATAATACCCGAGTATTATTGCTATTATATTTGAGAGAACGAAAAGAAATTTGAGCGACTGAATTATGAGCTCGGACACTCAATTTATAGGCTGTTCACATGGCGGCTCGCGCCCCGCATAAGCCTGTTCTAACATTTACGCGGCCCGCGAAAGACTAGGCTAGGCCTTAGGCTTGGTTAGTCACCTGTGTAGCTTGTCCGGGTGTCGTGCCACGTGGCACGATGTGGTTTTGCCAGGTTATACTTGGTCGCACCCCGCGAAGCCCAGGGTTAACCCTGTCGCGGCCTGCGAGCGACCCGCATAATTGATTTTATTTGATTTTTATTAATATAAAGGTTTTTCAGACTCGTTTTTCGTATACGGTGTGTATTTTAGGACGTATAGGAGTGTTTTAAGGGTTTTGGGAAAGTTGTTATAATTACCCAATTGACGGTCTACCTCACAGCGCGACAATCACAATGCACCCTAAAGTGTAAAGGGGTAATCTACGAACACTTATTCAGATTTAGGTAGGAAACTATCAAAAGACAATAAAGAAAACCCGCTCACATGCAATCAAACCCTAAACCGTCTAGTGACGAAGACAAACTTAACTAATCCTCACCTCATGGCTATTAGACTAGGCATAACTCTTAAAAACTCTAAATCCTCAAACACAGTTCCTACGGAAATCATCGACAATTAACTGTAAACTAATCACAAACACACAGTAGGCGACCTAACTAGCATTCATACATGACAGACCATCACAAAAATGCAAGTGGAACTATGAATAAGTTTAAAGTGGTATTAAGCATGCACACACATTTGAAATCATGAGCAAGACAATTTACTAAAGCATTAAACCATCACTTTATTACCAAAACCGTTCGAAACCAATTATCAACGTATATTCATCACCAAACCTAGATAGCTATTAAAGTTTTAGCCAATAATCAATTTTTAAATAGTGAAAAAATGTTAAAAATAAGTTTTAACTAGGTGGATTTGCCCGCGCGATGCGGCGGGAACTCGGCTGGTATCAGTTCGGATCGTTATATAAGGTAATTCGATGGGGAAGAGATTTGATTCGTTACAGTATCAACACTTAATTTATAGTCATGATATGTCCAAAAGAATGTGTTTTACATTGGAAACCATCAAAACGAATACCGGCGCCGGTTCCAATAATGACTATACTGGTACCGATGTCGGTATTGATTTGCTTTGTCTCGGTGCTAATAAAAGAAAAAATATTTTTGAACAAAGTTAATAAAGGAAGATGGGAAAAAAATATTAAACGAACTCGCGTATTCAACTTTATAAAAAAATAATGAACGTGAGTTATCTGAGGAAAATCAAATTATATACAAACTAAATGGATTAAAAGCGTATATATTTTTATGCATATACTAATATCGGTGTCGACGTTGTTCGGTCGGTATTCGTTTTGTTCGTCATGACTAATACCTTCATCGGCATTGTTTGGTCTGTATTCGTTTTGTTCGTCACAATACTGCTATGACGCCGGCACTTGATCTAGCCTACAAAATAAAAAAAGACTCTATTTCGAACAAAACTCCGTTTTCAATAAAATTTATATATCAACGTCAAGAAATTAAATCAAACACAACCATGGATTTAATTTTTTATGCCAAGAAACGCAAGTAAATGGATAAAATATGGATTAGTAAAAAGATATTAGCATTTAGAAGCATATATTGTATAGGATGAAAAAATTAACTATAATTTTAATGGTATAATAGAATAATATATTAAATTCGAATATATACTAATGTTGACTTGTAACCATGGGATCAATTATTAATATATTGTTTTTCTCTACTTTAGAAAAAAAAATTAAACACTGTTCATCAACACTTTATAATCATATGTATAATATTCATGACGGGAATCAAAGAAAACAAGGAAATGATGAACCGAATGTTAAACACTTGAGAAATCACAATCCCGGAGCTTATAACCTTCAATCCTAGCGTCTTGAACCTTCAAATTCGCCTTACAACAGCTCTGGTTCGTCCAATGTGATGATAAGTATCATAAAAAGTCATTTTTAGGTTTTCAATATCAAAACTTGGAGCACAAACAACTTTTTCCCAAAATTAGGCATGTCGCCTCGTGCGACGACCATTGGATCTCCTTGTCGCGTGACGAGACATGATATAAAATGCGCATGTCCTTCCCCTCTCGCATCACGCGAGGGGCTTCTTCTAACCCTGTCATGCGACGCAATAGTGCAAAATTTCACCATTTTCATTTCGTTTATTTTCCCGATCAATCGCGACTCGTCTGGAAGTTCAATTTTCTCTATTTTCACTCGTTTTTACTTCCATTTTCCTTCGGACCCATGTGAAACACAAATGACTAAGTATCTTGCAAAACCAATAACAAAATGACAGAAAATTTATCAAAACTGTACAAACTATACACGTGAAATAGATGTATTTTGCAATACATCAAGGAAGCGAACTTGGTGTATGACTACACCATGGCACAACCCCAATTTGATCATATGTGATTAGGGGAGGGTCAAACAAACTTCAATACAAGTCCTCCACCCACAAACCCTCCACCTACAAATCTCCGTCTAACATAAGTCGTACCTAGCTGGGCTGAAGGGTACGAAATCGACCCAAGTGAGGAATACCTATCACCGGTGGACGATGAACCCTACCCTTCATCTCCTTACTTCGGACGTTATCGTCAAGATGCGAGGTCGGAAGATCGTGATAGCGATCGTAGCGTGTCATCTTCAGAGTCCAACCTAGATGATTGGGATGGGAGGTATGTGTCAACCGACAAAATTACATGTTAATTTGTACGATCCAATCACTATTTATTTAATTAATTACGTGTATTTATACTTAATTACATGTTAATTGATTCCATAAAGTTTAGAAAAGTCCAAGAAATTCATGGATTATTGCATTCAGTCTCATCGGTATTATCTCGCCGCGTTACGATAAAAACTAATTATAGTAAGCATTGGGGGTTAACCGGTAAAGGTTTTTTAGTCGAAGTTGTTCCAATATGCCTAGAACATTAAATCGTTGGCATTATTATGTGTTCGATATGAATAATAGATAAAAACTTATTTTGAATAAATAACTATCGTAATTATTTGGGGGGATCACGCATGTATTAGTTTAGTTTGTTTCAACGTCTGAACTTACGATTTTCACGAAACGAAAACTAAAATGTGATCAAAAGGTGACATTGATTAGTATTTAGTGTTAGGAGGGATAAAAGATGTCATGAAGATATCAAATTAGTAAATCCCAGTTTTTATTGCATAAATGTTCGTTAGCCTTATAACTAGCGTAAATAAGAGCCGTTTTGGATCAAATCACCAACAAAGCAAGGCCTAGTGAAGTAACTAATGACGATTAGTGAGTTAACACCTAATTAGGTTCCTAATCACTCTAATTAGCCTAATGAACCTAAAGTACAAGTATTTGGGGTAATTAAACATAAACACAATTAGGTCATAGTTAATCTAATCCTTAGACAAGGTGGGACCCATGTTGACTTTTTGACTAACCTACAACCCCTCATGCTGGCCATACCCCATGCCCCCATCCGTTAGGTGTTTTGCTTGTTTGAATTGTATGAAAAGTATGGCTCATAGATTATAAAATGTTGTACAACGATGATCTTGGAAACTAGGGGTGTTCAAAAAAATCTGAATCCGAATTCGAATCCGAAATATACGAAAACCCGTATCCGAAATATCCGAAATTTCGGATATCCGAAAATCGGATAATCCATCCGAAAGTTCGGATTCGGATGTTAATTCTAGAAATTTTCGGATATTCGGATTATCCGAATCCGAAACTTAAAAAACAAAAAAAAAATATGTTAATGGGTTTGGTATTACGGCCCAATCCTAAATCCAAATGGCCCTTACCCATTTACTGAAATATGAGTATAAGCACATTTTGAAAGTTTAGGGTTTCTTGTTAAGTTCACAGTACATACGTCGCCCCGTTCTCCCATCTTTCTTCCACATTCCATCTCGATCGGACGCCGCTCTGCTCTCGTCATTTCACATCGGTTTCTCCGGTCTGTCGAACATATCATACAAGTCTACGATTTCGGATACTTGTTCAGTTCACACCATTGGTTCGATTTCTCATCTTTATATTCTATATTTTAGTATCTAACATTAATTTTCGGATTTTTTGAGATGTATATCAATATCTAATCTCTACATGGTAATCGATTGTAGATGCTTGGTGGTTTTTGAGTTCACATCTTCATCAGGAAGCTTGTAATTTCTACTCCAAAAGGTAACAAATCTAACATTTTAATGGTTATTCATCAGTTCTAGATTGATTTGTAGTTTGTAGAGTTTGTTCTTGATGTTTGTCTGTGAAATTGTGAAATTAGGATTTAGGGTTTTGATTCTGTTTCTTGATTGAAGAATCTTGTATTCTGTAGATAGATGTTAAAAAAGTAACGATTTTTAGGATTGAAATCAGATCCGATACTTCACATCAGATCTGTTGACCTTTTTTTGATTGGTCAACTGTAGACTAATTTTAATTTGTAGATATACTGGTTTATTGTTCTAGATTTGATTACTGAATTGTTATGTATTCTCTTGTATAGTAAGCTATTTCAATGGAAAATCCTTCTGAAAACAACTCGGATTGTGAGCTATTTCAGTGGAAAATCCTTCTGAAAACAACTCGGATTGTTTCTATTGTCCATCAATGTGTTTAATATATAATATATTATGTTGTTGCAGGTTTAGAAGGGATGATGTCCAGCCATATGTGTCTTGAATTTTGGCTTACTAAGGTTTTAAATACATCTCACTTATATAAATATGTATTATTGATATATTGTATATACATAATATAAGTTACGTTATCGCAGGTTTATAGTGGTTGAATATTGGATGCTTGGTTTACAAGGGATGAATATCGGATGTTTACAAGCGCTACTGGCTGGATTTATTGTTTTTATTATAAGAACTACTTTCGGAATTTATGCCTTGTGTTGAATGTTTAGTTGTTTAAAACTTTGGATTGTTTGAATATGTTGTGGTGTTTTGAAACTTTAAACTTTTTAAGCTTGGATTTTATTATCGGTTTGTTGAATGTTGTAGATATTATAAACTCGGAAAATTGGATACGAAACAGGTTTAGTTTTGATCTAATTATAAAACAGATTTTTTGTTTTTTTTTTAAGTTCGGATATCCGTTTTGACATCCGAATCCGAATCCGAAATTTCGGATTCAGATTCGGATGTCAATATTCAGTATCCGAAATTTTCGGATATCCGATTTTCGGATATCTGAAAATCGGATTATCCGATCTTGAACACCCCTATTGGAAACACTCATTTTACATGCTTGTTTGAATTTCCAAGTCTTACAACAACCTCTATTCCTCTCCCTCTAAGGGTATAAGGAGTGGTTAAACACTTGAGAGTGACAAACTAAAAAATCAACCAATCAGAGTGTGCCACATCAATTAGTGAAAAGTGTTTAAATTATGCTGAAAAGTGTTGGCAATTGTTAGACACTTGGTGAAGTGGTAAACTTAAAAAAAAAGGAAAATGGTGTGATTGGTTGAGAGATGGCATGGACCCCACCATACACACTCCTCTCTCTCCTTCGTCCCTTCACCGCAGCGGCATCCCTTCACCGATCAAGATTGAAACCGAGCGGCAAAGGGGGGTCGGCGGCGGTGTTCCCGCTCGGCAAACCCCCTTGCCGCTCACCCTTACCGCACCACACCGGACGCCCTAAACTCACGGCCCAACACCACCACTCCATCCTCCATTTTTCTCATCCATTTCAAGATCATACAAGGACTCCCAAGTGAAATATAGAGTGATACAAGAGTCTAGACCATCAAGAGGTGTTCTCATCCAAGCCTTGGAGTTCTTTTCTTCTACTTTTCACAAAGATTTTGATATCTTTCTTTTATGTTGCGAGCGACCCTCATTTATTTTGACATTTTAAATTTAAGAATTCATAAACGAAGTCAAAGCAATTTTTCCTTTATTCATGTTAAATTTAAATTTTTAGTTAGGGAAACAGATTCTTTTGGATATGTGTGAGTTTAAATTGGGTCCAAATTTAGATGTTGCACTCATCACCAAAAGACTATTGAGTCCATCACATTTTAATAAACAATCAGAATAAACAAAACCCCCGCCCCGTAATTTTCCCACTAGTAATATAGTATAGATATATAAATGGTTTTTTTTTCTTAGCTTGAAAATCTAAATTTTTTTTTAGTATTGTTATGTTGTAAGATCTTGTATTTACTTTGTTAACTTTATATTTTATAATAATATTAAAGCTATTGTGAACATATAAAAAGTAAGAGTAATAAAATTAAATTCTTTTGTTATAAAATTAATTGGCTAGAATAAAAAAAATTTATGAAAAAGTTTATTAGATTAAATACGAGTTACTTAATAAAAAGTTAAAAATAAGAACAAATAAAAAGTTAAACTTATAAAATAAGAACTTTTCAAACAGGATTCTTTTGAAGATATACCGTAACGTGCGTGTGGGGTTCAACATTTTTTTTCGTATATTTTTTTCCCGTTTGACTGGCCCATCGCATCACATCTATTTTTCTTCGTTTAACAAGTTCGACCAACGCGCGGGTCCTGGATTGACTTAGTTATTTTTTTCTATGTTTTACGTTTCGGTTTAATTTTTCTGCAACGAGCGTTCGTGATTCAAAGATTTTACGTCTGCTTTTTGCTCGGCGTTATTTTTTCGTTTTTATTTAATTTGTTTTTACAAGCTTTTCTGGTGTTGGTGATCGCTGACAGTGGTATAGCATTGGTACTACTTGACACAGTTATACAACAACCACTGCAACACAGGGGCTTAATACTAGTAAACCTAATACATTGTGAGAACGTACGACCTTAAAATCTCTATAATGATGTTATTTTCTAAATCGTAGAATCAGTTAAGAGTGGATATGTAATTACGACATATTAAACTTATGACATGGCTCTGGGGGAGTTGCATAGACACCTCCCGGATTTGGATATTGGCGGTTTCGCTAACAGGGACACCGCCCCACCGAAGACCCAGAAGACTTTGGAGAGTGCTTTGTTTTGTCGTATCGCTCAGAATATTGGGTCAGATTTCTGTACGACCCCTCGTCAGAACGCCGTCCTAGAATGCTTGTGGGGCCCCCACGCCCAAGATTTTCTATCGGTCATCCCCATCGAGGGCTTAGGCCAAAGGATGTCAGCCGTTGAATATCGTGCTATCTTAAAATATCGGCTCATGATTCCTATGTTCCCTGATGATGAGCAATGCCCGATTTGCAGGAAAGCTTGATTAGACCAATTTGGGGAGCATGCTCTGCACTGTAAAGAACTGCCAGGTTTTAAGTATAGGCACGACTGGGTGCGGGATGTCTTGGGGGACATCCTCAAACGGGCGGGGATCTCGGTGAAGAAAGAAGCCCCCGTAAACTTTTTGACAGATCCGAGGGAAGGAAGATCCACATTGCACCCCGCGGACGTTTTAGTTTTCGGGTGGGATGCAGGTAAACACGCTTGTGTTGATCTTACCGGGGTTTCCCCCCTTGTAGGCTTTCGGGATACAGATTTTGTCCCTGGTCAGGCGATTGCAAGGGCGGCAGCAAAGAAAATGGACAAACGTGCCAAAGCCTGCGAGGATAATCAACATTCCTTTATCCCTTTTGCCTTTGATACCTTTGGCTCGCTAGCCCCAGAAGCCACCAGATTTCTTGAACGGGTCCAACGGGTTGTTCACAGCAACATTTCGTCTCCTAGAGATCGGGGTTTCGTTTTTACTAGGTTAGGTTTCGCTATTCAAAAGGGGGTAGCGGCGCAGCTTGTTGCCCGCTTACCGGCTATCTTGGTGTAATTTGTTTGACCTTATATATGCATATTGCTTTTTACTTGCATAAAAAAAAAAAAAAAAAAAAAAAAAAAAAAAAAAAAAAAAAAAAACTTATGATGGAAAAACATGTTATGTTATACTTGATAGTTCATATAACAATATTTTATTGTTGTCAGATCAATATTCATACTTCGAATAATTTTATTATATGTTATCAATAAAAACGTTTAGTAATGGTCAATCATGTCAGGTTGACGGGTTGAAATGTGCAACCCAAACAAGACCCGTATAATTATTCGTATCAAAGATTTCATTCCTAACCTGCACACACAGAATTTCGGGTCAATCCAAACAGACTCATTTAGCCCATAAAATCTTGAATTTTAATGTATGAAAATGTTTAGATTAAAATAAGTTACTAAATAGAAAGTTTAAATTAATTAAGAGTGAATACATAAAGAATTTAAATTATGGAATACAAACTTTTCAAACACGGTTCAAAACCAGTTCCTAAAGCGATTCAATCCGGTTGGTACTAGTTCAGTTTTTTTTCACGTATAAACATGTTTCTAAACGGACTCGGTCTTGACTTTGTTTGCCTCAGTCCGAACCGGTTTTCAAACCAATTCGGTTTGGTCCGAAAACCGGTTTTGTGAACAACACTTAAGCCTAAATAGGCACCTAGCCAATAAAGTAAAATAAAGCAAGTGGCTCAGTAAGTTTTTCTGCCCAAATAAAGCAACTAACCATAGGCATTAGCCAATAAAACTTTCAGCCCAAAATTGGCCACTAGCCCAATAAGTTTTTCAGCGCATGTTAACTAAAATTACAACCCTTTCTATCACACCACTTTACATAATATTTTTAAGCAACAGTCTAAGTAGATACATAAAATTATTTAATATTAAAAATGCTATTATTAATATTAAAAGGGGTTGTATACGAAAATTATAAAATTATATTTATACTACTGGAATTCTTCCTGCGCATCGCAACAGACTTTTGGTTGATATCAGTTTGTTACGCTACAGTACTGATATGATATTAGTAGTCGGTACTGCAAACAAAAGAGGTATGCCCAAGAGGATATCAACACATATTTATATTGATCGAAAACCATAAAATCAAACACTGGTACCGATGTTTGACAGTATCGCTTTGATTTGTCACGGTATCGTTAATGTATCGCCACGCACTATAAATAACGCTAACAAAAAAAAATACTTTATTATGAATACAACTTAGTTTTCAACAAATTTCATACCAATGAAATTGATATCGATGTTCAGACAACATCGTGTTTGTTCGTCACGGTAAAAAAAAAACAGACTAAAACATTTATCAAATCTTAGGGGCTGTTTGGTAACATCTGAATGGTTAAGTGCTGAACCAGTAAGAGGTCTGAACCATTAAGAGCTGAACCTGCAAGAGGTCTGAACCATTAAAAGCTAGTATAAAGCTTAACCGTTCAGAGACAAATGTCTGACCAATTCAAATTAAAGATCTTAACCATTCAGACTCAGTATAATGCTTAACCATTTAGAGGCAGTTGTCTGAACCATTCAGACATCTACTCGTGAAACAAACAGTCTGAACTATTAAGTGTTGAACCAGTGAGAGGTCTGAACCATTAAGAGTCCATTAAGAGGTAAACAAACAACCCCTTAGATAGGATTCACACTTATATTTTGGTAACTTTTTTGAAACCTTTTAATTTTAGTAATTTTTTTTCAGACTCTCTATTTATCTTATCTCTCTCGAAAACACAAGAGCCCTAATTCACTCCACCCTTCCCTATTGGCTATTGGTAGGTGTAGTCTTCCTCGCCCACCTTCCCTGCGATCATGCCACTTCATCAGTCGGATTCCTTGCCTTATCGTTGGCTACCATCTAATTTCGATCACGTCAGGTGATTTTGCGACACATTGATTAAAAGCAGCTGGTTATTCAGAACCTTCTCAATCACTCACTGTTTGGTCCAGTCACCACTGAGGAATGATAATGATTAAACTCCATCAGGTGCTACTATTGTTCTAGCGTCCAATGTTCGACTTGGTTTCGTTTTACCTATTTAGCATGCATCCATCAACTAATGATTAAAAGTCCATTTGTTCATTGATATTACTTGATTCTATTTGGTTTAAATGGTGGCTGACCCATTCCGCTGATTTGTAACAATCACAATATACTTATGTGTAGCAGGAGTGGGAGACGAAGATGATCGTGGTGGTTATAGTCGAGAAGATTAAGACTAAGAAGAAGCTACATATATATGACAATCCTAATATACATATATCATATATGTAGTAGGGTTGAAGAAATTGTATATAGTTGATTTATATATATAGGGTGGGGTTCGGCTACAAAATCTAAATTTCCTACAAGTGTAAAAAGTCATAAAACACTATAATTTCAGCCATAGAACACACCTAAAATCCACAAATAACAGAGTGAAGATTACTTATTCACCATATTCAAAGCCTAATAGTCCATAAAAACTTCAAACACACCATCGTAGAAATATAAAACACAACATGCTGATCAACATAAAACACGATAATGTTAGTCATTCCATAATTAGAGCCTTATTATTCAAAACATTACACAAACCCATTGATATGATGTTTTAGTAATCTTCATTATGTTAATTATGGGTTTTTTGTGTGTTTTATAGTTGACATTATCGTATTTTATGACTTTTTACACTTTTTAGGAAATTTGAACTTTGTAGTCAAATCCTTATATATATATATATATATATATATATATAATTTGCTTTTGTAAATTTATACCTATATATATATACCTATTACGCTATTTGTTGTTAGTATAATATATATAGTCACGAAGTTGGCTAGATATATTAGTTCATCATCATCATACTCAGTAAATATCACCAATAGTAAAGCAAATGTAGGGTCTGAGGAGGGTAAGATGTAGACAACCTTACCTCTACCCCGTAGGAATAGAGAGGCTGCTTCCAGTGAGACCCCCGGCTCGATAGTAGTTTTGCATCAAGCCTTAGACATAAGGCACATAACACTCAGCAATCGGGACAAAGGCCGATTTGTGCATGTACCCTTTTGTCTTCTAGCTATCAACGCCACCACATGATACATGATTTGGCTAGATATATTAGTTGCTTTTGTAATTTATAGCAATGTATATATACATAATGTATATTTACGAATCCGAATATACCATGGCTTTTGAAAAAATAATAATAAATAAATAGTTATTTAATTGGAGGGACAACAAAGAAGAAATAAATTAATTGCCCTATATATTAATAAGTGAAGGCATTGAAAAGTAACGAAGGGCAATTTAGGGTTTTAATACCAAACTCCACTGCTTCCCATCTTCCCATCCTTTTCTTTTGCTGTATGAACATAGATTAGGGTTTAGAGAGAGAGAGAGAGAGAGAGAGAGATTAGAGGTGGCGAGAGAGAGCAGAGCTCTCGTCTTCAGCTGGCCACCCTCTTGGCGGTGATGATGGTCGGGTGGTTTTGACGCGGCAAACGGCATAAGGCGGTGGTGGTTAACGGTTCCGCTTCCCATTTTCCATTCTCTTTCGTAGTAAGAGAGAGAGATAGAGCAGCGATAGGCAGAGACAGAGGAGCGGCGGTGATGGAAAAACCGGCCACGTCTCCGACCGGCCACCCATGGTGGTGGTTGACAGCGACTGTGACGGCTGTGGCTTCTAGGATTCGCTCGACATTCTGGTGGATTCCTAAGCCTAAAAGACCAGTGTGAGACACAGAACCCGGAATATGGCTACCCAGATGCGTGGAGGGTGGAGATGGAAGAGTTGCCGACGGGAGATTGGGAATTACGGAAATGCTTCTGCTGACCGTCCGTCCTCGCGTTCTTTATAAGGTTCGGTTTTTCCGTTTAGGTATTAGAATTTGTGCTTAATTTGTGAATTAGTTTAGTATATATACTCATCTAACGAGTGTGTGATGCTGCTCTGACTACTGTGACCGGTGCTTTGTTTTGTCAATTAGATTTATGTTTGCTTTTGTTGGCGTGGCGTCGCGTTCGGCTGACATAAATTTGATTTTTATAAGGAAAATTGCTAAGAAAATAAGATCACAGTGCTTAATGATTGCTTGAGTTGTTGTTCTATGGTGATGAATAGTCTTTTAACGGTTAGGTTAACACCGGTAAATTGTTTCGTTGGGTTTGAGTTCCAATCCCAACAAACACGTGTTATTATGTGGGCTTAAACCTTGACACGCGTTATTATCCACAGCCATTTTTGTCATCTCTTTTTCTCTCTGAGGTGTATCCTCCATCAGACAGTTGGAGTGGAACTATGGTTTTTTGGTTTGTTTATGGTCGATTTTCGTTTCTCTGTTCACTGTGGTGATGGTATATGACGGCGGTTGTGATGGGGTTTGATGAGGAAAAAGGTACGAAATTAGGCTTTCGGCCAGCACATCGGTGCCGGGGGTTGAGACAGAGGGTTTGTTTGCGGTGTGTTTTTTTGGTGGTGGGAGGTCGATAGAGGTTTGGCGGTGGTTATACATTTTCGCCTGACTTGGTTGCTACACCACCACCGTTGTTAGATCTGAACGGTCTGGTAGGTGGTAGCTGGTACCACTCGGAATCGGGTTTATGCAACACCTATCTACCATCGTACCACCGATGCCAACTACATCATGTTCCTTCATCTGTTCCTTCATCTGTTCCGGTGAAGAAACCTAAAGAGGAAACCAAATGTAGATGGAGGTTCTTCGGTGAGAAGCTCTGGCCGGAAATCCGTGGGTATCCGGTGGTTATAATTCATTAAAAAATTGAAAACTTACAAGTAAGTGGGAAACTTCATAAGACTATGGGGTGTGGGACGTGGGTTGGGCGGTGAAAGGGGTTTAACGCTAGCTACACCACCCCAGCTCAGCGTTGGGTTTGACGTTGTCCGCTTGGCGTGTAGATTGTGCCTGGCGAGGGGCGGAGGGGCTGGGTGAAATGGCTGGCTGTGGTTGGGGGTAGCCGTTGGGGGTAGCCGCTATGCCAAACCATTTTTTTTAAATTACATTTTATACCTATAAATACCCAACCCCAAACCATATTTTCCCATCTTCTTCAACCACACTCACACCAAAAAAAATAAACCAAAGGTAAACATGGTGTGCATTGGACTGAAGAGGAATTTTTCTACGGAATTAGTTTGGTAAGATCCTAAAATCTTGTAAATGGTCTCAAGAATATAAGTACTTGGGTGTCGAAGGATTTGATTATGATGAAATTAAAAGGCTGAGAGTTTGATTCCATTAGAGTTGTGGTGCTGTGGTAATGCTTGAATTTCTATTTAAATTGGTTTTCAAATGGATTTACATTTATTTCTTAGCTAATTAATTTTCGTCTCTCTAAAGGAACATGGACTGTACAGATGTTCACACTTGGACGGGAGGCTGCTCTTCAAGTACAGGTTAGATTGAGGAACTAATTTTACATACACTTGCAAAAGCATTTTTTTTTTTTGTTCTCATGGAGGAACTATTTTCTGTACAGTTTTTTTTTTAATTATAATCATATAGAAAAGGACAAAAGATACAGGGTAGGAAAATTTTCGATTGTTTTGTAATATTGTAACACATATTATATGATATATATTAGAAAGAGAGCAACTCTAATTATTTAGAAAGCACATCTTCTTATTTTTTAAGCATGTGAGATGATCTCATGGCTGTTATCAAAATATTATGTCAAAATTGTCTATTAGTTAAGCTCTTAACTGGGCGTTGCTTTTTCTTTATTGCTAAAAGCTATATAGTCAAGGGCGGACCCAAGCTTTGGCTTCGGTGGGCGGGCGCCCCCCTTGAAAAAAAAATTAATGTATTTTCGAGGTAAAAATCTCGACTTCACCCCTTGAAAACTTGGTTGAACCCTTCGTTCGCACCCCCAAAAAAAATTTCTGGGTCCGCCACTGTATATAGTTCTTCTACAATGTTGTTGTTTTGTGCTTTTGGGATAACAGGTCTTTTGTTGAAATTTGATTGATAACATAATATACTGCAAGGCTGAGTTGCAGGTTACATTTCGTTGATTGTAACAAATCAAGGTGTAACTTTTATTTAATCAGTAAAAGTGGTCCAATTGTAAGGTAACAGGTCAGCAGGTGAAACTGCAGGTTGTATTTCATAGGTAACTATAATCGGTGTAACATTACGGATTTAGATAGTAGATTGCATTTTATTGTTAACACTTAACACACCAGCTCAGCTATAACCATGTTAATGGTTAATCTTTAGGACAAGGAGTATCAAGATGTTTACCCACTCGATACACACGAGGTTGGTACACCGTGCTGATTACCAAATGGATGGGTTTGTTGACGGAGTTGAAGGTCCCTTTTTATGTTTTCTGAGAGCTGCAAATATGTCATTTGGAACAAAACAGTGTATTGCTATTGAAACAAGTAGAGCAGGTGGCTTTTAAAAGCCTAGGTTCTTAGTTTGCATACTTTCAAATGCCTAAAAATTATATTCGATTATAACTCTTCAAACGTGTTGCATCAAATGACATTAGGGAAAAAGAGTATCCCGCCGCAAAGCGCGGGCGAATCCACCTAGTTGTTATGAATTATTATATATTTAATGTTGTAAGTATTTACTTATCTTCACCATAATAATGTAACTATTCATTAATTTAACTCCCATTTTATAAGTCTATAAATAAAGATGTTCATCTTTTTCATTAATAAGAAAACTAATTTCTCAATCTCTCTTTCTTATTTCTATTTCTGTACTGCGAAGACCATGTGTAGTGGGGCTTGAACTTCAACCCCCTCCTTTGAGCATTATCCGACATGTGGCGTCCTAGTCAGCAAAGGGTCATTATGGGGCTTGAAGTTAAAAAATAGTATAGTGGTATAACGCCTCATAATGCCCTTTGCAATAATTACCCAATTATTATATTTAAAAAAGAAAACAAATAACATGATTATAAATAAGTTGGAAATTTCTTATTGGCTATCACAAAGTTTGTGGAAACGCCCAACTCATTTTTTCAAAGAAGACGCCTCGGGGGCGGTGTGGTTTGAAGAAAAAAACGTCAAATTCCCTTACCACTATAGATGATCTAATAAACGTAGTTGTTTTATAACATTAACTAGTATTACGAACCCGCGCGTTACGACGGGACTGTTGAGTCGAACAAAAATAGACGTAAATACATTAAACCACGCACGCACGTTACGTTACATTGTTTACTATAAAATCAACACATCCATGCATTCCATGTTTTAATGTAACCACGAAGTACCAACTTGCCATGAAAGTTGCGTTAATAAAGATTAAACTGAACAATTGAAGTCAAGTATATTTGTTGGGTGAGGTTCGGCTACAAAGTCAATTTTTCCTACAAAGTGTAAAAAGTCATAAAAAACCACAATTTCAACCATAAAACACACTCAAAACCCACAAATAACAGTGTGAAGATCACTAAAACACAATATCCAAACCCTAACATTCCATAAAAACTTCAAACACAACATCGTAGAACTATGAATATAAAACACAACATGATGATCATCATAAAAACACACTAATGTTAGTCATTCGAAAATCAAAGTCTTATTATCCAAAACACAACACAAAACCCACAAATATGGCATTCTAGTAATCTTTACTTTGATATTTGTGGGGTTTGAGTGTGTTTTGTGGCTGAAATTGTGGTGTTTTATGACTTTGTACACTTTGTAGGAAAAATGGATTTTGTAGCAAACTCCCACCCTATATTTGTTATACCTTGATACATTGCTTATATTTCTCTTTTAAATTATCCTCAAGAATGGATCATAGTTGATTTCACCACCAACAACACACTAATAATTTAACAAAATGTTTTTATTTTTGTTGTAGACTCAAACACACAAATACTAAATTAAAAGAAAAAGGGATACCAAAGACTAAGAGAATAAACAATGAAGTAAAAGAATGATTGACTTTAGTTGCAAGACTTGTACCATATCTTAAGAAACATGTAAAAAATTGAATATAGTAAACTATACTCACAAAAGAGATTTGCAAAATTATAGAGGGGAAAATTAAGTATTCAAACATGCATGCATACATACATATTCAAAATACAATCAACCATTTGGGTATCCATCTATACTAAACTTATCAGTATATTATATTAGTATCTCAAGAAAAATGAATTTTTATCTCGAAGCAAACAGGAGATAATGTTGATTTTCGAGATATAATATATTAAACTTTTGTCATATATTAAAAGTATTAGGGGGGAGGGGTGGTTCACTAGTGATAGAAACTATCACTCACATTGTCCAATAAGATCGTGTCATGTCATCAACCAAATTTCTATCACTAGTGATAGAAATGTAGGGGGGGTGGTATCACTAGTGATGAAATTCTATCACTCCCAATTTTTTTTAATTTTCATTTTAAAATTAAATTTCACTAATTTTTTAAATTTTTTATTTTAAATTAGAAATTAACAATAAAACACTAAAATTAAAAATTTCATTAAATTTAAAACATACTACTTCAATTTAACATACTAGAAACATACAATTTAAAAAAAAAACCTACTCCTCGTCCGAATCATGAAACTCCAAACCTAGAGAACCTACTAGTTCGATTAAATCGTATCTCAACCGAAAGTAAGTTTCTTCGTTACGCAATTGTAGATGGATATCTTGTGGAACTTGGACTTGTGTAGGAGGATTTGGCACCCAATCCGGGGATATTGCACGTCCGTCTTCTTTGATCAACATATTGTGCAATATGATACATGCATACACTATGCTATGTATTGATTTCTTGGTCGTCGAACGAACCGGTCGGTGTAGTATACCACATCTACCCTTTAAAGCACCAAATGCCCTCTCAACATCTTTTCTTGCCGATTCTTGCAATTTTTTGAACACCTTTTCTTTATGCTCGACAGGAAATGAGGGAGCTTTCACAAAAACAGACCAAGACGGGTAGATACCATCCACAAGAAAAAAACCTCGTCTGTAATGTCGACCGTTAACATAGAAAGGAGAGGAAGGTGCGGTACCATCCGTTACGCTTTGGAACAACGGCGACGTGTGCAATACATTGATGTCGTTGTTTGAACCTGGAACACCGAAATACGAATGCCAAATCCATAAATCATTCGACGCCACCGCTTCTAGTATGATGGTTGGTCTTTTGATGTCTCCCCTAACATACGCCCCTCGCAACTCTCTTGGACAATTTCTCCACTCGATATGTGTACAATCGATGCTACCGAGCATCCCGGGAAAATGCCATCTAGCCTCGTGTGCGGCGTAAATACGTGAGATGTCGTGGCTCGTTGGTTTACGTAAAAACTCGTTAGCATACAACTTAATGACCGCATTGCAAAAAAATTGCAAACATTCACGTGAAGTTCTTTCAGACATAGCTAGGTATTCATCATATTGATCGGGTGGGTTACCTGTCGCTAGTTGGCGAATGGCGGACGTGCATTTTTGTATCGGCGTGAAACTTGGTTTGCCCCTCGCATCGTAACGTTCTTGAAACCATTCCTCGCTTGCTTCGATGTCTCCAACAATCTTTAAAAATAATTCTTTGGGTAAACGAAACCGATCTCTAAACGTTTCGGCATTGTATAGCGGGTTTTCCACAAAATAATCGTTCATCAAAACTTCGTTGGCACGTATACGATCACGGTCGACCATCTTCTTCTTTGGGCGGGACGACTCGGCATCAAGCTCGTTATACACCGAAACAAAATACTTTAGCGTCTCGTTGTCGGAAGACGACTCGGTATCGCTGTCGCTAGACATCGGAAACGTCGAATCAGTAGGGAATTCCATTTGAGAAAGATTTAAAAATTGTGTGAAATGGGTTTAAAAGATGTAGATTGGTGTGTGTAAAATTGAGATATAAATGGATAAATGGTTGAAAGGGTTTTTTTTTTTTTTTTTTTTTTAAAGATTGTTACCGTTTTTAAACGGTCGAAAAAAGCAAACGTTCGAAAAATTCAAAAGTTCAACGCGTGACACACTCAACGCGTTACAAAATTCACGCGTTATATATTGACCGGCGGCGGTGTAGCGTGATACTTTCACGCGTTATCGAGCTCCATAACGCACCACCCCGTCCCACCTTATACACAAATATTATACAGAAACTATTGAGACTAATATTGTAAATTGCTTTTATGATACCCAAATATTTAAATAAAAATAAAATACATTAACAATAAATGTTTTACTAAAACTAAAATTTCATACCTTTAATGTCTTCATAGAATATTGAAGAGAAAGCTTAGAATTGAAGTATATAATAGGAAGTTTATTTTGGCTAGGAAGTGTAGGAAGCAATAGGATTAGGCATGTGACAACATTTAAAATAAAGAAAAAGGGTATTTTAGTCAATCCAACCCTTTCTTCTTCCTTTTCAAAACCCAGTAACTTCAAAACCCATCATCTTCAACTATTTCTTCACTTTCTATCTCAATAATCACTACATTATAGTGCGATTTTCATCACAAATCAATGATTCAAACACCCGATCAACGTGTTCTTCAGCTTTTTTGAAGAAAACCCAGTTTAATTTCATAAAAAATCTCGTTTTTTCGGTGATTTTGGAGATAATCACTTGATTCGTTCGATTCGAGCGCAGATAAGTGTTTCAATCATTCAAACTTCCTCAATTGTTGAAGAAATCATTTCGATCCATGTAAGAAATTCTTTAATTTCATTTTTACGATCTGAGTTTTTGATTTAGTCATTACGTTTTACGATCTTGGCGGGGGTCCGGGGGCAGCGCCCCTGGCGGGGTCCCAGGGGCGGCAGCCCCTGGCGGGGTCCAAGGGGCAGAGCCCCTGGCTGGGGTTGACAGTGTAAACAACAGTTAAAAAAGGACACCGCCTGTCAACAAGGTTTTTTAACTGGGTTGGATGTAAAGGACTAAACTTGCAACAAAATACCTAGTAAAGGACACCGCCTGTCAACATTCGTTAAAAAAGACACCGCCTGAAAAATGATATAAAGATAAAGCACAAAACTTGTAATTTTTTCAAAAATTAAAGAATAGTTAAATATACAAACAATAATATATATATGATAAAAGTCTATATACCTTTGTTAATGTAATGAATCGAATGAAATATATAATCAAATCAATCTACAAGAGGAATCGAAGAAATTAATGTCAGGTTTTGATGCTGAGGAATCAAAGAGAAGCAGAGAAAAATTGAAATTTAAAAAGTATACGTTTGGAATTATTACGGTTTTTTCTATTTTATATAACAGGTTTTTTTTAGCTACATTTATTTTCGCAAAAAAAAAAAAAAAGAAAAAAAAAAAAGTTCTTTTTGGGTTGTCTTACAGATCATCTCCCAAAATAATTAATCTATTTGGGCTTCACATGCAAGTCGCCCATAATATATTTTTTTTTATCAAACAGATGTCATAATAAGCAAAAGTAATATTTTGGGTGGTTTTAAGTGATAAAACGCACAAAATTTAATATTGAAACGCCCGGAATATTATGTTTTCTAGTATACAGTTCACATTTTCACGAGTCATTAAAAAAATAATACTTCACTATCAAAGATCCACTCGTCTTGTGGACCAATTTGAAAGAAATGTATGCCCACCAAAAATGATAATATTACCAAGAGCTTGTTATGAATGGCTCAATTTAAGTTTGTAAGACTTTAAGTCCTTGATTCTATGTGGTGAAAATATTACTAATAAAGAGATGTTGGAAAAAAAAAACATTTTGCACCTTTCACGTCTCAAACATTTTCTTGTAGCAACAATACCATTAAAGGAGATTCACCAAATACAGTGACTTGATATCATGTTTGCTTATGGTCGAGCAAAATAATGAACTCCTACTGAAAAACCTCATTCCTAGTAATGATGTGGCAACACATAATAGCCAAAGTGGAAGTCATGGACGTAGGCGTGGCTATCAATGTGGTCGTGGTCGTGATCGTGATCCTGGATGTGGACGTAGATATGGTTGGGGGAATTATCATTGTGTTCAATTTAAAAATAGAGGAACCCACTAGAAGTTGAATGGTAATGAAAAGAAATCAAATGATGAAAATAGTAAAAAGAAAAGCAGAACCCCATCAAATAAATGCTATCGATGTGGATGTAACAACCACTGAGCTAGTACATGTCGTACACCCAAGCACTTGGTAGAGCTTTACAAACAATCAATAAAAGACAAACGAAAAGGAAATAGAGACAAATTTCACATATGAAGATGGAAATGTTGATGTTCCCAGTTGTCATAAAGACCATACAGATGCAACTAGTCAGGATTATGATGATTTTATTATCGAGCAAACTAATTTGGATTCTGGTAATATCATGGTTGATACAAACTAGTTGGATGCTTGGAATTTTCCTTACACATGAATGATTATATTTTAAATTATGTTATTTCCTTTTAAGACATTTCGTTTGGAATTTTGTTGTGTTTTGAAGCTTTATGGGCATTATGTTTTTAAAGTATTTTTTGGGCATTTTATGGGATTTGTTATGAACCATATTAGAGTTTTATTTATGAAACTTTGTATTTCTTTTGAAGTATGAGTGTCGAAATTACCTTCCTATTAATGCTGAAAATGTATGTCTAATAGACAATGCTATTACACATACAATTTTAAAGAAAATGAATTATTTTTCTAGTTTAGTGATAAAAGAGGCAAACGTTGGTTCTATATCTAGTAAGTCAAAATTAATTGAAGGCTTTAGAGAAGGTTATCTAGAGTTCTACAAAGTGGAACTCCGCTTAAAATTAACAAGGCGTTATTTTCACCACTATCTCAAAGAATTCTAATAAGCTTTAAATATATTCATCTAAATGGATATAATCTTGAGACTACATGTGAGGGACATGATGAGTACCTTCAAATTATAAATATGATTTCGGGTAAAAAGCATGTATTAGAGAAGTTACCCGCACTTGCCTCTGGTTTGTAGTGCACTAAAATTAGTGCACTTGAATCAAATGCAGTAATAAACCAGAAGTTATATGGACCGAAAATTTTTTATAATTTGGCATGACCGGTTATATAACAACCCTCCTAAAAGTCTTATAACATCCCTATACGTCTTAAAATGCACCCCGTATACGAAAAGTGAGCCTGAAATACCTTTATTTTATAAAAATTAAATAAAAAAATTCTAGTATCGCTCGTGGGGCGCGACAGCAACCCCTGCGTTTGTCGCGGGCCGCGACCAGGTGGCCACCAGGCTTAACCCGGTGCCGCCACGTGGCATGTGCGTGTCGAGGCTACTCGGTCAACTCAGCAACCCTAGAGCCTATTCTACCTAGCTCGCGGGCCGCGAAGGCCCCTTGTCTCTCTTTCGCGGGGCGCGAGAAACCGGCAGATCAGGCCAATAAATTGAGGAGATCGGCTTCAGTTGTCAATCGTTCAAATCTCGATCTCTCTCTCAGTTTCTCTAATAGCAATAATAATTCCCGGGCATTATACCCACTAAAATAGCGAAGCTCTGCCTCGATGTAAGTATTATAACCCACAGTTACGTATTAGATACGCTGCCTGATTGATCTAGTGCTCCGTAACGCATGTCGAGGCTCTGCCCGACTCAGTAGTTGTTGGAGTTCTGTCTCGGGGAGGGTATAGCTAATGTAAATTGGGTTATTATACTAACACGTGTGCATTGTTTAATTAATAGATTATAACCAGGAAGTCACAAGGAAATACCTAAATTAGCAATGTGAGTAATCCTTCTTTTTATAAACTGTTTTTACAAGACCTCAATTGTTTTACATTATAAGTAACAGTGATCGAGTATTTGTAATTCTACAATTATCGTCGGTATGTTGGGGTTTTCTATACATTACTTGTTACTACACTGTGAGTAGTAGCATGACCACACGTCAAGATTGACAGTACCGTGGGTGGTAATTAAAGTATATGTAAACAAATGTAATTGCAGGTTGCCCTCAATACTGTAAAATGATAAAACCTATTTTGATTAAACTGGGATTCACTCACCAGTATTTTCCACTGACAAAAATGTTTTAAACGTGTTTCAGGTAACAAAATGTGAAAGCCAAATAGAAGCCAGCTTGTCACACCCCGATTTCCACGTGTCACCGGTGGGCCCGGTGGGGGAGTATCGTGACGTGGTTGGCAACGTAATAGTCAAACAACACAATATAATAATGCACAGCGGAAGCAAATTTAAATAAGATGCAACCGAATTTATTTATTGTAAACAAAGTCACAATTATCCGGTGTTTATCCACAGTAGGATCGAATAATAAAAATATTGTTTATGGTTCAACAGACATCGGCATCTTAAGTTTGCGAGACTTCTAGTGATGCTTAGGAGACTCCCAGCCTATTTCGCCTAGTACCTGCATTTAATCTTTTTGGGAAAATACGTCAGTTTACACTGGTAAATACATTCAACTGACTCATTTTATAAAATGATTGAAAATTGGTTTGGATGCACATGGCATAAACATTTTGTTTAACTTGGGAGAATTATTTTATATGATAATCTTGTTAACGATTTACATGTTACTTATGCGTTCAGTAGCCCGGACGTATCCGGGTTAAAGATCAATAGACACACCACTGTAAGTGAGTTATACACGGGAGTACGCCTACACCCCGTGCTCAGGTCGTGGCAATCTCGTAAGATAATGCCGAGGATATCCGGGACATGGTCATTAACCCCCCAAAGGCTGTAAAGTAAACACATCTGTTTAAAACGAGCCGATCAAATTATTCAATTAACCACTAAGCGTGGAAGATTTGATGCCCGATCAAGCGGTACGCTATGTACCGTAACCCAAGCCCGTATAGGGAAAATAAGTTAAAAGTATTTACCTTGATGCAAAGTATAGTCACAATAATCAAATAGCAGGTAGCTTTTACTGTTTCTCCTAATCTGGAACGAAGGTTAAATATAACCTATTAGAATCCTAGCGGGTCTTTAATTATGCTTAAGCTTAGACCGGCTAGTTTCAAAGATACGGTTCGTACGCACGATTAAGCGAAGACCGGATAGAATGTGATTTAGACCCGACAAGTTTGAAGACTTGTTTAATATGGGTTTACTACTCACATTCTGGATTTTGAAATAAAAATGATATCGTTTGACCCGTTTCGGCTAGTTTATGCAAACTAGTTACATAAACCGAACCGAACGCGTAAAATGCATAACGGGTAACCGAAAGGGTCGTGAACAGGTTTCCTAAGTTAATACGCTTCAAATATGTTGTGATATCATTATGATATCTTCCATAATGCCCATAACGAGTTTATTCCCTAATTATGCCCCGTAGGGGTATTTTAGTCATTTTAACGACCATAAAAGGGATTTATAATACTTCTGAGATACGGGTCTGATTTAATCAGCAAAATTATTAATTTTAACAGGTTATAATATTTGGTAATAAGTCTTACGTGGCAAAAATGGTTTTAATACCAAACTACGCGTATAATACGCGTATAAAGCCGTTTTAAGGGACGTACTGTTTAAAATACCATTCTGAGTTTTCTGATCAGCAAAACAGGCTCAAAACACTCTATTTATTATTTTAAATCAGTGGCAATTGGATTGGTATCAAACGGATTCGTAAAACTCGTTTTATGGCCTAAAAGGGCGTATTCGGTATTAACCGAATCAATGCGATAAGCCTAGCTTAAGACCAGTTTAAAAATAATTAAAAATCTTCAAAAATCCCAAAATATTATTTAACATCAGTGGGTAAAAGTTTTGGTACCGAAAATTGGGTTTAGATAGGCTATGCGCTAATCGCGCCGTTTAATTAATAAAAAGTTTATTATTCACGCTAATGCGCATATCTCCTAATCTAGACCTCCGATTGACGTGAAAATTTACGTACATGCTAAATAATCAGTAACTAAGATTATAGTACTTCCACATTTTCAAAATTCTCGTTGTAGGGTCATAAGGGCATTATGGTCCAATTTAAGCGATTAACGGAAACGTGCGCATGCATCGGATAATCAATGAAACAAGTACAGAGACTTATACTAGCATGTAACCCAACCCTAATGAGACTTTAAGGCATGTCTAAATCAAACTAAAATGGGTCAGAACCGAAGTCAACGCAAAAGTCAAAGTTTTGCGCCTTTCGGTTCCGAACCGGGTTTAAACAGAAATTTGTCGAGTCGGGCAAGCGTAGACAAGTTTTTATACTTATTACCATGTTATATTAAGGTTAAAAGAGGTTACACGCCTCACGGATTGCTAATCACGCGTTAAATCACAATTTGTATTTCTGTTGACTTTTTCGGTCAACGTTTGACCCGACAAACGACTTAGCTAGGTCTGGAATTGGTACTTGCCCTTATAAGGGTTTAATACCCATATAATTACCTATCTAACGGTACTTTCAATTTGACATACGACTGAACTATCGTTACTTAATCAAGAAGTCAACCGTAAACTATGATATATTGACTTTTATGCTAATTATAAAGCTAGAACTAAATTAGAAGGGTTAGACAACTTACTAGATGATTAATGATGATTAGAAAGGCTCTTGATCAGTTTGCAAGCTCCCCAAATAATCAGAATGCTTGAATATGATGTGTGAATGAATGTTGCACTTGAAGGTCCTTTATATACAAGAATCAAGCACCACAAGAGAGTGACAACCAAGTCTAGGGCCATCCACAATTGATCAACACTTGTAAGTAGTGTGTAGGGATGTCTAGGGGCCATGCACATGCAGAGAAACCGGTTGAAAGGGTCACAATCGCACTAAACAGGCTGCTGCCTGTTTTTCCCGTATCTGTAGGCCGGAAGCGGCCCGCGTTCCGAACAACCAAGTCTCAGGCGGGCCGCCTGAGACATATAAATCAGATTTTTGATTTTTGTTTGTTGTGTTTCGAAGGGCAAGTGGTATAAACGAATGGTGGGCATTATTTTATCATTTAGGGGCCTCCATTATGGGTCTTTTACTGTTGGATACCCTACCATTTGCGTTTGTTTCAATTGGATCCAATAACAAGACCCGAAAACAACGGGTTTCCATTCTTTTCTTCGTAGAATCCTATCATACATTTCCAATTCCATTATTGGCAATAATTTCCTGAATTTGAATATGTACAAGGTGTTTTTAACATAGATTGAGTCTTGGGATTTATAACGAGGTCGTTCAGAGGTGCAAAAGTTAACATAACGACACGGTTAAATCCTGTCAATCATTTTTAATAATTCCGAGTCTACAAAGCGTTTTGTCACACGTGACCCGTGTCGTTACGTTATTGAACACGAAATTCTGAGGTGTTACATCCTCACCCCCTTAAAATAAATCTCGACCCGAGATTTACTGAAACAAATAAGGGTATTTTTCTTTCATGGTGGATTCCAACTCCCACGTATACTCGGGACCTCTTCGGGCATCCCATTTGACCTTTACAAAAGGTATATGCTTCCTTCGAAGTTTCCTTACCTGTCGATCTTCAATCGACAAAGGTTTTTCAACAAACGTTAAGCTCTTATCTATTTGCACATCTGTATGTGGCATGACATGTGAATCATCAGCGGAACACTTCTTTAGATTGCAAATGTGGAACACATTGTGAATTCCACTGAGCTCTTCTGGTAAGTTCAACTTATAGGCAACTGACCCGACACGTTCGATAACCTCGAAAGGTCCTATGTATCTCGGGCTTAGTTTGCCTTTCTTACCAAATCGCATCACCCCCTTCCAGGGTGACACTTTAAGTAGGACTTCGTCACCTACTTCGAAGTGAAAGTCCTTACGACTTGGATCCGCGTAACTCTTCTGCCTATTCCAGGCAGCTTGGAGATTGTTACGAATCTGGACAATCTTGTCCGTCGTTTCGAACACGATCTCTGGTCCTGATAACTGGACTTCTCCCACTTCCGCCCAACAAACTGGCGATCTACATTTTCTACCGTATAATGCCTCAAAAGGCGCAGCCTTTATGCTGGTATGGTAGCTATTGTTGTAGGAGAATTCGATCAAGGGTAGGTTCTTATCCCAGCTACCTCCCAGATCGATCGCACATGCACGCAGCATGTCTTCCAACGTTTGAATAGTACGCTCACTCTGACCGTCAGTCTGAGGATGGTAAGCCGTACTAAAGTTCAAACGTGTGCCCAAAGATTGCTGGAAGCTCTTCCAAAAATGTGACGTGTACCTAGTATCCCGGTCAGAGATAATAGCTACAGGTATGCCGTGTAGGGTTACAATCTTGTCAACGTATAACTGGGCTAACATATCGGAGCTATAAGTCTCCTTGATGGGTAAGAAATGAGCTGACTTAGTCAGTCGGTCAACTATAACCCATATCGTATCATTGCCTTTTCTTGTCTTGGGTAACTTGGTAATAAAATCCATAGTTACCATTTCCCACTTCCACGTAGGAAGTTCAGGCTGTTGTAGCAAACCTGACGGTTTCTGATGCTCGGCTTTGACTTGCGCACATGTCAAGCATTTTGCTACATGGGCGGCCACAGACTTTTTCAAGCCTATCCACCAATAATTTGCCTTTAAATCCTGGTACATCTTATCAGCTCCAGGATGAACGGAGTATTTGGAACTATGGGCTTCTTGGAGGATGACATCATGAAGTCCTCCAAAAATTGGAACCCATATTCGTCCGTTTAACCGTAAGATTCCGTCCTTGCTAAGAGTCAACTGCTCCTCAGTCACTCCTAACTTTTCATTAGGATAGTTAGCTTCCAACACAGCTTCCTTCTGTGCAGCTAACACCCTTTCTATCAAACTGTTCTTTATCTCCATACGCTTGGCGTTAATGCGTATGGGTTTAACCCTTTCCTTTCTGCTCAAGGCATCAGCGACTACATTCGCTTTTCCGGGATGGTATTTGATTTCACAATCATAATCATTCAAAGTTTCCATCCAACGGCGTTGCCTCATGTTTAATTCTTTCTGGTTAAACAAATGCTGGAGGCTCTTGTGATCAGAAAAGATCACAAACTTAATTCCATAAAGATAATGCCTCCACAGTTTTAGTGCGAACACAACGGCACCCAATTCCAAGTCATGGGTGGTGTAATTCTTTTCGTGCACCTTTAACTGCCGTGATGCATAGGCAATCACCTTGCCTTTCTGCATAAGCACACACCCCATGCCAGTGTGTGATGCATCACAATAAACTACAAATTCTTCAGCGCCTTCAGGTAAGGTAAGCACAGGAGCGTTGCTCAACTTTTGTCTCAAATCATCGAAGGACTCTTGCTGCTTAGGACCCCAAACGAACTTTACTTTCTTCTTGGTCAGGGAAGTTAGGGGTGCAGCAATCCTTGAAAAATTTTCAATGAAGCGCCTGTAATATCCTGCCAACCCTAGGAAGCTACGGATTTCTGTTGGCGTCTTTGGCTCTTGCCAGTTCATAACAGCTTCAACTTTAGCGGGATCCACTTGGATACCACGCTCACTGACCACGTGTCCAAGAAATTGGACTTCTCGTAGCCAAAATTCACACTTAGAGAATTTGGCATAGAGCTTCTCCTTATGCAGAAGTTTGAGAATACATCGAAGATGTTTCTCGTGGTCAGCTTTGTTCTTAGAATAAATGAGAATGTCGTCGATGAAAACGATGACGAATTTATCTAAGTGCGGCTTGCAAACGCGATTCATGAGATCCATGAACGCAGCCGGTGCATTGGTGAGCCCAAAAGGCATCACTAGAAACTCGTAGTGACCGTAACGAGTCCTAAATGCAGTCTTGTGAACGTCTTCATCCTTAACCTTCAACTGATGGTATCCAGACCTCAAATCAATCTTTGAGAAGTAACTTGCCCCTTGAAGCTGATCGAACAAATCATCGATTCTGGGCAATGGATACCTATTCTTGATCGTGACCTTGTTAAGCTCGCGATAGTCGATGCATAGACGCATCGATCCATCCTTCTTCTTGACAAACAGGATTGGCGCTCCCCAAGGAGATGAACTAGGTCGAATGAAACCCTTAGCCAGCAGTTCATCTAGCTGCGTCCGCAACTCCTTCATTTCGGTGGGTGCCAATCTGTATGGTGCTCTGGCAACTGGTGCCGCTCCGGGAATGATATCGATCCTGAATTCGACTTGTCTATCTGGTGGTAGGCCAGGTAGATCTTCAGGAAACACTCCTGGGTATTCAGAAATGACAGGGATGTCTTCTAACTTCGGTTTAGGTTCCTCCAAAATCACTTGCGCCATGTAAATGACACATCCCCTCTTCAAACACTTGGAAGCCTTGAGCATAGTCACCTGCTCAGGCAGTCCGTACTGGGTATCTCCCCGAATGGTAAGTGACTCACCAGACGGAGTCTTTATTACTACCTGTTTCTGTTTACAGAGGATTTGGGCCTGGTTATGAGATAACCAGTCCATACCCAGCACTATGTCAAAACCAGCTAATTTAAACGGAAGTAGAGACAGAGGAAAAGAATGGTTCTTAATGGATATAGTACATCCATCTAACACAGTAGAGACGGTTTCTATGGTACCATCTGCTAACTCTACCTCATAGTTTACGCTTAGGGTTTTGACAGGTAAATTCAACAATTTACAAAACTTCTGATCCACAAAAGACTTATCTGCACCGGAATCAAAAAGTACTCTTGCAAAGACATCATTTACAAGGAATGTACCTGTTATGACGTTATCATCTTGCACAGCCTCCTGCGCATCCATCCTGAAGACTCTGGCGTTAGTCTTCTTAGCCTCCTCAGGCTTCTTGTTATTCTTGGGGCAGTTAGTCTTTATGTGGCCCTTCTCATTGCAACGATAGCACGTCGCATCTTTCATCTTCTTGCAATCCAAGGTTTTGTGTTCCTTGGATTTGCACAAACCACAAGCAAAAGACCTTGACTCGTTATTCGAGTTTGATCCAAATCTGCACTTTCCAAAGTGCTTTTTCTTGCAAGTTTTGCACGTGGGCTTCTCATCAGAACGATGCCCATCATTCTTCGACTCCGATCCCTTCTTTCGATCACCGTTCCCACGGTGTTTCTTGTTCGACCTACGCGAACCATCATCTTCTCGCTTCCTCTTCTCAGTATCCTTATTCCTCAGCGATCTCTGACGGACCGCATCAAGTGTGAGGGATAAGGAAAGGTCAGTTACAGACCTGAAGGTAACTGGCCGAGAAGCTTTAACACTGGCCTTGATCTCGGGTTCCAACCCGCCAATAAAACGAGCGATCCTCTTTGGCTCGGGGGTTACCAGGTAGGGAACCAACCTGGACAGCGTATTGAAGCTTGTCAGGTAAGCTTGGCAGTCGAGGTTCTTCATTACCAATGACAGAAAGTCATATTCAATCTTTTCCACCTCGTGTTGAGGGCAGTAATTGTCTTTGATCAAGGCAATGAATTGATCCCACGTCATGCTATACAACGGGATCTTTCCGGAGGCCTCCATCAGAGATCTCCACCAGACCAATGCTTCACCTTTGAAGGACTGTGACACAAACTTCACTATATCCCGTTCAGCGCACCCGCTTATGTCCACCACTGTGTCCATTTCATCCAGCCACGTCATGCAATCAACGGCCCCCTTTTCCCCTGTAAAATCCCGGGGCTTGCAAGACACGAAGTATTTGTAAGTGCAACCCTTGTTACGGGGTCCTTGATGCAGTACCAAGTGCTGGGATGGGTCACTTTGATTGTTGGTGGACTGACGGTCATCACCGTCTTTCTTTGGTCCGTTCTTCTTGGGAGGAGGCTTGTTATGAGCCTCAGAATGTGTTCTTGGCTTTGAGTGTGATACGGAGTGGGTCCTACTCCTGGTACCACTGTATTCTTCATATTGCCTATCCAAGGCTTGAGTGACAGCACCATCAATGATAGCTTTTAGTTCGGCGCCCGTCAATGTAATCTGGGCGTTTTCATTTGGCGCCGCTGTAGGGCTATTGACTTCATTAGAATTTGCCATTTGTATTGAACTGTTACAGAAACAAGAACAATATTTTATTTGAAAGTTTATTATAGAATTACCCCCTTAGGGTAACTCGTTAACCATGGTAACAGAGACCCTACTTGGTTAACTCATTAATCGTATTAATTTAGGATTTCAATTAAATTTATCCTAAACATATAATAATAACAATATATATATTAGCACATAAGGCTTGGTCACATGGACAATTTAATATACTATGATTTCTGAGAATCAAGACTTTTAAGGTTTGAACCTAGTTCATTACCTTTATTAGACAGGGAGTCCTAGCTACCACCGTCTTTTGGCTTATATAGAAATGAGCATGGCCCGTAGGCGCTATTTTACCACGTATGGTTGAATATGATCACCTTAATTGATGATGTAAATCCAGGATTCAGAGATCATTATACTGGATTAGGAAACTTCTAAAGAATCCTTATTCATTTTAAAAAAATGACATGTGATTTTTAACGAATCACTTCTGCCAGGAGTGTTAACATGTTTTAAGATGTTAACAAGAATTTGAATCTTTTAAACCGGTATTACCATTTTGGCCCGGTCTTATATTTGACACGAGGCTAGGTTCCACACTTTAAGATTCTTAATTAAATAATTACTTAGGCAGATTAAAAGGAATGATTTTAATTTATTTATTTCATTTATAATTATTATATATGCACAAATGGCAAACATGAAATTTATAAAACAACACTCCAATAATTTATAACAACATTACATATCGCCCTAAACGGGTCTTTCACACATGAAATTTGCCCACGTAGGAGCTACAACATAACAACATGCCCACGCAGGGGTCTTACAGAAGACATGCCCACGTAGGGGTTAACATACTAACAATTGTCCACGTAGGGACATAAACAAACATAAGTCCACGCAGGGACTAAACATACAACTTACCCTCGTAGGGGTTTATGGAAAGATAGACCCACGTAGGGGTCAATACACACAACAAACATACACACATAAATGTCCACGCAGGGACTTAATTTTAAAGTAGACATATACACATAAAGGATTTACTGATCCTTCTTGCTCTTTCCCTTGATTAGGTTCGTCAAGGTCTTGAACATTCCCTGGTTGCGCCGTCGATCTTCCCGTGCCTCATGTCGCACCTCTCTAATACTTTGCAGGATCTCCTGATGCAGTGGTGGCGACATTTGTAGAGACGGCGGGGGTTGTTGGTAAAACGGGGGTTGTGTAGGCATCTGGTACCCCTGGACTGGGTACCCTACTCCCCAAGGACCCCCATACGGTCCTTCAGGGTTAAGAGCGTTGTAATTAGCAGCTACCAGGTATGGGTCGGCTTCAGCGTAACCGGGGTTAGTGTGGGTTGGTAGCTCAAACGGGTTATACATCGAAGGACCCGTGTATGCTGGTATCTGATTATCGAAACCCATTGGTGGCGGTTGCTGCGCGAAGGGGTTTGATGGTCCACCCATTTGTGGATCTTCTGGAAGCGGCTGATAGTTTCTGCCACTTGATTGTAGAGGAGAGTTGAAATGAAACTCTTCTCTTCGTGTGGACATCCGGGCTCCTGTTCTCCTATGTCTTTGCGGTTGCGGAGGCGCCGGTTGAACTGGTGGCGGTGGAGGCGGTGGCGTAACTGCCACAAACTGGTGATTCCCAGAGGAATCTTGATGATGCTGCTGCTGCTGCTGCTGCTCATGCGGCGAAGAATAGTGAGGCTGCTGCTGCCCATGCGACGACGAATGGTGCGAAGGTGTATAATACCATTCGTGCCGAGTAAAGATAGCCTGGAAGCTATCTGGACCATCATAGGGTGGTCCGTGATAAATTGAACTATCCGAGACCTCGATTGGGTGGTTGGGAGTTCCTGATGCGGGCTCGACAGGGTCGTCTTCCTCGTCCATATCATTTCCTCCAGAGAAATGGTCCTCCGGTCCCAATGGGTTGAAACCCACTGGTTCTTGTATATAATTCGCTGGGTTAAACTGGCCTTGAAAGAATGGAGTGGGGTCTCCAAAAGGGCGGTGCGACATGGATCGCTGTAACGGTATGTGCGAACGGTGCGAGTCTCCAGGCTCATTTTCCGAGTGTGGCCCGTAGGAGTCCTGGGCGGGAGTCGTCGAGCTGTTCGAAGTCGATCGTCTTGCCGGTTGAAAGAGACCTCTCTGGTTCCGTCGAGTACCATCACTCTCGGCGGGGATAGGACCTCGTGTATTAGATGGCGCTGCTTCATGGTCGTTGGGGGCGGCTACCGGCCCCTTTCCACGCCCTCGCGTACGCAAAAACCTCGGAGGCATCTTTGTTATTCCTGTCAATAAAACATAAGATAACAATAACAAAATATAAAGTTTTAAAGGACAAAACAAAAACCGAATAAGGTGGAATTTGTCCTATGTTATAAGTCTAGACTCAAAAGTTTAGATATGTGCAATTGTGTAACTGAGATTAAACACAAAAGGCTAGTGTTTAATTCACTCAGTGTTGGCTCTGATACCAACCTGTCACACCCCGATTTCCACGTGTCACCGGTGGGCCCGGTGGGGGAGTATCGTGACGTGGTTGGCAACGTAATAGTCAAACAACACAATATAATAATGCACAGCGGAAGAAAATTTAAATAAGATACAACCGAATTTATTTATTGTAAACAAAGTCACAATTATCCGGTGTTTATCCACAGTAGGATCGAATAATAAAAATATTGTTTATGGTTCAACAGACATCGGCATCTTAAGTTTGCGAGACTTCTAGTGATGCTTAGGAGACTCCCAGCCTATTTCGCCTAGTACCTGCATTTAATCTTTTTGGGAAAATACGTCAGTTTACACTGGTAAATACATTCAACTGACTCATTTTATAAAATGATTGAAAATTGGTTTGGATGCACATGGCATAAACATTTTGTTTAACTTGGGAGAATTATTTTATATGATAATCTTGTTAACGATTTACATGTTACTTATGCGTTCAGTAGCCCGGACGTATCCGGGTTAAAGATCAATAGACACACCACTGTAAGTGAGTTATACACGGGAGTACGCCTACACCCCGTGCTCAGGTCGTGGCAATCTCGTAAGATAATGCCGAGGATATCCGGGACATGGTCATTAACCCCCCAAAGGCTGTAAAGTAAACACATCTGTTTAAAACGAGCCGATCAAATTATTCAATTAACCACTAAGCGTGGAAGATTTGATGCCCGATCAAGCGGTACGCTATGTACCGTAACCCAAGCCCGTATAGGGAAAATAAGTTAAAAGTATTTACCTTGATGCAAAGTATAGTCACAATAATCAAATAGCAGGTAGCTTTTACTGTTTCTCCTAATCTGGAACGAAGGTTAAATATAACCTATTAGAATCCTAGCGGGTCTTTAATTATGCTTAAGCTTAGACCGGCTAGTTTCAAAGATACGGTTCGTACGCACGATTAAGCGAAGACCGGATAGAATGTGATTTAGACCCGACAAGTTTGAAGACTTGTTTAATATGGGTTTACTACTCACATTCTGGATTTTGAAATAAAAATGATATCGTTTGACCCGTTTCGGCTAGTTTATGCAAACTAGTTACATAAACCGAACCGAACGCGTAAAATGCATAACGGGTAACCGAAAGGGTCGTGAACAGGTTTCCTAAGTTAATACGCTTCAAATATGTTGTGATATCATTATGATATCTTCCATAATGCCCATAACGAGTTTATTCCCTAATTATGCCCCGTAGGGGTATTTTAGTCATTTTAACGACCATAAAAGGGATTTATAATACTTCTGAGATACGGGTCTGATTTAATCAGCAAAATTATTAATTTTAACAGGTTATAATATTTGGTAATAAGTCTTACGTGGCAAAAATGGTTTTAATACCAAACTACGCGTATAATACGTGTATAAAGCCGTTTTAAGGGACGTACTGTTTAAAATACCATTCTGAGTTTTCTGATCAGCAAAACAGGCTCAAAACACTCTATTTATTATTTTAAATCAGTGGCAATTGGATTGGTATCAAACGGATTCGTAAAACTCGTTTTATGGCCTAAAAGGGCGTATTCGGTATTAACCGAATCAATGCGATAAGCCTAGCTTAAGACCAGTTTAAAAATAATTAAAAATCTTCAAAAATCCCAAAATATTATTTAACATCAGTGGGTAAAAGTTTTGGTACCGAAAATTGGGTTTAGATAGGCTATGCGCTAATCGCGCCGTTTAATTAATAAAAAGTTTATTATTCACGCTAATGCGCATATCTCCTAATCTAGACCTCCGATTGACGTGAAAATTTACGTACATGCTAAATAATCAGTAACTAAGATTATAGTACTTCCACATTTTCAAAATTCTCGTTGTAGGGTCATAAGGGCATTATGGTCCAATTTAAGCGATTAACGGAAACGTGCGCATGCATCGGATAATCAATGAAACAAGTACAGAGACTTATACTAGCATGTAACCCAACCCTAATGAGACTTTAAGGCATGTCTAAATCAAACTAAAATGGGTCAGAACCGAAGTCAACGCAAAAGTCAAAGTTTTGCGCCTTTCGGTTCCGAACCGGGTTTAAACAGAAATTTGTCGAGTCGGGCAAGCGTAGACAAGTTTTTATACTTATTACCATGTTATATTAAGGTTAAAAGAGGTTACACGCCTCACGGATTGCTAATCACGCGTTAAATCACAATTTGTATTTCTGTTGACTTTTTCGGTCAACGTTTGACCCGACAAACGACTTAGCTAGGTCTGGAATTGGTACTTGCCCTTATAAGGGTTTAATACCCATATAATTACCTATCTAACGGTACTTTCAATTTGACATACGACTGAACTATCGTTACTTAATCAAGAAGTCAACCGTAAACTATGATATATTGACTTTTATGCTAATTATAAAGCTAGAACTAAATTAGAAGGGTTAGACAACTTACTAGATGATTAATGATGATTAGAAAGGCTCTTGATCAGTTTGCAAGCTCCCCAAATAATCAGAATGCTTGAATATGATGTGTGAATGAATGTTGCACTTGAAGGTCCTTTATATACAAGAATCAAGCACCACAAGAGAGTGACAACCAAGTCTAGGGCCATCCACAATTGATCAACACTTGTAAGTAGTGTGTAGGGATGTCTAGGGGCCATGCACATGCAGAGAAACCGGTTGAAAGGGTCACAATCGCACTAAACAGGCTGCTGCCTGTTTTTCCCGTATCTGTAGGCCGGAAGCGGCCCGCGTTCCGAACAACCAAGTCTCAGGCGGGCCGCCTGAGACATATAAATCAGATTTTTGATTTTTGTTTGTTGTGTTTCGAAGGGCAAGTGGTATAAACGAATGGTGGGCATTATTTTATCATTTAGGGGCCTCCATTATGGGTCTTTTACTGTTGGATACCCTACCATTTGCGTTTGTTTCAATTGGATCCAATAACAAGACCCGAAAACAACGGGTTTCCATTCTTTTCTTCGTAGAATCCTATCATACATTTCCAATTCCATTATTGGCAATAATTTCCTGAATTTGAATATGTACAAGGTGTTTTTAACATAGATTGAGTCTTGGGATTTATAACGAGGTCGTTCAGAGGTGCAAAAGTTAACATAACGACACGGTTAAATCCTGTCAATCATTTTTAATAATTCCGAGTCTACAAAGCGTTTTGTCACACGTGACCCGTGTCGTTACGTTATTGAACACGAAATTCTGAGGTGTTACACAGCTGAAGAGCACTGAAGGCTTGGAAAAGTGGCTATAAAAGTTACCTAAATAAAGAAGAAGTTTTATTTCAATAAATTAGGGTTTATCCCTATAAACATATTATAAATGGAAACTTGAGTTTTACCCATGTGTTTATTATTTATAAAATGAGCTGTTTTACTCTGATAAAATATTTCATATCTACGATCCTGATGTAAATTCCACTGCCAAATTAAATAAACACCGATACCACCGAATGTGCGAGCTTGTGGCCGCCCACCTCCTGGGGCAAGGGGTCGGGGGTTGCGACAGAAGGTGGTATCAGAGCTACAGCCACTGATTTGAGCCACAGAAGTGTTATGCTGACATTAAAATTTGTCAATTCTGTTAGGAAATAATCTATGTGACTATGTGTATATCTGTATATTATTGTTGCGTGTTATTTGACAATCTGTTAGTTTACAGTATGAGTGATCAAGGACCATCTGACGCCTATCGTCACCTCTCTAATTCTCCTAGAGATGAAGGAACTTCCTCCCAGCCTACTCCTTCGGGGTATTCAACTGACACCGAAGAGGGGATATTCATCTTTAAATCACAATCCGAAGAACCATTCCCCACGAAAAAGAGAGGATGGTTCAGTCGGGGAACACATGAGCGTAGGAAAAGAATGAGAAAGTTACACCAGCAAAGGGCTTTAGCAGCAGCAAATAGGGAGATGAACACCCATACCCAAGACATAATCAATAGGCGATTGGCCAATTTTCACATATTAGCTACCACTGCAGCCGACCCAAACCTAGAACAAATCATTGCACCACAACCATTATCATTGTTTCCTACTCAGCCAATGGAAATAAAACCCAACCAAGAAGAACAGGTTCCCATACTAGCTTTTAACCCTGATGAGATACCTAGAGTTCCAGCACCCAATCCCTTAGCATACGATCCATGGAATGATGACCATAGGGATTATCGAGAACTCTACCCACAGGAGGAGCCCATGCCAAACACATTAGCACCATATCCTAATCTTGACCCTCTAGATCCATATTGGGATGCCGATCAGTATGTTCGGGAAATACTAGAAAACCCATACCCATATGGAGAACCTTTACCTATATATCCTGACCCAGTACCCGCACCACGACCACCCATGAGTGATGAGAACGTTCAGGAACTCCGCTTGTACGGTGAGGAGTTGATAGATGAAGGAGAAAGGATAAAAGAGATAGGAGAGAAGCTCGTGTGGAAATATGACGAGCGGGAAATGCAGTTTAACCCATAGTAATAATAATATATATAAATGTGTGTAGTTGAAAAAAAATCAACTAAATAGATAACCTAATACTTACTGATGCATAACTAGTAGTATGTTTTAAATTCCAGTTATAGTTTGTAATAGATGCATATATACAAAATAGAGTAAATGTCGCAATGCTCGACGATTTTGACCAATGTGTTTGTTTGTGTAATTGTTGGCATTAAATCTTATTCGGTGATATTAATACCTGATAATTGTTTGTAAATCCAGATGGACAACGAAGAAAATCAGGAAAACCAGAATAATGATAACCAAATAAATAATAGTGCCATCCAACATATAGTAACCCAAGGAATTAGAGATGCTATGCCATATATCATCCTATCTGTTAAAGAAGCAGAAAATAAAAGCAATAGTGGAAGTAAACGACCACCTACTGAACCCAGTCACATCGTAAACAATGGACCGTTACTTCAATTGCCTATTCCAAAAAGAAGAAGAACCATGTCCTATGGTTGTTCTTACAAAGAATTCTGGTCTTGTAAACCAATAGAATTCTCTAGCAATGAAGGAGCCATTGCAACTCTACGCTGGTTAGAAAAGACAGAGGCCATCTTAAAAATAAGCAAGTGCGCAGAGGAAGATAAAATCAAGTTTGCTTCCAATCTTTTTAAGAATGCAGCCTTAGAATGGTGGAATACTATTCTCTAGTCTAGGGGAAGTTACAGAATCTATAATATGGAATGGACTGAGTTTAAAAACATGGTCGAAAGGAAATTCTGTCCTCCCAATGAAAAAGAACAAATTGCTAATAAGTTCTTAAACTGCAGAATGACTGGAATAGATGGTAAGGGTTACACTACCATATTCTTCGAATATGCTCGAATAGTGCCAACCTTAGCCTCTGGAAAACCAGTATTGTAACACCCCGAAAATGGGTTTGGTAATCAAACTCCGTTAATACTAAAAGACGGGTAAAGTACCGCTAGTGGTAAAAATAACCCGGTAAATATTTGGATTTAAATAAGAAATCCTAATATTAAATACAAGCGAATCAAAGTTTTAAGGAATTGAGTTTATAAGAGCCCCGAGTTAACGGGACTTAAAATAAGCCTAGTCATAAGTTCCCCGAACCCACTAAATTAACTAGGAATATTTAACTATTGTGTGTGTCTGGTTCGAAATAAACACATGGGCGACATCAGGTTTCTCCTCAAACCCTAAATTCAGCAAGATGATCAAAATTGAAGGCCAAATCGGGCTCGAATAAAAGGCACGAATACATAGAAACGATCACCAAGTCAAGGAGATTATAAGGTATGTGCAATTTGATAAAAACTCTCTACTTGAAATTCTCATGAATTTAGGGAATTCAAAATCTGTGGATGCATGAATGATATGTAGATGAAATAGGAACATTGTAGTGTTTAGGAGTAAACCCTAGATAAGTATATGTTGAAATCATGCTTAGCTCAAGTAAATTCAGATTTTTGTTGGTGCTAAATTCTTGTATGGGATGTTTTTAGGGTTTTGATTGCTAAAAGTAGTGTTATGACGTCAAGAACATGCTTAAATTGAAAGCTGAATTCAAACAGCTCCTGATCAGAATTTACAGCCGACTTGTATTGGCTGTAATCTGAACAAAACCTGACAAAAACACGTGTTTCTTGAGTCTAAATTGTAATTCCAGGAAATATCTTTAAAACACCACTGGAATCGCATTTTTTCGACGAAAATCGAGTGTTTTATGAATTTTTCCGTAACGAAGGTTCAAGCTGCGTTTTCTGGCAGAATTTGCAGCCCATTACGAATGTCATAATAACTCAATTTAGGAATTTATTTATGATCTCAAATTTTTACTGTAGATAGTTTTAAGCGATTAAAAGAATCGCCAATTGGAATTTCGTCAATCGGATAAACGAGGAATTTTTAATGAATTTTTCTATAAGCTGCAGTGAGAAGTGACGAATCTGATTGCAGCTTAGTAAATGAATTTTTACGAATTTTTGGTAAAGAGTTAGATCTTGAAATTTTATCACAAGGCCTAACCCTCCGAGAGGTACACCACATAAAAAATCATAATTTTTGAAGACTTGTAAACAGGTTAAACAAGTCACCAAAAACAACCCATTTTCAATGATATGAAATGCCTAAATGAAATCGCGGTCTACTTGGTTGTGTGTAAAACGTGGTTATATTAAGTGTTCGGATGAATGCATAGAAATGTGTAAGGTAGAAGATCATATTAAATTATGGTTAATCTAACCACCTTGTGAACATTGAATAATAGTTTGGCGCTTAACAAGCTAGGTGGAAGCTTGTGGATGAAGCGGGTCAAACGGAGCGAGTATGGAAAGAAAAGCGTGGCATGGATGCAAGGTAAGTGAAGCTTACACCCCCTTTGTAATTACATTACATTTATTTGTATGTATTAGTCATGAAACATGTTAGGTATTGGAATTATGACGTTCCGGCATGATGGAACGCAAGTTGGAATAAATGAAAATGGTAAGAAACCATTAATTAGGTTTAAGGGGCGAGATGGTATTAAAATACCATCACACGTAGATAAAAGGTTATTTCGACTAAACGGGTCAAATGATGTGTTAATACCATTTGACAACAACAACTGATGACCGTTTGTTGAGTTTTGTGATCACAGGAATTAATTTATGGCTTGCGTTGCTTTAAACTAGCAAGTTAAAGAGCAAAAGGTATTTAAACGCGTTAATTTTATAACCCGAGCCAGGTATGCGTAAATTGGTGAAGTATAAGTAGACATTTTAGTGTAGAAATGTGATGTGTGGAAAGAGAAGAGCGAGATTTAAACTTAAATGTTTAAATCTCCTAAACGGTTCAAAATGAATTATGCGCATAGCTTGGTTATTGGTCGCATAATTCATAAAAAGTTATGTTCATGAGTTAAAGACTTTTGAGTTAAGTAGTAGTCCAAGGTTTTAGAATGGTTTAGAAACAAGCCGTTTAATAGATTATGAAACGGGTCAAATAATTGTATAAGAGATTTATAAGTCGTTAGCTTATAAATCAGCATCGTTACAAACCTTAGTGTTGTTTACATAGGAGACTGCATTACGGTCAATATGAAACAAGAATCGTGTAAAACAAATACGTAGAGATTGAAAGTTATGCACATTTTCATAAAAAGAATCGGAACTGGGAAAATGCAGCAACGAGCTGCAAATCTTTTGCCCATTTAAGGGCGTCGCGCCACGCGACGACATGGCCCAAGGGCCGTCGCGCGACGCGACGTGGTGCAGGTTTTGCGAAAATTGTTTGTTGGTTCCGTTTTGATTCGCGAACTTGTTTAGACATGTTATAAACGCTATATGACTAACTCATTTCATGTTTTATGAAATGTAGGTGCTGACCGAGTTACCGGACGACGATCAAGCTAAGCGATGAACCGAACACACAAAGAACAAAGCTTCCGCGAATAGTTTCGTTGTCATATTTTAAATGGCGACTCAAGTTTACACAATGTTGTAATGTTTTATTTAGTATAATGTTTTAATAAACTCATATTTTAAGTGTATGATAAACTTTTAAATACACTAATATAATAGAAAAATATTTGATAATAGTGTAAAATGGACCAAGGGTTGTACAAGTTGGTATCAGAGCTCATGGTTGAAGGGTAAAGTGTTCGGTTCGAGGCTTGATCGCAGATCCGGTAAGTACAAGTATGTTAATGGTCTAGTATGATTAAAGTGTTGTGAACAACACATAGGGTATCGTGTAATACACGTTACACCAACGAAAATGATTAGTATAGTTAACGAAATCACGTGCAATAAAAAGCCTTGTATTACAATACGTGCATTTATTAATGTTGAAATTACTAACTTTTGTGAATGTCTTAATTGAAGGACACTTGCATTTAAAGATGAAAAGGGTTGAACAAATTACGGATATAATAGAGGAACGGTCCGAAGTATGACAAGAGGAGCATGCTCACCGAGGACTAAATCGCGTAACGACCGCGAACAAGGTTAATGGCAAGGAACGTCCGTCGGGGCAAGCATTACCAGGTGCACGCTTTTAAATATAATCGCATAAATAGCAATATGCAATAAACATGTAGAGAATGATTGTTGCATATGTAAATTAGAAACTTGGAAACCTGAATAGAATACCTATCCAGAATATTATTTCCAAGAAAACTAAATAGAGACGTTACTTACATAGGGCGTGATGTGAAAACTATAAAAAGGTCATGTGTGTCATGTGTTAAACGCTTACTCTGGCCAAGTAAGTAGTGGCATATGATACCATGAACTTCTTATAGCGGACACATTTACGTCCGATGTAGTAAGGGCGGGGTGAATGGGACTAACTAAAATGGTACCCAAAGGAATCAAATAAATAAAATGTTTGATAGTAAACGTAAACGCACAGCCGGGTGACGGAAGCGTATTACATTATGATAATGAGCCCGAGTGAAGGGGCAAAGATTAATTTAAAATGATTAAGATATGCATTGGGAGGGGGTGTACTTACACTCGAACCCGGAGAATGCAAATGTGTCTCTTAATGGGCCGTTTTTTGTAAAACGTCAAACTTGAGGACAAGTCGGAATATAAAAGTGAAGCGAAGTCTTAATGCATACCGGGAGGGTTGCAATAATAACGACTTCGGTAAAATACCCGGTTGATGGGTAAGGATATAAACACAGGCGTAGACTGAGAAACGGGAACGCGGACGAAAACTCAAAAGACTCGGGTTTCGAGTCATGACTAAAAGACGATAAGATGCTGTAAATAGAAATTTTGATAAATTACGTTCAACTATTTTAAAGTTGAACGGGTTGAATAAAGAATGAAAATTGGCATTCATAAGCAATGAAATTTCATACGAACAAGTCAAAAGAATTAAATAAATGATGACGCTTGCTAATGTAAGTAAGCGTGAATCGAATAAATAAAAGTGTGAAATATTAATGAACCTATGTAATGGGTTTAAAAGAAATATAATTATAAATCGGGGAAACGGTGAGCGTAGAACAAACTGACGCGTAAGCAACATCAGAAGTCATAAGTCGGAAGGTTAGTCCGAAAGTAAACCAATGAGGCCTTAAACTACGGTCAAGACCAACTAAAGTTCAAAAAGCGAAAACAAACGATTCCAAACATAACAAGGGATGCCTTGAAGCTATATAGGTATATATACATTTGAATATGAATACGAATAAAAGATGATGTCACACCTCGATATTTCCACGTTTGACCGGTGGGCCCGGTGGGGAGTATCGTGACGTAGTTGATATCATCATAATCAAACAACACAATATATAAATGCACAGCGGAAGCAAAAGATAAATATATTACAATCCGAATATAAAGTAATATCCAGTATTACAACGGAAAGTAAAGGATCCACAGGCGGATCGAAAATAAAATGAAACGTTGTTCAACAGACTTTAGGCATCTAGAACTTGCAAGATTTCCTATTGACGCCCTGAGCTCCCAGCCAATTACGCATAGTACCTGCCACTTAACCTTTTGAAAAAATACGTCAGTTTACACTGGTAAATACAATTTAACTGACTCATTTTGAAAAGAGTTTGAAAATTGATTTGAATGCACAAGGCACAAACATTTTGACACTTTGATTAAAATGCACCAGGCAAAATTAATCTTTTATAACTTGGGACAATCTTATTAATAAAAATCTTGTATTCGATTTACATGGTTGTCCAACATTTAGGGCCGGTGATTGTACAATACAAGCCGGTCAAGATTAATCGACACACCATAAATATAACTCACAAGAAGACATCCTTACGAGTGAGTATATCTTTTACATACGCAACAGGAGGTGTTATGCCTACACCTTGTGCTTAAGTTATGGCCATTCACTTTTTAAATGAGCCAAGGATATCCAGGACACGGTCATTAACCCCTAATGTTATTTGTTATCAATCAATACAGATTAAAACGGGATTATGCAATTTAATCATCTCCGATTAAAAGGTTTCTACACCCGACCAAGCGGTATTTTTATAATACCGTATCCCAAGCCCCTATAAGGGAAAATAAGTTAAAAGTATTTACCTGAGCTAGCTCCTGTCTTAAATAGCAAGAATTTAATAACTCAGCTGTATTCACTTAAGTAAGCGTAGGTACAATTTACTGGAAGGCTCTAGTCTGGAATGATGGTATAAATAACCAATTAGAATACTAACGGGTCTTTAATTAAGCCTAAACTTAGACCGGTTAGTTTTAAGGAAATATACGGATCCAACGCATGATTAAGCGAAGACCAGAATAAAATGTGTTTTAGACCTGACAAGTTTGAAGACTTGTATAATATGGGTAATCTAAACACCTTCTGGATTTTGAGATAAAAATGATAAGATTTGACCCGTTTCGGCTAACTTATGCAAACAAGTTACATAAACCGAACCGAACGCGTAAGAAGCGTAACGGGTAACCATATGGGTCCTATACAGGTTTCCTAAGTTAATATGCCTTAAACATGTTGTGATATCAGTAGGATATCTTCCATTATGCCCAAAACGAGTTTAATCTCAAAATAAGCCCCGTAGGGGTATTTTGGTCATTTTAAAGATTATAAAAGAGATTAAATGAAGTTCTGAGATTCGGGTCCGAATACATCAGCAAAATAACTTATTTGAATAGGTCATATCAGTTGGTAATAGGTCTTATGTGGCAAAATGGTTTTAAACCCAAACTATGCGTTTAATATGCTTAAAAAGCTATTTTAAGCGATTTCCGGGTTATACAGGAAATATGAGTTTTCTGATCAGGTTATAAAGTTCAAAATACTTTATTTGTCATATAAAATCAGTAGCAATTGGATTGGTGTCAAAATATTATGTAGAACTCATTTTATGACCGAAAAGGGTATAATCGGTATTTACCGAATCAAGGCGATAGCCTTAGGTTATGATCAGTTTAAAAATAATTAAAAATCTTTAAAAATCTCAAAATATTATATTATATCAGTGGGTAAAAGGTTTGGTGTCAAAAATTGGGTTTAGATAGGCTTCATGCTAATTGCGCCGTTTAATTACTAAAAGGCGTTATAATTACGCTAATGAGCATAACTCCTAATCTAGACCTCCAACTGATGTGAAATTTTAGGGACATGTTTATAAATCAGTAGAAAAGATTATTGTCCTTTCACATATTCAAAATTCTCGTTTTATGGTCAAAATGGCATATTGGTCAACATTAGGCATTTAACGGAAACGAGTAAACGAATCGGACAATCAACGATCCAACCACAGAGGGTTATACTATCATGTAACCTGGTCCTAAGGAAGCACTAAGGCATTTCCAAACCCATCTAAATCGGGTCAGAACTGAAGTCAAAGCAAAAGTCAAAGTCTTGCGACTTTCGGTTCCGAACCGGGTCTAAACAGAAAATTGTCGGATCAAACAAGCTTAGACCAGTTATAATACTTATTACCAAGTTATTAGAGTGATAAAATAGGTTACATGTCTTATACATTGCTAATTACATGTTAATTTGCAAATTAAGCTTCTGTTGACTTTTTCTAAACAACTTTGACCCGATATTTGATCTAGTTAGAGTGGGAATCTGAGGGTGCCCTTTTAAGGGTTTATTACCCACATAAGTACCAACTTATAACTACCTTCAATTCGATTAATCACTGGACCATTAATGATTAATCGCGAACTCAACCGTTAATTACGACGGTTTGACTTTTATGCTAATTACTAAGCAAAACTTGATTAGGGAAGGTTAAGTAGACTTACCAAGGTCCTATGCACGATTAGGGAAACTTAGAAGAAGGTCTTGAGCTCCAGAAATGATCAGAAGACGAAGGAATGAATGAGTGATCAAGTCTTGCAACAATGGGGATATTTATAGTGTCCTTGATCCATTATGATGATGACAAATCATGCTAGGAGTGATCCCTGATCATTAACACATGTCCCTAAGCCCTAAAATTAGTAGGGGTCGCGCATGGAAGTGAAAAAGGGCAATACATGTCGTTTGAAAGGCTGAACAAGCAATTTTTTTGAGTTTCTGCATCTGGGACATGCTTGCGCACCGTAAGGGTCCCAACCTTACGGTGCGCAAGGACCAAGCCAGCACAACAGATTTTTCAAAAGTTGACAGTTTTAGTCCCTGCACTTCCAAATGCCATTTCCGACACCTCTAAGGCCCGTTAAACCATTTTTAAGGCTCTACAATGATGCCTAAGCATAGAGAACATGAAACATGCTCAAAAATATGCCGGATGTCGGTTCGTTTGGTCGTACGGTCACGTTGTTCGCTTAATTACGACGAAACACGGACGGACGCGAAAAACGATCCAAACAACACGACGAATGGAATTTTATCAAGCCAAACACTAAAATAAAATATTTTAGTGCTTACATAAATTTTTGGGTGTCCGGGGATATTCAGAATGTAAGATATGCACGTAAACGCAAACTTATGCGCTTTTTAACACTTTTAGTCCCTGCATGACTTAAAAGCTTATTTTTGCGCACCAAACACCTCTAAGCCTAAATCTAAGCTATATTAAGGATAAATAGGGTATGTTTATCTCATGTTCATATTCCGAAAGGTCCGATAACATACGAATCGGTATACTTTAGCAGTTTGACGCTTTAGGTCCTTCTAATGCGCAAACTTGCGTAACTCATCATTTGATAGCATTGAAGCCTCATATAATTCATATTAGGCATTCTTGAAAGTATTAATAAACATCATAATGCTTCGGGCTCGATAAAAGGTCATTCAGAGGTATAATTAAACATATTGACACTTTTAGTCCCTTATACTTACAAAGTTGCGTGTAACTTCACTTTTGGGCATAAAAGCCTTGGGTGGCCAATGATTGGCAATATCGAGAGTATAATCAAATATCAAGAGGCTCTCGGTTTGTTAAAAGGTCACTCAGAGGTAAGAATTAACATGTTGACGCTTTTAACCCTTTTCTGCGCAAACTTTCAACTAATTACATAAACGGCTACACTTGATTATCAAGTGGCTCATTTGTGAATATAAAACCGTAAAAGGTTATTTAGAAACTCATTTTAGGTATGATAATACTTCCAGTTCTTTCATAATCAAAGTTTTCGATTCTTCGAAAAATTAGTCCCTTAAATTCAACGTTTGACTTCATTAGGGTTTATTACACGTGTCAATACTTCATTGGACGTGATTTTTCGAGGTGTTACATCCTCACCCCCTTAAAAGAAATCTCGACCTCGAGATTTGCTTAAAGTAAAGGAAGTACTTTCTGTCGTATCATGGATTTAACTTCCATGGTACATTTGGGCCTCCAAGGGTATTCCAGTTGACCTATACAATAGGTGCATACTTTCTTTTGGAGCTCCTTAACCTGTCGATTCTCAATCGACATAGATTGCTCTTACTATCATAGATCTGCATATCATTATGTGATAGTGCTTTTCGACTTATTGGTGACACGTCGCTAAATCATTAGTGTGGGTCACATTGCGCGTTCCACCAAGCTCCTAAATAAGGTCTTAGTTCGTAAGCTATTTAGTCTTGATACATTCGAATCCTTCGAATGACTTTATATATTCCGAGCTTAACTAACCTGAAAATTACAACTCGGCACACCCTTCTAGGGTGTTATCTCTTGTTGAACCTTATCTTTTAACCAGAACTTAGGAGGGTTGCTATTTTCATAAATCCTTGATTTCCTGCCGTATACGGGCAACTTACAATCGATTATGGATTTGTATGATCTTATTTGTTGTTTCCTAGGCAACTTTCAGATCCCGATAATTGGACTTACCAATTCTCTATCTAACAATAGATGTTTAACATTCCATCTATACAAGGTCTCCAAAGGAGCAGCCTTAATACTTACATATCAATTATTATAGAAAAGCTTATCTTGAGGTGGGATGGTTATCCCAACCATTGCTTAAAACTAATCTTAAGGAATAGCTAATCCTCACAGCTAGTCGAACAGATCGACGACCCTGGGCAGCTAATGGCGATTCTTAATTATTGCCTAAATAGGGTTGCGGTAATCAATGCACACGCAAATGAACCGTCTTCCTTATTTAACAATATCAAACTCTCAGAATATTGGGATAGGCTATATGAATCCTCTATTTTAAAACTTACTTGATCAGGGTTTCGATTCCTCTAATGATGGTACTAGCCGTTTTGGAGATTTCATAATAATACAGTCCTAAATGGGATATAAATCTTAACTCTACTTGCCTCTCAGGAGGTAAGTAGGGGTAATCTTAGGAGGAGATAATCAAGATACAAGGAGGCTACAGAGATTTCCAAATCTCAGGTTCCGTTCATCCATCATTGCTTGTGTCAAATAAGTGACACCTGTATGTTACAATTCCACGAATTTCCTTAACCGGAAACATTTACTTGGACAATTCCATCCTGGATATCTTCTTTGAATACCATTAGTTGACTTTAGTACCATATGACCATCGGGGTATCTTTGTGGTTCCATGCATTAAACCTCCATACTGATCAGGCATGGAAGCAATCTATGGGACATATTAAGATACACAAATCCTCACACGGTGCTTTTATCATACCATCTGGTATTCACAATCGATAGAGATTAAAGAGATATCTATTTCATATGATGATGTACTTTATCTGGAGAGAGGGTACATTAGGACTTTATGACTTAAGATCTCTGACAGGAATAGAAGAAATAGTTCCTGTGAATTTTCTACCTGTAAGTTTTACCTTACACTTAATATATATAGGGTTCTTATGGAAGACTTTGAGAGTTTGTTATACTCGATTTTGGTTCCTAACACCAATAAAACAATTTCTTAGTTGCAATCCAATAACTGCTATTCTTTATCCTGATGGCCTTAACATATACTTACCTTGGCATCAATCGACCATACAGGCTAATATAGTACTAACATTCTTAATGAATGTTATTTAATATATAACAATTATACTTAGCCTAGGCCACAAAAGACCATCAATGGCATTTGAGGTTTTGACCTAATCCATCATCTTCTTGACAGGGGATCAAAATGTCACATCTGTCTTTATTATATTGATGAATTTGGATAGCTTGAAAGCTTGCCATAAGGATATCAGAAAAGAGTGATTCCTAATAGATATAAAACATCGATCTAAGGTTTGTTGGAGCATTCTCTAAAGTATCATCGACAAATTTCTATCTCGTGTTTAAATGACCGGAGTCCCAATCAGGCGGAGACAACAGTTCTCAACATTTATTGTTCGTTATAGAATCATATGTGCCAGCATCAATTAAATTTCTGCATAAACTACTTGATAAGGAAAAGTACCTGCTATATAGTTATCATTCTGCACCATCTCCTAGGCGTTCATCCGGAAGACTCATGCGTTTGTTTTCCTGGCCTCTCCAGACTTCTTTATAAGCTTTGGGCAGTTGGTTTTGATGTGCCCTTCCTCGTTACAATTGTAACATGTGGCGTTCTTTAACTCTTTGCAATCTAAGGTTTTGTGACCCTTGGTCTTGCAAATTCCACACAATTTAGCACTTGGGTCAATCGTACATTTTCCAGAATGTTGTTTTCTGTAGTTACTGCATTTGGGCTTGTTATTGAACTGACTCGAGCTTTTCCTAAACTCGAAATCTTTCTCATGCCCAGAGCTTCCCTTCTTCTTCTTGTTAGATTGATGCGAGTTTTCCTCGTCTTCTTTCCTTTTTCCCTCGCTAGAAGTTTTAACAGACTTATTCATGATAGCATCTAAAGTGAGAGATAAGGATAAGTCCACCGCGGACCTATATGTGGTAGGCCTAGATGCTTTAACATTTCCCTTTATCTCTGGTGCTAGGCCTCCAATGAAACGCGCTATGCGTTTAGGTTCAGGGGTGACTAAATAAGGAACTAGGCGGGACATAGTGTTGAAACTTGTCACATATGCCTGACAATCCAAATTCTTCATGACCAGAGTCAAGAAGTCTGATTCTATCCTTTCTACCTCATGCTGAGGGCAATAGTTTTCCTTGACTAATGCAGCAAATTGATCCCAAGATAAGTTGTAGAGTAGGACCTTTCCCGTGGCTTGGAGCAATGATCTCCACCATGCCAACGCTTCTCCTTTGAATGATTGTGAAACAAATTTCACAACATCTTGCTCCGCACAACCACTGATGTCAACAACAGTGTCCATCTCATCGAGCCATGTCATGCAGTCGATGGCCTCTTCCTCTCCTGTAAAGTCTCTGGGCTTGCAGGAGACAAAATATTTATATGAACAGGTTTTAACATGTGGCTCTTTGTTAAGCACAACCTGTCTAGACGGAACACTCCTCTGATTTGACGAGTTATGAACATCGTCTTCCTTTGACTCATGTGATTTAGAAGGGGGCTTACTACGAGCCACAGATAGAGTTTTAGAGCGGGTATCATATGATTCATTATACTGTCTGTCAAGAGCTCGAGTAACAGCATCATCTATTAAGGCCTGCAGTTCCGCTCCAGTTATATTAATCCTGGTAGTATCATTGTTCACCTTCAAGTGGCTGTTAACTTCATCTGATCCAGCCCTGTAGCTTGATTGCTACATAAATATTGACAACGATTTACTCAAAGGTTATTATGAAATTATCATTTTTGATGATTTATTAACCATGGTAATATAAACCATATGGGTTAATTTGTTAATTTTATTAGTATTTTCATTATAATTTATCCTAGTATATAAGACATTAAGGATATTAAAGTGGCACAACGGCCTTGTCACGAGGACAGATTTGAATTTATAAGCCATGATCGTTTGGGATCGAGGCATTTAAGGTTTGAGCATAGTCGGTTACTTTTCTTGACAGAGAGTCGAAGACTACAACTGCATTTTGTCTTTTAGGATAATAGATATAGCCCGTGGGCAATTCCCTTCTGAGGGATGTTTATGATATGATCATCTTTTCAGATGTTATTAGTCAAGATCGTTTGGATCATACCGACTATTATGCTTGGACATGGTCCAACATTTTTAGGCAGGAGGTCAAAGACCACCACTGTCGTTGTCTTATCGGACAACAAGTTTAGCCCGTAGGCACTTCATCACTAACGGATGTTTATAATATGTTCATCTTATAGGATGACATAAGCCATGATTTCTAGATCATTAGGCCAAATCAGGAAATTTGAAAATTTCCAATATAGGAATGACTATTGTGATTTTTCTCAGATTACTTTTGTCAAGAGTGTTTAACACGTTCTTAGGTGTTTAACAATATGATCACCTTTATTCGATGATTTAAGCCATGATTTCTGAATCACTAGGCTAGATAAGAAAATTGGAAGAATCCAATATAAGGATGACTGTTGTGATTTTCTCGAATCACATTTGTCAAGAGTGCTAACACGTTCTTGGGTGTTAACAAGGATTTGAATTTCTTGAATAGGTCTTACCATCTTAGCCATGTCTAAAAATAACACGTGGCTAGGTCTTGTCCTTTTTAGATTTTGCCATTTTATTATAATGGTAGATCTTATAAAAGGAATGCTATTTTTCATTTATTTCATATTTCATGTTTAGAATGAAAATCTAAATTAATCATTCCACTATATAAAAATAAAAGTACAGATGTGCCCTAGACGGGACTTGAAAAGGAATAATGTTGTCCTCGACGGGACTGAAAGATAAATATGTCCTTATAAGGACTATTAAAGAAACGGTATTTAGCAAAATGAGTTTTCTTCTTCCCTTTACTTTCGAATGTTCTCTCCCTGGATGCTCGTTTCATTCTAGCCGCGGTACGAAGCTCAGCATTTCTAGGCTCCGGATGTGGAGAATTTCTAATACGGCTTCTTCGCTTGGCGACATATCCAATATATATAAAAATTGGAAACAAAAATTTTCAGATTAGGATTGAGAATATTCCTATGTTAAGTCTAGACTCAGAAGATCAAAGAATGTGCTACTGTGTCATTGAGATTAAACACAAAAGGCTAGTGTTTAATTCACTCAATGTTGGCTCTAATACCAACCTGTCACACCCCGATATTTCCACGTTTGACCGGTAGGCCCGGTGGGGAGTATCGTGACGTAGTTGATATCATCATAGTCAAACAACACAATATATAAATGCACAGCGGAAGCAAAAGATAAATATATTACAATCCGAATATAAAGTAATATCCAGTATTACAACGGAAAGTAAAGGATCCACAGGCGGATCGAAAATAAAATGAAACGTTGTTCAACAGACTTTAGGCATCTAGAACTTGCAAGATTTCCTATTGACGCCCTGAGCTCCCAGCCAATTACGCATAGTACCTGCCACTTAACCTTTTGAAAAAATACGTCAGTTTACACTGGTAAATACAATTTAACTGACTCATTTTGAAAAGAGTTTGAAAATTGATTTGAATGCACAAGGCACAAACATTTTGACACTTTGATTAAAATGCACAAGGCAAAATTAATCTTTTATAACTTGGGACAATCTTATTAATAAAAATCTTGTATCCGATTTACATGGTTGTCCAACATTTAGGGCCGGTGATTGTACAATACAAGCCGGTCAAGATTAATCGACACACCATAAATATAACTCATAAGAAGACATCCTTACGAGTGAGTATATCTTTTACATACGCAACAGGAGGTGTTATGCCTACACCTTGTGCTTAAGTTATGGCCATTCACTTTTTAAATGAGCCAAGGATATCCAGGACACGGTCATTAACCCCTAATGTTATTTGTTATCAATCAATACAGATTAAAACGGGATTATGCAATTTAATCATCTCCGATTAAAAGGTTTCTACACCCGACCAAGCGGTATTTTTATAATACCGTATCCCAAGCCCGTATAAGGGAAAATAAGTTAAAAGTATTTACCTGAGCTAGCTCCTGTCTTAAATAGCAAGAATTTAATAACTCAGCCGTATTCACTTAAGTAAGCGTAGGTACAATTTACCGGAAGGCTCTAGTCTAGAATGATGGTATAAATAACCAATTAGAATACTAACGGGTCTTTAATTAAGCCTAAACTTAGACCGGTTAGTTTTAAGGAAATATACGGTTCCAACGCATGATTAAGCGAAGACCGTAATAGAATGTGTTTTAGACCCGACAAGTTTGAAGACTTGTATAATATGGGTAATCTAAACACCTTCTGGATTTTGAGATAAAAATGATAAGGTTTGACCCGTTTCGGCTAACTTATGTAAACAAGTTACATAAACCGAACCGAACGCGTAAGAAGCGTAACGGGTAACCATATGGGTCCTATATAGGTTTCCTAAGTTAATATGCCTTAAAAATGTTGTGATATCAGTAGGATATCTTCCATTATGCCCAAAATGAGTTTAATCTCAAAATAAGCCCCGTAGGGGTATTTTGGTCATTTTAAAGATTATAAAAGAGATTAAATGAAGTTCTGAGATTCGGGTTCGAATACATCAGCAAAATAACTTATTTGAATAGGTCATATCAGTTGGTAATAGGTCTTATGTGGCAAAATGGTTTTAAACCCAAACTATGCGTTTAATATGCTTAAAAAGCTATTTTAAGCGATTTCCGGGTTATACAGGAAATCTGAGTTTTCTGATCAGGTTATAAAGTTCAAAATACTTTATTTGTCATATAAAATCAGTAGCAATTGGATTGGTGTCAAAATATTATGTAGAACTCATTTTATGACCGAAAAGGGTATAATCGGTATTTACCGAATCAAGGCGATAGCCTTAGGTTATGATCAGTTTAAAAATAATTAAAAATCTTTAAAAATCTCAAAATATTATATTATATCAGTGGGTAAAAGGTTTGGTGTCAAAAATTGGGTTTAGATAGGCTTCATGCTAATTGCGCCGTTTAATTACTAAAAGGCGTTATAATTACGCTAATGAGCATAACTCCTAATCTAGACCTCCAACTGATGTGAAATTTTAGGGACATGTTTATAAATCAGTAGCAAAGATTATTGTCCTTTCACATATTCAAAATTCTCGTTTTATGGTCAAAATGGCATATTGGTCAACATTAGGCATTTAACGGAAACGAGTAAACGAATCGGACAATCAACGATCCAACCACAGAGGGTTATACTATCATGTAACCTGGTCCTAAGGAAGCTCTAAGGCATTTCCAAACCCATCTAAATCGGGTCAGAACTGAAGTCAAAGCAAAAGTCAAAGTCTTGCGACTTTCGGTTCCGAACCGGGTCTAAACAGAAAATTGTCGGATCAAACAAGCTTAGACCAGTTATAATACTTATTACCAAGTTATTAGAGTGATAAAATAGGTTACATGTCTTCTACATTGCTAATTAGATGTTAATTTGCAAATTAAGCTTCTGTTGACTTTTTCTAAACAACTTTGACCCGACATTTGATCTAGTTAGAGTGGGAATCTGAGGGTGCCCTTTTAAGGGTTTATTACCCACATAAGTACCAACTTATAACTACCTTCAATTCGATTAATCACTGGACCATTAATGATTAATCGCGAAGTCAACCGTTAATTACGAAGATTTGACTTTTAAGCTAATTACTAAGCAAAACTTGATTAGGGAAGGTTAAGTAGACTTACCAAGGTCCTATGCACGATTAGGGAAACTTAGAAGAAGGTCTTGAGCTCCAGAAATGATCAGAAGATGAAGGAATGAATGAGTGATCAAGTCTTGCAACAATGGGGATATTTATAGTGTTCTTGATCCATTACGATGATGAAAAATCATGCTAGGAGTGATCCCTGATCATTAACACATGTCCCTAAGCCCTAAAATTAGTAGGGGTCGCGCATGGAAGTGAAAAAGGGCAATACATGTCGTTTGAAAGGCTGAACAGGCAATTTTTCTGAGTTTCTGCATCTGGGACATGCTTGCGAACCGTAAGGGTCCCAGCCTTACGGTGCGCAAGGACCAAGCCAGCACAACAGATTTTTCGAAAGTTGATAGTTTTAGTCCCTGCACTTCCAAATGCCATTTCTGACACCTCTAAGGCCCGTTAAACCATTTTTAAGGCTCTACAATGATGCCTAAGCATAGAGAACATGAAACATGCTCAAAAATATGCCGGATGTCGGTTCGTTTGGTCGTACGGTCACGTTGTTCGGTTAATTACGACGAAACACGGACGGACGCGAAAAACGATCCAAACAACACGAAGAATGGAATTTTATCAAGCCAAACACTAAAATAAAATATTTTAGTGCTTACATAAATTTTTGGGTGTCCGGGGATATTCAGAATGTAAGATATGCACGTAAACGCAAACTTGTGCGCTTTTTAACACTTTTAGTCCCAGCATGACTTAAAAGCTTATTTTTGCGCACCAAACACCTCTAAGCCTAAATCTAAGCTATATTAAGGATAAATAGGGTATGTTTATCTCATGGTCATATTCCGGAAGGTCCGATAACATACGAATCGGTATACTTTAGCAGTTTGACGCTTTAGGTCCTTCTATTGCGCAAACTTGCGTAACTCATCATTTAATAGCATTGAAGCCTCATATAATTCATATTAGGCATTCTTGAAAGTATTAATAAACATCATAATGCTTCGGGCTTGATAAAAGGTCATTCAGAGGTATAATTAAACATATTGACACTTTTAGTCCCTTATACTTACAAAGTTGCGCGTAACTTCACTTTTGGGCATAAAAGCCTTGGGTGGCCAATGATTGGCAATCTCGAGAGTATAATCAAATATCATGAGGCTCTCGGTTTGTTAAAAGGTCACTCAGAGGTAAGAATTAACATGTTGACGCTTTTAACCCTTTTCTGCGCAAACTTTCAACTAATTACATAAACGGCTACACTTGATTATCAAGTGGCTGATTTGTGAATATAAAACTGTAAAAGGTTATTTAGAAACTCATTTTAGGTATGATAATACTTTCAGTTCTTTCATAATCAAATTTTTCGATTCTTCGAAAAATTAGTCCCTTAAATTCAACGTTTGACTTCATTAGGGTTTATTACACGTGTCAATACTTCATTGGACGTGATTTTTCGAGGTGTTACAGATGATCTACGGGATCATCATAAGCTACGGGATTAAACGTAGTGTTAAGGTCTACGGGACCAAGAAGACCCTTGGGTCATAAGTAGAAAGAAACGAACTGCTAACATCTCACCTTAAAAAGGTGAAAAATCTAAAGAAATAGCATACGAGGCTAAGTAAAAGAACCTACGGGTCAATTGAGTTAAGTGTGGGAACTAATTTTAATTCCACGAATTAAATAATATCGGAAAGGAATAAATGCTCGGACTTAAAATTCCTAGAAGTTATAAAAGGATATAAGACAAGGTGAAGAGAAAACGTTAAACTAAAATTTAGTTTTAGTAAGAAATGACATTTTAACAAATATATAAGTATTATGAGAGAAATAAGGAAAAGGTTAGTATTAAAGGATTTAGGTCTAGACACCGATAGGTGTAAAAACAATGCATTCGAAAAGAGGATTCTCGATAATGAAAGGTTAATATACACCTAAACATGACGTGACGTGATCAGGGCCAAGAAAGGTAATGTGAAGTATAATCACATTGTAGCACGAGCAATGGGTATAAGATAACTGGACTAATAAGTCTAGTTAGTGAGACTGATTAAGGTCAAAGTTCTAATTTAAGAATTGGAGTAATACGCTATTCATGGTGAGGTTAGCGTGGAGTAAGCATACCTAATAAATTCATATGACCGAACGGCCAGAAAACGGCACGGTCAAGTATATAAAACAAAGGTAAACATGTACAAACGGAAATGATGGCCCATGAGGCTTTGTTAACGAAGAGTATTGATCGCCTATACTAAACGATCATAAGACAACACAAACGAAGTGTCGGAAGGTCGAATCGAGCAAAAGCACGATTAAAGGAGAAAGCTATAAGGTATGTGATTATATGCTTACGACGGTTATGTTAATAACATTTATCGAATTATCTTAAATAATTAAGATGAAATTCCAGAAATTCGGTTTGCTTGTACGCGATGAATTCAGTATGACCAAACCGAAGGAATAAGTTCGAAAACGAAAGAATGATTGTTAGATGTGAAAGATTTCGCTAAAATATCCAAACGGATTAAATTAACGGATTCATGAAGAATTTGATAGTCTAACAGCGATGGATTTCGCCAAGATAACCAAACTGGTTGAAAATAAAGAAATTTCGTTATTTTGAGTTCCATTATTTCGCGTGAAATACGCAGATGTTATTAATCAACAAGATACTACCATATATTTATGGTAATACCAACAAGGGGCTAAAGTATGAATAATTCTTAAAAAGGGTTACTCAGTTTGAGTCTATTGGGTATAGAAACTCAATAACTGTGTAAGAAAGGTTTCGGGGACGAAACCTCCTTAAGGGGGGTAGACTTGTAACACCCCGAAAACGGGTTTGGTAATCAAACTCCGTTAATACTAAAAGACGGGTAAAGTACCGCTAGTGGTAAAAATAACCCGGTAAATATTTGGATTTAAATAAGAAATCCTAATATTAAATACAAGCGAATCAAAGTTTTAAGGAATTGAGTTTATAAGAGCCCCGAGTTAACGGGACTTAAAATAAGCCTAGTCATAAGTTCCCCGAACCCACTAAATTAACTAGGAATATTTAACTTAGTTAATTAGTGGGGATAATGTTAAGAACAATTAGGTGGGTATCTAGTTAAAAACAAACAAAATAATAGATGGGGAACCAAAGTTGTCAAGTTTAGAACTTAATATAATTAAAACAATAAAATTAAAAACAAACACACACTAGTGTGTGTGTCTGGTTCGAAATAAACACAGGGGCGACATCAGGTTTCTCCTCAAACCCTAAATTCAGCAAGATGATCAAAATCGAAGGCCAAATCATGCTCGAATCAAAGGCACGAAAACATAGAAACGATCACCAAGTCAAGGAGATCATAAGGTATGTGAAATTTGATAAAAACTCTCTACTTGAAATTCTCATGAATTTAGGGAATTCAAAATCTGTGGATGCATGAATGATATGTAGATGAAATAGGAACATTGTAGTGTTTAGGAGTAAACCCTAGACAAGTATATGTTGAAATCATGCTTAGCTCAAGTAAATTCAGATTTTTGTTGATGCTAAATTCATGTATGGGATGTTTTTAGGGTTTTGATTGCTAAAAGTAGTGTTATGATGTCAAGAACATGCTTAAATTGAAAGCTGAATTCAAACAGCTCCTGATTAGAATTTACAGCCGACTTGTATTGGCTGTAACCTGAACAAAACTTGAAAAAATATGTGTTTCTTGAATCTAAAATGTAATTCCAGGAAATATCTTTAAAACCCCACTGGAATCGCATTTTTTCGACCAAAATTGAGTGTTTTATGAATTTTTCCGTATCGAAGGTTCAAGCTGTGTTTTCTGGCAGAATTTGCAGCCCATTACGAATGTCATAACTCAATTTAGGAATTTAGTTATGATCTCAAATTTTTACGGTCGATAGTTTGAAGCGATTAAAAGAATCTCCAATTGGAATTTCGTCAATCGGATAAACGAAGAATTTTTAATGAATTTTTCCATAAGCTGCAGTCAGAAGTGACGAATCTGATTGTAGCTTAGTAAATGAATTTTTACGAATTTTTGATAAATAGTTAGATCTTAAAATTTTAACACAAGGCCTAACCCTCCGAGTGGTACGCCACATAAAAAAATCATAAATTTTGAAGTCTTGTAAACAGGTTAAACAAGTCACCAAAAACAACCCATTTTCAGTGATATGAAATGCCTAAATGAAATCGTGGTCTACTTGGTTGTGTGTAAAACGTGGTTATATTAAGTGTTCAGATGAATGCATAGAAATGTGTAAGGTAAAAGATCATATTAAATTATGGTTAATCTAACCACCTTGTGAACATTGAATAATAGTTTGGCGCTTAACAAGCTAGGTGGAAGCTTGTGGATGAAGCGGGTCAAACGGAGCGAGTATGGAAAGAAAAGCGTGGCATGGATGCAAGGTAAGTGAAGCTTACACCCCCTTTGTAATTACATTACATTTATTTGTATGTATTAGTCATGAAACATGTTAGGTATTGGAGTTATGACGTTCCAGCATGATTGAACGCAAGTTGGAATAAATGAAAATGGTAAGAAACCATTAATTAGGTTTAAGGGGCGAGATGGTATTAAAATAGCATCACACGTAGATAAAAGGTTATTTCGACTAAACGGGTCAAATGGTGTGTTAATACCATTTGACAACAATAACTGATGACCGTTTGTTGAGTTTTGCGATCACAAGAATTAATTTATGGCTTGCGTTGCTTTAAACTAGCAAGTTAAAGAGCAAAAGGTATTTAAACGGGTTAATTTTATAACCCGAGCCAGGTACGCGTAAATTGGTGAAGTATAAGTAGACATTTTAGTGTAGAAATGTGATGCGTGGAAAGAGAAGAGCGAGGTTTAAACTTAAATGTTTAAATCTCCTAAACGGGTCAAAATGAATTATGCGCATAGCTTGGGTATTGGTCGCATAATTCCTAAAAAGTTATGTTCATGAGTTAAAGACTTTTGAGTTAAGTAGTAGTCCAAGGTTTTAGAATGATTTAGAAACAAGCCGTTTAATAGATTATGAAACAGGTTAAATAATTGAATAAGAGATTTATAAGCCGTTAGCTTATAAATCAGCATCGTTACAAACCTTAGTGTTGTTTACATAGGAGACTGCATTACGGGCAATATAAAACAAGAATCGTGCAAAACAAATACGTAGAGATTGAAAGTTATGCACGTTTTCATAAAAAGAATCGGAACTGGGAAAATACAGCAACGAGCTGCAAACCTTCTGCCCATTTAAGGGCGTCGCGCCATGCGACGACATGGCCTAAGGGCCGTCGCGCGACGCGACGGGGTGCAGGTTTTGCGAAAATTGTTTGTTGGTTCCGTTTTGATTCGCGAACTTGTTTAGATATGTTATAAACGCTATATGACTAACTCATTTCATGTTTTATGAAATGTAGGTGCTGACCGAGTTACCGGACGACGATCAAGCTAACCGATGAACCGAACACACAAAGAACAAAGCTTCCGCGAATAGTTTCGTTGTCATATTTTAAATGGCGACTCAAGTTTACACAATGTTGTACTGTTTTATTTAGTATAATGTTTTAATAAACTCATATTTTAAGTGTATGATAAATTTTTTAAATACACTAATATAATAGAAAAATATTTGATAATAGTGTAAAATGGACCAAGGGTCTTACAAGTATTAATCTCCCGTTACATCTGGGGATTAGTTAGTAAGATTAGACACGTAGTCAAGGCAGCTAGACCACAAACCATAGAAGAAGGTGTAGAACTAGCAAATACCTTAACTGATGAATTGGTACGTACGCAAGAAGAAAATCAGAGGAAGAACCTAGCTCAGAAACTTACCCAAGAATTTCGTTATGGAAATAACCATCATGGGAAAATGTTGAAAGAAGAAAGAAGAAACATTCGGGAAAATGTTCCACATACTGCAACTTCTGCAAAATACTAGCACACAATGAAGAAGACTGCAGGAAGAAACCCAACAATGGAATATGCTTCAATTGTGGAGAAAAAGGGCATATTAAACCGAACTGTCCGAAACTAGCTCCAGCCATGAACAACAAAACTACTAAGAATGCTAGAGCTTTTGTTCTAGCTCCAGCCATGAACAACAAAACTAGCTCCAGCCATGAACTGTCCGGTACGTTTTTAGTTAATGTTGTTTTTGCTAAAGTATTATTTGACACTGGTGCAAACGAAAGTTTTATTAATACTTCATTTTGCAAAATTCTTAATCAACCATTAACTAAACTTCAACAAGAATGTCTAGTGGAGACGGCAAATGGAGAATCCATTAGGATCACTGAAATCTTGCAGGGAGCAAGAATAGAAATTCTAAACCATAATTTTATTGCTAACCTTTACCCAATGAACCTAGCTGGATTTGATATTGTATTAGGAATGGATTGGTTAGTAACCAATAAAGCCAGTATTCTATGTGATCAAAAGTCAATCCAAGTAAGTTCACAAAAAGGGTGAAAAGATTACAATTAAAGGAGATAAGCCAACTAGATCTACGAAATTCATCTCTATGATGAAAACAACAAGTTATGCAAGAAAATGATCATTAGTGTATATATTTTCTATAACTATTAACACTAAAAGAAAAGAATTAAAAGATACTCCCGTAGTATCTCAATTCTCAGATGTTTTCCCAGAAGAACTACCTGGACTACTACCAGATAGAGAAGTTGAATTCAGAATTCATCTACTACCAGGGACAGCACCGATTGCCAAGGCACCTTACCGTTTGGCACCAGCAAAAATGCAAGAACTGAAGAAACAATTGGACGAACGGCTAGAGAAAGGTTTCATACAGCCTAGTTCATCACCTTGAGGAGCACCAATCTTGTTTGTCAAGAAGAAGGATGGATCAATGCGTATGTGCATTGACTACCGAGAATTGAACAAAGTCACGATTAAAAATCGGTACCCATTACCAAGAATCGGTGATCTGTTTGATCAACTGCAAGGAGCTCGATTCTTTTCTAAGATCGACTTACGCTCAGGATATAATCAACTGAAAGTACAGGAAGAGGACATTCCTAAAACTGCCTTCAGAACAAGGTATGGTCATTATGAATTTACCGTCATGCCATTTGATCTAACCAATGCCCCAACCGCATTTAGGGACACGATGAACATAATATGTAAACCATATCTGGATATTTTCATAATTGTCTTTATAGATGATATTCTTATTTACTCTAAGAGTAAAAAGGAACATGCAGAGCATCTGCATATACTTCTAAATTTACTGAGAAAAGAAAAGCTTTATGCTAAATTTCAAAATGTGAATTTTGGTTACAAGAAGTACAATTTCTTGGACATTTAGTTAATTATGAAGGAATTCATGTGGATCCCACAAAAATTGAGGCGATTACTAAATGGAAAGTCACTGAATCACCAACGGAGGTGAGAAGTTTTCTTGGATTGGCAGGTTATTATAGACGTTTTATTCAAGATTTTTCTAGAATAACCATTCCCTTAACAAAATTGACCTGTAAATTCATTAAGTGAATGGGGACCAAAACAAGAGGAAGCCTTTAGAATCCTTAAGCAAAGATTAACCAACGCACCCATACTAGCATTACCAGAAGGAACTGAAGACTTTGTAGTCTATTGTGATGCTTCTAAAAAAGGTTATAGATGTGTGTTGATGCAACGTCAAAAGGTTATAGCCTATGCATCTAGACAACTTAAGAATCATGAAGAGAATTATACAACCCATGATCTAGAATTAGGAGCCATAATTTTTGCCCTTAAAAATTGGAGACGCTATCTTTACGGTAGTAAGTTTACCATTTTCACCGATCATAAGAGTTTAAGATATGTTTTTAGGCAAAAAGAGTTAAATATGAGACAGAGATACTGGATGGAGATTCTTAGTGATTATGATTGTGTTATCCAGTATCATGCAGGAAAGGCTAATGTTGTAGCTGATGCTTTAAGTCGAAAGTATCATGAAAAGCCAAGACGAGTACGTTCTCTTAATTTAAATCTGCATATAGATTTAAATGAGAAAATTAGAGAAGTACAAGAATCAGTAATCAAGGATGATACTAAAAAATTAAAAGGAATGATTAAGGAATTAGAACAAGGAACAGATGGAATTTGGAGATTCCATAAGAAAAGAAGTTGGATACCTAAGCATGGAAACCTACGCCACCGAATTTTAGAAGAAGCCCATAAGTCGAAGTATATGATACATCCCGGTAGTGATAAGATGTATCAAGACTTAAGAAAGAATTTTTGGTGGATAGGCATGAAAAATGATATAGCAGCCTATGTAGCCAAGTGTTTAACCTGTTCACAAGTTAAAGCTGAACATCAGAAACCCTCAGGTTTATTTCAGCAATTAGAAATGCCTGTATGGAAATAGGAATTGATAACAATGGACTTTGTTACCAAACTACCCAAGACAAGAAAAGGTAATCATACAATCTGGGTGATTGTAGACAGATTAACTAAGTCTGCTCATTTCTTACCAATGAAGGAAACTTTCAATATGGAACAATTAGCCCAGTTATATGTAAATGAAATAGTTTCATTACATGGAATTACTTTATCTATTGTGTCTGATAGAGATAGCCGTTTTACTTCTTATTTTTGGACCAGTTTACAAAAAGCAATGGGAGCCAAGTTAAACCTAAGCACAGCCTATCATCCTCAAACAGATGGACAAAGCGAAAGGACAATTCAGACAATGGAAGATATGCTTAGAGCTTGTGTAATTGATTTCAGAGGAAATTGGGACGATCATTTACCATTAATAGAATTTTCCTACAATAACAGCTATCATACCAGTATCAATGTTGCACCATTCGAAGCACTTTATGGACGAAAGTGCCGGACTCCAGTCTGTTGGGCAGAAATTGGAGAAAAGAAATTGTCTGTACCAGAGATAGTACAAGAAACTACGGACAAGATTATTCATGTCAAGGAAAGACTAAAAGCCGCACGCGATCGCCAAAAGAGTTATGCTGATAACAGGCAAAAACCGTTGGAATTTCAAGTAGGAGACAAAGTATTATTAAAAGTTTCTCCATGGAAAGGAGTGGTTAGATTCATTAAATGGGGAAAGCTAAGCCCCAGGTATGTTGGACCTTTTAAGATAATTAGAAGAATAGGATCTGTAGCTTATCAGCTACAACTGCCAGAGGAAATGGTAGGAATGCATGATGTATTTCATGTATGTAATCTAATGAAATGCTTAGAAGATGTATGAGAAGCCTAAGTTTGTAGAGAAACCACTACAAATTGAAGACCGAAATTCAAGAATCTCAAACACAAGAGATTAATTCTAGTCAAAGTAAAATGGGATTCCAAGAGAGGACCAGAATACACTTGGGAGCTTGAATCCGAGATGCAGAGGAAATATCCACACCTGTTCCAGTAGACCTCGAGGGAGAGTTCTAAAACAAGGTGGGGAGGATATAACAACCCTCCTAAAAGTTTTATAACATCCCTATACGTCTTAAAATGCACCCCGTATACGAAAAGTGAGCCCGAAATACCTTTATTTTATAAAAATTAAATAAAAAAAATTCTAGTATCGCTCGCGGGGCGCGATAGCAACCCCTGCGTTTGTCGCAGGCTGCGACCAGGTGGCCACCAGGCTTAACCCAGTGCCGCCACGTGGCATGTGCGTGTCGAGGCTACTGGGTCAATTCAACAACCCTAGTTCCCAACTCCGCGAGCTTTGTTCTTCAACACATAGTTCCCAAACCAATTGGGAAGAACAAAGCTGGTGAAGATGTGTACTCGGATGGAACGAGGGTGGGTTATAATCAAGTTCCACCGCCTGTATTAAACAGTTTTGCAAAGAAACAGTCCGGGTTGGATAATATTTGTGAAATAAGTGAGAAAACAGATGCTGAAAAACTTCCGGAAACAATTGATGTCACATTCACTTCATCATCTGATGAAGATAGTGTTCAGTCTGAAGTCGTAAAAAATGTGGTTGAAAACGTTTTAAAATCATACAGTGATTCAACTGAAGATGAGGAATGTTTTCTGAATAATTACATTCCGAAATCAAAATCCCAAAACAACTCAAATGATGATCCTACTCTTGTCATGTACAAGATGTATGGTTCTGATAAGTTGTATTCGGATTTTGAGTTTCCAATTGAAAATGTGAATGTTGACAAACTGAAGAAAGTTTTCAAACTTGTGGAAATTTGATGTTTCTGAAATTGAAGGATTAAAGAGTTCCAAAAGATTGTTAAACTTTGAACGTAATAAATCTTACTATAAGAAACCTGTTGTACCAACACGTTTTAAAAATAACAACCAAAACAGATGGTCGAGTGGTTATTAGGGTGGTAAGAACAATCAAAAGAGGAACTTTCAAAATAAAAGGTTTGTCGAAAAGAAAGTATTTGTAAAGAGCTCAAGCTCACTTTCCGAACAAGAGTCGGAAATCTTTTTGAAAACAAACGAAGAATTTTTTTGCAAAGAAAGCCTCATAGCCTCAGACTGAAGGGAGAAGTCGGGTTGTTGACACCCGTAGGTGCTTTAAATGCAACGAAGTTGGACACATTGCACGAAAGTGCACCAACTCAAAACCTAAGTCTGTGGTTGTCGAGAATCCAAGAAAGAAAAATGATGTCAAAGGAAAAGCTCCAATGTTTGTTGAGAAGAAGATTTTGAAAAATGAAAACTTCAAAGTCAAAACTGAACCTGTAAAACAACCGGTAAAGAAAACTGTTCAGTTTTACAAACGGGTCGCTTCTCCACAACAAACTTGGAAGCCAAAATCTGAGGTCAAGACATCAAGTGTTCCAAAACCAAAGGTTTCCGTTACAGAAAAACAGTCATCTTCAACCAAACCGGTTAAGATGAATGTACCTTTGAATTTTTATAAAAAACTGGAAAAACAAACTTCGACCCCACCAGGGAAGAAGTATGTTCCAAAGAAAGACCAACCATCTGGTAAACCTCCAAAAAACGATTCATTTTTATATAAATAGGTTGAGGTTGGATCTGAAGAAAATCTCAAAATGAATGACAAAAATTTCCCACCATTGTACACCACAAAAACCCACATCAAGCTACCCGAGTCGAAGGAGGCTAAGGTTGCTTCAAAATCTAACTGAATGTTTGTGAAATATGCAGGAGCTCCTAAGATCTATCTCACGGTGGATTATGGATAGTGGAGCTTCCCGGCACATGACAGGAAGAAAGACACTGTTATATGATGTTAGAGGGTTCAACGGTGGATACGTCGGTTTCGCTGGAAATCAGGGAGGACGTATTATCGGTGAAGGAACATTATCAAATGGTGTAATCACGTTTGAAAGAGTCAATTACATAGCAGAGCTGGAAAACAACTTACTTAGCATTTCTCAAATTTGTGATAGAATGTATTCGACACATTTCACTGACAAGGAATGTCTGATCCTGAAGCCGGGGTTTATCATCCCCGAGGAATGGATCATCATGCGAGCACCACGGGTTAATGATCTGTACGTGTTGGATATGAGCATCGCTACGACTACCATGGGTCAACCCAGTGCTTCGTATCAAGAGCTACTGAAAAGGAGTCAGAGCTGTGGCACCGAAAGATGGGCCACATTCACCTACGCAAGATGAACTACCTGGTGCATAATGATTTAGTAAAAGGTGTTCACTTGAAGAGTTTTCATCTTGAGGGAGAGTGTATCAGTTGTATAAAGGGAAAACAACGGAAGAAATCCCATCCTGGCAAAAAGATGAACTCTATCTCGAAGCCACTAGAAAGACTTCACATGGATCTATTCGGTCCTGTGAATGTCAAAAGCATTACGGGTGATCTCTATTTCCTAGTAGTCACTGATGACTATTCTAGATTCTCGTGGGTGACATTCCTGAAGACAAAAGAAGAAACATTTGAGAGTTTGCTGAGGTTATTTAGGAAGATAGAGAATTTGTACCGAGCCCGCATACGCAGATTACGAAGTGACACCGGTACGGAATTCAAGAACAACAGAATGGAGGAATTCTGTGATCGTCGAGGTATATTGCAAGAATTCAGCGCACCATATACTCCGCAACAGAATGGAGTCGAAGAAAGAAAGAACAGAACGCTGATTGAAATGGCGAGAATGATGCTAGCTGACTCGAAGTTACCGATTAATTTTTGGGCAGAAGCAGTATCAACCGCTTGCTATACACTCAACAGGGTACTTACTGTGAATAAGCATAACAAGACATGTTTCGAGTTGATCAACAATCGCAAGCCTAATCTCGAGTATTTAGATCCGTTCAGGTCTCCCTGCACAGTTCTAGATCCTGATGGCAAATTTGGTTCAAAGAGCAGAAGGTATCTTCGTGGGGTATTCAAGTCCATTCAGATGCGTCTTTGTTCCAAGTCTCAAAAGGATCATCGAAGCACAACATGTTGAATGTCAAGGCTATACTATGCCTCCACAGAAGCCCGCAGACTCATGGCGATTCAACTATGATGCCTAATGGGATTAATTCGAGTTAGAAGAAGAGCCAGAGTTCTTTGATGATTTGGACATTTTACAAGAATATGAAGCATCTCAGGGAAGATTTCCAGCAAGTTCTTCTAAATGTCAACAACAAACTTCCAATGATGATGAAGCTGGTCCCAGTCATGCTGGAGAAAATGATGAAGCTCAGCAAACTCCGACTACTTCGTAACGCGAGCCTGCTCCTGAAAATCGGACGACAGTCAATGATGAATCAGAATCTGATGATAGACCTACTTTTGATCATGGTGATTCAGAGTCTGAGGGGGAGCAAATCCAATCTTCAGATCAGACAGTTCTTGACAATGAACAAGTTACGGAACAGAATGTCACTAATTTGGAATGCGAGGTGGATGTTCCTGGCAAAGTTATGCCGAGGACTCTTTCATACCATCCAGAGGAGTTGATAATAGGAGAGCTGCAGTCAGGCGTTCGCACCAGAAGACAGATTGACCATGGCCTTACCTGCTTTTATACTAAAATTGCCCTTTACAAACTGAATTTTCATTTAGTTGTTTCACTTTGCAGATTGAGCCGCGAACTTACAAGGAAGCACTGACGGAAGATTCATGGGTCAATGCAATGCAGGATGAGCTGAGTCAGTTTGAAAAGCTTGGTGTATGGAAGCTTGTGGATCTGCCTGACGGACACCGAAAGATAAACACAAAATGTGTGTTCAAGTGCAAAAGAGATGACCGAGGAGTGATTGTCAGAAACAAAGCTCGACTCGTAGTCCAGGGTTTTAGTAAACAAGAGGGGATAGACTTCACAGATGTTTATGCTCCAGTTGCTCGACTTGAAGCCATTAGAATTTTCCTAGCTTTTGCTTCATGGAAAGGTTTTAAATTATACCAGTTAGATGTCAAATTGGCATTTTTATACGAAAAAGTGAAAGAGGAGGTATATGTTGGTCAGCCACCGGGCTTTACTGACCCAATCCACAAAGACAAGGTCTACTTGTTAGACAAAGTGCTGTATGGTTTGCATCAGGCCCCGAGAGCTTGGTACGAGACGCTCTCTCAACACTTGATTGCCAACAACTTTATTCGAGGAAAAGTGGACGCTACCCTCTTCACAAAAGAAGTCGATGGGCACTTACTGGTCGTACAGATTTATGTTGATGATATAATCTTTGGGTTAACAAACGAAGAACTCTGCAAAGATTTTGAAAAAGTGATGAAGCAGAAGTTCGAGATGTCGTCAATGGGTGAGATGAAGTTCTTCCTAGGGCTGCAAGTCGACCAAATGCCTGAGGGAACCTTCATTCATCAAACGAAGTATGTTTACGACGTTCTAGAGAAATTCGGGATGTCTGAGACAGCTCCAATATCCACCCCTTTAGCAACCAATCATGGTATCAACCCTGATCTCAGTGGAGAGAAGGTGGACAAGACACTATATCGCTCAATGATCGGTTCACTGATGTACTTGACAGCATCCAGACCTGATATCATGTACCCAACATGTCTCGCGACCCGATATCAGTCAAGTCCTAGAGCCTCGCATATGTCTATTGTCAAAAGGATTCTACGCTATCTGAAAGGAACTCCGACACTGGGCTTGTGGTATCCCAAAGATGGTGACTTCATGCTCGAAGGATACTCAGATTCTGACTTCGGTTGCTACAAAGTCAATGCTAAATAAACAACTGAAGGATGCCAATTTTTTGTACCCTGACTGGTCACATGGCAGTGTAAGAAGCAAACCTATGTTGCTTTATCAACATGTGAAGCTGAGTACGTATCTGCTAGCAGCTGCTGCTCACAGATCCTGTGGATTCAACAACAGATGCGCGATTACGGTTTGCAATTTCTTACTTCTCCTATATTTGTTGATAATGAGGCTGCAATCAACATAACGAAAAATCCGATACATCACGCTAAAACTAAACATATAGAAATTCGTCATCACTTCATATGCGATTGTTATGAAAAGAAGTTGATACGAATAGACAAAATCCACACCGACGAACAAAAGGCAAACTTAAATACTAAAGCTTTTGATAAAACTCATTTTCAATATCTTTTAAAATTGAATGGTATGAAGCTGTTGTCGGATGCGGAGGAGATAGTTGGCGTTGATGAGAAAACCACTGCAGATGATGTTGAGAAGCCGACTGCACTGGTTTGTCGTATTTTTAATTGTTTTGGTATTTAGGGGGAGATAGTTATATTTTCATCAGAAAATACAAAAACAATAAAAATGCTAAATCCAAAAACATGAGATATTTTCAAAATCCAAAAACAATAGAAAACTGGAAAGAGTTTGTGTATAAAGAGGAAATGATAGTACATCAGCTAGACAGTTACAGTATGCTAAGGAAATGTATTGTTTAAAAGCGTTAAGCAGTCTCGCTGATGATATGCCGATAGGTTTTTACACACTTAGTAGACTGATTTGGGATATAAACATAAAATCATTTCTTGTTTATTTCGTGGGGAACATCTCTCGGATATATAGGTAACCCCTGAAATCTTGTTTGAAAGATTTTCTATTTCTGACATATTAGGTCTATGTACGTGATGATATCTGGGGTATTATACCAGGACTTCTGATTTTGCGGAAGCATTAGCCTAGTCCTCGTATAATACTCTGCACTGCTTTAATCTTTAAAGCCTCCCCTCAGCATAAAAAATGATAAAACATTGCAAAATGCTAATCATGTGCTGTTGAAGAAAAGATCCCCAAGTGGGACACACCAAAAGTCGAGCCATCATCTCTTTGCCTGAACAGAAGTTCTAACCTGAGCTCTCATGGCCTCGCACTACCCTTTACAGATATCATTATTGTACGTTCACCTGTAAGACTGAATATAGAAGTCTGGATACGAGAGTATATTCTGAGGTGGGACACGCATATAAGTTAAGTTCTTAAAACACTAATTCGTATCCTGAATAAGTTGAAATTTGTGTGAAAATTTAAAAGGATCAGTATATCAGCAATCTAAGTGAATTGTTTAATACTTAGTGTGTAATCAAGCTCAACGGTACTTGTAACTTGTCAAGCAACTGATATGATCCTCTAATACGCTCACCAAAAATATGTTTGTAAATGGTTTACTTTTACTACATTTCATTTCTTTTCATAGTTAGTCTAAAACCCAAAAAGATTTCATTGTGTTCTAGTTTAAACTTTCGTTAAAATCCCAAAAAGATTTTACATTTCTGCTTTAGTTTTTCCGACAAACCAAGGTAGAAAGCTGATCTTCAGATTCTCAGTCATGAAGCAGAGTAGGAAGTTTCTGAACTGGACAAAAGAGTTGGGAGCTAATCTTGAAAGGTTTGATAATTCAAAGTCAAAAGAAGTTCATTAAGTTGACACTTGTAAATTTTCATGAAAATGTGTTTGAAAAGTTTGAACAAATTGTCAGTTGTTTCGTTTCAGGTCAACCAAGGTCATTAACTTGGACTTGTTAGACAAATTAAGTGCCTAGGGTCATTTACTTGGACCAAGATACTTAAGTGGATTTCTAAAACTGACCAAACCTGATAATATGCCAAACGTCAAAAGGTCAAAACATCAAGTCAAAGAGTAGTGTTTGGATCGAATGGCGGTCCGATCGGATGGCCATCCGACACTTGCACATGTCTATATATAGTGGTCAATATCATTCAGTCAAACTTTTATTTGATCAATTGATGATGTGCTGAAAGTGATTAAATAAAAACTACTAAAATTAACCTAATCTAGACACTCTAAGCTTTAAATTTATAAACTTAGACTCGATCTAAAACTAAACCACACAACCGGCAAGTGTACCGATCAATGCAGTATAGCTACAGTAAGTCCGAGTATCGAACCCACGAGACTCTCTAATTAACTAAATTTGTTTATTTGATTGGGGGGGGGGGGTTTCTAAAAATCATAAATTTATAATAAAATATTAAACTAGAATATTAATAAAATAACTAGACACAAACGTGGACGAAGACTTGAATCAGAGGCGATGAAGACTACCTAGGCTAGACGCAAGTTTAACTTGGAATGGATTTCTATTCGAAAGTAATGTGGTATGGAACCGGGATCTTTTGATACTAAACCTATTAAGACACCAACTAAGCCCCTCAACCCTTCTTGAGGTGAAACTTATGGCACTACCTAGGCTGTTACGATTACCGGTTGTTAGATTTCCTTACAGTCCACTAACTTCTTGAAAAGTGCCTTAATGTGACAATCTACCTACAGCGTGAATGTCTAAGGAAACTATGGGTTTCAACTTGGTTTAATAGACAAGAGAATGGTTAGGGAACTAGACCGATTTCTTACAAAACCTAAACCTAGCTATAAACCAAACCAAGACCTATTAACAACCTCGAGCCTTACAGCGACAAGATTAGTAGAACACTTGATTTTATAAAATTACCGAATATTACTTCTAAGGTCACTTACTAGATTTTCGCCTTAAAGGATTAAAGATTTATTACGTGATATAGACACTCACCTAAATCTAGAACCCTAGCACAACCCTATTATGTGATATAGACCGTCACCAAGGATCATACGAAGCAATAAACAGTATTCAAACAATATCAAGCACGCATATACACCAAATCAAAATTCCATAATCGTTTACAATTCAAGAAAACCCAAGAACCACATTATTAATGAATAAAAACCCAAACTTTATTAAACCATTGTCGTAAGCCTAGGTAGTATGAAGTATTTAGCCGGAAAACATGGTCTTAAAAACAATCAAACAAGGTCTAGAACAAGAATTCATTGATATCAATCAAGAAAAATAGAAAACTAAACAAATCGAGTAGAAAAACCCGTTAATCCCCTTGCTCTCCAAGCTTCCACTTCGATCCAATGATTCCCCCAGCCGTGTTTGTTCTGCGTCTGATCCCCTCTGACGTATGATGTCTGATGTTGCGTGTTCTCCCCTTCCTAAACCAACCGACCTCCTCCAAAATAATGTCTTCGTAATATATATAAATAGGGCAGCCTCCCTTCTTGCTTACGTAATTAGTGCTGGGCCTCTCATCTTTCTTGGCCCAAAATATGTATATAATTAAGAAATTCACGGCCCACTAGGAATCCTTCCAATTTGCACGTGCGTCTCCACTGATGTTGTATCCTCTGTTTCGTCCATGAATGATGTGCGTTTTAAAATATGGCTCTAAGGTTAATTCCCTTTTTTTTCATAATATGAAAGCAGCTCCCTAAATAATATATTGTATGGTGGTGCACATGTGGGCTGGGCCCCTTCTTTTTCTGATGTCAAGCCGCCTATAGCAGTTATCTTTCGTCAAAGATTGTTGTCTCTTTATCCCAGGTTTTTCAAATTGTTTATGATTCCCCTGATGTGAATATTAATACTCCAATAGGATGGAATTTCATACAATGTATATGAATTTCCTTAAAGGCCCACTAAGTTTCTTTTTTTTTTTTAATTCTTAAAATAATATATTCATCTCAAAGAAATATGGCCACCAACTTTAATAATATAGAGATAGCGGTCCCGGACCAATCACAGAAAATAGCGGCAATTTTACTTCGATCACTGGCGCCCCACTCTGCCCAACTGGCTAGTTATTTTTATATTACTCGTTTTTGCTCCATTTGCACCAGAACCTGTCAAAACACAAAATAATAAATATAATACTAAAACTAAATAAAAACAAATAAAACCTATACAAAAATTATACACTTTACACGGGCCAAATATGTGTATTTTATCCTACATCAAATATCTCCACACTTAACCTTTTTTCGTCGCCGAAAAAGAATTATGCAAAACGGAATCATAGTCGGAATAATCATTCGGGACAAAAGCTTAAATTATTATTAAAACCAAAACTTGTGTTAGCCGCGATTGCAAGCATTTTTGTCCACTTAAACCCAACCACGGTTCCAAGCCCTTATCATGCAATTTAGGTCAAGTGCGGTCAATCTACCTAGGGTCTCAAGCTAAGAATCGCAAGTCCACCTAATCCCCCCTCAAGCTTATAGGACAAAAGGAACAACCATTGGGTTATTTCCTAACCGTTTTATACCAAGATTAAGAGAGTTTAGAATCAAATCTATTCTTTCCATTTTTTTTCTCATTTTTTTCTTTTCATCACTTTTTTCATTTTTTTTTCGAGCGTAGACGTTGCTTTCCCTAACCCAGATGCATTCCGGCTGTAGAGTCGCTATCCCTGACTCTGATTACTTAGGCTTTGGTACTTTTCATTTTCTTCGCAAGGCCGATTTCACACACCCTAGCGGTAATCCGGCTGTAGAGTCGCTATCCCCAACATAGATTAGATAGAAATGCGCTACTTTCCTTTAGTTTCTAGCTCTTTTCTTTTTTTCATTTTTTTCTTTTTCAACGAGATATGACAAGAAACTCTAACGATCTTAACTTATAACGGCATCCCTTATACTATTATTGGCGGTTTCAATTTCCCCACTTTCCCTAGATGAGAACCCACTAGTAGACCGACAATTAGGTATATTTAAGATCAAAGGAACCTAGAACCGAATCGAGCCTACCCACACATCCCAAACTAGACAAAAGCTCAATTATTTTAATCTCATATTATTATTATTTGAACCCGAACAAAAACCCGACTTTTCTATCATTTTCCGTTTTTTATTGCAAACTTCTTATTTCAAAAGACATTTTCTATTTTTTTTTATTTTTGAATTTTTTATTTAATTTTTTTGTATTATTTTTTTATGACTCGACTAACTATACTAACGACACTAAACGATAGTTTCTCATCCCCACACTTAAACTCTACATTGCCCTCAATGTAGGATGGAAACCGACAAAAAAAAAAAAAAAAAAAAATTAATGACAAAGGAAATAAATGGAAATGACTTAGCTGTTAATATAACGTGTAAGCTCCCACGGTCTTGTCCAATCCAGCTCGATCGTATAGCATTTCGGTCGCGATCGGCTTTGACACTAACTAGTACACTCGGAAAATACCTGATATCTGATAAGCAGCTCCAAAATCACCCGAATGGAGATTGAGTACGGGTGGTACATATTCAAACCTGCATAAACAAAAACAAGGAAAAACCAAAGCAGTACCGACTCTAAACAAAAACTGACTCAAAACTACTAGCAAAGACTGATTATACAAAAACTACGACTCTATACAAACTCTACAAAACCTCCCCACACTTGAATTTAATCAGGAGGTTTTTCCTTGACTTGGACCCTATCTAACCCGTTTAATTCCACCCAATCCTCAAAAATAGTTAAAAATTTAATAGTGGAATAATAAAATATTTTAAAATTTTGAAACGGGTCAGACCACCAGAATTTATACTTACCTGGAAGAAACCGAATGCATGACATGTAGCGAGAAGGCTGATCGTGCGTGAATTGTAATGTCTTCTTCTTTTCCATCTCGCCCCAACCTTCAATCCTCTTCCGGTTTCGATCATTTCTCTTTCTTTTCTTTGCCCTCTCCCGTGGTTTTGTTGATTTTGAAGTTTCATTTATTACTAACACCAGGGGCCAGCTGTGGTGCTCTTCTTCTTCCACCACTCTCGCAGGATGATCCCCACACTTAGTCTCTTCGTCTGGGGTAGGTTTGATTACCTCTGTTAGTTCACCTTCAAGTAGGGCATCAAAGTATGCAATGTCCCCATCAGGGTCCAACACTCCTACCTCTTCTAACTCTAAAAACGCATCCTCCCCAGATGACTTAATTTCAACCTCTTCAATTTCGTCCTCTGCACCAAACATCAAACCTATTGAATCTCCTAATTCCACTTCCTCTTCAGTCACTTCTTTCTTCACTAACGACCTCTGATAAGTAGCCCACTCTTCTTCGTCTATTTCATCATCGGAGTCACTCCATTAATTAATAATCGGAACCTGTGGAACCGGAGGTGGGACTTCAGCGTCCATTTTCGTCTCCGTGACTGAAGTGATCTCTTCATCTGACCAATCCTCATATGGCAGCTCTTTCCCTTCTGCATCATATGTATAACCGGTCGTCGGCTTCTCTGGCTGCACTTTATCCTTTTCTACCTCTTCTTCTACTTCCTCTAGGTCTTCTCCCTTTCATCTCTTATATGCAGCCAGTTGGGCATCTATCTCTTCATTACTACACGAGAAATCAATTATGAACTGACCCGTATTCTCTTCTCGGTCTTCCTGCTGAACCGGAGGTGGGACTGAGACATCCATTGTAGTCTCCGGTTCTACCTTAGCTTTTAGGGCGTTCAGTGTTTTCCATATTTTTGTTGATTCAACTTCAAAAACTTCTTGCTGTTGAAGCATTTCCTCAAAAAATGGGCTCCTTTATGCTCGATGTGACTGCTGATATGGGTCATCATACTGATATGTGGAATACCCCTGATCTCTCGCCATTAACTGAGCACACATCTCCTTAATGCTACTTAGACTACCCCCTGAACCTCTATCGCTAGTCTGACCCTGGTTATGTTGTGGCTGCTGATACGGATCATCGTAATAATACGAAGGATACCCCTGTGAATAATATGGTTGCGGCTGCACAAATCGGTTAGCATAATAATCTGTAGAGTACCCCGGTGAATTTGGACAATGAATAGTGGAATGGAGCCCTCCACAAATCTCACACATACTTACTAAACTCAAAATAAATAAATAAAAGATACGGACAATTAGACTCCTACGACTCAAACAAATGAACAAATAGCACGTATAATATCAAACAAGTCCAAACAAAGTAATTAATGCAATCACCAAAGAGTCCCCGACAACGGCGCCAAAAACTTGATGTGCTAAAAGTGGTTAAATAAAAACTACTAAAATTAACCTAATCTAGACACTCTAAGCTTTAAATATATAAACTTAGACTCGATCTAAAACTAAACCACACAACCAGCAAGTGTACCGATCAATGCAATATAGCTACAGTAAGTCTGAGTATCGAACCCACGAGACTCTCTAATTACGTTAACGACTCTATCTAGACTATGACTGACACAACTTAACTAAATTTGTTTATTTGATTGGGGGGGGGGGGGGGGGTTTCTAAAAATCCTAAATTTATAATAAAATATTAAACTAGAATATTAATAAAATAACTAGACACAAACGTGGACGAAGACTTGAATCAGAGGCGATGAAGACTACCTAGGCTAGACGCAAGTTTAACTTGGAATGGATTTCTATTCGAAAGTAATATGGTATGGAACCGGGATCTTTTGATACTAAACCAATTAAGACACCAACTAAGCCCCTCAACCCTTCTCGAGGTGAAACTTATGGCACTACCTAGGCTGTTACGATTATCGGTTGTTAGATTTCCTTACAGTCCTCTAACTTCTTGAAAAGTGCCTTAATGTGACAATCTACCTTACAGCGCGAATGTCTAAGGCAACTATGGGTTTCAACTTGGTTTAATAGACAAGAGAATGGTTAGGGAACTAGACCGATTTCTTACAAAACCTAAACCTAGCTATAAACCAAACCAAGACCTATTAACAACCTCGAGCCTTACAGCGACAAGATTAGTAGAACACTTGATTTTATAAAATTACCGAATATTACTTCTAAGGTTACTTACTAGATTTTTGCCTTAAAGGATTAAAGATTTATTACATGATATAGATACTCACCTAAATCTGGGCCTCTCATCTTTCTTAGCCCAAAATATGTATATAATTAAGAAATTCACGGCCCACTAGGAATCCTTCCAATTTGCACTTGCGTCTCCACTGATGTTGTATCCTCTGTTTGGTCCATGAATGATGTGCGTTTTAAAATATGGCTCTAAGGTTAATTCCCTTTTTTTCATAATATGAAAGCAGCTCCCTAAATAATATATTGTATGGCGGTGCACATGTGGGCTGGGCCCCTTCTTTTTCTGATGTCAAGCCGCCTATAGCTGTTATCTTTCGTCAAAGATTGTTGTCTCTTTATCCCAGGTTTTTCAAATTGTTTATGATTCCCCTGATGTGAATATTAATACTCCAATAGGATGGAATTTCATACAATGTATATGAATTTCCTAAAAGGCCCACTAAGTTTCTTTTTTTTTTAATTTTTAAAATAATATATCCATCTCAAAGAAATATGGCCACCAACTTTAATAATATAGAGATAGCGGGCCCGGACCAATGACAGAAAATAGCGGCAATTTTACTTCGATCACTGGCGCCCCACTCTGCCCAATTGGCTGGTTATTTTTATATTATTCGTTTTTGCTCCATTTGCACCAGAACCTGTCAAAACACAAAATAATAAATATAATACTAAAACTAAATAAAAACAAATAAAACCTATACAAAAATTATACACTTTACACGGGCCAAATATGTGTATTTTATCCTACATCAAATATCCCCACATTTAACCTTTTTTCTTCCCCGAAAAAGAATTATGCAAAACGGAATCATAGTCGGAATAATCATTCGGGACAAAACTTAAATTACTTATTAAAACCAAAACTTGTGTTAGCCGCGATTGCAAGTATTTTTGTCTGCTTAAACCCAACCACGGTTCCAACCCTTATCATGCAATTTAGGTCAAATGCGGTCAATCTACCTAGGGTCTCACGCTAAGAATCGCAAGTCCAACTAATCCCCCCTCAAGCTTATAGGACAAAAGGAACAACCATTGGGTTATTTCCTAACCTTTTTATACCAAGTTCAAGAGAGTTTAGAATCAAATCTATTCTTTCCATTTTTTTTCTCATTTTTTTTCTTTTCATCACTTTTTTCATTTTTTTTTCGAGCGTAGACGTTGCTTTCCCTAACCCAGAGGCATTCCGGCTGTAGAGTCGCTATCCCCAACCTAGATTAGATAGAAATGTGCTACTTTCATTTAGTTTCTAGCTCTTTTCTTTTTTTCATTTTTTTCTTTTTCAACGTGATATGACAAGAAACTCTAACGATCTTAACTTATAACGGCATCCCTTATACTATTATTGACGGTTTCAATTTCCCCACTTTCCCTAGATGAGAACCCACTAGTAGACCGACAATTAGGTATATTTAAGATCAAAGGAACCTAGAACCGAATTGAGCCTACCCGCACATCCCAAACTAGACAAAAGCTCAATTATTTTAATCTCATATTATTATTATTTGAACCCGAACAAAAACCCGACTTTTCTATCATTTTTCGTTTTTTATTGCAAACTTCTTATTTCAAAAGACATTTTCTATTTTTTATTTTTTATTTTTTTTTATTTTTGAATTTTTTATTTAATTTTTTTGTATTATTTTTTTTTATGACTCGACTAACTATACTAACGACACTAAACGATAGTTTCTCATCCCCACACTTAAACTCTACATTGCCCTCAATGTAGGATGGAAACCGACTTAAAAAACTAAAAAAATAAAAATAAAAATTAAAGACAAAGGAAATAAATGGAAAGGACTTAGCTGGTAATATAACGTGTAAGCTCCCACGGTCTTGTCCAATCCAGCTCGATCGTATAGCATTTCGGTCGCGATCGGCTTTGACACTGACTTGTACACTCAGAAAATGCCTGATATCTGATAAGCAGCTCCAAAATCACCCGAATGGAGATTGAGTACGGGTGGTACATATTCAAACCTGCATAAACAAAAACAAGCAAAAACCAAAGCAGTACCGACTCTAAACAAAAACTGACTCAAAACTACTAGCAAAGACTCCTTATACAAAAACTACGACTCTATACAAACTCTACAAAACCTCCCCACACTTGAATTTAATCAGGAGGTTTTTCCTTGACTTGGACCCTATCTAACCCGTTTAATTCCACCCGATCCTCAAAAATAGTTAAAAATTTAATAGTGGAATAATAAAATATTTTAAAAATTTGAAACGGGTCAGACCACCAGAATTTATACTTACCTGGAAGAAACCGAATGCATGACATGTAGCGAGAAGGCTGATCGTGCGTGAATTGTAATGTCTTCTTCTTTTCCATCTCGCCCCAACCTTCAATCCTCTTCCGGTTTCGATCATTTCTTTTTCTTTTCTTTGCCCTCTCCCGTGGTTTTGTTGATTTTGAAGTTTCATTTATTACTAACACCAGGGGCCAGCTGTGGTGCTCTTCTTCTTCCACCACTCTCGCAGGATGATCCCCACACTTAGTCTCTTCGTCAGGGGTAGGTTTGATTACCTCTGTCAGTTCACCTTCAAGTAGGGCATCAAAGTATGCAATGTCCCCATCAGGGTCCAACACTCCTACCTCTTCTAACTCTAAAAACGCATCCTCTCCAGATGACTTAATTTCAACCTCTTCAATTTCGTCCTCTGCACCAAACATCAAACCTATTGAATCTCCTAATTCCACTTCCTCTTCAGTCACTTCGTTCTTCACTAACGACCTCTGATATGTAGCCCACTCTTCTTCGTCTATTTCATCATCGGAGTCACTCCAGTAATTAATAATCGGAACCTGTGGAACCGGAGGTGGGACTTCAGCATCCATTTTCGTCTCCGTGACTGAAGTGATCTCTTCATCTGACCAATCCTCATATGGCAGCTCTTTCCCTTCTGCATCATATGTATAACCGGTCGTCGGCTTCTCTGGCTGCACTTTCTCCTTTTCTACCTCTTCCTCTACTTCCTCTAGGTCTTCTCCCTTCCATCTCTTATATGCAGCCAGTTGGGCATCTATCTCTTCATTACTACACGAGAAATCAATTATGTGATACGGTGATATAGACACTCACCTAAATCTAGAACCCTACGTGATATAGACACTCACCTAAATCTAGAACCCTAGCACAACCCCATTATGTGATATAGACCGTCACTAAGGATCATACGAAGCAATAAACAGTATTCAAACAATATCAAGCACGCATATACACCAAATCAAAATTCCATAATCGTTTACAATTCAAGAAAACCCAAGAACCACATTATTAACGAATAAAAACCCAAACTTTATTAAACCATTGTCGTAAGCCTAGCTAGTATGAAGTATTTAGCCGGAAAACATGGTCTTAAAAACAATCAAACAAGGTCTAGAACAAGAATTCATTGATATCAAGCAAGAAAAATAGAAAACTAAAGAAATCGAGTAGAAAAACCCGTTAATCCCTTGCTCTCCAAGCTTCCACTTCGATCCAATGATTCCTCCAGCCGTGTTTGTTCTGCGTCCGATCCCCTCTGATGTATGATGTCTGATGTTGAGTGTTCTCCCCTTCCTAAACCAACCGACCTCCTCCAAAATAATGTCTTCGTAATATATATAAATAGGGCTGCCTCCCTTCTTGGTTATGTAATTAGTGCTGGGCATCTCATCTTTCTTGTCCCAAAATATGTATATAATTAAGAAATTCACGGCCCACTAGGAATCCTTCCAATTTGCACGTGCGTCTCCACTGATGTTGTATCCTCTGTTTCGTCCATGAATGATGTGCGTTTTAAAATATGGCTCTAAGGTTAATTCCCTTTTTTTTCATAATATGAAAGCAGCTCCCTAAATAATATATTGTATGGCGGTGCACATGTGGGCTGGACCCCTTCTTTTTCTGATGTCAAGCCGCCTATAGCTGTTATCTTTCGTCAAAGACTGTTGTCTCTTTATCCCAGGTTTTTCAAATTGTTTATGATTCCCCTGATGTGAATATTAATACTCCAATAGGATGGAATTTCATACAATGTATATGAATTTCCTTAAAAGCCCACTAAGTTTCTTTTTTTTTTTAATTCTTAAAATAATATATTCATCTCAAAGAAATATGGCCACCAACTTTAATAATATAGAGATAGCGGGCCCGGACCAATGACAGAAAATAGCGGCAATTTTACTTCGATCACTGGCGCCCCACTCTGCCCAACTGGTTGGTTATTTTTATATTACTCGTTTTTGCTCCATTTGCACCAGAACCTGTCAAAACACAAAATAATAAATATAATACTAAAACTAAATAAAAAAAAATAAAACCTATACAAAAATTATTCACTTTACACGGGCCAAATATGTGTATTTTATCCTACATCAATTGACCACTCGACACTCTCTCAAACACTCTCAACTTTCTTGATTGATTCTTCACTCTTGCTTTCCACACTTCATAGGATTATTGGTTTGCACAATCTTCACTATGGGAAAGGTAAGTTCACTGATCTTAATTGTTAAAATTTGATGTTTTTGATGATATTTCTTGAGTCGACGACTGTTCGGACTCATAAACTTAGATATAGGCATTTTTGATGATTTTTGATAGAATCTAAACATAGGGTTTTATTCACGGGCTTTAGATCTATAGGTTTACCATCTCAATTTGTGCAAAAACTTATTAAATTTGATGAATTGAAGGTTAGAGTATATCGGCTATCAGACTACATATTGTTAAATTAAACCCAAACTAGGCCGAGTTAGAAAAATCTGAACATAGGGTTTTGATCATCGGCAAAATCTTTACGTGAAAGTGTGTTCAATTTTGAGATTAACTTAGAAAAATTTTGATGTTCATAGATTGTTCTAACTGTTCTTCAGTGTCAATGGTTCGAGTGGCGGTTCGATCGGATGGCAATCCGATCGGATGGCCATCCGATCCAATGCATCTTATGAGTTTAATAATTTTTCTAAGTGATTGGTCTTGAAATCTGTGCCTTACATGTTAACACGATGTTTTAGAAAGAATGGCATCTTGATCGGATGGCAATCCCCGGTTACGTATTAGATATGTTGCCCGATTGATCTAGTGCTCCGTAACGCATGTCGAGGCTCTGCCCGACTCAGTCATTGGAGTTCTGTCTCGGGGAGGGTATAGCTAATGTAAATTGGGTTATTATACTAACACGTGTGCATTGTTTAATTAATAGATTATAACTAGGAAGTCACAAGGAAATACCTAAATTAGCAATGTGAGTAATCCTTCTTTTTATTAACTGTTTTTACAATACCTCAATTGTTTTACATTATAAGTAACAGTGATTGAGTATTTGTAATTCTACAATTATCGTCGGTATGTTGGGGTTTTGTATACATTACTTATTACTACACTGTGAGTAGTAGCATGACCACATGTCAGGGTTGACAGTACCGTGGGTGGTAATTAAAGTAGATGTAAACAAATTTAATTGCGGGTTGCCCTCAATGCTGTTAAATGATAAAACCTGTTTTGATTAAATTGGGATTCACTCACCAGTATTTTCTACAGACAAAAATGTTTTAAACGCGTTTCAGGTAACAAAATGTGAAAGCCAAATAGAAGCCAGCTGGAGAGCACTGAAGGCTTGGAAAAGTGGCTATAAAAGAAGAAGTGTTTATCCCTATAAAGATATTATAAATTGAAACTTGGGTTTTACCCATGTGTTTATTATTTATAAAATGAGGTGTTTTACTCTGATAAAATATTTCCTAACTACGATCAATAATGATGCGAAAAATTATACAGAACTCATGTGGCCATTCTTTGAAGAACCAGAAGATTCTTCGGTCTAAGGACATTACATGTGTTGCATGCTCACAAGGGAAGTTAAACACTCGCCCATCACCAGTTAATGTGGGGAATGAATCCCTGAGTTTTTTTTGGAAATAATACATGGAGATATATGTGGGCCTATACACCTTTCTAGTGGACTGTTAGATACTTTATGGTCTTAATTGATGCATCAACTAGATGGTCACATGTGTGTTTACTACTTGCTCAGTTAATAAGGTTAAGAGCACAATTTCTAGATTACCCCATCAAGAAAATTTAGTTAATGCTAATGAATTTACATCCCAAACATTTAATGATTACTGCATGTCTATTAGCATAAGTGTAGAGCATCCTGTACCACATGTGCATACACAAAATGGACTTGCTGAATTGCTTATCAAGTGACTTAAAATGGTTGGAAGACCAATGATTATTAAATCAAGACTACTAGCATATGCATGTGTTATGCAATTCTACATGCATGAACACTAATTCGCATCAGGCCAGCAAGTTATCAAACTTCCTCCCTATTAAAGTTGGTTTTGGGCTAGGAAACAGATATTTCCCATCTAAGGATTTTCGGTTGTGCCACATATGTCTCTATCGCTCCACCACAACACACACAGATAGGACCTCAAAGGAGGTTAGGAATATATGTTGGGTATGAATCACCATTGGTCATTAAGTAATTCGAGCCATTAACTGGAGATTTATTTATGACACGATATGGTGATTGTCATTTTCTTAAATCAACATTCCCAACATTAGAGGGAGACGAAAAGCCGCTGAAAAATAATAATATAATTTGGAATGAATGATCATTATCTCATCTTGATCATAGAACTAAACAATGTGAACTAGAAGTTTAAAGGATAATTCAATTACAAAGATTAACAAATCAATTATGAGGCACATTCACTGACCCAAGAGAGTGAGTAAGTAACATATATCGGCTGCTAATGCTCCAGTGAAAATAAGTGTCCAAGAAGGACAACCACAAGTTGGAAATGAGTGTAATGCAAGCATCAAACATGGTAGACCAACCGGTTATAAAGATAAAAATCCTCGAAAGGAAAAAGGAGCAAAAAAATGCAGATGTTCAAGTCGAGGCAACGATAATACCAAGAAAAGAGCCTCCTAAAGAGACATTATACATGATGTTTCTATACGAACCTCATGTAGCTAAAAACGAAGAGATCTCAATAAATTATATTATGTCTAGAAAGGTATGGATTCATTCAATAAAAGAGAAGTTTTAAGACTAGTGGTCCATACATACACTTGAAGGTGTAAAACCTGTCGGATATAAGTGGGTCTTTACACGAAAGCGTAACGAAAAAAGAGATTACACGCTACAAGGCACGATTGGTATCACAAAGATTTTCACAAAGATCTGGAATTGATTTTGAGGAGACGTATTCTTCAGTGGTGGATGCAACGACTTTTTGTTATCTTATTAGTTTGGTAATACAAGAAGGGTTTGATATGCGTCTAATGGATGTTGTGACAGCCTACGTATATGGCTCCCTGGATACTGAGATTTACCTGAAATTACCTGTAGGATTAAAACTGCCAGAATCATGTAAATCAAGTTATCGATAACATCTTTCAATTATATTAAACAAATCATTATATGGACTAAAACAATTTGAGCGTATGTGGTACAATCGCCTTAGTTATATTTGTTGAAAGAAGGTTATAAAAATGATTCTGTTTATCCATGCATTTTTATAAAAATATCAGAATTTGTATTTGTTATAATCGTTGTATATGTTGATGATATAAATATAATTGGAACTCCTAAGGATCTCCATAAAGCGATAGAATACTTGAAAAAGAACTTTGAAATGAAAGACCTTGGGAAGATAAAATTTTGTCTCTGGTTACAAGTTGAACATCTTAAAAATGGGATACTTGTGCATCCCATTTTAAAAATGAGTGTGTAAAAAAGAAAGAAGAAGAAGAGATTGATCCAATCAGGAAACGTCGGGGTGTAAAGCAACAAGATTTTGAAAATAGGTGGTAAAAGTGTAGACATGTTTACTCTTAATGTTTTAGACATGTTTCCACTCCAATGTTTATGGAATTCTCTTGTTTAAGACCTATGTCTCGGTGAGTAAATCCAACGTATGAGATCCCTGGGTTTTATGGCGTTTTCGTAATCGGTCCAAAACGAGCCACAAATGAGGCACACAGGTCTGGCCAGCCTGCTCCATATATATAAAATTTTAGGCCCTTGCCAAGGTCGCCCCCAAAATCTATTTTTAATGTGTATATAACCCGACAATGAGCAACCCTGCTACCTGTCTACACTTACAGTCCAATTTGAGTTTTCATGAAAAGGATTCAGTTTTTGTTTAGGATTATTAAAAGCTAGAATGGAAATGGCATCGAATACCAATGGTTGCGAGGAAGTAGGAACTAAATTCAAAGAGGCTCAAAAATCGTTTCCAAAATCCAACCATAGTTATTTTAAAACATCTGACCCGAAACGAACATCATTTTCTATTTCGGTTCGTGTTTATTAATTGAAAATCCAATTGTGGTTATTTCTTAAATCGTTACATTCGCTATTTCTCTCTTGTTTCGGAAATTCTTTCTTGCGAACTCTGACAATTAGAAGTGACGATTTGTTACGCCGGGAGCTGTTACGAACTCGCGAACTGTTTCTATAAAAAAGGCATGGTTTTTTACGTCGACTTAGACCCCTAAAATAGTTGAGTCGCCTCTACCAAAGCAAATATATGTTATAAATTAAATTCACTATAAAAAAGTGAAAATACTTTGGTATATGTATGCACACTATACTTGAAGTGTACTGGTCTTATTTCAAAATCATGAAGTGTTATAATTAATGTAAACTAGTATGGTAAAGCACAAATACATCTAAATTACATCACATTCGCAGGATGTGCTTGACAAGATATAGTTTAGTTGGCAGACAACATTGCTTTTCTTAATCAAAATATGTACTGTGATTAGAAAAAAGAAAACAGATATGCAACACGTATAGATATACGTCTTTCTTTTTCTATACTTAAAAAATATGATGAAAAAAAAACTTTTTATGTACATGTAGAACATTGTAATACACCTCAAGAATAAAAAAAAACAATGGAGCATATATTTTTTACTAACTAAGCATAGTTATTCAATATCATGCTTCTAATTGACTTGAGTACTGTTGCTTTGGTATCCATGAATATCCACTAGCCATCATCGACAGTTCGACACATTAGATCATTGGTGTCTTTTCTATCGATCTTCTGCAGTGACCCCCTCAAATCTACGGAGATGGACCACCGAACCTTTCTTTATCTATCACCAATTAATTATTCTTTTCCGGCCCACCATCAGTGTTGGTTTCCATGCATACTCTTGTCAAGTAACCAGTCTTTTTGCTTGTTACCACCTCACATTCATCGTCTGTTCCACCTTGATATACATAGTTTACACTTACACACACACACACATATGGGTGTTTTTTTCATAGCAAATAGTATTTGAGAACTGCATTAACCCTATAAATTGATTAAAATGCATATGTATTTCAATATCTTTATGGTTTTATTTATAATAAAATATAGTACCCCTAGTCTTTTTATCAAAATGCACAATTGCATATATATATCCACTACATGCACATATAAATGCATGTATATATACACATATTTGTGCTTTTAAAAAAAATTAGGAGAGAGTAGATAAACTCAAAACAATAGGGGGGATTTTTTTTTTTAAAAAAAAAACACTGTTTTTCATATTTACTGTTTTCATCGAAGCGACGTCTATATTAGGCGATTCTTGCAGTTTACAACATACAATTGGTTTTGAAAAGAGTGTGCCCCTGTATATGAGTGTGTATGACAATGGTCCATATACAGAAGTGCTTTTTGTTTTTGTTAGGTAGATGTATACAAAGGCCTAAGAGGGATGGGTGGTGGATCTAGTAAAAACTTTTATGTGGCACTATAAATTATCATAATCATAAAATCAATTAAAACTAGCAACATGATACTTTATGTGTTTGTAGTCTAGCAACGGAGTTATCAAGGACCACTAAAATAGTTGATAACTTTACAGAGCCATGATAATCCCCTCCTGACGGTGGTGGATGATACTGGTGGTGATTATTAAGCCACATAAGTCATAGCCATGGGGTTCAGGAATCATGAACCCACAAAAACTGTATATTATACATGAGGATTCTTTTGAAATTAATCGTCTTTTAGTGGTAGTAGGTATTACATATCGAGGTCAGATCTAACTAAGCGATGGCTTTAACATGGGATCCAAAAAATGTGGACCAAACCTTTCGTCGTACATTAAATTCTCTTTTGTTAATAAAATAAATATATTTCGAACATGTAACGTTTGTTTAATAAAAATTCCGACTCAAACTGAACTGAAAAATATATAATATATCATGCAATCAACTTAAAACAGAGACGATTATAAACTAATGACAGATAGACGAGCAATAAGTTATGTATATATGTATAATATGTTGGATATCTGTTAATGGTAAATTAATACACGTATTAAAATATGTGCAGAAAAAATGGAAAGGGTGAATATTATAGAAAAAGCTTATTTTTCTTTGTTGGTGTACGTGGGTAGGTGAGGATACAGTAGGTGAGGAAATAGTGGAATCCCTTCTATTATAACCATTTAAAATTTGTATATAAAGTGCATAATAAAATATTAGCCCGTACAGATATTTCCTATAAATTACCAAACAAAATTAGCAACATTATTATTTCTTCTAAACAAATTATGAGGAATCATGCATAAGTGGTAACTTTATTGGCATTCACTCATGACATAACTAATAAAATCATTCGATATTTGGAAGTATCGATCACCTTTAATTATGAGGAATCATGCATAAGTGGTAACTTTATTATACACATGGAAGTCTCAACTCGGTAGCGAACCTTTAGGTAGTTTGTTTCATGAATTTAATGGAACTGGAATTGGAATTCGTGCAGAAATTGAAATTTCATTTGAATTTATATGTTTTTGTTTCACAGAATAAATTGTAATCTGGATGAAATTAGACTTTCGAATTCCTTTCTTATGTTGATAAATTCCAATTAAATTTTTTGTTGAAACCAACAAAATAAGAAACAAAATCAACATTCCAATTCTATCAAGATTCCATTTCATTTTGTGAAACGAACGCTACCTATTGCAAGCTTATTCTAATAATACACTTATATGCTAGATTTGCAAAAATGATGATTGTTTGCAATTAGTTGGTTAGTCATGTGTAGGGGTTTAAACGAGCTAAGCCACTCGTGAGCTACTTGAGTTCGGGCCGCTAAAAGGTCGATCAGAGCCAAGTTTGGAACTGAGGCCTGAGCCCGACTCTAAAAATAAACTTATTTAATATGATCCCAAGCCACAACTTCACTTATCCATCTTGTTAACATAAATTTATTTAATATACAACATAGTTATACAAGGCTCTCACTATCTGCACACTGAGTTTGCCTATCTGCACACTTAGGGTTTAAATACGCTGCGTATTGGTCAATACGCAGCGTATAGGGTAACCCTAATACGCTGCGTGTTGACCAATACGCAGCGTAGATAGACCATAGATCTCAGCGCCTAATAACCAATCATTGCACATAAAACAAGGTATATATACGCTGCGTATTGGTCAATACGCACCGTATTGGTCAAGGACCATTCTTGTCATCTTTCAAAACTTCAGGGACCGTTTATGTTAAATTTCGAAACATCAGGGACCATTTGTGTAAACTTACGAAACACCAGGGACCATCAGTATCAATTGTTGAAACATCAGGGACCATTTTTGTAAAAATTGAAACGTTTAGGGACCAAAGTGTAAATATATCAAAAATATGTAAAAAAGGGGGTCTTCTTTAAAGAACCGGCCCTTCCATGATTCGAACTCGTGACCTATCGTTTAGAACCGCAACGCCTTAACCAGTTTATCCTCTGTCCAGAGCTGTTAGATAATGAAACTTAATTCTTATATACACGAGTTAGCTTATACGCTGCGTATTGACCTATACGTGTCGTTAAAATATAAAACGACGAACTTAGTTTCGACGCTCGTTAGGGACCAACGCGCCTTACGGTTCGACTTCGACTAAATAATAAAAAAAAATATATATTTTAATGACGAACTTAGTTTCGACTCTCGTAAGGCGCGTACGGTCCTAACGTGCGTCGAAAATATATATAGGTCCCTGATGTTTCATAGATTGGCACAAATGGTCCCTGTCAGGGACTATTTTTGTAAAAACTGAAATTGAGGGACTTTAGTGTGCGTCGAAATTGACCAATACGCAGCGTAGATAAACCCTAATTTTGCTAGGGTTTGGTGTGCCAATAGGCACTTTAGTGTGCCAATAGGCACACTCTTATACAATAGCTATTACTATATATAAATTTGCAATGATTAAATATAAAAAATGTTAATTATAAATGTGTATAAATTAACTAAATAAATGATCGGGTTTGAGTATGAAAAACTAGTCACGAGCCGAGCTTGAATTTTAGAAATGAGTTCGAATTCAGCCGAGCTTGAACTCAAGCTCTCGTATGTTGAATGAGCTCGAACTCAGGCTCGACTCGTTTACACCCTAGTCATGTGAGAGAAAAAGTTTGTCCTTATCTCACATTTTCCCTGACCATGCTATAAGTGGGATCTTATAGGGTGCGTTCGTTTATTTGGTTCGTCGTTTTTTGTTTGTATATAACTAGATTGGTAGTTTATAACTATGCCTAACGAGATCAAAGCTAGGTTATAAAAAACGGGGGAGCTAGAGGTTGGTTGATCGGTGCTTCTATGAAAATATAGATCGAATTGAATAGCAGGATATATGATTGAAAGGGACCAAAAAATTGTGTTAGAGCAGGAAAAAAATCTGTAAAACTAGGGGTGCAGAATATGTATATAATATAATCAAGGTCGAACAGACAACGAAAAAGAGATGAACCGCAAAGACTGCTCACTTGACAAGAATCGCACAGAAACCCCTCACTCTTGATACGTTTCGTGCATCTTCTTAGAACATCCAAATCAAAGAATCATCTGCCATAAAAAGTTTTTATGCAAATAGAAGTTAGGGTTATTAATTATTAGTAACAGAAATATAGTCTAGAAGAGCAAAGAAATTATTACAACAGAAAGACAATAACCTAAAAGATGTGTCAGGAATGGGCATATGTGAATGATGAAGGTACCACTTTTGAGTTTTAAGGTGTATGGAATAGCTCCTTTTATAGATGATGAAGAATTCTATCAAGTGTGTGAACAACAATTCAAGACCTAATGTATTATGTACCTACTACAAGCTCACACGTGACAAGGAAATAAGTTTTGATTTGCCAAAGATTTTTTTAATCTTAAAACTAAATAGAATGATATTGATATAGAAAATGGATCAAACATTTGTTCTGGGCCGATGATTATATTTCCAAGTCTCTGTAGACTGGTGGAAAGTATTAGGAGGAATGATTTAAGCTAAATGATGTAGCAACTAGGTTCACTTTTTATAATATATAATTACAAAATATATAATAACGAGACTCTCGTTCTTCGTAGGAAATATCATAGTACAATACCGGTTGCAATAATTAAATAAAAAGAATATAAAATATAATTTTATATACCAATCTTGATTCAAGCCGCATCTCTGGTGGGTCCTTCATGCGCATTTGATAGCATCCTACACTCGAGTATTCATCATCTTGAGTCTTGAAAAATACTCCTTGACTGCAACAAAGAGCACACTAAAACGTTGACGATTTTGGTTGAGGCACGTGTTCAACACGCTTCCCTTAAAACTGATTTCACGCCTCTACTAAAGACGACGCGTCTGTCTCCCAGGGTACAACAGCCGAAGCAGTATGTACTACAGGAGATGGCCACACGCCCGAGGTTACACCGGATAAAATTATGGTGTTAGAACTTGTGGGAAACAATGGTATGAAGATGATGAAATCGAATAGAGAAAACATATCTCTCTAAGTACCCAACACATGGGTCTTCAAGTATCTCCAAGAACTCTTCTATTTTTATTCCATCAAAAATTCCACTTTCAATTCTCTACTTGTAATTAGCTTCATCAAGTTAGGCATATAACCTACTTTGCATACAAGAGATATGTGGTAGAGAAGATTCTCACTTTATTAGAGATTTTATTAAAGAAATAAACTCTAATAAATTGACTTAAAAACTTTACTAAAAGTCTCACTTTATTAGAGATTTTATTAGAGACATAAACGCTAATAAAAACTAATAAATTGACATAAAATTCCACTTAAGAGTTTATCACCCATATGAAGAGTCTAGTAAATAATTATAATTTTACTAAATTATAATTTCACTAAATTAATATCCATTCACACCATCTAAATTTCCAACAATCCCCCACATGAATGGAGATCGTTCTAAACACATAAAATTTCCAATTGAACCTCGACAGTTGAGTTTTGCATACGATAGGTAGGTGTTACCCTTTGAACATTCGCTCATGAAATGCACTTAGCCCACTAGCTCTGAGTAGATCTCGATGTCTTTGAACTCGTCTGCCGTTTGTGTAGACGACAATACACTTCACACAAGACTCTCCCTAGCGGGGTCATCTCCTCATAGTCGTGTCCAATAATGGTCGTGGAACACTTTCCTAGTTCTGCGAGAGCTCTAGGAATTGTGCCCTCAATTCCATTCGAAGCGACATCACTTCTCTCTAACATAGGTGATTCTCTTTAGATCATTAAAAGCATTGTGGTTATCGTGATTTATCCAAATCATTTACCACATATTATGCTTAGCCTCACTCTTTGTCCCTGAATATCATAGGAATAGACTAGGACGTATTTAAACACCCTTTTATACTTTGGGGGTATGTATAAACCATATATACATATCATTTATGCCCCCACAGTGACCACCTTTAGGCATATGAGTTAGTTGTCCTATTGAACTTAGATCTTGGGATCTCCAGTCAACTAAGTTAGGTGTCCTTCACATGCCCTTTTTCCATGGGCTTCACTCTCATTCCACAACTTAATCTCTAATAAACCCTCAGGTTGTTGGATCCATAACATTAACAAATAACTTTACGTATTTGAGATCAATTATCATGATGCGTTCTTAACTCGTAAGTTAATTTTGCCTATTGTCAACTTCTAAGACTATAACCTCACTGGCCATCTGAATCTGGTTATAATATATGTCTTTGTAAGATACGCTTATCATTTAAGGCAAACACATCTCCATTGTGCACTACGACCTTTGTGTCCTCCACATAGTCGTCGTTTGCAATGTTAGATTGGATTACAAAATCCTTATTCCCAAAATTTTATGATACAAATGCAAGACACCCCCACATTTAAGTGTTATAGGATATCATCCAGATGGGGTAATGAATACCACTTCTACATACCCTTATGGGGTTGTTTCTAAATTGATCCTCCCTCACATTTCTTGTCATTTGATCAACATTTCCATAACTTCACTTATAACGACATTTATACACATATGATTGAACAAGATCAACCTCATTGTATCAGTGAATTCAACTCATACTGCATTAGCTTACATAAGCTTCTGAGCTAACCAAAGCAACACATGCCATTGTCATAAGTTTGTCACCAACTTAGAATAATTCTAATTTAACATCTAGAATAAGCTTAGACAATGAGTTCTCCTCATTAGCTTTTTCAACAAACTCTTAAAAAGTTACATGTCTTTTCCTTAAAATGAATGAAAATTATCCTTCAACTTTGTCTATACACAAATTCTTTTTGTGTTCATACACATTTGAATGTTTAGAGTTAATTAGTCTCCGTCAAGACCAATAATTAACCAAGTACTAGTCTAGCATGCTTTAGACTACAATACTTTAGCATGTGAATAGAAGATGCATCATTCTGATTCTTCACAGCCCCAAAGATATCATAATATCACTTTGCAACATTCTTCCCTTGTTAAGAAAAAATAATGAGACTTATTCATAATCCTAAAACATCAATATTTAGGAAGATCTCACAAATTATTGTATATAGCACATAGCTAAATTTCATCATTCATTTAAGGAACATAACTTGTTTACCTTTGATCTCCAACATTCTACCATTGACTCATAAGTACTTAAACATAAGTCTTAATCCAAGTCACTTGGTGAACGCATTCATCACCAACAAGATGGATGTTTCTCGTCAACAATCACTATTATGTGTGAGATAGAGTCAACTAGATCGACACTCAACACTATGGCATTCATAATTTGCCATAAGTGATTTGCACACATCTATTGTTATTCATTAGGAGATATGTATATTTAGGATGCTCTCCTAAATGAAGGTAAAATCTCCATATAGATCTAACAATAATCAAGTGGTAGACGCACCTACTTATAAATCTCGCAAGATTTATTAAAGGTATACAATAACATATAGTACTTTTACTTTCATATGTTAGAATTCACACTTGTGAATTTTCCAATGACTTCTAATGAAGTATGTCGACATGAATGTCGTTAGTGTATTTCATCTCAATACACTCACTACGTTCTTTCATTACTCACTCATGATGTGGTTATACATTTGATGTTTCGTTTTTTACTTTTAGTCAATATAACAACTTTCAAGTTGTTTATGTCCAAGTATTTTCATATACTATCCATTTAAAACCATATTCTTTTAAACAATGTATAACCGACGTTATAATTATTTCCCACAAAAATAATTTCTACGTCACAACCATTAGTGATTTATTTCTTTGTAAAAAATTGCATGTGTTATCCTAAGATATTGAACACAAAACAATAAAACATATTGGAAACTAAATCATAAGTTCAAATCACTTTTGAAATTTAAACAGAAGCATAAACAATATGTAGACATCAAATAGCAAAGTGTTTTTATCTTCAACACTTTATAATCTGACCGAAATCTTCTCAACAATATCGTCCCATGGCATGTCTTGAGGTACTCCCTCAATAAGACTCCACGCACTTGTAAGTACAAGTTCCCCATTTCATCTTGAAACTTTAAACTTGGACAATTATGCTCAAAACAACACCAAGTTGTTACAAATACTACATTTAAGTAGTAAACTTGAACAATTAAATTTGTTCACAACAACACCAAGTTGTTTTTCACCAAATAACATTTTTTAACACGCATGTTGGAAAAAAAATGTTATAACAAGCACATTATAGAATCGAACGTTTACATAAAACGTTTTCCAAATATATAGTTTATAAAATAAACCGTTTCTCATCATTTTTAATGCACACAGAGGCAATTAAATGTTTACATAAAACATTTCTGTTCATTATGAACAATCTCTAACCTCGTATACGTGATACACATTTTTTAACACACATGTTAGAAAACTTAAAGTCATTTTATATATATAAAACATGACCAAATTAAAGCATCAAATGTCATCATTAAAACTCTACTCAAGAATTTCACCATATGAAGAGTTAAGAGTCTCAATAATTATAGACTTAAACTCTAATAAAACTCATCAAATGTAATCATTAAAACTCTACTCAAGAGTTTCACCATATGAAGAGTTAAGAGTCTCAATAATTATAGACTTAAACTCTAATAAAACTCATCAAATGTAATCATTAAAACTCTACTCAAGAGTTTCACCATATGAAGAGTTAAGAGTCTCAATAATTATAGACTTAAACTCTAATAAAACTCATCAAATGTCATCATTAAAACTCTACTCAAGAGTTTCACCATATGAAAAGTTAAGAGTCTCAATAATTATAAACTTAAACTATAATAAAACTCATCAAATGTAATCATTAAAACTCTACTCAAGAGTTTCACCATATGAATAGTTTAATTGGTAATTAAAATTTCACTCAAATGGATTTAGAAATCCCAAATTAAAGTTGGTGATAAATCTCACACAACTACACCATTACTTTATGGTGATTTAATTTTTAAAGCCAATCAAACATCAACTTCAATGTATGACCTTTTATTTCTAAATCATACAAAGCATTAAAATCAATGCTACAACAAATTACTTATATAAAATGTTTACATAAAACATTTCAAAGCATTTGTATTTTAACCATTTTTAACAATTATGTTAAAATGAAAGAAATTCGACTTGCTAAAACACATTATGGTTCAAAAAAATAAGTTATTTCTAATACACACGTTAGAAACTAAACAATTAAAAAAATTGTTTCCAAACTAACGCTTTTCATGAACGTTTCTAACACACATGTTAGAAGACAAATGATTACAAAAATTATTATAAGACTTATTTGTTCATATCAATCCATGGGTGGATGAAGAGTCTACTTTAAATAGAGACTTAATTAGAGACATAAAACTCTAATCAAGTAACATAAAACTCTTATTTAAAGACATAAAAAACTCTACTTAGGAGAGTTTAACCGTTACAAAAAACGTATGGTTTACACCAACAATTCCGGTCTAACACACATGTTAGAGAACTTAACATTTACAAAAAACGTATGGTTTACACTAATAAACCCGATCTAACACAAAAGTTAGAAAAATTAACGATTCCCAAAATCGTTTAAAAAACCAAACGGTTGAACCAAATCCATTCGTTTTGTATCACGGTATAGGATTTAAGATTGTATCTCAATCTCAAGAAATCCAAACACAACAAGTTGTACCACATACATATTTCCCAAAAGAAAATATTTATAAGATCATAATCTTTAAAATATTTTTTTTTATTATAAATCCTTTTGTAAACCCAAAATCCTTATAAATACGGTTTTAAACAATCTCACGAAATCTGTTTTAAGTTTGTAGGAACTAGGTTCACTTTTTATAACATATAATTACAAAATATATAATAACGAAACTCTCGTTCTTCGTAGGAAATATCATAGTACAATACCGGTTGCAATAACTAAATAAAAAGAATATAAAATATAATTTTATATACCAATCTTGATTCAAGCCGCATCTCTGGTGGGTCCTTCACGCGCATTTGATAGCATCCTACACTCGAGTATTCATCATCTTGAGTCTTGAAAAATACTCCTTGACTGCAACAAAGAGCACACTAAAATGATGACGATTTTGGTTGAGGCACGTGTTCAACACGCTTCCCTTAAAACCGATTTCGCGCCTCTACTAAAGACGACGCGTCTGTCTCCCAGGGTACAACAGCCGAAACAGTATGTACTGCCGGAGATGGCCACACGCCCGAGGTTACACCAGATAAAATTATAGTGTTAGAACTTCTGAGAAACAATGGTATGAAGATGATGAAATCGAATAGAGAAAACATATCTCTCTAAGTACCCAACACATGGGTCTTCAAGTATCTCTAAGAACTCTTCTATTTTTATTCCATCTAAAAATTCCACTTTCAATTCTCTACTTGTAATTAGCTTCATCAAGTTAGGCATATAACCTACTTTGCATACAAGAGATATGTGGTAGAGAAGAGTCTCACTTTATTAGAGATTTTATTAAAGAAATAAACTCTAATAAATTGACTTAAAAACTCTACTAAAAGTCTCACTTTATTAGAGATTTTATTAGAGACATAAACGCTAATAAAAACTAATAAATTGACATAAAATCCCACTTAAGAGTTTATCACCCATATGAAGAGTCTAGTAAATAATTATAATTTTACTAAATTATAATTTCACTAAATTAATATCCATTCACACCATCTAAATTTCCAACAATCCCCCACATGAATGGAGATCGTTCTAAACACATAAAATTTCCAATTGAACCTCGACAGTTGAGTTTTGCATATGATAGGTAGGTGTTACCCTTTGAACATTCGCTCATGAAATGCACTTAGCCCACTAGCTCTGAGTAGATCTCGATGTCTTTGAACTCGTCTGCCGTTTGTGTAGACGACAATACACTTCACACAAGACTCTCCCCAGCGGGGTCATCTCCTCATAGTCGTGTCCAATAATGGTCGTGGAACACTTTCCTAGTTCTGCGAGAGCTCTAGGAATTGTGCCCTCAATTCCATTCGAAGCGACATCACTTCTCTCTAACATAGGTGATTCTCTTTAGATCATTAAAAGCATTGTGGTTATCGTGATTTATCCAAATCATTTACCACATATTATGCTTAGCCTCACTCTTTGTCACTGAATATCATAGGAATAGACTAGGACGTATTTAAACACCCTTTTATACTTTGGGGGTATGTATAACCATATATACATATCATTTATGCCCCCACAGTGACCACCTTTAGGCATATGAGTTAGTTGTCCTATTGAACTTAGATCTTGGGATCTCCTGTCAACTAAGTTAGGTGTCCTTCACATGCCCTTTTTCCATGGGCTTCACTCTCATTCCACAACTTGATCTCTAATAAACCATCAGGTTGTTGGATCCATAACATTAACAAATAACTTTACGTATTTGAGATCAATTGTCATGATGCGTTCTTAACTTGTAAGTTAATTTTGCCTATTGTCAACTTCTAAGACTATAACCTCACTGGCCATCTGAATCTGGTTATAATATATGTCTTTGTAAGATACGCTTATCATTTAAGGCAAACACATCTCCATTCTGCACTACGACCTTTGTGTCCTCCACATAGTCGTCGTTTGCAATGTTAGATTGGATTACAAAATCCTTATTCCCAAAATTTTATGATACAAATGCAAGACACCCCCACAATTAAGTGTTATAGGATATCATCCAGATGGGGTAATGAATACCATTTCTACATACCCTTATAGGGTTGTTTCTAAATGGATCCTCCCTCACATTTCTTGTCATTTGATCAACATTTCCGTAACTTCACTTATGACGACATTTATACACATATGATTGAACAAGATCAACCTCATTGTATCAGTGAATTCAACTCATACTGCATTAGCTTACATAAGCTTCTGAGCTAACCAAAGCAACACATGCCATTGTCATAAGTTTGTCACCAACTTAGAATAATTCTAATTTAACATCTAGAATAAACTTAGACAATGAGTTCTCCTCATTAGCTTTTTCAACAAACTCTTAAAAAGTTACATGTCTTTTCCTTATAATGAATGAAAATTCTCCTTCAACTTTGTCTATACACAAATTCTTTTTGTGTTCATACACATTTGAATGTTTAGAGTTAATTAGTCTCCGTCAAGACCCATAATTAACCAAGTACTAGTCTAGCATACTTTAGACTACAATACTTTAGCATGTGAACAGAAGATGCATCATTCTGGTTCTTCACAGCCCCAAAGATATCATAATAATACTTTGCAACATTCTTCCCTTGTTAAGACAAAATAATGAGACTTATTCATAATCCTAAAACATCAATATTTAGGAAGATCTCACAAATTATTGTATATAGCACATAGCTAAATTTCATCATTCATTTAAGGAACATAACTTGTTTACCTTTGATCTCCAACATTCTACCATTGACTCATAAGTACTTAAACATAAGTCTTAATCCAAGTCACTTGGTGAACGCATTCATCACCAACAAGATGAATGTTTCTCGTCTACAATCACTATTATGTGTGAGATAGAGTCAACTAGATCGACACTCAACACTATGGCATTCATAATTTGCCATAAGTGATTTGCACACGTCTATTGTTATTCATTAGGAGATATGTATATTTAGGATGCTCTTCTAAATGAAGGTAAAATCTCCATATAGATCTAACAATAATCAAGTGGTAGACGCATCTACTTATAAAACTCGCAAGATTTATTAAAGGTACACAATAACATATAGTACTTTTACTTTCATATGTTAGAATTCACACTTGTGAATTTTCCAATGACTTCTAATGAAGTATGTCGACATGAATGTCGTTAGTGTATTTCATCTCAATACACTCACTACGTTCTTTCATTACTCACTCATGATGTGGTTATACATTTGATGTTTCGTTTTTGACTTTTAGTCAATATAACAACTTTCAAGTTGTTTATGTCCAAGTATTTTCATATACTATCCATTTAAAACCATATTCTTTTAAACAATGTATAACCGACGTTATAATTATTTTCCACAAAAATAATTTCTACGTCACAACCATTAGTGATTTATTTCTTTGTAAAAAATTGCATGTGTTATCCGAAGATATTGAACACAAAACAATAAAACATATTGGAAACTAAATCATAAGTTCAAATCACTTTTGAAATTTAAACGGAAGCATAGACAATATGTAGACATCAAATAGCAAAGTGTTTTTATCTTCAACACTTTATAATCTGACCGAAATCTTCTCAACAATATCGTCCCATGGCATGTCTTGAGGTACTCCCTCAATAAGACTCCACGCACTTGTAAGTACAAGTTCCCCATTTCATCTTGAAACTTTAAACTTGGACAATTATGCTCAAAACAACACCAAGTTGTTACAAATACTACATTTAAGTAGTAAACTTGAACAATTAAATTTGTTCACAACAACACCAAGTTGTTTTTCACCAAATAACATTTTTTAACACGCATGTTGGAAAAAAATGTTATAACAAGCACATTATAGAATCGAACGTTTACATAAAACGTTTTCCAAATATATAGTTTATAAAATAAACCGTTTCTCATCATTTTTAATGCACACAGAGGCAATTAATTGTTTACATAAAACATTTCTGTTCATTATGAACAATCTCTAACCTCGTATACGTGATACACATTTTTTAACACACATGTTAGAAAACTTAAAGTCATTTTATATATATAAAACATGACCAAATTAAAGCATCAAATGTCATCATTAAAACTCTACTCAAGAGTTTCACCATATGAAGAGTTAAGAGTCTCAATAATTATAGAGTTAAACTCTAATAAAACTCATCAAATGTAATCATTAAAACTCTACTCAAGAGTTTCACCATATGAAGAGTTAAGAGTCTCGATAATTATAGACTTAAACTCTAATAAAACTCATCAAATGTCATCATTAAAACTCTACTCAAAAGTTTCACCATATGAAGAGTTAAGAGTCTCAATAATTATAAACTTAAACTCTAATAAAACTTATCAAATGTCATCATTAAAACTCTACTCAAGAGTTTCACCATATGAATAGTTTAATTGGTAATTAAAATTTCACTCAAATGGATTTAGAAATCCCAAATTAAAGTTGGTGATAAATCTCACACAACTACACCATTACTTTATGGTGATTTAATTTTTAAAGCCAATCAAACATCAACTTCAATGTATGACATTTTATTTCTAAATCATACAAAGCATTAAAATCAATGCTACAACAAATTACTTATATAAAATGTTTACATAAAACATTTCAAAGCATTTGTATTTTAACCATTTTTAACAATTATGTTAAAATGAAAGAAATTCGACTTTCTAAAACACATTATGGTTCAAATAAATAAGTCATTTCTAATACACACGTTAGAAACTAAACAATTAAAAAAATTGTTTCCAAACTAACGCTTTTCATGAACGTTTCTAACACACATGTTAGAAGACAAATGATTACAAAAATTATTATAAGACTTATTTGTTCATATCAATCCATGGGTGGATGAAGAGTCTACTTTAAATAGAGACTTAATTAGAGACATAAAACTCTAATCAAGTAACATAAAACTCTTATTTAAAGACATAAAAAAAACTCTACTTAGGAGAGTTTAACGTTTACAAAAAACGTATGGTTTACACCAACAATTCCGGTCTAACACACATGTTAGAGAACTTAACATTTACAAAAAACGTATGGTTTACACTAATAAACCCGATCTAACACAAAAGTCAGAAAAATTAACAATTCCCAAAATCGTTTAAAAAACCAAACGGTTGAACCAAAACCATTCGTTTTGTATCACGGTATAGGATTTAAGATTGTATCTCAATCTCAAGAAATCCAAACACAACAAGTTGTACTACATACATACTTCCCAAAAGAAAATATTTATAAGATCATAATCTTTAAAATATTTTTTTTATTATAAATCCTTTTGTAAACCCAAAATCCTTATAAATACGGTTTTAAACAATCTCACGAAATCTGTTTTAAGTTTGTAGGAACTAGGTTCACTTTTTATAACATATAATTACAAAATATATAATAACGAGACTCTCGTTCTTCGTAGGAAATATCATACTACAATACCGGTTGCAATAACTAAATAAAAAGAATATAAAATATAATTTTATATACCAATCTTGATTCAAGCCGCATATCTGGTGGGTCCTTCACGCGCATTTGATAGCATCCTACACTCGAGTATTCATCATCTTGAGTCTTGAAAAATACTCCTTGACTGCAACAAAGAGCACACTAAAACGTTGACGATTTTGGTTGAGGCACGTGTTCAACACGCTTCCCTTAAAACAGATTTCGCGCCTCTACTAAAGACGACGCGTCTGTCTCCCAGGGTACAACAGCCGAAGCAGTATGTACTGCCGGAGATGGCCACACGCCCGAGGTTACACCGGATAAAATTATAGTGTTAGAACATCTGAGAAACAATGGTATGAAGATGATGAAATCGAATAGAGAAAACATATCTCTCTAAGTACCCAACACATGGGTCTTCAAGTATCTCCAAGAACAATTCTATTTTTATTCCATCTAAAAATTCCACTTTCAATTCTCTACTTGTAATTAGCTTCATCAAGTTAGGCATATAACCTACTTTGCATACAAGAGATATGTGGTAGAGAAGAGTCTCACTTTATTAGAGATTTTATTAGAGAAATAAACTCTAATAAAAACTAATAAATTGACTTAAAAACTCTACTAAAAGTCTCCCTTTATTAGAGATTTTATTAGAGACATAAACTTTAATAAAAACTAATAAATTGACATAAAATTCCACTTAAGAGTTTATCACCCATATGAAGCGTCTAGTAAATAATTATAATTTTACTAAACTAATATCCATTCACACCATCTAAATTTCCAACAGATGTGTTATGTTATATGTTATGTTAAATATATTTAAATTTTAGATATAGGTAATGACAGTTATTTATATAACCGGCCGACTATATATGTAAAATATATGTGAATATTATTATTCACTAATTCTTAATTCAAGAACATTTTATCATTTTCTCTTAAACCCTAGCGTATGATCATATGCAATAAAGTGGTATCAAAGCCACAATGATCCAAACATCACTGATTCTTCAAATCATTCAAAGAAAATTCAAAATCTAATCGAATTCACTCATGACAACGATGAACGGAGGCATACAGACTCAGATTCCAAAATTACTGGGTCAAAACTATTATCACTGGCATATTCAAATGAAGGTACTGCTAGAATCACAAGATCTTAGGACCACAATGGAAGAATGATACAACAATCTGCCGAATAATGCATCGGCAAACGATCGGGATTTACACAGGGAAAAAGTCAAGAAAGACAAGAAGGCTCTTCACATAATTTTTCAAGCAGTGAATGAGACTGTATTTGAACGGACTGCAACGTGCAGAACTTCCAAAGAGGCATGGGATGTATTACACAAAGTATACAGAGGGGAACACAGAGTTAAAACGGTAAAACTTCAAACCCTGAGATGTGAATTTGATGCACTTAGAATGAAAGAAAACGAGACGATAGAAGAATACATGAATAGAACAACAGTCATAGTGAATCAATTACGTTTAAATGAAGAAAATATTACAGAATAACGAATTGTTGAAAAAATCCTTCGAAGTCTTACACGAAAATACGAATAGGTAGTGGTGGCAATAGAAGAATCAAAAGATTTAACAACAATATCTACAGAGGAATTGCTAGGTATTCTTCAATCACACGAATTAAGATTGAAACAATATGATGATGCCCCGATAGAACAAGCATTCCAAGTACAAAGTAATAATTCCGATCGATCAAGACAAAACATATCTGATTTTGTTAACAGAGGACGAGGTAGAGGAAGAGGAAGATTCAATGGACCGATACGTTGTTATAATTGCCAGAAATTAGGGCATACGGCAAGGTTCTGTTAACAAAGAGACATGAACAACAGGGGTGAAAATGCTCTCTTACATGAAGATGAATCCAAAGAGAGATGTGATGAAACGACGATGTTTATGATATTTAACATGGAAGAAATTACAAAAGAGGATTGCTGGTACTTAGATAGCGGATGTAGCAATCACGAGAAATAAGAGTTTATTCATTACACTAGATGAATCAGAAAGAAGGGAAGTGAGAACTGGAGACAATAAGAAACTAGAGGTGTTAGGATGCGGTGATGTCTCAATCAAAGTAAAAGGTTTAGTCAGGAAGGTTCCGAATGTATTTTATGTGCAAGGTTTAAAACATAATCTCTTAAGTGTAGGACAACTAGTACAAAAAGGTTATGAAGTGAAATTCGCTAATCAAGACTGTGTCATTAGAGATCCAACAGGTGCATGTATCGGTTCAATCAAGATGACAGGGAACAAGATGTTTCCTTTGAACCTGAACCATGATCTAATACCTAGAGTCTGTAATGTCATGACACAAGACATAACTACTCTATGGCATCGTCGATTTTGACATCTAAGTTTTGACACATTCTACAGCATGGGAACAAACGAAATAGTGAAAGGATTACCAAAGATACCCAGATCAATAAATAGCGTATGTGAAGGATGTATATTTGGGAAAAATGCAAGAAAACCTTTTCCCAAGCAAGCAATGTGGCATGCTGATAAACCGCTGCAACTTATTCACTCTGATATATGTGGACCGATGAGAACAACGTCATTAGGAGGCTGCAAATATTTCATCACTTTCATAGATGATTTCTCAAGGAAAACCTGGGTGTATTTTTTGAAATTAAAATCGGATGCACTAAGTTTTTTCAAGAACTTCAAGAAGAGTGTTGAGAATCAAGTCGATTCTAAGATAAAGACCCTGCGAACCGATAGAGGAGGGGAATATTGTAGCAATGAGTTTTAAGCATTTCTGAAAGAGAATGGGATTCATCATCAGTTAACCACCAGATACACACCACAACAAAACGGTGCAGCCGAACGAAAAAATAGAACTCTCATGGAACTCAGTAGAAGCATGCTTAAAATGAAAAACTTATCACATTCATATTGGGCAGAAGCTGTGGCATGTGCTGCATACTTGTTGAATCGAGCCGACACCAAAAGTGTGCCAAATAAGACCCCACAAGAAGCATGGAGTGGAAACAAACCTAGTGTCGGACACCTACGTGTTTTTGGATGTGTTGCCTATGCTCACATTCCAAAGCAACATCGTGGGTTATAGTGAGCATAGAAAGGCGTATAAATTATATAACCCAGCAACTAACAAAACTATCATTAACAGGGATGTGGTGTTCGATGAAAGTCGAGAGTGGGGTGATAGTTCAGCAAATAAAGACTCCTCGTATATACAGTTAAATAACTCGAGTGAAGAAGACAAAGATCCAGATGAAAATGTATCACATGAAAATATATAACCGGAAAATGATCAACAAGCAGGAAATGCTCCAAGCAGTGAAGAGTCAGAAGATCAGAATAGTCATCAAGAAGAGGCAGAATCATCGTCATCCTCCGAAAATGAAGAACTGAGAACTCGAAGCATATCAGAAGTCTATCAAAATTCACAACCTCTTACTGAAACTCAAGTGGACGAATTATATGAAAGGAATCAAACGGCTGCAAGTAATGTGGCAAACTTTGTACTATATGCAGACGCAGACCCTATTTCTTATAATGAAGCCTACAAAGACAAAAAATGGAGAGATGCCATGGATAGAGAAATTCAATCAATACACAAGAATGCAACCTGGGAACTGGTGAACCCTCCGAAGGATCAGAAACCTATTGGAGTGAAATGGATATATAAAACAAAGTATGATGAGCATGGAAAGGTAAGCAACTATAAAGCACGTTTAGTGGCTAAGGGTTATAATCAGAAATATGGAGTTGACTATCAAGAAGTCTTTACTCCAGTAATTAGATTCGATACAATTAGAATTGTTTTAGCACTAGCAGCATGTTATGGATGGCATTTACATCAAATGGATGTGAAAACGGCCTTCTTAAATGGAAACTTGAAGGAACAAGTATACATAGAACAACCCGAAGGTTATATTAAGAAAAGAGAAGAACAAAAGGTTTGTCATCTAAAAAGGCTTTATACGGTTTAAAACAAGCTCCGAGAGCTTGGTATAGCAGGATAGATGGGTATTTTAGATCACACGGGTTCATAAAAAGTGTGTATGAACACACATTGTTCATCAAGATCACTGATAATACCCGAATGGTAGTCTGCCTGTATGTGGATGATTTGATATTAGCTAGTGATTCAATGGAGATGATAGAACAGTTCAAGAATTCAATGAAAAATGAATTCAAAATGACTGATTTAGGAATTCTTCACTATTTTCTTGGCATGGAAGTTAACTATGATAATGGAAATATCAGCTTAACACAACAGAAATATGCTAAGAATTTGTTGAAGAAATTTAATATGGAAGGGTGTCATGAAATCTCTACTCCAATGGAATATGGGCTTCAATTATCAAAGAATGATCCCGGTGAAGAGATAAATCAGAACTTGTATCGGAGTCTGGTCGGATCACTTATGTACTTGACTAATACAAGACCTGATATCATGTTCGCGGTAAACAAGATTAGTCAGTTTATGGAAAGACCAAAACGGAATCATTGGGAGGCAGGGAAAAGAATACTGAGATATATCAAAGGAACATCAAATCATGGGATAGTTTACTCGAAAGGAAGCAAAGGAAAATTGGTTGGTTTTAGTGATAGCGATTATGCAGGAAGTGTAGATGACAGCAAAAGCACGTCAGGATACGTATTTCACTTCGGATCAGGTGCAATAGCATGGCAATCGAAGAAACAAAAGGTTGTGGCACTATCATCAATGGAAGCTGAATATATAGCCCTATCTCTGGCCGGATGTCAAGCGTTATGGATAAAAGGAATCCTCAATACTCTTCAGATGCATATGGATTGTCCTCCGACAATTTTGTGTGACAATAAATCTACTATATGTCTGGCAAAGGATCCAGTGTATCACAGGAAGAGTAAGCACATCAGGGTCAAGTACCATTTTATTCGAGAACTAATCAAGAATGATGAGGTTGAAGTCCGATTCTGCACAACAAAAGAGCAGGCTGCAGATATACTAACAAAAGCTCTGCAGCCGAAGGAGTATCTACGTATCAAGGAACTTCTGCATATCACATCCATCTAGCTTACGGGAGGGTATTAGGAGGAATGATTTAAGCTAGATGTGTTATGTTATATGTTTATATAATTATGTTATATGTTATGTTAAATATATTTAAATTTTAGATATAGGTAATGACGGTTATTTATATAACCGGCCAACTATATATGTAAGACATATGTGAATATTATTATTCACCAATTCTTAATTCAAGAACATTTTATCATTTTCTCTCAAACCCTAGTGTATGATCATATGCAATAAAAAGGAACACTTAGAAACTTGTTTATATAAACAAAATAGATTACTACGACAGTAATTGTTTTTGTCTTAAGATGTTGGTAAAGTGGTTAAAAGAGCTGCCCTCCAGACGCAAGTTTGATTCCTGCTTGGGCCATTTTCTATGATGGGATATTTAGGTGAAGGGACGAATTGGGGCTTTAATTGCGAGTTTGAGCCTGATGGGGGGGGGGGGGGGAGTTTGCGGATTCCATCCGGTTCCCGCGCATCAAGGCGCACAGTCTCATGGCGGTTGAGGAGTCGACCTTGGACATAGCCCCGCGCGGGGTGAGTTTACACGTGAGACTCTTTGTCGTTAAAAAAATGATTGTAATTGTTTTAGATTGGGTTATTTACAAACGAATCGAGCCGAGCCAAGGCTTACTCGGTCTTGTCTCGAATTTTAAATCAACCTGAAATTTTGAGCTTGGGCTAGACCCGTTTATAAATTAAACGGATCAAACATTTTGTTCCGGGCCGGTGCTTATATTTTAAAGGTATGTGCGACTAATGAAAATGGAGACTTAAAGTTGAAACTTACATATATAGAAACAAAATTGATTATTACAGACTTTAATTGTTTTAAACAGGATTGTTTACAAACGAATCGAACCGAGCCAAGGATTGGTCATGCTCGACTCAAAGTCTAACCGTGCTAGCTAAGCTTGGCCAGGATTTTAAACCAACCTGAAAGTTGGAGCTTGGGCTACACTCATTTATTAACTAAGCTAACTCTGCTAAGCCCGGCTCACTTTTTCTGAGGTGCAAACACTAATTAAACTTGTTCCAAATACAAATTAAACATGTTTGCTTTTTCTATTCGGATCAAATAATTTTTGAGTGAGATAGCCAAGTTCTCATTTTATAGAGAGGAACTTTCACATAGGTTTGTTGTTTAGACGTTGTGAGACATGAATATATATAAAAAAAATGAGAAGCTTTCTCGTGTTGATGCAGATTTTGTGTCCGATGCTTGTCGAATAGATTAGTTTTATTTTACGCTGAATTTGTAATAGTTAGTGAAACGGTCTATCGAACGTGTATAGACCCGCTCGTTTGAAGTGGTCAAACGAGAGGGTTATTCGGTTGACTGTGTGTGTTTGCAAGACAAGGGGTGTGACTATAAATAGAAAACCCTTGCCATTTGCAACACATGGAGATTTTAGGAGGTTTGAGACCTCACCAGGAGAGATCACCACTTGGTCTCTCCCCGGATGTATACTTCTTTGGTATTGGTTCGGTTATCATGTAATCGGGCCGATTTGTAATGTTTTACTACCGGATTAATACAAAGTTGTTTGTTTATCATCTCTAATCTCTCCCGTCTTGAACCGATCTCACAAGAATCACGGTTTCGGTCACGAAACTCGGTCCTACAAGTGGTATCAGAGCCGTGGCTCTTTTCCTTGTTAAAAATCGAGTTTATACAAGACTTTGGAGTGTTTTGGACAAAAACTCACATGGTTTAGCACCCGTTTTTAGTGTTTTTCTTGCATTTCTTGACGTTAAAACGTGTTCTAAACTTACCGGGTGTGTTAAAAGACGGGTTAGGTAACTTATAAACTTGTTTTTAAGAAGTTTGGTCTTCTCCGGCCAAATTCCGGCTTACTCCGGTGACCGGTTTCTGGATAAGAATCGTCATTTTTAAGCAATATTTTATTGTTCAAATCTCGGTTTGCAGAAAGTATGGTCTGACCATACCTTCTGCCTTCTGCCGAAAGATTTCCACCAACCCATCACCTTTTTCACCAACCTGTCACTTTTGTCAATTGTGTCAGTGCAGATCGAAGGATATCCTTCGAAGTCGAAAGACCATCTTTCGATCAAAGGAAGTTCGATAGATAATCATCCTTCGAACATCCTTCGAAGTCTGTGACTTATCCTTCGATCCAAGGAATCTTTTCGAAGCATACATCTTTCGGTCTACAGTTCTTTTTCGAAAGATAAGGATCCTTCGTTTGGAGAATCTTTCGAAATCATTGTTCGAAATTCAACAGTGATCTTTCGAACACTGTTGATCCTTCGAACAAGTCTTGATCCTTCGTCCTTAGTCTGTTTATGTTTAACAAGTTTGTGATTTTCAGGTATTATTATTCTTGATCAAAAATGAATCCAAGATGGGGTACTCCGGTAAATACAGAGATGTATTTTGGTACTCCGTCTCCCGCACCGAAACGATCTATCAGAGCAACTGATATGTTCGGAAATCCATTACCTGTTCGATCTACCGGACCAACAGATCTGTACGGAAATCCGCTTCAACCAGTTCCTCAACCAGTGCCTCAACAGCAAACCCAAAGGCCTCCTGTGACAACAGATTTATATGGCAATCCGATACAAGTTCCAGCAAAGCCAGCTCAAACAACAGACTTGTATGGAAATCCTCTACAGCCAGCTCCACAACAGCAAGTCTATCGGCCATCTACTATAATCGCTTGTTTTGCTGAGGTTGTCAAGGTTTTAAATCACGCCAGTGGTGGAGAATCTTCCACCAATGGTGAAGAATCTTTTGAGGATGAAGACTCTTCTGGTTACAGTAGAAGTTCGGATGAAGAATCCTCAAGTTCAGGTGATGATCATGTGGATGAGACATCAAGTGCGTCAGTCGATGCAAATATTGATGAGCTTTTGGAGGAAGCTGCAGCAGGAACTGATAGAAGATCTATTTTGGTGGATCAAGCTGCTTATTCTTCGTCTTCTCTCCATTCAGCCTTTATGGCTAATGTCGACAGTTCATCAAGTCAGGTATGTGTCGATGAACCCACTGCTGTTAGTTGTGATAATTGTGACATGTTGAATATTAAATGTGCTGATTTAGAGACAAACATGTCTGAGTTGCAAGGCAAACATGATGCTTTACAAGCTAGTTTGTTTGACTTACAAGACAAACATGTTTCATTGAATGATAAGTGGTGTGAATTGCAAAGCAAACACGAGGCTTTGCAAGAGAAATATGATGTGACATTCATTCACAATCAGAAATTGACCGTTGATCTTTCGAAGTGCACTGAAGCCAACATGTTTTATGAAAACCATGAAAAGGAATTTAAATCGATGATTGAAACATTAAAGAAAGATAAAACAGAGCTGACAAAAATGGTTTCCAGAAAACAAACTGACATAAATTTGTATATCACACGTCTTGAGATAATGCAAAAAGAAATGGCTTGTGTCAAAACTGAAAGTGAGGCGATCCAACTTAAGCTAGACAGTTATTTGAGCTCTAGCTATGTGTTGGATCACATCATTGATGTACAGAAAGAGAAACGGGATGTCACATGCATTGGATACAAGAAATGTCCACCACCTGTGAGACACAATTATGATGCCATGCCTGACGAGGAGGATATAACTTTCTTTGAACCATCTGTTCCTCTAGATGTTAATGAATTTGCAGCAGGACTCGGATACCAGAAGGAAGTATCATCAGATTCAGATGCGTCAGCAGATACATTTGTAACTGCTGAACAAAATCAGGATCCTCCAGTTGTGATTGAGGATGCTGATTCTTCTGATGATGAATCTGATGATACTAATTTAGCAAAGTCTGATGCGGTAATCAAAGAAGAGGACATACCTCTTGAGAATCATATTCTATGTGATCCTCCCGCAAAGCCCGCTAAGACTGCTGCAACCGAGTCCACGTCTGCAAAAGAGTCGGAGAGTGTGGATTTGCTGTACACTCTTGTTGGTGATGATAAAATTTATTCAGACAAAGATTTTCCTATTAAGAATGTTAATCAATCATTAATCAGTAAAGTCTTTGAAAATTCGACAAGTAAGTTTTTGGGAAAGACAGGATCACGTGTTACAGTAACACAGTGTCCTCCTATTCCAAAGGCTGAAGTTCGAAAACAATATGGAAATCAGAAATTACCAACAGTGCAAAAACAGCAAAATCATACCAAACCAAAAGGAAAAGAAACGACTCAAAGTCAAAGGAAGCCGAATCAAAAGAAGAACAAGAATGTGAACTTTGTGAAATCAAAGGGAACGGACAAAATTGAAACGTTTGAAAACAAATCTAACTTAGATTTTGTTAAACAAGCAACAGTGTTGAAAAGAAATGAACCAAACTGTTCGAAACCTAGTACCTCGAGATCACAAAGTTCATCATCATCGGTAAGACGATCACATGATACTTTGGGGTTTGTTGAACGAAGATCATGTTTTGAATGTGGTACAATTGGACACATAATTCGTAATTGTCCATATCTTCATAAACAAAAGGGCAAAGTTGATGATACCCGTGACCAACCTGACCGCAAGCGATCTGTTTCTGTAAAACAAGATCCCCATCTTGTAAAAGAAAGGGAAAAGAAACAGAAAAGCCAACAGGTCAAGAAAGTTGAAAAGGCGTTAAAACCGGAGGTTATCCAAACAAAATCTGTTAAATTGGATGTTAAACATGAAAGACAGAAACAGATTTGGATACCAAAACCGGTAACTGTTTCAGGGGGAGCTACATCAATTCCGAATCATCGGGAAATGGATGTTACAATTCTCGATGATGACGGACGACCCAAGTCTGTGAAGGCTTGGGTCCCCCTCTCCAACTAAACTCTGAATGAGTGTGCAGGATGTTCCAGGAGGAACTATTGATAGTCTTAGGATTGTTGATAGTGGAGCGTCCATGCACAAGATCGGCGACACCAGTCTCCGAAACATCATTACATCTAGGAGTTGTTGCCTTTGATGGAGAGAAATGAGAAAAGAAAGGAGAAAAGAAGACAAAAATGTCTGATGAAAGAATGTTGTTGAATGAAGTTAAAAAAAATTCGACCAGATGAAATATGTGCCAAAATTTGGTTGTTATGGTTTTTGATCGGGTCCTCAGGAAAGATTCAAATGAAAAGTACACGCCTGCAGCATGTCTGAAGTTCACAATCGACAAGATGAACGTGTAGGGTACTTTTCTCTACGGTGTGATTGAAGAAAATGTGTTTGTTGAACAAACCAACCGGGTGTGCGGATGCCTCGGCGTGGATTGATCAGCCGCACACTACTTCTCAAAGAGAAAGACAAAGACCTTCGCTGGTACAATGTGGAAGACCAGCCGGACCCAAAGGTTTATGATCTTGTTGCTGTGAAGAGACTTCTCAGTAGCTACAAAAATCGACGTTGAAATCCACACCGGGTGGATATCCAGTTTGGGAGAGCGCTCAGATTCCTTGCAATGCACGAAGCAGTTGCAGGATACGGTTTTGAATTTCTAATTTCTCCTATACTTGTCGATATTTAAGCTGCTTTATGTATTATTATCATCTCGTACAGCACTCTTTGACCTGACACATTGATCTCGAATATCACCTCACACGTGATTGTTTCACTATGAAACTCATCAATGTTGTCATGGTCCACACCGATGACCAACGTGCCGACCTTTTTACCAAAGCATTTGACAAATCAAGATTTGACTATTTATTATTGGTAAACGGCATTAAGGTCAAGCAAGAGTAATACCAACATCGGAAAATCATTTTTGTAAATTCCTTTGTGTTTTAATTTTATCTTAGTTTGTTGATTTTAGGGGGAGTAAATCCAAAATTTGAAAATCCAAAAACATCGGAAAATTTCAAAAACACAAAAACAATAGAAAAGCAAAAATGAGTTTCCTGGCGCGCAAAAGAGAAAATGATAGTACATCGGTGGTCTGTCTAAACCTCTTTAAACCTTAAATGAAAAACGATAAGCAGCTCTATATAAGATGTATCGGTAGGCTCACAATCATTTTAAAGTGTGCAGGGTGATATAAACTTAAATCGACTGAAGACCAGGTGGGAACCATTCATTGGCATATGGTCTTAGTACCGAAATTTCGTTTGAGAGATTGCCGAGGTTCTGAGATATTCGGTCTTTATGCTGCTTATCATCTGGGTATCATGGTTGTATCTTTTATCGAAAAAAAAAAAATAACGGGGACGCAAGTCTAGATCTTCCATGATACCATACATACGTGTACATATTGCATTCGACCTCAATAAGTGATCAACAATCACATGTCCAAACAAATAAGTGATAAAATATCACATTTATCCGGGAGTCAAGTTCGTCTCTCTGCTGTACGAAAGTACTGACCTGTTCACGGACTTGCTCTTGTGCCCTTCATGCATCGAAAATCAAATTCCTCATCAATAAGTGATTCTATCACATAGGGCTTGTTTTCAAATCAAAATAAGTGAGAATCTCACATCATATACGGTCAAACATATGATAATCGGTATACTCACCGGTAAGATGAACCCTTGTGCATACCTTGATACGGGAATGTGTCGTGATGTGGATGAACACCGGTCGGTAAGTATAAATCATACCTTAACGTATCCCCTCGCCATGATTACATCTGATAAGTTGAGCTTAAGTGGACAACAATACCGATAATTGTTATAGGGTGCTTATCTTAATGTTAACTAATAGAACAACAAGAGCGTTTTGGCATGACCGTACACTGATATGATTCTCTTACCCTCGAAACTCGCAAAAAGAATGTCTGTAAATATTTATTTAATGCTTTCAGTTTCTGCACCTTTGTATATATTTATTTACTGCTTTCAGTCTTTACAATTGAAATATTCAAAATACCAAAAAGATTTTAGGTGTGGTTTAATATAAACTTTCTAAAAGCCAAAAAGATTTTATTTCTGTCTTATTTTCGATTGTACGATGTTGGATCTCGAGTCTTCGTTACCTGAAACCTGAACGAAAACCGAAACGACTAAATCTTCATAAACGGTCGAAATTTGCAAGTTTTGAGAGTTAAAAACCTAAAATTGATAAATTTATTAGACTTTCAAACTGTCGGACGGTGTTTGATTGAACAATGGTCACATGTGTGTCGTTTACTTATGATATTCCAAGCAGTTGTTCTCATTACGCGTTTAGATTTCTTGCATGTGCAGATTCTAAAGGCAAGGAGAACATGGTCGATGACAAGCTTTGGAATGAAGACACTACGTGAAGGCACTCAAAAGATAAAGATGATCGAGTTGCCGCTGACCATCATCAACACCACAAGGATCTCAAGTTGTAAAGATCAAGACTTTCACGAGCATAACTCAAGGGGGAGCTTATGTTAAGGGGGAGTTTGTCAACACACTTCCTACATGAAACAGGGAGTTTGTTGGTACACTTTCTGCTTTCAAGACGTGAAGACTTTAAAGATCCTCCGACATTGAAGACTTGAAAGGACGTCAAAGACTTGAAGACACGAGGGACCTACAAGAATTAAGATCGAGACAAAGCTACAGCCAAGGGGGAGTTTGTTGGTGCACTTGTGTCTGTACTTTGTCTGTATTTTGTCGTGATACCAAACGATGTCTTTGTTAGTCTTGTAAGTTTGACCAAGTCAACCATCCTCCTGGTTTGACTTGGCCAAACAATTAGACAATGGTTGTAATATGTCTGTGTCGAAGGATGTGTCATCGAAGGATTGTTTAGATCCTTCGATGAGCTCGAAAGATAAACCTTCGATAGATGGACCTCGAAGGATATCATCCTTCGAGGTATTTATGGATCCTTCGAGTTGTTTCAGATCGATAGATGATCTTTCGATCAGTCTATCTGATCCTTCGACCAGACGAGCTGTGACGGGTATATATATACCCATGTAATGTGTTCACTTCACAGGAGAACACTAGAAGAGAACACTCAGAGCAAAAACACACACACACGAGAGTTAGAGAGAGTTTGCAGAATAGATTTGTAAACCTTGTGCTTGTAACCGAACCTTTCATTCGTTTTAATACAGTGGTGTTAAACGGTGAACTTTGTGTGTCGTGTATTTATGTTCTCACATAAACTCCGGTTTGCATGCTAGCTTGGATTCCGCACTTGCTAGTGTGTTAAGCATAACAAGGAATAGGTTTGACCTCAACCTCCGAGGGACCTACAAATGGAATTGTAAGCTGGGATCTTGGGTGGTGTAGACCATCCACATGGGAGGACCCAAATTGGTTGAAAAAAACCCACAACCCCTTGGGGTTATCCTGTACATGGAAAAAGAAGTAGAAAAAGGAATAAATATAGTGATAATTTGATTCTTCGTCGCCGTAGTAAATAGGAGAGAAAATAGAATTTCTTTCTTCGTCTTTACAAAAATATAGGAGGAAGCTGTGACACGTTCACTCAAAAAAATCCTTTTGTAGCGAATCATTTATTAAAAAAAAATAAATAAGCTTAACACAAAAGAAGAAAAAGAAATCGAACGACGGGAATTGAACCCGCGCATGACATGCATGCTAAAAAGTAAGCTAGGATGAGTGAGTTCTAGTTTAAATTATAAACATAAAATTACAATTTGAATAATATGGTTGATAGTTGTCATCAAATAAAATTTTAATTAATATCAATCATGCACGTTAACGTCAATCGTCAATAAAGTCATCTAGTTGTGAAGCGAACTTCACCATCAACTGCAACTTCTGGTCACAAAGCCACGCATGTTATACCAGCATAAGACTCCTTCAATCATCAATATTGTGCTCAAAGGATCCATCAATATGTTTCTAGTAACAAATAGTAGATGTCAATAACTCTAGCAACAAATGCTAGAAGTCAACCATTTAATAGTTCATCATCGGTTACATAACATAAGTCGTATACATGTATTATCAAGCATAAGCAAGTAATAGCTAACACTCACAACAAATGGGCTCATTCATGAACATACGAGGTAGCTTGCATATTAGCCCAAAACAGTAAAAATAAATACATCTAGAACTCACATTTGTGTTAACTTCTATTCCATTATATGTTAACAACCTGACCCGTGCATAGTCAGTCAATCAAAAGAACCCTAAACACATTAATTGCAGTTGAGTTTAGATTCAGGCTTGTATAACATCAAGACCTTAACACATTATTGCCAAAAACTGAACCTAAGCGTGAAACCTCCAAAATCGGTGAGAAATCTCAAGTAAAGGTTTTATTCGATCTTAAACGGAGACACTGATTCAAGATCTTGAATCATCGGGGTGAAATAAGAAATTTGCGAGTTAGAGAGTTTGATTCTTGGTTTCTCACCCTACTACCTTTCTCTAACATGTTAGCAAATGAGGAGCATCATTTCATATCTTTCCCATATAGAGTTTCCATATCATTTTACCATTTTGCCCTCATGGCCTTGCCATTCCCATATACCCTTACTTTGGCTTTTATTCCATATCTAACTTTTAAATCGACCGCACATTAGCATTTACTAAAAATCAGGGTGTTACACTAGTCCTTGAAACTCAACTATAAATAAACAACTTCATAGTACATTGCTTTTTCTTTTCTATGTAGCATCTTTGAATTCTTATTTATGCGAAAAGAAATTGAAGTGTGTGTAAATAAATAGAAAAATCATAAGAGTGGTGTGAATGAAATGTTGATCATTATGATGGTGTGGGAGTACTTGGAGGATAAGATGTTAGTGGTGATGCACTTGGAGAAGAGGGAAGTTAGAATGGTGCTCTGTCGTAGCTACTTAGCTAGGTTCCTAATCAGTTTGAGAACTATCCGAAGAGACGCACATACAAATTTCACCGTTGCGATATTAATGGGAAAGCCAAGGTGGAGAGGATTTGCGTACAAATTGAAACAGGACGGTGAATATAGAGAAATTGTGATTCAAACAAAGTAAAGAAAATTGCTTTAGAATGGAAAAAAAATGGATGTATAGTAGTGTGTTGTCACTTATCATTCTAAAATGACGATTAAAACCTTTACTATGACATTTTCATCAAGTTATAATAAAACCATAATATAAGATGGAGACCACACACAAATACTTAAACGTAAAATATATCAACGAAAGTGTCCTTGTCCTTAAGTCAAAGGCCTTTAGGTTCCGTTTCATTCATAAAATCTAGGGTGTGCATGAATCGATTTGGTCCAGAACTATAATCATAACTAAGTTATCGGTTAATTAAAGGATAACTATAACCATGACCGATCAGTTATGTCAATTTTGGTTATTCGATTTTGATAGTTATATCGGGACAGTTGACCGTTAATTTGGGCCTAGCTAAAAATAGCTCAAAATAATATATTTTTGCATTATTTAGGTTTGAAAATTTAGGTTTGAAATTTGTGACCATAGAATAAATTATAATTACACATTTCTATATATTCTTATACTACATAGCATAACAAATACACATAATCTATTATATTAACACACTTTATTTTCGAATATTCAAACATATAATCTATTACATTAACACCCATTATTTTCGTTGGGAAAAGATCAAATAGGAAGTTTATTTTGGCTAGTAAGTGTAGGAAGCAATAAGATTAGGACATGTGGCAACATTTAAAATAAAGAAAAAGAGTATTTTAGTCAATCCAACCCTTTCTTATTCCTTTTCAAAACCCAGTAACTTCAAAACCCACCATTTTCAAAATCCACCATCTTCAAAACCCAACATCTTCAACCATTTCTTCACTTTCTATCTCAATAATCACTACATTATAGTGCGATTTTCATCACCAATCAATGATTCAAACACTCGATCAACGTGTTCTTCATTTTGAAGAAAACCCAGTTTAATTTCATACCAAATCTCGTTTTTTCCGGTGATTTTGAAGATAATCACTCGATCCGTTCGATTCGAGCGCTGATAAGTGTTTCAATCATTCAAAAATCGTCAATTGTTGAATAAATCACTTCGATCCATGTAAGAAATTCTTTAATTTCATTTTTACGATATGGGTTTTTGATTTAGTTATTGCGTTTTACGATCTTGGCGGGGGTCCGGGGGCAGCGCCCCTGGTAGCAGGGTCCCAGGGGCGGCAGCCCTTGGCGGGGTCCAAGGGGCAGAGCCCCTGGCTGGGGTTGAGCTGCATTGGTCCAGACAGTTCACAGCACAGACAATTCACAGCACAGACAAAACTATTGTCATGGTTCAATGCGTTTTAGAAAGAACACTTTCTTTGGTGTTTTTAGGCAATTGCGTTTTATAACTAAAACATTTTTATGTGTTTTCTGGCCATTGCGTTTTAGAAAAACACATTCTTGAAGTGTTTTTGGTGCATTGCGTTTTAGGTAAAACACTTTTTAGGTGTTTTCAGTCCATTGCGTTTTACAGAGAACACTTTCTTTTGTTTTTTAGGCAATTGCGTTTTAGAATGAGTCATTTTTAAGTGTTTTCTGGCCATTGCGTTTTACAAATAAGACATTTCTTTGTGTTTTTTGTGCATTGCGTTTTAGGTAAAACATTTTTTATGTGTTTTCAGTCCATTGCGTTTTAGAAAACAAACATTTTAATTGTTTTCTGGCCATTGCGTTTTACAAATAAGACATTTCTTTGTGTTTTTTGTGCATTGCGTTTTAGGTAAAACATTTTTTTATGTGTTTTCAGTCCATTGCGTTTTAGAAAACAGACATTTTAATTGTTTTCTGGCCATTGCGTTTTACAAATAAGACATTTCTTTGTGTTTTTTGTGCATTGCGTTTTAGGTAAAACACTTTTTTATGTGTTTTCAGTCCATTGCGTTTTAGAAAACAGAAATTTTAAGTGTTTTCTGGCCATTGCGTTTTAGAAATAAGACATTTGTTTGTGTTTTTTGGTGCATTGCGTTTTAGGTAAAACACATTTTTATGTGTTTTTAGTCCATTGCGTTTTAGAAAGTACATTTTCTTTTGAGTTTTTAGGCTATTGCGTTTTAGAAATAAGATATTTCTTTTGTGTTTTCTGGCCATTGCGTTTTACAAATAAGTCATTTATTTGTGTTTTTTGTGCATTGCGTTTTAGAAAAATGTCATCTTTTGTGTTTTCTGGCCATTGCGTTTTACAAATAAGTCATTTATTTGTGTTTTTGGTGCATTGCGTTTTAGAAAAATGTCATTTTTTAGGTTTTTTTTTTCATTGCGTTTTACGTAACTGGGGGTTTTTCTATTGCGTTTTACGCAACTGGGTTTTAAATTTTTTTTTAAATATAGCAATAGTATACTCGTTTTAAAGATAAAAAAACGCTCGTTTTTTTGGTGCAATTTTTATAAAAAAATAATGTGGTATGAAAGAGTTATTAACGTTTAAAAAATGAGGGGAATTGGAGGAGAGAGAAACTATTGGCTTGTATTCACTAGAATTCCCCTAAACAAACTCACGCGCCTCTTTTTTTCCCTTCATTTTCCCTGATTTAATCTTAGCCCTTGATTAACTAAATGGATGGTCAAGATCACTTCCTAGCCAAATAAACTTCCTATTGTATCTCCACCCTATTTTCGAATATTCAATCAAAACAATATGATATAATTCATTAATTGAAATAGAGAAATTGGTCTGTAATAATCCCACATATACCTTAATGGCCATTAACAATCCCATCTCAGAATATTCCCCCCACAAGTCCCACCTTTTACCTATTTTTCCTACAATGTTCCCCCGTTAAAAAACCTTAACGGAGTTAAGCTTTTTTTCCAAATTACAAACAGATTTTTAGGGCTTTTGATTAGAACGACGATACGAGTCCATTGATGTAAAACTTGTCTCGAAACGGTGCTCCAAACGATGAAAACGGCGCTTCAATTCGGGTGTTTCAATTTCCAATTAACAAAAATCAAGTCACTTGTAGCACCATTTCGAGGCAAGTTTTACATCAATGGACTCGTATCGTCGTTCTGATCTAAAGCCCTAAAAAATCTGTTTGTAATTTGGAAAAAAAGCTTAACTCTGTTAAGTTTTTTTAACGGGGGACCATTGTAGGAAAAATAGATGAAAGGTGGGACTGGTGGGGGGAATATTCTGAGGTGAGATTATTAATGACAAATAAGGTCTAGGTGAGATTATTACTGTCCAATTCCCCATTGAAATAAAGGTTTAACAAAAAACGATATGTTATAACCCATAAAACTAAACAATCGTTCAACCAAATACATCAAATATTGAAAAATGACGGAAAGTCCAATTTCGACAAGATTTTACTATATCAGTTTGGTGTAAGGAGGGTATAGAAACATTGATAACTATAAACGATCCGCTACTTTCGGTTTTCATAAAAAAACGGTTAAGTGGCCCATTACTTTTTTATTTGGTTCAGTTTTTCCAGCTCAATTTTGTCGGTTAATTCGGCTATGAGTATCTTATCCCAAATTTTGTTTGATTGGCTAATTAATATAAAACTGAAATTAAAAACCTTTTCTTCAATCAATCGAATTAATGGAATTTTGTCATTTTAGTTTTCTTAACACATTCCAATTGCTTTTAAATTTGTAAACTAAACACAATATATTAGAGTATATTATACTGGAACAAACTAAACAGCCACATAACTTTGATCCACGAAAAGAGTTTTTTTTCTCTTTATACATATAAAGTTCTTTAATTAACCATAAAATTATGGGATAATATAATGCATCAGGCCAGACATTCACACATGCTATCAACGCTCTCATTAAGTGGCCAACTTTGATAACATGTTTGCGGTTATGTTTCACTTTCTTAAGAGCTTCCGGCTATAAAAACCCCACCTAGGCCCTAGTTAAGAGTGTCGTCGCGTCGTGACTCGTGTGCTTCAAATTTAATAGCGTGTGTATAGGCTCAATACTAAGAAGTCTAAACATAAGTACATAGATTGCAATTATAAGACGTGTAAGTCTATAATTTCCTTATAAAACCAAAATATTAAGTTGACCTAAAACACTTGATCAATTTTTTAAGTTGTAATGTGTAACAATCCTTATAATTATAGTAACCTTTATCTTAGATACATAGTATTCTAGCACAATAAGTTTTGAGACATATACAATGTAACAGGTTAGGTATGTGGATCTTGGTCCACACCGAATGTGCATACATATAAAGTTATAAACCATATATTTGTTAAATATGATACTTTCATATAAACTAGCGACTGCGTTTAGGAACATATCAAAATCAGGTCTATTAGTGGCAATTTCTTGGGTCTTTAGCGGCAACATATGTCGCTGCTATTGATCGGATTTTTTGTAGTGCTTCTTCTGTATACGAGTTACTCATCCCACATCACTCAAACGAGATGTAGGACCGAGTTTCGTGACCGAAACCGTGATTCTTGTGAGATCGGTTCAAGACGGGAGAGATTAGAGATGATAAACAAACAACTTTGTATTAATCCGGTAGTAAAACATTACAAATCGGCCCGATTACATGATAACCGAACCAATACCAAAGAAGTATACATCCGGGGAGAGACCAAGTGGTGATCTCTCCCGGTGAGGTCTCAAACCTCCTAAAATCTCCATGTGTTGCAAATGGCAAGGGTTTTCTATTTATAGTCACACCTCTTGTCTTGCAAACACACACAGTCAACCGAATAACCCTCTCGTTTGACCACTTCAAACGAGCGGGTCTATACACGTTCGATAGACCGTTTCACTAACTATTACAAATTCAGCGTAAAATAAAACTAATCTATTCGACAAGCATCGGACACAAAATCTGCATCAACAAATTCCCCCTTGTCCGTTGCTGTCGAATGCTGAAAATGCAACTGCAATCGATCTTCAGTCAAGTATTCATCTTCTCTGTGTTAACAAATTCACCCTTGACCGATAATCCAGGTAAGTAGTATCTTGACGCTCCTTGTAAAATATTTCCCCCTTAAAGTACGCGTATCCGTGTTGGGTGTTGTGCAATTTCCTCAATTGACCGATCTTCCGCTGATCTTCCAATACTCCAACCGGCATTTGATAAGGGTTCCAATCTTTAAGAACTGCATCAAGTCTTGATCTTGTCATAAGAACTCTATTTCATACAAGCATACTACATTGATAGAGATTTCTGGTGAACTGTCTTCTGTAAACCGTCTTTGTGGAATCGACCAAGTAATGCACTTTAATCTTCAGCATCAACACTCAGGAAAGTCAGCTAGACCAAGTGTATCCCTTGCAAGCTCAACCAGCATGCTTAGTTGAACTACATCCAGATCTCATTGTCTCGCCTTTGTGAAGTTGACCACGTAATGCACTACGGATCTTCAGCATCAGTACTCAGGAAGTCAGCTAGACCAAGTACATCGTTTGCAAACTCAACGAATTGAGTTACCCCCAGATCCCTGTAAAATCCCAAAGAAACATCAAACCCAAAACCGAATCCTGCAGGTCTTCAGCCTTGAACTATCAGCTTTCATTAAGATTCCCCAGGTCTTCAGTGAACAGCGCTTTTGTAACTACTGTAGACTTTAGAAACCTGTATTTTTCCGTGCAAAACCCTTCACGCTGGCTGGAGAATTAATTAAAATCCTCAAATATGTGTCTGTGCAAAACATTCCACGCCGAACCGTTTGTATCACCAGAAAATCACAAACTCTACCACCTGTGATTGCGTTTAGAAATTTACCGAAGAAATTCAACATTTGAAAATTTTTATTCCCCCATTTCTTTGGTAAAATCTCTAAACCTTAACAGATTCTCTCCACTTCAAAGAAACTGTCGTCAAATGTTCACCAATTCCCTCCACTAAGCGGAACTGTCGTCAATCTTCATTGAATGTTCTCGGTTCCGAAAAATCACGAAAACGACTTTCTGCTTTGCATATTCTAGTTGAATAAGAACGTCCCCTAGTACCCCGTAGGATCCGACTTGTATCCCTCCAAAGACTTTGTGAACTCGTTAGGACCGGTATTGACATTCTAGGTTCATTCATTCGTTACCAAATGCGAGAATATGACAATAAACAAAAAGATTTCTTCGTTGCATATTCTAGTTGATAAAGAAATTTCGCCTAGTACCCCGTAGGATCCGACTTGTATCCCTCCAAAGACTTTGTGAACTCGTTAGGACCGGTATTGACATTCTAGGTTCATTCGTTCGTTTTCAAATGCGAGAATATGACAATAAACAAAATGTTTTCGAACATTTACGAATAACCGATAACCATCATAAACATTGACGTGCGGAAGTGAACATACCGTATTGTTTTTGGTTTTTGGCCCATAATAGTCGCGTCACCATTTTTGACATTTGCATCGGTAACCGTGACTACCCCACATATTTCAAAAATCAAGTTTTCATCATCTCTTGTTTTCATCATGCCGCATCATCCCGCGCGCTCCCAAACCCGTTCAATTTCGACGTTGAAATTTAGAAGCACCGTTTAACTCAACTTCGCGAACACCCGACCCTTTATTTTAAAACTCAACTAGCAGCTCAAATAAATTAAATACCTTGGCTTGATAGAAATGTGCCCACATTCAACCGGGTCTTCATAAATCAGGTGGGCCAAGATTTAATTGTATACCAGTTGACAACAAACAAATAAAGAGCTTGGATATTTGCTAGTGGGCACATGCTAGATTATCTTGCTGATTGGCCTACCAGAATTGCAAATTAAAATAGCCCAAAATGGAGCCCAACATCTCTAC